>OY728152.1:1358022822-1360522822 GCA_963277665.1 Viscum album | reverse complement strand
GCTAGAGAATCCTACATGAGCGGATTTGATTATTACACACTGGTACCAGTAGTGTGAGCTTACTCTAGAAGGCGAGAGCTTTGGCTGGGATCTTCTAGTAGTGGTGTCGAGGTCTTATGACATAATCTTGGGTATGGACTGGTTATCCACAGTTCATGCTCGTATTAACTGTATTTGGTGGAAAGTGTGGTTTTTTCATGAGGATGGGACCACATTTTCTTTTACCGGTAATAAGGTAACCTTCGCAGCATAGGATGGACTTACCCAGAGGAGGGTGCAGCTAATTACACATCAGTTGGCCAGCCTTACCCTCGGGGCAGTTGATGTTAAGAGTCCGAGCTATCCTATAGTGGTTGACCAGTATGCTGATGTCTTTTTTAATGATGTTCTAAGACTACCTCCACAAAGAGAGGTAGACTTTTACATAGACCTATACCCTAGGACAGAACTGATATCTACACCATCATATCAGATGGCTCCCATATAGCTTCATTAGTTATGGTTACAGTTGGAGGACTTGTAGAGAAAGGGGTTCATAAAGACCATCATTTCTCCACGGGCAACCTTGATTTTGTTTTCCAAGAAGGAATGTGGGAGTTTGAGAATCTGTGTGGACTACCGGTGCCTAACCCAGGTTATTGTGAAGAACAAGTAACCACTTTTGAGGATTGATGATATTTTTGATCAGATAAAACGATCTCGTTGGGTTTCAAAGAAAGATCTCAAAGTAGGCTATCATCATCTCATAGTACGAGATGAGGATGTGCAGAAAACAACCTTCAGATGTCAGTATTGACACTATGAGTTCTTGGTTATGCCATCTGTCAAAACCAATTACCCAGTAGTGTTCATGGGACTCATGAATAGGATATTTCATCCATACCTCAATCACTTTGCGGTGGTCTTCATCAATGACATCTTGATTTACTCATCGACAAAGGAGGAGGATGCCTATCATTTGCAGATAGTTCTAGATACACTCTACAAGATCCAACTTTATGGTAAGATCTAGAAGTGATAGTATTGGATATGAGAGTTCCTATTTCTGGGACATGTTATCTCAGAGTCTGGAGTTGCAGTGGATCCTGCGAAGATAGAGGTTGTACTTTCTTGGGAGCCTCCCAGGAGTTTGACTGATGTCCGGAGTTTCCTAGGGTTGGATGGATACTATCATATATTTGTGCCTGACTTTTCCAATGTCGTGGCACCCTTTTCAGTGTTAAAAAATAAGGGACAACCCTTTGTGTGGAAAAAGAGATGCCAGCAGAGCTTTTAGGAGCTGAGGCAGAGACTGACAAGTACCCCCATCTTGAGGCTACTAAAAGAGGGCATTGGGTATGTAGTCTACTGCGATGCATCAGGGACTAGACTTGGGTGTGTCCTGATGTAGGAGAAAGTAGTGATTGCTTATGGATCACGACAGTTGATGCAACATGAGAAGAACTATGCTACCCAGGACCAAGAGTTAGAAGCAGTGGTCTTCTCCTTGAAGATGTGGTGACATTACTTGATGGTAGAATGTTTTACAGTCTACTCTGACCACAAGAGTCTCAAATATATCTTCTCTCAGAAGGACCTGAACCTAAGATAGTGAATATGGTTAGAGTTTTTCTAGGACTATGACTTTGAGATAGTCTATACTCCTAGGAGGGGGAACGTAGTAGCAGATGCACTTAGTAGGAGGTCTGGTCTACAGTTGCTGAGTGAGGAGACAGAGCAGCTATATGTGATGCCGATATCCTTCGTGGATAGAGATGGAGTAGCATACCTCTAGTATATGATAGTCACTCCCCCACTCCTTCAGCAAGTCAGAGATGCACAGGTTGGGGACATTGACCGCAAGTCTTGATGTGCTCAGATATCCTTAGGACAGGAACCCGATGGATTTTCTGAATATGGGAATCACGTCATCCTCTTTAGAGGACATACCATGGTATCGATGGCGCTACGGGAGGAGGTGTTGAAAGAGTTCCATGCATCCCCTCTGGTGGTACATCCTGGTGTGGTGAAGATATATCAGGACCTCTGGTGTCAGCACTAGTGGCTAGGGATGAAGAAAGCAGTGGCAGAGTTTGTTTCATGTTGTCTCACTTGTCAGAAAGTGAAGGTCGAGGATCAGATTCCAGCAGGCTTAGCACACCACTAGAGGTGCTAGAGTGGAAGTGGGATTGAATCTCCATGGACTTTATGATAGGTCTTTCACATAAGTCTAGGGGACATGATTCTATTTGGGTGATTGTTGACCGCCTCACCAAGTTGGCCCAATTACTACCAATTCAAAATCTGGGATCCGTAGAGGGCTTGGGAAGCCTCTACGTACAGAATATTGTGAGACTCCATGGGGTGCCATCAATGATCATCTCTAAATATGATATGTGTTTTGCATCCCAGTTGTGGAAATGATTATATGAGGTTTTCAAGACTCAGCTATGTTGAGCACCTGCTTTCATCCTCAGATGGATGGTCAGATAGAGTAGACCATACAGACACTAGAGGACATGCTTCATGCTTGCATCCTAGATTTTGGCTGCAGTTGGGAGGATCACTTTCCCTTGGTGGAGTTCGCATATAACAACATTTATCACTCCACCATCAGTATGGAACCATTTGAGGCCTTGTACGGTCGACCTTTCATATCACCTCTATACTGGACAGACCCAGGGGAGTCAACACTTATGGGTATAGAGTTTGTACGGGCTACCACTGAGAAGGTGCAGATCATCTGGGAGTGAATGAATACTACACAGATCAGACATAATTCTTAAGCTGATAGGAGGCAGAGACCGTTGGAGTTCAAGGGACCATGTATTCTTGCGAGTCTCTCCTCATCATGGACTACAGAGATTTGGTCGAGGCGGAAATTTATCACCGAGGTTTATTGGACCATTTCTAATACTTCGGAGGATAAGAGAGGTGGCATACTACTTGGCACTACTACCATAGTTAGATAGGGTGAACGATGTCTTCCATGTATCCCAGCTGAGGAGATACATGCATGACCCATCACACATCATCGACCATGGTGAGATGGAATTTGATGATGGGGTGATATTTACAGAGGTTCCAGTAGATATTGAGGATCGATAGGATCGTGTCCTTTATAGGTGTTTGATACCTCTTGTGTGTGTTCACTGGCATCACAGGAACCTACAAGAGAGCACTTGGGAGAGGGAGGCTCAAATTCATGCTCAGTATACCCATTTGTTTCCTTATTCTATGTTGTGACTTCCGAGGATGAAAATCCCTAAGGTGGGGAGAATTTAAAGACCCATATTTTCCATGTAATTTTTTTTAATTATATAAAATTATTATGAGTCTGTGAAAATTGATGGCACGTGATTCCAAAGCCCGGTGTGCCCGGAATGAATTTATGAACTTTTTTAGGTACCTTCAATAAAATTGTGAGTAGTATTTTCTAACTTTTGAATCAGTGCTTGGATTAAAAATATGAGAGAACTGTTGAATCAACAGAACCGAGATTCGTCTAAGGGAAGCTTCACTTTGACCACAGTAGGCCCGGAGAAAATGTTATGTTTTGAGACTTTTTTTAAATGAAATAAATAAAATTACTTATTTTATTTTATTTTATTTCTATATTATCCTCCAAAAGACAAGAAGAGGTGGTACCAGCGATGTGTCAAGCTATTAAATGGCTTGACCCTTCTTTCCTATGTAACAGTATCATTGGAGAATTGGAAAGCTTCCTAATTAATGAACCCTCATTAATTCCCAACACCGTTAGACACCCTCCCCCTCTTCTATTTATACGGAGCTTGGGGAGAGGTGTCGGGACAGCTTCGCCAAGCAACGAAGTGATGAAGGAGTACCAACAAGCCAAACCCTTGGAGGTTGGAGCCGATTCCGGCAAGCAGTGACAAGCGACACCAAAATCCCAAACTGAAGGATGACGTGCAAGCGACGTCGTTGGAAGCCTGTGGTGGGAACAAAGATCACTGATCCACCTTCAAGAGTGGATGTTCTCCAACTAGTTTAGGAGGTAGGGGTTTGCTTTTTGTTTAATTTAAGTTAATTCCTTGAACCATTTAATCTTCCCTCGTGATTACAAGCTAACATGGAGGGCGTGGTCCTAACAAACCCGACCCAAACCCCCGCTACCTTTCTACCCATGTATTCTCTGTGGAATACCGCTGGTGCGGTGGCACTGACTAGCTACGATGGAGGCGGCGTGCCATCGCGAACCACAAGAGGAGGTTGTGGCAGTCAGCAGATCAGCAAGCACTGGCTGGTCGTAGTGGAGGTGTGGTGTGCTGTCGTACGCCGTTGGAGGAACCGGTCATGGCTCGTCAGCCACAGAAAATGGAAGTGGTGGTCGACACAATGGTCGGCCATAGAAGGTGAGGGTGGTGCGACTGATAATCCACTAGTGGAGCCGCGTCTCCGATCCTGTGGCGGCGGGACCCCCTCGGGCCCCACGGGTGACTTGGCAACGCCAATAGGCGTTGCCGCTTGGTCTTACGAATGAAGGAGTGGGGGGGAATAGGTGGATGGGATGCCAGCCCAACGGGCTGCCTTCTCATAAGTCAAGTGAAACCCCCACCGTGGGTCGGGTCACGCCCCACCATGGGTCGGGCCGCCCCCACCGTGGGCTGGGATGCCTCCTTGCGGGTCGGGTTATTCCTTTCAACGGGACGGGCTGAGACCTCTATGTCCCAGCCCAACCGAGTCCACCCAAATAGGGTCTGGTCGGCCTAGACCGGTTCGGGTCGTGTCAGACCAGACCTGGACCCAAACAGACCCAGAAATACTTAAAGGGTCATATCTTGATAATTGGATGTTAGTTTGAAGAACCATCTATGTTTTTGGGATCCTTGGATTAATATGGTCCTTTTGGTATAATCCACTTGAGTTTTGGAGATAGTTGGAGTATGGTCGGGTTGGATCGAACCTGAATCCAACCGAGCCCCCAAAACAAATACTCTTATAACTCACAGACCGGGCATCCGATTGACGCGTCATCTTTCACGTTGGAACCCTTACGGCATGGAGGTCCTTTGGGTTACTTTTTTTGGATCTTAGTGGAATTCGAGGTATGACCGATATCTCGAGGGGCATATTCTACGGAGCTTGAGTGCATTGGATGCGAGTAATTTTGTGGTAGGTTGTAACATGAAGAAAGAACATTGATTCTAAGGGGGTCAATATCTATCAGATCCCGTGTGGGTCTGCGCTCAGTGATCCTGTGTGGGTCAGCATATACTGATTCTGTGTGGGTCAGATCCTATGTGGGTCGGTGTTCAGCAATCCTGTATGGGTCATCACATACCGATCCTATGTGGGGCAGATCCTGTGTGGTTCAGCTGGGTTTAGTTACCTATGGATCCTATGTGATTCAGCAGGGGTTAGTAACTTATTGATCCTATGTGGGTAATAAGTAGTTCTACATTACAAAATGAGATGATATAGTCTTATGACTAATCATCTGTACTTCTATACTTAAGTTACACTTGATTGTGAGTAGATTCTTTCCACCTTCATGGTGTTATCTTCGTGGTGTTACATATGTGGTACTTCTATCTTCGTGGAGTATCCTGTGAGGTAATTATATCTTTGTGGTGATACCTATGTGGTACTTCTACCTTTGGGGTGTTGTCTTCGTGGTGTTACAGGTGTGGTACTTCAATCTCTTTGGTGTTACCTGTGTGGTATTTCTACCTTCGTGGTGTTACCTTTGTGGTATTCTTTCCTCACATATGAGATGAGTATATCTTGACAACTTAGTTATATATATGGGAATATACCCAAGTAAATTTGATGTCTTGATTTTTGGTTTTTCATTTATGGAACTCTAGGAGACCTATGGGGTCTCGGGATCTCTACTGAGTATCGTTATGCTCACCCATACACGGGTTGCACCCACACCTTGTTGTGTCTTGTGCAGATGACAGACAGTATTGTTCGAGGTTGAGGGAGCCAGGATGGGATGGTACTTGGAGGAGGACCATTTGGAATGATGTGACTTAGGGACTACAGATCATGAGCTATACCTACCCTTCATGTAATATCCTCGATGGATGATCCAGGAGTTTTTTTCCCCTTTTCAGTTTTATTTTACTTTCAGTTGTACTAGTAACTTTTTCAACTGGGCTTGTTTTCTGGCCCATTTTACTTTCAACACACTTTTACTAAAGCATTTTTCTTTGTGGTTGAATCTTGTTGCATTCTTGTCTATGATTTTGTACAGGTTTAAAGGCAATGTCTTCCCATTACAGGGATATGTCTTTCATGTGCTAGTCGCCAGCCCCTAGCCTATGGAAGGTGGGATTGGGGTAGTCACGACACGAGCCACGAGGGATGGGTCATGAAAGGAAACATGATATAAGGGTGTTTAGGATTGAATTTTCATTGGATTTCATGAGTGGATCATGTTAGTTAAATGTTTTAGTGGAGGATATGATATTGAAGTTGAACCGAGAGTTGGGTTTGGACTCTAGTGTTGGGTTTTTGAATTTTCATGATGCCCGAGTGTTATGGAATCACAGCTGGGAGTTCATATTGAATCATTTTCCAGCCTATAGAACCTTTAAGAAATATTTTCATATAGGTAATTACTATTTCAGTTTTATAGAAATGGATGTGGTGAGTGTAACAACTTGAAATTAGGAAAGAATGAAATTTTATTCAATATCATGTATGAAACACAACACCAAGCATATAAGGGAATAAAACATCCCAAGACTTTACAATACAAATATTGTTTAAATAAATTCAATATATGATATAAAGTGAAATGAACACAATAATTAGATAGCTTGTGTTACATACAATGATGACTTTCTTTAATAGCATGTGTTACATGCAAGACCATGTCTTACCAAAAACTATTAATATTATTATATATAATGAAAATTATCTTCTATTTGTTAAATTGTTTGTTATGAATAGTATTAACTAACTTATGAAAATATATGGTTGAATTAATGGGTTAAAAATTAATTATAAGTGAATATAAAAACTAATTTAATATAAAGTGAATGATTTCCTAAAAAACTATTATAATGAACCAAAGGAATTTTATCCTAAAAATTAAATTAATTACTTTTACTAAATTATATTTATGAAATTTATATATTATATATTCAATAAAAAATTTAATTCATCCAATATATTTTATAGGCATGCTATTATAACAAAACCATCTTTGTCCATAAAAACTTTGTTTTTATAAAGGGAGTTTTGCTGCATTTTAATGGCGCACTTGTTTTAAAACTAAATTTTGAAACTCTTATAAATTTTATTTTGAATAATAAACATCATTTTTGAAATTTTAATGTCAAATTTATTTTATGGTTAATGTTCGGTATTTTTCTAATAAGTTCAGTTTTTTTAACGAATAGTGAAAAATAAAAAATTTTAATTGAAAACTGACATTTCATATAAATAATTTATAATGAAAAATTATAATTTGAATTATTTTTAATTAAAATTAGTTAAAATATAAATCTATTAATATAATTTAGGTCATTAGAATCAATTTCATAATGAAATCAGATATAAAGACATTGTAAACTTTTGAACATTTTTACTTAAAAAACCTACTTTATAGTCTCATCTACATGATTAATTTTAAATTAATGTTTACCAATTATTTTAACTGAATTTAAAAAAAAAATTGACTAAATATTTTTAATCATAATAATTTATATTTTATAATAGGTTAAACTTAATTTTTTACCAGAAATTATTAGTGAAAGTAATTAAAATTAATTGCAGTGATTAAGAGAAAAACAAGTTTACCAAGGAACTAAACTTTAAACTTATGGGACAAAATGACCTTAAATCTTGTCAAAAACTCATTTAATATACATATATAAACCATTTACCATATATTATCTAGTTTTTTTTATTATTGGATCCACCTAACATGGAAAAAATGTTGGCAGAATTCCCTCTTTGAAGAATTTGAAAGTTTTCCACTCACTCAACTTATAAAATGCCTCCCCCTACTCCCCTTATTCACACCTCTCAGTCCACATTAGATCATAAAATACATAAAAAAATCTCTCCCAAAATTACCTACCATAATTATATAATCTCTATCTTTATAATAAATCTAACTTAGGAAGGCATTAGTGAAAGCCTAAGGGGGATACACGATGAAGAGGTAATGATCTTCTAATAGAATTTTTATTTTATTTACTTCTCCAAATACTTAAATTATGTTTATATTATGATTACATAATAACATAATTATCTTAAATATACATATATATTTTTATTTTAAGGTTAAAACCCAAAACTCTTCACACATTCATCAAATATATTATGAAATCATCATTCGTGTGTATGGTGGATTACCGTCTCCCGAACTAATGCCATTTTTTCCATTACCACATTTCAAGGATGAGAATAATGATGAAAATACTATTAATATATGATATTTATGATATTTATTATATATACATTCTTCTATAATTATTTAATAATAGATAACTTTATGTTATCCATTTTGTGGGAATATGATAATGTCGTTCGTGTCTACGGCGGAATACAGCCTCATGAAGTGATTTGATTCATTAATGCTATAAATGAAATGTATTAAAAATGGTTTTAATAAAAATACATATATATATTATGTAAAAATGATACTATAATGATTATATATATTTATAATTTACTTTTCTTTCTTTTAATATGACAAGAAAATAGAAACAGTATTCATGCATATGTATGACCCACCTTCTCCATGAAGGGTGTATTTCATTTCATATCACCAAATTTTATGGATTACTATAATTACATATATAATGAATATAAATGATATTTAAAACTTGGTTTAAATTTTCTATATTTCTAAATCATGATCTAAGTAGGAGGAAGAAAAAATAACAAGTCAAAATATTCTTGAAAAACAAGGCAATTAACAACCGAAATGATAAAAAAATGAAATATTATTAAATAATGGGTAATAATATATTATAAAATGATAATATATGATAAAATAAATAATAATATGGTTCTTTAATAAGTTAATAACATGATTAAGACAATTATACATGAGTTTAAAGGTTGTTCAACCAAAAAAAGCTAAAGGTAAGGGATTCTGTCTCAATTTTATTTTATGAAGGTATATTGTAATGTTATGCACCTAGTTTATTTTAAATGGTTTATATACTACCCCTATGAATTTTAATATCATGGATATTTCATTATTCATTGTATTTTTTTATTTTTAATTATTTAATCAATGGGTATTTTAACTTAAAGATACCAAGTGGTAATGAAATTTCATAACTCAATTCCTTTCCTTTATGTTATATAACTTCCTCATTGCCATTAATATTCTATTATTATGTATAAAATAAATTTATAAGATATATTTATGTATTTAAAAAAATTATTTGGATTTATTTTTGATACACATAATCGATTCATGGATTAATTCTCACTTCAACATTATGATCATTTTAAGGGTTTATTTCATAATATCATTTTAATGGAGATTTTTTATCATTGAAATTTACTTAAATGAAATTATATGATCATTATTTAATAAACCCTTAAATTTTATTCTATAATTGTTATTAATGTTCTTTTTCAAGTGATGGTACTATTTTCCACTATTTGGTACTTAATGTTATTGGTAATTTTTTTAATAAAATCAAACATCATTTATCTCTTCAGTTGGAAATATTTTTTCATGCAAAACCATGTTTTTTTAAAATGGTTTTTAAAATTATTTCATTAAACTTATCGATATTATTTGTTAAAATGCATTTTTAACCATTTTTTACAACATTTTTCAGAGGAATATTCTTGTTTCTTTTTGAACAAGGAACTTTTCTAACCTTTTTACCATGCAAAAAGGAATGTTCATTATAGAATTTACGTAATTAAACACTAACATGATTGTGATTTCATTGAAGATAAATTTTCAATTTTATGAGTTTATTTTTAAAGAAGATGTTTTTGAATGTAGTTTTGAATGAAATTTTTTTTCAAATTTTTTTTTAAAATGAAAAGTATTTTTTCCTCAAAAATGTTTTTTAAAGATCATTTTTTTATTTCATCCATAGAAATAACCATTATTATTACTCAAATATATATAAATTGTATTTATATTATCCTTATTATTCCTTTGGATATATTATGATTATTTTTACCAAGGGTAGTATTTAAATTCACTTCCTTGAATCATTTTCATGGTCATTGACTTCCCTGTGAGTTATTCACATTCCTATGATCATTGAACATTTAATTACACTTAAATATACATATCATTTTTCATGGATGTGATTATTTTCCAAAACATGAACCATTTTTATATACAGTGTTTATTTTTAAATATATTTTCTTAACTCGGGAAATAGTGGTAATTATATATCCTTTACTCAATAGAGATATTTTTTTAGGAAATTTATTTATGAATTAAATATATTATATTATATATAAGGAATGAATTAGACAAAGAAGACATAGGTTAGGGACCAGTTAATAGAATCTCCTCGACGTAACAGAAATCTCTTGGGAAGAATTAGTTGGATAGCCTCCACTAATGGATTTTCACCTAGTATATTCTAAACTATCTTGAGGATAGATATTGATGTTAAAGGTATCATGTTCCTAGGAAACATGGCATCCAATAATTAATAATTTCATTCATTTAATATTTAGTTATTACTATCCAAGTGATTTTAACTATGAAAAAATATTTGGATTCATTTCATTCTCATTTTATTGATTAAATTGAATGAGTTTTCAGTTATTTACCTTTCCATATTGATTATGCCTTATCCAGTTATTTAAATGAAAATTGTGTTCAATTATTAATCTTTCTATATTAATTGTTCCTTATCTAGTTATTTAAATGTAATGTGTGTTTAGTAATTTACCTCTCAATGATTATTATCCTCATTGATTCATTATTGATTCCACCATATTTAAAATTCACTAATCGTTTGATTTCACCCTTATTTTTTCCCTTCCACCAGGATTCCATGAAGTGTACTAAGAATGATATTCAAGGATATTCCAGAATAAATAAATTTATTATTGAAAAAAAAATGTGTTGTAATTTATGTATTCAATTGTAATAAAAGACTCATATATGTATCTATTTAACCAAAACTAAAAAACTATTCATCCCTTTAAGATGTGATTTTCTTATATATTATGCCAATGTAATTGTAGCAGGAACTAGCTTTGGGATTCTAGGTTCGAGTTCACTATGGTGAGGTGGATACCACATAGGAATATTGTTTCATATATGGTTTATTTTTTGTGAGGATTGAACCATAGATTTTATATAAAATACATAATTTTCAATCATGGTGTTTAGAGTTCAGTGACAGTAGTGTGTTGGGAATTTGGAGAAAAAATACTGGGTTTTAAAAAACAATAGGTGTCGGAATCCCATAATGGTAGGAAAACTAGTTTATGGTGACCCTTGTGTAAGTGGTTTAGGAATTGACATTAAGATATGGATGTAAAAGTTTGATTGAAAGATGATGTGTTTCAGGCCTAAAAGGAATGTCATATTTTATGGCTAGTAATATAGGAGGAGGTGGCTAGTTAGTTTGGTGTTTGGTGGGTTACATAGAAGGTGTTGTGAGGTTTTTAGCTCAACATGGTGGTCTCAAGATCTGTGGACATGTACCTTTTATTGAATCCATTAAGATTCATGGATGTGATAAGTTCTTACAGTTTGGGGGTTAAGAATTGGTGGTTCATGTCAGGAGTGATGTGTAAGTGAACCTAACCCATAGGTGGTGGTTGATTATAGTGGTCTATGAATGTAAATGGATGATTGCACTAAGAAAATAGGGATACTCATGTACAGACAATGAGAGTGGCATATGGGTGTGAAATAGTAGAGGTGTCCCATAGATAATGACATAAATCATTGTACGGTCACAATGATGAGATATGGTAATGTTTTTGTGGCTCATGTATGTGGTGGGATCTATGCATGGGTTCAATAGTGAGATTCTGTTTTTGAGGTGCGTGTTTCATGAAAGGAGAATCCCACATATGTTGTGGATGGGAAATGAGGAAATTGTTACAAGGAAAGTTAGTGCCTCTCATTAGAATGGGTGATCATGTGGAAGTCTCAAAAAGTGATGTCAACTAGTGAGTTCAATGTTAGGCCAAGATATTAGGATGTTTGAGGGAGACTTATGGAGATAATTCTTGAGGACAATAAGTAATTAATGAGGGAGTTTATAATGTCCCATGTCATTATGGGTTGTAAAATTACTAAATGAATTTGATCTTTCTTTTGGTGGATAGTCCATTTTAAGGATCGAGGACCAGATAGAAGTTTTGAACTTTTCAATATCCATAAGATACATATTTGGATGAGACTCAAGGCCCAAGTGATGTCCTAAGTCTCTAGTAGAACCAAAAGAGGAAGTAAAATATGGTTAGGCTATTACAACAACCATTATCCATCTGGTAGGCTAGGAAGTATTCATATAGCCTACCTAGGTCCATAGTCTAGCCCATGTCCCTCCATCAGCCAACTGGTGGGACTACTATGCGATTTAAGTGGTTGAAACCTTGTTTTTTTCCATGAACCCCCTTATTTACCCTCCCTTATTCTTCCCTGACCTCATTTGAATTGATTGATGAGGGAGGCTCCCTTATTATCAATTTTGGATCCACCAAACTCATTTATTGGGTATTTAATATTCCATTAATTTTGGTTGATTATTATGGGTAATTATAACCTCATCATAGTGTTAAACCCCTATTTATTCTTATTTCTCCTTGATGGTACCCTGATTCTTTTAATTTAGGGATTTTTCTATCAAACTGGTGCATCAAGCTCAATTTAAGTGGTAATCTTTATGGTCTATCTTCACCATTGTTGAGGGAATAAGTCCTTACTATTTTATAGAATTTGTATAAATATATATTCCTTATATTGCGTGTTCATGTGTTTGTGGCCCTATGAGACCTCATATTTCAATATTATCATGAGTGGGTGAGGTCTATATTAATGTAAGAGGATCCTTAGAGGGGGAGTACATGTTCTGTACCTTGGAAATAATGAATATGGTCATTATAATGCAAATCAAAATAGGTCTATTTTTATATTCATTTGGTTATTAACTGATTTTTTTAGGATCTTACAAGTCTAGGGTGTCCAAGATAGATGACATAGGGGTTTAGGTAGTGAATCCCCTTGAGTGTGTGATTTGGAAACGATCGAAGAGGACCATGTGCTGATGACAATGGTAGGGATATTTTCATTGGTAAAATTACATAAAAGGTGTTATCTTGGTTTGTATGGGGCTATGATGACATGGATAATTGGAATAGGGGTTTGGGTAGTGAATTACCAGAAACATGTGACTTTAACTAGTGAATAGTAGGTTTGTATCGGGGTATACGAGTAGGGTTGTCCACTTGGGTTAATGGGTTGGTAAAGTTTCATTTATGATAAGGATGAGAAAGAATGAATTTTTAAAATGACATGAGTGCTTGGAAATTGACTTTTGTTGCTTGATATGTGATGTTAGGATGACCATAAGAAATTTGGTTCAGTCAGATTATGATGATGGCCTTCATGAGGAAGACGTTAGGTTGGGGATATGAAATAATGTTTATCCTCTCTTATATTTATTGAAACTCGGATTTTGTAGGTGTGTGTACATCCTTGACCATCCGCATATGGGTCTATGTGAATGTTGATCCACCCAATAACCCACATGATAGTCTAATGGGATTTTTTTGCCTCCCCAGTGCCTACAAGGATGGGTTGGTGTGCATTATTGACCTCCCTCATGTCTTCTGGGATGGTTCGAGGGTACATTATGAGGTTGTGACCTAGGATCAAGTTTAGGACATGGGTTACTTGTGCTTATGGAATATGATCAATGTTAATTTATTAAATGGTCCAAATAATGTAGAGTTTGGGTTTGTGGAATCTTTGATAGTCCATGATGACCAGATAGATTTTGTGTTAATTTTTGTATTTATTTTCCTCAATCACATAAATATTTATAAAACCTACTGAATTTGTGCTAATGAAGCATTGGTGGTGTCTTACTGGGTTTATACTCAAACCTTGCATGATAATAATGGTGCACATGCAGTCTTTGCTATTAAAGTATCCAAATAGGGGTCGGTACCCTGTTAAAAAAGTTGTGTAAGAGGAGTAGGTCGGTTGAGGTAGTTCCAAGAAAAACTATAGAATCCATATTGGGATTTATTTTTTTATTATCATTTATTTTTTAAATACCTGCCACTTGTGGGGTCTTCTTGAGCATTTTTATGACTGTTATCTCACCTATAATAGAATGAATTTATGTTGTTATTATTTCAATTTAGTTATTTTGTTTACACTGATTACTGATTCCATTATTATGTATTCTGATTTGAAAATTTATTACAGAGAGTATAGTCTCCACATGTTCTTTATTAGGCCCTCACCACTAGTTAACAACCTCTTACATATGAAGAGGCACACATGATGCCTATGTGGTGCCCCCACATCTTGAACCGGGTGATCGAGGTTTGAGAATTAAACCATCCTTAGTATAAATCTTATAGTTAGGGTTTTATCATAGTCTAAAGGATAGGGAAGGAGGAAGTTTTCCTAGTATAAATTTCCTAATTATCCGACCTAGTAACTTAGGCTTCCCATGTGTTATTCACTTTTTAATCAATCCACTTTTCATATACAACTCACATCATGAGAAAAACAATCCATTTCAATCCAATTTCATTTCAATATAAATAGAAATGATTTTCAAATCAACCAAACATGCACTAATAGTTCCCAAAAACATCCTTTTATGTATTAAAAACCACTAAATTTATGTGAGAACATTTAATTCATCCAACAATGTTGTATCATGAAATCACTTACTTTTAACACCTGAAACTGATAAAAATGATTGGAATCCAAAATAAATGGAGAAGAAAGACCCTATATAATAAATAGGAAGCCATAAATATCAAGGTTAACACCTTATTTATCATATTCAATAAACCCTAGGACATAAAGTCTAGAGGAATAAATAAAACCAGTAAATATGGGAATAATAATCCAAAATAGTGAAGAAGAGAGCCTTACTTGATGAATTATTTAATAACATGAAGAAGATTCAACTTTAAATCAACCCAATGAGAGGAGGAGAAAGGGGGTCATGTGTGAGGGCTGGAGAAATTTAGTGGGGTAGAGAAAAGAGGAAAATAGAGGTCAAATTGAGTGGGGGGAGAGTATACATTTTAAAAAAAATTGGGTAGGAATCTTGTTTTTCATGTATAATTTACCAAAATGTGTGTTAACCTTGTGGATCGTCACTTATTAGAAATACCCCTATGTAAGGTTCATTTTCATGGTTAGGTGTTACCATACGCTAACCCTGTGATTCAAGCTTATAAATCAAGATAAGACATGTGGGATCCTAGAGATACTATATGGTTTAAGTAACCATTCATATACTATATAAAACTTCACTTTCAAAACATACAAACCCACCACACGGTTGTCGTATTATTACTTCTAACTGTGTGCTAACCATGTGAGACTAACTTTTTTCCCAAAACTCCAAAATTTGAAATGTAAATACTAGTAAATAAAAAGATAATAAAAAAACTAATAGATAGAGGTAAAAATACCTAAAATTGACACCATTTGTGTGGCATGTTCCCCATTTGGTTACGTATGGGTTTAATTGATTTGTTAACGGTATTTGAACATGTTAATTTTTCTCTGATTAGTATTTCATTGAAAATCATGCTATGTGTTTACTATCTATAAATGTATTTTATGAAAAATATTGGTTTTTTATTTTGAGGATTCTAGATGTTATTTTAATTTCAGGTTATATGAAATGTACATTATATATCATGGGTAGTTAAATAGAAATAGTTAGTAATTTAAAATCAAGGAAAATTTTTTTATAACCTTCTGTTTAAAATTAAAGTGGGTCTTTAGGAGTACTGATGAGATGGAAATAGTTATATTTTGGTGAAATAATATATAAATTGTTTTAATAAATAGATCATGTAAATAAGGTAAATTTGATAAATTAAGGTTTTGGAAAAAATATCAATTTTTTAAAGTAAAAAATGAATGATGTATTTTCAAATTTTTGTTCTATATAGTGGGTTATATTTTTTTTTTGGTATTTTGTATGATTATTTGAATAATTTTATAAAATTTGTCTTAGTGAATAAATTTAGAATGTATTTCAGTTTTTATTATTTATTTTTATTTTAGAAGTTTTGTTTTAGAGATGTGATGATTATTTGAGATGTGTATTCATGTTCTAGTAGTTAGTGTTGATTATGAATATTAGAGTTTTTAGGTATTTTGTGGTTTGAGTTAGATTTAAGGATCGCACATTGAAATCATGGTAGTGAATTGGAATGGGTATTGGTGTTTTTATTAGTAATTATAAACTTGGATATGTAGTATCTTTTATGATGAGAATTTGATCTTTCCTCTTGGGTACATAGGAAATTTTAAATGAAATGGTCGGATTGAATATTTAGGTATGAAAAGTTTTATGGTGGGTAGGTTGTAATAGTTATATCCTATTGATGGTAATTAATGATTAATTTCTAGTTAATTTTGTTGTTTAGCTAATGAAAGTGATGGTGGGTTTAAATTTTTGTTTTAGAATTAGAATTTGGTTTTTATTCTGGGATTTGATCATTAATTTTTATGTTTTAGAATAAAATATTATGTATTTTTTATGAGGTTTAAAGTTTGGGATGAAGTATTGGATTTTGGTTGGCTAGTAGGTGGTACCATCGATTGCATAAAACAATAGGTGGCACTGAGTACACAATGAACTAGGAAAGATTGAGGTATTCTAAGGTTTCTCTAGGTACTTGATTCCCCTCTAGCAAGTACCTCATAGGCTCAAGAAAATTTTACAATTAAAAAGGTATTTTTTTCTTTTATATTGAATCTTCATAACCCATTTTTAGGGACCCTAAACCTAATTTATTTCATGACAAAAAATATCCTCACATGTTGATCCTTTATGTATTTTTCTCCCCCCTCTCATACTTTTTTATTCAAGAGTGGTCCAAGGGGTTTCATTCTTCCAATTTCAAAATAAACCTCAACTCTATTATCTTTCATCCTTTATCTTTTATTCTCCTATGATTATTCTTACTTTGGTTAGGGGTTCAAATATGAATTGCACTAGATTATTTCAAAATTAATCTACATCCTTTTGGATTCCTCGACACTGGTTTAAAGTAATTTTTTATGAGTTATTAGAATTTTAATTATGGTTTTTATTCTAAATGATTCTGGGATGGTTTATTCTATAATTTTAATGAATTTGGGGAAATTTTAAAAGTGATTTGGATGTTTTAATTTAATTATTTTTTAAAAATTAAATTAGATTATTTTTTAGTGTTGTATTTATAGTTTTTCATTGGGATTAATGGCACTTTATTTTTAATGGATGTATATGTTGGAATATTTATTTTTCTGGAATTTTTTACTTATAATTAATAGGGTAGTTTGGAAGTTATTAGAATATTTATGGGAATAGATGGTGATGTTAAATATCCCCATTAACCAAGTTAGGGGGTTATAAACTATTTAGTGAATTTACAAGTTATACCTTAGACATTCCATCCACTTTTTTCCCAAAAATTTTCATAAGGATTAAACATTATTTTCAAAAGGTGTAAATGAAGGTTTGAAATTAGTATTTTGATATCACTCATTAATTTTTTTAAGTGAGTTGTTATAAATTTATTTAATGAATCTATTTTTTTGGAAATTATAATTTCAAATCTTAAATTACATTTTATATGGTAATGTCTGAGTTATATAAGTCTAACTTAAATAATTTAACACTTTGTATGGAATATTATATGAAATTGTCAGTCTTGTCTTATTACTTTATTTATATTGTACCATAAACATGAAAAACATTGATATATTTTGTAGCTAATATCAATACTTCTTCATAAAAGACCAATTTTAAAAATGGTATAGGATGCTAATGTGGGGGAAAGACCTAAATGGTGTCATTACCAATATGTAACTTTTCTTATTTTGGAAGTGGTTTGACCGTAAACATTAGATCATGAATATATTGATCATTTTCTACCTAAACTTACCCTTTCCATATCTTTTAATGTTTAATAAAGAGGGAATTTCTTCATACCATATCCTGAATGATTTATAATTCAATGATCGAAACATGACCATGGTTAAGAGTTTCATTAAGCGTGGGGTGAAAACTAGGCTATCTTGGTGGGAGTAAATGATATGGTTCTTATAAAATTTTGGTTTCCTAAACATTATTATTAACTAAGTAAAATAAAAGGCTTTCAATAAATAATTTTTTTTATTTTCTATAAATTAAAAGGTTTTTTATTGGGTTATGAAAATCCCTTAACTTATGACTTGGATTTATAAACCCACCTTACCCCATATAAACTTAAAATATTTATTATTTTAAGTAAATTATCAATTAAAATATAAATTAAGTGTGATTATATTTAAATATTAACATTTTTAAGTGAAAGATTTTATTAGGTTATAGTTTTTTTATTAAGTGTTTCACATAAATTAATTTTTAAGAATTGAAATCTTATCTGTAAGGGAACTTTAATTTTAAATGAATGTTTTAATTTAACTTTCATATCTAAATTTATTTTTTATTTTGGTAATTTTAAGTATGTGTTGGTTATGATCAAGTCAATGATTAATATCTCATAAGTTTTATCACTAATGCCTACATTTGTCACCCATAATATTTGTATAGCATTGTTTGGATAGAGATTAATTAACAATAGAGTGCTACCACTTTGTATCCTATGATTTCTATGGCTTGTTATTAAAACACCTTATGGGAAATTTTATTCCATAACTTGTTCCATGTTTGACTTGTGGGTTGTATAATTTTTTGAGATTCATGATATGGTATTCTTGGATCATTTATATTTTATACCATGATTTCATGAAACTTGGAACTTTTCTATATTGACATGATAGATAATGTATAATATATAATCATGTATCTTATTTGATGTTTTTATCATGATGTCATATTAATTGTAATATTTTCATGAGCATGGTGAAAATTTTGATGGATGATGAGAATTATAGAAGGGAAATTTTTTATTATTATTATGTAAATTTTAAGTAGGTATGACAACTATTTATATACATGGTTGAATGGGATGGGTGTCACAACGTGACTATTATATACATCTTTCCCCATCTATTGGGATGGAATTGTTTCTCCCCAACTCTATATACAACATCCCCTTACCATTAAATGAGTTTTATGACCTAGATCTTGTAATTTTATGGGATGGTCATCATAGTTTTTCTATATAGGTAATCTTATATACCAAGAAATATGCTTGAATAAGGTATATCAGGCATGGAATCTTATGGGATAGAAAGTTACTTTATACAACTTATAATTCATTTTTCAGATTAATGTTTATTATGATTCACATATTTAGATAGTTTATTTCCTATAAAACTATTTTATGAAATTAATGTAAATGAGTAGATATATTCATTCATACTCCTAGTTATTCACTATTTCATTGAGGCGCATTGGTGGTGACCTAGTGAGTTTATATATTCTTACACTCTTCATGGAAACCACGATGGACATAAAGCTTCACTTTCAGTATTTCATGTATGACATGTATATATATATCTAGTGGATGATATGCTATATGGAAAGTTTATATTTATATTTCAAGTATTTAGGCTAAATATAGGGTTAGAGCAGGAGGCCGTATTTGTATCAGGTATTTTCATCACATCGAATTCTTCATTCAGTTATATTGAGTATGTTTGTTATATGTGACCTTATCAGTAAGTATGTATGTTAACCAATTATATATTTCTAACTAAATTCTTATATATATATATATATATCTTCTATACCATTATTTAGTTGTAAAAGGTTTTTTTTTATTTTTATTGGGAAAGTAAAACATATGGATAAGTCATGACAGTCCATTAGAGGAACCTGGTCATGGAATTTTATATGAACCATAGTGAGTAAACCATTCCTTACTGGTATATCAAGACTTTCATCACTAGTCTCTAGCCTCTGGGGATCAAGAAACTCCCTTAGGATTAATTTGAGTCCGGAAATAGGTTTTATTTAGATATCTGAGTCAGTGTTGTTATAGGAAATGTTACGGCTTCATGTTGTGGTTCATATAAAATTTTTGAAACTCAATATTGTGTATTCAAACATGTTATATTGAAGTTCAAATTTATGTGAATATAATTTGGTAAATTATTGAAGAATTTTAAGATTGTATATGAAATGAATAATTTTTTTAACTCATGCATTAACTAGTAAAAAATATCTTACTTCATAATGGTTGGCCATGGATTTTTAAGAGGTATATTAAAAATATTGTGAAATTCCATAGACTTATTCTTATTTTTTATACCTCTCTACAACCTTGGAAAAAACTATAGGGTGGCTTATGATATATTTGTGGGTTTAAAAGGATCTAAATAAACTTTTTAAACACAGTAAAAGTAACATATAAACCCAAATCCAAGAATTACCATGAATGAAACCAAAATTATAAATACTATAAAATGAAGAAACTATGAATGTGCCTTTCACAATAGTGTTGAAACATTCATATTCATCATATATGGTTGATGAAGATCACGTGATAGGTAAATAAATGAAATCCTTCCTCTAGAGGTACCCATAGTTAAAGCTAAATTGCTCGATTATTGAATGAGATCCTATAATCACCTATGGAATGCTTGTGTCTAGTGATGGATAAGGGTTATGGGGAATACAACTATGATATTAAGGTATTTTTGACTAATAATTAATGAAAAAAAAAATAAACCAATTATATATTAGTTGGATCATTTATAAAGCATTTGGGCCTCCCCTAAAAACTCCACACATTCACTCTTGTGTTATAAAATTCATGAGTAATGCTTAATCTAGTCATGTATTCATCATATGAATTCAACCTCCATATGTTTCATATTATGGAATGACTTAATTAATGATATCCAGTGGGAGTTATTCAAATGTTTAAATATTAATTATTTTAATTCCTTTTTATAATATAAAAAACAAAGACAACTATTATGATATCATAAAAATTCATATTAAATGATATACCAAACATGTATTACTATAAAAAATGCACCTATTATAAAATAAAATATGGCCAAAAACTAATCATATTTGTTAAAGGATTTAGGGATATCTCCTTAAATATACCATTTTCACTAAATCCTCACAGAATGCATGTCATTTCACCCTATACTGCATCATATAAAATAACTTGTGAAACCATATGAAAAAAACCTTTTGGATATATTCTAAAAAACTTTTGGAAAGGTATTATTAACTTCACTTAATATCACATCACAAGTAATACCTTTTTAATAACCATAAAAAACTCTTTTTGATCTAATCTAAAATGCTTTTTGAGTTTCTCTCTGAGTCAAACTCAATCACTATTTAGTCAACCACTATGTGTAACACCATATAACTTTATAACATTGAAAAAAATATGAATCATCATATCCATAAATGTATATAAATAGAGGCCTCTATAAAATCATCAATTCTACTCAAGATACATAGGTATATAAAATGATCTCTATCAAAAACATGTTTCTCTATACCCATTACCACTAATTGTATCATAATCAACAATTCATTCTAATATTATCACTCTTCCTATGAAATTGAGTGACCATGGTTCATGGAGTATGTTAATATTATATAGCCTACTCAAATATTCACTATTATCCTAGTATAGACTAACTACATTGATGAATACATAACATTTCAATAACCTTTATAGATTATCACATCACATATCCATAAACTAGATAAATAAGAAAATAATATGTACTATCTAGGTGTGGCTTCACACTTCCTCAATTTTTCTCAATCAAGGGACTTGATGTCATGCTCATCAAACAATAGGATAAATCACATCTTAGTTTAGCTCCAACTGATGACATGATCAACAACATACCCAACCACCCCCTAATTAGCTAGGCCTAAAATATTTTCTAATAATTGTTTCAAAGAATAAAGGTACGTGTACTAGATATCTTTCCAACTTTATATAGTGGGGAATCTGAATATGATCCATGCACCCCTATTATACCAAAAATAGAGTGTATAGAACTCCATGTAGCATACTTCATAGGTTATCCAATAAAGAAAACTTGTTTTGTGCCTCATGATAATATTAAATATCCTGATATAAGAGTCATACTCATACTAACCTTAAAATTTCATCATAACCTATAATAATCCATGACAAACATCGATTTGGAATAACTCAAAATCATGCTTTGAGAGGTTGATTATTATTAAACTTCACAAAATGTATACTAGTATATACAGATATGAAGATAATGTGAACGAATGATAAGGTGTAAATATACTTTTATATTACATATAAATTTTATATTCATAAAATATTTAAAAATATTTTGGTAAAACTATATATAAGAACATTCCTAAAATATCATATAAGATAAACTTCCAAATCAGAATTATGTTTTCTATAGTATTAATGGTTCTTTAACTCATTAAATCTCTATGTAATTCCTTTCACATATCTATGTGACCATCTGATAAAACCCTCCCACTAAACTATTTAGTGAGTAACATCTATAAATAAATCAAGTTTTTATAATGGAGAGACATAGGAATCATATTTCTAATGTTAAAATATTTGGACACATTCAAACTTATTAACTCCATGAAATCCAGTGTAATGAAATTAACTTTTATTCCCTACTTATAACTCTTTATAAGTACATCATAATGATTCATTAGAACCAATTCCATCAAATTTTATTAAAGAAATCTTTTGGTAATTAATAAAACTATTTACATTAGTACTTTATCAACACATATTAAACTCATTTAGGATATAAAGTGACTCAAACTTTGTAATTTGACTACAATGATGTTTTGTTTATTAAATTTTAACTTTTCTAAGTCTAAAAATACTCCCACTATCCTCATAAAATCTATATATTTTTTATAATATCATGAAAATAAATAAAAACTACTTTATTTTTATAAAATAAATTTTTTTTATAGGATTATTTATGAAGCAAACCACTATTTCTATACCATATATGGTATTATATGTGTTTGTAGAATTTTCTTGAAAATAATATTATGCTTTAAAATATTCCACTAATGGGTGGTGGGTTCACATCACTCATCTCATATTATTTATAACAATTAATTATTAGTAAATAAATTCTTATATCATATAAGATAAATTAGATGTATATACAAATAATTTACTTAGATCAATCTGAGATTGATTTGTTTTTATCATTCAACTATTTTATGTAGAAACTCTTTGCTTAATAACTTGAGTATAAACTAAAAACTTTATTAGTTATTCCTTTATTTTGAACTCTTATATATTTAAAACACTTGAAAAATATACATTCAGTATCACACCCTTTAAAATCAATGAGTTGTTTTCTATAATATTGGTACCTAACATGGAAGTTATATGAAGTTTCTTAAACCCTATTAGGAATCCATGAAAAATCAATCATATAGATATCACCCCCTCCTTACTAAAAAATCTATAGGTTTCAATGACCTAGAATTAAAACTCATAGAAACGTTATTGTATTTTCCAACTAAATTTTCTTATTATGGTTTGAACATTTACCCAGTTTCACATCACAAACATCACTAAAACATAAACATAACATGATCATTTCAACTATCCTCATAACTTTGTGAAAATTGATTAAAATCATCTTAAATTAATTCACGTTATCAGAAAATTTACATTGATGACAGCAATATAAATCCCTTCTCTAGAATATGTCTTAAGGAAACCTCTAGTCTCACCATATCATTGACATGCCCAGTAATATTAAGTATATGAGTAGAGGCTAAAATTCCTTATTTATTTTTGAATCTAATTCTTTTGATACATTATGTGAATCTATATTTCTCCCATAAACAACTAGATTCATTTTCTAAACAAATTTAATTGTTTTTTACTCAAGAAGGGGTTGATATAACACATATAATTTTTTATTGCTTAGGAGCTTTTCTAAATACACAAGTTTTAGGAGTTTCTTATGTTAATATTATATTATTCAAGGATTGATCTCAAAATTAATTTAAATGATAATGATGTAATTTATTTACAGTAAAATTTAATATCAAATGAGTATCATGTTTTAAAAATATTTAAAAATTAAATTTAATGCACTCTCACTATAATGATGGCCCCTTTTTAATCCATAATATCCATTAGTGTTTCAATACCTATATCACACTATCTAATGATTTTTACTTAGTGTTTATATCACCAATTAGTTATTTAGTTAGGGAATCATCACAATCATATCATATATTACTCTTGGATAATTGAGTATATTACTCTTTACAGAATCCATTTTATGAATATACTCAAATTTATTCCACTGGTAACCTAATCCTACTAGGGTATTATGTATAAATCAAATCCATAAAAAATAAATGAATATAAACCTAATCACATTAGGTTCACAAGTTACTTTCCTTCTTAAGACTAGATAATCCAAGTGGATGAAGCTTTGTAATGACCAACTCAGTTTTATGATCAAGGTCTTGACAAGTACCTTTTTAGAAGGAATCTAAAACTTGATATTTTTACCAATACAATTTCTTTATTTTCCATAAAATCCCACTTTTATGTGAGAACTCAAAAACATTGACCAAAGAACAACCAAGTCACACCCAAACATCCCCAATACAAAACCATGGACTATCAAAAAAACAATTCATAAATTAACAAAACCATGAAATGATTTCACCACCAAAAAAAAAGAAATCCACAATTCAAAATTATGCTATAAAGTAGAATACCAAGTAATAATAAAGAGCCATTGTTGTTTCCTACTGACATCACATTATATAATACACATTTTACATCACCCCCTATGTCACCAAAACTTCAAAATCACACCTGAACCTATCATAAAACATAAAAAAATTGATGTAATTTCCAACTCAATCACTTCATCGTCATCCTCTCCAGTAAAATCCTAAACATCGGTGAGTTGTGATTGAAACCACCCACCTCCATCCCAACTCGCAAATAGATAAAGAACAATTAAAATAATGAACAAACTAGACTAAAATGATAACAAATTGAGAGATATGATACCAAAAAACGAGTTATTCCACTATAGAAAACAAATTTATTCAATAAAAAATCATCTAAAGCATTACAACCACTAACGAATTACAAAGAAAAGGGTAGTGATGTATAAATCTTTACAAAACTCATAGTTTGTGTTATTAATGAAAATTAAAATACAACTATATCTATACATATCTAAATGCCTCTTATGTATAAGTTATATAAAACTCTTTCATGTAAATTCATTGAATTGTATAAAATAAATGAGTAAGCCATGATAAGAAAATAGTAAATTTTCACTTTTCTAGCGAAGCATAAACATTCAGGTCGGTGAGTAGTCAAACCCAAAGTCCATATAACACGTGATACTTTATTCAATATATATCTCAGTTATATCATAATTATAACACCTAATATGTATAAATAATAATTAACTTCTAAATTTAAACTCATAACTCAATATAATCCAAATTCAAGGTAGAAAAAAAACTATAGCATTTATCATGCCTATAATAAAACTCCTTAGATGCATATGTGGTAACTTATAGAAATAGTTTAACAATTTAAAATAAATCATACACACATTCATAAGATAAAAAATTTATTACGATGTGTAATAATGCAAGGAATTGAATTTAAATAAATGAAGAATTTATCAATTTAAAAATGAGATACTCATTTATGAACAATTCCAAAATAAAGGAATTATAAACACATTATTATTTTCCAAAAAATTATGGATATTCCATAAATAAATAAATATTAAAAAAATTATATTTGTTCCAAATAAGAAATCCTTCATATTATTCATCATATGGAATTTTATTTAAATATATTATATTAAATGAAATATAAACATATTTTTTAATTTATATTATGTAATAATTTATATAATCCAAATATCACAAATTTAATTTAATTTAAACTTATATCAAATAATTATTTAAAATTATATTTGATTTCTTTTAAATAGTATCTTAAATAAGGCCTTTAATTTAACCAATTGAAGTTAAGTTTTATGAACAATACATAACATAAATATACACTTTTTTATGTATTTTCCTTATTTTATAAATTTATAAAAACTTTATAAACTACCCTTATAATTTCTAAATAAATTCTTTATTTTAAAATTTTATGACATCCCATATATTTTAATAGGTACTTTAATATTAACTTTTAATATTATGGAATATTTACTAATGAATGTTTAATTAAAATTTAATTTATTAATTATAAATACCTTATTATTAAATAATTTAAAAACCCTCAGAAATTAATAAATATCCCAGATACCTTTTATTGTAATATATAAAAAATTTATAAACTATATGAATTAATTCATAATTAAATTTTTTTAAGAAATAATTTTATTCTTTCAAATAATATTTTATGATATAAGAGGAATCGTATAATACGATTGGTAGGGATGAAACAACTAAACCATTAAAGTGTTATTAGTCATACTTTGTAGCTGGTAACTCATTCACCACTTACAATAAATAGCCAGTGAAAGCTGACCCTTACGTATAAAGGTTTTCAAGTAAGTGGAAAAGGAAATACTATTATGTATGGGAAATTGGAATCTTATAGATGAGAAAAAGGAATACATAAATGTTAACTTCTATACAAAGGAATTCTTAAATGTTACTAAATTGAAACTTATGCATGAGAAAATGCATATGTAAAGGCTATTGGGTTGAATATTAAAGATGGGAAGAGGCATATATAAAGGTTACTTATTACATAAAGGCATACATAATGGTTACTAGTGGTGTTACCCTTATGAAACATCTCCTAATCCTTATAAATTAATACCTTTAGTGGTGTAACCTTTTCATATTTCTAGGGTGACCCCTTACTTATGGGAAATCATAATATGTGATAACACATATATCACAATTATGATTCAATTCTCTATTTTAAAAAATCCTAAGTTTAAATATTATCCTACAATATCACCTATATCATGGAATACAATAAAAAACCAAAATATCTCATAGTATCATAAACTATGATACAAACCATCCATATTTTATGATTAAGAAAAAATATAATAATACATTATGATATCCTATGTCATAAATCCAAGTAAATAAATCCAACAGCTTACACTTAACCATGCCATATCATACATTATGGTATAGAATATTACAGAATATGACACATGGGTTATTTATTTTAAAAAAAATATTTCATTATTTAAATTCATGGTAATGATCTTATACCATTAATGGGTTTAAAAGGATCTAATGATACTTGTTAAACAAAGATTAAAAAATATAGAAACCCAAATCCTGGATTGAACGAGAAATAATATTAAATCATGGATATTCTAAAATGAATAACTGTATGTGTACATTTCAGAACATCATTGTAGTGTACGTGTCTATATTTTATGGTTTACGAAGATTTCATGATAGGTAGTCAAAATAAATCCCTACTCTATAGGTATTTATAGGCTTTACTGAATCACTTGATGCTTGGTCAAGATCCTCTCATCACATACAATATGCTAGTTCCTTATGATGGAAAAGGGTGAAGAGGAATATAGTTATGGGATTGAGGGAGTTTCAAATAAGAATGAATAATAAAGAATACAACCATCATATAGTAGTATGAAAATTTATATATCCATCATGACTCTCTTGAGGAGACCATGAATTTACTCATTTAGTACAAAATGCATGAGTAATGCCTTGGCCTATTATCACTACTGGAAATGGGGTCTTTCCCAATGGTTTTGAATCGTTGGGAAAGGCTGGAGAACCATTGGTATATGTTATACCAAAGGTTTTGAAAACCGTTGGGAAGTAAGTCGTTGGGAAAACATATCCCAACGATTTACAAAGAACCGTTGGTATAGATTAGTAAAATTAACCTATGCCAATGGTTTGGCCAAACCGTTGGCATAATTTTTACCAACGGTTTACACAAAACTGTTGGTAAAACTATGGAAATCAACTCTTTCCCAACGGTTTCTAAACCGTTGGGAATAGTTTTTGCCGAAGGTTATCATTGAACCGTTGGAAAAAATCCCTAGAAACATTTCCCAATGGTTTGTAAATTGTTTTGAAAGGGTTATTACAAGCCTATGCCAACGGTTTGAAACTGTTGGCATAGGCTATGCTATGAAAATTGCACAGCAACCTGTAATTTGCACAGCAGCCTCTAATGATGTCCATTCTGCTCCTTTCCAATTACTATACCTGCAATAAAAAACTAATACATACATAGAGATAACAAATTCATATACATTTAACATATAATGCATTCTTTAACTATACACATCCAGAATTAAATCATAATTCATAACGTAATTATAAACATACATAATTGATTTAGAATTCAATTTAAAATTTAGATGAAAATTATATGTGGAATCCGGAATTCAATTCATAATTGAATACATACATAATTTAATTATCAATTATCAATAAAATACATAAAAACTGAATAAGTATCATTAGAATCCGAATACGTTTGTTTGGTTTTTCATATACAAGTTGTTTTTACTAAAAATGATGTCCATTTTAAACAAAATACATACAATTTGAGTGATACCGGCCATACTATGCCTCTAATTGAGTTGGGGTTTACTCTTACACGTTACATATGACCCATGGATAATTTTCCTAAAGTATCAACATATTCTGAAA
This sequence comes from Viscum album, assembly GCA_963277665.1. Taxonomy (NCBI): domain Eukaryota; kingdom Viridiplantae; phylum Streptophyta; class Magnoliopsida; order Santalales; family Viscaceae; genus Viscum; species Viscum album. The sequence continues at coordinate 1,360,494,059 of OY728152.1, read as the reverse complement.
GCGTTTGGTCGGTTTTCCATATGCCAGTTATTGTTTTCACTTAAAATGTTGTTAATTTAAAAAAAATGAGACACTTTGAGTGGTACTGGCCACATCATGCATCGGATTAAGAAAGGGTTAACTCGTACATGCCATATATGACTCATTGTTCATTATTCTAAAGTTTCAACAAATTCAGAATGTGTTTGGTCAGTTTTTCGTATACCAGTATTTGTTTTTAATTAAAATGGTTTCCATTTCAAATAAATGTGAGACACTTTGAGTGGTTCCAGCCACACCGGGCCTCATATTGAGGTGGGGTTGACTCTTACACTTCACATATGACTCATGGATCATTTTCCTAAAGTTTAAATGGAATCCTAATGATTTTGGTTGGTTTTCCGTATGTCAATTTTTGTTTTCAATTAAAATGATGTCCTTTCGAAACAAAAGAGAGACACTTTGAGTGTTTCCGGCCACACCGCACCTCATATTGAGGGAATGTTGACTCTTACACATCACATATGACCCATGTATCTTTGTCCTAAAGTTTTAACAGAATACGAATGCGTTTGGTCAGTTTTCGGTATGCCAGTTGTAATTTTCACTTAAAATGATTTCCATTTCAAAAAAAATGAGACACTTTGAGTTTTGACGCCCACACTGCGCCTCGTATTTAGGCGGAGTTGACTCGTAAACATCAAATATGACCCATGGATAGTTTTCCAAAAGTTTCAATGGAATCTGAATTCGTTTGGTCAGTTTTTCGTATATCAGTTGTTGTTTTCACTTAAAATGATGTCTATTTTAAACAAAAGAGAGACACTTTGAGTGGTTCCGGCCACACTGCACCTTGGATTAAGGTGGGTTTGACTTTTACACATCACATATTACCCATGTATCATTGTCCTAAAGAATCAACACATTCAGAATGCGTTTGGTCTGTTTTCCATATGTCAGTTGTTGTTTTCACTTAAAATGTTGTTCATTTAAAAAAAATGAGACACTTTGAGTGGTTCCAGTAACACCATGCCTTATATTAAGACAGGGTTGACTCATACACGTCACATATGACCCATTGATCATTTTTCAAAATTTTCAACACATTTCAAATGCGTTTGGTCAGTTTTTCGTATGCCAGTAGTTGTTTTCAATTAAAATGTTGCCCATTTCAAATAAATGTGAGACACTTTGAGTGGTGTAGGCCACACCAGGCCTTAGATTGAGGCGGGGTTGACTCATACACATCACATATTACCCATGGATCGTTTTACTAATGTTTCAACGGAATTCGGATGCATTTGGTTGGTTTTCCGTATGTCATTTATTGTTTTCACTTAAAATTAAGTCTTTTTTAAACGAAAGAGAGACAATTTCAGTTGTTCCGGCCACACCATGCCTCGGATTGAAGCGTTATTGTCTCATAAACGTCACAAATGACCCATGGATCATTTTACTAAAGGTTAAATAGAATATGAATGTGTTTGGTTGGTTTTCCTTATGTCCGTTGTTGTTTTCACTTAAAATGAAGTCCATTTTAAACTAAAGAGAGAAACTTTGAGTGGTTCTGGCCACACCGTGCCTCAGATTTAGGTGGGATTGACCCGTGAACTTCATATAAGACTCATGGATCATTTTTATAAAGTATCAACACATTCAGAATATTTTTGGTTAGTTTTCCATATGTACTTAAAATTTTGTCCATTTTAAACAAAAGAGAGACACTTAGAGTGATCACATCCACACTGAGGCTCATATTGAGGCTCAGTTGACTCGTACACATCACATATGTCCCATGGATCGTTTTCCTAAATTTTCAACAGAATAAAAATGAATTTGTTCAGTTTACCGTATGTCAGTTGTTATTTTCGATTAAAATGAAGTCCATTTTAAACTATAGAGAGACACTTCGAGTGGTGTTGGCCACTCCATGGATCGAATTGAGACTGGGTTGACACGTACACGTCACATATGACTCATAGATCGTTTTCCTAAAGTTTCAACTGAATCCGAATGTGTTTAGTCATTTTTCCAAATGTCAGTTGTTGTTTTCACTTAAAATGTTGTCTATTTCAAATAAAACTAAGATACTTTGAGTGGTTTGGCCACACCTGGCCTTTTATTGAGACAGGGTTGACTCGTACACATCAAAAATAACTCATGTAACGTTTTCATAAAGTTTCAATAGAATCTGAATGCATTTGGTCGGTTTTCCATATGTCAGTTGTTTTTTTCAATTAAAATGAAGTTCATTTTAAATTATAGAGAGACACTTCGAGTGGTTTCGGCCACTCCATGCCTCTTATTGAGTCTGGGTTGACACATACATGTCAAATAGGACCCATGGATCATTTCCCTAATTTTTCAATTGAATATGAATGCCCTTGGTCGGTTTTCCATATGTCATTTTTTATTTTCACTTAAAATGATGTCCTTTTGAAACAAAATAGAGACACTTTTAGTGGTTCCAGCCACACCGAGCCTTGGATTGAGGCGGGGTTGAATCGTACATGTCACATATGACTCATGGATTGTTTTTCTAAAGTACCAACACAATCTGAATGCATATTGGTTGTTTTCCGTATGCTTGTTGTTATTTTCACTTAAAATGTTGTCCATTTAAAATAAACTTGAGACACTTTGTGTTGTGTCGGCCACACCAGTCCCCAGATTGAGGCAGGGTTGACTCGTACACGTCACATATTACCCATGGATTGTTTTTCTAATGTATCAACATAATCCTAATGTGTTTGGTCAGTTTTCCGTATGCTAGTTGTTATTTTCACTTAAAATGTTGTCCATTTCAAATAAAACTGAGACACTTTGAGTGGTGTCGGCCACACCGGGCCTCTAATTGAGGTGGGGTTGACTCATACACATAAAAAATGACGCAAGGATCATTTTCCTAAAGTATCAACACAATCCAAATGTGTTTGGTCGGTTTTCCATATGTCAGTTGTACTTTTCACTTAAAATGTTATCCATTTCAAACAAAAGTGAGACACTTCAAATGGTGTCGGCCACACCGCACCTTGGATTGAGCCGGGGTTGACTCATACACATCACATATGACCCATGGATCATTGTGATAAAGTATCAATAGAATCTGAATGCGTTTGGTCAGTTTTTCGTATGCCAGTTGTTCTTTTCACTTAAAATCTCATCCATTTTAAACAAAAGATACATAGTTAGAGTGATACCAGTCACACCGTGCCTCGGATTTAGACGGGGTTGATTTTTACAAGTCACAAATGACCCATGGATCATTTTCCTAAAGTATCAATACAATCTTGGTATCCCTCACCTAGAAACCAAAGCATACATCCTGGAATTTCAAGTCTAAATTCCCTGAGCATGACAAGTCCGTCCATGAGTCCTTAACATGGAACCCATATCTTATCCTAACAATTGACAAGTAAACCAAATCAAAAAAGGCATAATTCACATAACATGGAGAATGTACAACAGGGTTTTGTATTCAAATTAAAGCATATCATCACATGCATTTGATGAGCATGAGCTAATAAGCTTACCAAGACATTTATATAATTCAATACATACAAAAATGGAATAATCATAAATAACATTGCATGATTAGAGAAATAAAAAAAGGTATGTGAAATCAAGGAGGGTGGGGGCTGTTTGGGGGTCCAGGGAGGAGGGTGGGGTGGCTGTCCAGGGGGGCTGTCCGGGGGGCTGTCTGGGGGGCTGTCCGGGGTCCAAGGAGGAGGGTGGGGGGCTGTCCAGGGGGATGTCTGGGGGGAGGTTCGGGGAACAAGGAGGAGGGTGGGGGCTGTCTAGGGGGCTATCCAGGGGGCTATCCTGGGGGATGTTCGGGGACCAAGGAGGAGGGTGGGGGGCTGTGCGAGGGGCTGTCCGGGGGGTGTTTGGGGGTTATCTGGGGTCCAAGGAGGAGGGTGGGGGCTGTCCGGGGGGCTTTCTAGGGGGCTGTCTGGGGGGGCTGTCTGGGGGGTTGTCTGGGGGGTGTCTGGGGGCTGTCTGGGGACCAAGGAGGAGGGTGTGGGGCTGTTCGGGGGGCTGTCCCGGGGGCTGTCCGGGGTCCAAGGAGGATGGTGGGGGTTGTTCAGGGTCCAGGAAGGAGGGGGCTGTCCAGGGAGATCCCAAACACACAAAACTCTATAAACATGCTCAAGATACATCGCAACCACTAAAGGACATCAATATCCATGAAAACAGACAATATATATAAATAACTCAACTCCAATACTATACTACGTGTCTAGATAAAACCAACAACTAGAATAGATTAAACATCAAATCTCAGTAATATTAGTCAAAAATGTAACAGATCAACTTGTACCACATCACCATCACCATCATCACCATCATCATCACCTTCTCCCTCGTCCCCATAATCATCCTCGCCCTCCTCAATTCCCTCCTCCTCTCCCTCGCCCTTCTCCTCGCCCTCCTCCTCCACCTCACCTTCCTCATCTCCCTCCTCTTCCGCATCAAACTCCTTGCCATCATCATCGTCAGGTTGGACATCATCCTGACCACAACTAGAACTTCCACCTATTGCACCATATATAGAAAATATAGATGACATATATTCCTCAAAATCTAGGCTAGCCTCTAGTGGAATATTTGGACGTAGAACTTCAATAAATTTCATAAATGCACTATTTTCCCTAGCAGACTATTCTGCCACCTCTATGGCCCTTTTGTCAGCCTGTTCTGTCTATGCCCTAACTTGATACAGCTCGGTGTAATTACAACTTGTACCTGAGGAGGGCCAATACTTTGTCGGGGCTATCCTAGGTCGGAAGCATACTCTTCCAGAATGCTCCTCTCCCAACACCTGATGTAAGTGATCAGTTGACCCAAAATTGTCTGGTTCTTGGGCATCAAGAGCCTCTAAAGCAGCCTGTTACAAATATAAATATATTATTAAGTTACAAAATATATATTAAAATATAAAATCAATAGATTAAAACTTACAATCTTTTACTGAGTCGGTTCGTTGACGGTACTTCCATCCTTTTTCCGTCTACTCGAGCAAAACAGTTTTGCTCGAGGCAAACGTCCTTCAATATTTAGTTGTTTCCTCTAAAATGAAATTAAAAACTAAAGTTATATGAAAACTTTATCAAACTATTAAATAATTGATGAAACAAAAGAAACTGTAAGTTGTAAAGAAAACTTATAAACAATTGTCATACCAGCTTCCTCTTATGATCTGGCATTGTAGTACGTCCCAGTGTGTGGAGGTATTTTTTTTCATCAATGTTTTTTTTATTTTTTCCGGATGATTCCTAAATAAAATTCGATAATTCAAAGGATAATATTAATGAAAAACATGAAAGTTATTATTTAAATACCTCAAATGTAATTAATTCTTAAAATTGAGTAGTCGTCCATTGGGTAATCATCTGTCGATACTGCTCTATAGGACAATCATCCATGACTGGTACCGCCTCGAACTCAGTGCCAACTCTAGCACACCATCCAATATAAAAATCGTGCTTGTAGTCTCTCCAAAGCTCACATAAATCCTTCAGAAGTGCCGGTCGTGCACCCTCACCATCGGAAAAATTAAATCGAAGCTGGCACCAAAATATTAATTCATATAAATACAAAAAATAATTCATGGCATTAAATACAACAGATTTTTTTACCCATATCTCTGACCAAGCTCTATCCTTGACCTCATGTGGCAACTATCTCAATGATAACGTGCTGACAGGAATGATGTCAGAGTATTTGGAAAGCGTCGCCAAAAACTCCGACATTACTGCCTTGTTTTCTCAACCATTTGGTTGTCTTCATTGTAATACACCATTATCTGTGTGCGGCGGTTCCACACCGCACGCATGCGTGTACACCCCTGCCCCTGCCACCTATCAGTAGATGTATATGTCATGAAAGAAAGACAAATATTTTATCAAAACATGTTATAATGAAAATAAATATTGGTATAAATATTTGTTAGGGTTCTATAAATATACATGCGTCAGTCTGATCGTTGAGCGCTGCTGGATCCATGGAAACTGATGGAACACTCTGTGGTGGAATAGGAGTTGAAGATGATGGAATATAGAAGCTCGGAGAGATAGAAGTAGAAGGAAAACAATATGGGACAGCTGTATGACCAGATTCTGGCTGGGGAGTGAGAATCATCATGGGATATTAAAAAGATGGGCCAGAAGATGCAAAAGGTGGTGAAAACATGGGAGGCCTAAATATCTCGTGTGTCTCTAACGACACATCGGTATCAGAATGTTGGAAGGATGACATGTCAGTGGGAGGGGCAGGGTCTAGTCAGGTACGTGAAGCTGCTCGTGCACCTCTGGTACGAACCCTCCCCGTACCACCAGCCTCAGTACTAGGACCAGTACTAGGCTCCTCATCAAATAACTATCGATGTATAGGTGGATCCTACAAAAATATTTACAAAAAAAAATTAATTACATGACATTATATATTCTTTAAATATATATATTTGAAATAAAGTACTCACTAAAAGCACTAACGGTGGAAAGCCCATCTCCGTCATTCAACGATTGTTCTCCATCATTTTTTTCCTTCGTCTTTCTTCAATTAGCAGCATTTCCTGCTTTCGAAAAAAGATATGTAATTAATTAGAAAAAGTAAACTATTATGTAACCCAAAAAACTAAATATATGAGGGAATAAAAGGATTCATTGGTAATTTAGCTATCAATTGTTTTAGAATATCTTGAATGGATTTAATAAATCATAAAAGTTGTAATGTTCACCATGTTAGAAATATTGTTTGACTGGGTTTGAATATAGTTCAATTCCAAATTAGAAAATGCAATTCAAATGAAACTAAAACCAATAAACATTGAAAATTTACAAAACGGTCAAGTCAGCTAAAACATATTTGTGATCAATACTAAATCAATTTGAATATTACCAACCTTAATAACCCAACTCGAGGTAAACCAAAAGAATTGAGAACATGGATGAATGATTCTATATATTTTCAACCACAACTTAAAGTTCACAATCAACTCTGACAATTGATCTATTGGAGTCATCAAAAGAAATAAATGGATTAGTTCTAATGGAAATATGGATAGTGTCAATTCCATTATCACCATCATCAAAAATATGTCTTGGAATTACTTCAACTATGACACAAAATTCAGATCGAAGTTGGTCTTTGACATAAAAAACATGTTTATCCATTGATTCCAACACATATGGTTCTTCGGTAGTAAGAGTGTGAGTCATATTAATTACTCGAAATCCACAATCATCAATAAATGTGTCATGTATCATCATTGAATCAAACCAATGGCATTTCATCATTATGACTCGTCCATGAGAGTAATAATCCAATATTATTATTTTCTCAACGACTCCATAATAACCCACATTTTCAAAGTGCGGTCTACTATCTGATGCACTGGAATAACACTTTTTTGTGGTAGTAACCATAACACCATCATTTTGAGTTCTCATGTTCTTTGCTCGTTCAGTGACAATAAATTTGTTCCCATTGATAACTATTGATTTACAGTCACGAACCATGGTATTAGGACCAAAATCCAAAGCTCTTATTTCCTCAGAGACAGAGTCAGCATAAAAACTCAATACCTACAATATAAATGACTATTAAACTTAATTAAATATTGATATAATTATTTTAAATAGTAATATTTTTACCTTCAATTTTAACCAAGCAGAAAACTCTTTGCTATGAAAAGTCTCTCTCATTCTCAAAGATAAATAATGATGCTTTCTATTTATCATTGTTTTATGTTCCCTGTAGATAAAAAATATGAATAGTTTAATAGATATATATGTAAGATATACATATTCAATTTAGTTACCTGATATAGTCATTGAAAAAATCACAGTTGAACAAAACTGTGTGATGTGCCATCTCCCGCTCTTCAAGGATTAATGTATTCAATGTATATGATCTAGGAATTCCTCTTGTTTGAGGAAGTGATGGAAAACTGGGTTTAATTTTCTCATACTGTTTTTCTTCATTTATCATTGGTCTGTTCATTCTTGAAGAAAGATCAGACAAATACATTGAGCAGAAATCCATACATTCTTGATCCAAGTAACCATTCATGATAGAACCTTTGGGATGATTCCTATTTCGGACATAAGAATTTAATTTGTACATATTTCTTTCAGTTGGATACATCCAACAAAAAGAAATAGGTCCTTCGAGAAGTATTTCAGTGGGAATATGGACAGTTAGATGCAGCATGCATGTGAAAAATGATGGAGGAAATATTTTCTCCAACTCACACAAAATTAATGCGGCATCTGTGAACATTTTTTGCAAGAAAGACTTGGACAACTTCTTAGCACAGATATATCTAAACAAATGGAACAACCGAATAATAGTCACCCTTACATTATTGGACATAAGATGACGGATCTCTATTATAAGCAACCCATGTAGTAGAACGTGATAATCATGAGTCTTTAAAGATTTTAACTTCAAATATCTTCTGTTGGCCCATTTAGATACATTGCTTGAATATCCATAAGGAACTGTAATAGTCTCTAATACTTCCAGAAATTTTTTTTTTCGTAGGTGTCATCACATAAGAATTGCATGGAAGTTTCCATTTATTTTCACTAATACGCACAGGATGCAGTTCTGGTCTGATTCCCCAATCCACCAAGTCACACCGAGATCATAAATCATCTTTTGTCTTCCCCTTGACATTTAGAAGAACCGAAAGAAACATTTCGCATATATTCTTTTCAATATTCATTATGTATAAGCAATGACGTAAAAAATTGGTTGACCAATAAGGAAAATCATAAAAGATACTCCTCTTCCTCCAATTGTAATAGGTTTTAGTGGAAACATTCTTTCTCTTTCAAGATTTCATTTGACCCTTCCCGAATGAAAATCTGAAATCTCTCAATTCATTAAGCACATCAGTTATAGATATACTCTGAGGTGGATCATTGGACTCTATGGTATTATCAAATCTTCGATGATTCATTCTATATGGATAATCCTTTGGAAACAATTGTCGATGTCCCATAAAACTGAAACTACAGCGATTTTCAGTCTTCTGGATCATGTATTCTTAATAAAAATTGGACATGACAGTTTTTCCTTCGTGCTCCATCCAGACATCATTGCATAAGCCAGAAAATCATTGATCGTCCACATAAGCGCAGCACGCATCTGAAATATATCTTTCGAACATGCATCGTATGTGTGCACACCCACATCCCAAAGAATTTTCAACTCTTTTATTAAAGGTTGCATGTATAAATCAATATCAATGTCGGGATCAGAAGGACCAGATATGAGTATACTCATGAAAGTGAAAGGTTTTTTCATACATGACCATGGGGGAAGATTATAAATGTGTATAAAAATTGGCCATGTGTTGTGAGAAGTAAGCATCTGCCCAAATGGATTAAAACCGTCACATGAATGACCTAGCCTCACATTACACATGTCAGATGCAAAATCAGGATGTCAAACATCAAATCTCTGCCAGGAAAATCCATCTGCAGGATAATCCAACTCATCATTAGTCTTCTTTCTATCAGTATCATTCCGTCTCATTTTTATATATATGTCATTAGACATAAAAAGATTCTGGAGTCTGGGGATCAATGGAAAGTGCCACATTACTTTTTGTGGAATGCGGGATGGTGTTCCATCATATTTTGACTTCCAGCGGGATATGCCACATTTTATAAAATCATTTCTTTTAGTGGTTTCCTCCCAGAATAAACTTCAATCTTTCAGGGAAGCATGAATTTTGTTTCTTGAAAATTCAAGTTCCTCAAATAACTTCCATTCCATATAGTGGTTTGAGGGAATATCTGCATCATCTGGAAGTAAATCCTTCAAGAGGGTAAGAATGTAATCGATTTCTATATTATAAATCACATACATAGTTTTCCCATGAAACAATCGGATTGAAAATTCCAGCTTTTACATTTTATCACATTGTCGATATACTGGAGTCTTGGAAGCATCATTAAATTTATTCACCCTATCAATATCATCATTTTCACTAGATGCATCATCTGTCCTCGTATGAATGTCTTCTTGAGTCGAAATCCTTTCTTTTTCATGATGATGAATAAACGGAAATTGATCATCTAACAAATTCTCCATTCCAGTCCTTTCATTTTGATCATCACCAATTTGAGATTTCATTTTCTCCCCATTGTGATACCACACAAATTAGTTTTCTTGAAAACCATATTTGGTTATGTGGTATCTCACTTCTTCATGGCTCAACCAAGGTCTAACAACACAATTGAAACATGGTAAGTTTATACGACCATTATCTAAAGCATTGTGAAATGAAAAATCTATAAATCTCTCCAAATTGTTTTGAAAATCGCTTGAGATCTGATCGGTTTCATACATCCAACTTCTGTCCATTCTGTAAAAAGAATTTATATTAGTCATTTTGTCCTAAACAATTCAATAGGATTGAACTTTAAAAGAAAATACATTTAAGTAAATGATAAAGGAAGAAGTTTCTAGTCGATGTAGTGAACTATTAAAATAATGTAAAGAACAAGTACTCATAAATTAAATTAAAATTTATTTATATTCATTATCATTAGGTCTATAAGAGGCACATGTATCAGGTCCCATTATGTGTTATAGGGATCCCAAATCATTCACTCATGTTCAATAACTCATTATTGGCACCTCTATGGCCATACCTTTCATTACCCAATTACTTCCAAAAGTCAAGCGCACCCCATGGGTGAATAAATTTTAGGCTTCTACACTAATAGGTTGTTCATGGATTGTAAAAAGATTTAATTTCATAAAGTATAGCCAAAAACATTTATTTTTAAATTTGAGATTAATAATAAAGTATGTCAATGATAAAAACATTACTGAATTAAACTTGTGACTTATCTAACATTTTTATGGATGTCTACACATGCCAGCATGGCTAGTGAAAAGCACCCCACCCTCATAAAAGTGAGTATTGGCTAAGAAGGACACATAATATACAACGTACAATGAGAACCATATTTAATTGACCCTAAATTTAGAATAGTACAGTCATCTTGGGGGAAATGGAATATATGATCCTTGTTAAATGATGAATTCAAAAGCTCATATTCCATATGTTGGACACTGTATAAGGTAAGAAATCATGTGAGGATGGGTATACATCATTCAATTTCTTACATGCTAGTGAGAATAAAGGCTTGGATTAATGAATTTAGTTCACTGATTAAATGAGGGTATAGGTTGCATAGGCTTTGTAAACAGAATGATTAAATAATGGTAGAGGTTTCATACACTGTGCATAGTGGGGGAGTATCAGCTTATTTAGAATCTAAAATAAATTACCATCATAGGTATCAATAAGAAACATCATCATCAAAAGAAACTCCAAATAAAAAAGGACTAAAAACATAAAACACTTTTTATGTTATCTCACCAAAAAATGATCACGAATGTCCCTATAAATTTGCATACTTCTAGAATTTATAGAGTGTTTATAGTTATGATCTTCATCCACCTGCACACCCTCCCCACCCTACTTGGACAGCCCTACCCCCACCCCACTTGGACAACCTAGCCCCCCCCCCACCCCACCCCACTTGGACAGCCCTACCCCCACCCCACTTGGAAAACCCAGCCCCCCCCCCACCCCACCTGGACACCCCTAACCCCAACACCCCACTTGGAAAACCCATCCCCCCCCCCACCCCACCTGGACAGCCCTACCGTCACCCCACATGGACAACCCATCCCCCCACCCTACCTAGACAGCCCCTCCCCCACCCCACCATCACACCCTCCCCACCCCACTTGGACAACCCTGCCTGGACACCCTCCCCCACCCCACCTAGACAGCCCTACCACCACCCCATTTAGACAACCCAGCCCCCCCCCCCCACTTGGACAGCCCTACCCCCACCCCACTTGGACAGCCCTACCCCCACCCCACTTGGACAACCCAGCCCCCCCCCCCACCCCACCTGGATAGCCCTACCGTCACCCCACTTGGACAACCCATCCCCCCCACCCTACCTAGACAGCCCCTCCCCCACCCCACCTGCACACCCTCCCCACCCCACTTGGACAACCTTGTCTGGACACCCTCCCCCACCCCACTTGGACATCCCTACCCCCACCCCACTTCGACAACCTAGCCCCCCCCCCCCCCGCCACTTGGACAGCCCTACCCCCACCCCAGTTGGACAACCCAGCCCCCCCCCCCACCCCAATTGGATATACCTACCCCCACCCCACATAGAAAACCCACCCACCCACCCCCCCACCCTACCTGAACACCCCTACCCCACACACCCCACTTGGAAAACCCATCCCCCCACCCCACCTGGACAGCCCTACCATCACCCCACTTGGAAAACCTATCCCCCCCACCCTACCTAGACAACCCCTCCCCCACCCCACCTGCACACCCTCCCCACCCCACTTAAACAAACCTGCCTGGACACCCTTCCCCACCCCACCTTCACACCCTCCCCCACCCTACCAAGAAATCCCCTCCACCACCACACTTCGATAGCCCTACCTCTACATCCTCCCCCACCCTATCTGCACACCCTCCCTCACCCCAAATTAAAACATAAATTCATCCAAATCAAAACATAAAACAAAAATTCATAGATTTATAAATCCAAATCAAAATAGAAAACAAAAAATCATTGAATCATAACAACAAAACAAAAATAGCACTTATTGATTTTCAGTTTAGAACAATAAAAGTGTTGATTGAAGAGGATGGAAGGAGTTTTAGAAAGTGTGTAATGAGATACCTTTGGGATAGATAGTGAGCTAGGGATGCAGTCACGCGCGGACAGGGAATTGGGGGTTCTGGGTATTTGGAGTTAAACTTTCCCAATGGTTTTAAAAAACCATTGAGAAATGTATTCTTTACCAATGGTTTTGTATAACCGTTGGTAAAGGATGTAAAAGTTGGACATTTCCCAACAGTTTCCTATGGTTTAAGAAAATCGTTGGGAAAATGTGTTCTAATGGGGGATTTCCCAACAATTTCCTTAAACCGTTGGTAAAAATGAACTATACCAACGGTTTTCTCAAACCGTTGGTATGAAAGTGTTGGTATATCCTACCATTCCAGTAGTTTATACATTCATCATATGAATGAAACCCCCATGTGTCACATATTATTACATAGATTACTTAATGATATTCGGTGCATGTTATTCAAATATATCACTAATAAACATTCCAATGTCTTCATATAAAATAATAAACCAAGGAACTGATAATGATATCACACATATCATAGTAAATGATATGACATGCATTTATTACAATAAAACATGCTCCAATTGTAAAATATGATATGGAAAAAATAATCATATGAGTTAAAAAAATTATGGCATATGTGTTTTAGATATTTATAGGGATAAATAGAATTCATTAAAATATTTCATCATTAGTTTTACTGAATTAAATATTGGATTAATAAAATTTGAGTATTAAATAAATATATTGATAAAAATCATAAAAATATTTATTTTTATAAGGTATGGGATTTTAACATCTATTTTATGTATCTTGACTGCATTTTAAAATCTTTCTTTATGTGGTGTTAGGTGATTTCTATGAGTCGCATGAAAAAAATTATATATAAACATTAATTGATGGAATTTTTATATAATAAAAAATTTAATGTACATCAAATAATGAAATCATTAAAAATATATTTTTATTTTAAAAAGGCATTGAAAAATTAGAAGAGGTTGATGATATGAATGAGAAGAGTATAAAATAATATTATATAATGGTAAGTTGTTGGCCCACTTAAAATTTAGTGACTTACCTAGGTATTTTGGGCATTGGAATAATATTCCCCTTACTTTTTTTCATCAGGGTGTCACAATATGATTTATGGGGTTGTGTTGTGGGATGTGAGGCTATATTGTAACACTACATATTGAGTCCCAAATGGTTCATAGGTTACTTTCAATCATGGATTATAATTCCTAAGATATCTCTCCTCCATTAATCATCCTTTTCCTTGTGTGGTTAGTAATCCCTAGGAAAAACAAAACCATAATGTGTAGTGAGCCACCAAAGTGGACAATATCTTTCTAGATGGGGTGGTCGAGGACCTATCATCTAGTATTAGATCCAGGGGAAGTTTTATGTCTTTATAATGTGCACTAAGGGGGATATTTTTTTCCCCACTTAAAATTCAGTTCTTTTCCTATGGATTTGGTATATGGGATTAACAAAAATCCTACCATTTGGAAGTATTCTGTTGTGGTGTGACTTATGGGGTTATGATTGAATGCTCTAGGGTTGTAGTGTAAGCTATAATAATGCACTGTAACCCTACTTATGGAGACCCATATTTTTCATAGGGAAGTTTTAGTAATTTATTATAAGTCATGACAGATATCTTCCCCAAAAATATGTTATTTATAGTTATAATAAATAATCCCTAAGAAAAACAAAATTGTGAGGGCTAGTGAGCCATCAATGAGAAAAATATAATACTAAAAAGGGAGGTTGGGGACCCTTCATCTCATATTGTATAATATTTTTATTTATTATTCTATTTTTTCTCTAACTTGATCTAATTTTTTTAAAAGTAATAGTATCTACAATAAAATATACTTTTCTAAATGAAAATTATTTATCCAAGTGAAAGAATGAGTCCATTGTATACATGGAATAAAATATTGGTTTTACATGTGAAATGTTGTTGGACTAAATGGTTCTATTAATAAAAAAGGGTTTTATCATTTACATTGGTCAAATAAATTTATAAATTTATTTATTTGAGAAGAAGTAATTGAATAATTCCCAAAAATAAAATGTGTTCAAGATGATTTTTCACTAAAAGTTCTCTAGGGACATGTGGGAAAATATAATAGAGTAGTATTTTGGAAAATATATTAACAAGAAAAAGGTGTAGTGACTTATTTAAAAAGGAAATGATAAGAATAATCCTACCAAGATGATGGTATCTCTAATTAAGATAGTAAATTTTGAATCTACTATTTTACCTGATGATAACAATAGTTTTGAAAAATCATGTATACTACAAATTTTAGGCTCTCTTATAGAAATAAAAATAATATGTGATTTTGGTGATTAAATGGTAATAAAATCTATTTTGGAATCTGAGATATTTCTTTATAGTTTCAAATAATAGATCCCAATCTCATATGAAAAGGTAATATAATGGGAATTCATGCATTAAGTGCACTTTTCCTTCATAGAAGGTTTATCCTAGAAAAAAATGACAAAGGGAGGAATTGATTATCAAATTTGAAATAAATAAAATCAGAGATAAAATGAATAAAAAAGGATAAATTCTTGAATATCTTTCCCAAAATATCATAATGTAGATATCCATGAAGAAGGAATTGAAGGAAAGCATTATTGATATCAGAAAAAACATGAATAAAGAAGATATTATGGAATGGATTTTGATTCAAGTATGAATTAAATGTCTAAAAAACTAAAAAATAATGGTTAAAAATTAAAAGGTATTAAAGATAATATGGAAATATTCAATGAATATGAAAAAATAACCCTTTAATAGAATCCAAAATATGCAAAAAAATAATAAATACATTGTTGAAATATGGATAAAAATGTGTAATTTAGATCTAGAATCTAGGGAAAAACAAAATTTCCAATATAAATTTAAAAAAACAGATCCACAAAAAAGGTATCACTAAAATGAATTTTTTTAGAGGGCTTGGGCACAATATGAGAATGTGTTTCCAATCCCAAATTCCCAGATATTAAAAAATGGATATTCCACCATCTATATCAAAGAGATTCTTGATGAGGTATTATTACTATGATAAATGATTTATATGATCCAAATATATTCATATGTAAACCCATCATAGTTATAAGGATACATGAAATGAAATATATTCCAATAAGAGGTTCTCCACTCCTATAACATACAAGGAAAAATCTTATTCATGGAAAAGAAGTGTTAAGATGAAAAATAGGTTAACTATTTTAGAGGAACAATATGGATATCAATAAAGGGTTAACCTATCACCAAAATTTTAATACTCACAATATCTATCTTAGAAATAATGGAGAAAATTTTGGAAGAAAAATAAAGGGGTTTCTCTAATTTTGAGAAAGATATAAGTGGAGAATAACCTACTAGGGGAGAAGGAATCCAAAGTGACTCTCATTACCAGAAGGAGGTGGTGTGCCTAATTAGTCTCATAAAACCACCTTAAGTAAATACATAAATATTAGTGTAAATATCATTCAATGAATAAGGAGTTCAAAAGAAATATCCAGTAGAGTTGCATCATAAGAGGAGATGTGAATAAGTGGAATTTGTTCCTCGGTTGTGGAAAATCCCAATATAGAGAAGGACCAGAGTTCTCTAATTCCAAAAAAAATCTGTGAAAGTGGTTTTACACAAATAATATCATTTAAAAAATATTTTTTAAGAGTCTAATTAAAAAGTATGTTCAATATTAATATGTTCTAGAAGAATTTATAGCATTATTTTCCCTATATTTGAAATATTGAAAAGAAAAGTCATAAGATGAAAGGTTGGTTCATTATGACCAACCTCATTCCTCATCCTGATGAAATATGATGAACCCCTCTCCCCATATGTTTTATATACTTCCAACTATTTAAAGTGGTGTAAAAAATTATTGGAGATATGATCCATGGAGAAAATGTTTTGGAAAATCACATAGAGTATGTACTAAATTAAAATTTATTAATTATTGAAATAAACATATAGTGAGTGGTGTTTCAATTATTTCAAGTCATTATTTGTTTCAATATTGTATCTTCCTACTATGGAGATTTTTTAAAACTAAAAAATACATTTAAAATGTTCTAAATAATATAATAAAAGGTGTTAAAGGCTAACTAAATCAATAAGTGGTATCTTGATAAATCTAAAATTTTATAATTTGAATCAGAACATTAAATTAGTAACATCTGTCTAAGGAGTTAGTGGAATCTAAACACTAAATAGGATAAAAAATTGAAGAAAATATGGGAATAAATTTCATTCTTTTTGTTTTATGTACTGAAAATTGGTATCCACTATTTTTTTATACATGATACTAAATTATATTGTCCATGAAATGTTATTTTCAACAAGAAATATCCACATGAAATAATAATTATCTCTAGAATTATTTCAAAGAAATGATTCCATAATTCATGGGATGTTAATGATGAATTTTCAATTTTTCTTTAGCCTTTTTATTGAAATAAGAATCATGTGTAGTATGGGAGAACTAATGGTATCAGTTGATCATTGGTATGTTATTAGAGTTTTTGATTTCTTTCTTATATTCTAATGGATTTTTTGAATATGTTATGATATCACATGTTGTATTTTTTAAAAAAATTAAATATCTATATCCTATGGTATTATTGTAATCAAATAGTGACATGAATAGATTTAGGGAGGTTACCATAGACTCATGTTTCCAATAATTAACCAAAGCTTAGCAGACCTAGTGGATTTTGTTATGACCTAAATTTTAAGTGTTAAATTCACTCATTGGATGTGTTTCATTTTTACTATAGTTGTGAATGTTTAATTTGAGGAAATTATAGAATTAGGAAATACAATCCTAATTTTTTACAATTGGAATGATGAAATGGTTCAAATAAACTATTAAAAAAGGGGGAGTTTAAAGAAAACGTTTTTCCCAATCCTAAAAGGGGTAATTGATTCCTATGAGTAAACCCACTAATTTTCTCAATGGATAAGAATAGCAACATTATTTATAAAGGGTGAGAACAAAGGAGAAGTGTGCACTCATAGAAAGTTTTAATTTCTTCCCATTGACTCAAACACTAAGGTTGAGAAAAGTTAAAAATGTCTATGGATGAATTACACAATTTTAATTTCATTTACAAAGTAGGATTGAATATAGTTTCTTATATATATATCCCCATTATATGAAAGTGGGAGGAATAATATTTTATATTTTTAACAAAATCCAAAGGGGTAGATTATTGGAACCTTGTTTGTTTTTATCAGAATTTTTGAAAATATTACTATGTAATAACAATTATACTACAACTAATCAGATTAAAATATAATGGAGGCCATGTATAGATAACCAGGAAGTATGGATGACCAATGTAAAGGTATCCACAAAAAATATTGATGTTATTTAACAGTATTTCATGGTTTCTTACACTACATAATAGTGGGATATTTCATCAGGGACAACACATTAGGCTAAACCCCAACATGTGTATAGGTGAGTCTACGAAGTAAGGTTTATTATGATAAATTGGAGTGGGATATGTTGTAAGTGTATTATCTGAGGGTCTTCACATATGGGTAATTAAAATACCATGATCTGTGTCCAGATAAATAATGATTTACGTGACTTAAGTAAGGGTAGAGAAGAAAATCGTGTTGTAGAATCTATATCTACATCGTGGAGGAGATTTTATCAAGGTAAATAAAACCATGTGTATTGGTATATATAAAAGAATGTAATGGTGGATCTCATACTATATAAGGGTAAAAAAATGAATATATAAAATTAGATAACAACACATTATAGTGAATGATGTGGTATAAGTTTAATATGTTAGAGTTTTAAGGGTTCTTACACCGTGTAGAGAAGACTACACTGTAGTAATGATGAAAAGAATATATCCAAGCTACTATAAGATCATAAAATGTGGAAGGATTGTTAAATATAGAGTGTATTTTTTTATTATTTTCATGTCTATAGGTTTCTAAATTGTATAAAATGAGAAACAATGTAGTCATTCCAAAAAAGATAAGAATTCTATGTCATATAAACTCCTTGAGATATGGAGGAGGTGATTTAGGAAGATCATATTACTTGTGTTTCTATAAACCTATAAGATGTTATTACATTGAATAATTTTTTATTCATAAACCATTATATTCAATTGAATGTGTTTGATGATATTATAATATGATTTTATTTGATTTATAAGAAATTTAACAGCCTAAGTTTTATGAATATGCTCATTAGAAGTCCAAATCAAAATAAAAGTAGGACACACCAAAATATTTAATTAAGGAAACTTTATATGTTTTAGTGGAATATTTTATGTTATTGAGAATGAATTAATAGTATGATTATGTTATATAATATGGGATCACACTAATGTCAAGAGTTTTCTAGACATCTTATATATTCGATAAGGGGGTTTCTTAAGAGCCTTAACATGAATTTAATGGATCTAAATGGTCACACTAAAGGGGTGGGATACCAGGAGTAGTATCAAGAATATAAAAAGTGGGGTGGGTCAATATAAACCATCATAACAAGGGATATAGTTTTATAAAAAACCCTATATGAGTTCTGGAAGAGGAATCTAAATAGAGAGCACGTTGATAGATCTGAATTTCTTAAGAGAGAGGAATAAATGGAAATAATTATATGTATTAAAGAAGAAGGAAAATAAGGGATATTGGAACTCTATGAATATACTTTCAAATGAGAAGATTTTTCTTCAAGTAGAGGAGTTTACAGGAAACCTGTGAAGAAAAATCCAAGTATATCAACAACACATATACCCAAAACAAGAGGATTCAAGTTTTTTTTATCATGTTAGAACTAAATGTCCTAATACTATGGAAGAAATAATATTATATAAACTATGAGTGATATTCCTAGAGTAGTGTGTGAAGGAGAATAATAGTGGTGAGCCTTTGGATTGGAGTGACTTATCCCTAAATGACTCGTGACGGAGCAGTGGGATTTTATTCATTTAGTGCACTAACATTATATTTATGACATGATCTTTAGATTAACCTGTAGGGGTGAACCAATTAAGAAATTAGTTTGTGTATAATTCCTTCATATTTATATTATACAAAACATAATCTAAAAAATATGATAAAGAAACCATATATAATATTTATTAAAATAGATGGTCAAGTGAAAAGGTTATTAAATCAGTGAATCAACAAGAGTAAAAGTAGCTACCCTTAATGTTAATAGTTCAATATCATTAGAATACTGAGAGTTTAAAGGAAAAGTGTTCAATTAGGAACAAGTTTTGTACCCTAATCCACCCCCCCCCCCCGGTATTTCATACCTAATCCATATTAATGACCTATAGAATTTGATGGAAATTCACTTATTATTTTGAATACATTTGTGGTGTAGTTATATGACTATGAACCATTATGTTTTTGTGTGATCTGTGGAATTATTGAAACTTTTATATGGTAAATTTCTAGAATACATTATGTGTCAGAAAATTTTATATTTTTATTTAGTGGTGGGATATTTCAGGAAGATTATAGGTTTATTTTGAATTCATAGGATAGATTCTCAGGGGCATGTGCATGTAAATTTTATTATTGGGAAGAATGCATTGTGGATAGATGAGGTTGATGGGCTTGATGCATTGATTTCTATGTGATATGAATTTATGGTAATATAATGTTGTTGAGGTGTTTATTTGTTATACATGTTGATTTATATGATTATTTTTTTATAACATAGTTTTTTTAATAATATTTGAATTATTGACAATACATATGTTGGGGGGATATGGTATTCCTTGATGTTGGTGCAGAAAAGGGCCATGTTATTCCCACCATAGTTACAATTGTTGTTTTATATTTATACCATTAGGAATTTTCTACTATTATTATTATATAATCCTTATTTGTAGTGATAAATAGTTGTTGTGGTTTTATTTATACAATCATTGGATATTTTGAAAATGAGAGGTGGTGGTCAATGTGCTAACTATAGATTTATGATTGTAGTGACTCGGATGAGGTGGTGGATTTCATGTAGTGAATGTTTTATTTTCTTGATATTTCTCAGGAATTATATGTTTACTTGATTTATATATATATATATATATAATTAACTAATTCTTTATTATTATTCTTCAATCGACATATGAAAGTTTAGAGGATGAACTCGATGGGTATAATTGTATACTGAACATACTATTATATATTTTTTACACATATAGGATCATGTAGAGGGTGGTTTCATACAAATATATTTTATTCATAAGAAGATCTAGTTGGTGGAAGGAGGATTTATGGGTTTTTCATCTAGATTATAGAGGGTTGTTTTAGTTCTTCATATTGAAAATAGTCATATATATTTATATTTTATATGTTGAGGTTAGTTTATTAGTTTCGATGGATTTGGTTATTCTTTACATAAAATAAGGGTAATTCCTCTAATATTTTTGATCTATACCCTTGGTGTTAGTATACATCCCATTACCTATTAGAGGTTAGCATCATCAATCATTATTGATCTCATTGTCTACTTCAAATGAATCGTGGTGAGTTTGTAACATGACACTTGGTATAGCGAGGAAGAGTTTGTTATATATGGTTACACTAGTACTAGATTCCATACTAACATAGATTATTCAATATCCAATCAATGGTTTTTTTATATTGAAATGGTGGAAAAATGAAATATTGGAGTTGCATGTAATTAATCATGGAATATCTATAATAGGACATGATTACATTATAGCATTAGATGAGGTAAAGAAAGTTATTTGAAAAATGACATTCATATTTAAAACATGGTTTTTTCCCAATATAGAAAAAAATAATAGATATACATCTTGATAAAAAAAATTAATTACTCATGATAAGGAACCTTTCTCTCATTGAAGGTCCAAAAAAACTTTTGAATATATCAAGCTATTAGAAAATTATTGAGAAGGGGATATAAATAAATTTTATATTAGTATTTATTATAATTTATCATATTCTATAAAAAAACTTAACATAATAAAAAATGATATTCATAAAATGTCTTTAGATATTATATGTATAGGGGTATAGTTCTACTTTATATGGGTTTCTTAGTATATTTTCCCAAAATCTATCCATATGGTGTATTATTAGGGGAATTATTTATATATTCTTTTATAAATAATGATAATATCCTAATTATCATCCACATGTGTATGTTGTGTATTTGATATGATAATTATTCCCATGGTGGTACTACTATATGTTTTCTCTAATTAATTATTATAATGGTATTTCATTTGTTTTGATGGAATGTTAATATTATCATGATTAATAATTCATATCATGGTGTAAATTTTACATGTAAGAAACTAGTTATAATAGTATAATAGATTTATCCACTTTGATTATATCACATGTACTATAATATATATGATTAATTAGTTTAGTTTGGGAAAAAAAACTAACCAGGGGATCAAATACACTTTAAGAGGGGAAATTAGTGATAGAGGAATATTCCCTAAAACTGATTTTTGTATAGGTTGTGTATGGGTAATCATATAATATGATATGATAAAATCATAAGGTATGAAACACCACTGATTGTTATATCCTTTAATATGATAGGGGAATATCGTATTGTGAGAGGTTCCACTGCCTTGTATCTCCTAGATTACAATTTTAAAGTGTCATAATGCATGAATTAGGCACAAAATATGATTTCTTGCATAAATATTATTTATATTATATGGTATGATATAAGTTAATTCAAATTCTATTCATAGATGAATCATAAGGCATGTTAATTATATCATAATTCATGTTATTATGATAGTATGCCATTGTCTTTCCATAAATATTATACTATGATCCATTTGGAAAGGATATTATATCTTTTTAGTATCCAAACATTAAGATTTAATGCTAACACTGATCTCCCATGATGGTTTTCATTTAATAATATGTTACATAAGATGTAACATGAGGGAGGAGTTTTAATCATGTATAGAATTCATGAAACGGATAATGAATTAACTCATGTGTTATAACACATGAGTTATAGCATGCATCATATAAGGAGAATCCTTGGGGGGTTAAAAATCCCACTACCATATTATGATAGAAGTATACATAGTTAGTTTGATGCTTGTTCAAGACTATTGAAACAAAATTATCTATTTCCCATACCTCCTTTTGCATCCTAAATGCTAGAATATCGTGGAGGATGGGGATTCTTGCACATACGACATGTGATCCAGTTGACTAGTGGATAACTCCATAGGTGGTAGTCCTTTAGTTTCCACTCCAATGATCTTTCCCATGCTCATTCAAAGGTTTTATTTGGAAACTGAAGATGATACAGTGGCTCATCGACATAAGGTATGTGTGTGTTTTATTGTATTCCTCAATTATATTTTTCACATGTTTCATATTAATATTCTTAGAATTATTGAGTATGGTATTATCATAACTTCCATAGGTTATATTAATTTTTAATAGACCACTAAAAATTGCATTAGTGGTATCAGAGCAAGTCATGTTCTTATATTTATGAAATCATATAATAATTGTTTTTTTTTATATCATAATTTGTATCACCTAGTAGTCATAATATATGATATATTGAAATGTTAAGTATGTTTTATATCATGGATTAGGATATGGGATATCATAATATAAAACATGATGTGAATCCATATATTTTCACTGGTCATATCATACAACTTCAATATATTATAAAATATGACTTCTTGTGCGGAGTATGTAAAAACAGAACATCACATCATCAATACTATATGTCAGTATAATGTAAAATACAATATGTGATATTTTATAGGACTAATAGAATATTAGCCATAAAATAAGATTGATAGTGCACCACTTGTATATCTTTATTTATGATTCAGACATCAGCCACAAAGTATAACTGGAAGCATATATAATTTGAAACCAAATCAATTATATCATATAACTCCTATTAATTGTAGAATACACTTGGAGAGGGGAAATAATTATTTCCCATTATTTTTAATTATGAATTTAATTAATTATTTATAAATTATCTAAAATTATTATTAAAAATTATTTTAGGGATATTTAATAACTTACAATGACTTTATAAATAAAATAATTTTATTTTTTATACTTAATTAATTAAATTTTTATGAAACATTTATAAAAAATATTCCAAAATACTAAAATTAATTATTAAAAACCATTTAAAAATTACATAGAATTATTTATGAGTTTAATAAAATGTTTATTTAATTATAAGAGTAATTTATAAAGAGTTTATAAATTACAAAATAAGGCATAATATAAATTATTTATATTTAATTATGAATTTTTCAAAATTCATTTATTTGAATTGTTCAAATTAAACCCTTATTTTTAGAAATTATTTGAACCTTATAAAAATATTTTTCATAAATTGATATGATCAAAGGTTTAAATAATATTAATATGTGTTATTTAAGTTATGTAAAAAATTTACAAAATAGAAAATTGGAATATTAGATATTTATATTTAATGAAATATCATATATAATATTAAAGTAAAATTTCATATGATGAATAATTTGAAAAGTATATATTATTAAATGAATATAATGTTTTTATATTCATGAATTATATAATCTCTATAATAAATAGATAAAATTATAAAGTGTTTATGATTAATCATTATTTAATTAATTGTTTATAAATTATTATCTCATGTTCAAAATTACTGAAGTATTTTGTAATATAAAGGTTATAACATACTTTTATTTAGAGATTATTCTATAATTTATTCTTAGTTATAATTTTTTTATATATTATGAATAAGTTTATGCTTTGGTTTAAATTTTTAAACATCTTCTTATAGAATTTTCAAGCCCTTCATTACATTCTAGGTACATCAACATACGATTTAGTTTTAATAAATCTTGACATCAATATAGAGTTAAATTTATATGATTGAATTTAGTTATTGAACATAGTTTATACATATTAGGTGTTAGATTTATGATGAATTGGATTCTCTCTTGAGTAAAGTCTCTCTAGGGAGTGTTACTTGGGGAAACACATCCCACCATCTTGTAGGCTATTCTTTATTCTAGAGTAGTGGGGAATAACTATTTGTCACTTCAGTATTACTCATATGGATATTATAAATCTCATAAAATTATAAACCTTTACAATAATATTTCATGTACCACATGAATTACATAGAATTTTATATGTGTAAATGTGATTGGATCCTATTTTTGGGTGAGTAACACAAACTACAAGTTGTGAAAATTGTTACACATAAATATGTTTTGAACATATTAGTTTGGTGGATGGAATAGGATTTCAAAATTAAATCATCAAAAGAATACATACATAAAGGTGATAATATAAGATAAGAGGTTGAGATCAAATAATATTCTAAATACTAAGTATTTGATTCCTTCCAAAGTAGCACTTGTTAAGACTTTAATCATTCAATCAAGTAGGTCCACGCTAAAGATGAGTTCCCCAAGATTATATTCTATAAGGAAAGAAAGTAATGGGTGACCCTTGATTATACAATTGGGTAGGTCTGTGCTAAACCCATGTGCCTCTTGATTATCCAACATAAGCTAGTTTTAATCATTTTCTTCAGGTTACACTTAGCTGGGAAACCATAACAGTTAGAATAATAGTGGAATAGATTTGGGTTTATACTCGTCCTAAATAGATAAGTGGTTAGAGGAACACTATATTAGACTCATTTATTAGTGAAGTATAGATATTGGACCACTAATAAATGTGAATAATTTAAAAGGGTTCATCATTTTAGTGGGAGACTATTTAATAAAATTTGTTATTAAATCTTTAAAAACATGATAATAATATAATAAAATATTATATTATTAATAATATAAAAAAAAAATATTAACATTAAGATTAATTATTAATAAGTATGGTATTATTGTAATAAATTCATAATACTTGTAACTTAAAATCTTTTCATAAATAATAAAAATTCTATGTGTTAAAGAACCACCTTCCTGAGTAACCAAGTATTGAAATTGTTCAAAGGATGAATCTATTTTTTTATGAAGAATGGTATGTTTCACTAAATTCTTCATAGGAATTATATGTAAAATTAACTAAATAATTTTATTCTCCACTCATATATTCAATATTATTGGATATGTAAATGAATCGGTGAGACCAAAAGTTTCCTCAAAGATTATTTTGGTTATGGATTTTTTTTAGTTTTCATCTTTTAAAATGTTCTATAAATTATGAATGAATTCAAGAAAACTTTTACCTAATGTTATATATATTTTAGAATATTTTAACTGGGAATGTGATTTATAGTTTATTGTATTATTTAGATAGTACTAGTGGGTAAATTTATAACTGAAAGAATAAATGTTAGTTGGAGTGTCCAAAAAAGTTTATTCAGATATATAGTCGTTGTAAATGAATCCTAAAGGTAAAATTAGAAATATAGGAGCACTGATTAAATGTGATGGAATTATTATAATAACTAAATAAATTTTTGAAACTCTATGAAATTTTCATGTTAGGTTTTAGTGTTATGGAAATCAATTATTTGGTTTTTTAATGGCACGTGATACCCAATGTATAATTTTCAAATTATGTAAATATACATTGGTCTAAAATCAGGGGAATAATTGATAGATATTTTATTTTTCATTTATATGATAAAGAAAAGATTTTATACATAAATTATTTGAATGTAAAATAATTCATAATGCTTATATGGATCTTTAAAATATGTGTATCTTTATCCAATTTCTCATATGTGATAAGTAAAGTTGTATGTTATCAAACAGTTACTATGAAAAAAATGAGATGATTAAATGTATACACATGGTTTATGATTTATTAGGTTTTATAACATTTTTAAAAAATAATACAAGGATAAAAATGTTCTATACAGGATAAAGTGTTTATCCATATATTTTTTTAAATATGAGTGGTGATTTTCTCACCACCCAGTAGTAGAATATTGTGATGAATAGTCTTATTTTAAATATGTAAATTATCTAAACACATGGAATACTATATATTATATGGAAATATTTTTTATTTGTTAATTATTCCAAATAAAAGGAAATAAGGTTTATTTCCTAACACAAAAGAGTTTGTGAATCTAATCACAATGTTATAAAGATGATATAGTGCCTAAAGAGCTGGTGGGAGTATATTTGAAGTTGAGAAGTTCACAATTGAAAAATAAAATATTATACCAATATAAAGTTATCATCTCATTATATAGTAAAGAATTTATGATATGTGAAGATAAATAAAAAATATAAAGGTTTCATTTAGTTACCATAAAAAGTGAATATCACAATTTTCCTAAAGGATTGTTCTGGTTAAAATAAAAATTGAATTTCACTTTATCCTAAATTAATTTAGAATTTTATTTTAACAAATAATTTAAATATTTATAGTATTTTAAGGTAAAATTTTTATTGCATGGATTTTAAGTATAATGACGTTAGACATAGAAAAAGTTTTAAGTAGACAACAAAAGTTGACATCGTAAAATAGGATTTTTCAAAGTTAAGAAGTTTAAATATGTTCAAAGAGTTGAACATTAAGAATATGATTCCTAAGTCTTTAAATTATTCAAATTTTTTTATTTTTAGATTCTACTCTTTAAATAGATTACTGGGAGAGTTTTTTATCAGAATATCACATTGATATGTGCCAGGAATTACATATAGATGTAATGTTTTAACAATAGCCCATAAAGTGAAAAAAAAAGATTATCTATAAGTATATAATATATGATATTTTAGAGTGGTTTTTAGATTGTTTTTTCTTAATTTTTATTAAATGTTTTTTAAGAGTGATAAATGCATCATATAAAATACAATCTCAATTTTATCATTCTTTCACATTTGTTGTACAAATGTATATATAGATATATATTTCCTGAATTTTGATGAAAATTGACTCCTCAAAGTGAAACATTGAGTTTTTCTTAATCAATTTTCATCATGGAGTACTATAGGTTATGATGAAATATCATGGATTTAATGAGTGGGATTCTTCTATGAGATATGGAATATTCTTATGGTTCACAAAAAAGTGTTCTTGTGTGCTATATAACCCACTAAGTATACCACATAGAGTATCATACATTGTGTATTTGGTATACCATGGATTCATGGATCATATAGGAGTCCCAATTACCCAAGTTCGGTGAGATACCTAACATGAGAAACATCATACATTGATACCGTTCCTATAAAAACTATTTTTTCTTTGCTAATAAAGGGTGGTTGAGTATGTTTTTTATCATATAATCAGTTATAGATCAACTAATATGATATTTCCTTCTCATATGATGAGTATGAAATATGGGACCTCAATTGAGATATATTAGGGAGTGTTCACCCACACCAAGATGGTATATCTAAAATGATTATCTATTTGGTTGAGATATATAAGATATACTACTTCATAAAGATGAATGAAATGTGATGTATTCATCAAATAGATTAGTATATACATGGAGAATTGAGAAAATATTAATTAGATATAGGGGATTTAAATATATTATATCCTATGGTCACTCTATGTATTGTATAAAATAATCATATGATAATTCACAACAGCATGAGATGCGGCTAGTGGACATAGGTATAAAGATACATGTGTTTGATGGAGATCACATAATCTCCCTTTATATCTTAAGTAGCATTAATTATTTTCTAGAGTATTCTCTTTACTTATAATTATTTATTTGGGGATTTATATTTATTTTCAACTATATAATGGATCATGGGGCCACACTTTGTAGATAACTGAATAAGGACTGATTTTTATGCATAAAGCTTCACTAAAGGTGTTTTTGAGTTAATAAAAAAGAGTTTGTTTGAGAATCCATAAGGTATTTCATATATTGTGATACATAGTGAAGTTACTGATATATTTCCAAAATCATTTTAAAAATATTTGTACTTACTTAGTCGAGATTTTCCACTAAGAGGACAGGGGTGAATGAATGGTTTATTTTTACGAATAAATTTTCTTTTCTATTCATCCTTTTGAAATTATTAAGGTTCTCAATCCACTCAATATTATATCTCAATATCACCCCATGTGAAATTGTAATAATTGAGAGAGATAATTACATAGGATTTAAAAGGTTTGATAGAAATCTTACTCTTTGATACAACTGATATTCCCCCCAATTAAAGATTCTTCACTATAAAGAAAGTGAATACAATTGCTCTAGCTCCAACCGAGAGACATTGTTTTCTTTTAGATCCAACCAAAATACTTCTTACTTTATCTCTAACTAAGAGACATGTTTTATTCTTGGATCCTACTAGAATAATTCACTTGTTCCCTACTCCAAATGGAAGGCTTCACCTCTATTCGATGGATTTATCCACTATAGGATGATTTTTTAATATTTATACACGTTCTTGTAGGATTTTACTTGATAATTTACTAGTTCAGGTATCTACAACAGTATCTGAAAAGTATTTTGATCTTTCTCAATCTGTAATGATCACCTATAACTGATTAGTTTCCTTAGTGAAACTATACTTAGGTTATGATTCCTTCTTACTAAAGTCTCAACCTCACTTAGATGTGTGAAATTTGTTCACACAATCCTATATATTATTCTATACAAGAATAATATTTTCACAATCTCAAAATTATAATTCTTTAATTATGAACTCAATTCGATCACACTTCATGCATGTATTTCATAGCATCCGAAAGTCTTATTTTGGGTATCTCAATTGGTTGTGAAATCACGTGTATGAAAACATGAAATGTCCACTATTAACTTATCCCTACCTTCTACACTCCTCATTTTTATAGTAGTTTTAGGTTATTATCATGGTTCATATGCATCTATATATACATGAAATTACATTCACTTCCCACTATACTCTTCTTCTCACTTTCTTTACACACACAATATCAACACACACTGTCTATTTATTTTTTTTAGGTTCAATGATTGTGTTTCATTCATGTGTATGTATACTATCCATTGCATGCACCCAAGTATGTTCTTTGGTGTTCTTGACACAAGATATAGCACGAAATTCTCAAATAGTTAACACACAATACACTATCTGTATGTACTTCCTTCTTAAATGAAAAAATGAATAGTGCATTTACTTGTTCAAGAAAACCAAGTGCATGGCGTAACTTCATTTCTCCTTCACATAACATAGTGTTGTTATAAAATGGTTCATAGTGTCTCACAATTATTCACACAATCCAGTGAGACATGTATCACTCTATCCCAAGATGCTTCATGAAAACATGTTTCTTTATGAAACAGAACAAGTGTGTAATGCACAATTCAACTACCCTCTAGGTTCCCTTCGCATTCCCATAAGAAAAGATTCACAAAAACTTATCCTAATGATAATGATCTCTCACGGTTCTCTATTTTTCTCTAGAAAAATGATAGTTTCATGTCTCAATTAGAAACACCCTTGACATTGGGTTCTCTTTATCTACAAGTGGATAAAACTGCCTATGCCCCTAAAAATAATTTTATTTTGATATCCCAAAAAATATGTCGAGTCACAAATATTCTTCAAAAACCTGAGTCATTCAATGTATCTCAAGTATACACCGAGAATAGTGGTTCCTTATTATTTCTCTTTGTTGTCTCTTCATGTTCATAGAATGAGTATTGTATTCCCTTCACCTCAATTATTCTTGAGATCCCTGAATACAGCACACTTGAAAATCTGAATAAAATATTGTTTCCATTCAACTGAAACGCATTATTCTCTTTATAAACATTCATGAAAGACATCAATTTAATGCTTGATATTGGATCGATGTAAAAGGCCTCATCCCATCATCATCATCATAAAAGATGGAAGGTTTCTCAATCATTTAAGGCTGGTAGTTTTAATCTCACTTGTAGAATTCTCGAATGGATGAAGGTTGAAGATGAATGCTTAAAATGACTGAATGATCGATATCAGTTAAATATTGTAACTGTAGTTATATGTGTAGCATTTTAAAGTGTGTGAACAGTACTCTTATTGTCTATTTTCCATAGCGAAATCCCTAGTTTTCTTTACTCTATTATATCAATCAAGATTTATCGTAATCCTTTTAAGTTATTCATGGGGGATCATCACCCACAACCCACTTCTTTTTACATCATCATGGGCTTCAGCCCACCGGAACATACAGTCACACAATATGTTCCCACATTCACTATGGTTCTACACATTTCCCAAGCACACTTTATACATGGTTATGTGCATATATGACTCCACTACCTCAATGTGAAATGCCTATGCAAGACCTTCCCATGGGGTTGACCCCTTGGGTTCCCTAATATTGGTTAAGATCTATCCATGGTGTCTCACATGGGTTGTCTCATATTTTTTTAGAAAGGCCACCTCATGAATATATAGAATTATAAGTATATAATTATTCAATCCAAATCCATTCTCAACTTCTGTTCAACCATTCCTCGTGTAGAAGGTAAATAAATTTTACAAGGATTTATTCTTCACTTAATGTGAATGTTCATTTTCATGTTCTTAAAATATATAACACATATGGCATCAATGTACAAACTCATTAGAACACTACTTTGAAAATTAAGATCAACACAAACAATCATCAGAGTTTTCTAAGGATAATTTTCTAATCATGACTTCCAATGTCATTAGATGAATCCATAATAATTCTCCAAGCATCACCACTTAATTCAAACTTACCTAACACATATTGAAACATTATTGAAAATAAATGAAACATTGGTCCCAACAATATCCCCCTTTTTATTTTGTTCTCAATGTATTTTTCACATGTTCAAAAGTAAATATGTGTGCTCAAAACCTTCACCCCCTTTGAAAATAATATAAAAAGGTTAAGTGGGGTCCTCTCAACTCATCATTCTTCTAAAAACATTATCATATCCTTTATATGAAAATTACATGATCACTTCTAAGAGAGGAATGATCACACATAGTTCTATTAGAAAAGTACCTTTAGTTAATCCACTCTAAGTCTATGTGGGATAAATTGGTGTAGAAAATAAGATAGATACAACTAGGGATTTCTAAGATATCCATAACATTATATGTATGTGAAATCATTATCATAACGTATCAATTCTCTTTCAAGATATTTTAGATAACAATATTTATCAATGAAATGATAAATCATGCTCATACTTCAACAAACACATAATAAAGTTCATGCACAACATATAAGGCTCCCCCTTTGTCATATTATATCATTAACCAAGAACTCCCCCTTAATTAATAAGATAATGAAATTAATAATAATGGTTGAAAGTGTGATTGGAATACCATGAAATTTATTTTTTAGTTTGTCCCAAGGTTTTCGTATTCATTTTCAAGGTTTACCCCCTTAAAGGATGAACAATTTTCTTCCATTTCCTGAAAGTCAGTAGACTCCATGTAGTAAAATATCATCATGTTGTCAAAAATTGATATCCTCAAACATCCCCTTAATTTATCTAAATGTTAGCTCAAAACACATTAAATAATAGGGAATAAGGATAGATTTATTGGTTTCTAATAAGTAATATTCAAACTGAGATATTCCTCTCAATATGGGCCATTATTTTCTACCAATCTTAATATAGGAGGATTCCTTTAAAATCTTCTTTTTGATTTGGGTCTCATCTGTTTGACTATCGTATTTCTTATCTTGAACTTATTATTTTTTTTAGAATACCTTTTTCAATATTATTTTTTGTAATAACTTTCTCCCCTTTATCTTGAAAAAAATTCAACTTCCTCCAATTACATATCTAATTTCAATTGTTTTGGACAAACAACTGGGAATTCCTTCTTTAAAGTTTATATTGTATCACAATATCCACCCGGATTTCCACTTATTTTATATTGAATACTTTTCCATTTATTATCATAGGTAATATTTATTGAAAGTCATTTCTAACATTTCTCAGCATTATAACCCTTCTGATTACATCTTCCACAAACTTCTTTTAGTTCTTCATGTCGAATTTTTCTTAATAGATTGAATTAATTTCTTATCAAAACATTTTTCCTTTTATTGAAAATTTTCTTATCAATCTTATTATTTTGTTCAAATTTCAAAACTAAATTTTCACCTTATTTTCTTACCTATATTCCTATTTTTTGTGGTATTATCTTCATGTTATCAGATAATTTTAGAATGATTGGTGCATACTAGAACTCTTCATAATAGTGACCACTTTTCTTTCAATACTAAAATAAATATTTAGATTATTTAAATATGTTATTTTTAGTGGGATTCATTTTCTAGGGGTTTCACTTCTCTGATGTTGGTCTTCAATTTTCTTTATATTGTCTTCCCATAAATTCATACCATCTATTATTTTTATAAATCAACAATTTATTCCAACATTTTAATTCCTTGTGCAGAAATTTCCATCAACACCAACAGTATCATATGATCTTTCTTCTCTTCATTTTTGGTGAAATCTGTCTAGGTTTCATTGATTTTGAACATTGTTTATTTTGAGTGGAACCACCAATATTTTTTACACTTATTAGGGAAAAAAACTTCATGCATATTTTCTCATACACCCATGATTTGGTGGGTTTATCATCATATTTCATAATCCATACTTTCCCTTAGTTTTGTTTAAAACCTGTACCATCACTTTTAACAAAATTAGTAGATATAATGGTTTTTTAGTTATGGGATACCTTATTATAAGAGTATTATGACATTTTATTTAAAGATGATATCATTCTATTTTTGTAATCATTATCCTTGATACAAACGTGAGTGGAAGCATCTATTATTTATATAGTTTTGGAATTTATATCTTATGGTGATTCTTTATTTGTTAATATCAAATATAGCTCTAAAAAAATCATGTTGAGGAAGTTATTCACATCCTAAAATGATATCATCTTGTCTTCCCAATTCTAATTCTACTTATTCATTTTTTTATTTGTCCACTCTTTTTTATTCATAAAAATAATTTTCAAGATCCTTCAACCTATTATCTTTATCCTCCAGTTGATAAATTTTGACAACCAGAGAAGCTTTATAAAATTTTTCAAATCCATGCAAATATTTTAAAAACACAATATCAAGGAATTACTTATCAAAAAAACTTCTTTTAAATTATTCAACAACTTAATCATATCATTCATTGTAAATAGAAATTATTTCATCTGTTGCTTCAACAAGTTTTGTGTGAGTGTTGGATATTCCAACTTTTTTAACCAATTCCTCTTCCATTGCATTAGATTCTTATTCCAGTTGTAGTTTTTCATTTTGAAGGGACTTGAAACCTCCAAAAATACAATTCACACATTCTTTGCGATGTTTTTATATGTTATTTTGATTTAAATTGAAGATTACTTAGTGATACCTCATTATCACAACTTGTGCAGGCTTCATTAAAAGAATCATAATTGATATAATTATTGAATGTTGTACCTTTCAAATTACCTCTAATTTGAGGTGTATCTTCATTTATAGTGATATTATTATTTATATTTTGTTCATATATTTCTTCATCTTATTATGAGTCTTGGTAGAAATCTCCATCTCATATTTCGCACTCATTTCCTAAAATCTACATTTTATAAAGACTCACCTAGATCTTTAGAGCTGACCTACCCTCTAATACCACTTGTAGTTCCCCAGGACATATTGATAAAAGAGAGGGGAGGGGTGAATCAGTGGTTTATTTTTACGAATTCTTTTTCTTTTCAATTAACCATATTCAACTTATTGTATTTCATTATCCACTCAATATTATCTCTCAATATCACATTGTGTTCAGTTGTAATAATAGATAGAGAGAATAATACATCATTTACAAGGTTTGATTTAAATCCTAATCCTTTTTTCAACCAATTATTCCCTTGATTTCATATTCTTTACTATAAAACTAGTGAATAAAATTTATCTGTCTCTAATCAAGAGAAATTTTTTGACATTGGATCCATCAAAAATACTTCTTGCCCCAGCTCCAACCAAGAGACACTATTTTATCTTAGATCCTACTAGAATAATTCACCTATTCCCAAGAAAATCAAAATTCTTCAACTCTATTCAAAGGCTCAATCCACTATAGGATGATTATTTGATCTTCCTCCATGATCTTGTAGGATCTAAATTCCTCATGTAACATTTAATGTATCTTCAATAGTCTCTGGAAAGTCATTAATTTTTTTCTCAATCTATTATGATCACCTATAATTGATCATTTTCCTCAGTGAAACTATGCTCATGCTATGTTTATATCTATGTCAACACTTTGATGTGTTCAAGTAATACACACAACATTTGTATTATTTTATTCAAGAAGAATATTTTCACAATATCAAACTCATTCATCTTGAATTATGAACCCAATTCATTCACACTTCATGAATGTATTTCAAGGAATCGTAAATTATTATTTCAAGTATCTCAATTGGTTGTGCAATCACATGTTCATGAAAACATACACTTTATACAATTCACTTCTCCCAAGATAATTCACCTTTCCTTTTTAGAATAGGTTCAAGTTATTCTCAAGGTCCATATGAATTTACATATATGTGAAATTACATTAATTTCCCACAAAAATATTCTTCTCTCTTTCTTTATGAAAACACTATCCACACACACTAAATATTTCTTTAATTTAGGTTCAATGAATGTATGTCATGAATGTGTATGTACATTATCTTTTGTATTCTCACATGTAGGGTATTTTGTGTTCTTTTCACAAGATATAGCATGACCTTCCCAAAAAGTCTTCTTGAAACGTGCTATTTTTGTGTAATTTCTTATTTCATGCAACAATGAATCACACTTGCACTTATTCAATCAAAATAAGTGCATGGGATAACTCCATTTCTCTTTATCATGACATAGTGTTTATATACACTGGTTCACATTGTCTCAAAATTATTCATGGAATCTAGGGAGATGTTTATTGTGAAATCTTGGGATGATCCACAAAAACATGTTTCTTTATGAAATATAATGAGTGTGAATTATATAGGTCAAATTACCCATGGTTTCCCTTCTTCTTAGAATGAGTAAAGCTGTGAAGAAACACTTACTCATAAATTGGTGTCTCACGGTGCTCTATATTTTCAAGAAAAAAAAGAGTCTCTTCTCTCAAGTAGAAACAACCCTTAGCATTGGGTTCTCTTTATATATAAGAAGATAAAAACACCTCTTCCTCCAAAAATAATGCCACATTGATATCTTATAAAATATATGAGTTACAACTCTTCTTCAAACACCCAATTCATTCAGGGTATCACAAGTATACACTGAGAATAGTAGAGCCTTCATGATTATCCTTGTTGAGTCCTCATGTGAATGAGATGAGGATTGCATTCCCTTCAATTCACTCATTCTCGATCTCCTTGAATGGAAGACACTCAAACAACCAAATGAAACTTCATTTACATTCAACCAAATATAGTTATTATCCTTATCTACATGCATTAAAGACACCAATTTCATGCATGATATTGTAATGATATTAAATTCATCATCCTATTAATATCATTGTGGAATATGGATGGTTTTTATCTCACAAGTTGTAGCCTTGGATGGTGGAATGTTTAAGAAAAACATATAAAATGATTGGACTATTGATATAATCCACATCGTGTGGAAGGCATTATATTAATAACATTTTAATGTGGGTTAACTAAACCTGCATCACTAATGTCCCACATAGAACTCCCCAATGCACTTCACTTAGGTATATCAATCATGGTGTTCTACAAGCTATTCGAGCTGTCCATGAGATATTATAACCCGCACTCCACTTCATTACACACTATCATGAGCTTTATCCCACCGGCACATGAGTGAATTTTCCATACGCCTACCTTCACTATGGTCCTACCCATGGCCTAAGTGCACCATATACATGGGAATAAACTCCTATACCTCCTCTTCTTCCTTACAGGCTGCCTATAGTAGGCCTTCCCATGTGATTGACCTATTGGGTCCCCTAAGAGTGGTTGAGAGATATCTTTGGTGTCTCACATGGGTTGGCCTATATTTTTTTAGTAAGGACGCCTAATAAACTTAGAGAATTATAAGTATAGAATTATTCAATACAAATACATTATCAACTTATCTTTATCCATTACTCGTGTAAAATATAAATACATTTTACATGGCCTTCTTCACTTCATAAAAATGTTCATTTGAATGGTCTTAAAATCTTCTAGACTTGATGTATCAACATGAAAAAATCTTATCACGTTATTTGAAAATTAAGATCATCATATAAAATCATCAGAGTTTTCTAAGGAGAATTCTCCAAGCAAGACATCCAATGTCATTAGGTAAATCCACAAAACAAATATCCATGAATCACCACTTCATCCAAATATACCAAACATATATTGACACATCATTGAAAAAAATGAAACATTGGGCACACAAATATCCAAATTGTGTTTTGAATATTATTTCACAAGTTATAGTATATGATATGATACTAGATGGAATAGAAAATAATACTATGAGGATTTAGTGAAAGTGGGTGATTAACATATTTATATTCCATAAAGTCCATTTTATATGTGATGCTTACAGGGAAGCATGTAATATGATATGATAAAATAATAATGCATGAAATTTCATTACCTTATATATAATTTTATATAATGGTATTATATCGTATGGTATAATATTCCATTATTGGTACCTTATATCCTATGATTGGAATATGTCATAATATATGAATTATACATGAAATATGATTTCATTCACACTGATTATTTGTTTCATATAGTAAAATATGGTTTAATTAATAAGGATTTTCATAGATGGATTATAAGGGATCATAATCATATCATAAGGCCTGATATTATGATAGAATTACATTGGATTTCAATGAATTATATACTTCAATTTATTTAACAATGATATGATATTTTTTTATCTTTTGAGGATTAAGAGTTAACATTCACACTAAAATATTTTGATATCTTTCATTGAAGAATATGTTACGCAAGATGTAACAAGATGGAGGAGTTTCATTCATGCATATAATGCATAAAATGACAAGTTCGTTAACTTATGAGTTATGATGCATGATTTAATTCATGAATTATCCATAGAGTATCCCCATAGGGATTTATAAATCCCCTTAACACATGATGATAAGGATATGGATGATTAACTTGATGTTTGGTCAAGACTCCTAGAACTCGATTCTCTCTCTCTCATATCTCTGTTGCATCATGAGTAGCTAGAATATATTGGAGGAAGGGGATTCTCATGAATTTGACATGTGATCCAGTCAACCTACAAAAACCTCTGGAGCTAGTAGTCCTTGGGATTCCACTCTAGTGATCTTACTCAAACCCATTTGAAGGTGTTCATTACCAGGTAAATATGATGTAGTGACTCATCAATGTAAGGTACACCCATAGTTTATAGTATTCTTCATTTCCATTTTTGATGTGCTTTATATATCTACTCATGGAGTTATTGGGTATAGGATTATGATGGCTTTTGTAGGTTATATTAATTGTTAATAAACCCTTATAAATATCTTCAAATAGGGTGTTAAAATCTTCATGAATAATGAACCAGGTTCTCTTATTTATAATAATTTTATGAAAAAATAGAACTTAGTCATATAATAAATTCAAACAAAAAATTTAATTAAATATGATGGAATAAAGATATAACATGGTTAACCACAAATGGTTGGTTGTATGGAGAACACACATAAAGATTTATCAGTGTACAAAAAACTCTATGCACTATATGCGATTAAAAGAATTAGGTAAGGATCATTACAAGACCAAGGTTTACTATAACATTCCATATATCCATGAACTACTTAAATATAGATAATAAAGGAATATCCAACATGTAAGTCCCTCACAATTAATATTTAAAGAGATAATCAACCCACTATCCAAATTACATGTTCTCTCTTAAACTCTACCTTTTAAAAAAATGGTATGCTGTCATTTCCTCTCCCTTCACAACACTTCAAAAACTCTCATAATGTGAAAAAATATTCTTCTGACCAAAAAAATGTTTTTTTCTCATTTCCTTTAAGCTTCTTATTTGATATCATTAATTTATTTTTTCAAAAATATATTTTATTGAATAAAAAATGTTAACACTTCATTTACCTTTAAAAAACATCCATCATAATTGATTCAATTCTCCCCTAAAAATTCATAACTCTTAAGTAAATAAAATTATAACCAATCTATAAAATATTAAAAAAATTATAAAATATGATGTGTTTCACCTAACCATGAT
Source organism: Viscum album (assembly GCA_963277665.1). NCBI lineage: Eukaryota > Viridiplantae > Streptophyta > Magnoliopsida > Santalales > Viscaceae > Viscum > Viscum album. The sequence continues at coordinate 1,360,455,151 of OY728152.1, read as the reverse complement.
TTTGTTTTGTTTAATAAAAAAATTTACTTTAAAAACCATTGGACTTAAAAATCAAAAACCAAATAAATATGGTTAGTTATATCTTTAAACATCCATATATGATGTTTACATACAATGGTGACTTCTAAAAATTGAATGGATAAGTTCTCTACTATTCTAGTAGCTTCCAAAATTCATCTCTATAAAAATTCCTACCACTGCAGCTATCATCGTGTTCAACCATCTTGTTTTTTCCAAAGCAACCTTCCAAAAATTCTTGTTTCAACCTTATTTACATTTCAAAAAAAAATTATAATTATCATCTATTTTAAATGGTAATCACCATAACAAGGACACTTATACATTCCCATTTTAAAATCCTCCCATAAAATCACAACATGATATTCCTCCATGTTCAGTGAATAGTTAATTGTTTTCACTAAAGATTGATATATATCATGATTTTGTTTAGTTTATCATAGTCTTTGGTAATTTCCTGCCTTAAAATGGTGTATAATATTATTTTGGTTTCCATACTTCATCATAGTTAATAGAATAATGGTGTACTTCCACCCATTATAATGTAGTTTTCATCACATCAACAAAAAATATTCAAACCATTACAAGCATTAACTACTCTTATTCAAGTATCAATCCATGTAATATGTTATTATTTAGCCTTAATTTATAGTTACTTATGGAAAATAAACACATTATCATGGAACTATTATATATTTACTAACTATTTCAATATAAAATTTTACACTTTTCTAGAATAGGTTCTAAAATTATCCCACTTTGGGTTTGTTGACAATCCTAAGTATCCTCGGTGAATTTCAAGGAACTCTATACTCCAAAAAATCCAATTACCATCATAATAGTTTATTTATTTAAATATCTCTAGTGCATACATGAGATAAATAAGACAAAGAGCGATATACGGAGGCATGAAATAGTGGTGACCAAGGCCATCCCCTATTACAAGACTTCCCCTTTTAGGACTCAAAAGGTTAAATCTTGGGAAGAAGGTGACACTATACCCTTGGATTTCCATAGATATTAGGTGGTCTGAAACCTTGTTTCCCTTATGCCATGTGTGAAGTTCATGAATATTACTATTGAGAAGAATTTTTTACCTTTTGATAATATAAGAAATCAACCATGGGATAGTACTTGTTTCATGAAAAGAATTGCGTAGAATTATGGAGTCTATTTACACCTTCGCTAAATATATATTCATTTTATAATATAAGTGGAGCCCCGTGAGTATGGCCTTATATTTGTCTCGAATGTACTGACCAATGTTGAAATGAGCTTCAAACACCGAAATAATAGCTCCCATATAATCATGGATGACACCCCCTCGCATGTCACCTAGGATGAAAGAACCATCTATGTTAAAGTTTAAGGCCTATTATGGGAGGTAACCATAGAACTCAGTGCCCCTAGGAAAACCCTTTTATGGAATGAGTGAGAGCGGTACTAACTTATAGTATTATCAAAGTTGGTACATCAAGCTAGTTCTTAAAAATTTTAACCCTATAAAGGATAAGTTTCCTTTTTTGGATGATAAGAGACTTCTCAATTGTAAATACCTCCTCATGATAAGATCTCTTTCTTGCATGTAAAATTCACCAGAAGCCAGTGAGCAACACCATAGCATGTTCTATCCTTTCTGGACCCGCATCACCTACACCATAAAACAATATGTCTAGGAAAGGTTCACCTTGATATTCCTATATATAGAAAGTGGTAAAATCACCAAATGAGCTCCAAATTGTTCACGACCAATCACATTAAAAAATAGGTTGTTCTTGGTCTCCTACCAGTTATCCTTTCAGTATAGACACCTAGAAGCAAGGTAGATACCCATTATTTTTATATTATCCTCAGTACAAATTTTGTGGTTCCTTATTCTCTAGACTATAAAGTTGTATTTATCAAGAATCATAGTGAACCATAGATATAATTCCAATAATCAGTATGGTTTTGGCTGAATATATCGCTTCAAAAATACCTCACGGAAAAGACCCAAGAATTGGAGGTTTTGAATATGCACCTATCTATTTCTAGGTTCAAGTTAATAAGATCAAAAAATTCTCACTGATTATGGTCCCTAATTCCCTTGTTAAACATCAGGTATGACCTGTCTTCCCTAAAAGTGACACTTGGAGCTATAAACCCAAGGAAACTGATCAGTCACCCAACCTCGTTGTGATTCCAAAATAGAATGTCCCATTTCCCCAAAGTACATTGGGTGATTGGCTATAGAGTCGATGTGTAATATAAAATCATGATCCATAATGGGGAAGAAAATTCTCCCAACATTTATGTACCCCCTATGCATTTAGTATCCATGGCCTTTCCCAAAAGTGTAAGCTCCCCCAATATTTCTCAAACTAATTTTTCATCCATATAGTTAATAGTGTTAAAAATATTTCTCATGTTGATACCCCCTTCTTGGGTTGGCCTTTCCATTTTTGCCCAGGATACCCAATGTTTTTTCCTCCTAAAGAGAATCCAAAATAAATCCAACCAATATACTGTCAATATTATATATGACTATTTTTGGAAATTTAATGGATGAGAGTGAATGAATAGGAATGGAAAATAGAAAACTGTTAACCAATGTGCCCCAACCTCTTAAGGATAAAAAACGCTTTTTCCAGTTCAAGACCTAACCTGTGATCATGATTAAAATATAATAAAAATGATGAATACACAATCTGTAGAAATATAAGGGGGAACCAAGGTAATCCATTGGAAAGTCTCCTTTATACATGGATAGACTATTTCACATAGAAGTAGCTTGTTTATACAAGCATCTATTTGAGAAGTAAAGACTGTTCTTTTCCTTATTGATGATATGTCCACTCCAATGATAATAATCCACAAGAATCATATTGATGCCTCTGACTAAACTCTTACTAGAATTCAAGACAATAATTATATCATATACAAAAATAATAGGGGATATACATTCGGAACTTATCCTGATTTGGTAAGGATGAATATCACACTTGAACATGCTCCTATTAATAAGGCAGATAAGAATATCATGGGAAAGGATGAAGAAACTCAAGGATAAGGTATCTCCCTATCTCAACCCACAGGATTTCTTTAAGAATCCATGATTCCACCAAATAAAATAATCTCCCAACCATGATGAGATGAAGCAACTAAAAATCAAATCATAATCCTAGTAATAGAATCACATACTTGTTAGTACCTTGTTGATAAATCTCTACTCAATGTGATCATAGGATTTATCTACTTATAATAATAATATATTTTCATCACATGTATAGATTAAATCTAAAAAATAGATTTAATATTTGAGATCAACATATTTATATTATTTAATAAGTTTAATTTCATTTCTAGGAATAAAATTATGATTACTAGGATTAAGGTTAATGACCATGATAATGGTAAAACTATTATTTTCATAGAATTGTTTTATTAATTTTTTTTAATTTTTATCAAATAAAATAAATTAATCACTATTAAATAATTTATTTTATATAATTTTAAAAACTATATTTAAATATATTATCCCATATTTAATTTTCAATCAATAATAACTAAGATTAAGAACACATAAAGATGGAAAAAATATTTTTCAACAAAATAATATTATATATATAATGTTTTAATTTAAAATTTAATTTTTTGTTTATTATAAATTTAATTACATTAAATTGATATTAAATTTCATTTCATAGGACCATTATTTTTTAATAAATGTTATTTTATTTTTTTATAGAAACATAATTTACTTGGGTAGAAAGTAGTTGCCCCAGTGAAAACCGAAAAAGGTAAAATTAGTAATATAAGTGTAAATGAATTAAATCATGTTTAAATAATGTGTAGAAATAATTTTGAGGATTTTTAAACCCAATATCAAACCACACTCCATTATTTCACAATTATTCATCCAATAAACCATTAAAAGTGTAATAGAATCATTGCAAAGTAAAGGGTATTCAGAAAAGTTCCATTTTATTCACTTATAAAAAGGGTATCACTTAAAACCTTTCAATACTAAACTTTACCATATAAATATCCTTGAATATCTACCAAATTTTATTGTATTAAAATTCCATTACATTTCATAAATCACCTGGTCACCATAAGTTGTCCTAAGCCCTTCATTTTCAAGGATACTTTCAAGATAATTTTTAAGGTCCCAAAAGTGTAATGACTTCCAACATGTTTAAATCATGTTTTGAAACAGTTTTTTAAGGATTAATCAACCTAATATCACCACAAAACTATTTATTTTTTACTCTTTATGTCATTTAACCTATAATAGTGTAATTATACCACTGAAAAGTAAAGGGTATTAAAAAAATTTTCTTTTTCATCAGTTATAAAAAGGGGATCACTTACACTCTTTAAATACTACACTTTACCTTAAAAATAACCTTGATAAACTACCCAATTTTCATATATTATAAGTCCATTTAATTTTATAAATACCCTTTTCATCATAATTTATCCTAATCCATTTATTTTTAAGGAGACTTTTAAGAGAAAGTTCCTCATCCCAAAGTGAGTATTAATTAATCCTTAATCATTTCTTCTTATTCTTTCCCTTAAAAACTATCCTAAATATGGTTATATAATTAAATAATTTTAATTAGAGTAATTAATTGTTAATTTATTAATGAAAATTAATTATTTATTCATTTCCATAAACTTAAAAATACAAATGAACATTTATTATGCATTGTGTGGACTAGTGCCTCCATGAAGTGGCATCTTTCTTTTTTCACCATTGCCTATCTTCACTGGTTAAAAGGATGTAATTTAAGTATAAATTGGATACATATAATATATTTATATATATTAATACAATAATTATAATCCAACTTCATGTTTCTCTCATTCATCAGGAAATGAAAGCATTAACCATGTGTTGTGTGGGTTATCGCCTCTACGAAGTAATGTTTTTGTTTTTCATATTGATATTAATTGTTTATCCAAACCACTTATAATATGATTAAAACTATTAATAATTATAAATAATACTATCATGATACTCTTATAATTATATTATTTCAAAATAAATAATTTCTTAACCACACTTACCCATCGAATTATGAAATGTTTATCTTTGGGTCTATCTAACAACTTACTAGAATCATGATATAAAATCTATCATTGATGACTATGGGAACATAAATACTAATATTATTATAAAATAATAATAAAATAATGTTTTTTTAAGGTTATGTAAAGGTTATATTATCTATTTAACATATTTTTAAAATATCATATTCCATCGCTAAAATTACTAAATAAGCTGTCATTGATTCCCTTTTCACAGAACATAACTAAACCATTAATGGGATTAGATAAGAGATTTATAAATAAATATAAATTATCTATTATATTACCTTAAATTATCTAATGATGATAAACTTTGGGATAATAATAAATAACAATACCTCTATTATGAAACTAGTTCAAAATGATCAAGATGACACACACTCGATATTGAAAATATATAATAACTAACTAATATACATGTAAACAATAATTATAAATTAAGTTTATATAAGGTTATAAATATGAATAAATTTATAAAATAGGTTATTAATATATTTTTTTTATAAAATATATTCAATCTATTTATTTGAATTCAGGAATTAAGGTAAGGGTTTATTTGTCTCATTTTCAAACACAAAAGACATGTTTGATTATCAAACCATATTTTTTATATGGTGTATACACTCACCATTATATATGTTATGTAATTTATTTAATTTTATTCATGGTATTTTAATTTCAATCTCCATACCACTTTTTAAAGGGGTTTTGATTAAGATGTTACTCAAACCATAAGGATTTCTTGTCTCAGTCTTCAATACCTTAAGACATACTTCTTATTATATACCAATTTTTCTTTATAATGGTGTAAATTATTACCATTTAATATTTTTTAATCATGATAATATCATTATATATGGTATTTAATTTTTAATTTGATATTATTTACTTCAAGGTGTTCTTATTAGAAAATTTACAATATCTTATCATTTTCTTGGTCTCATTTTCAAATTTATGCGACATATTTAATTTTTCATGCCATATTTTTTTTATTTGGAATATACACCAAAAATTTGAGATTTTATATCATGAATTATCATTTATTCATGATCTTTTAATTTTAGTTTCATTCTCTCTATTTAAAGGGGTTTTCATTAATATGTTACTCAAACCGTAAGGGTTTCTTGTCTTAATTTTAAATCCCCAGAGACATAATTCTTATTATACACCATGTTTTATTCGTAATGGATCATATATTTCCCCTTTAATATTTTATATCATGATAATATTTTTATTTAGGGTATTTAATTTTTCATTTGAAATAATATCATTCAATGGGTTCTCATTTGAGAGTTTCTAATGTAGTAAAGGATTTATTAAATCAATTTATAATACATTGGGTCATAATATTTCTTACATGAATATAATTTTAAATATTTATTTGATCCTACCATTCACGTATTTTATATTTTATTTCCAATTTTTATTTTGGTAAATTAATTCTCATCATAAAAAACTCTTTCTTTGATAAAATATTTTCCAAAATAAAAGTATACTGTTGATAAGAATAACTATTATTCTTAGTAACGAATCATTTATTTTGTTTCATTATTTTACTTCTTGTGAATGTTTTATTCTCTTTTTGGGAACTCAAATATGGATTAATTCTTATGATCCTATTACTTATCATCACAACTTTTTAATTTGGAGTTTTATTTCCCTATTTATTATATCAGCTTCCAATAAAAAAAAATCAAAATATTAATAAGTTTTATGTATCAAGGATATATTTATTATCTTCCACTCCAAATTGTCTCTATAAACCTTTATTAATTTTCAAGACTCCATTATTGGATATTTATTAAATATTAATTTTTAATATATCTCAAAATATTCCTCTACAAGATTTTTTAAAAATAATTTTCAAAAGAAGCTGGTAAATTTTTCACTTATACATCATCTATGAGAATAAGAAAACAAACTTATTTTTAAAATGTTTTCACAAGAACTGATTTCCCATAATTTTTAATATTCTTTCCCATCCTTCATGGTTTTAAAAAGAAAATTAATTTTCTATTATTCTATTGTTTTTAATTTATAAAAGGGTTTTCATGTAAAAGGGCCACTTTTGTCATGCTTTTCAAATTAAAATTCTACCATTCTTATAAAAGTATTCTTTATCTACCTATTGATTCATTAAATATTTTTTCAAAAATTATAAAAATTTAATAGCTATAATAGAAATGATGTATCACTTCCTTTTTCCTTTCTAATCATCTTTGATGTGTAAACATATTTTTTCTTCTAATTACTTTACTTTTTTAATATCCAATTTTGATTCCTTTTATTGAAGGGTGTTCTCTTAGACACGAAACAAAAATTGATTTGGGAAATTATTAACTTAACTATATGACCATTATATATATGGTTTAACTATTATATGATTTTTTTCTAGATTTAATGGTATTTAACTAGAATGTTAAATATATTTGGATGCCCATTTATTATCCATGGTTGTATCAAGTTATAATTATTAATTAAATTATGAATAATTTATCTATTTTATTCCATATTAAAAGAATATGGAACCATTTTTATTTTGATGGGTATATATGAAGTGATGAATAAAACCCAATTTTTAATGGGTTATTTATATTATGATTAAAAATTTCTTGAATTGAAATAAGTAAGTATGGATGAATGATAGGTGGGGTCCAATATATACCTATAACTCTATAGTTAAAAGTTTAAATCTCATGATATATGTATATGTAGGCACAATTTAGTTGTTCTCAAGCATGGTTGCAGTTTTGTGACTCAAAAAGGTGATTTATATGTGTGTATAATTAATTTTTTATGCATGCATGGGTGTAATTATATGACTCATGAAGGTTATGATTCTCTATTTTAATGATTTTTGTAGAATATTATGTTTATTATAATTATTATGTTATGATATCATGGAACATGTTTATTGAGCTATTTTTCTACACCATCTTAGTTCATTTATTATGTTATATCATGTTGTATTCCAAAACTCATGTTTTATGATCTACGATTTTTTGGGTATGATTTTCTTATGAATCTTGATTATACCCATATTCTCATATTATTCTAACTTATGATTTTTTATTATTATTACTTATATTTACCATTTATTAGAATATAATATCACACATTTCTTATGTTTCCATTTACCCATTTTATGAAGATAAGAAAAGTATGAAATTTATAGAATAGTATCTTTTGTGGAGAGTTTGTGGGATATTTTGAAGGATTTTTATGTATTAAGTTGCTTCTATATAGTGGGGAAAATGTATATTAATTAAAAAATACATGGGTTTTGTTTTTTAATTTTTTGTATAAATTATCCAAAACTCTAAACCTAAATTGTCTTGTTTGTGTATCATAATGAAATATATTTTTTAAGTTAGGTAATTGTGATGTACTCATCCATTATAACACATTGTAACATAAACAACCCACAATTATATGATTTATAACAATTATTTCACTTTATAAAATTTTGAGTATTTTTTGATTTATAATTTTAGATAATTAAGTAAAAACATTACATAATAAATTTGAAATTTTCACAAGGTATACATTTTTTCCACACACAAAAAAGATTTTTTAAGTTTACACCCCTAATTCATTCAAGACACTTTTTTTATTTTAAGTTGAGTCATAATATTAGAAATATTGACCTTGATAAAATTTCTACTCATTATTAGATGTGATTAAAAACATTTATAATGAGGCATGAGGAAAAAATATCATTAAGGTACATTAAAATAAAATAATCTCATTAGTCCAGTGAGAAAATGAAAACTCATTATGACATTTACATTTTCAAAACAAAACTTTGAGCACATAAATAAAAAAATACACCAGCGAAATCCAATATTTTATCAAAAAATTCTTTTAAACCTATTATAAAGCATATTAAAAACCATTAAGGTTTCTTAAAGAACATTGGAATACATTAAAACATTCCATTGAAAAAAAAACTTTCCTTACCACATGAAATCAAAATATTTCCATAAAAAATCCTTTTTAACGAATGATATAGATAACTTGGATCATCATATTTATAAACTATGTTCACTCATGGTTAACATGTGTTAGAATAACTAAAACCAAATTAATTCCATAGGAGTAACCTACCTAGTGATATCCCTCATTTTTTAACTTTGAAGACTAAATCAGTACCTAATGCATTAGAGAGTGATATTGAGCTCACCCATCAGCATGATCTATAAAAAGATCACTTGTCATAATATATAATTATCAAGTATCGAATCATTAAAAAAATATATGATTTCACGTTTTCATCATATAACCCTTGAAAAACTCATTTTAACCCATAAGTAAAACACATTCCATATTCACATAACCATAATGAGAAATATCTTTTTTCATTGAAAACTCTAAAAAAATAAAAAATTCTCAAAAGATAGGTAATAGGACATTCATTTAAAAACCATGTTAACTTGTAGTGGAATATTTATAATAAATAATGGATATTATGATGTAATGAAAAGGTGTTCAAACTATATATGTTAAAAAAATATTATTTTTTCACTTTTGTAAAAAGTCGATAATAACTGATATAGAAATCATTTGAAAGATTCCTTTTTAACAATCTGTAAATAAATTAAAATTTAGTTGATAATTTCCATTGTAAAACTTTTAATAAAAAATATATACATTATTTTAACATTTAAATGAATAAGGGTTTGGTGTAAAAAGAGTTTGAAACATTACAAAATAATGTTTTAATGGAAAATATATCTCCTTAAGTATCATCAAGCATAGTATGTTCTCTACATCCTAAATAATAAAATTATATTAGTTTAATACTTTATTAATAACCTTTTTATTATTTATTTTTTATTATTATTCCATTTATTTCATTTATTATAATGTTTTATTTATTTACTAAAATATTTTAGTTCACATTGGATATTTTGGGGTCATTCAGTTTATAACCTCGAAACAACATCGGTGTATTGATCATGGTAAAAGGGGTTATAGTTACATTTCCTATATAATATTAAACATATTATAATTATCATATTTATAAATAATATAAACTTTTAAAACAAACTATTTAAGGTGTCCATGAAAAATGAACCACATTATTTCATAACGACGTTAGTTTATACATACACTTGAATGGTGTTTTAATTTTTCTATTGAGTGGAAAATAAATAAATTAGTTAATATTCTACATTAAAAAATCATAATTATTCTATAAATTTCATATTTATTAATTATTTTTATAATTATGACCATCCTTTTATGGTATAGATAAAAAATTAATCACATCACTTTGTAGAGGTGGTATTCCACATGTATGCAAGAGAAATGTTATCAATTTCTAAGAAACAGAAATGGTAAGGAGGTAAGTAATATATTATCCTTATATAATCATAATTATTTCATAAATATCACATATATTCATTTATTTCATCATTTTAACAATCCATATTATCTATTGATGAAAAATGAAACTCATTGTTTCATGTAGCAATCGACATATACGCATGAGTGATGTTTTTATTTCCTATAAGATAGGAAACAGAGATGAAAATGGTTGTAAAATAATAATAATAAAATTTAACTATATGTAAGATACATATTTTATTATTTTAGTATGGTTAAATAATATTTGAAGGAGTTATAATAATAAATAAACATGAAACACTCAATTAAGAGTTATACCTCTTCTTTGAGAAACCTCCTTTACTTACACCTCAAGCCTTCTAAGTTTGGAATTTTTGTAAGAAAATGACATATATAATGTAGGGAGGGATTTTGGAGAGATATTTTTTTAGGTATTTGAGGAAAGATATTGATCAGCATGAGTGAGTAAGGGAGGAGAATATTTTCCCTTTTAGAAGTGAGGGGAGCGGCACACAAGTAATTTTTCAATGTTTTAAAATAATATAATGCATTAATCATGGAAAAGTAGCTCTAAAACTATCCAGTTTTAATAATAAGGTGTTAGGGTATAAATACCATCCTAAAATAAGATTTTATATTAATTTTTTTTGGCCTTATCATAAATTATTTACCTTAATTAACTTGATTTACCCTTTCTCGAGGTGGCACATTTTTTCTATGGTTACTATTCAAAATAAAAAAATTAAATTGAAATAATTGATAAATTTAAACGTAATCACTAAAAATAATGAATTCATTTTTTCAATATCCAATTTATATAAGTTTCATAAATTACTTTTAACATAATTTTATAAAATTCAATGAAAAACAATGTTTAGAAAATTGTGTTTTAAGTGTCTTGACTAGAAACAGCTCCTTCCTAACTGGGTCTCTCTCTAGAGTGATCCCTTCATGGGGAGGGGGTTCCCGGTGTAGAGGGTTCAAAAAATACACACCTAGAAAATTAATTTTTAATAATAAAAGAAAAAATAAATGTATATTATTGCACTTTAAAACTAAATCCAAAATATAATGATACTTTTAAATTAATTTATTTAAATAAAAAATTACATTTTTTCAAAAATTGGAATTTTTTATTTTTCCCTGAAAAATATATCCCATTAGAAAAGAACCCAAAACATAATATTAAGATAAATTCCATATTATGATATAAAAAAATTCCATTTTCTAAAATTCCATTTCTAAAATTTATAAATTTATCATTTCAATAAAACCATGTAATTCATAAGAAAACAATTTAGTAAAATAAAACTATTCCTTTTTTAATTAAAAACTTTTATAAAATTATTTATAAATTATGATGAATATTAATCCATGAAAGGAGTAATTATAAATCATAAGATTTGTTTATTATTAAAATCACTTGGGTTTTTACATTCTTTACCCTCTTTTAAAAATGTTTCCTTTTAATTTTATTCATTACTTAAACAAGTGACGGAATTTTCCCCCCATAGCATTTTCTGATTACCATGTTGGTTTCTCAATCATGTGATTCTTCCATAAAACATTTACCTAGGGAATAAAATTGTTTTTCAATACCTTCTCTCTATGATCAAAAATTTGATCCAGCTTTTCTTCATAGAAAATATTCTCTTCCAACTATACCACCTCATGGCTAATAACATGTGGTACATTAGGTACATACTTCCCTAAAAAAGAAACATGAAACACATCAAGTATCTATGATAAACTTAGAGGTAAGTATTCTCAGTAATCAATTGATCCAGCATTATCTATAATTTCATATGTAATAATATACCTTGGACTTAATTTTTATTTCTTTCTAAAATACATAACACATTTCCAAGCGATAACTATAGTAGGCACTGTTTGGCACTGTAGCAGCCATGAATATGACCCCGTTTGGGCCTCTGGGCCATCAATTTGGTCCCTGAGTCCTTTAAGGCCTTTGGGCCACCCAGGCCTTTGGGTCAGTAAGGCCTTAGGGACACCTCAAGGCCTTCAGGCCACCTTCAGTGCAGATGCAAACCAAACAACCTACAATGAACAAGCTCTATAAGGAGGATTAGCAAGGAGCCTTCACCACAGCAGAAGCCAAATGGATTGCAAGAATGAGAGGGTATGGAACCTGTCATAAGGAAAATCTTGTGCATGCACAGGAATGCCTAGAAGAACAGCAACGCGAAGGTGGAGAGCTGATTTCACGATGAAGATGCTGGGGAGGAGCAGTTCCAAGTAGTTAGTCTGGGTTGTATGTAATGTTTGATGCCTACGGGAAATGAATTCCTCTAAGGCATACGAGCCATGTAATACTTACGCCTACAGGCCTTGTAAGGGATCCACCTCACCCCTTGAAAGGTGGATTATCAAAATCAATAAAAAAATAAAGTCCAAGAGATATTTCATCCAGTGATATGCATAACTATTCAGACTAATCTATATTTTCCTCATGTACTAATGAATCTTATTTAATTTTTCTACCATTTCTTCTATTGGTTCTAGTCCCAATAACATTTTTTTAGCATCTTCTTCCCAACACTATGGATTTCATCATCGCTTTCCATATAATTCCTCAAATGGTATAATCTATATATAGGATTTAAAATGGTTATTATCATAAAATTTCACCAATTAAATCTATTGTTTTTAATTCCCTTGTAATCTAAAGAAATATAATAAATCATATCTTTTAAAATCTAACATTTTTATTATGACTTTCTATTATATTGAGGATGAAATGATGTACTGAAATTTAATTTAATATATAATGATTTTTGAAGTCCTTTCCAAAAATTTGAGGTAAATCTTGGAGCATAGTCAAATAAAATAGAGGTGCCCCATATAATCTTACTATGTATTTAATAAAAAAGTCTATAAAGTTAATCTAAATAAATGGTATCTTGAATAGGAAGAAAATATTATGATTTATTTAAATGATCAATAATAACACAAATCACATTATTACCTCAAGATTTATTTGTTAATCCCACCATAAATTCCATGGATATATTCAACCATTTCCAATGAGTCGCAATAAAAGAATAAAGTATCCCCTTTGATAGTTTTCACTCAACTTTAACCTATTGAGAAGTTGAACATTTCATAGTGAAATAAAAAATATATTTCTTTATAACTTCCCACCAATAATATTCCCAAAGTTATCTATACATTTTAGTACTATCTATACAGACATAAAATGAAGGGCTATGAGCTTCACTTAATAGTTACATCTTCAATTGTGAATCACTTAAAATAAATAAACACATTAAAAATCTAATAACAGTTTCCTTATCGATGTTAAACTCAAGAAACTTACCCTTCTTGATCGATTATACTCTTTCTTACAAACCATGATCTTCCTTCTCAGCCTTCATAATTATTTCTGATAAACATGACTATAGTAATACTTGAGGAAAAATATATGAAATTTTAATATATAAATAATTTTCAGGACATCATTCATTAAATCATTAACTGAAGGATCATGTTCCAAATGCATTGTGGTTAATGACACATTATCTTATCAACTTAAGCTATCATATACCATGTTTTATTTACCAAAATGATAGTGAATCATGAAATCATAATCTTTTATAAGATATAATCATATTCTCTTCCTCTTGTTCAACTATTTTGGAGAGAATATATACTATAAACTTTATGGTAAGTATATAATTTAAATTTTACACCATATAAAAGATGCCTCAAAATATTTAAATTTGTGAGCTCAAGATCATGTATATAGTAATTCTTCTCATGGAGTTTTTATTAAAGTGAATCATATGCAATTATATGATCATATTTTATTAAGTCAAAACTAATAAAATGACCCAAACATTCATAAATAAAATTTCCTTCTGAATGAATAAATTTCTTATTAAGCATTGTAGTTATAGAAAGAACATGCACTATATTTCATTTTTTATTTTAGACCATAATAAACTATATATATGATTTTTTTCAAGATTAAGATACCATTATAAATCATAACCATTTATAATATAGGCATTATATAGTAACAATTAATATTATTATATATTAAGGGTTATGATAAAGTCTAATTGATATAGAAGGAAGAAGTGTTAACCTCGACTAGTAGGATCATACCCTATGAAACCCATTTATCGGAACTTTTGAGGGAGATAAAACCATTTTTATTTTCCCTTTACCATGAAAATTTTTATATTAAATTGCTAAAATATGAGTGAAACCATTTATGGGAGACGTTCAGGCTTATAGATATCACTTCCCAAACCATGTTCACCTAGCCACCCTAAGAATGTACTATAATTGCAAACCTTAACTTTAGGGAATATGTTGGTGTAATAAAGGGTTGTGTATCTAGACCCAAGTAGTATGAAATTATATACTTTATTTTTAATAAAATAATTATTATATTGATCTCTTTTTAGTATTACTTTTAATATATACATGATTATATAATTAGTGTGATAAAAAAATTAATTTGGACATGAATAAACCAAAAATTAACTTTATAGAAATATTTAGTTTAAATTAAAACATTCTTTTTGATAAATTAAAGAATTTTAGAATAAATTATATTTTCATATAATATTATTATTAAAAAATATTTATTTATATATAAATGGTAATATAACTTAATGAATTTCAATGTAATTTTTATAAGTGTCATAATGTTTCTTGTTCCATGAAAACTAGTATTTTTTTATAAATAAAAATTTTTATTTAAAGTGTAAATTGTCATACTTAGAAAATTATTTTTTTAAAATAAAGGTTATTTTTAAATCATCACGTCGAGATTATCCAATGGTTAATTTTTCATAATTTTCTAACATACCAAAATTCTTGGGTAAAGATTAAATATGATATAAATGTATGTTATGTATTATGACATCATAATAGGCAAAAAGAGATGTAATAAATGATATAAAAGGAATCCATTATCAAAATATATATTCCCTTTAAAATTATGATTCTTTTAAGTTATTTGGTTAATTTTTCAAACATATAAGGAATCCTTTTAAAACTATATTATATTTTAAGGTTTTAAAAACAATTATTTTTGAACATGACTCACCTCCATATCATAAATTGTATTATTTTAAGAATATAGGTTCTTAACCTAATAAAATATTTTAAACCACTCCTCTTTGGATGAAACCATGTGGAAACCCCAGGGGAATGTTTTTGGTTTTGAATATTTTATCAATTAGAGTCTAAAACTAAATTTTAGATATTAATAATGAATTCCCCTCTATATTTCAATAGATACCCACCCAACCTCCCATTCTTATTCACTAAAAACTCATTTGAGCCTAAATTTCCTCTCCCTCCATCTCTCTCTAAATCCCTCCTAAGTTATTAACAATCTATTAAGAATATTCTACCAATCATTTTGAATAACCCTCTCAATATAAAATATTCTCTTCCTCTAATTTTATATTCATGTACATCTTTTTATTAATCCTTTTTATTTCAAATTTTTTCAAGTATTAATGTGTTTTTATACATCCATTTACTATCCTTGCGATTCATGAGTAATGATATACCACCATTAACTCTCATTAAACCCTTATATGAATCTTTATGTACACCCATTATGCTGCTGAAATTATTTCATGATTTTCTTGGACAAAATTTTATATTATGAAGACCAATAAACATTTATGATAAAGGATATTCACCTAAATGTTACTATCCATTATTTATTATTTAATTCCATGTATATAACCCACAATCCTTAATCACGAGATTAAAATTTTTGAAATATGTTCCTATGGTGTACAATATATGTGGCACGCAAAGGGATGTGCATGATATAATTTTGATGGGTGGGATTGAAATTATATAACCCTCCAATGAATTGGGTAATTTTTTATCTTATAATAAATCATGTATGGTGCATGGGTGGTTAGACTAAGCACATTATGTTATGATGTCTCGACAGGTATCCTTGAATTATTCTTATGATGACATGTTTTATATTGTTTCCACATTCCCATGATGCCTTGATGTTATCATATTATGTCATGATTTGGTGTTCATGATTATGATTCTAACACTTTTATGTAATCATGTTATTCCTCCTGACTCTTATGTACATCTTTAATTTATGGTATATTTTTATTATTTACTTACTAATATTTATAACTAGACACTTTCCAATTTACACCCTAGGGTTATACCTTGCAGTTTTAGAATATCAATAGAATTTGAGGGAGAGTTATAGATTTTTTAAATAATATTTTTGCACCCCAATTTCAAGTTATGATGATATATATATAAATACCTAAATACACTAGACATATCAATAATTTGGGATTTAATTATGTATATGTTTATGTAATAAACCATAAGTGTATAAAATATGTGGTTTTTCATAGTTGGTATCATATAAAGGTCTAGTTATTATTGGGGATTTTTATTAGAAAACATTAGTGAAAACCATATAGATAAGACAAAACATAGGGAAACATCCCAAAAAAATTGTAAAGTATAGAGTGGTTGGTTTTCTGAGAAAATAAATCACTAACTAGATATTGCCAAGTAGATGAGATTATGGAACAGATGTACCTATGGTTAATAACTCCAAAAGGTATTTTTGGGTATTAAATTAGCATGTACCTAGTGTAGAAAAAAGTTCCTCAAGGCTAAACACCTAGAAGGAAAATCTCAAGTGTTTTTCTTTGGTTAATTGTTTGATTTTTAAAAACCATTATAAAGGTAACAAAAATTACTATGAAATTTTATGTTAGGAAATAGACCATAGATGAATTAGATTTACACCCATAAATTCATAAGTTAAGAAATTCATTTCATTTATGGTTTATCCCTTTAATGTTTATAGTTTCACTTTTATATGTTTAATAGTTTGAAAATTCTCATCCCTAATTTTTCCTTTATTTTATACAATTGATTGAAAAAGGATGAACTGAGTCAACAACCAATGTTATGGTAAATTTGATGACTATAAAAATTATATTCCTAAACCAAAGGGATCATGAGTAGGGAAATTTTTTAAAATACTTACTAAAATAACTAAAGTTTTTAATATAAACTTGAATCGTAAAAAACACTCACATTCCCCTAAGCAACATAAAGTCGAATTTCAGACCTTTATGTGATAAAGGAATCCAACTTTTAGTGGATCTTATGATCCATTAGTAATAGAAAAATAGATCAAATCCATTGAAAATATTTTCTATACACTTCATTTCTCTAAGAAAGAAAAGGTCATGTTGTATTTTTATCGCATAGTGGGTGTAGCTGGTTAATAGTGTCCATTGATCAAGAATATGAAGTTTGAGGAAGAGGTTGAATTGATGGAGTGGAAATAATTTACGGAAAAATCAATAAATATTTTCCTCACACTCTGTTAATTAAAATATAGATTATATTCCTTAGGCCCAAGAAAAAAAATATGATGAATCCATCAAGTTTTATGAGGAAAAATTCTCAATACTTGCACGATACACACTAAATTTTTCATTGACCCCAAAAGAAAATTTAACCACTTATTTAGTGGGATAAATCTAAATATATAAAAATATTTTATGATTAAAGACTCTAAAATCTTTAAAAAAAATTGGTTGATGTACCCTCAAAGTCAAAATAAAGATCTAAGAATATAAAGGGTTTTATGGGTCTGAAGATAGGATGCAGATAATGGAGTTTAATTTTGGTGGAGCGATAGAGAAATATCATGGGGTTAATTCCAATATCCCACTTCTCAAAATTGGGGGAATAATAATTCTAGAAATTGAATGAAGGGGACAAGGAAATACATTAATTTTGGGAACGAGGGGCACCAAGCTAGATAATTTTAATGGGATAAACCTACAAATGTGATGGAAGAAAGGAAAGTCCTAGTAAACCCTCATTTTATTTTAAATGTTTCAACTCTAAGGAATAAGGACACTATTCAATATAATGCACAAAGACAAGGGTTTTAAAATATAATTGGTGAAAATAACATCCAAGTCATAGAGATAAAGGGTGAGAATTCTCTATAACAAGTTCTAAGCTGGATCTAGGTAATGAAGTGGTGAAAAAACAATAATCATTCATTTAATGATAGATAGCAAACTATTTGATTCTGTTTCTATACATTATTTTATTTCACATAAGTTTAGTATAACTATTCAAACACTACCTCAAAACATGGATGTTAATTTATCTCTCTATCCAAATTTAAATTTTTATTTTGAGCCATTTTAAGGAAAAATGGGAAACCATAGTACACACAAGATACCCCTACATGCTGAAAGAGCTCACAAAATGGTCAAATACAAGACTAAGATTACTGGATTTCTCTACTCTATATAGTTCCCAATGCAGCATACTAACCTGGACAGGGTGTTAATTTATCTCTAAAAACAAAAAATATTTCATTTTTTGAATCCCAGGTATATAACATTTCCCGTATAAATATTTTTGGGATGAATTTCCTAGAAAACCTTGTGATACTCCCTTTAGCAGAATTCGATTTTATTCTGGGTATGGGTGGGCTTTCCTTGTATAGATCCAATATAAATTTTAGAGATAAGGAAATCACCCACTATATTATGAATCACCCTTTAATTATACATAATTGTAAGGAATAATCTATTTTATATTCATCATCTCATGTATGGATATTATTTCCTTATAATAAAGTGAATCTATCTAAACTAATTGAGGATATGTAAAAGATCATCCTTGATGACATGCCCATTGTAAGTGAATATATCAATGAGTTCCCTAAAGAATTGTCTAGCCTTCCTATGAGATGAAAGGTTTAGTTCTCAATCAAACTTATACCAAAAAAATTTCCAATATCAAAGACTCTATACGTAATGACCATTATTGAACTTGAGGAGCTGAAGAAGAAACTACCAAATAATATAGAAAAATGTTTTATGAACCCAAGTGCTTCATCATGGTGTGTGTGTGTCTTTTTCATCAAGAAGAAGGATGGTTTAATTCACCTCTACATTGATTATAATGATCTCAACAGTTCATGATAAAGAACAAGTATCCTCTTCCATGGATTTATGGCTTTTTTGATCAATTTTGTGGAGTCTGTTACTTCTCAAATGTGGATATTTGGTTAAGATGTTATCAATTAAAGGTAAGGAAGGAATATATATGAAGAACCTTTGTGGTTATTTTTTGTTAACTAAGTTTTTATATTTTTTAACAACTAACATTTTTTGTAAAATATTGTTTTTTATTCAGGATCATACCTAGTCCATCACAATGAGATTTTTAGGAAAGTTGAAAGTTTCTAAAATTTTCAAAACCAAACATAAATTAGGAGAAATGTTTAATTTTTAAGAAAGTTTTTTTCTAGAATTAGAGGACCATAATGATAAAAACCAAACATAGAGTATCATAATGATTAGTATCGGATGTAAAGGTGGTCAGAAAGATGAAATCATTGATTGAATGAACTCTCAGTCTCAGGTCCATTAGAATGAAGTTCAAGATCTATCAGTATCGACATTTGTTAGAAATAAAAAAGTTTCTGAGTGAAGAAGCTTTATTATTACTGAATATTTTTGAAGGAATATTTTGAATTTAGTAGAAATAAAGTTTTCATAATTTCTAAACTAAATCAGATGATGCTTTTCTGATCATGGAGTTATCAAAAATCATGGAAACTATCATGATAAAATATTTTAAGAAATAGATAAAATGTAATGATTATTTAGATTCCACAAAATCAAACACATATCGGATCCAAAAGTACTAAACTCGTAAGTTCTTAGACGTCAAAATTTTTCAGGATGGGGAAGTTTGAATAATTTCAAATTTTTAGAATAATGAAAAATCCATTATTATGAGGATTCCATGAGACTGGATCTGATAAATAAATGATGATCATAATGTGCTAATAAATAAAGGAAGATCATAATGAGATTAGAAATAAAGGTATATCATAATTAGCTGATAAATAAAGGTAGATCGTAATAAGATATGAAATAAAGACAGATCATAATAAGTTGAGAAATAAAGGTAGATCGTAATGATATGAGAAATAAAGGAATGATCTAAGAAATAAATCTAGATCACAAAGATCCAAGGAAGATGAATTTGAGGAATATCCATAGTTTGAATAAGGAAGATACATCATATTGAATATGAGAAAGATATATTGTATTAAAGCTGATGAAGTTACATCAAACTGAAGAAAGTAAGGAAGTCGGAAAAGGATAAATATAGAAAAGACTCAAGGATATTCTATAAGTTTTATGAAGATTTTAAGTGGTAAAACTTGAAATTATATTATTTTTTATTCTCAAAGAAATCTAAAAAGGATTGAAAAATTAAAAATTGAGGTTTAAATTCAATATTTTTTCGAAGTTTTGAAATCTGAGGAAGTAGGGAATGTTTTCAAGTTTTCCGATCTTGATTTTCTGATTCTCCTATAAATATTTTCTCATATCATTCATTTACTATAAATTTACACAAAAGAGGAAAATGTATAGCACTAAATAATTTGAGTGAAATTTATTTATAAACTGAGATCTCAGAAGAAGATTAGACACTTGAAAGTTTTTTTATTGGAAATGATAATCCTATTGAGAAATTTCATATTGAGAAGATTGTATTGAGTTAATTGGATTGAATAAGATCAGAATGAGTTTTTTAGAAGAGTTTGAGAACTACAGATTAAGTAAGGGAGAGTCATATTGAGTTCATCAGATTGAGAGAATCAAACTTATCCAAATTAGACTAAGGATTTAGACTGATATTGTTTATATAAAATTGAACATAGTCTTTATTCTTTTGTTTTGGATAAATTGTTTTGTAAGTAACTTTGTAAATCGATGGAAGTCAGTGAATATTTTCTATTGGGAGATAGTAGTTGTATAATGGGATTTTTCATAATTTGTATTCACTTATTCATAATAGTTAATTTCCATAGACTTACTATAGTGGATATGGAAAGGATGTAGGTTCTCACACTGAGGTCAAACCTTGTGAATCATTCATGCTTTACTTGTTTTCCTACTTTATCATGCATGAGTATTTACTAAAATTTGATAAGGAAATAAATCTTAAAAGGTTTTGGGGGTTACGTTTTTAAAAGTTTTTAAAATCATAAAAAGTGAGCAACTGATTCAACACCCCCCCCCCCTCATTTGTTATTCGGTCCTTTGGAACTTCAATATCCCCAAGACTTCTTTTTATACAAGGTATGGGCACTGTGAGTTCATAGTGATTCCATTTAGACACAAAAACTATTTTTCTATATTCATGGACTTAATGAATATATTTTTTATAGATTACCTCCACAAATATGTGGTGGTATTTATAACCGATCATGTTATCTACTATAAAATCAAGGATCAAGATGAGGAGCATTTAAAATTTTTACTATAGACCTTTTTAAAGGAAAAATTATATGAAAATTATAGTAAATATGAGTTTTGGATGGAGTGGGTAACATTAATGGGCAATGATATTGCAATAAAAGGGATATATGTGGATAATTTGAATATATAGGAAATTGAAGGATGGGTTATACCAATATATGTGACATAGATTCATAGTCTCCATGGTTTATCTGGGTACTATCGTTCATTTTTCAAAAACTTATCATTCTTGTCAAACACAATAACCAGGCCAACTTAGAAGGGAGTAAATTTTTTTTGGATCAATTAATTCAAGGTGGTCATTAAAGAGTTAAATAAAAGGGTAATCATAACACATATACTCATATTACCCACTAGTGGAAAATTATTTTTTATCTACAATGATGCATCCAAAAAAGTTATTGAATTGCATACTCTTGAAAAATAAAAAGGTGATAGCCTATACCACCCTAAAAATAAAGATCCATGAGAATAAAAACTAAAATCATGATATGGAATTCACTGTAGTGATCTTAATATTTAATATTTAGAAACTTTATCTCTATGGGGATAAGTGTGACATGTATACTAATCATAAAATCATCAAGTATATATTCACAAAAAAGGAGCTCAATATGCTCCAATAAACGTGGTTAGATATGATCTAAGATTTTGACTATTCAATCCATTACCATCATATGAAGTTGAATAAAGTGGAAAATACTCTTAGTAGAAAGGATCCCACAACCCTATCCACGATGAGGATTGAAAGGGTTCTAATATTCATGGAAATATAATGTATGTACATTGGGCGCAGGGTACTATAGCATTATTATAGTGTACTATAGTGGTGGCGGGCACTGTAGCGGTGGTAGGTCACTGTAACAGCGGCAGGGTACTATAGCGGTGGTAGGTCACTGTAACAGTGGTGGGTACTGTGAGGTATTGTAGCAGTGTGAGTACTGTAGTAGTACTATTCACAGAATGGGTCTTGGGGAAAAAATGGGCCTACAGGCCTTGTAATGGGCTAAATGCCCACTGGGCCTTCAGGCTATGTAATGAGTCTCCCTCTACCCAGTTAAAGAGGTCTTTTCTTTGCTTTAAAAATAAATGAGGCTTCGGCCCCAACCTTTAAAAAAGAGAGAATTATAAAATTAACTTCATGCAAATTTTCTAAAATAATAGCTTAATCATACATTATTGAGAGGATCATTGATGTAACACCCTGATATTTTTATTAAATATGTTTTGTTAAATAATTTTATTTATTTCATATCTTGCATTACATGAAAAACTAGCTTAGATTGTGTTACACGCAACACTGGGTTTCTAAGAAACATCATTTTTTATTTAAATTATTTAAACAAAAAAATATATAACCTAACCATTAGAATGGAAGGAATTAAAAAGTATTAAATTAATTATGAAATGAATTCTTGGTATACTAATTAATTAAAAATAAAGATAAAAACCAATTGAAAATAAAGGATGTGTTTTTATGAAAAGTAATTTTCCCACAAAGGTGTTTTATCTTAATAAATTAAATTAATAAATATTGGTGAAAAAATTAATTAAATTTATAATTTTTATATTCAATTAAATGTTTTTTAATTCATATAATATGTTTTATAAGCATAAAATAAGAACAAATCCATTTTTAAGCATAAAAAATCTGTATTTTTTCTAAAAGGCGGTTTTTCCAACTTTTAATGAAATAATTATTTAAAAAATTCAAAACTTTTAAAAAAATTATTGGAAAAAATATTCTTATTTTTTGAAATTTTAATGTCAAAATTATCTTAGAGTGAATTGTTTTCTAAAAAGTTTCATCTTTTGATGAATAATGAAACTATTGTTTTTTATTGAAAAGTGTATTTTCTTTTAGAAGTATTTACAAGGTAAAATTATGTTTTGTATAAGTTTTAAATTTTAATTATTTTATTTTAATTTAAAATAATATAAATTTTTTTAAGGATTTTATACATGAATTTATTATAAAAACGTTTTATGTTTTAAAAGGGAATTTTTCCAAAAATATGTTTTCATCGCATTTTACAGATTTTATTTTAAATTAAATTTCAAAAATTATATGTTTTGAATTTTGAAAAATGGATTAAAAATTTGGATTCAAAAGGTAAAAATTTATTTAATAGGTCCCTTTAATTTTGGGACAATATGAATAGTAACCTTGGTAAATTTTATTACCATGGTAAAAGGTAAATTGGGTAATTTATGTTAAAAATAAAATGATAAGGACTATAAAATGACACTAACACATGGAAAAATTTATTTGATGAATATAATTCTATCCTTAACACCTAAGTATCTAAATTAAGTTTTTTAATGGACACTTTTCCATGAAAATTACTTATATAATATTTAAATCAAAGAAAGTCCTAAAATGTCACTTTCTTTGTCTTAAATATCCCTTATGTGTCCACATGGGAAAAAAGGTATGTTATGAACAAATATAAATGTAAATTTTTAAATTAATAAAAATATTTTCATGATATAAATTTATTTTTTACTTTTTGGGCCCCTTATATGAGATTATGATATTTATAAAATTTTATTTAATAAAAAATCAAAGATGTCACATTCATGATTTAAATAATATATTATTTTTAATATAAGTTTACCTAAAATATATATTTGACTATATATATAATTAATAAATATATAATATTTATATTCATCATGGTATTTTATTTCTAATTTTTAGTGAATAAATATTTATTTTAAATAATTACACAATGCTGATGCGATAAGTACCTTATTAATGAAAATATCAAATAAATGTTACTAAAAATATTGAAATAAATATAATTTTAGATAATTAATGTGGTAAATTAATTTTATGGATTTACTTGGAATATTAGGGATATAATAAAATATTTTTTTCTAAGTTAACTTGTTTTCTAGATATTTTTAAAAGTATAAGTAATTAATAGTGTCAAAATTTAAACTAATGATATTTTATCAAATTAATATTTTATTAATTATTTAAAAATTATAAAATAAATTTAAAAATAAAAAATTTATAATATAGTCTGAAATGTTTTAAACTTTTCATTTATGGTATAATTTACATCACATAAGTAAAAATTACAACCTTTTTATATTGAAAAATTAGTTACCTTAGTTAGAATTAAAATAGGTCAACTAAGGATTAATCAAAATGATAAGGTTTAAAATAATATAAAAATTTGTCTAAAATATAATTTTTGATGATATTAAAACTTTATATCATCTTATATTCGAATAAATGGAATCTTTTTGGTATTTTAATAGAGATTTAATTTATTATAAATTATTAATTTTTGAAATTCCAAAAGTGACACTCACCTCAATTATAAAAGGGAACTTTATCCCTCACTTATTCACATCATATTGAGCCTTTATTATTGATCATTACTAGAAAATTTATCTTCTAAACTTTCCCAGATTCATTATAGAGGTACTTTTATTCCCTAAATATCAACCCTAGTGTACCTAATAGGATATCTAAAGGATGATTTCTGAAGAATTGGTAATCCTCTTTACCGAATCTTTCAAGATTATTTATTCTTATACTTAAACATCATGTTTTGTTTCCATTATAAAGTATTAAATACTATATAAAATATATTATGATATTTTAATATGATTATGGAACAACCATATTCCACCTTTTATCCATCCTATTAAAAAAAAGCACTGCATGTGCGTACGTATGACTTACCATCTCCAGATCATGGTGTAATCTATTTTTCATCCCAAAATTACTTGGATGTGAATAATGATTAAAATAATATATATATATATATATATATTATCATTATATCAATATATTTTTTTTAAAAAAATATACCATCCACTTCCTTCCCCTTTCACTATTAAGGGAATGATACAGTCGCTTGAGCATACGTACAACCTACCGTCTCCATGATGCAATGAGATTAATTATCATGATAACCATTAAATAATGATTATATAAATGTATATAATGAATAAATATGATATATAATACCTTAATATAATTTTTTATATTAATTAACTATATCCTATGCACAACAACCGGGACTTATACCATAAAACATGCATAGGAAAATGAAGCAATTAACACCTAAAAGAAAAGTAATAACAAAATATTATTTGAAAATGGTATATAATATTATATAATTGGATCATATATAATATAATAAATATTAATATGGTTCTGGTATAAATTAATAATATTCATTAAACCATTATATAGGAGGTTCAGATACACACGAAGGAAATCAAACCTAAGATAAGGGGATTCCTAGTATCACTTTTATTTCTATGAGACTTGGCCATATTCACCAGTAGTTTCTTTTGTGTGGTGTATATAATTTCTATGAATGTAATATATGATTCTATTAATTATAATTATGGTTATTTATATATCCATTTTATGATATATATTTCTTGGGGTTTACAGTTCAAAAGTTAACAAATTGGTAAAGGGATTTTGTCTCAATTTTCCTTATTTGAAACACATGTTATGTTATGAACATAAATTATTTTAATATGTTTGTATAATTCCATTTAAAATTTTGTATCATAAATCTAATTATTTTCATAAATTTATGTGTTTTATATAATTTTATTCTATCTTTGGTTGTAAATCTGTATTTCTTAAAAATATTTTTTTCTAAAAATGTATTAAAAGTGTTTTAAATTATTTATTAAGTATTTTAAATTAAAAGAATTAAAAAGATATTAAAAATGGTTTTTAAAAGATTAATTTATATTTTTTCAAGTTTATTTTAAATGAAAAAGTATTTCTAAGTTTTTTTTTATTTAAAATTGATATTTTAAAAAAGAAAGGATATTTTCCTCAAGAATCACTTCAACTGATCGCTTAAAATTATTTCCCGCCTAAGATAAAATTATTTGATGTCGCATATGTTTTACTATGGATATGATTCGATGATATTATTCTTATTCATTATCTAAATGGTTTATATTTATTATGGATTTATCTTTATGAATTTTTTCTTTTTTATGTGTTATGTGATGACGAAATGTTTATGAACCCCATTTTTTTATGGGTTATGATGTGATATATTATTTATGTTATTATGGAACACATATGTATAGTTTTCATTATGATATTGGTGGGACCTGTATATACCATAAATGAATTGGGTAAAGATTTATATCTCATGAGATAGACAAGATTGGAATGTGAGGTAAAATGGGTTTAGTAATACATGGTTGGAAAGGGGGTAAACTTGATCCTGTAATGAAAGGCTATAATGGGGAGTGAACTTAGTTTAGTAAAATATTGTGTCTACTATTATGGTCTTGTAAATAAGACTTTAATAATATAGACGTGATTTTTTATTCTTATGTGAATTCCACAATTTCATGTCTTATGTTATTCTCTCATAGAATTTGTTCTTTTATTCTTTATTATATTCTATCATTTATTCCATGACATCATATCATGATATTTGATAAATATGATATGATTTTAAAATGTTTTATTTATGTACATATGCATTATGATTATGTTATGATTTATATCTCCCTTGTTTTCCCTTAATGATCATTTGAGCTAAACTTTGTCATATGTATTTTCCCTAAGGTTATAAAGAAATGTTTTAGGTAGAAATACTAAAGGGGGAGATATTTGTGGGAAACAGTGAATATCTTTCACCATACCAGAATTTTAAGTTCTATGTTTCTAAAGGCACTAAACTAATACTATATTTGGGAAATTTTTTGTATAATGTACGAAATATTATTCAAAAATGATGTAATGTATGTGTAATTTAACCTTGTGTTGTTATAATAGAGGCCCAAATAGATGAAAAGGAGCTACAAAGACATGTAGTGAATATTCAATAGTTCTCCTCTTATAAAGATTGAGTTATATGTTTGGGAATATAGATGTGTCTCCCATAAAAACCAAAAGTGAAGAGGGAACTTCTCAATGAGGCACATAACTCATATTTCTCTATTCATCCAAGAATTTATAAGATGTATAGGTATTTTAAGAAAAACTTATAATAGGATAACATGAAAAGGGAGATTGCGGAATTTATATCTCAATGATTGGTATGTCAACAATTCAAGGCTAAATAATAGAATTCTAAGGGTATGATGCAACCATTTCTCATACTATAATGGAAATGGTAAAAAATAACCATTCATTTTTTCATAAGACTCATCATGATATCTAAAGGAAATAATACCATTTGGGATCTGGTTGATCAACTTATAAAGTTTTCCCATTTGATTGTTATTAAGGAATATTTATCTCTCAACTAACTCACCAATATATAAATAAGAGAAGTGGTAAGACTACATTGATTACCACTCTCCATTTTATCTGATCAATATATAAGATTTACCTTGAGGATCTAGAGAATAATTTAGTAAGCATTGGATACATAATTGAGTTTTAGTACTTCTTATTAGCCTCATATGGATGGTTAGTCTAAAATAACCATTCAAACTATAGATTATATTTTTATATCTTATTAAATATATTTACAAGGATTTTGGGATTAACACCTTCCCCTATTGGAGTTCTCATATGAAAAAAAGTTACAATATATCATTCAAATGGAACCTTATGAGGCTATATATGGGTAGATGTTTCATACTCCAACATGTTGGTATTAAGTTAGAGTGAGGAATCTAATGAGTCCTGATCTTATCTAAGAGATAAAAAAGATAGTTCAAATTATTTAGTGTCATATTAAATCTAAAAAAAATTGAAATAAAATATATTTAGACAATATATAATGAGACCTTGAGTCTGAGGTCATGGATAAGGTTTACCTTTATTTATCATTATTGAAGTAAGTTATGAGGTTTTGGAAAGAAGAGAATGTTTAGTTCAAGATACATCGAACCATTTAAGATTCTTGTTGTGGCATATCGACTATCACTCCCACCTAAACTATCTTACATACATGATGTGTTCCATGTATCCCTCTTAATAAAGTACATACCAAAAAATCACATGTAC
This sequence comes from Viscum album, assembly GCA_963277665.1. NCBI lineage: Eukaryota > Viridiplantae > Streptophyta > Magnoliopsida > Santalales > Viscaceae > Viscum > Viscum album. Next base: position 1,360,426,378 of record OY728152.1, on the reverse strand, counting down.
TAAAATGTAGGGGTGGTACCTTTGGAGATTGATATTTTATACAAGTAGAATTCTATGAATATCTTAGATCATAGAGACCAAGTTCTATAAAATAATACAAATCACTTAAGTATTTGGGAAAAACCACCAATTTGTGTAAGCAACATGGGAACCAGAAGAGGTGATGAAATGGAATTACCCTTATATATTTTAGTGTATTAAATGAAATTTTGAGGGAGAAATTTATGAAGGGGGAAGAATTTTACAGCTAAAACTTTCATAAATGAAATTGCCTTTTTAATGAATAAATTCCTTTTTAAGAAATTTAGTTATAAAAAATATATGCACTATATTTTATTTGTTATTTTGGACTATCATAAAATATAGATACAATTTTTTGTTGAGCATAAAATTCCATTAATAATCCTAACCATTGATAATATAGTTATTATATAGTGAACATTAAGATTATTATATAATAAGGGTTATGATAAATTATAATTGTAACATAAGGAAGAAGTGATGGTCTCGACCAGCAGAATCCTACCCTATGAATCCCATTTATCAGTGCTTCTAAGGGAGATAGCATCATTGAGATTTACCTTTGACCAAGCCAAATATGATACTAAACAACAAAAATATGATTGAAACCCTTTATAGTATAAGTTCAAGTTTATAAATATCACTTCCCAAATCATGTTCGTCGAACCACCCCAAGAAAGTATTAGTATCACACACCTTACCCTTAGGGAATACACCGGTGTAATAATTGGTTACATATCTAGACCCTAGTAGTATAAAAAAAATTATTTTATTTTAAATAAAATAATTCTTATATTGATCTCTTTTCATTATTACTTTTATATATACATGATTATATAATGTTTCTAATAAAAACTAGATTTTAATATGAAGAAATCAACATTGTACTTTTGAGAATTTTTGGTTTCAATTAAAAAACACTTTTTGAAAAATTCAAGGATTTTAAAATAAATTTTAATTTCAAAAAAATGTTATTAAATAATATTTATTTATATAAAAATGATAATATAATTTATTAAAGTCTAATGAAATTTTTATAAGGGTTATAATGTTGTTTGTGTCATAAAACTAGTATTTTTTTATAAATAAATATTTTTGTTTAGAAGATTAAATTATAATATTTATAAAATTATTTTGGTAAAATAAATATTATTTCTAAAATTATAATTTTTAAATTATAATGAATTTTCCATAATTTTCTAAGACATTTGAAATTTTGGATAAAAAATTAATACAATATAAATGTATAATATATATTATGACATCATAATAGCCAAAAACTGATGTAATAAATACTATAAAATGAATACATGATCAAAAATATATTTACCCTTTAAAATTATGTTTTTTAAGTTAATTTATTGATTTTTTTAAACCTATAATGGATCCTACAAAACATATATTATGTTTTAAGGTTTTCAAAGAAATTCATTATGAACATGACTCACCTTCACATCATAAATGTTATTATTTTAATGAAATATATTGATAACCTAATAAAATATTTGAAACTACCCCTATTTAGAAGAACTCATGGGAAAAAAACATGGGAATTTTTATGGTATTGTTTATTTTATCACTTAGATTCTATAACCAAATTTTAAAAATTAATAAAGAATTCCCCTCACTTTTGCTATAAATACCCACCCAACCTCCCATCTCTATTAAATAAAAACCTATTGAGCATGAATTTAATCTCCTTATACCTCAATAAATCCCTCCCAAAGTTTTTTAAATTACTTAGCAATCCCCTACCAAACTTTTAGAAGCACGCTCTTAAGGTAAGGGACTCTCTTCATCTTACTTTTTATTCATGTACTTTCTTTGTATTTAACCTTTTAATTTCTAATTATTCATATAGGAATGTTTTTTAAACAACCCTTTACTATACTTATGATTACTGATTAATGAGATACCACCTTTCACTCTATTCAAATCCTTCCATAAACCTTTATGTACACCCGTAATGTTGCAAAATTTATCCTATGATTATCCATGCAAAACTTTTATGTTGTGGATACCCATACCGATTTCCTCACAATGGGTATTCACCTAGATTTTAATATCCATCATTAATTTTAGAATTAAATTTATATAACTCACACTCCTTAATCCTATGATTAAAAGTGATTAAGGGCATTCATTTTTTATATGATCTATATGATACAAAAATGCATGTACATCATATGAATGTGATAGGTGGGCCCAAAATTATATTTTACTTCAATGAATTGGGTAATATTTTTATATCATGAAATAAAATGTATGGTTTAAGGTCATTTGTCCTAATAATGCTATCTTATGATGGCTTGGTAGTGAGCCTTGACTTATTCATATGATGTATTGTTTTATGTTATTTTTATTTTCCTATGATCCCTTGATGTTATCATTTTATATCATGCTTCAATGTTCATGATTATCATTACCAACCTTTTATTTCATCATGTTATTACTCTTTAATCACATGTACTTATTTACTTTATGGTATTCTTTCATTATTATCTTAGTGGTATTTATAACTAAACCCTCTCTTATATACATCCCCAGGTTATCCCATGCTATTTTAGAAGATCAATGAAATTTAATGTCATGTTATGGAGCTTTTAAAATATGTTTTTATATCCCAGTTTCATGTTATTGTTTTATGTATCTAATAATCCTGATATACTAGGCCTCTAAATATTTTGGTTTTGTATTGAGTATATATTTATGTAATAAATCTTGAAACAAAGTGTATAAAAGATATGGGTTGTCGTAACCAAGTCCCTTCAATGAAGAATCGCTATAAATAAAAAAAATCTATTTATTATTGGAAATACTAACACTAGAATATTATTCAATCTCACTTTGAACTCCTTGAAAAAATTATCATATTCCTTTTTCTAAATTAATTTAACTCATGTTTTGGTTAACATAGTTAGTGGGCTAGATAACTGACGAATATTTTCAACAAACTGTTGGTAGTAACCCATTAAAATGAGAAGACATTGAATCTTAGTGAAATTTTTAGGTCATTTCCATTCTTAAACTACTTTTATTTTAATAAGATAAATATTTAGTCCATCTTTAGAAACAATATTACCAATGAATGAAATCATTTGTAACCAGAATTCACATTTACTGAATTTTCCATACAACATATTTTCTTTTAATGTCTAAAAATCAGTCCTTCGGTGTTTCTAATGTTCCTAATAACTTTTAGAATAAATAAAAAAATTATTAAATTAAAACCACCAAAAATTAATCCAAAAACTCATGGAAAACTCTATTCATAAGATCCATAAATAAATCAGGTTCATTCGTTAACCCTAAAGGCATAACCATGAACTCATAATTCTAATACCTAGTATAGAACACCATCCTTGGAATTACTTCCTCCACTTTTAGATAATGATACCAAAAACTAAGATAAACCATTGAAAAATATATAGCACCCTATAGCTGATCAAACAAATCATAGATATAAGTCAACATATGCATGTGTTTAACATTGATGTTGTTGTGTAAATCCTCAAACCCATAATCCCAAGTATGGTTCTAAAAAACATTCTTTAAATGCAATATTTAATACAAAGTGAGGTAAACTGTCTTTTTTTTACAACATTACCATAAGATAATCATTAAAATTCATAAAACATATCATAATCCCAAGAATATAAGGTTTACTATATTTGAGGATGAGGTACATAAGAAACTTAATTTTTGATACTTGTGAATATTTCTCCGCATTTCAACTGAACTAGATCCACTTATTAACATCTCATAGGTTATAATAATATTTATAACATGGGGAAAAAATAAGAAAAGTTTGAGCTCAAGAACACAGTGAGGTAAGACTTATCAACATGTTAGCAAAGGTTAGATCATAAGAACATGATAAAACATTATAAGGGGATAAGTTTCTTATTAGAAAACATATAATAATAATATTTGTCTATAAGTCATTATAAAATTACATGAAATCTGAAATGAAAAAACACATATCATGGAAAATTGTGTGGAATCTTGAGGCATTAAACATGATTCAAGGAGAAAAATCATAGATATATAGAAATATGGAATATCATTGAATTGAATTATAATAATGAATTATGGCCCAAAAATAAGCATATAAAACATTTTAAAAAAATATTATCACCTTGATTTTATACAGTAACTGGTGAACAAATCTTCTTTCATCTCATTCACACAACAATATTGTGAAAAAATATTCCCACATCTCATTCACACAATAAAATCTTGAACAAATATTCTTGTATCTCATTTGTGAAACATTTCATCATCTCTTGTGATAAAAAACCTTAACAAATTAATTTTAGGGTGATATAAGTCTCCACCTATTAATCATATGTACATATGTGTTCCACTTGAAAACAAACATTCATCATATCATAAAGAACCAGTAGAAAAGGTATGGGATTCTTAAAATTTCAAAAAAAATAAGATAACATGAACCTAAAAAATCATAAGATATAAAAAATATCACTTTCCAAAATTAATCATTTCTTAATTACATATATATAGAGTTCAAAATATGACTTCATGAAATATAAAACCTTGATGATAAATTGAAAAGTAAAGACAAAATTTTTCACAAATCCTTTTGAAACATTTAATTATAAATTACTTTCAAAAAAATTAAAGGGAAATATAAGACTTATAAATAACTTATTCAAAAGATTTATAAATAAATTATCATTAAAAATATATAAGGTCTATCAAAATAATTTCTAGTGGAAGATAAAACATTTAACTTTCAAATTATGGAAAACCTTGTGAATATTTAAAAATTCCTTTTTTGAAAACCCACAACATGAAAGAGATATAAAAACATTAATTTTTAAATAGGAGAAGAGAAATTTTTTTGAGAACATGAGTAAACACATATTAGCGTTTCAAAATAATAAATTAAAAATATTTTTGGGAATAATTAACATGGAAATATAGGGGAAACCATCTTTAAAAAAGATTAATTTTTTTCTTAAAAATTTTACTCTTTGATAAGAAAGAAATTTATAGGTAAAGTATGCTTTAGTTAAAAACATCAGTTTCCCTAGATATAAAATAGAAAATATCTTATTAACTAGGAATATAAGGATTAATCAAACATATACGAATAATACAAAATTAATATCATTTTAACTCAAAGAAAGTAAATTTGAGTTAAACAAATCCCTTATGAATGTAATAATTCATCAAGAAAGGGACATTTAGAAAGGGGTTGTGCAGAATAAATGTTAACCCCTAGAAAAAAAAGATAAATTAAAACATAATACAATCAAAGTACATAATGTACCCAGCTTATTTGAAATATTTTCAAGAAGAACAATCATAACTCAACGAATGAGAATTGACATTCCAAAAACACTTATAGTAATGGTAACATAAGTATAATAATGATGCCATGAAATAGAAATTAAAGTATTATTAAAGTGAATATATTAATTATACTTACAGAAAATAGGTAATTTGATACACCATATAAAATAAATTATGGTTCACAATATCAAACATGTCTCATTGATTAGAAAATGAGATAAGAAAATATTACCTTTTATTCCTACTTACTCAACTATGATCCACTCTCTAACATAATAGACATAACTATCTTAATCACTTATATCATAAACTTCATATAAAAATAATATCCATTTTTATAATTATTTTAAAACCATATATTAAAAATATATTAAACAATTATATTTTTTTTTCATTATCGGTTTTTATAACCTTCGTTGTTTATTTTATAAAAAATCATGAAGATGAGATCAATTCTCACTAAGTGGTTTCAAGTTCATAATTCCTAGATAATTAAAGATATAGTATTCATTTTTTTCAATTATTACTTATGTACAATTTTCATTCTCTGAAATACATGAATGTAGCTTGTGAAAATGGAAATCGTGGTGAATTAGTTTTAAATGTGTTTAACGATCGAAGGGTGATATATTGATAAATATTTTAAAAATTAAAAAAACCTTTCCATAATAATTAAAAAAATATTAAAGATTTAATTATTAAATTATATTACCATTATAATAAATCCCACAATCAATAATGACATAATAGTTATAACATCATTTATATGGATGGTTAAATTGACCCAAATGGTAATGTGTTATAATGACTTAATGAGTAATGTATGTATTTAGATAATGATAATTTGACATGTAAGGAATATTAGAAAATTTATAAAAATAATATATCCTCATTAAATCCAATCTAGTAAAAATTAATGTTGGTTGGTGATGAAAAATGAAATTCATTGTTCGTGGTGGTAGTAGTCCACACGTACACACGATTAATGAACTTATTTCTCAATGAATGGATGAAAATATGATATATGATAAATAATAATTAAATAATTTTATTTTTAACATATAAAATATATTTATTCCTTATTCATAGAGGCGGTAGTCCGCACATATACACAGTCGATGTTATTTTATTTTATTAGTGGATGGAAAGGATTGTAAAAAAAATTAGAATTAATATAATTAAATTTAAGTATTTTAATGATACTTTTTTCATTACATTAACATTTTTTGAGGTTATTTACGAAGGGATAATGTAAATTAAAAGAGTAATTGAAAGTAATACTTATGTTAGAAGCATGAGTTTTATCTTGGAAAACTATTAGGAAATAAATGCCTTAAGAAAAATAAAGGTGAATAAAATATTATTGAATTTAGAGTGGTTTATACTTAGAGAAAAGTGGAAGAGTTTCAGTAAGAAATTTCATGGTTAAGTGAGTCTTGAAGTGGTGTAAGTGTTAACATTTTATAAGTTAAGAAAAGGGTTGTTTTGGAAGTAACCATTTCGTTTTCAATAATATATTGTTACTATTAAAAGGTAAATGGAAAAAGGTAGAGGTTAAGTTTTTGTGGGTCTATAACCTCCTCATACACTCATCATAGACACAACCTAGATAGTTTTTAGTTTTTTATTTTAACTATTTTTACCCCATTTTACATTTACATTGGTAATTAATTTTTAACAATTGTAATTAATATTAATGATAAAAATTAAGATTGATAATTTTACCTAATTTGAACCTTATAATTTATAAAATTTATATAATTTTACTAAATAAAATTTTTAAGGGTTTGAAATGAAAATTTTAAAATAAATACTCATAATGCATAGAAATAGTTTTTTAGGAAAAGTGCATTATTGATTTTAATAATTCATTTACAATAAATATTATCATAGATACTGATTTTTATGACATAAATTGGTTTATTATATAAATAAATAAAAGTTAAGTGGATTAAAAATAAATCCAAAACTTAATTTCACTATCAAATCACTTAATTAGAAGAAAATACCGAAAACAATTTTTATTAAAGTAACATTTTAATTTAGATATAAAATAATGATTAATATATGATTTATAAGTTCAATGAATATTTTAAAATATATAATTCTATTCCTTAAATACATATTTTATTACTTAAAGGGGTTTTCAATATTCTAGGATATAATTACATAATGAAAAAATCATAAAAATTATAATTTTCACAAAAACCATATTTTTCAACTAAAAATAAATATTTTCAAAAAAAAAATTGGAATTTCATACTAATAAAAAAATTGTGAAAGATTAAAAATTTAATTTAATTTTATCAAATTTGAATTCTAAAATTTATAAATTTATATTTTAAAAGAAAATACATATTAATAAAAAATGAAATTTATTGAAAATAACCTTTTCAATATTAACTCATATTAATTATATACCTTATAAAGGTAATAAATTTTAATGTTTTAACATATTATTGTTTATTATAGGGTTATTAATAATTTTATCTTAATATTTTGTGGTTTTTTTGCATTGGATGTAACATTTTACATAATTTATCGAACATAACTTATGTTTTACAAGGTCTATAATTCCAGGTTGTTAAATATTGAGTGCTTAATAATTAATGAAAATTATCATGGATCCATCCATATTTTAAAAAAATAACCCCAAGGTGAATTACAAGGGTGGATGAAACCGTTATCAAGAAACTCCTATAGTTAATTTTCTAATTCTAACAATTCAATTAAATCCATTCGATAAGGGTTTTGAAATTATCTTAGCATGAGGACCTAATTCAAAAGTAATCTCAACCTCTATATATTGAATAACAATAGGAAAAACATCATAAAATACTTTCTTATATTCATTTAAAAATTTCACATCACTAACTTGAATAGTTTCTTTTCTTTCAACAAAATTTTCATGATAACATTCACTCCAATATTTAATCAGTTTCTTAACTTCTTAATATATTATCAAAGTTATGAACTCATTCATATATACAATTTGAAACTCACTCTAAAAACTGAATTTGAATTATTTATCCCTAAAATCTATCTTAGTCAAATAATATTAAAGTCAATATATACCTATAATAGAAACAAACTCTAAAATGGGAGATACAAAAATATTTACTGAGAAAACCATTCAATGTATGATAACAAGAATATTTCTATAATTTTTTGTTTCTTTATACTACCCCAATTCATTTATAAAAAAAAATTATGAACTCATTTCTCTAGTTGGTATTTCCATTTTACTTGAAAATCCCTATAAATAATAGAATGTGTGGATTTAAAATCAAAAAAGGAATTGGTATAATGTGAATAAACAAGTATGTACTCGACACCACTTCATCGGATAGTCTAGTATCTACCATCGTACTATCAAAATAATTTTCCACAACTTTCTTATTTTGGTCTTGATGATTTCAACATTGAGTAAATAACTTTTGACATGCATTAGCATAATGAAAAAACTCATTGCAACTAAAACATCTCACTACTGGATGACTATATATTTTTCAATTACAAGTCAGATTAGAACTCTTTTCCTTGGAGTCACAAGCCAAATGACCAAGATTACCACATCATTAACACTTTTATTATCCTACCAAAAATTATTTAAAACTTATTTTATAACATTTAAAAAAAATTATGGGATTACCTCTATATTTCTGGGTTAATGTATAAGGCCCCAGCCTTAAACATTACTTAATCTTGAGTTATTTCAAGAATACATGTTTAGGGTCTTTTTAGGTTTAGAGTTTTAGAGAATTAGATCATAAGTCAATCATTACACTCCACATTTAAACAAAGTGGTTACATAAAAGATAGTACTCATTTTTCCCATCATCGGAAACATATTTAAAATAAAACATAGATTCTTTCTTGACACTTCCTTGACACTATCATCACATCATGTACATTTCCCTTGACCTGTGAAAAACATTTCAAAAACATGGGATGAGCATAAAAATCTCAACAAGGGATATAAAAGTACGAAATGAAAACATTATTCCATGTATGAAATCATAATTTACTCGTAAAACAAAATCATTTTAACATACCTCGTCAAATCATTAATAAATCATAGAAATCATAAGACATAAAGGTAACATGAGGCATTCATAACATTCTTACGTAGGGAGTAACCCTCATGGTTACGTTTGGAATACCCATCACAGTATATTCCCTAAATCTCTTTGGAGAAACCTTAACGTTTAACCCCTTCATGTTACCCAATGCATTGGAGAGCTATAATGGGATCACCCGCCCTTAGTTTATCATGGAACCACCCATCTTCATAACAATGCCCAAGTACCATAACATAATCGTATCACATAAAACATGCATAAAGGAAACATAACATTTCCAAATTTCAATCACAAGATATCAATACAACACATCGATATAATAAAAACCTTATGAAAACCATTTTCAATACCAAAATAAATGAAAATTAAAACATGGTTTTTATTTTTCATTTTAAAAAAAAGTTATGGCTTGTAGAGGAAGCCGAAACTCAAATAATGGTCATGGCGGCGGAGAAGTCATTTCCACCGCATACGTACGACAAAAAAACATTCCCTTTTTTCGTTTAGTAAACGCTTCATATAAAAAAGATTCCTTTTGAATAAACGTAAAATTCAAAGGGGTTTATACACCGTATAAAAGAAAATTTTGTATAAAACATAATATGCCTCAATGAAAGGAGATTGAGACGAAGTCCCTTACCTCGTATCCGACTTGACTCGATCGTTCTTTAATCTCCTGAATAATAAACTTGAGTTAATTTCTACTTGATTAAGAACCTTTTTCAAGTTCATTATTCCTTTTATATCACTTATTACCATGTCATGAACACTATGTAATTATTTAAGTTAATAACGGTCGTTTTAACGATCATTGGTACTTGAGTTAAAAATAAACTCTTTATAATTACAAGTTGTTCATGTATCCATTATATATAGAGTTATATTCATTATGTAGATATCATATATATCATATATATGCAGTATATACATGCATTTATAATATTACATAACATTTAGAGGTAATAAATGAAATGCACCGTTCATGGAGATGGTAAGCCGTATGTACGCATGAATGCTACTTTCATTTCTATTTCTTATTTTATGGAATGGAATCATAATGATATAAAGGTATATTATAATTCCAGTATAATATCATATATAATATCATTAACTCCATCCTTTATACCTCCCACATATGGCATTAACGAATCAAATCACTTTGAGGGGGCGGTAGTCCGCACTTCCTAAAATGAAGATATCGCGTTTACCCATAATGGAAACCATAAAGGTATGCCAAAAATGAAAAATACAGAAGCTTAAGGAAAAAATAAACATATTATATATCACATATAAATATAGTGTCATCCTAATGTCCACCTTTGAAGGTGTTAGAAGAATATTGAACAATCATCGTTTCGTGAGGCAGAAATTCTCCATCCACGGAAATAGTATGCTCTTTAACCATTAGATGAAGGTGTGTGTAAGTGTATCTCGAATAATTCTTATAAAAACATCCTAGTATATTTAGGATACTTTTTTTGTCATAAAAGAAATGAATAAAAAGAGTTTAGGGGGTTGGAGAATCAAAATAAAACAAAAGAACATTAGAGAAGACTTTACCTTTAAATCGGGTAACTCTTCTTGGTTTGAACCAAAATGGTTTCTTGAAGAGCTTTCTGCCTAAGGTAAGGCTTCTAGGATGAATAGAGGAATGTGGAGAGATAAAATGAGCAGATCTTGGCCGAGCTAAAGGCTTGAGAAGTGTGGGTAATGAGGTAGAGGTGGGGGCCTTTTATAAGAGGAGAGGAGGGCACTCTTGGAAAGTTACAAAATGTTACTTTATATTGAAATGTGTTTCGGATTTAAAAGGTCCCACATTGATTTATTTTGAGGATAAGGTGATTATAATTCTAAATATACTCATACAATAGGTCTTTGATAAGTGTAAGTCTTAGATTTTACATTATCTTTTCATTTTATTTAAATCGTTCGTTAATGAGGTAATCGCTGCATCATCATGATGTCATAAATAATTTAATTTATTTAATGTCTAAAAATTATAAAAAAAAATAATATGAGGTATTAAGTCTTTTTATATTTCCAATTACTATTTATAGTCCAATATATCATTTATTTAGACAAAATTAAAAATGTTTTACTCAGGTGATACATTCTTTGTTATATTTAACTTTCTTTAAAAATAAAAAGATAAAAAGTCATTATCACACAACAGTGATTCCATGGGGTACCCAAGTTTGGCACAAGGCATAACATGGTCGGCCATGACACAACCATTAGAATTAGGACACATTTTGGGGTAATTTTTTATTATTATGATGTCATTTTATTATCCTTAACTACCTGATTACTAATTAATCAAGATAATTAAAGATAATTACCGTTGTTAATATTCATAATGTCCAAAAACAAAAGAGTCTTTATTAAATAATTTAGACCTTATGATTCCAAATATTTAATCCATTTTAACAAATTACAAACACATAAATTTCAATAATTAATTTAAAAATAATTCTCGTTGTCAAAACAAATAGCGGGTTTTTTTTGAAACAATATCTATGAAAATTTTGGCACTAGTTTATGCCCAATTCCAAAGTGAAATTAATTATAATGACCACCATTGGATTATATGGTAAAAATATATTCTAATTACACTTTAAGACCAATTAAAAAGATAATCTAACCATATAATTAAATTATATGAAAAAGCAGTTTTGATGTAAAATGCAGTATTTTTCACTATTTATTAAAAAATGAACATGGTCAGAAAAATACCAAAACTTTACCCAAGGTAAATTTGAATGTCCCAATCATAAATAATAAGTTTATTTTGACAAATATATCTTATAAAATTGTCAAAATATAGATTTAAAAATGGTTCTCCATTAAAAGGCGGTAAAACAATCTTTTAAAAATATTAGTGTACTCCATGCTTAAGATTGGATGTATTCTCATTTTAAGCCTCTAAAATACTATCTAATTCATAAATAGACATAGATAAGAATATCTATTATTAATTACTTACTTGTGATGTAACATAATGGATTCTCCATTTCTTTCCACCTTTACTAATTTTCCATCTTGCTGTCACTAAGTACATTACTGTTGGAAAAAAACTATTTGAACTTTATGAAAAAACAAACATTCTCCTCATAAATTTTAAATTCATAAAATTCAAACACTATTTATAAAAAAAAATTTGGGACTGTGTAAAATCTATCAATTTTACTTTTATATTCTATAAGGAAATTTAGTGTGTACCTGGAAAATATAGTAAAATTTTCTTCATAAGCATCCACTTAGTATTATTCATATTGGTTCAATTCCAAAAATTTATATTCTATCCTAATAAAAAACTTTATGAAAATAATTCTCAAGGAAAATATATTTAAACACTGACTACTTTATGGAATCAATCTAATCATTTTCCTCAATATTATTAATCAAATACCACCATTAATTGAATTCACCATTGAAATGATAACTCGAAAGAGTTACCGTTTTATTTTTCATCAATTATAAATATTATAATATATTATACAATTTACTTATCAATCCTTCATCATTCATTTATTATTAATATAAATCAAATATTAGAGGGTGTTGTTTCATGAAATGATCCATTGTAGACATGTTCCTTTGTAGGGAATTCAAACACTCTATTCAATAGTTCCCACCATTAATTTCATCCATCAACTATAATACTACCAAAAATTGATATTTTCAAACCATTCCAAGTTTCATATTCATAAGTTTATTATCCTCTTGATGCCTTCCTACTTCAGTTGCCCCATTTCCTCTGCAAAAAAAATATTATAAATAGACATGGATTAGATGAAGAAACATGTAAATATTCAAAAACTATATCAGGATAATATAACCATAAATTAAAGTCTATTTAAAGTTTAATTAAACATTATCATAATATATATATATATATATATATATATCTTAACCTTACCTTTGACACCAAATATAATGTTCTATAACATAAATATCCCATAATTACATGATTTATAATAAGGGTTTCCCTTTCTTATAATTCAAGTATATTTTTATCTTATAATTTAAAATAATTATGTAAAAAATATTAAATAATAAATTTTAAACTTCCACATAGTATACATTTTTTACACAAAAATATATATTTAATTTGAAACCCATGTTTCATTCATGATACTTTTTCTTCATTTAATATGAGTTTCCATAGTGTAAATCTTGACCTTTAAAAAATTTATAATCATCCTTAGAACCTATGTAAAAAATTTAAAACTTGGATGATCAAAAAAATATAATTAAAGGATATAAAAATAATATAATATCATTGGTCCATTTAAAACATGAAAATTCTTGATGATGTTTATCTTTTTCACAATAAAATTTTGAGCACATAAATAAAAACATTCCCAAAAGTGAAAATAAATATTTTCTCAAATAAATCCCTTTAAACCCATTATAAAGAATATAAAAACCAATAAAGTCATCCTAATTCAAGTTTTAACAATTGAAAAAATTCCATTTAAAAATAAACCTTTCACCTTTAAAATTTCCTTAACTCTTGAAGTCAAAATATTTACAAAAAACCCTTTTTGAAAGCATAATATAGGTAACTTGGAGCATCATATTAATAACTTGTGTTCAATATTATTTAACCCATGTAAAAATAATTTAATCCTAGTTAATTATATAGGATTAACTAACCTATTTATATATCTCATTATATACCTTCGAAGACTAAATCATTATCCAATTTATTGGAGAGCTATATCAAGATCACCCATCTTCATGATATGTATAAGGCTCAATCATTATAATAAATAGTGATAAATTACTATATAATTAACAAAAATATATTAATTTTTTATTTTTTCATCTAAACCCCATGAAAAACTCATTTTAATCCACAAGTAAAACACTTTCAATTTTCTCATAATCATAAGGTGAAATGTCATTTTTCTTTAAAAACTCTAAAAAATATAAAATCCCAAAAAAGAGAAGGAATAGGACATTAATTTAAAACCCATACTAAAATGTAGATTAATATTTAAAACAATTAACATTTAATATAAATGGAAAAGGTATTCAAACCATATATATTAAAAATATTCTTTTTTTACTTTGGTAAAAAATTCAAAAAATCCATATAAGAAAAAATTGAAATAATTTATTTTTAAAAAATTGTAAAGAAAATAATATTTAGTCAATAATTAAATTTATAAACCATTTAATAATAAATATTAATATTATTGAAACATTGAAAAGAACATTGATATGGAAGGAAAATAATTTAAAACATTTAAAACATCATTTTAAGGGTTAATCTTTCCCATAAGTCATGTCTAGATTTATATATTCTATAAGTCCTGAATAATAAAATGATATTATCCTTATACTTTATTAGTAAAAATTTTCATTTTAATTTCATTATTTTTATTCAATATATTTCATTTATTACCATGTTTTATTTAGTTTCTAAAATGGTTAAGTTCACGTTGGTTGATTTGGGGTTGTTTAGTTTATAGCTTCCAAATAAAATAGGTGTGTTGAATATGGTCAAAGGGTTCCTGATTACATTACCTATATAATCTTAAACATATTATAATTATAATATTTATTCATTATATACACTTTTGAAACTAACCATGTAAGGTGGTTATGAAAAATGAAGCATGTTGTTTCATGGGGATGGTAGTCTATATGTACGCATGAATGATGTTTTCATTTTTATAATTAATGAAAAATAAATAAATTAGTTAATAATTAAATTTTATGAAATCAAAAATATTTTATAGATTTTTAATTTATTCATTATTTCAATCCTTATGACCATCCTTTTAAGATGGAAATGAAAAATGAATCACATCATTTCATGGTGGTGGTATTTCACATGTACCCACAAGCGATGTTATCAATTTCCAACTGATGTAAAGGGTAAGGATTTAGGTAATATATTTTCTGTATATTATAATATTTATATCATAAATATAATATATATTCATTTTTTCATAATTTTAACCATCTATAAGATCTGGTGATGAAAAATGAAATGCATCGCTTAGTGGAGGTGGTAGTCTACACGTACACATGAGCCAAGATTTCATTTAACTTAATATGGAAAGAGGAGATTAAAAATGGTTATACTCTAATTATAATAACATTTAATTATATTTAATATATTTATGTTATTATTTATTCATATTCAATTAATATTTTAATGAGTTATAATGCAAAATAAACCTAGAATACTCAGTTAAGAGTTGTACCTATTCTTTAGGAAACCTCTTTTGGCTTACACCTTAATCCTTCTAGGTTTGGTAGTTTGGTGATACCAATAACTCTAATAAGTAAAGATGGATTTTGAGGAGATATTTTTTTTTGGTATTTTTCAAACTATAGTTCTCAAAGTTTGTGATGAATGGAAGAGAGGATGTTTCCTTTTATAAGGGAGGGGAGTGGCACACTTGTAATTTTTCAAACTTAATATAAAGTCTTAATCATGGTAAAGAACCTCCAAAACTATAAAATTTTGAATATAACAAGCTATGGGTATAAATATAATCATTAAATAATATTTAAGATGAAAATTTGTGGCCTCATAAAAAAGTATTTTCCTTAATTAACATGATTTACCCTTTATTTAGGTGACACATTTTTACATTGGTTACTATTTATAATGTCCAAAAAATTGTATTATATTATTTACTAATTTTTAACCTACTAATTAAAAATATTTAATTCATTTTTTAATATTCAATTTTTAATATTCAATTTTTAAACCTGACATAAATTACTTTTAATGTAAGTTCACAAATCGCAACAAAAAACTATTTTTAGAAAATTGTGTTTTAAAGCATAAAAATGAAAATATACAAAAATAATATATATATTTTATTTATATGGAATTATTTAGAATTTTTTTTTAAAAAGGTACTTATATAACATTAAAAAAATCCAAAATAGAATGGGACTTTAAAATTATGTTATTTAAAGGAAAATGGCATTTTTACAAAAATCAAAATTTTCAATATTCACTCATAAATCAATATTTTTAGATAAATATAAAAAAATAATATTAATAAAAAAATTATGATGACATAAAAATTTAATTCCATTTTATATAATTCAATCAGTAAAATTTAGATATTTATCTATTAAATAAAACCATGTAATTCATGGAAAAACAATTAGTTAAATAAAACTATTACTTTTTCAACTAAAATTTTTTATAAAATTATTTATAAAAATATTATGAATTTGAATCCATAAAATGAATAAATATAAACCATGAGATTAATTTATTATTAACATTAACTAGATTTTCACATATGTGGGGCATTATAGTTGGTATCATAGTAGAGTTTAGACAACTTTATAGATTAGGATGTCAGTTAAGAATAATTTAAGAGTAGATAAGTTAAGTTCAATCACAATTTCACAAGTTATAGATAACCCTTTAGGTAAGTTGAGGTAGTATTGAATATTTTTTTGGATTGGGATAAGTTAACTTTAGTGGGAACCCTAGAGATAAATCTAATGGATAATACTAAGTATAGGATAACATATGAAAATTTTTGGTAAATTAGAGATTGTGTGGTTTTCCTTGGAATAACATCCATGTTTGGATAATATAAGTTGATTCAGACTCTAAGAAAGATGTAACTATTGGTAATAACCTTGAAATGTGTGTATTAAGTATTAAATCAATCATCACCCGAAGCATGACAAATATTCATAACTGTACACCTAGTTTGGAACTTTTGGGGATGTTTTACTATTAATAAAATTATATTTATAATTCATTAAAAAGGATTTATTATATTAAGGAATTAGGATATAAATTTTGAGAGAACTCAACTAAATAAATCTAGATTTAACAGATAGTGGTATAGGTTGAAATTAAATCAAATGTGAAAGTTTTAAAAGAGTATGACATTTCAAGGTTAAGTTTATCATAAGATCATTTTTTATATTTCTCTTATGATGTTAATTATGCATCACTCACATTACCCCCTTTGGGTTTTAGTAATGGTTTAAACTTTAAGGAATGAATTTAATAGTGTATTTTAGAGACAATATAGAGATTTTCCTGTCAATAATCCAAATGGGATAGGATATAGTGTTATAAACCATGTGATTATTCCAAAAAAACAATAAATAGTTATGATTAATGAAATAAACTTAGTTGAATTTTCAAATGCACCAAATAAGACAAGCATGGAGTCTCGTGAAAGATTAGGTGATGAAGATGGTAAAGGAAATAAGATTAAATTTCCTTTGTGTCAAAAATTTGAGAATAATCACCATTGAAAATGTATTAAAGGAACTAGAGGATTCTTTGTATATGGTAAAGTAGGGAATAGAGAAACTAATTACTGAGGAAAAGTGTACAGCTTAAAGAAAAATCTTAAAGGAAAAAATAATTTAATCCAAAATTACAACTTACAATTCATTATCTTAAATATAGGAAACATATACATTACCTAAATAGATACCATAATCTATGGTCTAATAAGTATGATAGGAATTATAAATTTTCAATACCAAGGGAACAAGAGAAATATTATGCAACCACAAATACTAGCATGAGTCTTAAGAATTATGTGCATCGAAGAACACCAGTCACCCACTGATGAATTGTGAGTGTTGTATTTTTGTATTATTCAAACTACTCTTTTATACCTAGTATGTTTTATAAGAATATACAATCTCAAACCCATTGAATATATATGTGTAATTATTAATAAAAAACTTCTAGATGTATGATTATTATGTCCCATGTATATAACTTCTCTCTAATATATATTTATAGTAATTTTTTCCATTAAGATCATTTATCCTTCCATTATCCAAATTAAATGTGATATTGAGAAATTATTGGACCTATCTACATAGATACCATGATAATTTCCAATATAGGAAAATATTATCTAAAAAATAAACCATGGACAGCAATTAATACAAGGTGGATTATAAACTCCCTTTGAAAAATTACTCCCATTATATTGGGGTATTTAACACAAATGGTTTTAAAAATAACTCAATGTCAGTTATGTTCTTATTATGAGAGAAAAAATGAATTCATTGGTCACAATAAAGATAGTGAGGATGAAACCTCATTAGAAATTAAAATCAAAGTCATGTCAATATTATGGACGCCCTTAAATATTTTATTATTTATGAATAATTAAAATTAAAAGGATGCAATTTATTTAAGGGGAGGAATGTAACGACCTGAAATTACTCTATGTGTTTTCCTTAAATAAATATTATTTTTTCTATAGACAAACCTGAACTAAAATAATACATGAATTATTATATAAGAAAACTATAACCAGAATAAAACCTATAGTAAATAAAAATAAAGTAATCAAAATAAATACATACAAAATAGAATTAAGAACACTAAAATTTTTAAAGGGGGATTTTTTAATAAAATTGGTTTTCCTTTGTATATTAAGTTTTTATTTAAAAGATAAATTTTATAATTTTATAATTTTAATTTTAAAAAATTAACTTATTTGTATTAATCATTTCAACATTAGCTTAGGTTGAATTTTTTATATTTTTCTTACATTATTGATTTTTAGGTGAATAATAATAAATATATCAATTTTACTAATACAATCGTTTTTATGACTTAAAATATTTTAAAACCTTATATATATATATATAAAGTAAAAACAAATAAAATATTGTATTGAATTTATAAATCCCATGTTTAATGTTTTGTAAACATAAGTAATTTTTTACATTAAAATTTATTTTTATTTGATAATATTAAAAAATAGTTTTCATCACTTGTATAAATTAAATAAAAAAAATGGTTTTAATAATTTAGATCAACATGTTCAAATTATATAATATTTTCAATTTAATTTTTTTGGCATAAAATTATTATTACTTGGATTAAAGTTAATGACCATGGTAAAGGTAAAACTGTTGTTTTCAAATATTTATTTTATAAATATTGTGTAACTTTTATCTAATAAAATAAATTAATTTTTTATAAAAAATTAATTTAATATTATTTTTAATCCTATATTTAAATATAATATCCATCACTCAATTAGTAATCAATACTAAATACGATTAAGAATACTTAATTATAACACAACATTTTTCTACAAAATAATGTATTACAATTTACAAAGAGTTTTAATTTAAAATTTAATTTTATATTATTTATAAATTTAATTATATTAAATGGATATTAAATTTAGTTTTAATACACCCAAATTTGTTAAGAGGGTTTATTTTATATTTTTACTAAAGTATAAACTACTTGAGTAAAAACTAGTTACCCTGATAGAAAAAAAGGTAAAAGTAACAATATAATGGTAAATGACTTCTAACATGATTAAAAAGGTTCATAAATACTTCATTGGGGATTGATCGTCACCCAAAAATAAATTATTTTTAACTTTTAGAGTCCTTGACCCTTGAATAGTGTAATGATATCATTGAAAAGTTAGGGGTATTTACAAATGTTCCCTTTTCTTTACTTATAAAAAGGGGATCACTTCCACTCTTTCAATACTCCATTTTACTATATAAATATCCTTTAAAACGTGACCTATTTTCCTCCCTAAGAATTTCATTTCATTACCTAAAACCCTTTGTCACCATAAGTTATCTTAATCCCTTCATTTCTGAGGATACTTTCAAGAGAAAGTTCAAGGTCCCGAAATGAGTATTTCTTACTCCTTAACTATTTCTTCTTATTATTTCCCATACAAACCTATACTAACCATATTTATATAATATCCTTGGTATCATCAGTATAATGAAGTTTTTTTATATTAGTGTAATAATTATTATTTATTCTTTTCAATCCACTTTCAAAAAACAAAAGAATATCAATCATGCGTTGTGTGGACTACCGCCTCCACAAAGTGACATCTTATATTTTTATCATCACATATATTCATTGGTTATAATGATATAATTTAATAATAAATGTGACATATAAAATATAATTATTAATATTAATATAAAAATTATAATCCACCTTCATTTCCTCTCATTCAATGGAAAATGAAAATGTTAACTGTGGGTTGTGTATACTACCGCCTCCGTAAAGTAATTTTTTTCATTTTTCATATTGATTTTTATTATTTATCAAAACTACTTAAAATATATTTCAAATACTTAAAAAATATAAATAATATCATTATTTTTATGTTATAATTATATTATGTCAAAAATAATAATTTCTTAACCATACTCACTCATCGAATTATGGTATGTTCATTTTTGGGTCGGTCTAAACACTTACTTGAAAATGCTATAAAACTCTATCATGGATGGATATGTGAACATAAATACTAATATTATTAAAATTTAATAATAGAATTATTTCTTTTAGTTCTATAAAGGTTATATTAAGTATTTAACTTTTTATGAAAATAAAATATTTGATCGCTAAAATTGTTGAAATAAATCAACACTGATTCCATTTTCAAGTAATATAAATAAAACAATAATGGAATGGGATATGTTATTTATAAATAAATATACTTTATATATTATAGTACTATAAATTACCTAGGAGTTATAAACTTTTGGATCATAAAAAATAACAACACTGTAATTATGAATCTAGTTAAAAATGATCAAGATAACTCACAACCAATATTAAAAATGGATAATAACTAACTAATATACATGTGGATAATAATTATAAATGGATTATAAAAATTTATATATTTGAATAAATTTCTTAAATAGGTTATTATGAATTTTATTATTTTTATACATAAGATTCAAGAACTTTAGTGGAAGTTAAGAATTAAGGTAAGGGTTTCTTTATCTCATTTTCAAATTCATTAAACATGTTTGATTTTCAAACCATGATTTTTATAAGGTGTGTACACTGAAAATTTGGGTTTTTATATCATGAATTATCTTTTATTCATGTTATTTTATGTTAAATTTCAATCCCTCTATTTAAATAGTTTTTTATTATGATTTTACTCAAACCATAAGGGTTTCTCATATCAATTTTAAATCCCTTGAGTCATACTTCTTATTATACACCATGTTTTATTTTTAATGGTGTATATACTACCAATTTTATTTTTTTACCATGATCCTATTATTATTAATGGTATTTAAGTTTTCTATTGAAATAATATCCCTTAAGGGGTCATCATTTGAAATTTTATAATGTCTTAAGGGTTACTTTGTATCATTTTCAAATCCATGAGACATGTTTGATTTTATGCACCATGATATTTTCATATTGTGTATACACTCATCATTTTATATGTTATATAATGAATTAAAATTTTTTCATGGTTATTTAAGTAAAGTTTCTATCCCTCTCTTTAAAGGTGTTTTCAATAATATGTTCCTCAAACCGTATGGTTTTTCTATCTCAATTTTGAATCCCTTGAGACATACTTATTATTATACACAATGTTTTATTTATAATGATGAATTTACTTCCCATTTAATATTTTTTATCATGATACTCTCATTATTCATGGTATTTAATTTTTCATTTTAAATCACATCCTTTAAGGGGTTATTATTTAAAATTTTCTAGTGTAAAAAAGGTTTCATTTACTCAATGTATGATACATTCAAAAATAATCTTTCTTACATGAATATAATTTACATGATTCCTTTGATCCTATCATTCCAATATTTTATATCTTATTTCATATTTTTATTTTTGTAAATTACTTCCCATTATCAATAACAAATACTTTGATAAAAAAAATTGAAAATAAAAGTATGAAGTTGGTAGTAATAACTGTCATTCCTAAAAATGATTATTTTCTTCCATGTCCATATTTTCCTTAACTCCAATGTTTTCCTCTATTTTTGGGAACTCCAATATGTATTATTTCATGTGATCCTATTTTTTCTCATCTCCACTTTTCAATTTTGAATTTTAGTTCCCTATTTAAAATGTGGGTTTTAAAAAAATCCAAAATATTAAAAGGTTTTATGTATCATGGATATATTTCATATATTCTACTCTAAATTTTCTCTATAAAACATTTATGTATTTTTAAATAATAAAATATTAGATATTTCTTAAAAATAAATGTTTTAATATATCACAAAAATTTTATTTACAGCCTTTTTGAAAATGGATTTTCAAAATAAGCCTATATTTTTTTTAGACTTTATTTATAAAAATAAGAAAAGAGAAAAAAATTTAAAATGTTTTCAAAAGAATGGATTTTTCATCATTTTTAAACTTATTTACCATTATTCATGGTTTTAAAAAGTAAATTAATTTTATATTATTCTATGAGTTGTATTTTAAAAAGTTTTTTCATGGAAAATATTTTTTTCATCATTCTTCTCAAAGTAAAATTATATTTTTCTTATAAAATTATTCTTTATATATCCATTGATTATTTACCTATTATTTCACAAATGAGAAACATTAAATTTTTATAAGATAAATGATCAATCACTACCTTCTTATTTCCTAATAATATTTAGTGAATAACCATAATTTTTCTTTCAATGCCTTTTTCTATATGAATACCATATTTCTAATTCCTTTTATGTAGGGTTTTCATCAAGATTACATACATTGATTGATTTATAAAATTATTGACTTAATTGTATACCCTTTATCTATATAGTGTAAAAACCATATAATTTATTATCTTAATTGATTGTTATTTACCATGAAATTTATTGAATATCTTTTGATACCAATTTATTTTCCAAGGGTTTATCATTTTATGATTATTGTTGGAAGTACAAATTATTTATTTATGTGAGTATATTTAAAAAGGATATAAAAACTATTTTTTTCATGGGTCCATATGATGTTATGAATAAAACCCATTATCATTCCATGGGTTCTTTATGTTAGGATGAACCATTATTTTCAAGTGGTGCATATATGTATGGATGAATGATGGATGGGGTCCTATATCACCCTCCAATTCATTGGTTAAAATTTTAAATATCCTAAGATGTGTTTACACTGGAAAAATTTAGTTATTAGCAGTCAGGGGTGAAAGTGGGTGACTTATGAAGGTGATGTATACACGTGTACAATTAAGTTATCTCATAAACATGGGTGAAAGTTTATGACTCTTGAAGATGATGTTTCCCTATGTTAATGTTTGTATCATAGTCTTATACTTATTCAAATGAATAAGTTATTTTCTCGTTGATCATGTTTATTGAATCGTGTTTACATACTCCCTTGATTCATTTCTTATATTATTCTATTCTGTATGCCATGACTCTTGTTTTATGATCTAATATTTGTTGGGTATGATTTTCTTATGTATCTTTATTATACCGTTATGCTAATATTTTCCTCACTTATGATATTTTATTTTTATCACTTATATTTACTCTCAATGGTAATCGAAGATCACCCATTTCTTATGTTTCCATTTCCCACAGTTATGAAGATAAGAAAAGTATGAAATGTCTATAAGAGTATCTAATATGGAGAGTTAGTGGGATATGGTGAAGGATTATTATAGATAAATCAATTTATTATATTGTGGTAAAAATATACATAATTTGAAAAATACATTATTATTTTTATTTAATGTTTTTCCTTTCTCCACCTATTATTTGATAAAATGATACAGGATATCAATTTTTTATACTTGTGTAATGTATTAGATTCATTGTTAACGCAATGACACTTTTGTTGTTACTAGAAATCACCACAAAAAAATCACTTGTTTAACATGATATTAAATTATTTTCATACATATAAATTCATTAAAATACACTATCCAAAAAATATATTCATTTTATATCAAACATAGAAAAGTACTTAATTGATTCATGTTAATCAAACCAAAACATATGTTTCCACCAAAGAGTACACCTCCATTTGTTCATTTTCTCTCCAAAACATCTCCAACCCAATATGTATTTGAATATAATAATAAATAATAGTCTATTACTATATGAAATTCTAGGTAATATTCAAGGGTAGATTATATATAAATCATGATTATTTTTACAAAAGTGATAATTTCTTCTTTCAGGTTTCTTTAAAATCCTACAACCAAGAAAGTAGTATAAACAATATCTAGTCTTGTCCTTCTCACTTATAAGAAGATTCCAATAATTAATTTAAATAAATTTTAATTCAAAATATTTATGTCTTTTTATTTTCCAAATTTATTTCCAAATATTATTGGTGTTGAAACTGGATTACAATCATGCATATCAAACTTTTTCACCAAATATATGTCATATTTCTCCAAGGAAATAAAAGTGTACCTCTCATTCTAATTAACTTATTAACTATGAAATAAGTAGTCTCTCTTATAATATACTTATATCTAATATATTTAATTTTTTTTCAAAAAATGATTTTATGGTTTAAGTAGGAACCATAAGAAAAAACACAAAAAACATAAAACTAACAAGACCAGATAAAAACTATCGAACAATTAATACTATCAAAAAATCATCAGTTTTTAATCACCTAGGGTATGATATATTTTTCTAAGATAAATATATAATGTAAATGTATGGATAGATGTAACAGCCCAAGCTTCCATGGTACTTTTCCCTTTGAATAATGCAATGGCGTGCATTGTACGCAACTTCGAGATTCTAACACACCACAACCAATCAAACTAGCCGTTATGAATAGTAATACCTACTTTTTAAAATATTCGAAATTTTATATCTCAAAATGAACTTCATTTTTGGATTCTAGGTATCGAATTTAGCCTAAGGTTAAATTTTGGTACTTTTCGAATAACTTTAATATTTTGATGAATAGTAAAAATTACTAAATTTTAATTAAAAACAACTTTTTTAATCAAAATAATTAATGGTGATAAATTATGAATTTGAGTGGTTTTAAAGTATATTTTGAATATATTTTTACCATTTAATAAAATTTTGGTCATTGGACATAATTTCACAATTAAACCGGACATAAACAAGTATCAATCTTTTGATATTTATTATATCTTAAAAACACGCTTTTTGTTTTGACAGCGGGAATTAATTTTAAATTAACTTCTGCCACTTCTGTGTTTTGAATTTGGAAAAATGGATTCCATATTTGGAATCAGGATTTCCAAATTGTGTAAATAGGTAACTTTTCTTTTTAGACATTTTGAATAATTACTTCGGTAAATATTTTATTTACCATGGTTAAAGGGTAAATCTGGTAAATAAGGGTAAACAAATAATATTATAATAATACTAAATTACCCTAAAACGTGTCCTAACCTTATTTTTGGATACATGTCCAACCATGTGCATCTTTTTGTCAATTTTGGGACCCCATGGAGCCACTTGAAGGTGATAGGGACACTTTATTTTAATTAAGTTAAAATAAATACAAAAATGACATAAGAAAATGTCTTTTAGAAAAAAAATTTACCTAGGGTAATATATGTTGTATTTTCAACTATAAATATTAATTAGAAATATGAAAATATTTCCTACATAATGGTATTTTATTTATAATTTTTAGACATTATATAATTTAATTTATTAATGACACAATGGTGATGCAGAAATTACCAAATTAATGAAAAATTAGAATAATTGATTTTATAAATACACAAATAAATGTAATTTGAGACTTTTTATAAATAAAAATAATTTAATAGAATAATATAACATGTTAGGATTGATTTAATTAACTTTTTTTTGAAATAATCATTATGTTATGGTTTTTACAAAAATCAATTATTGAATAGTGTCAAAATTGACATAAAATAGTTTTTTAAACAAATATTATATTATTAATTGATATTAATCTCCTAAAAATATAAGGTTCGGCCAAGAGACTTATATAATGATAGTTGTATCATTAATGGACCACTTCATGGTCTCTTGGATGTATATATTAAGTTTATTAACCATATAATATAAAAATACAAAGAGACATTGTAAAAGTGAAACTAATTAACTAAGAGTTAATACTTAAAGATAAGGTTAATATAGTAACCCAAACCTGTATAACTCCAATTGGTTGAGTGTTTTTCGACCTATCCCCACCTTAAAATTTAAATAATCCACTTTGGAGCCATTAGAAACCGAATATTAATTTATTATAAAATAATATTTCTAGCTTTTCCAAAGGTTCCCCTCACCCCTCTTACAAAAGGGCACTCCCCCTTCTCATTAATTCACACCTTCAAATCCTTTTGGTTCGTCCAAACTCTACCCAAATACTCTCTCAACTTCCCTCACTTCATCCTAGAGGCTTTCATTTAGTCATAAATCCAACCTATGGATACCTTTTGATCAAATAAAAAGGAAGAACCCGAAGAAGAGGTAATGATTTCACCACCCCTTTTCAAGTTCCTTTCTTCTTCAACTTCTTCTTTCCTTGTTATTTATATTCTAAAATAATAACTTCAGTATCTTATATATACTATGATTTTATTATAAATATGTTACAACCATATTCATTATTCTATCCATCCTTTGAATGGCATGTCACCATACGTGCGTACGTACGGCTTACCGTCTCCACGTCGTGGTGTAATTGTCATTCAATAAATTATTATTTGGATGGGTATAATAATGATTTGTAATTAATTTAAATAATAAATATAACATGATAATTATTTTTTTTATATGATATACCATCCAATTATATATTATTTTAACATCAAAAGAATGATATTTTCGCTCATGCGTACGTACGGACTATCGTCTCCACGAATGCGATGAGATTCATTCTCCATTATATAGATTCAAGTATAATTCTCATTTGATGATTAAAAATAATGTTTAAGGACTTGATATAATTCTATATATTAATAAGATACAACCTATCCATAACAAACACTGCTTACGTAACAAAGAATATAAAGGAAAAAGAGTAAGTTAACACCCGAAATGACGATAATATTAAGATATTATTAACAAATCAATGTTAAAAGATCATATATGATATCATATTAATGTAAATTATTCTTGTATAATTAAATAACAATTATTTCACCATTATACATGAGGTTAAACAACCGCCGACCAAGGAAAAAGTACAAAGTAAGTGGTTTCTTATCTCACTTTTAACTCAGTGAGATTTCCATTGTTCACCACTTATTTATTGCATGTGGTGTGTGTACTGCCCATGATTGTATTAATTGTGTAATATACTTTAATCTATGGGTATTTACATCATCATTGTATTATCCTTCTTTCATGGGTGCATGTTTCATAGGTTACCAAATCGATAAGGGAATTTGAAATTTCAATTTCCACTCATTCGGATTTATGCATACTTCATTGATTATTTTACTCCGAGATTATGTGTGGAACCACTATTAATTTGATTATGTCATAATTTCCAATCCCCTTTCTGTGGATATACTTTTTATACACATAATCACTCCATTTATAAATTCTCAAGTCATCGGTATGAACTTGATAAGAGTAATTTTTACTCAATATCGATTTGTTGAGATAAATATCCAATTCATTGGTGTTGTTTTTACTATAATATGTGTGAATATCCTTTGATTGTTTTACACTGAATATCCAAACATATTTAGTGTATTTATATTTGTCACACATAATTATGTCATTGATTTATCCTTAACATAAGGATACGGCCTTTATGAGATATTTCATCTCAATTTACATTCCATTGAGACTTCTTTATTGTTATACACCTAATCACTTTTATATGGTGTATATAATGTACTTTGACATGGTATATCATGAATCCCTTTATTCTCATGATATTACAAAGTTTTTATTACCTCAATTATTTTTATTCAAGTTTCTCTCTTTTGGTTAGAAACTCTAACTAAAATACCATTTTTAAATGTTTTAAAAACTTATTCATCAAAATATTGCTCATTAATGTCCATGTTTTAAAAATGGTTTTAAGAATTTATTTATATGGACATTAAAGTTTTAAAATTAAAACTCCTTTTAAAATTTTCAAATTGGTATGGGACACTTTGATTCAAAAATCTATTTTTAAATGGCTTCTTGACAAATAGTGTGACTTTTAAATGTTTTCAAGGAAAGGGGGATATTTCTCTCAAATAGTTTTGATGGTTATTTTCATCTATGTAAATATCATTCATTATTATCTATTGAGGTTAATATGATACAATAAAATCTTCCATATTGTATCGAATGAGTTATGTTTGACTGTGGATGTGCTATTTTTATACCATTCATGGTTTGTGGTTAAAGTATTGACATTTTTTATGCTAGTTTTAATATGAATGTTTATGTTATGTTTAAAACTTTTCATATGAGGAATGCATTGGACTTAGTAAGTGGAAGTTGGAGCCTGCTATAGCTCCTCTATGCATCGGTAGGTCTCATGAAACAAACTAGAGTCTTGGCACAAGGCCTTGGAAAAATATTAATTGTAGTCTTGGCACGAGGCCTTGGCTACGTGGTTATGATAGTCTGGTATTATGCATTCCATCTTTATGAAAGTAGTTATTGATATTGCATGTGATTATTCAACTAGTAGAATATCCATTTGAGTAAGTAAATGGAATTATTTCATTTTATCATTGTCATATTATTATGAAGTTCAAGTTTAAAAGGATTTTGTTTTAGTCATACATTTTCCTTAAGTGTTTATGTTTATCTATGAATGCTTCTGCTATATTGTTATCCTTACTGAGCATCTGAGCTCACCCCTTTCAATGTTTTATTTTTCCCAGGATTTGAAGAAGTAATTTATGAATAAACTGTAGGGATAGTATGAGGGGATATGAAGACAAGATGTTGTTGTAGTTTTTTTACCTTATGATGTAATGTAAGACATATGAATATATCTAGTGTTTCCAAGACTACTAAACTAATCGGTCCTTCGAGACTTGATCCTTTGTGATCATGCCAATGATATGTAATAATTCACCGACTCTGGGTAACTGGAGTCGGGGCGTTATAGTTGGTATCAACGGAAGTTTAGTATAAACCTTGGAAGCTAGATTTAGATAAACTCTGATTAGAGCACATAGACGTAAGATGGACTTTGAGGATTAGTATAGAAGAACTTCCTATAATTTTGGTATTGTAGAGATTTTGTCAGTTTTTTGAGAAATATATCCTTGTCTGGATACGAGCATGTAGAGGCGGCTCTGGCACAGATGTACCTAGGGGTAAAACCTGAAAACACCGCTTTGAGCTAGACTCGAACGGGAACTGGTGCATGACAACGGGCCTTGTTGCACTCTTGGTTATGACACTCCCGGGGGATATGCTTAGGATAATTTACATTTTCTTTACAAACCGATTTGAAGTATTATATATAAGATGAGAGTAAATGACCTTGGTTAATCCTAATGTGTTTCAAATTGAGAATATGGTGACATGATATTCTCTAAATGATTTCATGACTACTGTTACTCACACAATGCTTTCTGGTTTTATTCAATGGATGGATTCCAAGGAAGTCATAGTGACTTTAAGAATGATGTACAAGGTGGGAACGGTGGTGGAAATGAGCAACAAAATGGAATGTTGATAGGCGTAAAAGATATTTTCTTCGTGCCAAATCAATTTTCCAAAAATATGATCAACAATATATATATTAACCAATTCCCGGACTCAACAAAGAAGAGAAAGGTGATGAATGATAAGAGATCCAGTAGTGGAGACCATGGAGAAATGAATCCTCAATTTCCTTCATGCAGGAAATGTGGAAGGAGACACCCTGTAAAGTGTCTCAATGGTACAAATAAATGCTTTACGTGTGGGAAGGAAGGACATAAAGTGAAGAATTGCCGAAGAAAAATGAAGAGTACTATGGAAGAAGATAAAAATGGTCCCAATAATCCATTTACAGTAATTTGCCGTAAATATAGGGGACCTAGCCATTACCCGAGTCAATTCCCTATTCTATAGAATATTTTCTTGGTCAAAGAAGAAACTATGTGGAAATAAATGGTTGGAGAAATGTTTAAAAAGTATTAGTGCTCCTTGTTGATGGGTTTATTTTGGAATAATTTTCTCTTGTATTTGTAACCCTACAGTTTTCCATGTGAGAATGATATTTTATGAAGAATTATATTTTCTCTTGTGGATATAGTTATAAATAACCATTTGGTTTTATATGATCATTGGGTTTGAGGAAATTATAAGTTATTATAATTTGGGATGAAAATGCAAGGTATGAGATAACATTTGTGGTTAAATTATGTTATGGTTATTTTGAGGAATTTATCTCATTTTATTAATGTTGTAAAATATAGTTTTTAAAAAAGGACAACACGCAGACCGTGTGACAACCCGTCGTGTCGGACAAAGCTGTGGGAATCGAACCCACAACCAAAGTACGATTGGGATTTATTGCCTACCACTGGACTACGTGAAGTCCCTGGTTAATGTGACTATTATTTTTAGTTAAATTATTTTATTGATCAATAATAATTTGATTTGGTATCTTATTTCTTATCAAGTGAATACCCTTAGTATAGGAAAATGATTTGGTGATTAAGTGATAAATGTTATTTTGGAAGATGTTCACTTTGTTGGGGACACTATATGTCCAAGGAAAATAGAATACTATGGGATTTCATTAGAGGAGTAATGGTGGATTTTTATCTATGTTTTTATTGTGGATTTATAGTGATTTGGGTTATTTATGGAAATGATTAACCTATAATAAAGAATATTTGATTAGGTTAATTACTTTTAAGTATGTGACTTTAAGAGTAGATGATGTCATTTGGAGATACAATTTAACGTGGAAGACTACATTCTTATAAGCTTTGGGTTTCAATATTAGTTTGGATTATATTGAATGATTTTAAGGACAATTTATTATTGAATGGTATTTATTTAACTTTGGGGTATTATTGGTTTAATTTTAGAAATTAAGATTAGTATTTTTTTTCTCTAATGGAATATCCATTTTGGGGATCATCAGATCTTATACTAACCATTTTGGTTTTTATTAATCTCTAAATAAAAGTTAAATATGCATTTTATCCAACATGGATCATGTTATTCTATAGAAGTTTATTCAAGCTCTTCGAGTGTGACCAAGTCTTCTTGAATACTCATTGTTCAAAAAAAATGAGTTAGTGGTAGAAATTTATTAAAGGATGAAACTCTACTTAAAAAGTAAGTATATATCTTTATTTTATTAGTCAATATTATAAATTAATTCCTCATCCTTATGTAATGTAACTTAAAAAAAAATTGTCCGTTTACTTTTCCTACTGGGAGACTAATGACCGTTTGTCCCAACACAAGTTTGTGATTTTCTTATTGTTTACTTTCTCCTAATCATGTTTTATATCCTTCTCCATCAGAACTTAACACTTAGTTTATCATCCATATCCATGTTTTCCTATATGGAATCCTAGTATGGGTTATCTTGGGTGACCTTTATACCTCTCTTCCTTTCTTTTAAAGTGATAGTTTTATCGACTCTTTTTCCGATGTGGGACTTTCCATTTTATTCTCAAGCCCATTTAAAAAAATTGTGAGGACGCAATTTATTGAAGGAGGGGAGAATGTAACACGCCAAGCTTCCACGGTACGTTTCCCTTTGAATAATGCAATGGCGTGCATTGTACGTAACTTCGAGATGCTAACACACCACAACCAATCAAACTAGCTGTTATGAATAGTAATACCTAATTTTTAAAATTTTAGAAATTTTATCTCTCAAAATTAACTTCATTTTTTAATTCGGGGTATCGAAATTAGCCTAAGGTGAAATTTTGGCACTTTTCGAATAACTTTAATATTTTTATGAACAGTGAAAATTACTAAATTTTAATTAAAAACAACTTTTTTAATCAAAATAATTAATGGTGATAAATTCTGAATTTGAGTGGTTTTAAAGTATATTTAGAATATATTTTTACCATTTAATACAATTTTAGTCATTGGACATAATTTCACAATTAAACTAGACATAAACAAGTATCAATCTTTTGATATTTATTATATCTTAAAAACACGCTTTTTGTTTTGACAACGGGAATTAATTTTAAATTCACTTCTGCCACTTATATGTTTTGAATTAGGAAAACTGGATTCCATATTTGGAATCAGGATTTCCAAATTTTGTAAATAGGTAACTTTTATTTTTAGACATTTTGAATAATTACTTCGATAAATATTTTATTTACCATGGTTAAAGGGTAAATTCGGTAAATAAGGGTAAAAAAAATAATATTATAATAATACTAAATTATCCTAAAACATGTCCTAACATTATTGGTGGATACATTTCCGACCATGGTCATCTTTTGTTCGACTTAGGGACCCCATGGAGCCACTTGAAGGTGATAGGGATACTTTATTTTAATTAAGTTAAAATAAATACAAAAATGACATAAGCATATATCTTTTAGAAAAACAATTTTTACATAGGGTTATATATGTTGAATTTTAGACTATAAATATTAATTAGAAATATAAAAAGATTCCATACATAATTCTATTTTATTTATAATTTTTAGAAATTATATAATTTAATTTATTTATGACACAATGGTGATGCAGAAATTACCAAATTAATGAAAAATTAGAATAATTGATTTTATAAATACCCAAATAAATGTAATTTGAGACTTTTTATAAATAAAAATAATTTTATCGAATAATATGACATGTTAGGATTTATTTAATTAACTTTTTTTGAAATAATAATTCTGTTATAGTTTTTACAAAAATCAATTATTGAATCGTGTCAAAATTGACATAAAATAGTTTCTAAAACAAATATTACATTATTAATTGATATTAAATTCCTAAAAATATAAGTTTCGGCCAAGAGACTTATATCATGATATTTTTATCATTAATGGGCCACTTGGGGGTCTCTTGGATGTATATAGTAAGTTTATTAACCATATAATATAAAAATACAAAGAGACATTGTAAAAGTGAAACTAATTAACTAAGAGTTAATACTTAAAGATAAGGTTAATATAGTAACCCAAACCTATCTAAATACTATTTTTTGAGTGTTTTTAGACCTATCCCCACCTTAAAATTTAAATAATCTACTTTGGAGCCATTATAAACCGAATATAAATTTATTATAAAATAATATTTCAAGCTTTTCCAAAGGTGCCCCTCACCCCTCTTATAAAAGGGCACTCCCCCTTCTCATTAATTCACACCTTCAAAGCCTTTTGGTTTGGACAACCTCTACCCAAATACTCTCTAAAATTCCCTAACTTCATCATAGAGGCCTTCCTTTAGTCATAAATCCAACCTAAGGATCCATTTTTATCAAATCAAAGGGAAGAACCCGAAGAAGAGGTAATGATTTCACCACCCCTTTTCAAGTTTCTTTCTTCTTCAACTTCTTCTTTCTTTGTTATTTCTATTCTAAAATAATAACTACAGTATCTTATACATACTTTGATGTTATTATAAATATGGTACAACCATATTCAGTATTCTATCCATCCTTTGAATGGCATGTCACCATACGTGCGTGCGTACGGCTTACCGTCTCCACGTCGTGGTGTAATTGTCATTATATAAATTATTATTTGGATGGGTATAATAATGATTTTTAATTCTTGTAAATAATAAATATAACATGATAATTATTTTTTCTATATGATATACCATCCAATTATATATTATTTTAACATCAAAAGAATGATAGTGTCGCTCGTGCGTACATACGGACTACCGTCTCCACGAACGCGATGAGATTCATTCTCCATCGTATCCATTAAAGTATAATTCTCATTTTATGATTAAAAATAATGTTTAAGGACTTGATATAATTCTGTATATGAATAAGATACAACCTATCCATAACAAAAACGGCTTATGTAACAAAGAATATAAAGGAAAACGAGTAAGTTAACGCCCGAAATGACGATAATACTAAGATATTATTAACAAATAAATGTTAAAAGATCATATATGATATCATATTAATGTAAATGATTCTTTTATAATTCAATAAAAATTATTTTACCATTATACAGGAGGTTAAACAACCATCGACCAAGTAAAAAGTACAAAGTAAGGGGTTTCTTATCTCACTTTTAACTCAGTGAGATTTCCATTGTTCACCACTTATTTATTGCATGTGGTGTGTGTACTGCCCATGATTGTATTCATTGTGTAACATACTTTAATTTATGGGTATTTACATAATCATTGTATGATCCTTATTTCATTGGTGCATGTTTCATAAGTTACCAAATCGATAAGGGAATTTAAAATTTCAATTTCCACTCATTTGGCTTTACGCATACTTCATTGATTATTTTACTCAAAGATTATGTGTGGAACCACTATTCATTTGATTATGTCATAATTTCCACTCCCCTTTTGGTGGATATACTTTTTATACACATAATCACTCCATTGATAAATTCTCAAGTCATCGGTATGAACTTGATAAGAGTAATTTTTACTCAATCTCGATTTGTTGAGATAAACATCCAATTCATTGGTGTTGTTTTTACTAGAATATGTGTGAATGTCCTTTGATTGTTTTACACTGAATATCCAATCATATTTAGTGTATTTATATTTTTCACACATAATTATGTTGTTGATTTATCCTTAACCTAAGGATACGGCCTTTATGAGAGATTTCATCTCAATTTACATTACATTGAGACTTCTTTGTTGTTATACACCAAATCACTTTTATGTGGTGTATATAATGTACTTTGACATGGTATATCATGAATCCCTTTATTCTCATGATATTACAAAGTTTTTATTACCTCAATTATTTGTATTCAAGTGTCTCTCTCTTGGTTAGAAACTCTAACTAAAATACCATTTTTAAATGTTTTAAAAACTTATTCTTCAAAATCTTGCTCATTAATGTCCATGTTTTAAAAATAGTTTTAAGGATTTATTTATATAGACATTAAAGTTTTAAAATTAAAACTCCTTTTAAAAGTTTCAAATTGGTATGGGACACTTTGATTCAAAAATCTATTTTTAAATGGCTTCTTGACAAATAGTGTGACTTTTAAATGTGTCACGACCCGCCCTCGGGGTCTGTGTCGTGACTACCCCAAGCCCGCCTTCCATAGGTTAGGGGCTGGCGACTAGCACCAAGGCGTAAATCCCGGTAAAAAGGGAAGGCATTGCCTTTGTAAAGTAAACAAACACCACAGAGTAAGCAAGCGGAAAGTAAACACTAAGCAAAAGCAGAGTACAACTGAAAGTGCGGAAAGGTAAATGGGCCAGTATACAAACCCAAACTGAAAGTAAAGTACAACTTGAAAGGGAAAACAGCAACTGAAAAGTAAGAGCCGCTACACCGGGCTGTCCACTGGAAATCCCACCTGAAGGGTGGGTACAGATAGCTCCACTTCTCCACGGGTCCCGTCGTCCGCTCCGAGCACGTCCCGTCCAGTGGTCCACCTCCAGGTACCGTCCTGCTCTGCAAGCCTCAGCTAAGATCAACGTTGTCCGTCGTCTGCAACCAACACAACGTAGTGCGGGCAAAGCCCGTGCAGGGGTGAGTATAAGCTACTCAGTAGGGACCCTGAGACCCCTGAAGGTCTCTCAAATCCACAAAAGATAAACCACGACGAAAGGTACAATCACGAAGTAACAATCGGCACTGCTTAGGTATATGCCCATACATATACCTAAGTCATCAAATTCAAATACGCTCCAACCTCCGAGCCCAAGTACAACTCAGTCCACACAGGAAAGTAAACATATTCCACACAGGAAAGCAAAATGTAATCCACACAGGATAGCACAACACGATCCACACAGGAATGCAACAGGATTCAGCTCACATAGGTATACATCTTCGAAAGACGATAAAGATGATCTCTGATCCATCTAAGTCGTCGGACCCAAGAAGGATCGATAGGTAACTAACCCCCGCAAAAGACCCACACAGGATCGAGCCCATGTAGGACCTATAGGCGCTGGTTCACACAGGACCGCTGAGCGCAAAGACCCACACAGGATCGGACCCACACAGGATCGGGCCCACACAGGACCTGTAGCACTGATCCACGTAGGATCGCTGAGTGCTGAAGTCGTCGTCGTTGAATCCACATAGGATCTCTGTACTGTCTTCGTCGCAGTCACACTAGCAGTAGCAGTCACAGTAACAGTCGCAGCCAGCATTAGGGTTCCCGCACACAGCAAGCTCGTTCGGAGGGTCCGCTCCACGAGCCGAGAGGCTGATACATCAATTGTCACAAAGTCCAGAGTTGATGTATCCAAAAGTTCTGTATCGTCAACAGGAACTCAACGCAACAGACGGCGCGTCGATCGGACGCCCGGTCTGAGAGATATTGGCATTTTCGTCCCCGGGGACCCGTTGGTTTTTAAGGCAAAACCAACCCGACCGTACTCCACCTGCGTCCAAACCTCGGGCGGAGTATGCCAAAAGATCCGTCTCACTAAGAGGAACACAACAAAACTGACGGCACATCAATCGGACGTCCGTAGCTCAAGATATGAGTGTTTCCGCTCCGAAGGCCCGGTTGGTTTCGTGAACGAACCAACTCGGCCGAGCTCAAAGTGTTCCGAAACCTTGAGTGCGATATACCGAAACGACCGTCTCGGTCCAAGAATCGCGTTGCCGTAGACGGTTCGTCAATCGGAGGTCTGTGGCTCAAGTTATGGCCAAAATACCGAAACAGTCTCGAAAACGGGGGGTCTGGGTCCGGGCCGACCCGGCCCGACCCCCCCTGGGTCGGACCGAACCGGGTCGACCCGGATCCGACCCGGTCCGCTGGACCCGGCCCGGCCGGTGGCGGCGCGGCGGCGCAGCCCGGCCAGCGGCGGCGCGGCCAGGGTGCCGCGCATGTGCCACACGCGGGGGGTTAAACCCCCCCCCCCTTTTTTCGGATCTTGGCCGGCCTAAGGCCGGCCGTTTCTCTTCTCACGCGGGACCCGCGGGTCCCGCCTCCTATCCAACCGGCGGCCGGCGCAACCGGCCGCCTTCTTCTTCTCCGCCGCGGCCATCGTCGCGGATCTTCCGATCTCCGGCGGCCGGCGAGGCCGGCCGCCCCTGGCTGCTCCGCCGCGGCTGTAGGGCAGCGGCTCTTCTTGATCTCCGGCGCCGGCGGCCCGGCTGGCCGCCGGTCGCCTCCTCGTTCCGCTGCGGCCCGTCTCCGGCCGCGGTCTTTTTCGTAAACAACGACGCGGTGCGTCGGCACCGCATTTCTTTATCACTGCTCGCTCCGGCCATAAATTCTTTTGTTCCTGCGCGGTGCGACGACACCGCGCTGTCTCCGCTAAATCAACACGAAAGATTAGAAGGGGGAGGAGAATCGGTCGTGTTCGTGCGGTCCGGTCTCCTCCCATTATAACGATAACAGTTGGCCAATCGTATAAACACAACAATGAACGTTTCACAAATTTTTAATAAAATTTGGAACTACGCCCAACGGATTATTCTTTCATGTTCGAGGGAAATAAAACACGTAATTTAAAAAGGACAAACCCCTACCTTGGTTCTGGAACGAAGTTCGATGATCGATAACGATTCGCGGAAGTCGAGTGTCGCGGTGGTCGGCGTCACGGAAGAAGAACGTCGATGTCGCGGTTATGTCGTCACGGAAAACGGTTCCCGAGAACGTGGAGTTCTTCGTCGAAGTTCGAAGGTTCTTCGTGTTCTTCGTCAGAGTTGAAGAAGAAGAAGAAGGAGAAGCTCCCAAAATTCCTCTAATGGTGGTAAAAGAAATTCAACCAGAATAAAATAAGCTTTAAGCTTATATTATTAAATAACTTTACCACATGAATTTCAAAGGTTTGAATTGAACAACTCACCTCAATTAATACTTAAAGTTGTCAAACAATAAATAAAAGGAGGGTTAATGGGAGTTTTGAGGGAAGATGGAAGGTTGGGTTTTGTGTGGGCCCCACCACACTTAATCCTCCCAAGGGAGGTTAAGTGGATGTGGGTCACACTCCCAACTCCCTTTGGAAGGATTTATAAAAAAACATCAAGTTAAAATAAAATTTTGTATTTCACAAATTTTATTTAACTTCATCTAAAAACCCAAAAACTAACTTTCAACCCGTAATAAACGCAACTTCCGAAAAGGTCTCCTTAAGCAAATATCAGCGCTGCGAGTTCATCGGTGCCCTCAGATTTCAATTCCGAGCACCGGATCAAAAGTTAGGAATTCCCGCTCGTTCGTTCACTGAACATACCCGAGCCAAACTTTGGAAATTGATTCCGGGCACACCGGGCCTCAGAATTAGGTACCGTCAGAAACCGCGCTCTTGTAAAATTCCAAAGAAAATTAAGAAAAAATTTCCCTTGAATTTTACGGGTCTTTACATTACTCCCACCTCAGGGATTTACGTCCCCGTAAAGATACATCAAAAACTAGGGAAACAAATGAGGGTACTGAGCACGCATCTGAGCCTCCCGCTCTCATGTGCTCTCTTGGAGATTCTCGTGTTGCCATCTGATGCGCACAAGAGGAATCGATCGCCCACGCAGGTCCCGCTCCTGTCGATCCTCTATATCCACCGGGACCTCCGTAAAAGTCGCCCCATCGTCAACGTCAAGCTCCCCATGGTCAATGATGTGCGTCGGGTCGTGCACGTATCTCCTCAGCTGGGATACGTGGAAGACGCTGTGCACTCGGTGAAACTGAGGTGGCAGAGCCAAGCGATAAGCCACCTCGCCAACCCTACTGAGGACCTGGAAGGGTCCGATGAAGCGCGGAGATAACTTGCCGCCTCGGCCAAATCTCCGAATACCACGTCGAGGTGAGACCCGCAAGAAGACGCGGTCGCCATCCTCGAACTATAGTGGCCTCCGCCTCCTGTCAGCATATGACTTCTGCCGGCTCTGAGCTGTCCTCATCTGCTCCTGGATGACCTGGACCTTCTCTTTCGTGGCCTGGACCATCTCCGGTCCCACAAGTGCTGACTCCCCAGGGTCTGTCCAGCACAAAGGAGATCTACAAGGTCGGTCGTACAACGCCTCGTACGGTGCCATTACGATGGTGGAGTGGTAGCTGTTGTTGTACGCAAACTCCACCAAGGGTAGGTGGTCCTCCCAGCTACGACCAAAGTCGAGGACACATGCGCGGAGCATGTCCTCGAGAGTCTGAATGGTCCCTCTCCGTCTGACCATCCGTCTGTGGGTGAAAGGTTGTGCTCAGACGTAGCTGCGTCCCGAATGCCTCCTGTAACCCCTTCCAAAGCCGGGAAGTAAAGTGAGCATCTCGATCGGAGACGATAGATGATGGCACACTGTGGATCCGCACAATCTCCTGAATGTAGAGACATCCCAAACTCTCCACTGAGCCCTGCTCTCTAATGGGTAAGAAGTGTGCCGACTTGGTGAGTCGGTCAACATGCACCCAGATGGAGTCATGACCTCTGGAAGTGCGTGGAAGTCCAGTCACGAAGTCCATAGATATGCCGTCCCACTTCCACTCCGGAACCTCCAAGGGCTGTACCAAGCTGCTGGTACCTGATGCTCTACCTTCACCTGCTGGCAGGTGAGGCATCGAGAAATGAACTCTGCTACTTGCCCTTCTTCATGCCTGGCCACCAGTGCTGTCGTCTGAGGTCCTGGTACATCTTCGCCACTCCAGGATGTACCGCCAAAGGAGAAGTGTGAAACTCTCTCAGCACTTCCTCTCGCAAAGCGACTGGTACCATGGTACGTCCTCTAAAAAGGATGTCGTGCTCTGCTCCAAGGGAGAAACCATCAGGTGTCTGTCCCGAGGATATTTGTGCACGCCGTGTCTCACAGTCAGCGTCCCCACGCTGTGCCTCCCTGACTCGCTGCAGTAGTGGGAGGGAGTGACTGTGAGAGACTGAAGGAAGGCTGCTCCATCTCTATCCACGAAGGATATCCACAAAGAGGCTAGCTGCTCCGTCGCCTCCTCAAGTAGCTGAATGCCCGTCCTCCAGCTAAGGGCATCGGATACTACGTTCCCCTTCCCAGGAGTATAGACTATCTCAAAGTCATAGTCCTGGAGGAACTCGAGCCATCACTGTTGTCTCAGGTTCAGGTCCTTCTTCGAGAAGACATACCTGAGGCTCTGATGATCGGAAAAGACTGTAAAACGCTCGCCCATCAGGTAGTGTCGCCATGTCTTCAGAGCGAAGACCACTGCTGCTAACTCCAGGTCATGGGTAGCGTAGTTCTGCTCATGCGGCCTCAACTGACGTGATCCATAGGCGATCACTGCCCGCCTCCTTAATCAGAACACATCCGAGTCCGGTCCTAATGCATCGCAGTAGACTACGTACCCTACTCCCCTCCTCGGGCAACCTCAAGATAGGTGCGCTAGTCAATCTCTGTCTCAGCTCCTGGAAGCTCTGCTGACATCTGTCTGACCACACGAAGGGTTTACCCTTCTTCGTCAAAGCTGTGAGTGATGCCGCAACTCTAGAGAAGTCTGGAACGAATCTCCGATAGTATCCAGCTAGTCCCAAGAAACTCCGAACCTCAGTCACGCTCCTGGGTGGCTCCCAAGCTAACACAGCCTCAATCTTCGCGGGATCCACTGCAACTCCCGCCTCAGAGATAACGTGTCCCAAGAAGTGGACCTCACATATCCAGAACTGGCACTTTGAGAGCTTACCATAAATCTGGTGCTCTCGGAGTGTGTCTAGTACAACTCGGAAGTGATAGGCGTGCTCCTCCTCAGTCGTAGAGTAAATCAGAATGTCATCGATGAAGACCACGACAAACCGATCGAGGTATGGCTGAAAGATCTTGTTCATGAGAGCCATGAACACTGCTGGAGCATTGGTTACACCGAAAGGCATAACCAAGAACTCATAGTGGCCATACCGACATCTGAAGGCTGTCTTCTGCACATCCTCGTCTCTGACTCTGAGCTGATGATAGCCTGACCTGAGGTCTATCTTCGAGACACCACCGTGCTCCCTTGAGCTGATCAAAGAGGTCATCAATCCTCGGTAGTAGATACTTGTTCCTCACTGTCACCTGGTTCAGGCGACGATAGTCAACACAAAGTCCCAAGATCCCGTCCGCCTTCTTGGCGAATAATATCGGGGAAGCCCAGGGTGAAACACTGGGTCGGATGAACCCCCTTGCCCTGCAAGTCCTCCAACTGTACCTGTAGCTCTCGAAGCTCGGCGGGGGCCATCCGATATGCTGGAGTGGATATCGGGGGCTGTCCCGGGGTACAAGTCAATATAAAAGTCTACCTCTTTGCGAGGAGGTATCCCTGGAACGTCGTCGGGAAAAACGTCCGCAAACTGATCCACCACTGCAGGAAAACCAGGACTCCGCACGTCAACTGCTCCAAGGATGAGGCTAGCTAACTGATGAGTAATGGGTTGTCCTCTCCTCTGCGGAAGTCCATACTGTGCTTCTAAGGCTCCCTTCTCGCCCGGTGAAGGTGAACCTGCTCCCGTCGGTGCGTACACATCGCACCTTGCGCCTAAAACAGTCAATCTGTGCATGGACCGTAGATAGCCAAATCCATGCCCAAGATGACGTCGTAAGGCCTCGACGCTGCTAAAAAGAAGATCCCAGCCAAAGATCTCGCCTCCTAGAGTAAGCTCACACTGCCGACACCAGTGCGTAATCGTCGAGTCTGCTCTCGTAGGAGTCTCTAGCCGTAAGGATCGAGCCAACGGCTCTGTCGGAATCTCCGAGCTCCGAACAAGGGCAGCGGCTATGAAAGAGTGACTCGCTCCTGTGTCTATAAGAACTGCAGCAAGGGTGGAATAGACACAGATAGTACCTCGAATCATCTCGGGTGCGCCGTGGTCGTAGGCCTCTGCTGCCTGGAGCTGTGCCTGTCTCTGCCCGCCAGCTCCCTGTGGTCGGGGTGGACCTCCTGGTGGTGGTGGTGGTAGAGCCTCAAAGCGTCGCCCACCACCGGCTGCTCGTCCAACTCCTCTGCCTCGTCAGCCTCCTCCCTGCGGACTGCCACGGTCGACCCTCTTCCTCTGCCTTGGTGGTCCCTCAAACCGACTGCTCGCTCCTCGGCACGGCGGGTCGGGCAGTCACGAGCCATGTGGCCCTGCCCGCCGCACGAGTAGCACTGTCTGCCTCTCGAAGACTGGCTCCTCGCTGTGTGCCCTGCACTGCTGAGCCAGTGCCCTG
This sequence comes from Viscum album, assembly GCA_963277665.1. NCBI lineage: Eukaryota > Viridiplantae > Streptophyta > Magnoliopsida > Santalales > Viscaceae > Viscum > Viscum album. Next base: position 1,360,384,051 of record OY728152.1, on the reverse strand, counting down.
AGGTCATCTGCCCCGAAGGTCTGGTCTGTCTGGACCCCTGAGTCATCCGTCGACTGCCTGCTGCAGATGACTCTGCCACGTGCCGCCCTGCGGTGGGTCGCTGCGCTGGTGTAGACTCAGCAAGGAAGCTCTCGATCAGAAGGGCCCGCTCCAGTACTCCTGTCTGAGTCGGTATGCTGAGGTAGATCAGCGATGCCCTAATCTCGTTTCTCAAACCCTGCTCGAAGGTCCAGGCCCAGAAGAATGGGTCCCGTACCATGTCGGTCGAGTAGCGCGAGAGATCAGTAAATCTCGCCGAGTACTGAGCGACCGTCATGCTGCTCTGCCGCAGCTGAAGAGCTCCTGGATACGTACCACACGAAGGGTGGTTGGGATGAACTCCGAGCGGAAGAGGCCCTCAAAGTCCGTCCAAAGTAGAGATGCTCCATCGTGCACCTGGAGCATCAATCTCCACCATCGTCCTGCTCCTGCATGTAGTAGGCTCGCAACGAGGATCACCATGAGGTCTGCTGGTGTCCTCACTAGCCTAAACACACGTACCACTGCCTCCAGCCAGTCCTCGGCTGCCTGGGGATCCGTCTCCCCGCGAAACCTGGGTGGTCGCTGGCGCTGAAACTCATGCAGTGCGCTGAGGCGACGTGCATCGTCTGCGTCTGGTGCTGGAAGCATCAGGGGCTCGGCGGGTAGAGCTACCGCCGGTGCCACTGCTGACAAAGGGCCCTGCACCGAGGCCTCGTCGCTCGGTGGGCTGTCGTCACGATCGACTCTCGGAACCCTAGCTGGCTGCCATCGTGGGGCCATCCTGAAAATGAAACAGGTGCGCCACGGTCAGAACAGTATACCTGGTGAGCTGATATAAGTAATTACAAAGGAAACTTTGAAACACACACGCAAACAATGTTTTCGTGCATTAAGTCGGAAATCAGAAGTCAGGGTCCTGGTGTACGGATACGTCGGCCGCCGCACCAACACTAGACTCCCTGGACTGATAACCACACTCAATACGCTAAACATTATTGCTTCACATAGAAAAGGTCAGAGTTCGCGGTAGAACCGAACTCCTTTGATACCAATTTGTCACGACCCGCCCTCGGGGTCCGTGCCGTGACTACCCCAAGACCGCCTTCCATAGGCCAGGGGCTGGCGACTAGCACCAAGGCGTAAATCCCGGTAAAAAGGGAAGGCATTTCCTTTGTAAAGTAAACAAACACCACAGAGTAAGCAAGCGGAAAGTAAACACTAAGCAAAAGCAGAGTACAACTGAAAGTGCGGAAAGGTAAATGGGCCACTATACAAACCCAAACTGAAAGTAAAGTACAACTCGAAAGGGAAAACAGCAACTGAAAAGTAAGAGCCGCTACACCGGGTTGTCCACTGGAAATCTCACCTGAAGGGTGGGTACAGATAGCTCCACTACTCCACGGGTCCCGTCGTCCGCTCCGAGCACGTCCCGTCCAGTGGTCCACCTCCAGGTACCGTCCTGCTCTGCAAGCCTCAGCTAAGATCAACGCTGTCCGTCGTCTGCAACCAAAACAACGTAGTGCGGGCAAAGCCCGTGCAGGGGTGAGTATAAGCTACTCAGTAGGGACCCCGAGACCCCTGAAGGTCTCTCAAATCCACAAAGGATAAACCACGAAGAAAGGTACAATCACGAAGTAACAATCGACACTGCTTAGGTATATGCCCATACATATACCTAAGTCATCAAATTCAAATACGCTCCAACCTCCGAGCACAAGTACAACTCAGTCCACACAGGAAAGTAAACGTATTCCAAACAGGAAAGCAAAACGTAATCCACACAGGATAGCACAACACGATCCACACAGGAATGAAACAGGATTCAGCTCACACAGGTATACATCTTCGAAAGACGATAAAGATGATCTTTGATCCATCTAAGTCGTCAGACCCACGAAGGATCGATAGGTAACTAACCCCCGCAAAAGACCCACACAGGATCGGGCCCACGTAGGACCTGTAGGCGCTGGTTCACACAGGACCACTGAGCGCAAAGACCCACACAGGATCGGACCCACACAGGATCGGGACCACACAAGACCTGTAGCACTGATCCACATAGGATCGCTGAGTGCTGAAGTCGTCGTCGTCGAATCCACACAGGATCTCTGTACTGTCGTCGTCGCAGTCACAGTAGCAGTAGCAGTCACACTAACAGTCGCAGCCAGCACTAGGGTTCCCGCACACAGCAAGCTCGTTCGGAGGGTCCGCTCCACGAGCCGAGAGGCTGATACATCAACTATCACAAAGTCCAGAGTTGATGTATCCAAAAGTTCCGTATCGTCAACAGGAACTCAACGCAACAGACGGCGCGTCGATCGGACGCCCGGTCTGAGAGATATTGGAATTTTCGTCCCCGGGGCCCGGTTGGTTTTTAAGGCAAAACCAACCCGACCATAATCCACCTGCGTCCAAACCTCGGGAGGAGTATGCCAAAAGATCAATCTCACTAAGAGGAACACAACAAAGCTGACGGCACGTCAATCGGACGTCCGTAGCTCAAGATATAAGCGTTTCCGCTCCGAAGGCCCGGTTGGTTTCGTGAACGAACCAACCCGGCCGAACACAAAGTGTTCCGAAACCTTGAGTGCAATATAACGAAACGACCATCTCGATCCAAGGATCGCGTTTCCACAGACGGTTCGTCAATCGGAGGTCCGTGGCTCAAGTTATGGCCAAAAGACCGAAACAGTCTCGAAAATGGGGGGTCCGGGTCCGGGCCGACCCGGCCCGACCCCCCCTGGGTCGGACCGAACCGGGTCGACCCGACCCGGATCCGACCCGGTCCGCTGGACCCGGCCCGGCCGGTGGCGGCGCGGCGGCGCGGCCCGGCCAGCGGCGGCGCGGCCAGGGTGCGGCGCATGTGCCGCACGCGGGGGGTTAAACCCCCCCTTTTTCGGATCTCGGCCAGCCTAAGGCCGGCCGTTTCTCTTCTCACGTGGGACACGCGGGTCCCGCCTCCTATCCAACCGGCGGCCGGCGCGGCCGGCCGCCTTCTTCTTCTCCGCCGCGGCCATCGCCGCGGCTCTTCCGATCTCCGGCGGCCGGCGAGGCCGGCCGCCCCTGGCTGCTCCGCCGCGGCCGTAGGTCCGCGGCTCTTCTTGATCTCCGGCACCGGCGGCCCGGCTGGACGTCGGTCGCCTCCTCGTTCCGCTGCGGCCCGTCTCCGGCCGCGATCTCTTTCGTAAACAACGACGCGGTGCGTCGGCACCGCATTTCTTTATCGCTGCTCGCTCCGGCCATAAATTCTTTTGTTCCTGCGCGGTGCGACGACACCGCGCTGTCTCCGCTAAATCAACACGAAAGATTAGAAGGGGGAGGAGAATCGGCCGTGTTTGTGCGGTCCGGTCTCCTCCCGTTATAACGATAACAGTTGGCCAATCGTATAAACACAACAATGAACTTTTCAAAAAAATTTAATAAAATTTGGAACTACGCCCAACGGATTATTCTTTCATGTTCGAGGGAAATAAAACACGTAATTTAAAAAGGACAAACCCCTACCTTGGTTCTGGAACGAAGTTCGATGATCGATAACGATTCGCGGAAGTCGAGCGTCGCGGTGGTCGGCGTCACGGAAGAAGAACGTCGATGTCGCGGTTATGTCGTCACGGAAAACGGTTCCCGAGAACGTGGAGTTCTTCGTCGAAGTTCGAAGGTTCTTCGTGTTCTTCGTCAGAGTTGAAGAAGAAGAAGAAGGAGAAGCTCCCAAAATTCCTCTAAAGGTGGTAAAAGAAATTCAACCAGAATAAAATAAGCTTTAAGCTTATATTATTAAATAACTTTACCACTTGAATTTCAAAGGTTTGAATTGAACAACTCACCTCAATTAATACTTAAAGTTGTCAAACAATAAATAAAAGGAGGGTTAATGGGAGTTTTGAGGGAATATGGAAGGTTGGGTTTCGTGTGGGCCCCACCACACTTAATCCTCCCAAGGGAGGTTAAATGGATGTGGGTCCCACTCTCAACTCCCTTTGGAAGGATTTATAAAAAAAACATCAAGTTAAAATAAAATTTTGTATTTCACAAATTTTATTTAACTTAATCTAAAAACCCAAAAACTAACTTTCAACACGTAATAAACGCAACTTCCAAAAAGGTCTCCTTAAGCGAATATCGGCGCTGCGAGTTCATCGGTGCCCTCGGATTTCAATTCCAAGCACCGGATCAAAAGTTAGGAATTCCCGCTCGTTCGTTCACTGAACGTACCTGAGCCAAACCTCAGAAATTGATTCCGGGCACACCGGGCCTCGGAATCAGGTGCCGTTAGAAACCGCGCTCTTGTAAAATTCCAAAGAAAATTAAGAAAAAATTTCCCTTGAATTTTACGGGTCTTTACAAAATGTTTTCAAGAAAAGGGGGATATTTATCTCAAATAGTTTTGATGGTTATTTTCATCTATGTCAATATCATTCATTATTATCGATTGAGGTTAATATGATACAATAAAATCATCCATATTGTATTGAATGAGTTATGTTTGACATGTGCTATTTTTATACCATTCATGGTTTGTGGTTAAAGTATTGACATTTTGTATGCTAGTTTTAATATAAATGTTTATGTTATGTTTAAAAATTTTCATATGAGGAATGCATTGGACTTAGTAAGTGACTGGTGGAGCCCGCTATAGCTCCTCGATGCATCGGTAGGTATCATGAGAAAAACTAGAGTCTTGGCACAAGGCCTTGGAAAAATCTAAATTGTAGTCTTGGCATGAGGCCTTGGCTACGTGGTTATGATAGTCTGTCATTATGCATTCCATCTTTATGAAATTGGTTATTGATATTTCATGTGATTATTCGACTAGTAGAATATCCATGTGAGTAAGTAAATGGAATTATTTCATTTTATCATTTCCATATTATTCTGAAGTTCAAGTTTAAAAGTCTTTTGTTTTAGTCATACATTTCCTTAAGTGTTTATGCTTATCTATGAAAGATTCTGCTATATTGTTATCCTTACTAAGCATCTGAGCTCACCCCTTTCAATGTTTTATTTTTCCCAGGATGTGAAGAAGTCATTTATGAATGACCTGTAGGGATAGTATGAAGGGATATGAAGACAAGTTGTTGTTGTAGTTTTTTTTTACCTTATGATGTAATGTAAGACATATGAATATATCTATTGTTTCCAAGACTACTAAACTAATCGATCTTTCGAGACTTGATCCTTTGTGATCATGCCAATGATACGTAATAATGCACCGACTCTGGGTAACTGGGGTCGGGGTGTTACAATAGATCCAAATCATATTTTCAATATTTATTTCTACAAACTATTATATCACTAGGTAGTCATCAAGGGAAATGAGACCGGCTTAAAATTATATAAAAATAACATCTAGATTAAAATTAATAAATTTAATAAAAAATTAACTTTCAATCAAAAAAATATTATCATTGAGGATTAATGGAATATCTTCAATCCTCACCACATTATTCTCCTTCAAAAAAATCTATTTTATATTCACATATATATTACATTATTTTGTTACTTATCTTCTAAAATAATCAATTCCAAATCAAATTGCATGCCATCAAAAGGATAGAAGGATTATATACTGGAAGGGGTAAGACAATAAGACATACAAATATCATTGTATATGTCCAATCATGGTTCATATGGAAACCAAAATGTATATATATGTAGTTAAAACCAAAATGAATTTAATTAATGGGGAATATTAGACTGCAACAAAATCAATTCATAATCATAATTTTAGTGGAGGACATGTTGAGGTTACTAAAGTTCAATTGACTTGTGGTTATGTAATCCTATAACCTAGTCAATAATTTTATCAAAATCATCCACTATAGGTTGTTGTTTTCCAAAGCATAATACTATAGTAAAGTCAAGAACCAATGAATCCACAGTTAATTCTGAGTTGTAGGATAGTAATTATGGAGCTCTATTACTAAAACCTAGAACCTTGGGTGAAAGTAAAATATGAGGGAAACTTAATAGTAGTTAAGTATTTTTATAAGAAACAAAGTCACATGTACCTGATGGTGTTACCCTATCATTGAAATCCTCCCCATCTAATAAAAGAGGCACCATAGTGGTGGCTAGTGTTATTAAGATTCATTAAACCCTAGTCACGAGATGAATTACATGAGAGAACACTTTTCAATCATGTTTAAAAACACTAGATATATTGTTTCCAATCATATACATATGAAAATATAATCCTATAAAATTAGTAAAATTGTGAAAAAAAAATATCTTATTCCACCAAAAATGATATGATTAACATACAGAACTAATATGGACTTTTATTCTTTCTATGATTTCAAATATAGGTAAAAGTAAACACACCCTTTATTGAATTCCAACATCCTTAAGTAAGAGGGAAAATTAGAATTCTAAGTATGTTGTTCTTTATTTATGACTTATAAATCCTTTTTTAATGCACACATTCTTTTCATCATAACCAATTTTAAAGCTCATTAGTTGTTTAATGTAGAATTCATCATCGAGAAATCCATTCAAGAATTACATCTTTAGATCCATTTGATATATCTTTAAGGATATTTGAATAAAAATATCTATAAAAATTAATAAACCATCTAACTATCCTATTATAGGAACAAAATGGGTTTTTAGGAATAAACATGATGATCATAGTGTGATCACTAGGAATAATTAAAGATTAGTAGCTAAAGAGTATAACCAAGAGAAGGTATAGATTATGAAGATACCTTTACACCCGTAACTATAATATAATCCATTAGGATTCTCCTAGCATATGTATCACATGTGAATTTAAAATTATATAATATGAATATGAAATATGATTTTTAAAATGGTTTTCTTATGGAGGAGGATTATAATGAACAACATCCTAATTTTGAAAATTCTCACTTCTCAAATTCTATTTTAAAACATATCAAATCTCTTTGCGGCCTTAAAACAACACTTATATCCTGATATGAGCATTTAAGCACTTTTCTTTTATCAAATGGATTTTTAGTAAGAGTGGTAGATCCTACTCTTTTCAATAAAAAATCATCTTGAAATATTTTATTAGTTTAGATAAATATTAATGGTGTGATTTTTAATCCTGCAAATAAAAAATTATGTAATGATTTTTAAAAACTCATGTAAAAAAAATTTGAAATGTGTATGGTGGGTGAGTTAAATTATTTTTTAGGTTTTCATATTTATCAAAAAGACTTTGGGAATGTGATAAATCAAAGTAGATACATACTTGACTTACTTAAAAGTTTTGGACTCGAAAGTGGTAAAGTTCATACAACTCCTATGAGTTTTCATTAAAAGATTGACTGGGATGAAGCAAGGAAACCAGTTGATAATAATATATACAGAAAAATAATTGGAATCTTACTATATTTAACTTCTAGTATACAAGAAATTATGTTTTTAGTATACTTATGTACTAGATTTCAAGATGATCCCAAGAAATATCATTTGAAAGTTGTTGGATGAATTTTAAGGTACTTTAAAGGAAAGATTTCTATTTTCTTACTTTTTTCAAAAAAATTGATTTTTAATTTGACTTATTTTTCTAATATTGATTTTAGTGGTTATAGACTAGATAGAAAGAGCATCTAAAAAATGATTCATTTTCTTAGGAAATCTCTAGTATCCTAGTCTAGTAAGAAAAAACATTGTGTTGCATTATCTACTATTAAATTAGAATATATTGATACTGGTAGATGTTTTGAACAAGTGTTGTAGATGAAACACACCATATTGAATTTTGGATTTGATTATAATCAAGTATTAATCAAATTTCATAACACTAGTGTTATCATCATTTAAAAAAATCTGAGAAAATATTCTAGAACTAATCACATAGATCTAAGGTAGCATTTCTTGAGATATTATTCTCAAAATGATATATCTCTACTGAGAACCAATTAGTGTATATCTTTAAGAAGCTTCTTGTGTGTGAATGTTTTAATTTTATTAAAAATTAATTGGGGTTTTTTGAATTAAAATTAGTTTAATTTATTATATTTTAGTGAATTTTAATTTTTTTTATTTATTAATGTTTTTATGTTTTAATTAATTATGGAAATTAAATGAATTTATTTTATTTTAGTTGCAAAATTTATTCTAGTTTTATATTTTAATTAATCTTGATTCGATTTTAGGAAATAAAGTTCATTACTTTCAAAAGAAAAATATTATTTTGTTTTTTATTTGATTTTATTTTATTTATTCTAAGTTATAATCAACCCTAAATCCTAAATTGAGAACATATCCCTTTCTCAAGTCAGATACATGAACTAGAACCAAATCAAGCCTCAACCTCCTCACCTTTCGCCTAAGAGGAACTAAAATGTTGCTGAAGAAAATATTTCATTTCCAAATATAGGAGTTTGTATCGGATGAGAATAAATTTAGGTTCTTGTTTTAGGATGATGTAAATTAGTTTATGTGAAATGTAGAGTTTCAGTTTGGTAAAGCCGAGGATGTTTTGTCATTGAATGTCATTGGATAAGTCATGCTTGTTTCTTCTATGGAAATTTCTAAAGTATTTCACAGACCTCACGAGGTTGGGTTCAGTTTTATCCAGACTCTAATTAGTACGAGTATATTGGGACCAACTAAAGTATTCAAGTTTCTATTTGGGACCTATTATTTTGAGAATAAAGTTGTGAAAGATCTAGAAGTTGAATGGAGAGTACTTTGAAAGTTCATTCAGACTAGGATTTCCCATAGAGTTGGTGAGATGGAGAAAGTGTTGTTTTAGGACATGTATCTCTTAAATTTCCTAATCAGCAACTTGAAGTTGAATATTCCAAGATATGTGATGTGGTTTATGAATTGTTTATGCTAATAGAAAGGTAAATTGAATTATTATGCCTATGTAAGGTCCATTCCCCAAGTGTTAAAGAATAAAGAATTTGATCTCAATGAGGGAAAGGTTATGAACTATCACAAGAGTAATAAATTATTTGTGGTTCTCTTGAATATTTTTGGTTATAACTAGGATGCATCCTATATCTCTCTAAGGCCTATTGGACAAGATTCTATTGCTTGGGTGGTTATACCACCTCTTGTATTAACTCAAACAGATTCATCCACTACCTCACCACCTAGGTATGAAGAAACTTTTGAGAGAGTGCCTGTTAGGGAGGTGCAAGAGCCAATTTCTGCTAGACCAAGGCCTCAAGTGCCAAATATCAGACCTATTATGGAAGAGGTAGTTCAGATACAGGAGGATAAATTTGTTAAAGCTGCTAAATCAGTTAAACATGTTGAGATAATTGATGTACCTCATGTGGAGAGGCTAGTTGAAATTGTTTCAAGTGTGTCAAGTGATGAAGAAAGTGTGGAAGCTGAGATTGAGCATTTAATAGATGATTCAATCACTCCTAAATCACTTACTCACATAGATGGAGCTAGATATGTGACTTTTAAATGAGATTATGTTTTCCCTATACTTTAGAGGTTGTTCCATCACCTCACCATGTGCATGAGGATGCCTCATATGTGAGAAAGAGTTATGAAAGTTCTGATGTAGAAAATCACATGTAGATATTTTCTTCAGCTGTGATGTTAGAGTTTAATAATATCAAAGGATATTATGTTGAGTTATATAATGATATAATATCTTATGAGGATAAGATCAGGCAGCTCAATGAGAAGTTAGTATCAAAAGTTGATTTTGAAAATCTAGTTGGGATCATGGTAGCCCAAACATACTTAATCAAAAACATTCAGTTAGTGCCTCCTATGAAACTTATCACATCTTTGTAAATGGTGAGGAGATTGAATTTATGAAAGATCAATTGAATTATCTCATAGGAGTTTGTGCTACAAAGGTTGAGATCAATTAACTAGGAGTGTAGTGGCATTACAGAGGAACATGGTTCAGAATATACTAATAGTTCAGTATGATCTTTCAATGGATACTATCAACGAGATTCAGAGTTTCAACACTGAGATGAAGGGGAGTTTGTGAACCCTAAAGAGTGTACTTGTGAGTTAGTTTGAGTTCCTTAAGAGGATTTAACCAACTTCTTCATTTACATCTTTACCTTCTATGGTTCCATATCTCAAGGATTGGTTTGATCAAGTGTTTTCGGATTTAACATCAATGTATTCTCAAATCCATTATTTATAGTGTGATGTGTCCACCCCTATTATAATTTAAGAGTTCAAAATGGATCTATTAGCTGAGTTTCAAGAGGCCAAAGAAGCTATTAAAAGACATGATGTTAGAAATGATGTGTCATTGAATGACTTGGTTCATCTTCTTCAAGAATCTATTATTTTTTTAGTGGAAGAAATCTTAGGATTGAACCAGAAAGGGACATGGTGTTGTTGAACCCTAATCCTCTACTAGTATGCCATATGCTCCTACAAGAAGAGAGATTATTGTATATAGACCTTTTCATCTAGTTGTTCCAACTCAACTTGGTGTCAATGTTCTTATGTTAGTTATTGGTCCTGCTATAATGCCTTAAACTACATTTTGTTGTCACCATGTTCAACGTGTCAGAAATAGAAATATCCTACACTCTTTTATATGGTAGGGAAGAAAATTGTAGTGATTCCCCATCCAAAAAACCAGGAACATAGGGTTGTCGAACCCTAATCCTCCACTCATATTCATGATACCTGCAATTTATGGAAATTAAACCATGCAGTGTGTTACATATTTTAAATCTGAAAACCCATTCTACGTCATTATTGTGAGGACAATCTACCTATGTCATTTGGTATTATTATATTCAAATTTCATGTTCTTTCATGTTTACTTCATTCCCTTCTTTATAGATTTTCCTACCTCTCCCACTATCACTCTTGTGTTTATGCACCTCTAATTATCTCTCCATGTTTGTAGAAACTGCTATACTAGTTCACCAAGAGAATTTTCAAGCAAAGATATAACCCAGTCAACATTTGGAATTTAGATCATTCTAGAAATTGGGAAGTGAATTTATTTATGCATCATGAACATTCAAAATCATGGATTGGTTGGAGGATTATTGTATAAGATGACAATCTAAAAGTGGGGGATGTGTATATATTTGAGCATGTCATTTATAGTCTCCCTAAAATTGTCTTCAAACTAACCACCTTCACATTGTCTAAACATATGTTTTTTGTTATTCATTTTTCATCATAAATCTTTAATCCTTCTAACCATAAGAACATATATATTTACTATTGTCCTTTTAAAATAATTCCACATAAATATACATTCTTTTATTGATGGAAATTTTGATTTGATAATCCATTGAAAATAATTTAATTAAAACACGTAAGTATTACTAAGTAGGAAAATAGATAAATGGAATTGAAAAAAACACAACCCATGTAGTTATAAGAAGAGTCATATAAGTACTAAGAAAGTAAAAGTAAAAAAAAAGAAATCAATCATGGATAATATAATGTAAAATAGAAGAAAAAGAAAAATCATACATTCATTAATTTAAAACAGACATCATGGGAGAAATACCCTAGGGTCACTAAGTCTAGGTGAACCTAGTAATTCTTTGTCACCATAGTAGTGATTCCAGCAAGGGATGCATAGGGGGGACATGGAAGATGGTAGGGGGAACCCAGAAGATGGCAGGGGGTGGAACTCATTTTCATGCATAAAATTATGGATGATTCATACATAACATAACCCACACATAGATAACTCATGATATATTGACCATTACCCTATTTATTAGGGGCTATATAATTATAGGTCCACTCCATTCATCATAATACATAATATATATTTGTGTGTGTGTGTGTGTTTCACATGAATATAAAAATAATCATAAATCCATCCAAAATAAAAAAAAATGATAACCTGTGGAGATAAAATGAGCATCAAATGAAATAAAGTAAAACATTAGGTAAATACACATCAATCATGATAATGAATCATATAGTATTTACAACATATTTTAAAAAAAGGTTATATATTTCATTTAATAATTTTTGTAGTCATTAAAATATAAAATTTTCATTAAAATAATTATATTTCATAATATTCAATGGTTATATAAAATAATATAAAAAATACATTAAAAATAGAATATTGATAAGAACATAGGGGAAACAAAAGAGAGATTGTGAAAAGAGAATTCATAACTTTTTTTGTTGCATTGTTATATAAAAATAGAAAATGACTCACATTTAATAATTATTTTCAAAAATAAATTAAAGGATTTTAAATGAAAATTTTAACAATACAACTTCACAATAATTGAATCTTAAAAATAAATAGATTTTATATAGAAGAATCTTGGGGGAAAAGATAGGAAAAATGTAAATGTTTCCTTTATAAACCCATTAAAAAATATAATTAATATTTTATATTTTTAAATAAAATGGTTTATCATAACCAGTGTTGTATTTGAATACGCACCAATGTTCATATATATGGGGTTAGTAATCATACACAGTAAGAAATCCAACCAAAATATTACCACACATGCCACTAGTAATAGTATAGCTTAGCTCACAGTTCAAAATATAAATAAAACTATATGGATAAAATCCAAAACAAAATACTAATTTATTTCAATTAAATATAAACATTATAAATAATTTATCCATTTCATCAACTTGGAATATCAATTTAATATTCGTAAATACAAACAAAAATGCATGCATCCAACTAGGAGAATTCCTAACTCATGATAATAATCTCATCCTACTGGTCAATTCATCACATGCACATGAATCACAGGTTCCCTTATCTAAAACAGACCCATGATCGAACCCAAACAATATATAAAATCAAAAAATATATAATAACAGGGTGAATTGCCTCAAACTGGGGAGTGACAGTTTGGTCGAGTAGGGCGTCAAGGCGGCAATAGAGAAGGGGGCCAGCGGAGAGGGGGAGAAGGGGGTCAGCGGTGAGGGGATAGGGTTAAAGAGGGTCTAGGTTTTAGTAGTATATGGTTCAATAGGGTTGGGGTGGCAGTGAGGGGATAGGGTTCGGTGGTCTAGGGTTAGATGGGGTCGGGGGCCAGCTGCGAGGGGCTAAGGTTCGACGGGTTCGAGGGTCGGTGGTGAGGGGATACAGTTCAATGGGATAGGAGATTCGATGGGGTCAAGGGAAGAGGGGGTGGGGGTATCAATATTAGGGGTTAATAAATTTCATTCATAAAAAACATTTTAGCTGTGTTTTTTAAAAATCACCACTATATTTTGAAAAAACAATTAGCGACAGTTTACGAAACTACCGCTAAAACCCACCGCTAATTACTGAATTTGGTATAGTGTAAACATCAATATCATTACCTGATTTTTTGTTCTGATATAAGAATATATAACATGATTTATTTTTGTTTCATGCATAACCACGGTGAAAAGTTATAATTTACTAACATAACTAGACATATACTATGAGGGTTTCTTTGAAAACCAAAAGAATTCACTCCATCTGTAGTTAATGTAAGATGAAGGTTTCTTAGATCATTTCAAAATTTAGGATGTTCGTGATCAATTTTCTTCCACTAAGGAGAGTTTGTTAGGTGATGTAGTTTCCCATCTTTATTTATTGTATCTTTTTTCCACATCAATTTTCCTACAGTATCTTCACTTCCATATAGGCGCCTAAACCTTGGAATGATTGGAAAGTACCATAAAACTTTAGTAGGACCGTATTCATATTTCTTGTGTCAAGAAGTTCCACACTTTTGGAATTTTTTAAGTGATTTTTAGTCATTGAAAAACAGCATACAATCATTCAGGTAGGTGCGTATTCTTTCAAAGATCATACCAATCGAGCGTCACATTCATTTGGTGTCATATGTTTGGATAGGGAGCTCATTATCTTCTGGGAGCATATCATTCATGAGATAAATTAGTTTTGTAAAACTAGTTTCACTCCATTTATTGCCCTATTTCAAATTATACAGCTTCAGTGTGGCTAACAGTGTTGTATATTCAGTGCAACCAGTATACAATGGCATCTGTTCACAACTCTTTAACTTCTCAAACAATTTTGGGAAATCCAAAAGTTCATCTTCATCTGGCCTTGTCATTTCCTCCATATGATTTTCATTATCATTCACATCTATAATCACATCCTTGATATGGTCATCTTCATTTTCCACACATGTCATCATATCAGATGATCCATAAAACATAGTGTTATCCCAGACACTATCTACATTCACTTCTTCCTCGTGTTTATTCCAACATTAAAAACTTAAATCTATTCCATGACATATCAAGTGTTATTCAAACTCCTCCAAGCTAATTAGTCTTAAATAACAATAGTCTAAACACAAAAAAAGGATTTTAGAAGGTTCATATGCATAATCTTTCATAAATTTAATGAAATCTTTCACTCCATCTTCAATCTCTTTTTTTATATGATTGGAATCCATACATTATTTATTAATATCCATCCTATTTGATTCGTTAATATTAATATTTTAAAAAATAAATACACAAAATATGTTCAAATAGGGTCACCATCTAACTATATATCCCTCTCAGATGATCTAAAAGAAGATAAATAAGCAAGAACAAACTTGAACCTATAAAATATAGACATGATCTAAAATTCCAATAGGTCACCAAAACCTAAAAAATCTAAGAGATCACTTTAATATTATATCCTAAAAAATCTAGTTTGAAATACATTAGAAAAATAAACATTTTCTATACATTTTTACCAAATATGTAGTAACAAATAAATGTGTGTTAAAAATCTTTTTCTAAGATTCTCATTAAATGAAAACAATCACTTAGAAAACATTTTTCATTAGCCAATACCTATTGGTCAAATCACCTTTTTAAAATCTAATTTTAAAATATTTCATAAACAACCATTTTTAAAATAAACATTTCAAAAGTCAAAGAAGTTTCCAAATATTATACATTTTTCTAAAACATGATTGAAAACCAACCATTTCCATAAAACTAGGCATTTTGGCCTAAACCCCCATTTTTAAAACTCAAACATTCTTGGAGTTTCAAATAAAAACCATTATAACTTTTCTCATTTGAGAAAACTTTTTAAACATGTTATTAAAATAGTTTGAAACACTTCAAAATCACACTTTCCTTTTTTCCTTCTTTAAAAACCTTTCACAATCCATTTCCAAAAAAATCTAAAAAGCAACCCATACAAAGAAGGAATAAAGCACATGGTCAAGAACCTCTATGCCAAGTCGCACAACATGGTGAAAAAAAAAGAAAATATGTGACAAAAAATAATATAAATAGAAGGGGAAACAATATAAGTAGAGAGATGAAACCCCTAAACGATCTTAAAAGGGATTCTAGTTTTATTGGCATCATCACTATGCTGTATTAATAAAAGTACTCGAACTGTAGATAAGGAAACTAGTTCATCACTACTAAACATATCCACACCCCCAGAAGTAACTTAAAACTATTTCATTAATAATAAACATCCCCACATGGTATCACAAGATACAATGATCATATAAGAATCAAAGGGGCTTAAGAGGGTATCACACCTTTTATGAAAACTCATTTTTTATTAAATTTTAAATGGGACTTCTCTTTTAAAAACATACTTCAAATTCCAATTCATTTTATCATTTATAAAATCTATCCCAATCTACTCTTCAGACTAATTTTATCAAAACACTTTTGAAACTCAGGTGGAAATTTACACTACCCTTTAAACGGCCATTGAAAAACATTTAAAGACACAATAAGTTTCAAAATCTAATCCACATGGGAAAATACACCCTTTTTAAATAATCCATCTCATTTGGAAATATTAAAATCTTTAAACACCCCAAAACATTGCTATAAAAATTAACCAAGGCTAAAAAAAGTGGTTTTAAATATAGATCACGAGGTTTAACTCGCCACTTTAAAAATAAAACAACATTTTCCAATATTTTTAACACTTTCAAATCACCCAAACTCTTGGTTTGAAATCCAATTAACACAAGAATAATTTTTAAATCATCAATTCAGTGATTACCACTAATTTTAAAACCAAAAGTATTCTTTAAATAAATATATTTAGGCATTTTCTTAATCACTTTTCATCGAATATCATTCCATAATAAGGGATAAAACCAGTTGGAAAACACCATTTATCCCTCACAGACACTCATTTAGGCATAAGTATAATAAATAAACACTTTCAAAACAACAATCATTTAATGATAAAGAAAATATTAATGGGAAATAAAAAGGAAAGGTAACATGGTATATAAGAAATCTAGTAAAAATAAGATGATGTAGCAAGGACTGAGAAGGACGTGTCAAATCTAACCAAAGTATATCTATAAATGACACATAATCCCTTTATAAATAGGATGATCCATGGAATGGATTAAGAGTAATATAAAAATTTAATGGAAATGTTCAAGAAGTAAAACATCAACATCTCATTCACCATTGAAATCTCACAAATGTCGTTATGTGCCAAGTTCCTTAAGGAACTCATTTATAATAAAAATAAATTAGAATATATAGGAGGTATTTTTCTAAGAGAGGATTTATTGGTTATTGTTCAATGAAATATTCTACTAAAACTTCAAGATCCATGTAGCTTTTCTATTCCATGAAATATTAGTGCTTAAACTTTCTAGAATTCCCTTTTTGATTTATAGGGGATATCCAGCCTTTGGTGCTAAATATTTTCAAGAAACATGGGAAAAGTAATCCAAATACAATAGATTTTATTCTTTAACTATAAGACCAATCCACTGAGTATTTCATTGGAATTTAGGATGATGTATTGGTCTATGTAGGGAAATTAATCTTTCCCTTTGATATTATCATTCTAGAAATTGCGGAAGAATGATAAGTACTAATAATAATTAGATGAAATTTCATATCCCTGGAGAATTTGTTCATTAAATTTAATATAGGATAGTTGATATTCTAAATTGTAGGGGAGAAATTCCAATTTTTCTTGATGAAAGAGGCGAATCGAGTAGATGAATAGGAATATTGTCATGTCTTCATCACCACAAATTAAGATTATAGAGAATTAAAAATAAAATTGGTTGAAGAAAAATGTGTGATGTACTTGATCGATGTAAAATCCAAAAGGAATACTATGGAAAGTCATTAGAATATAGAATAAGAAGAAAAATTCACTACAACAGGACTACTTTCAAGGGATTCCATTACTAAATTACTTCTCTAAATTTTGGTTCCACCCAAGTTAGAGATTTGGAAATTATTGACAAACTCGAGATACTCATTCTTAGGAATGGGATTAGACCTAATGGTGATCATGAGTGTTGAGATCTCAAAGGGGATTACCTTTCAAGGAACAACGCTGGCAGGGAGCGACGCCAGTAGGGAGGGATGGCGACAGTGCAGGGAGCAATGGCAGTGGGAGAGATGGTAACAAGGCAAGGAGCAATGACAACAGAGATGACGAAGGTGAAGGAGAATTCAGGGAGAGAGGGGGGAGGGGTAGAGAGAGACGGTGGCGGGGAAACAATACAAATCCACAAAAGCTTTGAAGTAGTGATGGAAGGAGACTGTTAGGGTTATTTTTATAACATCAGGAAAGACTTTTATCAGCGCTTTTAAAAAAGAACTGATAAAGGTACATTTTATCAACCTAAAAAAGCACTGATAAAGATATAATTTTAATAATTTATTTATATTATTATATATATTTATAAAATTATATATATAATAAATATATTTATATAATTTTATATATTTATATATTTATAAATATTATAAATAATTATTTATTTATTTATAAATATAAAATTATAATAAATATATTTATTATAATTATAATTATATATAATTAATATATTTATTATAAATAATTATAGATATATAATATAGATATTTATTATAATTTTATAATTATTTAAATAAATATATATTTATTTATATTTATAACTATAAATTATATATATTTATAACATTACAAGTATAATAAATATATTTATTATAATTTTATAATTATTTAAATAAATATATATTTATTTATAATTATAATTGTAAATAAATAATTATTTATTTATTCCTTTAGATGGGAGTGGATAGGTGGTTGTGATGTGACATGCTCTTCGTGTGGTGGGTGTACACGTGGGGGGTGTGGGTTCTGCGTGACCAGGGGCAGGGTGGCGGAATGGCGACACTATTGGACCATGGAAACCTCAGGTTTAAAGGTAACCTGCCTGACCGTGGGGACTGAATGGCGGCGACTCGTTTGGGATCCCGGAGGCAGGTGATCTTGGTGGTTGGTGACTTGGAGCGGACAGCGTCGCCCTCAGTAGCAAGCATCTCGGTGGCCAGTGAGTTTATGTGACGGTTGTGTCTTGTGATGGCTGTTGATCCTGACGATGGAGATCGGTGGGCGGTGTGACGACCTCGGGTGACGAGATTTTGTGCGATGTTTTCAGCATGTGGTCGCTTTTTCTTGGGTGGGTCGACCTCAGGTGATGTGCTGTCCTTCGGCTGCATTGCACCTGGCTATTGTTGGGTAGTGTTCTGTTTGTGTTAGGTCATATATTGGTCATTTTTTTATGTGGGTTTATTTTTTGTTGGGTGATTCTCCCTACATGTTGATGGGTAGGCGGTTGCGGGATGGCCTCCAGTTGTATGGGATACTTATGAGAGAGATGATCTCGAGTACCATGAGTTTTTGATGGCATGTGACGTCGACAGTGAGCATCTCCCGCTGATGATGTGCTTACATCGACACCTTTATCGATTGACATTAGGGATAACTTCAAAAATTGTAGGGTCGAGCGTGAGCGATGACACTATAGGGAAAAACGATGTTCTTGACACAATCAACCTGGTATATATGATGATGACCATGGGTGGAGTGATGTTAGTGTGCCTCTTCGATGTGGTCAAGTGCGTGAGATCTTTGGGGTTGGTAGCTGCCAGCTGGAATGGATTCTTTGATAGTGTTCGTGTTTCTAGGTATTTTGACCATTTGATGTCTGCCTTTGTGACATTTTTTTGGGTCATTGGACTTTCTTTTGTTTTGGGTGGTGACTAACCACTCTCAGGTTTGGTGACACTTTATGTGTCATTTAATTTGCATCTGATGTACTTTTATTTTATTTAATAAATTTGTAGGGTCGGGAA
Source organism: Viscum album (assembly GCA_963277665.1). Lineage (NCBI taxonomy): Eukaryota > Viridiplantae > Streptophyta > Magnoliopsida > Santalales > Viscaceae > Viscum > Viscum album. The sequence continues at coordinate 1,360,365,019 of OY728152.1, read as the reverse complement.
CGCTCGGTACCTGATCTTTCCCAGTAAATATATATTTATTTATAATTAAAAAATTATAATATATATATATATAAATAATTATAAAATTATAAAAAAAAATATTTATTATATTTACAATTTTATAAATATATATAATCAATATATTCATTATTATTTTATAATTATTTAAATATATCCATATTTATTTATAATTATAATTATAAATATTTGTATTTATTTATAAATATATTTATCTAATTATATATATATATATAACATTATAAGTATAATAAATATATTTCTTATAATTTTATAATTATTTAAATAAATATGTATTTATTTATAGTTATAACTATAAATATAAATATATTAGGTGCTTAGGGGAGCAATTACATTAAACACACACACACCACAAACACAGACAGGAAAGGCAGGTCATAGCCCTCTATAAGGGATAACCCACCCATCAATCCTTATTTATTCGTTACATGACCTTAAGGCCCAGTGGTCATGAATCCCATAACATAGCCCAAATGCCAACAAACAGGCTCGAAGACCCAATGTTGCGTCATGGATGCATCATACTGCATGTGTCACTAAGCCTGCGTCATGCTTGTGTCACCGCCTACCTGTATCATGCATCATGTGTGCATCACTGCCTACCTGTGAAATTTTCACTTACCCAGATTTGAACTTGGGTATGATATAGGATTACGGAGAACCTTTACCACTCGGGTAATCCCCCAACTGCATATAAATATAAATATATATTTATTTATAAATAATTAAAAATTATAGTAAATATTTATTTATTTATAGTTATAATTTTATATATATATATAATTATAAAATTATAAAAAATATATTTATTATATTTATAATTTTATAAATATATATATTAGCTGTTTGGGGGTACAATTTCATTAAACACACATTGTAATGCCTCAACCCTAGAAGCCTAGAGTCGGTGCATTATTTTAATAAATTGGCATTGTAGTACCCTCATTTTCTGGTATGTAACCATTTCTTCATGCTTTTAATGGTTTTAAAGTTAGGGGTGATGAATGGGAGAGTCGGGAGAACTTTGAATGATGTTTGAGGCAAAGGGGAAGTCGCACGGGCAGCGCACGGGTTGTCTAAACCGTGCGGCCAAACCGTGTGTAGTGGGCCCTTAAGGCAGTAGCTTCCATATGGGTGGCGCACGGTTTGTCTAACCGTGGGGAAAAACCATGCATGGAGTGTCTTCCGAGGTAGTGGTTAATGCATGGTTAGCGCACGGTTTGTCTAACTGTGCGAGCAAAACGTGCGGCCACTTAAATGAGATCCTATAAAAGTGGATATCACTCTTTTTTTCCTCTAAGTGCCTCGTTTTTTCTCCTAAGTGGACCTAACTCGGTATTTTTATTCTCCTAAGGTTAGAGAAGGTTCTCCCATCATTCTAGAGGTGATCTAAAGGCTTCTCTTTGTGAATCGAAGTCGGATTCTTGAGGTATGTGATCGTTCTTCATCGTTCTTGATCGATTTCTTAGATCTACTACTCCTCTTCTCTTGATTTCTTATATCTACGTATGTTATGGGTAGATCTAAGTGTTTGGATGCCAAATATGATGAGATTTGGTATTTATCTTTCTAGGAGAAGAGATCTAAGGCGGGTTTTTGGAGAATCGACCCGGGTTTCTTGAGCGTTCTTCAACCATTGTGGTTTTCGTCAAAAACTTTGAGGTATGTGGCTCCAATCTTGAATCCTATTGTTAGAATTTATTGGCATAGTTTCAAATTGGTTTTTTTGAATGTATTTGATTGTGAAAAGCATGAAATAAACCTTCTTTAGTGACGATTTATGGTTTTGTTGAAATTGTGAAATCTTGGTGAATTGTTGTGCAAAGTGATTTGGCTTCTTGAATTTAAAATAATGATTTTAAATTATGGATTTTTTGAAATCATAAATGGTTTGATGAAAAATGGGTTTTCAATAAAAAGTGAATTTTATTGAAATGGTTTTATATTTAAATGACTTTGATGGAATTGGTTTTCAATAAAAAGGCAGTTTTAATGAAATGGTTTGAATTGGTTGAACACACTTGGTAGTTGACATGATAGTTGTGTGTGTTGAAGGGTATGTGGGAAAGATAAGGGTTAGGATTCTCCCCCATCATTATGGGATGGATAAGGGTTAGGGATCTCCCCCATCAAACATTCATATTGCATTCGTAACGGATAAGGGTTAGGGGTCTCCCCCATCAGTGTTGGGATGGATAAGGGTTAGGGATCTCCCCCATCAAGTATTCATGTGCATTTGGGTTAGATAAGGGTAATAAGTCTCCCCCATCATGGTTGGGATGGATAAGGGTTAGGGATTCTCCCCTCTTCTAGGTAGCATGCATGGTTGGTTTCATGAGTTTTTGAAATGGTTGGGTATGCCAAAAAGGGAATGTTTGTGAAATGGTTCTTAAGCTTGTTTGGTTATTTTTCTGGAAAAATAACTTGATGGAAAATTGGTTTCAATTGCTCTTGGAATTCCTTTGGTTATATATGGTTTTGGAAACTTGTTTATATTTAGTTATAAATTGATTTTGAGAAAAAGTTTTATATAAACTGTTTTTATATAAATGTGGCTAACTCTTTTAACCTAGTGGCCTGGGTAGGGAAGTCATTGGGGAAAACCTACTGAGTTTTATACTCACCCCTACTTTGGCACATTGGTGCTTTTGCAGATTTCATATTCTGATACACAGGTAAAGGTAAATCATCTTATTACTAGTGGCTTTTGGTGATGCTTGGGAGATGTTGTGAAGCTTGGAGCTTGTGGAGTATGCAGTTGTAGTGTCTTTTGAGAGTCTTGAGTTGTTCATCTGCTATGTACTTTGATGATTAGTTTGGTCTTCCATTGTTGGGTCATTTGATGTAGTTTGATATAAATGAAGTGTTTATTGGTATTTCATTTGTTCATGCATCATATAGTGAATGTTTGGTTATGTTTGGTTTATGGGTTTATTTCTTAAAGGGTAAATCATCCCCCACTTGTACTTGAAACCCTTCGGCATTTATTTCCAGCCTTTGGCACCTTGGGGATTTTGGTTAAGGCCTAGTAATGACTTGTGGTACTCTCCAGCCAATGAGAATTGGCAGGAAATTGCAAATGGTATCAGCTTGTTCGGTCCTTTCCTAACAAGTAGTCATCAATGTTCTTGGTGTTGGATTTGAAATTCATTCTTGTATATTCCTTGGGTCGAAATCTTAGACAGTATTAGGATTGTCAGAACTTGAAATGTATAGCATAAAAGGACGTAGCTAACCCATTTATGTTGAACTTCAAGTTACCAGGATGTTGGGTACATAAGGGTTTTGGATACACTTCTAGAATGTTGGGAAATATCATTGTCATGGGTTTAGCCAATAAGATGAGCATGACATGAATTGTATAGGAATGATTTCCCATTAGGATTGCATATCTCATTGTGAGGAATGAGTAAGGATTTTTTTCAAGGTGATAATTTTTGAAAAATGAAAAAATTGTTTTCAAGTAAAATATTTTTAAAACATAGTATTTAGTGTATTTTGAAAATGGGTTTATTTTAAAAAGGCATAAGGAATGTTTTCAAAAATGTTTGAACATGGGAAAAAGGTTGTTTTGAAAACAATGGTGTGATATATGATGTGATAGAATTTGAAATGCTAATCCATCAGTTGCTAGAGAGTTAGATTGACGGAGTTTGTTGTTGGTTTAGAAAATGGCACCTGGTAGGCGTCGTCGGAACCAACCTAAAGAGGCTGTAGAGAATGTGGTTTCACCAGAACCACGTGTGAACCAAGATCTGGTTTAGAGTATTGTCTAGGCTTTTCATGCTGTGGATATGGGGAATCGGAGGAATGAACCAAGGCATGTGGATCATATCATCCAGTTCATGAAGCAGAATCCACCGAAATTTCAGGGTGATGCTGAACCCAAGAAGGCGGAGGTGTGGCTAAGTAGGATGAATCATATCTTCGATTTCATTGACACACCAGTAGAGATGAAATTAAAGTTGTCGACGTATATTCTCGAGGATCTTTTACATCAATGGTGGGATTTAGTGGTGCAGGCTAAATTGGATGAAGGCCTTACCTTGGAGGATTTTGAAGAATTGTTCAACAAACAATTCTATCCTCACACGTTCAAGATCCAAAAAATGATGGACTTCTTCAGCTTGAAACAAGAGACTCTCTATATCACAGAGTATGTGGCTAAATTCATGAATTTAGTCCGTTTTTTACCAGAGGTCATGGCAAGTGCATCATTGAAGGCACGCATATTCGAATCGGGGCTAAGGCAAGAGATTCGATCGAAGATTGAGGTGCTCTGTATTACGGATTATACAGAGATGGTGAAAAGAGAAATTGTTGCTGAACGTGATATCTCTGGATCAATAGGAGGAGGAATGATGATACCTAATGGAAACGGTGGGAACTCAACATCTGGGAACAAGAGGAAAAGGGACGCCTATTTCCACGGTGCAAGTGAAAATCACTATCAAACAGTGGGATAAGTGAACCTTCCTCCATGACCCCAGAGCAAAGCAGGTTGTTTAAATGTGGATCACTTGACCACAAAAGGCGATATTGTATGGTACAACCTAGAGCCTGTCACAATTGAAAGCAGATGGGGCATCTACAGTGATATTGTAGGAATACACTGAGGTCGGGTGTGCGTGACACCCCACAGGCATCGCAAGCATCATATTCTTCAACAGGACATGGATTGTAGAACCAATATCTCTAACATAACAAAACTATCCATGGTGATTCTCGAAATACCATGACTCCTCAACTAGGGAAATCTTAGCAATGCAACAAGGAGAACAGTGCAGCGATGAAGCAATTGTATAGAGCTGAGTAGATGATGGTCGATGATCAGGATAGACCATCTACAGTGAGAGGTACGATTATTTTTAATTCTACCCTTGTGCAAGTGCTCTTTGATACTGGTGCATCACATTCCTTCATTGCTTGTCATGCTATTGACTTTCTATGTTTAAAACTTGAAATGATGTCTTCTGTTTTGAAACTGAAAACTCATCTTGGTGAAATAGAATGTCAAGAATTTTTTTGTAGAGCATGTGCTATAACTGTCGATGGATCTGAGTTAAAATGGGACTTCTCGATGTTGGACATGGATGTCTATGACATAATCCTGGGTATGGATTGGTTGAAAATGTTTAAGGCTCACATCGACTGTTATAGAAGAATAGTTAGTTTCATGACTGAGGACGACATCGACCATTTCTTCAGAGGAGAGAGGATAGTAAAGAAAGGTGAAAAGATCTTGTTGGCACCAATGTTGGGAACAATCTATTAACAACTAGTAGTGTTGACTTTGGAATCAATGGAATAGATTGAGTAAAATATTTTTCCAGCTGTTGTAGATCAATTTCCAGATGTCTTTCCCAATAACTTCTTAGGGTTACCACCTCTAAGGGAAGTGGAGTTTACGATTTATCTCTTTCTGGGGACCAGTCCTATTTCCCTTTCATCTTATATGATGGCACAAATAGAGTTACGGGAAATGAAAGTGCAGTTAGAGGAGCTAGAAAGCAAGGGTTTCATTCTACCAAGTACATCTCCATGGGCAGCACCAGTGTTGTTTGTGAAGAAGGTCGATGGAACTCTTCAGTTTTGTGTTGATTATCATAATCTTAACCAAGTTACAATGAAGAATAGATATCCACTTCCATGCATTGATGATTTGTTCAATCAATTAAGGGGATCTCAGTGGTTATCCAAGATTGACTTGCGATCAGGATATCACCAATTGCAAGTTCGGAAGGAGGATATTCCAAAGACAGCTTTCAGAAGTAGATATGGACACTACGAATATGTAGTCATGCCTTTCATTCTAACAAATTAACCAGTGGTCTTGATGGCTTTGATGAATCGGATATTTCAGCGATATCTGGATTATTTTGTTGTGGTGTTTGTGGACGATAATTTGGTCTATTCAAGAACAAGGTCTGATCATGAGGTACACCTGGAAATACTATTGCAAATCTTGAGAGATCATCGTTTTTATGCCAAATTATCAAAGTGTGATTTTTGGATATGGGGAGTACATTTCCTTGGCCATGTCATTTCTAAGAAAGGTGTTTATGTTGATCCTGAAAAGATAGAAGCCGTTATCTCTTGGCAACCACCGAATAATGTGTTCGAGATACATAGTTTTCTTCATCTAACTAGTTACTACCGATGCTTTTTATGTGATTTATCATGACAAGATTCACCAATGACAGCTCTGACTAAGAAGAATGCTCTCTTCCAATGGATGGAAGAAAGTTAGAAATCCTTTCAGGAACTAAAAGTTTTGTTTACATCAGCACCTATCTTAATCTTTCCAGAATCAGGACAGGGGTATGTGGTGTATTGTGATGCTTTGGGATTAGGGTTGGGTTGTGTTCTCGTGAAAAGAGATCATTTGGTTGCTTATGGTTCAAGGCAGTTGAGGTTTCATGAGAAAAATTACCCAACACATGATTTGGAGTTAGCTGCAGTCATCCATACTTTGAAAACATGGAGACATTATCTCTTTGGTGAGAAATTTACTGTGTTTACAGATCACAAAAGCTTGAAACACATTTTCTCACAATGATATTTGAATATCAGGAAAAGGATATGGATGGAGTATCTCCATATGTTTGACTTTGACTTGATGTACACACCCGGAAAAGGAAATTCGGTGGCGGATGCATTTAGTAGAAAGTTATATGCTCAGTTAGTGAAAGAAGCTTCAAATGAATGGTAGTTGATGTCGGTCTTAACCGACATGCATGTAGAATGTGAAGACCGAGGTGATGTTGCTGTTTTATTTTCATCTACACTTGTTCCTGATTTAGTAAGGATTATCAAAGAAGCACAAAACATCTGATGCAGAATGTCTGGTTGTAAGTTCAAAACTCAATGGGGGGGGAGACCATTGATGGCTGGAAACTTGATGGGGGTTCAGTTTTGTGTTTCAGAGATTGGATTATTGTACCTATGGTTTTTCAAGAACAAATCCTTCATGCTTACCATCATTCAAGATGGTTTGTACATCCAGGTATATAAAAGATGTATAAGGCGTTGAAGGCGCAGTTTTGGTGGAGCGGTATGAAAAGGAAGGTGGCTGAGTTCATCTCGCGATGCTTAACTTGTCAGTAGGTTAAAGAAAAGCATCAGAGACCAGCTAGTGTGTTACAATATTTACCTATCCTAGTGTGGAAATGGATCAGATAGAAATGTATTTTGTTAAAGATCTTCCAAGAATGGTCCAGAAACATGATTCCATTTGGGTGATAGTTGATCATCTAACTAAGTCGTCCCATTTCATCCCTATTCGTGAAACTCATACGGTGGAAGATCTTTCAAAACTCTATATCCGAGAAGTGGTAAAGAGGCATGGTGTACCAGTTTCTATAGTCTCAGATAGAGATCTGAGTTTCACATCTCGTTTCTAGAAATCATTATAGAAATCCCTTGGAACTCAGTTGACTATGAGCACCGGCGTATCATCCCTAGACGGATGGGAAATCCGAGCAGACGATACAAACTTTGGAATATATGTTGCAGGATTGTGTAATGGATTTTGGTGGCTCATGGGAGGAGCATATACCCTTAGTAGAGTTCTCATACAATAACAGCTATCAAGCCTCGATACGCATAGCTCCGTTTGAAGCATTGTATGGGCATCCTTGTCATTCTCCACTATGCTGGGTGGAAATGGGTGAAACTTCACTAGTCGGGCCAAGCCATGTCCAAGAGACAACAGAGAATATCTAGTTGATTAGAAAGTGGGTGGAGACGGCTCAAAGTCATCAGAAATCTTATACAGATCACCGTCGAAGACCGTTGTCGTTCGTTGTGGGTGGTCATGTATTCTTGAGGATCTCTACAAGGATTGGACATCGTCGTTTCAAAAAATATGGCAAGTTATCTCCCAGATACATTGGCCCTTTTGAGATACTGTAATAGGTTTGATAGGTGGCATATCGGTTGGAATTACCACCATGGTTCAGTTTGGGTGCATAATGTCTTCCATGTATCTCAGTTGAAAAAGTTATCAGCCTGATACTGACCATGTGATCAGATGGGATTACGTTGACCTAGATCCTGATGCTTCATTGATACATATCCCAATACAGATTTTGTATAGGCAAGATAAAGTCTTTCATGGAAAAATCATCGGTCTAGTATGGGTTTTATGGCAGCATGGTCAGATTTAGGAAGAGACTTGGGAACGTGAGAAGGAAATGAAAGAGCAGTGGTCAGAACTCTTTTAGTTGGGTGAAGGTTTTCTACTTTATGAGGATGGAAAGACCAATGGTGGGGAGAATTTAGTACCCTCGTTTTCTGGTATGTAACCCTTTCTTGATGCTTTTAATGGTTTTAAAGTTAAGGGTGATTTATGGGAGAGTCATGAGAACTTTGAATGAGGTTTGAGGCAAAGGGGGAGTTGCACAGGCGGCGCATGGGTTGTCTAAACCGTGCGTCCAAACCATGTGTAGTGGGCCCTTGAGGTAGTAGCTTTCGTATGGGTGGCACACGGTTTGTATAACCGTGTGAAAAAACTGTGCATGGAGTGTCTGCCGAGGCAGTGGATAATGCACGGTTAGCACACGGTTTGTCTAACCGTGCGAGCAAACCGTGCAGCCACTTAAATGAGATCCTATAAAAGTGGATCTCACACATTTTTGCCTCTAAGTGCCACGTTTTTTCCTACTAAGTGGCCCTAACTCAGGATTTTTCTTCTCCTAAGGTCATAGAAGGTTCTCCAGTCATTTTGGAGGCGATCCAAAGGCTTATCTTGGTGAATCAAAGCCGGATTCTTGAGGTATGTGATCGTTCTTCATCATTCTTGATCGGTTTCTTATATCTACTTAGATCTACTTATCCTCTTCTCTAATTTTCTTATATATACTTCTTTTATAGATATATCTAAGTGTGTGGATGCTAAATATGATGATATTTGGTCTTGATCTTTCTAGGAGAAGAGATCTAAGGTGGGTTTTTGGAGAATCGACCCGGGTTTCTTGAGTGTTCTTCGACTGTTGTGGTTTTCGTCAAAACCTTTTAGGTAGGTGGATTCAATCTCGACTCCTCTTGTTAGAATTTATTTTATTAGTTTGAAATTGTTTTGTTTAAATGTATTTGATTGTGAAAAGCATGGAATAAACCTTATTTAGTGATGATTTATGGTTTTGTTGAAATTGTGAAATCTTGGTGGATTGTTGTGCAAAGTGATTTGGCTTCTTGAATTTAAAATGATGATTTTAAATTATGGATTTTCTGAAATCATAAATGGTTTGATGAAAAATGGGTTTTCAATAATAAAAGGCATTTTATTGAAATGGTTTGAGATTGAAATGACTTTGATGGAATTGGTTTTCAATAAAAAGGCAGTTTTAATGAAATGGTTTGAATTGGTTGAACACACTTGGTAGTTGACATGATGGTTGTGTGTGTTGAAGGGAATGTGGGACAGATAAGGGTTATAAGTCTCCCCCATCATTCTGGTATGGATAAGGGATAGGGCTCTCCCCCGTCAAACATTCATATTGCATTCGAGACGGATAAGGGTTAGGGGTCTCCCCCATCAGTGTTGGGGTGGATAAGGGGTAGGTCTCTCCCCCATCAAGTATTCATGTGCATTTGGGTTCGATAAGGGTAAGAATTCTCCCCCATCATGGTTTGGATGGATAAGGGTTAGGGCTTCTCCCCTCTTCCAGGTAGCATGCATGGTTGGTTGCATGAGTTCGTGAAATGGTTGGGTATACCAAAAAGGGAATGTTTGTGAAATGGTTCTTAAGCTTGTTTGGTTATTTTTTTGGAAAAATAACTTGCTGGAAAATTGGTTTCAATTTCTCTTGGAATTCCTTTGGTTATGTATGGTTTTGGTAACTTGTTTATATTTAGTTATAAACTTCTTTTGAGAAAATTTTTTATATAAACTGTTTTTATATAAATGTGGCTAACTCTTCTATCCTAGTGGCATGAGTAGGGAAGTCATTGGGGAAAACCTACTGAGTTTTATACTCACCCCTACTTTGGAATGTTGGTGCTTTTTCAGATGTCTTATTCCAAGACACAGGTAAAGGTAAATCATATTATTTCTAGTGGCTTGTGGTGATGCTTGGGAGATATTGTGAAGCTTGGAGCTTGTAGAGCATAGAGTTTTAGTGTCTTTTGAGAGTCTTGAGTTGTTCATCCACTGTGTACTTTGATGCTTAGTTTGGTCTTCCCATGTGGGGTCATTTGATGTAGTTTGATAAAAATGAAGTGTTTATTGGTCTTTCATTTATTCATGCATCATGTAGTGAATGTTTGGTTATGGTTGGTTTATGGGTTTATTTCTTAAGGGGTAAATAGTTCCCTACTTGTACTTGAAACCCTTCGGCATTTATTTCCAGCCTTTGGTGCCTTGGGGATGTCTATTAAGGCCTAGTAATGACTCATGGTACTCTCAAGCCAATGAGAATTGGCGGGTCATTACAGGCATGATTACAAGGAATCAATTCCGGAAGGACCGATCAGTTTAGCAGTCTTGTAAAATTGATTACATACATGAACATTACATTAGAATTTCTAACATAAAATACAATATAGATAATTCTTTGAGAATTCCATTATTCTTCTAGCTTAAACCTGCATATAAATCATAATACACTTCTTGGCATCTTGGTAAAATAAAACATAAGGGGTGATCTCAGTATCTCGGTAAGGGTAAATAATTTAGCGGAAAATATAAACTTTTAAGAAAAGATGTGTAATAAAAAAAATAGCCTTTTAAAAATAATATTGAACATAATATGGAAAAAATAAGTCAAACATCACCATATAAACATGTACATAGATATTACACTAGTCGAATAATCACATGTAATAACTAAGTTCATAATGAGGGAATGCATAACATCGAACATCATTACCATATAGTCAAGGCCTCGTGCCAAGACTACAAATAAAATTTTTGTCAAGGCCTTGTTCCAAGACACTATTTTGTCTCATGAGACCTACCGATGCATTGAGGGGCTATAGTAAGCCCCACCCATCACTTACTAATTCTAATACATTCCTCATATGAAAATGTTGAAACATAACAAAAACATTCGTACTAAATATAGCATACGAAATGTCAATAATTTAACCATAAACCATGAATGGTATAAAAATAGCATATCCATAGTCAAACATATCTTAAATCATTCAATATAATATGAAAGATTGTATTATAATAATTCAACCTCAATCAATAATAATATCCAATAAATGATGTTGACATAGTTAAAAATGATCAGTAAAACTTTTCGAGAGAAATATCCTTTTTTGTGAAATCATTTAAAAGTCACACATTTATAAATGAAGTCATTTAAAAGAGATTTTTGAATAAAAGTATACCATATAAATTTGAAACTTTTGAAAGTAATTAACATTTTAAAACAGTCATGTCCATATAAATAAATCCTTAAAACCATTTTGAAAACATGGACATTAATGAGAATGATTTAGAAGAATAAATATTTAAAACATTTAAAATTATGTTTTAGTTAAAGAGTACCTCAAAAGGAATCATTTTGAAAAAAATTATAAAACATGGACATGGATAATAGATATGTCCCTGTAAAAACATACACATAAATAATCTCAGATAATAATGAGATTGAGGAATTAACCCTTACCTTGTATTTTCCTTTAGTCAAGGGTCTGTTTAACCTCTTGTATAACGATTATAGTATGTTATTAAATTATTCCAAAACCATATTAATATTTATGATATCATATATCATTCATTTATGACTTTATACAACCTATTTAATAATAATTTCCATGTTAAAGTAACATTTTGGGTGATAATCGCTTTCTTTATCATATGTGTTTTAACTTGTTATTCTTGATCGTATCACTTAGATCATGATTTACATACTTGCAGAATATAAAACATGATTTATATATAATATATATTCAGAATATAAATATGTATAATAGATATATGTGTGTGTGTGTGTGTGTGTGAAATGGAAACACCAGTTATGGAGACGATAGGTTGTACGTACGTATAAACGTTGTTTCTGTTTTCATATCATATTGAATGGAAGTAAGTGAATGAGATAAATGTAAACACAAACACACACACACAAATATATATATATATAGTATAATTATAATGTCATATATTATATACTTATTAATAATATGTATTTTTATAATCATCGTTGAATGGTGAATGTGGAAATGAATCTCATCATGTCGTGGAGACGGTAATTCGTACTTACACACAAGCGACGATATCATTTCCTTGATGATTAAAAGGTGTGGAATTGGATGGTATATTAATTATAAAAAAAATTATCATGTTATATTCATTATATATATACATATTACTGATCATTATATCCATCCAAATAACATAGTGTTGAATAAAAAATTACACCACGGTGTGGAGACGGTAAGTCGTACGTACGCACGCATGGTGACTTTATCATTCATAGAATTTATAGAATAATGAATATGGTTGTGCTATATTTATAATAACATCACAGTATATATAATTTACTAGAGTTATTATCTTATTATGTAAATAACAAAGAAAGAGAAAGTGGAAGAAGAAAAGAACTTTGAAAGAGGTGATAAAATAATTACCTTTTCTTTGGGAGTTTCCTTTTGATTTGATTTGAACAAAATGGCTCCTTGGGTTGCATTTATGCTCAAGGGAAGGACTCTAGGTTGAATTAAGGGTATTTGGGAGGATATTTGGGAAGGGTATGGATGATTAAAAAGGCTTTGGAGCTGTGATTTTGAGAGAATGGGAAGCACCCTTTTATAAGAGAGGTGAGGGTCACTTTAGGAAAAGCTTGAAATATTATTTTATTATAAAATAATTTGGGGTTTATATTGGATAAAAATGAATTTATTTTGAGACTTAGGTGGTTATGGGTCGAATTAACTCAACCAATAGTTTTTAGACAAGTTTAGGTTACCATTTTAACCTTATTTTTTAGATTTTACTCTTAGTTAAATAGTTTAACTTTTACAATGTCTTCTTGTATTTTTATATTATATGGTTAATAAAATTACTATAAAATGCCAAGAGAACCCCAAATGGTTAATTAATGACATATATATCATTATAAGAGTCCTTTGGCTAAACCGTATATCTTTAGGACTATTATATAATTTAATAATATAGTATTTGTTTTAAAAACTCATTTATGTCAATTTTGACACTATTTGGTATTTTGCTTTTTGTGAAAGTCATAACAGCATGATTACTTAGAAAAAAATACATTGAATCAACCCTAACATGTCATTTACAACTATAAAATTCGTGGATGTTGTCAAAAATTTGAAATTATATTTATTTTAATATTTATAATACCATTTATTTGATTCTTTTATTAATAAGGTAATTACTGCATCATCATTTTGTCATAAATAAATTTAATTTTTTCATATCTAAAAATTATAAATAAAATACCATGATGTAGGAAATATTTTTAGCTTTTTAATGAATGTTTATAGTCAAACTTATCTTATGTATAACCCAATATTAAAAATGTTTTAGTTATTAAAATTTGTATTTTACGCTTTTAACTCTTCTCTTAAATAAAATAATAATAAATGTCTGAATCAAATCCAAGTGGATCAAAAGGAACATATTTTATTCCTAAGATTGGTTTTGGTTGAAATAAACTTATCCAATAGAATTAGGACATGTGTTAGGAAAATTATAATATCATTTTTACCTTTAATTACCCTATTTACTTTTAATCGTGGTAAATAAAATTCAAAAGTTACTATTCACAAAAAAAAATATCTTATTTAACCACATTTTACTTACTGATGTCAACCGTGTCTCTCATATTTTTGAAATTTAATTCACAAAATCATTAAAATTACGTTTTGTGCAAATTTGTAAATGTGCCTAGAAGGTGGGTAAAATATGTTAAAAAGTTCAAAAAAACTATACATCTAGTTTTATTATAAAATTACTCCAATTAATTACATTAAACTTATATAGGTATTATATATCAATTTTTAATTAAAATAAATTTAAATAAAAAGTCATTTTTAAACAATAACACAGTGTTTTTCATTATTCATCGAAAATTGAAAGTTTTCAAAAAAATAAAAAAAATTCACCCTAAGATAATTTTGATATTCCAAATTAAATAATGAATTCTATTTTACCAAATTTATAATATATAAGTTTCATTATTTAATTTAAAATTAATTTTCGTTTTCAAAACCAAAAAATGGGTTTTTAAAAAGTAAAAACTATCAAAAGATTGACATGTGTTTATGTCAAATTTAAAGGTGAAATTACTTATAATGACTTACATTGTATTAAATGATAAAAATATAATCTAATAATACTTCCAAACTATTCAAATTTATAATTTAACACTATAAATTATTTTGATTAAAAAATTTGTTTTCAATTAAAATTTAGTATTTTTCACTATTCACCAAAATATGAAATTTATCAGAAAAACACCAAAAATTTATCAAAACTAAATTTTTATGTCTCAATTCTAAAGAAGAAGTTTATTTTTTAAAATTGAATATATAAAATTGTCAAATATTGGTTTTAAAAAATGTTCTCCATTAAAAGGCAGTTAAATTTCATTTTCTGAAAAATACTTCCTTTATCCAAAAAATTGAATTTGTTCTTATATTATGTCTAAAAACACATAATATGGATGTTAAAATTATATGGAGTATATAAAATTCAAAATGCAATTAATACTATTCATAATCATTTTTTGAACGGCTAGTTTGGTAAGTCGTGGTGCGCTCGAACTCGATGTTGCGTGTAGCACAAGTTTTTGAATTACTTTGATGAGATAATGTACTATTAAATCTTGGGGTGTTACATTCTCCCCTCCTTCAATAAATTTCATCCTCAAAATTTGAAATTGTTTTTCGAAAATTAAAGGTTAAAAATAGAAAAATACCTTTGTGGAAAACCCACATCGGAAATTGGGTTAATAAAATTTAGTCTTAATAAGATGGAACGGGAAATGAAAAAGTCACCACCAAATTATGATCTCAATTTGCAGAACATTGGTGGAAATTAGAGACACATAATTGGAGGGAAAACATAAATATTTATAGGGGTGATTGAGGTCATCAATCCCAAATAAGTGTAAAATTCAGGGCCTCAAAACCTTCAATCTATGATGATTTAAAATATCATCGGTTCAACAAAACATAAGGTATTAGGATGACACATTTTTGGTTTTAAGTTCCCTTCCCTAAAGTTTAAGAATTAATTTATTCATATAATAAGAGGGAAAAATATACTTGACAAGAAGAGTTTCATCCTTCAACTAATTCCTACCACAAACTCATATTTCACTCCAAAAGATAATAGAATTCAAAAATATTATATTTATTCTAATCTCATAGGGTTCCAAAAATAATGAATTTATAATTCATTTGTCAGACTATTTAAAAAAACTAGATTATACAAACTAGGAAATCACGTAGTCCAGTGGTAGGTGATGCACCCTTGTCGCCCTTCAGTTGCGGGTTCAAGTCTCACGGCCTTGCCGGATGCGACGAGTTGTCGCTCGACCTCCCGGTTGTCCTTTTTATAACAATCCAAAAATAATATTAAGAAATTATTTAACCTTAACAGTAGTATCCAATGTCAATCTTAATCCATTATAACCTTTATACTTATCCAAAATACTTTTGTCCAAACTCACAATCCAAAATTTATAAGGAAGGTAAACATAATGAATATTTTTTTCCACGTAATAACATGTGAATAACTTCATCATGTATTCTTTTAAAACATGGTAACACCATAAATTACCATAAAACCTTATTTATTACATTCATTCTCCCTTATTTCTTATAGAATACTAGATATATTCCTTATATCCAAAAAATTTGAATACTCCAACAATGATGGAATAAACAAACCATTAATCAGTTCCAAGGTAGTCAAGAATATCAAATATAATTTATCCAAATCATCCATTTCTTATTCCAATATCGCTACCTCAGTATCAGGACCATATTTAGGTTTATCTTTCCATAAACCATGTATTTTCCAAAATGTTTAAATTTTTGTTGAGACACTTTTCTCATTACCATGTAATCTTAAATCCTCAATGAAATGGTATTGTAGTACAATCCTTATTTATTTCCATAATTCATATAAGCAGTATATTGTTGATACAACACTCAAATGAAATGATTCTTTAATAACAACATAAGAACACTAGTGATTCCTCTTCATCTGTGGTAGTATCATAACTTTATTATTATCCAATAACATCATTTGGGGCATACTATGATGATTCGTACATTGATTCACGTAGTGACCCAACTCCTTGAAGATGAAGCATTTTACATTTGAAACCTTTTTCTTACCCTTGAAATCATGTACTTGGTGTCCTTTTTCTCCACACTTATAACAAACTCTCATTTCCTTAAATATTTTACCAAGTTGATTATTTCAACAGTTATCACATATGGGAAAATCCTTCTTTCCCCTCTTCCCTTTATCCATCTTTCTCTTTACCATCCTTTTCTTCTCTTGCTTCCCTTCAAATCCATAGGACCCAGAGAATTATTTACTTATCTTATTAAAACATGATATTATTTCTTCATATGATGAGAATATGTGGGATAATATTTCCCTTCTAAATGTTTTCTTATTACCATGAAAGATATGATCATTCTTACCCTTTGGATCATGTGTATTGTTGGAGTTCTCATTCCTTCTACTGGGAGTCATTTCTAAACAATGGAATACACTACGTTAGTTTATGAATCGCAATGCATAATTCCAAACTTGTAAATTACCTAAACCTAAATTGAAAAAATTATGAATATAATCTATAATCATAAAAAAATGTTTTCTTTGAAGAATTATTTACTCCTAAATCCTTCATAATGGCTTGTAATGAAAATGTGAATTATCCTAAGCATATCCCCATGGAGTATCGTAACCAAAAGTGCAGAAAGGCCTATTTTTGTGTACCAGGATACCCCAGTTAAAGCCTGAAACTCCTTGTCATAGTTTTCACTCCTAGGTACATCTGTTCCAGAGCCGCCTCTACCTGATCGTATCCAGACTAGGATGTATTTCTTGTAAAATTCACAAAATCTTTACATTACCAAAATTCTAGGAAGTTCTTCTATACAAATCATCAAATTCTATCTTAGGTTATTGTTATCTAATCAAAGTTTATCTAAATCTAGTTTCTAAGGTTATTGCTAAAATTCATCTGATACCAACTGTAATGCCCCAACCCCATAATCCTAAAGTCGATGCATTATGTTAATACATTGTCATTATTACAAGGAATCAATTCCTGAAGGACTGATTAGTTTAGCAGTCTTGTAAAATTGATTGCATACATGAACATTACATTGTAATTTCTAGCATAAAATACAACATAGATAATCCTTTGAGAATCAAATTATTCTTCTAGGTTAAACCTGCATATAAATCATAATAAACTTCTTGGCATCCTGGAAAAATAAAACATAAGAAATGGGAGAGCTCAGATGCTCAGTAAGGGTAAATAATTTAGTGGAAGCTATAAACTTTTAAGTCAAGATGTGTAATAAAAAAACAACATTTTAAACATAATATTGAACATAATATGGAAAAAATAATTCAAACATCACCATATAAACATTCACATGGATATTCTACTGATCGAATAATCACATTTAATAACTAATTTCATAATGATGGAATGCCTAGCGATGGACATCATTACCACATAGTCATGGCCTTGTGCCAAGACTATAAAAAAAAATTGTCAAGGTCTTGTGCCAAGACACTAGTTTGTCTCATGAGAACTACGATGCATCGAGGGGCTATAGAGGGTGCCACCCGTCACTTACTAATTCCACTGCATTCCTCATACGAAAATGTTGACACATAACATAAACATTCATATTAAATATAGAATATGAAATGTCAGTAATTTAACCATAAACCATGAATGGTATTAAAATAGCATATCCACAGTCAAACATATCTTAACTCATTAAATACAATATGGAAGATTGTATTATAATAAATCAACCTCAATCAAGAATAATATCCAATAAAGGATGTTGACATAGTTGAAAATGATCAGTAAAAATTTTTAAAAGAAATACCCTTTTGTGAAATAATTTAAAAGTCACACATTTATCAAGGACATAATTTAAAATATATTTTTGAATCAAAGTGTCCCATAACACTTTGAAACTTTTGAAAGGAATTAACATTTTAAAAAAATCATGTCCATATAAATAAATCCTTAAAACCATTATGAAAATATGGACGTTAATGAGAATTATTTAGAAGAATAAATATTTTAAACATTTAAAATGATGTTTTAGTTAAAGAGTACCTTAAAAATAATACTTTAGAAAAATATTTTATGAAACATGGACATGGATAATAAATATGTCCCAGTAAAAACATACACATAAACAATCTTGGATAATAATGAGATTGAAGAATTAACCCTTACCATGTACTTTCTTTTAGTCGAGGGTATGTTTAACCTTCTGTATAATGATAATAGTACGTTATTAAATTATTACAAAACCATATTAATATTTATGATATCATATAAAATTCATTTATGAATTTATACTACCTATTTAATAATAATTTCTATGTTAAAGTAACATTTTGGGTGATAATTTCTTTCATTATCGTATATGTTTTAACTTATTATTCTTGATTGTATCACTTAGATCATGATTTACATACTTAAAGAATATAAAACATGATTTATATATCATATATATTCAGAATATAAATATGTATAATAGATATATATATATATATGTGAAATGGAAACACTATTTATGGAGACGGTAGGCCATACGTACGCATAAACGTTGTTTCTGTTTTCATATCGTATTGAATGGAAGTAAGTGAATAAGATAAATTTAAATACACACACACATAGATATATATATATATATATATATTTCCAGTATCATTGCAATTTCATATATTACATACGTATTAATAATATTTATTTTTATAATCATCATTGAATGGTGAACGTGGAAATGAATCTCATTGTGTCGTGGAGATGGTAAGTTGTATATACACACGAGCGACGATATCATTTTCTTGATGATTAAAATGTGTGGAATTGGATGGTATATTAATTATACATAAATATTATCATGTTATTTTCATTATTTATATATATATTACTCATCATTATATCCATCCAAATAACATAGTGTTGAATAAACAATTACACCACGGTGTGGAGACGGTAAGCCGTACGTACGCACGCATGGTGACTTTATCATTCATAGGATGTATAGAATAATGAATATGGTTATTCCATATTTATAATAACATCACAGTATGTAGAAGGTACTATATTTATTATTTTGGTATGGAAATAACAAATAAAGAGAAAGTGGGAGAAGAAAAGAACTTTGAAAGAAGTGATAAAATAATTACCTCTTCTTTGGGAGTTTCCTTTTGATTTGAACAAAAGGTCTCCTTAGGTTGGATTTATGCTCAATGGAAGGCCTCTAGGTTAAAGTGAGGGAATTTGGGAGGATATTTGGGCAGGGAATGGTTGAGCCAAAAGGCTTTGGAGGTGTGATTTTGATAGAAGGGGAAGCACCCTTTTATAAGAGATGTGAGGGTCACTTTAGGAAAAGCTTAAAATATTATTTTATTATAAAATAATTTTGGGTTTATAATGGATCCAAATGAATTTATTTCGATCTTTAGGTGGTTATGGGTCAACTCCACTCAACCAATAGGTTTTATACAAGTTTAGCTTGCCATTTTAACCTTATCTTTTAGATTTTACTCTTAGTTAAATAGATTAAATTTTACAATGTCTTCTTGTATTTTTATATTACATTGTTAATAAACTTACTATAAAATGCCAAGAGAACCCCAAGTGGTTAATTAATGACATATATATTATTATAAGATTCCTTTGTTCGAACCTTATATTTTTAGGACTATTAAATAATTTAATAATATAGTATTTGTTTTAAAAATTCATTTATGTCAATTTTGACACTATTTGGTATTTTGTTTTTTTTAAGTCATAACAGAATGAATACTTAGAAAAAAATACATTGAATCAACCCTAACATGTCATATTCAACTAGAAAATTCATTTATGTTATCAAAACTTTTAAATTATATTTATTTTAATATTTATAATACCATTTATTTGATTTTTTTCATCAATAAGGTAATTACTGCATCATCATTGTGTCATAAATAAATTTAATTATTTAATGTCTAAAAATTATAAATAAAATATCCTGATGTAGGAAATATTTTATCTTTATAATGAATATTTATAGTCGAATTTATTTTATGTATAACCCTATATTAAAAATGTTTTAGTTATTAAAATTTGTATTTTACACTTTTAACTCTTCTTTAAATAAAATAATAATAAATGTCTGAATCTAATCCAAGTGGACCAAAAGGAACATATTTTATTCCTAAGTTTGGTTTTTATCGAAATACATTTATCCAATAGAATTAGGATATGTGTTTGGATAATTATAAAATCATTTTTACCTTTAATTACCCTATTTACTTTCAACCGTGGTAAATAAAAGTCAAAATTTACTATTCACAAAAAAGTATTTTTATCTTATTGAACCAAATTTTACTTTATGAAGTCAACTGTATCACTTGGATTTTTGAAATTCAATTCACAGAAGCAGTAAAATTACGTTTTATGAAAATTTACTAATTTGCCTAGAAGGTGGGTAAAAGACGTTAAAAACTTCAATAAAATTTTATACATCTTATTTTATTCTAAAATTACTTCAATGAATTACATTGAACTTATATAGGTAGTATATATCTATTTTTAGTTAAAATAAATTTAAATAAAATAAATAATTATTTAAATAAAAAGTCAGTTTTAAACAATAACGCTGTGTTTTTCACTATTCATCAAAAATCGAAAGTTTTCAGAAAAATACCAAAAAATCACCCTAAGCTAATTTTGATATTAAAAAATCAAAAATTAATTCTATTTTACCAAATTTAAAACATAGAAGTTGTATTAATTAATTTAAAATTAATTCCAATTGTCAAAACCAAAAAGCCGGTTTTTAAAAAGTAAAAACTATCAAAAGATTGACATGTATTTATGTCAAATTTAAATGTAAAATTACTTATAATGACCTACATTGTATTAAATGATAAAAATATAATCTAATTATACTTTAAACAATTCCAATTTATAATTTAACACTATAAATTATTTTGATTAAAAAAGTTGTTTTCAATTAAAATTTAATATTTTTCACTATTAACCAAAATATGAAAGTTATCAGAAAAACACAAAAAAATTATAAAAACTAAATTTTTATGTCTCAATTATAAAGTAGAAGTTTATTTTGTCAAATTGAATATATAAAAGTCTTAAATATTTGTTTTAAAAAGGGTTCTCCATTAAAAGGCGGTTAAATTGCATTTTCTGAAAAATATTTCCTTTATCTGAAAAATTGAATTTGTTCTTATATTATGTCTAAGAAACACATAATATGGATGTTAAAATTATATGGAGTATATAAAATTAAAAATACAGTTAATACTATTCATAACCGTTTTTTGAATGGCTAGTTTGGTAAGTCGTGGTGCGCTCAAACTTGGTGTTGCGTGTAGCGCAAGTTATTGAATTACTTTGAAGAGATAACATACTATGAAATATTGAGGTGTTGCACACACACACCATACACATAGGTCGGAAAGGTAGGCCATAGTCCCTCCTAAGGGATAACCCACCCATCAAACCTTATTTATTCAGTACATGATTTGAAAGCCCAGTGGACATGAAATCAATTACATGGACCAAAGGCCCATAGGCCCAATGCAGTGTCATGCCTGTATCATGTCTGTCATTTTTAAATCACTGCATGTCAGCATCATGCATGTGTCACCGCCTGCCAGTGCCATGACCACATCACCACCTGTCAGCGCCCTGCCCGTGTCACCGCCTGCCAGCGGAAATTCGCTCTCACCCGAATTTGAACCCGAGTCTGATGCAGAATCATAGGGAACCACTACCACTGAGGCACACCCCAACTACAATAATTTTATAAATATATATAATTTATATATATTTATTATAATTTTATAAGTATTTATGATAACATAATAGATTTGTGGGTATAACATGAATGAATCGTATACTTAGTAAAGTATATATCATAAAAAACGAGTCATCGCATATATGAACAACATGAATAAAATAATAAGGGTGTAATGTATAAATGAACATTCATGATGAATACATAACATATGCACATCAATTATACTCACGTATCAATATATTTATTGACCAAATTCGTTAGAGGTATATATTTATTTATTTATATATTTATTTATTTATAATTATAATTATAAATGTATATATTTAAAATGTATATATATATATATATATATTTGGTTTTTGGGGGTACAATTTCATTCAAACACACACACACACACTACACAAACAAGTAGGGAAAGGAATGTCATAGTCCCTTCTAAGGGGATAGTGTTGGGACCACCTTGTGTATGAAGATTGTATTTGTTGTCAATAGTTGTCAATGCTGGTCAAAATGAAGAAGGAGATGAAGAAGGACTCCAAAGTTAATAGAGATCGGCTGGAGTGAGGATGCCTGGAGAATTGTTATGCAATCATAGCATTGAATGTCATGCTTGGGAAATTCTCCAAGAAGTAAATTCAGATGATTGTTGATCTGATCCTAAGTTCAAAACATGTGTATCACAGGTGATACATTGTCTACAATAATAAAGGATAGTGATAAATTAGACGATGATTTTCTGATTTTTATTTCAAAAATATCATAAGTTAGGAAAACTTATGATGCAAGCCTTATGAAGGAAAGGGGGATTATAGGTGCTTCCAGGCATATACAGTTTCGATTATAAGGAAAGATTCTAGTGGAACATAGGGAAGTTTTAGTACTTCCTGTTGAAAATATGATAATGCTAAAGTTGTTCAATCAAAGGATATATATCACGATAGTGGATTTTCTGATGAAAGATGAATAATGGATGATCTGGAGTCGGCATAAAAAGAATGTTTTAAGGTGGAACTGTTTTCCAATGTTTACCAAAATTTTGGGCCTGAAAAACGGGATATGGAGACGTCATATTTTTGTAAAGTATGGTGCACAAAATATTAGGGTTGTGCGCGAAAGATCTAGGTTGTGTGCAAAAAATCAGGTTTGTGCGCGAAATATTGTTCATGCGCACAATATTGGCTTGGATTTTTGTGCGCAAGAGAAGTTCCAAGACCGGCACTGGAAAATATGGCAAAGGCATGGACTACATGAAAGATTGGACAAAGTGTGTGAAAAAAGAGGTTGCGTGAAAGATTGGTTTTGCGCGCAATATGGAACATGGTTTAGAATTATGCGCACAAATGGTGTTTGGAGATCAGAATGAAGAAAAATAGAAAAGGCAGGGAGTGCGTGAAAAATTGGGCAGAGTGCGTGAAAAATAGGTTGCGCGAAAGATTGGTTTTGCACACAATATAAAACGTGGTGTGGAATTTTGCGTGCAATTGGTGTATTGTGATTGGAAAGTCAAAAAATGACAAAGGAAAGAGGCCCATGAAAAATCGGAGATGTTCACACAATGTGTGCAGAACATCAGACTTATGCGCGTAAAAATCAGTGTTGTGCAAAATTTGGGTTTGATGTTTTACGTGAAAGAGAGGATTCATGTTCAGAATGATGAAAAATGGAAAAGTCATGAGGTGCTCAAAAAATCCAGGTGGTGAGTGAAAATAAAGGTAGGTGCGCGTATTATAAATAAGTGAGAGATAGTTTTACATGTAGTGTCAAAAATGACTATAAATATGAGGTGACCCCCTCTAATTTCTTATGGCTCTAATCTTAGATAAATCCTGAGCTCTGATGTGCGGAAAAATTGAAGTATATAGTAATGCGCCAAAAAGGAAGTGTTGCGCCGAAAAGAAAGTGTTGCGCAGAAAAGGAAGCGTTGCGCGAAAAGGGAAGTTCTGCGTGAAAAAGAAGAGTTGCACGAAAAGGCTTTTTCACATCAAAATGTGTTTTTATGCGCAAGGATTTAATTTTACACGCAATCCACCTAGAAGGGTGCGTGAAAAATTTTAGGGTACCGCAAACCTTTAAAAAGTGTTATGCACTCTTGAAGTGTCTCGCAAAGAAGGAGAACTACACCCTTCGTGCGAAGAAGAACCCACAAACAAGTGACTGGTTTTCTCAAACCCTCGCTATGTTTCATGAAGGAGATCCCGTGAGTATACAACTGATGAATACTCACACTTGTAGTGATTTATGAAGATAGATCCACAAATCATCCCTGGTTCTGTGAACAAGAATCACACGTCCTCTGCATGAATAAGAAGACTCGTAGAGATCTCTGCTTGCACGAAGTCTCAATCAGAAGTAAGAGAAGAAGAAGAATAAATAAAGGTAAGAAAAGGTTCAACCTTAATTCCATATGAATGATCACATCACTACAACATTAATAGCTTTTTGCGGTAGTTTTTTAGCGGTTGTTTACTAAATCGCCACTAAATTTTTTATTAATGATTTAGCGGCGGTTTTTTATAAACCACCGTTAAAAAAAATCAACCCTGACACTCTCCCTCCCCCCCCCACCCCTCGCGGCCCCCCTTCTCTCCCTGACCCCTACAAGCCCCCCCCCCACCACCCGGCGACCCCCAAAACCCTTACCGCCTCACCACCTCACCCATTTCAGAGGTAGTTTATCAAATTGGTTATGAAAAATACCATATTTGATCTTAGTTAGTATTTTACTAGTGCACACTTGTTACTTCCCATGATAAAGAAAGATCCTTTTTTGGATATATTTTAGTGAACCATGAATTACTCCTCATCCAATAATTTATAACTAGTATAATTGGCATTTAGAGTAGTATGAAGAGAATGTATCCTTATAACCTGATTTATGTTTGGATTGATATTTTTATACCTGTTTGGATTCCATAATATAATATTCATTACTTATTCATGTTTTATGTTGTGATCATGTGGGACATAGAATTATTTTTTATTGATATTATAGTTAATGTATCATATTCAAGCATATTTACCTTTTGCTTTTTTGAGCATTAGATTCATTATAATGGAATTATTTCTTTATCATGACTATTACTTTGATATGTTGAGCTTGTTTTTACTTTTTTATACCAATCATATTGATTAGTATAAATAATAATGCTACCTTGACCATGGATATTGTTTTGATAAATAATGAGTATGTTAGAAGGGGTATTTTTCTATTGTATAGCTTGTGTGTTGGTATGTATTATATAAAGATTAATGAATGGGGTGGGATCAAAATAACTTGAAATTTTTATACCCCTTTCACATATCCCTAAATTCATGTGATGATAGTTCCTTGATTCTTGTATACACCTTCCTCTTTCAAAAATACAAGGATTTTCCCATGACTCAACCATGGGAAGTATTGCTATGATCTTAGTTCGATGGGAATGGAATCATGGATTCCTTGACCTGATGTCTCGTATCCAAGTCTAGGATCAAAGAAATTATGTTAGGTATGGACCCTCCCATTATAGGTATTTATTTTTTATAATTGATTCTATTTTATGAAGTTTTCCATTATCTGATGCTTCCATGTTTTTATTGATAAGCATTTGTAAATTCATTTTTATATAAATATATATAAATGTTTATATTGATATAAGGAACATATGTAAGTATATACCATATAATTTCGAAACTAGGTGGTTTATTACTGGGTATTATATGCTCACACCCGGCATACACACTTAGGGGGGACATAAAATTTCATGGTCTATTTTTCGGTTACCTATAGGTACAAGTACATGTTCAGATGAATTGTTTTTTCTAAGCATGGTTGATTTTTGTATGACTCGTGTTCCATTTAGTGTTGTAAATGGAGACAGAAGATTGATTTTTTCAGTTAGCCTTAGGTTTCAAGGATCATTTTATACTATTTACCTTTATATGATTTGTAAATATTTATCATATGGAATTCACTATATTTAGATCATGATAGTTTTCTTGTATTTTAGTTTATTAATAAAATTGGTTAAACCAAATCCCACTAGTATTCTTAGAACCCTGATGTTATTCTCCAGCCTTTGGTGATCGAGAGGTAAAAATGAGGCCATGTAGTCCTCTATCCTAGTACTATTTAGGTATCTCGGTCACCATCACTACACAACATGTACTTTTTTTCTTACATAAGATCTTGAATCATGGAGGTGGTTTTTTCTACTTGTACCTTTATCTCTTATATCCCTTGGTTTAAGATCCCTACCTCTTACTCCATATCAACCATTTATAGTAATTAATTATGGTTTTTTAAATTTAAATTGTTGATATAAAGGATTTAAATATTGATAGTCCTATTTCTGGTTATTTTCCCATCCAAAATAGTTTATCAAATTGCTTCATCCAAATTAGTTTGTATGTAAGATTGTGTTGAATAGTATAAGTTTATAGATTAATTTTTTGAGGCTTTATAATATATTGGATGTGAGTGAAGAGTTTTTTATTTGCTTGAATCTTTTAAAATGAAAATGTTTTTAGTATTCTCCCATAGATGTATGGAATTATCCAAACCACCTAAATATATATTTTATATTTGGTTTTATTTTTTATGAAGTGTGTTAATAGAGTTTTTTGTAGCAATTTGGCGATATCACTTCCTAGTTCCAGTTCATAGACTCGGCGGAGGCAATTATCAGACAAAACTCGATTCAATAGGATTATGGAGCATTCCACTATACATTATGAGGTTCATCATGAAAATTTATATTCATTGTATATCACGGATATTATGGATCTTTCCACTCATTTCTTATGATGTGTTGTTTAGATCTTTCAATTTTATTAGATGTTATATTCCTTTATCTGATTATTTCTACCTGATAACCATCATCCAATCATCTTTGTCTGATTATCCCAATTCAAAAAACTCGATCTGGTGAAACTCCATCTGATGATTTTTTTATCTTCTCATTTTAGTGAAAATAAAAAAACCCAAAAATATTCTACATGGAAATTAATTTCTGATTTTACTTTTTTTCAACCACCCACTTGAGCTCATCCTCTATTCAATGCATATAGTGTTATTTGAAATTTTTATATGGTTTGGGATGTCTTGGTAGACATGAGATGGTATTTTTGAGACTTAATAGGTGTATTATGAGAAATTTCATAGCCATATATCATCTTAAAGTGCCTTAAGTTACCATGGGTTATTGGGAAAACGTGTCTTTGAAGATTTTTTTTTGATCTAATCCTATACTTTTTCCAAATCTTTAACATATTTATATATTTTTTCAACTAGTATATATGAATCTATTTCCCTATTTATTAATAGTTATGTGTTTTAATTTTTTAAATATTGTGTAGGCACATTGTGATATATATGGATAAGAGCCGGAACACATGATCGAGGAACACACCTCAGTATGTTAAGGGTTTTGAGGAGTTTTTATATTTTTCAATTTCCAATCGATCCATTGATGGGAAAATAATATTTCCATGTCCTAAATGTAAATTTAGAATATGGTTGAAGAGAGATGAAGTTTATGAACATTTAATATTGAAGCAATTCCCTGGTCAATATTTTTGTTGGATTTGGCACAGAGAATCAAACCTTACAGAAAGGTTGAGCACTGATGTCAATCCACATAATGAGCTCCTAACTTCGTCGACAATGGGAAATGAAATATAAAACCTTATAAATTATGCATTTGGCACTACAAGACACGACCATCAACATCAAAACATATCAGAACAACCAGATGAGGTTGCTACAAATAGCAACATGAAAAGTGATGTTTTTGAGACTTTAGGACAACTAGATGAATATTGTAACATATCAGTGGATCCTCCTCTTGATTATGTGGATACTAATGTAAGATAAAACTTCACTGAGTAAAATATGTTTCATTGTTATGTATATTTTGTTTGTTAGTACTGTGCATCTGTTATCTTTTTTAAATTTTTTTCTGCATAAATTTTTTGAAATATATGTTCTGAACTTAATTTTATTTGATTAAATGATAGGAATTCTAAGGAGGAAGTGATATACTATTTCATCGACCACTGCGACAGATGAAAATCCATCTGTCTCCCTCCCTATGACATCTGAGCCACCATTCGCTTGCCCCCTACACCATCTCCCCCTACACCATCTCCCCCTACACCATCTCTCACACCCTTTGTGAGTGTCCCTTCAGTAGCTCAGTCGTCGTCTCTCGCTTCAGGAGCCTCAGCATTGGGGGAGCAGTGTTCCACTTCTAGTTCTTCATGGGGATACTGGAGGATGACTATTATAGGTACAAATTTTAATATGAATAAATTTATTGCACTTTTTTTATACTAATTTTTTGTTCATTAAAGATGGAAATAATGAAACTATGGAGAAAAATATAAAAAATTCAGATGTATGGAATCTGACCGGAGAGAAGATAATTGTCCCATTTTATTTATATGGGGTCCCTATAGATGATGCCATAGGATTACTTGGACAGATTTTAGGCCAGATGGCCACGGAGCATGTTTCCCTTCTTATTTCATATGATGATTTGAGACATATTCTTGCAAGTTGGAAAAATTAAGTTTTTGATTCCCAAATAAAGTTAATTTTAATACATTATGGTGTAATTGAATTTCATGTTATTAATATTTTCAAAATAAATTTCTGTGTACATATTTTTTCCACTTTACAGTTGCTGATGTGATAGTATGAAAGTGGAAATTGAAAAATCTTGGAAAAAAATGGAAAGACTTTAAATGGAGATTATGGGGCGATGTCAACGATACTTCATTGACCGCCCAACAAACGTATGACAAGATACCCGATGGGGTACCCAAAGAGCAATGGAATGTTTTTATTGACAGACATCGTGATGAGAATCAGATAGTATTTAAATATATATTACTATAATAATCTCATTTTACATTTATACATGTATATTAAGAGGAGATGACATTGAATACATTACTATTAAATTTAATTTTATTTATTTCAGGATCTTTTAAGAAAGAATACTTCAATCTGGGCTAAGCAGGTCATCCCTCGCACTGTGGGGTCAAAGAGTTTTTCTAAAAGCCAATATGCTCTGGTAATCTTTTCATTATTTTAAATATTTATAAGACAATATTATTTTTTTAATATATTAAATTGTTGAATTATTTTTGTTTAATGCAGTCACAGAGTTTAGGGCACGAAGCATCCCGAACAGAAGTGTGGTTGAATGTTCACCAAAAATTTGATGTAAGTTTTTGTTAATGATCCTACCAAAGAAGTTGGGGTATGAACTCATTTTTCATTATAATAACTTATTATCAGTTGTTATTATGTTAATATATATTGCTTCTAATATGAATGCTATTTGATTTATAGGTAAAAATTAAAGAATTGTGGGATGTCAATCCTACGCAGTTCTACTCAATCTCCCAGGATGACCTGGTTGTTAAAGTCTTTGGGAAGGAGCATCCTGGTAGAGTGTGCGGGATGGGTTTGGGACTCGTACCATCTGAGGTCTTTGGCAGGCCACCGAGGATTGAAGATGCATCTACTTCTGGCTGTAGTCAGTCCATACCCAAAGATACTCAGAGAGATATTGTTTCTCTACGAAACACAGTTCATGACCAGGGGCCTCAAATATCCGTTTTTTAGAAAGCGTTGATTTATTTATATCATAAGGCGGTCGAATCTGCCCCCGATGGTATTGCATCGACTGGTGGTGAGCAGGTAAATCACAAAAATTCAAAATCATTTAGTTTTCAAACTTTTATTGGTTTTAAGTTTAAATATAAATATACAACAGTATTTAATTTTCAATATAATGTTCTTTCAGGTGGTAGCAGGAAGTAGAGATAGAGGTGGAGAGGGTGATGAGCTTTTTTCATCATCGGACCGTGATTAGCTATTTTTTTGATATGTTGGAAAAATATGGTAACAGTCAGTTTGTATATGTATCATTTGTGGCACATAGTTTCCACCAAACATTTTCATGACCTAAAATTTTCTTGATTTCTCATGTTTCATTTTATGTATTTTATTGATTTTGGGTGTTTCCTTTTATGTTTTGATTTCTTGAGTGTGGTATGCACCATATATGTCCTCTATAAAAAAATCTCATGTATAGGAGGAGAAGGATGGGATGTATGGGAAACATTATGTGAGAAAGAAATAAACAAATTTATGTGAATGAGGAAGGGTCTCACCTTTAGGATATAACCAGTGTGATTATAATTTTCACCAAGGCCTATTATAGGAGATCCCAACATCGTTACATAAATTGAAACATCATGAATCAATCCACATATAGTTTTTATATAATACCCCTATGCATATTAGGCTCTTTCCTAGGGTAAGAGTCGTTTTTTTCATAACATAGGTTTATAGATAAAGAACCACATGCTAAGGATCCTTATGTAGATTTGGATAATATGTAGAGGAAGACAGGTCTTACTAGGTAGACTACTCTAAGAAGTTTCAAGTCTTACAAGATGGACCATGCATCACATAGTTTAACATCATGTGAAAATGACTAAAATATTCTATAGTTTAAGATCATATGAAAAATACCTTATTATATGAGGTTTAATGTAGTTTAAACTGATGTTTAAAATGAAATGAACTTGTCTGGATGCCAACCCTATGGATGGAAAACCAATGTGAATGAAGAAACCCAGTCACTAAGATAAAGTGGGGGATTTTATATCAGTTTTTTGGTTGGGTTTGAGATAGGAGATCTAGGAATCACTATGTATCCCATGAAAATAGGAATCAATTCACACATAGTTCTTATAATTTTGGGGAAAATATGATCACCTTGAATTATAATTGAGAAATAATAGGGAAACCAAAATAAATAGAATGATTGTAATGGTGCATACCCTTTATGAACTTCTCTTTGTGCATTATCAAGTCCTGGGGATTTTTAGGGAGAGTTTTGTGGTGATTTCTGAGGTTTGAGGTGGTGTTTTATCCTTTTGAAGGCCACCACGGCTTGTGTAGTGACTTGTCTGGATATGAAGGAGGTAGTTTTATGTTAGGAGTGCTCTTGTGTAAAATGTGATATATAACCATGACTTGGGGATGACATGGTGTTATGCGTGTTGTCCTAGTGGTTTTCCTATGCACCATGATAATCTTGAAATTCCCTTGGGTGGGCATGGAATATCGGAGGACCACCTGTCCAAAATAGGAAACCCAAGCTCACCACATTGTAGCCTTGGGCATGGTGAGGGTAAAATGGTTGGGAAATGGGAACTAGGTCATGGATTCTATACATGGAAGAATATAGAAGAACCACTATAGCTTAGACCACTCCATGTTCTAAGATTTGTGGGAGGCCAAATTCCATTTTAAAATGGGAAAAAAGATAAAATGATAATGAGGGTTCTAGATCACATTTTTACCAAACCCACCACATGAGTTTTGGATATTAACCATGTTTTGGTAGAGTTCAATGTGATTCACTTATAAATAGGGGTTTTATTACTTCCTTTTTTTGAATTTTAGACTTTCCCTCAATTCTTGGTTGACCCTTTGTCACGAACCAAATCTGGTCGCCGCCAAAATCGACACCAAACCAAGCCCGTGACAAGGCCCGAAGGGCGTTCCCGATCCCCACGGGCTGGCACAAGTGCCCGGGTATCATAAAATGATAATTGGGAACGATTTACCCGATTCTATAAACATTAAACAACAAAAAAACTCAATAAAACAAATCTGGATTTTTCAACTAAAACCATCTTTTACAAAATTTCAGAACTGAATTACATAAGTTAAAACTACATTTAAAGACCATTACAAAGGTAAAAAAACAAATAAGGACAGCCCAAGAACCCTTTTGTCAAGGGGAACCACCCTTATGCTATCTCCACAAGACTTCACTACCAAGGACCTGCTAGAAACCCGAACCACTGGAACAAAAAAAAACTGTACCCAACCTGCGACAACAAAAATAACCAAGTCTACTTACACCCAAGGGTGTAAGTACGGTGTGAGCCAAAGTCCAATAGGATACCACCACTAATAGATTCCATGTGATAAACATTTAATGGCGAAAAGCATGCATGTTTTCAAAGACATGAGATGCTAGTTAAAATTTCTAAAAGATGCAACATTAAATAAAAACAGTTTTTAGGTGGGATAATTTAAAGAATAAAAATATTTAAAATAAATACCATAGCTACTGAATTTTCCAGCCTCTCATACCGTATACCGACGGTAATAACAAAGTATCCAGTGAGCACAAGCAATGGGAAATAACCCCTAGGCACTAGCTAGCTGCGGGTCCCAGGTACCTCGTATCTCGGTGAAGGTAACCATCACAAATATTCATTCTCGTGCACGAGCCACTAGTAGGGAACATACCCATAACCTAGTGGTCCCCAATAATCATCATCATAGTTTAGTTAGAGTTGTAAGCGTCAATCTTGCTAAACTGAGGCCAAACCTCACAGATTCACTAGCATACTAGTACACGTCCACCCACCTAGATACCCGGATTTTCCCTTTGTGCTCAAACAAGTTCAGCAATCCAAGAAGTATAGTTTTCACATGAAAATATCACTTCCACATCACAAATTAACCAAACAGCCCCATGTACATCACACAAGTCAAAAATTCCACTTTTCATTCAAATGAATTTTGAAATCAAACTCACTCCAAATTGCCTACAACACTTTTCAAATTTCATTAACACTTCCACAAATCCATTAAACAATTTTATAAAACCATTACAAGATATTCAACTCACATAACAGCCCACACACATGTCACACAATACCATTCTCACCTTCACAATTCATTTTATAAATAAACTCACATGAAATATCCCACACCCGTGTTTCGCACACAAAACACAATTTAGTAAAACATTTCGACAATTTATAAAAAAAAATTATGAAAATGTTCAACATCTCAAATCACCACTTTACCATTCAAAAACCCACATTAGGTGAACACACTCACCCAAACAGTACATATACACCCTTTCCCAACTTTGTGTAACCAAATAAAACATTGGCAATTTTTATAAAACAAACCCAAGAGGTATAACCATTGTTTGCACACTAAACCCATTTCAAAACCCTCATTTAAAAGCAAAATCATACCAATACCAATCCAAAACAGAATTTTTCAGCCCTAAATCAATTATTAAACCACCCCCAAATGTTATAAAAATACATCAAATAATACCACAAAGATACACATGAAAAACACACGTTTTCATAAATCACCTTCAAGAAGTACAACATGTTTTTACTCCTTAAACTCATTAAAAAAAACCTACATTCAAGGCCAACATGACAATAAGGAATTAACAAACCAGAATTGGAATCCCCTTTCAAGACTAATAAATCACTTTCATATGTTATAAACTAAACCCAAACATTACCCCAAGAGTCACACATGAAAAGTACCCAACTTCAAGCTATAATGCAACTAAAAATTAAATGTTCAACCAAATCCATCAAAACTGTTTTCACAAAACATAAAACAGATTATAAACATGCTAAATTAATAATCCATGCAATCTAACTCATCATAAAATGGCTACACATGGAATCACCTACCTTTTGAGTCGAAATCCTCAAAACTTGGTGCGAAACCTTAAGCGCACCACCTCCGCACCACAAGGAATATAAATTCATACCTAGACCACCAAAAATTGACCCAAAATATACCAAATCAGACCTTAGGATCGAACCCTAACTTCTGGACATTTTAGAATATAATGAAAGAGGGAGGAAACCCTAAGGAGAATGAAAAATTGAAGAGAGAAACACTTACTCAAAACAATCATGAATAAAACGACCCAAAATCCACCAGATTCTGAATCTGAAAACATCCAACCATTCAAGGGATGTTCGAACAAGGATTATGAGACCATTTAGGAATTTGAATGGGGAAAAAAGAGTGAGAATTGAAGGATTTATGAAGGAAACAAATTACCTTTATTAATCTGCCCGAAATGTGAGTGCTTCAGAAGTTTCGACCTAAACCGCGATGAAACGGAGCTTCAAAGAGGGTGGGAGGATATGGGACGCGCGGCTGGGTTCAAGGGGAGTGTTTGGGGCTTGGAATCACCAAAAAATCCTTAATATTGTATAAGTTATTAATTAAACAAAATTTATATTTAAAACTGGAATTGGGCTTTCGGGCAGGCCCAATCCCTTAAATAAAAACCCATATACAACTTGTTTATGGTTTTCTAAAGGCTCCAAACTACAATGGTGGTGTTTCTATATCAGGGTAGACCATTTAGGAACTTGAATGGGTGAAAAATATTAAAAATTGAAAAAGTTATAAAAGAAACAAAATTTATTTTTAAATCTGGAATTGGGCTCACGGTTTGGCCCAATTCATGAAAACTCACCCATTCCACCATAAAAGCTTGACAAACCCCAAAAACAAATCATAAATGAAAAATAAATGAAATTTAACTTTAAAATAATTCATGTATGTGACAATTCTCCCCACCATGAAAACTTTCCATCCCCGGAAAGTGACCACAAGGCCAGATACCAAAACCATGCCCAACCGATAAACTAAGACGTAATTCTTTGCCAAGCTTTGCCCCCAAGGGTCAAAACACCTCCAGTGATCAATTAAGGAATGATTAATCTCACAACCCAAACTTACACCACATTACTGAAATGATCAATCACATTCATACATTATCCCAAAATGAAACTCCTCGAACGCTATCCGAACAAGACTCAAGCAATTCACCCAAACGAACAACAACTTCAAACAAGGTTACACATACCTTGCTACAACTAAACCATTGTGCACTCTCCAATCTCAATGGTTACCCAAAGAAGATTTAGGTAGCTTGATAGATCTGAATGAGACTACCTACCAACAATCCTTGACCTTGGATAAGACTAAGTTATTGGTACGGGGGGAAAAAATAGGCTCCCCACCATAAGAACCAACAATCTTAATCGACCAGCATGGGCCGGTACAGAAAGACCCCAAAATATAAAGTGTTGGGACGACCACATGGTGAGTCTTCACGGTTTGGGAAACCATGAACCAACAGTGGAGATTCTTCTATCTACATGGTTTTTTTTTGTTCATGGTTAGAACTAACCATGTGAAAACCGCGTGCTCAACTTTTCAAGCCAAATTTCCAACCATTCTTCAAAGACTCAATGGAAACCAAATGGGGAGGGAATAACATTGTGTGATGACATGGGTACAAAACCCTCCACCTATTTCCACAGAACGGGAACAACAGAAGAAATATGATGACACCATAGGTTTAAACTCTTCCTATCTTTCATACTGAGGATAGGACTTTGTACAAGGGTTTAAACGACACTGGGATTTCCCCTGACTACGCGCCAGCTTCTCTCCGGGACCTATGGTTGGAGCTCAAAATATTGAAGCATCTTCGGCCACGCAGTTTGGCTGTTGAAACCCCTATGTGGAAATTCTTCTTTCGGTGCCACAAACAACTACACCGCATACCCTGATGGGTTCATAAAGACATAACACACTCCATAACTCACTTTACCAAAACCAGACATTTCACTGAAACAAGGGATCAGAATAAGCACACACATCACACCTTTTTTTCTTTGGCTGAGAAACAACAGAAGGGCATTACACGTATAAACATTGTCCTCTAAGGTAGAGGATTTGATGTTTTTACCAAGGGATACATACTCCCAACATAACATAGAACCTAAGAGGATAGTGTGACCTTGACCTTTATAGTCAAAAGAGCACACAACATCACAATGCATCACCGAACATGACCCTTGTGATTGATAGAAACAATACATGGAACATGACCATATTCCAAGTCCCTAAACAACAGACAAGTCCAAAAAGTGGACACAATATCCTATCAGGACCAAAATCTCAAAATTGGTGGTTTAATAATAACTCTTGCTTCAAGGAAACTATGAAGAACCCAGAGGCCCTCTTAGACACCATCATGACACTCATCCACACTAACAACCAAAGAACACTTCCACCATCGATGAATCAAGAAACTTAAGAAACCAAGGCCTCTTTCAACCTTCCACAAGAACTATCCCACTACAAGAGGATCTACAAATCAACTAAATGAATGGTTGTAGACTCAATCAACAATGATCTATAAAATATTCCTTATATTGATCAACTGGAGGATTTTCCAATGGAGAAACAATACGGGTTGCACTTCAGTTCTGCACTAACCCTAAATGGGGGCATACCTTATCCAATGGGAGAACCCAAGGAACCAACCAAGATGGTTCATTGGTCAAAATATACCACAAACCAGATCCAAACACATGAAGGGAACCATCATAAAGGCTCCCCAAAACATTTTTCAAAAGAGACCACTAATTGTCCCTATAACACAACTTACTGACCAAACCCAAACCCAAAACACAGTTCAAACAGGAGGGGTTCTTGGACTCAAAACATCCCACAACATCAACATTTTCGAAAAACACATAATATAAACCATTCCATACAATTCATCAAGTCTTCATGTTTCTCTTTAAAAACAGTTCTTTAAAAACAAATGGTTCAGCGGTTAGCACATCCACCAATGGTACCCCATGGGCCTTACACATGCATGTTTCTGTGCCACACTGGGCACCCTCCTCGTATCCATCTCGACACTCATCCAATCATTTCATCAACCATCCATCTTCCCATATAACCCCATGCATGTGGTTGCTCACGAAAATACCAAAGGTTAAAACAAAAATTTGTTCCACTTTTCAAAACCAAAACGGTCAACCAACACATCCTTTTTCCTCAAAACCGCTAACCATGAGATCAAAATCCCAACTCACATCTTAAAAAATTTCAGAAAGTCACAACCATTTAGAAAATAACTCACTTTCAAGATATTCACATCAATTTCAAAACATCTCATCCCATTAAAGCAGACTCTGATTGTTTAGAAAACTCTATTAGAAACACTTTTCAAAACCAACTTCAATATAGTTCCCGCTTTCAAAGAGGTGTGAGCACACCATTTTATATTTCAAAACAATTCTGAAAATTCAGTTCTGCCATTTCATAAACCCAACCATTCCCTCTTTATTTGAAAATCATTTCATAAAAACTTTACGCTTCTTAAAACCAAGTCACCTTAAAACCAAAATGCCAAGATTTCAAAACTAAAGAACACCAGACAATGCAAGAGGAAACTAGTTTCAGTGGGTGACTTGGACATATGGTTGGCGGCCATATTCCAATCACTTCACTGTCACAGAGAGTGTTCTAGGGAATATCCCCGGCTCCACATGGCTTTCCAGACCCTGCGAGCTCATTGAGACCATTAACCCAACTCTCTTTTCATTTCCCCTAATCATCATCAAACCAAGAAAACCCAAAGACATAGACAAATCCCAACTTCCCCTGGCGACTTGAATCCTGAAATGAGGTGTGGTGATCAAGCACACTACCCATAACCAGAATTCCATGTCCCAACAATCATAACTCTAGACTATGTTGACTATTTCCCAAATAACATGACTCAAATGGAGCGAACCTCCTTTGATACCATTTTGTCACGAACCAAATCTGGTCGCCGCCAAAATCGACACCAAACCAAGCCCGTGACAAGGCCCGAAGGGCGTTCCCGATCCCCACGGGCTGGCACAAGTGCCCGGGTATCATAAAATGATAATTGGGAACGATTTACCCGATTTTATAAACATTAAACAACAAAAAAACTCAATAAAACAAATCTGGATTTTTCAACTAAAACCATCTTTTACAAAATTTCAGAACTGAATTACATAAGTTAAAACTACATTTAAAGACCATTACAAAGGTAAAAAAACAAATAAGGACATCCCAAGAATCCTTTTGTCAAGGGGCACCACCCTTATGCTATCTCCACAAGACTTCACTACCAAGGACCTGCTAGAAACCCGAACCACTGGAACAAAAAAAAACTGTACCCAACCTGCGACAACAAAAATAACCAAGTCTACTTACACCCAAGGGTGTAAGTAGGGTGTGAGCCAAAGCCCAATAGGATACCACCACTAATAGATTCCATGTGATAAACATTTAATGGCGAAAAGCATGCATGTTTTCAAAGACATGAGATGCTAGTTAAAATTTCTAAAAGATGCAACATTAAATAAAAACAGTTTTTAGGTGGGATAATTTAAAGAATAAAAATATTTAAAATAAATACCATAGCTACTGAATTTTCCAGCCTCTCATACCGTATACCGACGGTAAT
The DNA here is from genome assembly GCA_963277665.1 of Viscum album. Taxonomy (NCBI): domain Eukaryota; kingdom Viridiplantae; phylum Streptophyta; class Magnoliopsida; order Santalales; family Viscaceae; genus Viscum; species Viscum album. The sequence continues at coordinate 1,360,326,791 of OY728152.1, read as the reverse complement.
AACAAAGTATCCAGTGATCACAAGCAATGGGAAATAACCCCTAGGCACTAGCTAGCTGCGGGTCCCAGGTACCTCGTATCTCGGTGAAGGTAACCATCACAAATATCCATTCTCGTGCATGAGCCACTAGTAGGGAACATACCCATAACCTAGTGGTCCCCAATAATCATCATCATAGTTTAGTTAGAGTTGTAAGCGTCAATCTTGCTAAGTGAAACTGAGGCCAAACCTCACAGATTCACTAGCATACTAGTACACGTCCACCCACCTAGATACTCGGGTTTTCCCTTTGTGCTCAAACAAGTTCAGCAATCCAAGAAGTATAGTTTTCACATGAAAATATCACTTCCACATCACAAATTAACCAAACAGACCCATGTACATCACACAAGTCAAAAATTCCACTTTTCATTCAAATGAATTTTGAAATCAAACTCACTCCAAATTGCCTACAACACTTTTCAAATTTCATTAACACTTCCACAAATCCATTAAACAATTTTATAAAACCATTACAAGATATTAAACTCACATAACAGCCCACACACATGTCACACAATACCATTCTCACCTTCACAATTCATTTTATAAATAAACTCACATGAAATATCCCACACCCGTGTTTCGCACACAAAACACAATTTAGTAAAACATTTCGACAATTTATAAAAAAAATTATAAAAATGTTCAACATCTCAAATCACCACTTTACCATTCAAAAACCCACATTAGGTGAACACACTCACCCAAACAGTACATATACACCCTTTCCCAACTTTGTGTAACCAAATAAAACATTGGCAATTTTTATAAAACAAACCCAAGAGGTATAACCATTGTTTGCACACTAAACCCATTTCAAAACCCTCATTTAAAAGCAAAATCATACCAATACCAATCCAAAACAGAATTGTTCAGCCCTAAAACAATTATTAAACCACCCCCAAATGTTATAAAAATACATCAAATAATACCACAAAGATACACATGAAAAACACACGTTTTCATAAATCACCTTCAAGAAGTACAACATGTTTTTACTCCTTAAACTCATTAAAAAAAACCTACATTCAAGGCCAACATGACAATAAGGAATTAACAAACCAGAATTGGAATCCCCTTTCAAGACTAATAAATCACTTTCATATGTTATAAACTAAACCCAAACATTACCCCAAGAGTCACACATGAAAAGTACCCAACTTCAAGCTATAATGCAACTAAAAATTAAATGTTCAACCAAATCCATCAAAACTGTTTTCACAAAACATAAAACAGATTATAAACATGCTAAATTAATAATCCATGCAAGCTAACTCATCATAAAATGGCTACACATGGAATCACCTACCTTTTGAGTCGAAATCCTCAAAACTTGGTGCGAAACCTTAAGCGCACCACCGCCGCACCACAAGGAATATAAATTCATACCTAGACCACCAAAAATTGACCCAAAAGATACCAAATCAGACCTTAGGATCGAACCCTAACTTCTGGACATTTTAGAATATAATGAAAGAGGGAGGAAACCCTAAGGAGAATGAAAAATTGAAGAGAGAAACACTTACTCAAAACAATCATGAATAAAACGACCCAAAATCCACCAGATTCTGAATCTGAAAACATCCAACCATTCAAGGGATGTTCGAACAAGGATTATGAGACCATGTAGGAATTTGAATGGGGAAAAAGAGTGAGAATTGAAGGATTTATGAAGGAAACAAATTACCTTTATTAATCTGCCCGAAATGTGAGTGCTTCAGAAGTTTCGACCTAAACCGCGATGAAATGGAGCTTCAAAGAGGGTGGGAGGATATGGGACGCGCGGCTGGGTTCAAGGGGAGTGTTTGGGGCTTGGAATCACCGAAAAAGCCTTAATATTGTATAAGTTATTAATTAAACAAAATTTATATTTAAAACTGGAATTGGGCTTTCGGGTAGGCCCAATCCCTTAAATAAAAACCCATATACAACTTGTTTATGGTTTTCTAAAGGCTCCAAACTACAATGGTGGTGTTTCTATATCAGGGTAGACCATTTAGGAACTTGAATGGGTGAAAAATATTAAAAATTGAAAAAGTTATAAAAGAAACAAAATTTATTTTTAAATCTGGAATTGGGCTCACGGTTTGGCCCAATTCATGAAAACTCACCCATTCCACCATAAAAGCTTGACAAACCCCAAAAACAAATCATAAATGAAAAATAAATGAAATTTAACTTTAAAATAAGTCATGTATGTGACACCCTTACTCATCTTCTCCTTCCCCATTCACCTCCCTTGGTGTTCCAAACCACTTTGATCATATTGGATCATTTAGATTGAAGTTGTTTGATTCATGGTAGCTCTCACTTTCCCCATTACTCCTTTATTATTTTTCTATTATATTCAAGAGTTCATTATGGTGGTAATTCTCCTCTTTTTTGGGTGGTTTTTGATGGAGTCTTATTATTCATTGGATTCAATAGTGATTCACTAGAGATTAGTGGTGGTTTATCCTTGGTTCTTGTTCATTTCTCCTTGAAGATTCAGTCAAAGTTGGGGATCCTTCATCTCCCCTTCTTTATATGTACATTTGGGTGGTTTTTACTTATTCTTTTTATTTATTCTTATATGGCCACACTAACTTGGTTTTCCAATTATGACTTATTTTGAGATAGTGTGTTGTTTTGGTTTTTATAAAATTTTCTATGTATGTTTGTATAACCTCACCACATATGAAAACGACTAAGAATATATATCTATTAAATTGGTTTCTCATGCAATATTGTATTTCTATGTGAATACCCTTCATAATAATTTAGTAATTATCATAAAAATCCTTATTAAAGCTAAATTATGTGTGGTGGTTGTGATGTATAGTGGTTATGATGTGTGGTGGTGGTGATGTGGGGTGGTTGTGATGCGGGGTGGTTGCGATGTGTTGTGGTATATGTTATATCTATTGGAATGAGTTTTTTTTCAGGGCATTGATAATGGCCCTCCAGTATTAGCTGCATTTTTTTTGTAAATCTGGCTTTAGCGGCGGTTTTAACCGCCGCAAAATAAATATAATATATTTAGCGACGGTTTTAACTGCCGCTACAATTACGGTATTTAGCTATCTGCGGCGGTTAAAACTGCCGCTAAACAGTTTTCATATTCCTTTATTATATCGCGGCGGTTTTAATGGTTTTAGCGGCGGTTTTCCCTGGCGAAACTGATATTTTTTAGTGGCAATTAAAACCGCCGCTAAACAGTTTTCATATTCCTTTATTATATCGCAGCGTTTTTAATGGTTTTAGCGGTGGTTTCCCCCCGGTGAAAGTGATTTTTTTAGCTGCAGTTATAACTGCCACGAAAGAAAAACCAGTTTCGCTGGGGAAAACCGCCGCTAAAACCATTAAAACCATCGTTAAATTCACCCACTACGACGGTTACCATAAACCGCCACTAAATCTAAGAAACCGCCGCCTATTGTATGCCGACACACACTTTAACAGCGGTTTAAATCGCCGCCATTTCCAAAAAAAATGCTGGGAAATGGTCTTTTTCCTGTAGTGCATGCATTCATGAACAAGAGAGAGAAGAATTAAATTCAGATGATGACAAGTGAACCGATCTTCATTGCTTGAATAATCACAATGGTGTATGTGATTCTAGCCAAGAAGAGAGAAGAAGTTTTAGTGCAGTCGGTTGTTGCACTAAGAAGAAGAAAGAAGAAGTTTTAGTGTAGTTGCTTGTTGCACTAAGAAGAAGAAAGAAGAAGTCTAGTACAATTTGTATTGCACTAGAAAAGAAGAGAAAGAAAGAAGGGAGAATTGCTTGTCTATTGCTTTGCAAGTAATTAAGTGAAGAGTACTAAAGAAGATCAAGAGCAGATCCTACCTTTTGAAGAATGAAGATGATTGTCTTCATAGGCAGTATAAAGACCCAGCTAGAGGTTGCAAGTTGGACTAGGCTATCATCGGTCCAAGGAAGAGGATTGTTTCCCACCCCCCTCCAAAGTGTAGGGACTCACATTGGCTAAAGGATTATTTTCCTAGCCACTCCATTGTAAAAGAATATCACATTATAGTGGAGAATCCATGCACTGGTCATACTCATGCATGACAAGGACGTAGCTACTCTTATTGAGTGGTGAACCTTGTAAAAATATTATGTGCATATTTTTAATGCATTATATTATTGCATGCGACAGAAAAAAGAGAATAAGAAACTCAAGATCCTAACAGGTCAAGAGGTACAGGGATAAAAAATTGGAATTGGTTTAAAAAGTTCTCAACACCGATTCCCCCCCCCTCAGTGTTAGGTATATCCCAAACTGATCCTCTCATATAGCTAATCCATCAAGCCTTATTTATTTAGTACACGACATGTAGGCCTAGTGGGCATGAAGCCCATAACATGGCATGAAAGCCGATTATAGTGTCATGCTTGCATCATATTTGCATCACAGTTTGTCTGCATCATGTCTGTGTCACCATTTGTTAGCATCATCATCTGCGTCACATCCTACATAGTACTGTAATAGTACTTGCGTCTACCCGGATTTGAACTCTTGAGTTTGATGCAGAATTACGTGGAGCTTTTACCACTCGGGTAAACCCCCAATTGCAAAATGTATTTATATATAATTATAATCTTATAAATACTTTTTTTAAACATTATATACATATATTATTAAAAATATATATATTAATTATAAACATGCGTTTTTTATTTAATGTATATAAATAAACATTATTTTTTAATATAAATATAATAATTTTATATAAATTAATAATATTTTATATTAAAAACTTTTATCAGCGCTAAGAATAGCGTTGATAAATCTACCCTTTATCAGTATTTTTACCTAGCACTGATAAATGTGAGGCTTTTATCAGCGCTTTTTTCTTAGCGCTGATAAAAGTCAGCGCTGCCCTTGGGCTAATCTGTGGTAGTGAATAGCTATGAAGATTTTGTTCTCAACTTTTTACTAGAGATTCGAGAGTACATTCAAAAGCCAATTCTCCAAATAGCCATGACAAATTGCATGCAAACTTTAAAAAAAAACAGGAATTCAGAATATTAATCCCTTTTTAATGGGTAAAATCAAATATTATGTTAAAATTTTACCATTGGTCGTTAATTATTATTAAAGATCAGTGACATTATAAATGTAAAGCTTGTTAAATATATGATACATGAGGGGTTTAGAGAACAGTATTGATGGAGATGATGATGATGATGAAAGGTAGAAGAGTACCGTCCAAAATCAGTTAATTTAGTTGCCAAGAAGAACTAAATAAAGGAAAAACGGAGGGAGCATGGGCGGGGCCTGGATGGGGTCATCCATTGATTCCCACTTTCCATATTCCCCGCATAAAACAAATCCAAAGTGGGAATTCCAATCAAATGGCCTCCCCACGCTTACTCCCTTCTTCCAAAATCTCATTATTCCCCCACCCTTTTCCCATCCCAAAATAATGCAAAGGGCGCCAGCTTTACACGTTACGAACACCCATTAAGAATATATAGTAATAAAATCATATAGTTTCTTATAAAATTATTCAAAGGTGTCGCCTTTATCAACCACAACAGTTTCATCACTTCATAATTCACATTTCTCCTAAAATTCAGCAACAAAGAAGTCTTTTTTCACGCTTTCATGCGCCTACCTCCCCCCTGAATCTACGCTTACACTAATAATGCAATTCTAAAGCAGGTGTGAGTAAAACCCACTGTTATTAATCCATCCCTAATAATGATTTGTCAATCATTCCTCATCAAGAATGCGGCGCAACCCAACCATCATTCTGCCTGCAATTGAAAAGCTTCATCAATGGCGTTCGGCGGTCTGCACTTTCCATCGGCTAAATAATCACTCTTCCACTGCTGATCGCGTCTTGTTCGTTGATGAAGAATCATCATTATATATGTGTATATGTTTATATGTATAGATAGAGAGAGAGAGAGAGAGATAGGTAGAGAGAGTTGATGAGTTAAAATTTTCATGTCTATCTATACGCTCCGCCATAAGTCGGCGCCCAGAAATCTGCAGTGGTCTCATGGGCGATCTGCAAAGTGGTCGAAAGGGGCACGAGGCACAGCCCGCGGCTTCTGAGGCTTGGCCCTTCAGGGTCTCTTGATTTTTCAGACGATGCCTGATGATGTTGGATTGGATGAACGCCAGTGGTGTTCATGCATGCAGTGCTGAAATTCTGAAAATGATCCACGAAACAAATGAAAAACCTAGAATTAGTCACAGGGATGAAGAGTTTGGAACATACACTGACTTGTTGATGAAGGCACTTGATGTATTCGATCGCTTCTGAGAGAACTGAAGCAGTATCCGTCTGGAAATGGACGAGGTTAATCTTGGGTATAAAAACAGAAATGTCGACCAAAAATTTCACCTTTCCGAAAGGCGAAACCAGTTGTTGGAGCGCAGTGATTCTGTCCCCCATCTTCTCCTTCCTCGCCTGTTCATGCCCATGAGCTACAAAGTTATGTGTTCTACTAAAAGAGGAATCTTTCCAGCTTCAGTAAACTCAAACCCGTCGTACCTTGTTAAATCCCGGCAAGCTCGCCGCCGCCGGCGGCGGCGGCTCGTTCCTGGAACGCTTCATCCCCGGCTCACCCACGCACTTCTTCGCCGCCGAATCTCGCGCTCCTTCGGCCGCGATCTGCATGCAAGAACACTCTCAGCCCTAATCTTTATGTTAGGGTTTTTTAGACATCCCACCTTCGGTTTCTCATCAAATCTCGCTGAAACCGACGCTTTCATCTGGGGCGCCCAGGAGGCGGTCTCGCCGCCGCTGGCCGGCGCAATCCCGTAAGAGGCGTTATTGGAGAACTGCAACAGCTGGTGGTGGTGATGCTGGCCGTGCTGCTTCGGCGGCGACAGCTCGTCGGGGGGAAATTTTCCGGCGGCGGCGGACGGCATCAAGGAACTGGGTAGGATTTGGTGAGTGTAGTTCTCCGGATAGAGGTGGTACCCGGAGATGGAGCCGGTCTGATCGAAACCGGACTGGTGTAATTCTTGCAGCATATTAGCTGGGGTGTTAATATTGATGTCGATGTTATTCCCGTAAGGCGACTCCATGCCGTGTAAACCGGCGCCATGGGAGTCGAATCGATGAGGAGGCTGGTGATCCGACAGCGAGAAACTCAAACCGGTAGGCTGGTTCATTTCTTCATGAATTACGGTTCCCCCTCCACTGTTTACAGAAGCGTAACAGCAAATGAGTTCCTAGGTCAGGAGGGAGGAAGAAGATGATTACTTACAGTAAAGATTGGTTACTGGCCCAATCCAGCGTTTGCGAGGAGAGACCCAAGCCCATGACCTGGAGATTCGGGTCCGTGAGCAGCGAGCCGGGCGGCCCATGGAGCTTCGGGGCTGCGTCGCCGAAGAGCGCGCCGGAAACTGAATCGACAGGGGAGGTCGTGGATTTCATGTCGTCGACCAGGTGCTGCTGCTGCTGGGGATGGTGCGCTGGTGTCCACCCAAAGGCGCCCATGCTGCTGAGCTGGGTAAGGGAAGAGGGAGAGGAGGAGGAAGTGGGCGGCGACCGGGTTTCGAACCGGTTCGGCGCCGATTCCCACCAGTTCCCGCTGCAAACTCCGGTCTGCCTGTACTCGTCCGCCATGGCCGCCGTGAGAAGTCGTGCTTCGATGCTTCGCTCGACCTGCTTACTCTCTGCCTGGATTCTGTCTGGGTCGTCTCCGGCGCTTTGCTGTCTCCACTTGCTTATAAAAAAAATCGAATATGAACAACAATTCGCAGCATCTAGGTATTTATACATGGAACTAGGGATGGCTTTCGAATAAATTTATATTTTCTGGGTTGAAGTCAAATAATAAATATTTCCGCTTCAGAGCCCTAAGAACTTCGCCCAATGCAAGGAGCGTGAATTAAAGTGTTATTTAAAAAAAATACTTATATAATGAATTTTCAAGAACTTTTTTAAGAAAAAATTGAAAAAAAACGAAACCAAAAAAAATTTAAATATAATGTATATATATCGATTAAAATTTATTCTTAAATAATTTCTCCCATTTTGACCCATCGACATTATGAAAGTATTTCACTGAGCCGGCTAAGTATTGAAACTGAGCACTCACTACTTGATTTTTTTAGTGACAAAAATAAATTGAAAATTATAAAATATAGCAGTGGATCTGCTGACGCGGGGTTGACAATTCTGCTTTCGTTTAACTCACCCTCTCCTTTATATATTTAAATATAAACGTAAAAAATAATGTTTTTTTTAAAACCCAGTTATTCCAATTATGTGCAATAAAATGAATAAATAAAAAAACATGGATTAAGTCATTTCCTTTCCTGTCTTCTGCCAAAAGTGAATTTTTTTCATTCCCACGTTTTCTTCCTTGGCAAGGTCTGTTAATGGTGTGTGGCTGGATCAAGGCCGAGAAAATAAATACAAAATGATCACAATCGCCTATTGTTATAGATGTTTTCATGCCTTACATTCAAATTTTTGGGCACTTCTAACATTTCATTTATTTCAAGTCCTCAAGGTACATGGTTCAGTATTTTCATTTTATATATATATATATTTTTTAAGATTTGTGTGTGTCTATATATTTGTTTCCTTGGGGCTTGGCTCCATGGTGTGCCATTTTAGATATATATTTATATTTATGTATAATTTTTATAAAAAAAATTAATGTGTGTGTGTGTATGTATATGTAAATATAAATATTAATATATAATTTTTCTTTTGTCTATAAAAGTGTATGTGTGTACATATAATATTTATAAAACAATTTCTATATTATATTTATATTATATTTATATTATATTTATATTATATGTATAAATATATATTTTTATGTATGATAGTTGGGGGCTTGCCTGAGTAGTAAAGACTCCCTGTAATCCTATATCAAACCCGGGTTCAAATACGAATGAGGGCAAATTTTCACTGGCAAACGGTGACACAGACATGACACTAGCAAGCGGTGACATAGGCATGACGTAAGCAAACGGTGACACAGACATGATGTAGGCATGACGCTACACTAGGCCTTCGGGTCAGTTTGTGGGCCTTTGGGCCATGTAATGAGCTTTATGCCCACTGGCCCTTCAGGGTATGTACTAAATAAATAAGCCTTGATGGGTGGACTATCCCCCGGGAGGCTATGACCTGTCTTTCCGGCCTGTGTATGTAGTGTGTGTGTGTACTTAATGTAATTGTACCCCCACACACTTACAATATATATATATATATATATATATATTTGTACGTATGTTTGTATGCATGTGTATAATCAATTTTTAATTTTTAATTTTAATTTCAACTTCAACTTCAATTTTGATTTTAAATTTGCATTAATTGTTTCATTTGCAGTGTCAATTTTAATTTCAATTACATTTTTAAATTTGATTTTAATTTCAACTTCCTTGCAAAAAAAATAATTTTAATTTCAATACATGTTTTTTATTTTCTATTCTAATTAATTCAAATTTTAATTTCATATGTTATTATATATATTGTTAGCCCTAATAGATTGTGCAATCACCCTGAGAGGGGCCTAATTAGAGGTGACCAACTTGTACTGATTAAATTCAACTTAAACCTTCGCTTCCTTTAAGTTAATTGAATCTCTGTCATTGGTTAAGATGTATGGATCTTTAATATGCACTCCCAACACTTGCCCCCTTAAGCAATGTAGATAAAGTAAAAGCAACACCACACATGGATTTTTACAACGTTCGATCATAGTGCGAGAAACCTACTTCTTGATACTTCTAGTTATCATCCAAATCTGAATATTTTCACTATCCTCATAAGTGTTACAATGAGGCAAGTTGTTATCCTTAACCAAAAAGTGCAATTATTATCCTTAACTCCAAAACCACAATATTATGCATGTGGTTAGACTATCTCTTGAAAAGCCTCTTTTACCTCTTGGTAGGAATGGTGATATTTTTTTGTCATGAACCAACCCGAGTCAACTCTGTACTAGTCACTTGAGCCAGTTAGCAACATGGCTCGAAGGTCGTTCCTGATCCCCACGGGCTGACAACTAGTGTCAGACATCAAAGTGAGATAGTTGGGAACGGTTTGACCCATAAACAAAAGACAGATACCTGAATATAAACTGAACAAAACAAAAACAACACTAGCTGCATAATATAAAATAAAGATAACCAGCTAGACATGCCTCCCAGTGACCCCATGAGTCACCACCAAACATAGAACCACACTTGCCCAGGAGCGATCCGAGACTAGATTCTGAAACTGAAAAGTAAAGTAGGCGTGAACACCGAGATGCTCAGTATGAATGTCAAGGAATAACAACGCTCTATGCCCTTACCTTTAAAAATAAATCCAATCATGTTAATTTGAAAATAATACATTAAAATAATGTTTTTCATTCTTTTCAAAATCAAGTGACAAGTTTACATTTTTAAGAAAAACATTTATCTCCCACTACAATTTAAAAATAGAATCCAAGCATGCATTAACATTCCAAAATGAAAGGAAACCAACTTCGATTAAGAAGTGTTTTTTTTTCACAAATGAGACATCAAGTGAGAAACAACTGAAATGAAACGTGGAATAGTAACCACACCAAATATCAATCTCGTGCATGAGCCACTAGTAGGGAACACACTCATAAAATAATGGTCTCCAATCCATCATCAATATTTAGGTAGTGTTGTCATTGTCAATCTTGCTAGAAGAAACCGGGACAAACCACTTCTGTATCATCTAGCATACTAGTCCCAGTCCGCCCACCTAGATACCTGGGGTTGCCAATGTGCTCTATTTCAATGGTGGTGAGTTTTATCAATAAGTAAAGACACACACACACACACACACACCACATTATTTATCTAAAAACTTTGCAGTTTTCACCACCGACCTCCCCCCTTAAGCGCATCCCCCTCTTTTTCTTCAAAAACACACATCATTGCACAAGCCTCCTCACTAGGTATATATAACAATTTGTACATTTAACATACACATCATTTTTTTTAAAGTAAGAGGGCAAGCCTTAAGAGGGGTTTTCCTTTTTCATAAATCATTCTTAAAGTGCCAAACTGGCTTAATCACTTACAAGGAACACTTTTCATTTTAGAAACATAATCACCCAACATTTTTAAGTTTCCAAAATAGTTTAAAAGCTTAACTAACAACCAAGGTACTACATGTTTAAAGTAAGATTAAAACCACACTTAAAATGAAGCAATCCTTTTAAGAAAATAAAATCACCCTTTTACCTTGAATTCACACCAAAACCCATTTTGGAAATCACTTTGGAACTTCTTTGAAAAAACAAACATGTCATTAAACTTTTATAACAAACCGACTGAAAGACCACACACCTTTGGAAATACCCATTTCGCGTTTAAAACGTCTAAGAATCTACTTTTCAAGAACCACAACCATTTATTCATAAACACACACACACACACATATTGCATATGCATTTGATATAAAGGTAGAAGACACACTTTTAAAATAATACCAAGCAGTAATGGAAATTCTAATTAAAGGTTAGGGCATAGGGAACCAACCTCAAGGTGGAACCAAACCGTCCACTTCGGCTCTTGGTGATTTCTAACTAAAAGCTGTTATTCCCCCCTAAGCATATGTGTCTTCGCATACATGCAAGGACACCTAGCCCCTATGCACACATTCGCATGACCCATGAACATGTGCAAGAGGATCCTTATAGGTATGCTCATACACATATACATGTCTCCACTCACCTATGTATGCATTTTTATATATATGCATGGGAACACCTAGCCCCATACGTGTATAATCACTGCCATGGATGATTATACATGTAACGGGGGAAGCCACACACGCACGCACGCGCGCGCGCGCGCACACACACACACATACTTACCTATGCACATGCAAGCAAGTCGCCTTAAACCCGGCGACTCGAAACCACTTGGAACAGTCCAACATACTACACAACAATTGGAAGGAACCTTAAAACATCAAAAGAACGCCATAAAACAAGCGCGAAACCAACCAGTGGCATAAAAAGTCCATACCTCAAAACACGAAACTTTTGACGAAGGCAGCTCGAGACCGCTTCACCTTACACGCATATACATTTTCACACACACACACACACACACACATTGACCCAAAGTACATATTCCCCTCGCCACGAGGGAATATGTACAAGGAGGATATATATACACATGCCTACCCATTTATATACATGTAGGCGTTTGCTGCCAACCACTCGAACTCACACTGTGATGACCACAACATACTACAATAATAAAAAAGGATCTAATAATCACAAAAGGCTATAAATAAAACTAAATTAAACAATGCAGTAAGAGAAATCTCACCTCAAATGGTGACCGACGAACCGAAACGGACTGAAATCACAAGGCAGTGACCAACGCACTACAAGATAATTTAATAAATCAATAATACAATTTATTAAACACTTCAAAATTAACACCACAAAAATTTACACAAAACACACACCTGATTTCATATCAAAACTCCACTTTAAAACCAAACGCACATCATAACCATGCCAAACCATGACTCGCACCATTCAAACAATTTAAATAAACCGTTACACAATTTATAAAACAACCCAAAGAAACGCCACAAGGCCTCACACCAAGAACATACCCAAAATTCCCTTTTTAGAATCAAGCACACACTAAAACCTTTCCAAACATCATTCAAATCACTTACATAATTTAAATAACCAATTGCACAATTTATAAATTGACATCAAATAACACAACATGAGTTACACTTGGAAAACACTCAATTTCATCTAAAAAGGCTACTTTAAATTTAAACGCATATGAAACCTTTTCAAAAACAAATTTTGCACCACACATATTAACCAAGTAACACTTTAAATTAACTAAGCAAGCAAAATACTTAACTGAATAATGTTTATAGATGGAACCACCTACCTCGAGTGTTGAAAATTTCAAAAATTGGTGCAAAATTCCAATCGCACCACGATCGCACCATGAGGAACCCAAATTGGACCCTAATTCAAGAATTCGAACAAAAAATGACCCAAGATTAAACCCTAAAAACACAACTCAACCTCCTGGAAAATAAAACCCCAAAGAACAAGGACCAAGAGGGGGAAGAAAACGACCGAAGGAAGAGGGTGCAGCGGTGGGGTCGCATGAGGGAGGGCGGCAGATTCGCAGTCACCGGAGGAGGAGGCTGGTGGGTTCGCGATGCGCCAGAGGAGGGGGTTCGGCGCACCGAAGGTCCGGGAATGGGCAGGGGTGAGTCGTCACGACCCAAGGGGGGGAGGGGTTTGTGGAAAGGGGGGGAGGGGGGAGAGAAGAAAAACCCTAAAAAAATAGCTAATAACAACAAAAATAATAATAGAAATAATAATAATTATAATCATAATAATAATAATAACCTAATTACAATAACAATAATAATAACCTCATAATAATAATAATGATAATAATAATAAACTTTATAATAATAAAGTTAATAATAATAATATTATCATTCATAATAATAATATTATCATCATTATTATTTTTAAATAATTTTCTTTTTATTATATTTTCTTTCATTTTGATTTTTTTTAATTAGATCAATTTTAAACTTCATAAAAAGACTCAGATATAAGTAATCTAACCGAGACCGCAAGGTGCCGAGTTGGGGTGTGACATTTTTTATACTAGAATCACCAATCTTCAAATGATCTCCATGGACTCCCTAATGGACAAAACTTCGATTTCCATTTGAACTTCTTTCACTTTGCCTAGTATGCTCATCGGCTAGCCCCTACTCTTAGTAAGCTGAATCGGGAGCACTCAATACTCAAATAACTTGAACGTCCAGATGTACTACGAGTTATATCTTAACATCACTCAGGATCTCAATTTTCGGTCCCCAGAGTCTAATGACCTTTCTCAGCTTCTTTAGAACTCGATTCTCCCTCAAATCTTCCTCAATACTGTGAATTTCGGTCTTCTCAAATATTTGATACATACGATCTTCCAGTAAGTGATGGTCGTAAATCCATCTCACTTTTCAGCTCCTTAGTAGCTTCTCGCTATTCCATCTTCTTTGTGCACACAAACTCAGAATTAGATTGACCACATTTATATACTCATCCTTTCCAGAAAAGTTCATTGATTCGAGATATTCTAACTCTGAGATTTATACACATTCCCATTTTGAATTAATCTTCCTTCAATGCTCCTACAAATATTGGGGGTAAAATATTCTGTCAAATCTCTCACAAAAATCCGGTGATGTCTCACTTTAACACTTCAATAAATCTCAGCTAAAATCATGAAAATAATCTTCATGAACATTGAACGCCTATCTCAACATCATCTAAATGATTTTGACATCACAATATTTATGTAAAGTCACACTACATCTTCTGGTCAACTCACTTTTGTAGACTTCAATAATTGTAACTTGGACTTCATTCTACCTTTCATATGAAAAAACCTATTCTATCCTTCAACTCACTCTTATCCAGCCTTTAATACTTTGAATGACTCTGGTGCGAGTCTTGTGCTTCTGATGATTTGAATTTGTTTCACTTACATTGCATTTGAACTTCTGATCAAATCAACTTCTTTATATCAACTAAACTCTTGATCATCATATCTCCCAATCAACTCATCCACAAACATCTGATGCTTTCTAAATTATATGCATTCAAGCTTCCTCACTTTCATTCACTATATAAGTCAGTTGTTCTTATACCCCTTTGACACTCAAGCTTATCATCACTCAAGGTCATCAGTAAGAATGATGTCCTTAACTTCTGGTGTTTCATTTTCACTTGCCTCAACTTTCAGTGAATCCAAAAATTGCTCTTTTTTCATGTCCCCTTCTTCTAGATCCTTTAGCATCAACCTTGCTTATCCTATCTTTTGATAAACTAAATCTTCAATCAAATCAACTGGAATCATTGTTGGTCTTCCACTAAAGTGATGTTATTTTATTAAGAGTATAATACATGCATCACCTAAGTTATTCTTCATTTCTACAGAGTATATAATTTTGGATTCTCAACATATCAATTCATTAATATCCAACTTCAAATCCTCATACGTGATTGAATCATCAATGGATCCACATACATGAGTACTCTCATTACGTATATGACCCCAATATGAATCTCCATACATGGATCCAATTTCATGTGGATCCCCTTATATAGTCATGCTTACATCAAGCACCACTCCTACGTTGGTCATCCTTACATCGATGTCTCTAACGTGAATCACTTTACTTCAAGTACTCTTGTTGTGGAACCATTTATGTATATTTCCATATCTCGAACCCCATTACATATATTTTCATTTTTGAATCTCTTTAGATGAGTACTTAGTCATATTTTCAATGTGTTTTTTTCCTATCATCCTAACTTCTTATACTTTTGGTAACCTTAGTTTATGGGAACCACTTATTCAAAAGTACATTGTGTAAATTTTGGTTGAATAAATTTTCCAACTTTAACTCAGATCTTCAGTCTCTCCATTTGGGTCTTTAATCTCCTCATATATCAGTTTCACTATCCAATGGGAACTCTTCAAGTTTCCATTTGATCATCCATTCAAAATACTTATTGTAGACAGTGCTTCTACAACCTTCACAATCTATCCTTCACTTGAAGCACACATCAACAATCATAAAATGTAATGGATAATTTTGGATGTAAGTTTATTCATGGATTTTTCCTTCATCCATCAGTAGCATTCACTCCACTTCATTCTTTACTTATGGTTATGTGATCATTATATCTTCCAGATAATCCATACAAAACTTCTTCAGTGACTTCTATCAGTAGTAGAACTGTCATATACCGATTTCCCTTATTTTGATGTTTTATTACATGACTACACCATCCGGTGTATGCACATCTGATGAATTTACCTTGGGAACTCCGATAGAAATATCCAGATTCCTCTTCTCTAAATATAATTGATTTCAATTGACAGCAATGATTGATAAAAAATGTAGTACTTCACTATCACCATCCAATGAGAACTTAAATCCCCCCTTTTGATTTGTTTTTAATGAAAATTTTGTAAGAGTTGGAATCCTAGAAGAAACTGGATATACTTTGATTACCTGTATATTTAATGTATTTAAATATTAAATATTAATTCCACTTCGGTGGTGGTGTGGTGGTGAAAGTGAGTTTCCTAACCCGGTCGTTCTTTGGGAGGTTCAGGGTTCGATTCCTGGGAGTCTGCTTTCGGGGGTTGAGCCTCTCCCCTGGATCCATCCACCTTGCCGGGTCGCCCGAGTTCTTCTGGGCAGGCAAATTGAGGCGCGGCCCAACTACTGACAGATCGCTGTGACAGACCATCGCTTCCGGGCTGTTACCCTCAGGATGCTCTGCCATCTCGGCGGGCAACGACTCCTTCCCCGGCTGGGGAGCAACCTTCGGGTGCTACCCCTTCATGGGGGAGGGGGGTTTCTCTGTGTGGAGGGTTCGAAAAGGCCACACTGTGGAATTCCCTTTTTGAAAAAAATGTATATAAATATTAAATATCTTATTATATATTGTTCATTGTTATGCATGCCTATGATGCAATAATGTCCTAGAGTATTTGTTGCATTGATATGTTCATGATAGTTCCCCACTATGATGAGAACCTTGAAGTGCTATAAAAATATTCTTAAATATAGTTCTACGGTTGGATGACATACTATTATGGGACACATAGCATGCAGACCATCAGATGTGAGTACTCATAAGCAGATGAGACTTCCTCTCATGAAGTTCGCACTTGGTAATCTCCAAGACAAGAGATTATGAGAACATACCTGCCAGTAGGAATTCCGCATGTTTTGGTGTCATCAGATATTTCTATCTATGAGTGTGTGTAATGATCATTAGACTTTAATATTATCATTAGTACATGTCACGACTTTCACACTTTGATTTACTGACAAAAACCGCCACACAGATAGTTGGAGGGAAGTAGGGTACGTTGGGTGCGTCCCAAGTGGCATGTTATTAATGGATAAATCAAGGAAGGATTTGTATCTTCCATTTATAGAAGTTGATATCTTGGCCCTTTGATAGAAATGGAACCGTCGCGCAAAATTCCATGGCCATGGTGTAACGACGAGTTTATTTTAGGTAGTCAAAGAACGATGTATCAAGCATAAAATTTGATGACACTATCATGAAACCTTCTTGATGAGATATTATGACAATGTAATTATATTACACAGTGAGCGTTCATATGTGGATGTCATTGTTGCGACTTTAAGTTCTTTATCTTGGGTGCCTTGGCTCATTGCTAGATAGTACTCTTGGACTTTAGGCAAGCCCACCTAATGCCAATGAGAAAGAATCCTAGAGGGCCACACACTAAGTGTTTCTGGTGGTCTCAGTTAAATTCTATTTGAATTCAATTAATAAATATTATTCTCAAGACAATGGAATAATTTTATTCAAGTTAAAATGATTGCATAAAATAAATAAATATTTATTTACTGAATTGTGGGTAAAATTTATTTATTTATTTTATTGAACATTTAATAAATATTTATTTACTAGTTTGTAAATAAAATATTTATTTAAGAGAATAAATTATTTATTTATTTATTTAGGTGTTCAATAAATGGAAGTAGAGTTTGAGAGGACCAAGGCTGGTCCTGTAGTAAAATAATTATTTTCAAGATGATAAATAATTATTTAACTAGTTAGCACAAATTAAAATAACATTGCTATTATTTTGTGATGTGGAATTTTATTTATAATTCTGTTTTGCGCAAGTTGACGCACTATAAATATTTAAATGATATTATTATTAATAGAATGGGTTTTCTATAAGGTTATGAATGTATTTAATTACTGTTACGCAATTAAATATTGTAACTGAATCCCCATGTCAATAAATAGACACATACGTTTATTGTGCCATTTACTGAACCACACACCTAGTGAATTGAGAATTGTGGAGCTAAACAATTTCTCTCTCGAATCCTCTTCCTTCCCCTCTAAAGAACTAGAGATGTTATTTAAGGCTCAAGAACAAGCGATCAAGGATGAACGACACAAGACACTCACTTCACCGTGCTAGCACTCGGAGAACGAGCTGTGTTGACTGGAGGCCATCGGGACATGTGTGGATCACCGCTAGAGGGATTCTAATTTGGATCCTTGAAAGCACAACACGATAATTCGAAAGGGTCATTCTGGACGATCAACATCATCAATGAAGAAAATACGGAAGATCCAAGTATTATTTTCTTTATGAAATTAATTAAAATAATTATAAACCTGATGTGAAAGATCCTCTCTAAAGGTTTCATGCCTCTTCCTTCTTTATCTAATTATTTGATTCTATTCTGTGGAGACTGGAGTTCATCATTGTATTGATCTCGAAATAATCATTGATCATGGTAAAAATCAAAGTTGGGTGCTGTCCCAACCACACTTCCGTTGCGCTCAAAACCTTCAAATTTCTCTATTAATTTAATGATTTATTCTCTGCCTTATTGATAATAAATTATAAAATATTACTTTTGGGGAACACCCTTCATCACCTTACTATTATCCCTTGAATTTACATTCAACTAAAAAAACTCTTAAATAACTTGAGGGAAAGATGAAATCACTATTTATTAAATCAATGTGCCACAAATAAATCAATTATAAGTCTATGTGATCCATGCTCTATGTAGAAAACAAGAGTGATTAAATTGGATTGCAAATCTATCCATAATAAATTATCATAGTGACACCAAATCTAAAGCTTTGGGTTAGTGCAATGGATTTTCAATGAATCCCCTGTAACCATCTCAATAAAAAGATAAAAAACATTCAACAAAAAAAGATCCCTCTCCCCATTTACAAAATTCATTTTTTACTTTTTCATTGAATGATAATGTTCACCCCTTTAATTTTAGAAACGTTTTTTATATGGGTAAATGAGATAGTGTCAATATATCTCAAAGATGAAATCATCTTCAATTTTCTATAATTTCAATCTTCGAACATTCATCATCGTCATCACCAGAATCTTCTTCTTATGAGTACTTCAATCTTCAATTCACAAGATTTTTACCATCCAGTGTTTTAGTTCTTTCATTGTCCATAATTTAGGTCTTCCATCCCATTGTATCAATTATCTAGAACAACTAGCCCTATCTTCACTCACCCTAAAGGGTTGAACTACATATTCCTTCTTCATCATGGTTGATATTAACTGAAATGATGGGGTTGATACCACTTGAGATAAATTCCTCCATTATGGATTTATTATGATATTTGTAAAAAAAATTCCACATTTTTTACTCCAGGTCCCCTCTAAATTTCATCACCTTTAGTTCCCTTTATGATGAGAAAACATAAAATGTATTTTGTGAATAAGGTGGATCTTACTTTTCTCCTTAGTTATAGAAATAGAACTGAGATGATTTTATCAATATAATAACTCACTTCAATTCACCATTATTTTTCTTTATTCTTTCACCCTTGATTTTCCAATAACTAATATTTATGGATAGTATGGAATTCTTCCAATCACATTCACTTTTCACTTTGTGTGAGGGTTTACTAGTAACTTTTACTAGCAATGAACTTGCACCCTTCATTTTATTTTTTTCCATTTTCCTTACTTCCTCCAATATCTCTAGAAAAAACTTTCATAAAAACCATTGGATTATATTCAAATTTTTCTTTATGTTGATATTTATTCTTCACAACAACCTCTGTAGAGCCTTCCAATGCATTCTTCCTTTTTCTTACAAATTCATTTTATCTAGGTAATATTTTCATCTATTCTTTAAACCTATGGATATTTAAAAAGGAGGATAGTATTTGATGAGTTGAATGATATTTTATGAAAAAATAATTTGAATCACTTGGTGAAGATTTTCTTATCACTGAGGGATCAAATTATCTAAAAAAATGACATTATACTATGGTGTGGTTCCAAGATGAATCTTATTTAAGATATGATAAGATTTAATTATTAATAAGAATGTTTAATAAAATTATTTATGAGTCTTATATACTCGAGGAAGAGTTGAAAAGTGTTGATTTGAGTTGACAATAAATCCAAAGGGGGAGATAGAAGAACCCAAGAGAAAATTAAATAGCTTCATGGACAAGATTTTCTTATCACTGAGGCATAAAGTTCTCTCAAAACCACAACATTATACTATGGTGTTGTGTCAAGATGAATATAATTTGAGATATGATATGATTTAATGATTATTTAGAGTGTTTACTAAAATTAGTGATGAGTTTTAGCTACTCGAGAATGATTTGAAAAGTATTGATTTGATTCGACAAAAAATACAAAGGGGGAGATAGAAAAACCCAAGAAAAACTTAAATATATCCATGTATTTAAGAAACTAGAGAAGAATTTTTTATTTTTGTAATTGTTTTCAACCACGTGTTTGAAGAATTTTTCAGGCGATTCTCAATGATTCTAAAGTTCCGAAGGTGCGTTGAAGTGATTCTGATGATATTTCATTATGTATGGAATTTATGAGGTAAATCTAAAAAAATAAGAAGTCCAGATCCATGTATGAGTTTTTCATATGAGGAGATCCATGCCGTGTACGGGGATTCAATGTATTATAAACAATGTAAATGGATTCATAACTGAGATTTCACATAAGGGGATCCAAAATATGTATGGGGATCAATGTAAGAGTCAACCAAAATCCATGTATGAGTGGTATTCACATATGTGTGAACTATATGTGAGTCATCCACATATGAGTGACATCTATATACGAGTATGATGAAGTTAAAATTTGAAATTTCTATAATCTAATTTTTTAAAGAAATTATACCATATGATGCTAGATCCAATCTTTAATGTTTAAAACACCACAATTAAATTATGGTTCAAGATGTTTGAAGAATATATGATCCTTACACCTTGAATAACATGACCCACCATGGGAACAACTTGACGAGTGAGAAATTAAATTAAATCTAATATTTTTTGAATAATAATTTAGATAATAATATGATGATGATTTTATGATCATTAGTTCTATAACCAAATAAAAATCATATTGTGATTCAAGATGTTTTTTTGAATGAATTATTTTTTTAATAGGTTGAGATATCTTGTATTATTGTTCCACAAGTGTTTCCTTCACATCACAAGAATAATGGAGAAGATGAGAATTGAGGTTGAACCAATGAAATTAAAAAAATACTGCTAGGTATTTATGGGATTCACAAGTACATTTTTTTAGTATCTTAAAATTCATATAAAATCTTCTATTTTCCTAAGATATATTTTTTTGTTTATCAGTATGGAAAGAAGAAAAAGGGGATTTGTGGTATTTGTATGAGTACAAGAGGGTGACTAGTCCATGTGACAGGGCATGGTTAGTGATTCATGAAATATCACGGAGTTGAAAATGGGAATATGATCAGTGTGTTTTTTATTAAGAGAATCAATACATGAAATATTATAATTTATAATATATTGAAAATATTAAAAAAATTAATGCAACCACCTGTAAAAAAAGTGTATTTAAGATAGATAATATTATGATTGAAAAATAAGGGAGAAAAGAACATCATTCATAGAAGATACTTTTATGTGTGAGAATCTATAAGAATAAGTAAAAGAAGAAGGAGAGAATAAAGATGAGGTGGTAGTAATATGAAAAAACTGCTTACTTGAGCTTACCAAGGTGAGTATAAGAGAGGAAGAATAAATCGACCCTTGAAGATTTTTTATGAAGTGAGTAAGAGAAGTCGAGATATTACACACTAGATATAATTTTTGGGTTTTGATTCTTAAATAAGTGAGAATGATTTCATATGTTTTTTATATGATGTATTGAAGAGGAAAATATTTAATTAGTTTCTAAGGAAACCAGTATCTATCAAAGGTATTTCTCAGGTGGGGGTGTTTTTTTCATTGTAACTATTACAAGAAAGTAGAATCTATGGGAGGTAGTGTAGTTACTGGGATGCATGGGTTACAGGATGATACCTAACCTAACAAACTATAATTAATCAAAGGATTATAGTGGAAAATATATGGAATGGGATACAAATTATATGTATCAAGGAGTAAGCTCTCACATTGGGGTCGAAAGTTATAAAAATTATTGTGTGTCTTTCTATTCTTTGATTTCTACATATATCATCCAAGTCTGAGTGTAATCATTCAAGTAAGAGAATCATATATTAACCAGTCATAAGGGTTAATTTTAAAGGAAAAAAAGAAAATTTTAAAAAATAAGGCTACACTGATTAACCCGCCTCTCAATGTAGCCACTCGATCCACTGGCGCGCACACACACACAATATATATATTTTTATAAATATATGTATTATGTATATTTATACACACATACACACAAACATCCACTAGGGTTATAAACTGATTCAAATAGATTCAGAACTACATGTTCCAGAGCTAGACCTGCTAATCAGCTAGGGTACTAGACCTAGATCTTGATCCTATAGGGTCTTGAAATATCATACCAAACCTAGATCAAACGGTACCAATTCTAGGTCTAGGTTGACTCATATTTAAAAAAAATATATAAAAATATATTAAATATATAAATTTATAAAATATTATTAATAATTATAATATATATAATGTAAAAATATTATCATGACATGAATTACACACATATAATTTAAAATTCAATACATGAAGGGTCTGGGTAGACCTGAATTTTAATATAAAATTATATTAAATATGTAAATATTTATAATAATATCAACTAATAATAATTTAAACAGTTCCAGGTCTAATGGGTCTAAAACAAGTAATTCTAGACCCTAACCAGATTAGGAGCTTCTAAACAGGTCTAGTTTCGAGTCTGAGTTCACATGTAGAGATATCCTACCAAACCCACTTAAATGGTTATGGAACTGGAACATATTTGGGTATAGACTTGTACCATTTACATCCTTAATACAAAAAAATCATATATACATATATTCATATAATTATATATATAT
Organism: Viscum album; assembly: GCA_963277665.1. NCBI lineage: Eukaryota > Viridiplantae > Streptophyta > Magnoliopsida > Santalales > Viscaceae > Viscum > Viscum album. Next base: position 1,360,303,868 of record OY728152.1, on the reverse strand, counting down.
ATATATATACTCACACACACACATATGTGTGTTTATTTAAACATTTTTTTATATGTATATATATATATTCTATTTATAGTATGTATTTGTATATATATATATATATATTTCATATACCATTTTATATAATTTCTAATAGTTTTTTATAATATAAATATACATATAAATGTAAATATAAATATATTATTATTTTTATTTATATTATATTTTTTATACATGCTACATCAATTTGTGTATTGTTATTTTATCTATATAATAATATTTATATATGGCAAGGGCGTGTGTGTGTATTATAAAATATATACATATGTCTCTATATATGTTTTATACTATCTATACATATATATATATATATATATATATGTTATATATAATTTTATCAGGGTATAAAATTAAAGGAATATCAATGTGTCATGTGTGTAAAGAAGGTAAACAATAAGTTAAGTTGAAACATAGTATGAAGACCATGTTCCTTGGACCTCAAAGGATTTTTACCTCAATGACATCAATATATATCATGGATGAAAACATTCGATAGGAAACCAGAAGAATGTTTATCACCTTATACATTAATAGGAAACAAACTATCTGATAAGGAAAAAGATGGTGTCAATATTTTTGGTAAAACTTTCTTTAAAATTATTCCAAAAAATGGGTTGGAAAAAGTGATCAATCTTCTTCAAACCACTTTATTAAGAGAGTATGTATGTCAATCATTTTATAAAAATCATTCATATCAGGATAAATGTATGTTACAATGTAATTATAATGTTACTAAGTACATAAGGGAATAAATGATATGGAATCCAGTCAATGTTATACATGATTAATAGGGGAATTTGGGAAGATTTGGCGATAGTGAATTAGTGGCGGTGAAATTTTTTTCCTCTAAAGACTCACACTCTTTCTAGGCAAGGGCGATGTCAAATTTTTAACTTTTTAAATGGTGTAATGGACCTAAATGGATATTCATAAAATATTAATAATATTTTATTGATGAATTAATTGAACATATAAGGTTTAAAATCAAATGACTATCATGTTTTGATTCTATATTTTATGCCCCATGAAATATGTTGTAGATTGCCAAAAACTATTTTAAACTTAAAAAATATGTTATGTTTCATTCATAAATCAATATTTAACAATGTTATTGACCAAAAAATGTTTCCAAAAATGGATTTTTTTTATCACTTTATGTAACTAGATTTTTTCTTCCCACTATCATGAAGGTTCTAGGGTAGAGCAGAAGTGGTTAGGCCCATTCCCAATAATTATTTTTCATTAGTTTCTTGGAATAAATCCTCATAACATAATGAATAAAACCCTAAAATATTATAAGGTAGGATATTTTCAACTATAATTCATAATTAATTTATTTAGACAAGAATTATCTTCAATTAGAATTCTTTCTTCATTGATGATTCAATATACCTCTCATCATACTATCATTGTGATGAAAGAACCAAGGGTATAATCCCTCTTATGGTATCCACATGTGTTTTACTAATATTTTAATGTCACTGTTGGAACTCTAGGTGCTAGCGTGGTGGATCCAAACCAATTAAGTTATTTAATATTGATTAAAACAATAATATTTCAAAACTTTAAAGAATCTTTCTTGTTCTCTCAATCATCAAGAGGGAGGAGGAGGATGAGGACCATATCTCATTTCTTGAGAGTGTTTTTGAGAATATTTGTCCAGGGTTTGAGAGAATTATCTTGGGAGTATTTTTTGTGCATAACCAATCCCATACATCACAAAATGATATAATGGGGTATATAAATCTAGGGTTTAACAATAAATAATTACACAAAGGACATTCTATAATTGTTAACTTAAAAAAACTTCATGTCAAATAACAATAGTTATATTACTATTATATTCCATGAAATATGTTAAACCCACATATTATTTAAATATCATTTCACCTAGACCCTTAACTCAACCAATTTATCATCTTCTACATTTATCAAACCTTGAATAATAACTATTTTTTCAAATAAATAAATGCCACTATATTATTTATGCAATAAATAATTTTTTTTATATTCACCAATTGAAGAATAAATATTTATTTAATATTAATATAACCAAATAAATAATTATTTGTTACCTTACTGATAAATAATAAAAAAATAAACATTATATATTCTCATAATTATTAGTTACCTTGAAAATAAATATTTATTTAATATTCAACTCACACATATATTCTTTTCAATAATTAGTGATTGAATTAATGTGATAAAAACATAATTATTAATACAAAAGTTGATAAAAAATTTATTCAAACTGTTAATTAAAATAAAATTTATTAGATATTATTGATACACTTAGTGTGCGACCCTCTAGGCCTCTTTCTCAGTGACATTATAAATAATAGCTAAATTCGAAGATTAATGTCTAGAAAAACGTCAAGGAACTCATAGGTAAACAAGTTAAAGTTTCAATGAAAAAACCTCCTCTAGATTCTCCCCTTTTAGTATAATCCCTTTATCTAGATATCTCATCAAACAAGTTGCATACTTTGTGCCATCATCCTATACGCTTGATTTTTCTTTATTTGACTTCCTCAAATGAACAAATCAATATAAAACCATGGAAATATATTTATCACATATTTCCATTTCAATTAAAGGTCTATAGATATCTAATTCCATTAAAATCTAAGGGACAATTCCTTTCTTGAATTATTCATTAATGTCATATCACTTATGTCACAAACAATGTATCCTACCTCATCACGATCATAAATTGTCATGGTTTTCATCAATACATCAAAGTAAATGTTTGATGATATAAATTAATAATAAATTAAAGTAAAAGGACTAGTACACACATCCACATATGGGAATATCCAATAATATATATAAAATATAGAATTCCTACTAACAGGTCTATTCTATTGATCTCTTATCTTGTATATTACCAAGTGTGAACTTGATGAAAATAAGTCTCAATGTATTATGATCATCTAAAACCTAATATCCTACATTATATATGTCCTATAAGATATATTTCATTAGGCCATAAAATATATATTTAAGAATATTTTCATAGCACTTCATGGTACTCATTATAGTGGGGAACTGATATAACCTTTCGATGTGACATATAATCTAAGGACACTATCACATTAATGTTACACTAAAGAGAAATCATCTTATGATTAGACATTTATTAATAATTAATTATTTTAATATATAGGTAATTGAAAGTACAAATTCATTTAGTTCCAGGGAACCAACTACAACATACTCCCACTTGCACCAAACCCAACTTCTGACTAACTGGTTAGTATCAAATGATAAACATGATTCCACTGAGTATGGATATAGATAATGGTCCTACTATGATATAGTGTATGTTTTTTTTTACTTCTACATCATTTCTCTAAGAAAATTCATGAAGATGTGATATCACTGAGTTTTAAATTTTTTTATTTAGTCAAGATTTGAAATATTTACTAAAAAAGATATCATGGATCACACCATTGTTAAAACCACATATTAATATACATAAGAATCCACAATGTACTAGTTCTATGGAGATATAAAAACCACTAGATTTAATAAATTTTCTTCTAAATATTACCTTATACTAACTACAATACTAGATCAAAATGATCTAAAAGATGAGACATTTTTTACCCCCTTAATAACAAGTATTCTCATTTCTAAAATTTCCTAGAAATCATCTAGTTTTACTTTCCCAAGTACTGTTAGATAGTTTATACTACCATCCTTTGTAGTTTTTATGGTTTTCTTGATATTATCCTTATATTATTTACACATAAGGAATAAAAAACCTCAGTAAATTTCATGGCATGTTAGATATATTTGACAAAGAACTCCTATTCATATGTAGTCTATTAATCATAAGAATATCCTATCATGTTTTCACACATCATACTAGAGAGATTTTATGCCATGTGACATAGGTAAAGATACCTTATCAACACATGTTCCAGGAATTGATTTAAGAAACCTCGTTGATCTATGTCTATAGATCTTGTTAAATAGAAATTGGATTTTTATTTAACTTATTCTTAGAAAGATTATTTTATTTATTATATAAGATTAATCATCTATTTTAGATATGTTTTTGACATATCTGTCTTGGAAAACTATAGTGATCCCACTAACCTTCTATAGACACCTGGAAAAATTTTGTTCTAATGAATATTCTATAATCATAATACCTGCTTTGGTCAATAAATGGATCTCTATAACTTATATTCCTTATTATAATTATATGGTTTCACTAAACCTTTCTAGTTGTGTTGTATAGAAATCTTCCATAAGGTTTCCTCCAAGGAAGGTGGTATTGAAAACCAATGCCCAATATAATTATCATAGAAAGTTTCTATGGCAAGTCATTTTCTAACAGATTTTATCATGAAGACTTGGTATAAGGTTTTATCATAGATTATATCTAGACATATATTGAACCTTTAATAACCAATTTAGCCTTATTGGTATCAATTTTTACCACCCATATCTTGTTTCTCTTGATTACCCACTAATGGATTTACATCAACTAGAGAACTTCAAAAATCCAAAACTCAATTTTGGTACATGGAATCCATCTTAGATTCTTTTTAACTTTCCAATAATATAAATTTTACATTTACTAATTCCTTTTAGGATTCATTATTATTATCAAATAATATATCACTTATTTTTAGTGAATATAAAACCACCTCTATGGTTTTAACTTTTCTATATAGTATGTGCCTCTGAAGAAATTACACTAAATATGTCTTGTAGAGTTTAGCGTTCCTATGAAAAAATATTTTCATATGGAGCCTATAATTAACTAAAGCCTAGAATACTCCTACTATCTCAAAATAGATGTTATTATATAATATAAATACAGTGGGTATTTTCTAATACCTTTCTATATTAGGGATTCTATTATCCTGAGTAACTATAGGATAATTAACCGACACACACTTTATTTTTCTTTTGATGTACATTTATAGATATAAAAAAATTTAAAAAAATGGTTCCCATCAAACACATGAGGATATGACACAATGTAATCTCATAATATTGAAACTTATATGATATAAATTAGTCAATTTAGTTTGAATATAGTTATCTGTTACGCTATTATTTTCAAAACATGTCTTAAAAGACTAATGAAGACTAAGAATATATATAAGATTCCTCATCAATCTACCTTATACTACCATCACATCTTCAATGTGAGTAAGGTAATATGAGTTTTGAAAAACCTTCACTCTAAATTTAAATTATCAATGAATAAATGGTTAAGATATTCTTTAACAAACCCTCATGGATGATCCAATACATTTATTGAGTGTATTCATTACTTAATGAAGCATATGAACTTACCTTTAGATTATCCTTAGAATAGAACATGCTGTTTAGTTGAACTAACCCTAGAATATTTGTTCCTTACCTTTATTTCTTAAAGTTTTCTCTTTTTAAAACATAATAAGTATATCGATGATACCTAAGGAATTGAGCTCCAAAGAGTCTAAAAAGCCTTATAGGTATATCCTTGAAAACTACTTTTAGTTTTACTTGATAAATAATTATCTTTCTAAAACTAAGTATGAGTATTATATTTTATATTCTTCATTTATTGCTGATATTAGACTTTAGTGATTCATGTATTATTTAAAATATTTAGTATAAAGTACAATAAATGCATTAATTTAAAATAAAATAATGTTTCACCACATATAAATAAAAACTAAGATAAATGTTTTGGTAACACAAAATAAAAAAATAGATTAAATTTTATCAATCCCATGATAAATCTAAAGTCACGTTCTCCACTAAATTTGAATACAAGTATTGAGATAAATATTTTATTTAATCCCAATAATTCAAATTGAAATATTAAATTCACAGATTAATATACCTGAAGTAAAATATCCCACTCACATATTATAAAATTCATTGCAGTTTCTCTCCCAATGAACTTTCTTGAAATATGAGAAGCAGATAACTACTTGTTCAATGCACCACCTATAAATATTTTTTATCTTTAAATGATTTTGTAAAGACACCATTTAATTTAAACCATTCATTATATTTTAAACCTATAATTTCATAACATTTACTATAAGGGGTGAAGAACTATGTTCCCAGCATTTCCTATTTATATGGAAAACTATAGTCAAAAGATTTATGAGTGGATTCTCCATAATTTTCACTATGTATTTCTAGATGAATATGGATTATCTGGGTGATAATAAAGATAATATAATATTAATGGATAATTTATTATCCATATGGAAGACCAATTTTACTAACTAGTCAATGTCCTTCAACATTTTTGAGGAAATATCACTTTCTAGGTGCCCATATCCTAGTTTACATTAGTAAAGTGAAGTGAAAATCATATTTATCATAAGACTATCTTTCTCCTTATAAAGAGATATGAGATGAGATATCATGGTGTATTAATCCATGTATTTGTATTTCATCTTTTTCTATTAGAATATATTTTATAGTATGATGCAATATAAATTTGAATCATTCTCTATGTACCTCCTATAAACATCCTTCTCACCTATGCCCTCTTTTTGAGGTGGTGGGTCAGGAATATAGGACTCCAACACATAGTATAAATTTTAATGTAGTATTGCTATGTTGGAAACATGTGCTGGTAATGAATTTTTATTTTTTTAGAAATGATAAAATTTTTCTTGTGGTTTCACTTAAAATTTTCTATAATAAGTAAAATTAGATTTTATCACTTTATCTTGATTACTGAGTGTGATGTAATAAATTTAATTTCTTAGCTTCCCTTTATTTTATTAAATCCCAATATCCCTAACCATTGGATTTGAAATATCATATCACATAGATATTCTAGTGTTAATGATCCATAATTATCTCCTCATAACCCAAAAGCAGGCTTAAAAGGTTATTCAATGGTATTTAGGTAGGTAGTCTTTACAACTACATTAAATAATAGTTCCTTAAATCGTTGAGTGGACTCACCAATATTAAAATCTGGAACTTGGATTTCCTCAACACTTGCCTCCTACTTGTACCAAATATTATAGAGTAAATAAAACCTTGATGTCAACTAAGTTAATTCAAACCAAATTTTTTAGAACTCCATGATAATTGAAAGAACTCTCATAGAGGCTGAAAAAGTACTTTGAACCGTGGTATCATTTTAACTCAAGTAAAGAAATGATTTACTAATTTTAAAATTCATTGATGGACTTTATCTTATGCTTAAATATTCTTTATTTTATCCTCTTACATTCTTTCTAATATTATTTAGATTTTATATAATTAATTAACCACACCTTGATAAAACAAATTATGCATGATCGTCTATTTTAATCCATATTGCAAGATTGTTAATTTATTTATATTATATGATCATGTTTAAATGTAAAATGTAAATAAATAAATAACCATAAAATGGATAAAAATAAAATAAATATATATTTCATGATCATGAGATTAACTACTGGTTAGTTTATCGAAGGGATGATAAACCTACCCTTGACCATAGGGGAAAAAATCCTTGAGCCGACCTCAACTGGATTTTTCAGCATCTCACATTTGACCTATGTATATTCTTGGTTGGTTTTACCTCAAATATATCAAGAACCATCTCCTTTAACCCAAGGGATCTTTTCTTTACATACTCTTACTCACTCAAAGGTGAGGGGAACTGGGGGTTTGGGGTTACATAAAATAAACCATGTATAGGAAGGTTTATATATAATAAAGAGGAGGGGATTATTTATATATTATAATTTTTATTTAATAATAATCATAAAAAAAAACAATGCAATAATAATTAAATTAAAATAAACCCAACACCTACATTGGTCATCATGCTCATGAGCATCCATGCATGCAACACCTATGCATTTAATAAATAACCTAGCATTCATTAGAATTCATTATTTATATAGATAAAATTCATTAATTAATAAATCAATTATCATATTAATTATTTTATCATAATTATCCATCCAAATAGTCCTAGATATTCCCATACACTATAATTTTAAAAAAATTAAAAAAATTAATTATAATTTAAAATTAATTCCTATATGGTGTGTACTGACAGAGAACATGGTGTTTACCCATTTGGTTAGTCTAAAATTCCACCTAGAATTTAACAAGACATGTACTAATGGAAACACTATTTATACCCTTCTTCTTTACAAGGTGTAAACTATCACTCACACTGCATGTAACTAATATTTGAATAGTCCTTATCATGTACTATGTACATACATGGAATATAGCATATACAACATGTTTTGATATTACATGATGCGTGCTTTCATCAGTCAAGATATATAGTCCTCATGATGTTTATGATTACATGAAATGACATTAATATACACAACATGTACTTCTAGAAATACTCGTGAAGTACATAGCGTGTATAATGATCATACATGTCATATAGTTCCAAAATAATGTGGAAAATAATTAATTTAAGTGTTTAGTTTATGGGTAAACCCTATAACATGGTGTATACACTAACTATACATCATTTAGTTTGGTTTCATTTTATAATTAATTTTATTTCCATGTATTTAACTCATAAAAATTATCATGGATCGATATTTACTTCAAGTGTAAGGTTACGAGTTTCATGATGTTTACAACCGACTACATGCCATGTAATCTATTATCTGGACAACCAAACTATATTCCTAGGGACTTAGTGCATGTTCCACATGAAAATTTATGCATTGCACGAGGTGTATGACAGCTACACCCCATGTCATCACATCGTCCTGATGTTTCTCGGCTGTCAGTTGATACATGACATGTAATAAATACATGCAATATACTTTGACCGCACAAATTCTGCAATTCCCATGGGGGATAACCATGTAGGGGATACATGACATCTACACCAGCAACACACTCTATAACCCTATCAAGATATGTGCCAACTTATGGTCAAAACATATTATGTAATGACACCATGTACTATTCTCCCACACGACGTGCCATGATTTATACAACTCATCCCTTTATTTTTAACCATGGGCACATGACATGTACTTTTTAGTTACATGTCGTGTATCTGTGTCATCCAGCTAGAATATTCAGCACCTCTGGACGAGACCATTGAATGTTCTTCATCAGTTCTTGTCCTATTTTGGTCATATGAAATTGAACGATCATGTTATGTCAACTTTAGGATTATGAACAAAAAAAAAAAAGAAATGAAAAACTCATTATAAAATTCATAAATTGATCAATGATTAATAAATAGTTATAAATTAATATATGACTACTTTAATACAACTTAAAGGTTCAGAGGTGCCATGAATGTAGTTGGGAATGTGCCCAACAACGGGCTTTTCATCAGTTTATTCAGATAAATCCTTAGAACTTAATGTATAAAACCTTGGTATATTTGAAGAGAGGTTACATTCATAATTATTTTATTTATAAATGAATTACCTTCAATTTAAATTATTTCTTTATTGATGATTCAATTGAAAAATATTATCATACCATCATTGCGATGAAGGATCCAAGGGTAGAATCCATATATTGGTTTCCACATGTGCTCTAAAAATCTAAAAATGTCACCGTTGGAACATTGGGTGCTAGCAATGAGGATCCAAACCACTTGAATTATTCACTGTTGATCAAAATGAGAATCTTTACACACTTGAAAGACTCTATCTACTTTTGTAGATCATTGAGATGGAAGAGGAGGAGGGCTGACTCTTGTTTCTTTAGAGCATTCTTGATAATTTGTCTTTAGGGTTTGTGAAAATTCTATAGTTATTTTTCACAAAAAAACCCACACCTCAAAAAATGATTTAATCAGGATTATATATATAGTGTTAAATAATTAATAATTGTATAAAGTCCCTTATCTAATTTTCAACTATAAAAATACCCCATGTAAAATAATAATCATTATATTATTATTATATTCCATGAAATGTGATAAAATAATGAATTATTTAAATATCATTTCACCCGGACTTTAAACATAGATCATATATCCTCCTCAAAATTTATCAAACCATTAATAATAACTATTTATTTAAATAAATTAATGTCACTCTATTATTTTTTTAATAAATAAATAAATATCACATCCATAAACTAGTGAATAAATATTTATTTAATATTCATGTAAGAAAATAAATAAATAATTTTTACCTTATGAATAAATAATAGATAAATAAATATTATAAATTTATGTAATTATTAGTTACCTTGTGAATAAATATTTATTTAATATTCAACTCACATATATATTATTTCAAATAACTAGAGATTCAATTAATGTGATCAACACATACCTAATAATTATTAAATAATAAGATAATAATAATCTTTATTAAAACTATTAAATTCAATATAATTTACCTAATATTATAGATACACTTAGTGTGTGAACCTCTAGGCCTCTTTCTCAGTGGAATTATGAAAGCTAGCTTGAAGTCCAAGATCAACATCTAGTAACATGCCAAGTAACCCATAGATAAATTAGTTAATATCATAATAACAAAAACCTCCTATGAACACCCACTATGTAATATAATCCCTTAATCTTGATATACAGTTAATCAAGTTTCAAACATTATATCATCAACCCATATTATTGATTTATATTTATTTAACTTCCAAAAATGAACACGTTGATATACTATTATTTCCATGGATTTATTAGATAGTTCCACTTCAATCAAAGGGTTATAGTTATCTACTTCCATTAAAATAAAAAGGAAAAATCCTTTCTTGACTTATTCATTAATTTCCTATAGTTTCTGATGAACCCAACATATTTCACATCATCATGAGTCTATCTTGTCATGATTTATATCAATAAATAAAATTATGTGATTCATGATATTAAATAATAATAATCTCAAGTCAAAGCTATAATAAACCCATTCAAAAATAGCAATATCGAATGACACATATAACATATATAATTTTTACTGGGGGGTCTATTCGCATAACCTCTTCTCTTAGAGATTACCAGGTGAAAAATTCATTAGAAGAAGTCTAAATGTCTTATAAACCTCAAAAACCTAATACCCTATATCATCTATGTTCCATTAGATAAATGTCATCCAGTTAAAAAACATATATTTATGAATATTATCATAGAACTTTTAGGTTCTCAAAATAGGGGGGAACTATTATGACCTTTCGATGTGACAAATACTCTTAATACATTATCACATTAATTTTATGTAGAATAAAACTCATAATGTTATAATATATTTATTAATATTCATTCATTTGGATATATAGGTAATCTAAAGTACAAATTCAGTTAGTTCTAGGGAACAAACTCAAGCACATCATTCCTTGATATTATGGTTTACCTAGTGAAAGAGATTCAATTTTATGGTCTCATAAATTTCACATGGATATAACCTATTGAATTATATATGAAGGTATTGAAATGGTATATAAAAAACTATATTTGACTAGAAGGCTATATTATAGATAGGTATATTATGGAAGAAAAAATTGGATTCTGCACTAAGTAATTATCAAATATGGATAAAATTTATCATTGAAAATATCATCATGATGGGTTTATCAATGGTGAATGTGTTTCAAGATGAGATATTGTTACAATAACCATAATATATGGGAAAAAATCTCACTTATATGTTTTTCATAATGGTATAGAGGGTTTTCTTTATGCTCGAACTCATAAGGATACTCTTAGGAAATTGAATCCAACAAAAAATGGATATCAAATACACATAACCGATTGTTAATTATTTGGTTTTGATATAAAATTTATATAGAGTTATCCAAAAATCCTAAATCTATCACTAAAAAATTAAAATTTTAAGGGGATGAAACTTTCTAAATCCTTTTTATTTTTTGGTGGTTGAGGTGTTAGGAGGTAGTTTAGAGTTTATTTGTACAAGAATGATAGATTTTTAGCTTAATTTTTTTTGTAATCATTGATTTCACCATGATTAATAGGTTTTTCATCGTGATCATCTATATGGAGAAGAAAAGTTTCTACAATCTGGTGTACTGCATCATGATTTGTCAGGTTATAGCATGAGCCTATGCTTTGTGACATGGGGATTTAGCTGTGAGCTTTTAATATCAAAATCTTTAGCTGGAGAAAGTTAGTTGTGCTATGATTATTCAAGTTTCAATGTGGTGAGTCTTGGGGTGTTTATAGGATAATATTACATGAGGAATATTGTGACATTATTCAACATATTGTTCTATGGGAGCCTGTGTTATTGAATTTCATGGTTCTACCTTTTGGGGGATCATTGCACCATGGAGTAGGGTGCTGCACCATGCTGTATATCTGAGGTTTATCCTGTTTAAGGTGGAAGGCTAAGGATGTGTGAAGGTAATGTTCCCTAAATCTATGTGAAATTATATTGTATGTCATTGAGTGTGACATAAATGGGAAAATTATTATATTTATTCCTTTGGATATATTGTATTTTACTATATAAGGATTTCATATGTAGTTTTCTTGGTTATGAAATATTATACAACATAAATTAATAATAGTTACATGAATCATGTAGAATGATTCATTTGGCACTATTGTGGATCACCTAAGGCAGTCAAACATTAAGGAGTTAATATCCATATATCCTTAAAGTAATTGGATATCATTATAATTCATGGGAGAGTTGATCATTGGAGGTTACATGAGATGTAATGGAAGGAATTTACCTATTCCTTTATGAAACACATGAGTAAATTTATGGGTATAGAGAGTATCCCCATAGCCTATATAAAAGAGTCCAGACCATGAGTCTGTGGTGTGTGAAATCCTTGAGCAAGAATTTACTCAATACTCCCTCCCTTTTAAAGCTATCTTCTTCCATCCTCATTAGAACCATGAAATAATATCATATCTTGGAGGTTCAGACGGCCCTCACCAAACCATTTGGGTGATTTGGCACATACTTATAGATACAAATCATAGGGAATATTATTTTATCCATTTCTTAGTGATCTACATAAAGTATAAATTGAAATGAAACAAAAACAAAATTGATCATTAGTGTAAGTCACACATTATTCATTATACTTTTCACATTTTTAGTTTCAAAGGAATAATGATCTCGAGATTAACGGTTTTTAAATATTTCTTCTGATTTGATTAATTGGTAATCATTATTTAGAAAACATTAAATGGTAAAAAATCCTTATCATTCAATTTAATTCATGAAATCATGAATTTAAAATGAAGTAAAACATGAAATGTTCATGCTATAGAAAAACAACACACCATATCGTTCCTTATGATACAATGCATGTCATTAAAAACAACCGATTAAATGAACCACAATTGGAATTACATAACTTGATAATTTATTCTGTGGTTATATCATAACACTATGTTATAACGAAATCAGTGGTTAGGATCCCAAAATTATGTTTTATGATAACACAATCTATAGTTGGGGTCAAAACATACATTATGTGATAATGTATGAAAGGAACTACTCTTGGCACCCTCTGGTTCACCTAACACCAACTACATATCATAAGGTGTGACGTTTAGTGTGCACTGAGGTCACCTTACACCAGCCACTAATCTTAAGAGGTAATAAGGTTATTATCCATAAAATATAACTAATAACACTTAAAATTTTTAAGCACCAAAACCTTATCAATCATATTTTATGATTCCTCAAATATCAATAAATGCATTTCGAAAGAAATAAGTTTTTCTTAAAAATTTAATTACATAATTTATAAATTGTTTCTATACTATAATAAAAGGTATTTAGGGTTATTTATTAATTTATAAAAGTGTTTAGAAATTAATTAATTATAAGGTGTTAATAATTAATTAATTTAATGTTTATGAATCATTAATTAATAAATATCCTGTAATATTAAATGTTAATATTGAAATACCATTTTCAAAATTTACATGGAATGTTTATAATTTAGATATAAAGTGTTTATTTAGAAATTACAATTTTAATTTATAAAGGGTTTATAAATTAAAAAATAATGCTAAATATAAATGAGTTTATAATTAAAATTATGAATTATTCATAGTTGTTAATTTCAAAATTTCAAATTAAAAGGGCATTATTTAAATAAATTATTTAAACCATATAAAAACGAGTTTTTATAAATATTTTGATCAAAAGATTAAATAATATTAAATATATGATATTTAGATTGTATAAAATTTTTATATAATAGATATTGTATTATAAAAATTTTTTGTCTCAAAAAATATTATATATTTAAAGTAAATTCCATACAGTGAATAATATGAAGGAGTGTATATTGGAAGTAAATATAAAGTTTTTATATTTATCTAATTATGGAATGTACATAATAAATTATAAATTGTTTATAATTATTTATTTATAGAATGTTAATAATTATTTATATCATTTTTAAATTCATGAATTGTTCATTTATTTTTCATTTACTTGTTTATTATTCATGAATATAATTATTATATTATGAATGGTTGTATGATTTAATTTATATTATTAAACTACTTTTGGATATTATCATACAATCATTTTAGGATTTTCATGCTAGGTATGATAACAGATTTAGTTTACTTCTACCTAGAATTTGAATTTTATTGAAGTATGTGGTTTAATTGAGTAGGTATTTATGATATATATATATATATATATATATATTAGGTGTTAGAATTATGATATAATTGATTTTTATCTTGATTAAAGTATTCCTGGGTTGAGAGAATTTGGGCCAGACTTCTCACTTTCCCAGAGGCTTATTCTTTATCTAGAAAAGTAAGGGATGACTATCTATGGCTTTAGGATTACTCATCTAGGGATGGTTAATTTTACATGATTATAAATATTTACATGAAATAGTTTCATGTAAGTTATGAATAGGATACATTTGGATATGTATATATATAGTTGTATTTCTATTTGAGTTAGTAACACAAGCTATGAGTTGTGAAGAGAGTTACACATCAATATGGTTTGAACATATTTATTTCATCAAAAGAATAAGATTCCAAACTAAATCATTAGAATCATGAATAAATAAAGATAATAACATGAGATAATATGTTGAGATTAAATTCCCTTCAAAATACAAATTTTAGATTCCTTACAAAGTGGTAGTTATCAAGACCTCAATCATCCAATAGGTCTATCCATGCCAAATATGGGTGCCCCTGGATTATCTTGTGTAAGGAAAGAAAGTAATGAGGTGAACCTAAACATTGTGTGCCTTATTCTTAGAAATTTCACTCACTTACACTTAGATGGGAAACCCTAAATGTCACAATAATATAATAATAGAGTTGAGTGAATCCACATGATAAATTTGGATAAAGTGTCACCCAATCAAATATACAAGAATCATATATGACATGATTGAAAATAGTTGTCTACTAGATATAATCATGGATTATTTACTTGATAATTGGTGTAAATAATGATGAAATATAAGTGTTATCCTAGTAATGGATATCATGAATTTAAATCAATTCATCATTTTAGTGAAAATATATTTAATAAATTTCATCATTAAATGTATGTAAAAAATGATACTCAACCAATAAAATATTTTATTATAGATAAATATCATCATCATCATTAAACATAACATTGAAATTAATCTTTGAAAAAAAGGATAATCTTAATGTGAGAAAATACTAAGATTGGTAACTTAATAAAAGTTATTTAATAATAGAAATTTTATGTGACAAACTAACCACTTAACAAGTAAAAAAATGTTAATTTTTTTCAAAAAATAAATCCATATGATTATGATAATCATAGAATGATTCACCTACGATATCAAAGGAATTGGATGCAAAATGACCAAAGGGATTTTAGTCTCCACTCTTATACTCAATATGATTGGGTATTTCAATGATTTGGTCATACTATATATATATATATATATTATTTAGGATCTAGAATTAATTTTATTTCTATCAATTGAAATTTTCTAATAAGAAGAATCAATTTCAAAAATATTTAACCTGTTATTCTCAAATTGTTGAAGACAAATGAATTGATCATATATTGTCTAGGTTCTGGTGTTGTGTTGTTAATACATGTGGGTAAAATTTTAAACTCGAATAAGAAAAATTAGTAGTAAATTTATATAATGTTTCTTATATTATCCTACTAAGGTCATTTAAACCAAGATTTTTTAGGAAGGAAGAGTAAAAATTTCATAGGATGAAATTATCTAATACACCTTAATAGGTTTTTGAAACTCCTTTGAATCCCCTTGTTAGTTATATATGTTATAGAAATTAATTCTTTTATTTTGATAGGTATGTGATTATAAATTCATAATTTTTAAATTTTATAAGTATACATGTGTTAAAATCAAGGAATGACTAATAAATCTTGCAGTTTATATTTAAGTGATGAAGTAAAGAATTGCAACATCAAATATTTGAATGTAAATTAATATACCAATATTATATGGATTTAAAGTAAATGACATATTTTTTTACCTTATTTATATTATATGATGATATAATTTGTTTGTTAACAAAGAGTTATTATGAGAAAATATGAGATGATTAATTCATTACACATGATTTATGTTTCATGAGATTCTATAACATGTTTGAAAAGGAGAAAGGGATAAAAATGTTTTTTCTAGGATAAAAATGGCCATATAGATGTATACTAAAATATGTGGAATTTTATATTCCACCACCATCATTGGAATATTTTAATGAATATTATTATTTTCAAGAAAATGATCCAAACACACAAAAAACCATATATCATATGGAAATAATAGTTTTTTTAATTAAATATTTCCACTTACGGAAATACGTGTTATTTCATAACATAAAATAATTTGTGTATATTATAATGATATTATAAATTTAATATATTTTCTAAGAGGTTATTGGGAGTATTTTTGAACTTTTAGAAGTTCCAAGTTAACAAATAGAATATCATTCTAGTCAAAATAAAAAATAAATTCCACTTTATCATAAATGAGTTTAGAATATGTTGGTAAAGTATTAATGTAAATAGTTTCATTAGTTAACAAATTATTTCAAGTAAAAAGTTTAATGGAAAGGGTTTCAAGAATAATTATTATGTAATTAGATAAAGTTATAAGTGTATAATATAAGTTATCAACATCATAACATTTGATGTTGTGAAGATAAGGAGTTTGAATATGTTCATGGAGTTGGACATTATGAATATGATTTCTATGTCACTCCATTATTAAAAATATATTTATTCATATATGTTACCCACTAATGAATTTATTGGGAGGGTTTTATCATATTTTCACATAGACATGTGAAATATATTACATAAAGAAGTAACAAGTTTAACAAAGCCCCTGCAAGTGTAACAAACATAAGGCCGATCAGGGAGTCTATAATATGTGATATGTTAGATAAGTAATTATTTATTGTTTTGTTAATGTTATTAAAAGAGTTTAATAAGATAAAATTTATCATATTATACAAAAAATAAAATCACAACTTTATCATTATTTCACATTAGCTGTATATATATATATATATCATGAAGTGAAATGATAATTAAACTCTCAAAGTATGAATATGAGTTATCCCTAAAAATGTTACTCATGGTGTATTATAGTTTGTGAAGAAACATTAAGTTAATCATGATTACTATTCCTATATCAAGATATATAATATTCCCATAAGGAATAAAATAGGCATTGTGCAATGGATTACCCACTAAATTTATCACATAGAGCGTCACACACTATATATTTGGTATACTATGAGTGCATGGTTCATATTTAGAGTCCCCACTTCATGAGGTTAGTTATATACCTAGCATGATAACCTTCATACTTTGATTCATTTCTTATGTAAGCCTTGACTCTTAGATAATCAGGGAGTCGTTGGGTATTTTACTGATCATGTCATTGGCGGAGCTCAATCAAGATGATATTTTTCCTCTTGCATGAAGAGTATTAAATATGGTCCCTTGATTAAGATATTATGAGGAAGTTTATGACCATACCTAGATAGCACATATGATGTACTTATATATTTGGATGAGTGTCATGCTATTTACTCATCCATAAATGTGAATTACAGATGATGTATTCATCGATCTGGGAAGTTTATAATCATAGAATCAAGAATAATTGGGGAGGATATATAATATCGACATACTCCATGTCCCATGGTCACTCTATATATTGTGATATGAGATCATATAAGAATTCATGATTTCATATAATGTATCTAGGGGACACCAATATAGTGATACATGTGTTTGATGTTGTTCATGTCAGTTTCCTTTGTAGCTTGAGTAACACAAATGATTTTATAGAGGCTGATATTTTCATAGATTTATGAATTCAGGAATTCATATTTTTATTCAATGATAAAGTGTCCCATGGGGTAACACTTTTTGGTTGGATGAATTAGGATTTAGTTTTACTTAGAGTGCTATTCTAAAAATGTTTACGAGTTTATCCAAAATGAGTTTTGGATGGTTATTCACAAGGTATTTCATATTAAGTGATATATGGTGAATATTATGAAATATTTCAAAAAATGATTTGGAAGATATCCAAAATTATTCTTGGATATGGTTTCATAAGTTATTGTGTATTAAATGATATAAAGTAAAATAAAATTAACGAATTTAGGATTAAGTGAATGTGATAGATTGATAAAAATATTCCCTAAAGCTATGTGATATCATATGGTATGATATGGTATGTCATAGAGTATGACATACATATCAAAAAATGATTATATTTAAGCTATTGGGTATATATTATTGTATGACATAGATCAATAAAAGTGATATGAATCATGAATAATGATTCATTTTTTACTATTGTGGATCTCTTAAGATAATTTAATGTTAAAGAGTTAACAATTGAATTTCCTTAACTAATTTTCTATCAGTGTAACACATGAGAGATTTAATGGTTGAGGGTTATATTAGATATAAATGAATTAATTTACTCATGCATTTATGAAATGCATGAGTAAATGAATTGGCCTTGTGATCATCCCCAAAGACTATATAAAGGAGTTTAGGGCATGAGTTTTGGGTGTGTGCAATTATTGAGGAAGTCTTTAGATAAAAATACCTCACTCTCAAAGATCACTTATTCCATACTCTATAGCACAATGAGATATTAACATATAATGGATGTTTTGAAGGTCCTACCCAAACTTTTTGGGTGATTTGATACATACCCATAGATACACCTTGGAGGAAATATCCTTTAGGTTATTCCTTAGCGATATTCATCCAGCATAAATTGAACAGAAATAATAGTGGTGATCATTAGTGTAAGGTACACATTCTTCATCACATTTTACACATGTTTAGTTTCAAAGGCATTAAGATCATGGGTTTCAGAATTTCTAAATGTTTACACTTATTTTATTATTTTTTAATCATTATTTAAAAACCTTTAACCATGATCCTTTACGATTCAAGAACTAAAAAATGAATTACACCATTTTTTCATGACCTTCATCAGTTCCATTGAATCTAGGTGGGATAAACCCCCAAGGTATGTGGGAGATCATGCTGTGAATTTAGGATTGGTCTACCATTAAAGTGTGACTGGGGACATAATGATCTGAATATCGGTTTTCTAGTTTTAATTAAGGTTTTTTCTCATATTTATTCTTATTCATTCAACTTCCTTTGAACCCCAAGACTTATATGGATCATCTTGAGTTATTGTTGGTCATCCTTGGGTAGTTTTTTTGATCTTTTTCTTGGAATGATTTAGATCCTTTGATCCAAGGTGTGTTTGTATCCATATTTTCCTTTATTCCTATATTCTTTCCCTTTGTTCCTGTTTTAAGGAAGTTTTGGTAGTTGTGTTTTCTCTATTTGGTGATGTTTTAGTTAAGTTCTAGATTTGAGATCAATTTGGTTAACTCTTTTGGCGGGTTTCTTAAATTTTAAGTGGGTTTTATTTCCAGTTCCTTCTCATTATTATGTTTTTTTGGTTAAACCAACTATTATGGTAGAGTATTTAACACTTCTCCTTAATTTGTTTTGTGAAAATGTGGAATTACCATTATTTTTTCATTAAAATGATGGTTAATATTAACCTAATAAAGATAATGAATTGGTTAAAGATAATTGAGGGGACGATGTGATCTATATGTTCTTTATATGATTTCTGTGTTATTATTAGAATGTTTTCCTAATATGAATTGATACTTAATGTTGTGAAACATTATTTTTTATTGTGATTATACTTGATCACCTATCATAATAGGATAACCACCTAAAGGAGTTAATGAAATGCGAATCATCAAAATTTTGAAATAAATGTCAAGAATGTATAAATTTTTGAACAAAAATGAGGAGATGTAAATAAATAAGGATGATTCATATTTTTATTGTAGTATAATATTATTAACTATTATAAACATAGTTGAGTTTCCATTTTTTTTATTTTATAATAGAGTGTTTTAGAAATTTAGATCTTTGTTAAAGATGTAATTCATTATTATAGTGGTGGTTAGGCTAGTTTTGATCATAATTGTGGTTGGATTGGCATGAATGATGTTTTGGAGGAGGGAGTGATATTGAAACAATAGTGGATGATGGTTATGGATGTGTGGTTATTGATACAGTGTTGGATATAGTTGTTGTGGTTCATGTTGTAGTGGCCTCAAAATTTGGTTTGATGATAAAAATAAAATAAAAGATTGGTTGAATTAATGTAGCACCCACGATATCATTTTCAAGTATGTAATCAACTCTTTATTATTTTTTTCCTTATCCTTTAGTCTGAGAGAGTCTTCTTGAAATTTGAATTATATATATAGGGGATAGTCCCTATTTCATTGTTAACATATTATTAGTACTAACTGTGAAACCTAAACATACAAGGATTCCACTCATTCTATAAATGTTTGCATGGTGGGTTCATAGTCTCCAATATAGTGTATAAAAACTATGAAACTCATATTTTAGATTCTATAATATATTTCATGGTTAACGCACAGTTTATCGAATAGTGTGTCCAAACCATGTAGTCTATCCATAAAACAACTTTTTAAATTCCAATATTTCTTTTACTTCTATTTAACCACAATTTTTATTTCTCCTCCCCCATTAGAATTTTCTAGAACCTTAACTATTGACCCCCTTTCCCTACCTCCTCTTGGATTCCATTTTTTGTTACTCTATCAAATATCATAATGACTACTCCAAGAAAGTGGTTTCATTCTTCCCATTTCTTCACTCTCTTCCCTCTTCCTTCATTTTTATTTTTCCCTAGTTCCATAATGGCCCATGGTTCATGTTAATACAGGCCTTGAGTTTGGGAGTTTTGTGTGTTAGGGCTTCTAATCAAGTTTTAAGGGCCTTTTGTACATCCTATTGCCGATATAACAGGTGTATCTTTAACCTTTTCATGGTTTTTCCTTTTCATTAAAAGGGTAGGGTTGAGAAGGAATTGGGAGGATACTTATAATGATGAAGTCACAAATTTTTTTGATTCTCAGATTCAACAGATCGTTTCTGTAGCTTGTTGAATAATTCCATATCATGTAAAAGGGTTACACAACATGTGAATCTTAAATGAAAATAAATTTGTTTTTGAAAAAGAAAAAGAGTTGTTTGGAGTATTTGAGAGTCACTGATTACACGATGTGTAATTGGGTTACATGCCATGTAAAACCCAGACTACTATTTTTAAACAGGCATCCCAACTGATTTCTCATTTACCCCCTCTCAAATTTCATTTCTCTTGACCTAAATCCTTCCCTAAGTGATCTTAAATTCCTCAAACCCTTCTATTTCCTTTCATTCAGTGATTGATTGTTGTTGTGTTTGTGGTGTTAATTTCTAAGTAATAATTCTCATTTTTTTCTTCATCTCTTTCACCTTATCCTCCTTAGAGTTTAATAGATCATATTGAAATTGATGTATCTAAACTCTGTGTTGTTGGATCTTGATTCTAGATTGTTTTCCTAGACCTTATACACCTTCATTATTGTTGGAAGGTTTCATTTCGGGCATTTAGTTTTTGTGAGAAAGTTAGGTGGTTCCATCTTTGGTTGGAAATTTAATTAAACTTTAATTACTTGATTTAAATTCAATTTTATTTAAAATGAAATTCATTAAATTGAATAAATTGCTTTAAATCATTTTATTAAAAAAACATTTCTAGTGAATTGGGGTTTTGGTTGTTTTTGGCATGAAATTGGGAAAACCCCCAATTCTATTGAATTGGGGTGTGTTTGAAATAGATGGAATTTTGTTGAAAAATTTAAATTTTTAATTAAATTTTGGAAAGTTGATTGATGGAAAATTTTGAAAAACCCTAATTCCAGTGAATTGGGGGTTTTTGAGGAGATTAATGGAATTTTATAAAAATTAAATTACTGGTTTTAATTTGTAAAATTGTATTGTGAAATTTCACGATGAATTGATTTCAAATCCCTGTTTGTAAAAAATGGTTTAAAAATGGTTTTGGTGGAAACCCAATAATTTCATATTTTTAAAAGTCACGTTTTTGACTAAAAACCCATTATGGTTTATAAAGAAACAATTGGAATATTTGAAATGGGGTATGGTATTTAATTTTATTTTAAGTAGTCTTGAAATAAATTCCCCATCATTGTTTGTACTTGAGAACATTTAAGACTTAGGTAGTTAGTGAGTTATTTTCATCATCACTTTATGATTTAAAACATTCTAAAACATCATATCAGAAAATCCCATTCCATAGGCGATGGTGATGAGTCCCCTTTGCCTTAGGCACAAAGGGGAATATATATATACTTTTCATTTCATAGTGTTGGGTCCCTATATCATAGAAATTCCATACCTATTTTTCACATGGCCATTTTCTCACTTGTTTGTATTTTAAATGTATATTCCATTATTATACATTGATTTACATGCCTTGTAAATTTATATAAACCATTTTATATAAAAGTTTTTATTTAAGTAATTTTGTGAAAAGTGATGTTTGTATGAAGAACCCTTTTTTTAAAGAAAATTGCATCTTTTGAAATGTATTTCCTTCATCTAAAATGTGAAGCATGATTTGATAACGTGTTTCCATCTTTTAAATTGTAAATCATGATTTTTTTAAATATGATTTTGTGAATACCAAACCTATTTATTTGAAAATTAAAAGCACTCTCTTGGTTAATTTGATATTGGCACCTTGTTATGGAATCCTTGGGTGAAATCCTATTGGGATTTAGCTCACAACCTAATTGTGCCTTTAGTTATTTGTAGATTATCTTCTTCCAGGTTCGATCAAGGGAAAGAGATCTCTTAGAGGTGGATCCAATTATTGAACCATGGACTTGATGAGTTGTATCCTTTGGGAATTGGGTCATTTTCCCTATTTTGGTACTTTGGTTGTAGTACTTTGGCTTTAATTCATGTTTGAATTCTTGTATATTACTCTAAGTGGAGTTTCTTTTGAAATGAATAATGTCTTTTATATTTCACTTCAACAATGTTTGAGGAAAAATCATTCCCACTTTCAGTTTTTATGATGCCAGGTGATAGTCACCAAACCAAGGGGATCGAGAATGCCCTTTAGGCTATGTCAGGGATGACTCGGTTATCGGGTTATCAGGGTACCCATGTTGGTTCATGATAAAATGGTATCAAAGGGAGAGGTTGATCTTATTGTCTTAAAGTGAGTATGCATTCTAAAATATTGTTAGGACTTAGGAGGTAGTTATGATTTATTTCATGGACAACTCTCACTATAATTAACCTTAAGTATCCAAGGGTGGTTAAGGAAATACATATTATAAATTATTCTAAGTACTTTATATGTTTTGATTTGGATAGAGGAAATCCAAATATTTTTGTCATATCTATTGCTATTGATTTCCCTTGTTGCTTCGTTTGAGCGTTAATATGATGTCTTCCTAGTTTTATGATGACGCTTTGTAGCATCATGCCTCTGATAAGACATGAAAATTAGATCTAAGAGGAAGCTACTGCTGAACCTTAGTAAGAAAATCCTATAGTATATCTAAATCTAGTTGAGGTGATTGTATGAATTCTCCAAGCTTTGGGACAAACACCACCTCCAGTTCCCGTTCAAGCTCCAGCTATGGAACCTCATAGGGATGCTCTCAAGATTTTTTCTCAAGAGTTCCTTCACCAGAATCCAGAACTGTCCAAAGGCTCAAATGATCCTCAAGAGACTAAGGAGTGGTTGAACAATATGAAATTCTTTTTTGGGTTCTTGGACACACCCGATGAAATCAAAGTGAAGTGTTTCACCTTCATGCTGGAAGGTCCAAGCAGGAGATGGTGGGACATGATGGTGGTGGTGAAGAAGCATAAGGTATTAGAGTGAAAGGACTTCAAAGTTATTTTCACTGACCAATTCTATCCAGATTCAATGCTGTTATCCATTTCCACTGAGTTCTTAAAAATTGAATAGGATGACAGGACCATGATAGAGTATAAAAACCATTTTTCTAAGCTCATTCACTTTTCACATAAGATAGTATAGAATGAGAGGATAAAGGTTTGAAGGTTCGAGTTGGGACTTAGACTAGATATTCATCCTCAAGTTTTCTTACTGAATCTACCTTCTTATGTTGATGTAACAGATAGAGAATTGATGATCGAGATAGACCTGGCTAGAAGGTTAGGGTTATTGGGAGCATCTTTTTCTATCAGTGGAAGCATGAGTTCCTTTAATTTAAAGCAGAAGTGTGATGATTCTTGTGATAATTCTCAACAAAAAAGTCATTATAGACCTCCTTCATTACCTGGAAGAGGTTCTTTTGTTTTTTACTTGTGTGGAAAGGTAGGACATTCAAAGAGGGTTTTCACTGAGGCACCAAAGAATTGTAGTTCATGATGAAAATTAGGGAACATCCATCAATTATTATATATTTATTCCACTCTGCATAGTAGAAAGGGATCATTATATCCTACTAAAAAATCAGGTCAATTAGATTCGTCATGTTTAATAGAGTTCCAACCACAAATATCTGAAACAAATCTACTTCATGCATTGTAAGAGTCTCCAGAGGAAGTGGATGTGGATCCAGTGACTGTGATAGGTATCA
The DNA here is from genome assembly GCA_963277665.1 of Viscum album. Classification (NCBI taxonomy): domain Eukaryota; kingdom Viridiplantae; phylum Streptophyta; class Magnoliopsida; order Santalales; family Viscaceae; genus Viscum; species Viscum album. The sequence goes on along the minus strand of OY728152.1, from coordinate 1,360,278,868 downwards.
TTACTATAGCTTCGTTATTAGTGACTTCTTTATTTGATATTAGTACACATCATTCATTTATTTCAAATATTATATTTAATCTTCTAAACCTTATTATGGAGCTTTTATCTTGTGTAATAGATATTACTACACCCCTTGGCATGAAGAGAGAGTAGGGTCTCCATAGTCCTACTTGTGTTTTCTATCTGTCAGATTTTGAGCTTGTTTGGAGTTTTCTGGTTCCTGACATGAAAATTATTGACATCATATTTGGTATAAATTGGATCATTTCTAATAAGTCCTGGATTGATTTTTATCTTTAATGGATCTCCTTTACTACACCCAGTGGTGTGCACCATGTCTTTCAAGGATAATGGGACCCAAGGTTGAGGAGATCCATACCTTATTATCTAGAGTTGGGGAAAGTAATATAAACGTTTACCTTTAATCTAGATTAGGAATATTTGAGTGGTGATCTCCCTCCAATGTTTTTTGAGTTTCTCGATGTGTTTCCCTATGACTTTTCTGGTTTTCCATTGGTAAGGGAAGTTGAGTTTTCCATTGAATTAATGCCTGATACTCAACCATTTTCTATTCCCTTGTACTTGGAACCATCTAAAATGAAAGAGCTAAAGTCCCAGTTAGAAGATATTATAGATAAATTCTTTATACACTCGAGTGTGTCACCTTGGGCGGTTCCAATTATATTTTCTAAGAAAGATGATGGTCCACTCTTCCTATACATTGATTACCAAATGTTCAATCAAGTAATGATAAATAACATGAATCTATTACCATAGATTTATTATCTATTTGATCAACTAAAAGGGGTAAAGTGGTTCTCAAAGATTGATCTTCTCTCTGGTTACCATCAGTTGAAGATAAAATAACTTGAAATTTAGAAAATCACCTTTCGGAGCATGTAAAATCATTATGAGTTCCTCGTTATACCTTTTGGTCTAACCAATGCTTCTATAGTATTTATGGTGTTAATGAACAAGATTTTTCATGATTATTTGGATACCTTTGTGGTAGTCTTTATGGAAGAAATCCTCGTTTACTCTATGTCTTAGGAGGATCATGTGCATCATATAAGAATGGTTCTGAGTTTTCTGAGAAATTACTGGCTTTATGCCAAGATTTAGAAATTTGATTTTTGGATTCAGGATGTGAAATTATTTGGACACATGGTGTTAAAACAGGTAATATCAGTTGATCCTGATAAGGTGAAGGCCATTATAACATGGGAACAACCATGAAATGTCTTTGAGATTCAGATCTTATTAGGATTAGCTGGATATTATCGCCGGTTCATGAAGGAATTATAAAAGTCTAATTCTCTAATGATTTCACTAATTTAGAAGGGAGTAAAGTTTTCTTGGGATGATAAGTGTCATAATTCTTTTTTTGAGATGAATCATCGTTTGACAACTGCATTGGTTTTGACACTTATAGAGGTCGACAAGGGTTATATGGTCTTTTGTGATACATCAAGTTCCAGATTGGTATGTGTTCTTATGCATGGTAATCATGTAGTTTCTTATGGATATCTTCATCATAGGACACACAAGAAGAATTATCGGACCCATGACCTTGAACTAGCAGCTGTGATGCACACACATAAAAGTTGTTAGAGTTACCTTTATGGGGAAAGGTTTAACATGTATTTTGACCAAAAGAGCTTGAGTTATATCTTCTATCAAAAAGATTTAAATCTCCATTATAGGTGTTGGGTGGAATACACGCAGTCTTTAAATTTCAACATTGTCTATACTTAAGGGAAAGGTAATCTCATTTCAAATAATTTAAGAAGGTAACTTCCAACCTAGGCAGTGAAAGAATATTTAGAGGATTGAAATTTGATGGATCTCTTTTCACAATTGCATATTGAAGTTCAAGATGAATGGGCCATGGTTTCTTTGGCCAACATTTAGTTTAAATACACTATTCTCAAAATGATTCTTCAAGAATAATATCTTGATGAATATTTCTATAGAATTAGAGACTCTCTTTATAGTGGGGAGAAAATTTCCTAGTGGGTTTTATCCAAAGAGGGCATTCTATGCTATCAAGATCATTTGTGGTACCATCTTTTCTAAGGAAATATGTAATGGAGGATTTCCATAATTACTAATGGGAAGTGAACCCAAAACCACAAAGATATTTTATGGAATGCGGTGATAGTTATGGTGTCTATGTATGAGATGAGTCATTATTGAGTTTGTTTCTCATTGTTATACATTCAAGTAGGTGAAGGCCAAACACCATAAACCTTTGGGTTTTCTTCAGCCACTTACAGTCACTAATTGGAAGTGGGATGAGATCTCTATGGACTTGTGGTTGGGTTTTCACATACCCAAAAGAAGAAGAATGTGATATGGTTTGTGATCGATAGGCTCACCAAGTCATCACACTTTATACCCATTCATGATACAACCAAACATGAGGAGTTGGGAAATATCTATGTGAAATAAATCATTAATTTTCAAAGAGTTCCATGAACTATAGTCTATGATAGAGATCCACAGTTCACTTCTTGTTTTTTGATATTCCTTTAGGAGTAACTGGGATCTCACATCCGTTTGAGTACGACATACAATTCACAGTTAGATAACCAAATAGAAATAGCAATATAGATTCTTGAGGATATTCTTTGTTCTTGTGTTCTCAACTTTAGTGGAGCATGGGATGATCATTTGGGGCTAGTTGAGTTTTCATATAACAAGAGTTACCAGTCTATGATTAGAATGGCTCCTTTTGAGGCCTTTTATGGATGGAATTGTAAATATATATTGTGTTGGTCATATATTGGTGAGAGTTCCTTGTTTGGACCAAGTTTGGTCCAAGATATGACAACAAATATTCAGTTGATTTTTTAGAGAATGTTGATGGCACAAAGATGGTATAAATATCATGCTTATCGTCACTTTAGACCTTTAGAGTTCTCAATTGGTGACCAAGTGTTCTTGAAGATTTCACCCCAGTTGGGTCATCAATGTCTTGGGATTCAAGGGAAGCTTTCTACTCATTTTTTTGGTCTTTTGGTGGTTATTGAGTAGGTGGGGAAAGTTTCATACTGTTTATCATTTCCACCAGGAATAAAGTTGTTTCATAACAAATTCCATGTATCACAGCTGAGAATGTATCTTTCTTATCCATCTCACATTTTGAGCCGGAGTGATCTTGAGGTTGAACCTGGTTTATCTTTGATTAAGCGGCTAGTTAAGATAATCAATTCGGAAACAAAGGTACTTTTTTGGAGGAAGATACCTTTGGTTCATGTTCTATAACATCATGGATCTGATAATCATGAGATTTGGGAACGCAAGGCACTGATGAGAGAGAAGTGGCCTCATCTTTTTGTCATAGAAGCTTCTTCATAGGATTTCCGGGGATAAATTTTTTTATGGGGTGGGGGTTGTAACATTCCATTACCAATCTAATATCTACATCTTTAAACTTATCATGGTTTTTCCTTTTCATTAACTGGGTAGGGTTGAGAAGGAATTGGGAGGATACCTATAATGGTAAAGACATAGATTTTTTGGATTCTCAGCTTCAGCTAGTCATTTCTACAGCCCGTTTTAGAATTACGTGGTGTGTAAAAGGTTTACATGACTTGAAAATCTTAAATGAAAAATAAATTAGTTTTATGAAAAAGGAAACAGGTTTTTCAGTGGATTAGAGAGTCACCAATTACATGATTTTTAATTGGGTTACACGTCTTGTAAAACCCTGACTGTTGTTTTTAAATAGGCATCCCATATGATTTCTAATTTTTACTCCTTCACAATTTTATTACTCTTAACCTAAATAATTACCTAGGAGATCTTGGATACCTTTAACCCTTCTAGGTCCTTTTTTTGGAGATTGATCATCATTATGTTTGTGGTGTGAATTATCAGGTAAGCGTTCTCCCTTTTTTCTCCATATCTTTCTTCTTATCCTCCTTGGGGTTTAATAGATCATCTTGAAATTGATGAATCTAAACTTTGTGTTATTAGATATTGATTCTAGATTATGTTCCTAGACCTTCTACTCATTCATTCTTGTTGGAAGGTTTCATTGTAGGGGTTGAGTTTTCATGAGAAAGGTGGGTGGTTCTGTCTTTGGTTACTAATTTAATTAACCCTTAATTTCTTGATTTAAATTCAATTTGATTTAAAATATAATTGATTAAATCGAATAATTTATTTTAATAATTTTATTAAAAAACTAATTCTAGTGAATTGTAGTTTTGGTTTTCTTTGGGATGAAATTGGGAAAACCCCCAATTCCAATGAATTGGGGTGTGTTTGGAATGGATGTAATTTTGTTGAAAAATTAAATTATTGAATTTAATTGTGGAAATTTGATTGATGGAAAATTGTAAAAAACCCAAATTCTAGTGAATTAGGGGTTTGTGAGTAAATTGATGGAATTGTATGAAAATTAAATTTCTGGATTTAATTTGTAAAATTGGATTGTGAAATTTCATGGTGAGTTGATTTAAAATCCCAATTTGTGAAAAATGGATTAAAAATGGTTTTGGTAGAAACCTAGCAGTTTCATATTTTTTAAAAGTTATGTTTTTAATTAAAAACCAATCCTAGTTTTTAAATATAAAATTGACATATTTTAAATAGAGGATGGGATTTAATTGTATTTTAAGCAGTCTTGAAATAAATTGGCCATCATTTTTTGTACTTGAAAAATTGAAAGAATAGGTAGTTACTGAGTTATTTTGGGTGGCAATTTGTGATTTAAAAAATTCTAAAACATTATATCATCACATCCCATTCCTTAGGAAAGGGTGATGAGTCCCCTTTACCTTAGAGCCAAAGGGGCATATGTACATTCTTTCCATTTCACAATACTGGGTTCCTATATCCTAGAACTTACATACCTATTTGGTACATGACCATATTGCTCACTTGTTTGTATTTATAATGTATATTATATTTTTATACATTGATTTACAAGAATTGTAAATTTTTATAAATTATTTTATAGAAAAGCGCTTATTTAATACATTTTATGAAAAGTGTCATTTGTATAAAAAACCCTTTATTTAAAGGAAATTCCATCATTTGAAATGAATTTCAATCATATAAAATGTGAATCATGTGTTTATAATGTGTTTCCATATTTTTAAATTATAAATAATGATTTTTTAAATATGGTTTTATGAATTCCAAACCCATTTATTTCAAAATTGAAAACACTCTGTTGGTTAATTTGATATTAGAAACTTGTTATAAAATTCTTGGGGGAAATACTATTGGGCTTTGGCTCATAATCTACTTGCGCCTTTGGGTGTTTTTATATTACATCCTTCCAAGTTTGATCAAGGGAAAGAGATCTATTGGATGTGGATCAAACTATTGAACCTTGTACTTGGTGAGTTTTGTCCTTTGGGACTTGGTCTGTTTTCCCTATTTTGGTACTTTGGTTGTAGTAATTTGGATTTAATTCCAGTTTTAATTCTGGTACATTACTCCTATTGGAGTTTCTTTTGAAATTCATACTGTCTTGTCTCTTTCACTCCCTCTCCACTTTTATTCAAGTGATATTTCTCCATAAATTCCCTAGATTTCTCCAATTAAGTCACTCATCTCTTCTCTCTTCTTCATTTTATTCCTTCCTTCTTAACTTTCCTCTTCTCACTTGGCTATTATAGACATGGGATTCTATATTACATGATATTTATAGGTGGTTCTAGATAATAAGGATCTTTCTTGGTTTATAAGGACCCAATATTAACACCTTTGTTGGAAAATAACATTTTCAAATGGATTTAATCACATTTCTAATATATGGATCCTTATTCCTTCCTGTAGTTGTGAACCATGAATTTCATTATGTTTTATAATATTTTTAGTATATTAAATAATGTTTTTATTACTATGAAGACTGATAGAAATTATATTTGTGATTTTGTTTGATTTCTCAATTTTTTTAGTGGATGGGTCATTAACAAAGTATGTATTTACCCTCGTTTCATAAGTTGCACACAAAATTTTTTATGAACTTATTTAATTGGTTTCCATTGAAATAATTATAGATGATTCATGGGAATTAAGATCTTTTGATTTATAATGAAATATCAAAATGGTTTTATAATAAAATCATGTTATTTATGAGGTGTTTGGTTTGTGTTAATTGGGTTATACACTTGAACTAAAATCATTTTCAATAAAAGTGTTTAATATTTTTAATGTAAATTCTTAGAGAACCTTGGAATAAATTGAAACTCATGAGAAGCCTTGGTTACTTAAGGGGGTAACAAGACTTGTATGATTCTATGATTATATAATGTTACCTTCCAAGTATATATGGTTAGTAATACATGATATGGGTTCAAAATAGTGCATGATAAGCCATGGATAGTGGATATATCTATCTTTATATTCTTTCCCAGCATTGGTGCATTCTAAGTAATGATGAGACTTGAAATATTGGATATTTCATACATATGGTTATGTATTTATAAAATCTATAGGTTTGTCTACCTTGGTTTCCTATGGATTACTCCCATGATTTTGTAATGATGATATACACATTCATGTATACTTTACTCACTTGATTTCATTTCTCAATTTTAATTTTTTTTAATTGTAATTAGATTTAATTATTTTCTTTATTTAAAATGAAAATATTACTTACATATGTTATAGTTTAAAATAGTGAGCTATGGTTTGTTCCTTATGGGTTTCACATGGATTACTTACTAAAATCCTATTGGTATTGTTTTTATCACACCCTACACATACTCTTTGGTTGTATGTAGACCTTGTTTGATTAGATATAAGTAAATTAAATGCTCATCTTAGAGGCATTGGATACTATTTCTTGTATGGTTTGTTTTGTAGGAGGTGACATGGAGGGATATTACCTTCATTTCATATAATGATGGCCAGTAATGTGTTTAGTTTATTTTTGGTTTGGGATTTATAATAGACTCAACCCTTTATATCACCTTGTCAACTTACTAACCAGTTTACCTTTATATTTCATTTTGTGTCATTTTCTATATGTATGCCTAATCCCATGATTATGCTTTAAAGTTATAGAGGTTTTTTCTTATTATTTTCTAATTTTAGTTTGTTACAGGAATAATTTTATTCTATTATTATTTTTTATTCACTATTATGTACTAAATTCCTTATTTATATTCATGAATGATGAAGGTATGGTGGGGTCATTCTAGGTTCTAGGTAAAAACCCATTTCTTTCCATGTAACTCTTAATTGAATGAACCCACTCCTAAATGTGTGTTCTTGATACCAAATTACTATTTTATAGCCTATGGGGATCGAGAAAAACCTTTAGTCCATTTCATGGGCTTTCTCATGTGTTAAGATGAGGTAGTAGGGTTGGTTTTTGAAAAAATGGAATCATATCCCAGTTTTCATTTTATGTTATTTGGGATATCAAGGTAGACATGAGATAACCTCTTTAAGACTTAAGGGGTATGCTGTAAGTGAGTGTATAGAAAACACTCATCATAATGATCATTGAATTTCCGGGGGATTTTTGGGATATATTATTTCATTTTTTAATTTATTATGTAATTCATTTTTGAGAAATTTTGGGTGGAAATTTAGAATTTGGTGGGAATTTATGAGGTGATGGGCCAATATTAATGGGTTATAGACCATGATTGTAGACTATGAAGCCTAATTTGTAGGGGATAATGATATTTCCATGTTTAGTACATGGTCAGGTTTGACCATGAAATGTGACCTTATAGATTAATAATTTTTTTATTTTGTTGTGGTTTCTTATGTGATTTCCTTTTAAGTTTTACTATGTTTTATTTGGGGTATTCATGGTTTTGTTTGTTATTATTTACATGATTTAGAAATGATTTTTATTTTTTGATGAGTTTTATCCCTTCTTTTCTCAATGTAGTTTATATAATACTATTCCCATAGACGAGTCCTTACAAAATTTTTAAAAGGATAAGTGGAAAAGATTCCAAAAGAAAATAATTTGGTTGATTAGAGTATGAATGAGGTAGTGATCCACACAATCCATGCTCTAGATTGCAGAACTATCCTTGGTCTAGCCCAGGTAAGGGAACCTAAAATGGGTCTAATTTAAACTAAGGATCAAGCATAATAATTTCTCAAACACAAACCCCCTTCCTTGAGATGGACCAACAAACCTCAATAAGGCAAGGAATAGTTATGGAAAATCAAGAGGATATATAGATTTATTAAGGATTTTTTAATCCTTAAAGGTGAATTTCACTATATTTATGCTTGAGTGTCCCAACCCTAAATAGTGGGAGTCTATTGTTTAGGTCAAGCTACATGAAAACATGATGTGGAAGGACATTAAATTCTCATTCATTCATTATTTTTATATTAACATAGTGGAATTAGGAAATTCATAGGAGTTTTTTCTCTAGTAGAGTAATCAGATAACCATGGAATATACTAACCAATTATCCAATATTGTTCACTATGACCGAGATATGGTTTTAAATGATAGTTTGAAAGCCTATCATTTTGAAATGGGGATTCAACCCAATATTTGATATAAATTTTTCTTGTTTAACATCCCCATATATTATGAAGTGGTGGTCAAGCCTTGCTGGTGGAGATAGATCAAGATGGAATATGAGGAATGATTGATTCCACTTTTGTCTCTGGTAGAAGTGAATGTGGATTTTTAGAGAACAATAGGAAGTGATAGGTGTTAAAAACATGAATAGAACATGGATTTATATTCCTTTCCAAGTCTATATCATCTTTATCTATGGTAATGGGGTCACTCATATTCCAAAAATGTGGTAAAGTAGGATATGTACAATCTTCTTGTTAGGAATCCCTTAAATCATACCATGCTTATGGGTAGATGATCCATATTCAGTGGTTATATAGGGTGAACCTCCCATAGAATAGAAATGTGGGTTATAAATTTAAAGTGGTTCTATAGTTTAATTCAATGCCTTTAAGGCAATGGGACCTCAACCTCAAGCGTGTATAGAAAATCTTAGTTCCTCATATGGGAAAAGGCAACTAAGAAATGAGCCTCAAACTAGTGAAAAGACTTTAGTAAACTATAAGTTTAAGTATTTTTATAAAGTGAAACAATCCATTTTCAATATAATGTGGGACTAGAAATAGTGTGAGTTATAATTCTTATTTAATCAAATATTTCAACTATTTTATTTGATATTGAATCCTATCACTAATTTATCTCTTCCCATAGTGTGGATTTGTTAAAACTTCCATATGATCCCATGCTATATTTTATGGAGATATCAACACATATCAGGAGGAAGAGATAACATATTTTCCATTTTATATCTTGTATTATCTTCATATCTAAAGTAGAGATAGTATGGGATTTTATTATCCTTGGGGTGGAACTCTTTAAAATTTTTCTTGGTATGGATTATATATTCTTATTTAAGTCCCATATTGACTGTTACCAATGGAGGGTGACCTTTATTGCTCTTGATGGAAGCTACCGATTGTTCCAAGGAGAATGGGACCCAAGATATAATCATGTGGGATATCCTATTCTTGACGATGGTATGAAAATATCTTAGGATTCATCTCATTTAATGGAGGCTGATGATGGGTGTTTTGGCAATTATTAACCTCATATAGTTAGGGAATTTCCTGAGGTGTTTGTAGATCAATTATTAGGGTTTCCACAAGATTATAAAGTTATATTCTCTATTGATCTAGTATGAGGACTCATCCAATTTCATTTCCATCACATCTAATGTATCTAGTTGAACTGAAGGAATTGAAAATCCAATTGGATGATTTTGAAGACATGTTCTTTATCCATTCCAATATATCTCTATGGTATTCCCCTATATTATTTTTTAAAAATGTGTATGTAAATTTATTCTTATGAATCAATTAAAATAAGGTGAATAGTGTGACTATAAAAAAACCCTAACCTTCCATTTATGAACTTTTTTATTAGTTAAGATGGGTTATGTGGTTCACAAAAAGTGACCTCTGATATAGGTATCACTAGATCAGGGTGAATTATTCTCACATTCCCAAGACTAATTTAAATAGTTGAAATAAAGAATTTGATTATCAAGTGATTCCATTCAACTTGAATAATGATCATGATGTCTTTATGGACCTTATGAACCAAAGATTTCATTGGTACCTTAATTAATTTTTTATGGTGTTCATGGATAAAATTTTTGTTTACTCTAAGATCAGAGAGGAACATGAGCCTCAATTGAGGATTATCTTAGTAAATATTTGTGATCATCATCTTTATGTTAATATATCAAAATTTAACTTTTTTATTCTATAATTCAAGTTCTTAGGGGAATGTGGTGTCATAAAAAGGCATTTTAGTTGACCCTAATAAGGTTAAAGTTGTTATGTATTTGTAAGAACCAAAGAATGTCTTCAAGATACATAGATTCTTTGTTCTAGTGAGTTATTATTGATGATTTCTAATGGAGTTTTAAAATATACCATGTCACCTATAATCCATTAAAAAAGAGGGTGAAGTTTTAATAGAGGTAATAATTTCATGACTCATTTGATGAATTGAAATAAAAATTGGCATCAACACTTATTTTGATTCTACCTGATCCTAGTAAGGGCTATATTTTTTATTATGATGCATCGATCTTAGGAGTGGGTTTCATGCTCATGGTGGAATATAGTTCTTTACATGTCTATACACATGAAATGAATTACCTAACCCATGATATTAATAAGGTGGTGATTTTGTATGCTCTTAAATGTTGGATACACTAACTCCTCGGTAAGAAGTTTATGGTTTATGCACACCATAAAATATTGATCTACATATTTTCTAAAATTGATTTAAACCTAAGGTAAAGGAGTTGGGTGAAATATTTTCAAACATTTTATTTCAAAATCACTTATAAACCAATAATGGGAAATGTTTTCACTAATTCCCTTAGTAATAAATTTCCATCACAACCCTTGAAGGAATATAGTGAAAAGTGAAACCTGATGATCCTATATTTTGAGATGCACCTAGAAGTAAAGGAAGAGAAATAAGTGATGTTTTTATTTAATATTCATATTTCACCATATCTTCTTGATCTTATTCATTAAGAGTAATTATAAAAGGAATAATTTCATAATATCATGGGAACTATATTTTTTGGGAGACCCCTAGAGAGTGGTTTCTGACTCTTCGAGTAATCTTGTGTTTATGTTATCCTTCATTCCATGAGGAAAGTGGTGATTAAATATTATCATCACTATTAAGGGAAAGTTAATCAGGGATCCAATAAGATGGATAATAACATTAGGAACCAATTTTAGTGGTCAGGTATGAGATGATGCATAATTTATTTTATATAAAGATACTATACCTATCAGTAGAATAAATAATGACACCAAAATCCATTTGGTTTGCTTCAACCTCTTCCTATTACCACTTGGAAATAGGACTAGATATCCATAGATTTTATCATTGTATTAAATTGTAACCCTTAAGGAAATAACTCTATCTAGGTTGTTAACAACTAGTTGAGAAAATCATCTCATTTAATATCATTCATAGATAACATGAATGTTGAATAACTGGGATAGTTATATGTACTAAAAATTGTAAAGATATATAGGGGGAATTATATCATTATATCTAATAGAAATCCTCATTTCATATACAAATTCTAAAAATGAATTCAATAGGAAATTGTATCTCAAGTAAATTTTATCCCAACATACCATCCACAAATAGATAGACATATGAAGTGGGAAATCCAAATTTTGGAAGATATGCTCTATGCTTGTGTGTTAGAATTTGAAAGATCATGGGAAACACATATATCATTGGTTTAATTAACTTATAATAAAACTTAATAATCATTTATTAAAATTGATACCTTATATTTTTATATGGTAGGCTGTGTGGCCCTCCACTCTACTAGACCATGGTCAACAAGACTTCATTAGTGGGATCAAGAATCATTCATGAGATGATTGAGAAGATTCAACTTATTTGGAAATGATTGGTGATGGATAAATGTTTCCATAAGTCATATGAATATTTTTTTTACTATCCAACTGATTTTTTAGTTAATTAGTAGGTGTTTTTTAAAGTGTCACCTCACTTGGTTCATCGATGACTTGGGATGTTGGGAAAGACCCGACCAAGGTATTTGAGACCCTTTGAGATAACTGAAAGGATCAAGAAAGTTTCATAAAATTTGGTGTTTCTATATTACATATCATAAATTATTAATGTTATAAATTTATATCAATTGAATAAGTATCACATGGATACCTATCATATTTTGAATTAGTAAGGGTTAGAGATAGAAACTGTTGTTTCTATTGTCAATAAATCGATCTTGATTATCAAATCTTAGAGTAAAGTGTTACAGGGAAAACATTATTCCACTGGTTTGAGTTTTATAGAAGTACAAGAGAGATTACTATAAGATATGGGAGTAAGAGACCCAAGTGAAGGAGAAATATACCCATATATGTTTTGATCAACATACATCAATTTTATTTTCTAAGGGTATAAAGTGATATGTTGGCGATAATTGTTACACCCAAAACATCAATTGAAAGTATATATTTTATTATTTATTTATTTTGGATTTTACTTTGTATTTTTGAGTCTTTTTTTGAAAATATTGTGGAATTTTATAGGATAAATAGTTATGATACATTGTCCTAGGGAATATATAGTGGACGCATGGGGTAGACAGGGGAGATAGTAGCCAATGCTCAAACTGAGCATGGTTTAAACAGACTGTTCAACCATATATTTTTTTTATAAATTTATTAAAATGGGAAGCTTAATTTATAATTCTTATTCCTAAAAGATCTTCCAATGTGAATATTATTCATTAAAATCATCTAAACTCCATCTCCACCACGATTTAAGAAGTATTTATCCATCAAATCCCTATATTTATCCAAGTCACTCCTCTATTTTTAATTCTTCATTTTATTCCTTCTTAACTTTCCTCTTCTCCCATGACCATGGTGGCCTTGGTATTCCTAATTTAATGATATTTATGAGTGGTTCATTATAATAGTGATAATTGTTGCCTTTATGAGACCCAAAATTATTACCTTTTTGTGGAAAAAAACATTTGAAAATGGATTTGATAAAATTTGTGGTAGGTGACTCCTTATTTCTTCCCATATTAGTGAACTATGAAATTAATGATGTTTTCTAATTTTTTTAGTATATTAATTATTTTTCTGATTCCTATGAGGAATTTTAGTAATTATAATTGTGATCATGTCTTGTTTCTCAATTTTTTTGGTGGAAGGGGCGTTTACAAAGTTTGTGTAACATACCATTACCAGATTTTAGGTACTATTAACCCTAGTTTTGATCATACATTATTTTGATCTTGTTCGAGGTCATTTTCAAGTAAATTTTGAAAATTCTATATAATTTTGGTCCTATTCATGGTTTTCACACAATTAGGGTAAAATTTGTGGTTTGACCTAGGAAACTATGTGCCCTATATTGAGGGACTTGAGGGTGGTGAATAGTTAGCACAAAATTATTCCAAGATGTGTGTCAACTCCTCCAAATAGTATAAGCTTGAGTAGTGGGGGGTTTTTAATGTTAGTTCATAGTTATACTAATTGTTCATCCAATCCAGGAACCCTTTACAAAATCCCAATGAGGGTACATAGTTAGGCACATAGTTAGTACTAAACATGCATCCTAGCCCAACAAACCCTGAAAATAGGGTTTTAACCACCCAAAAATTCTATTTAAAATCTTGAACCCCATTTTATAAACCCTAAATCACTTATAAAAAACTCTAATTGAATTTATTGTATTTTTGAGGCTCTCAAGAGGAAAATTGGATCCTCCAAACTCTCTTCTTCTTAAATCAAATCACTGGTGAATGTGTTTGATCTCTCTCCTCTAAGTGATTTCTCCTTGATTTATAATTCCTTCTCTTCCTATCTCTATTATATCCTCCATTGATAGTGATTAATACACATATTTTTTTATGGATTATAATTCTAGGGATTCCATTTTAATCTTCCTCATCATTGATTCTATGATGGAATTTCTGTTTTGAGTGATTGATCGTTTGTTCATGTGATTAAAGTTAAGTGGTTATGTAAGGATTTTCACTATAATTGAAACCTTTATTTATTAATTTAATTGAAATTTATTTTAATTTTTTTTTCTAAACACTGAATTTTAGTGATTTTGATGATTTATTCTAAAGTCATGAAATTTTTAAAATAAAACTCATCTTTTAATGGATTGATAAATTGGGTGATTTTTTGAGAAAGATGTATTGAAATGATTTGATGCTAATTCTTGAAAAAAATGGATTCTTATTAAATTTGATTTTGAAAGGCATGAACTTGATTTAAACTCATTATTTGGTTTTGAAATTGAAATGGTATGTTGAAACTTGAAATAGGGCATTTGAACTGTGAATGACGGATTGAATTGAAATTAATGATTTTTCCATGATTGTTTGATTGATTGATTGAAGAACATGTAAGATTGAGTAGTTAGTGGATGTGTAGGACAAGTATTATAGGACTATAACTCCATAAATGGGTTTATTATTACAAATTTAACTAAAAAAAATTTAAAAATATATCTCTGGATGGGGTGTTGATTGATTCTATCCCAATGGATTGAGGATTAGAGACATGTGCACACATATTGAGCTGTGATGATTGATTGAGTAGTGTGGGAATCCTATATCTAGGAACACACTAAACTCAGTCCTTATGATAATGGTTCTTTGTTTTTATTTTTTTGTTATATTCCATTGATTATATCACTATTTTTCTTGATTTATAAAAATGTTCATTAAAGAATTTTTTTGATATATATACCATCATACTAATTTGGAATCATGTTTTGACTAATAAATGTAAAAATCATTTTCCATAACTTGTTTATTTAATATTTAATCACAAATGGTTTATTTTTATTGGGATTTCTTATGGAACATTTGGTGGAATCCTAATAGGTTATTGATCTCTCACCCTACCTTTGCCTTTTGGAATTTGTATATTATGTTATTCCAAGTCCAAGAAAATGGAAAACGTCACTTTGAAGTGTTGGGTGTGCTTAATCCATAATAACCTTATCACACCCAACCATTTTTTTCTTTTATTTTACTATTTTCTTGGTTTTTTATATTTTTATGGAAGTTTGGGTCAAGTTTACGGTTAAAATTTTCAAGCTTTGGAGTTTTCGGGTGGATCTTAACATGCTTTGGGACAAACCATATAAGTTCTAAGAGAAATTGTGTAGCTTGGATGTGGTGCCTAGGTCAAGGAGCATTCCTTGTTCATGGTTAGCGAAAACTGTGTGAAAATCATTCAAGGGGTTATAAAATATCTGATTGAGCCATGGTGCATAGTTGGAACATAGTTTCCCAAACCATACAGGTGTCCACCTTCTCCAGTAGGGTGCACACAGTTGGTGCACAGTTTGGAAAACTGTGCGGCCAAACCATGCGACTTTCCCAAAACATAAAAAAGTTTATTTTTCCTTTATAACCTCTTATATTTTATCCCCAACTCTATATTTTTCTCCCCCATTAAACCTAGGTGCACTATGAGAACTCCCAAGTTTTCTTTCCTTATATTTCCTTCCACCATGGGTTCTTCTTCAAGGTCATAAGGTGAGTTTATTTTGTTTCATGGTCAATTTTCTATTCATTTTCTTCTTCCCTATGTTTTTCTTGGATTTCCTTTGGTTGGTTTCCTCTTGGAAGAATCCTAAAATATAGGTTTGATGTTTATCTGGTGTTACATTGATTCTAGAGTGTGTAGATTGTCTCTTGGTGCATGTTCTTCTTTATCTTGAAGTTTTTTTGCATCCACACATCGTTGAGGTAGGTGTTTCCATCCATTTCATTTATTAAGCATGTCTTTAAATGCTTGATATTTTCTAAATGATTTATAAAGGATATATTCATAATTTTTATGTTTTAGTTTAAAATTTTTAGTCAATTTATTATTGGTAACTTCATGTAAATTGGTTTTCAAAGGGTTTATCTAACTATGCCTATATGTCTATCCATGCCAGATGTTTGATAAAATGAATTTGGTTTTTTTAAAAAATATAGTTCTTTGAATTGTCTTTGGCCTTGGATATGCTTTGGTTTTTTTGTTTTCCTTGTGAAATGAATTTGGTGTGTGGGTTTTGGTGAATTTCTTGTTTTGGTGCTTATGTGTGGACTCTTGTGTTGAGTTTTAAGGCTCTTTGTGATTCTTAAAATGAAACCTTTGGTATTTTGTGTCTTCCCATGGATGTTCCATCATATGTGGGCATATCTATGTGTTCAAAGGTTGAACACATAGATAGGCACACAAATGATAATGGTTTGTTTTAAAAATGTTTCCCTTGAACCCTAGATTTCAAAGAATCACTTTACTCCTTATTTTTTAACCCTTCTCCTTCTAAATGATTCTTAAAAAACACCCATGTTTTCTTAAGATTTTCTTGGTTTCCAAATGATATCAAAATGTGGTTTCAAATATTTTTCCCCAAATCTTGTACCATTGGTAATTTTGAAGTGTGGTGTGGTTTCTAAATGAGATAAAGGTCTATTTGGAACCCTTCTTCATGTGGTATATTTTTATCTAGTTTTGGAAATGATATTGAAAATGATTTATAAATGGATCTGATTTAGAAATTTCAAAGGTCTGATTAGTAATTTATGATGTTTTTTGGAAAATTGGTTTCAAAGTAATGTGGTGTGTAGGCTCAGTTGGCACTTAAGATAATGTGTTGTGTGATGGGAAACTCTATGGTAGAACCTTTGAAAAGAGGTTCATTGCATAGGTGGTGTCAGTGTTTGGCTAGGTAAGAAAAATGGATATGGGTTATTGGTTTGAGATAGGCATGTGATGAACTCCCCATTAACCATGTACTATTATAATAGGATTCAAGGGTATCATCTAGAGATTTGAGTGATGGTTTCTTATCAACCTGGTTAGAAGGGTTGGTACCCCCTAGATTTGCTGAGAGGCTAGGTGGGATATGCCAATGGATTGGCTAGTTTAGTGAATCTAATTGGTTATTTATTATGGAACTACACCATATACTAGTAGGTGAGTCTTAACTGAGTACATCCAAGGATTGTTTCAAGATATGTTTAGGAAATTTCCATGATTATTATCTATATGTTCTATTTTATCTTTTTACAAATTTTTTCTTGCTCTATTAGTTCCTTCTTTCTTTCCCTATCTCCTTATTTTATGTTATATCTTTTGATCATCAATTTAGTTCATTATTTTCATATTTTTTTTAAATTAGGTCTATTATAAGGAATTTTTTTTGAAAAGGGAAATATGTTTTTTGGATCTTTAAAATGATAAAAAGTTATTTTATATAAGTATATAAAACTAATTTTTATAGATTTTTTGGGGAAAGGAAATGTGTGGACTCTATGGTGATTACCTACTGAGATGTTTATGCTCACACCAAACTTATGCCACTCCGCATTGGTAAACCTGATTTGATTTGTAGGTTATGGTTTCTTGTTCAGTTAGCATTTGGTGTAGGCTGGGTTGTGATTGGTGGTGAAAAATTGGTCACATGGAGATTATATCATGTCAGTTTGGTTTTAGTTTCACTTTAAATTATTTTTTTATTAGTTATTATTATATCTAGATATTTTTGAGTTTATATATATATATATATATATATATATATATATTTGTTCTTGTTCAATTATTTCTAGTTTCTATGGCATGATCTATTATAGTTATTTGATCATATTTGTTTATTAGGAGAAATAATTCCCACTAGGATTATCTTCAATGATCGATGAAAGTTTCTAGCCTAGGATGATAAAGAATGCCTATTAGGACTTGTTTTAGATTAATTTGAGTGTTAGGTTAAATGGAAGCCCAACCTGGTTCATGAAAAAAATAGTATCTTAGGATCCCTTTGTTATTTGGGGGTGTCAGGGAGTTAGAGATTAGGACTATCGGGACTTGGTAGGTAGGAACAAGAAGATCATCACAAGTTCTTTCTCATTATGATCCTCAGGTTTCTAGGGGTTTTTTGAGTTTTGAGTCTTTATTTTGGGTTTTGGATGTGCGTGGGTTGGTAATAACAATATAGGTGAAATGATGATGTATGATGAGTTTGTGTGGAGCCATGAAGAACCTAAGTGCATGGTTCAAGTTACTCCTAGAGTATAGTTCTTTCTTGGGGCATGGTCCACTAAACTATGTGGCTGAGTTTTGCATCATCATAAGTTTCATATTCCTGGAGTTTTGTGTGAGTTGTGTTTTGGTTTGTTTTTAGTTGGTGTGAGTGGGGTTTTAAAAGGAAAGTGGTATTGGGAAAATGAGTATTATTTTAAAAGAAAAATGATTTTGGTTTTGGTTTTTTTTATAAAAAGTGTAATTTGGAATTTAAATGGGATTTTAAGGTGAGTGGGGCATTTGAAAAGTTTCCTTAGAAGAAGGCAGTTTTGAAATTGAGATAGAGGTGGTGGTTTTTGGAAGGGATTTTTGGGTTTTTGTGGTATTTTGGTTTATGATATAGATGTTTAGGCTTGGGGTGTTATTTTTTGGTTGAGTGTTGGTTGATGTTAATTTTAGTCTTTTGTTTTATTTCTTCCCAGAGTATGTTCCCAGAAAAGTCACATTGGTTTCTAGCGAGTTTTATCCAGTTGTTGGCTTTGTCCAAACTCTTAGTGGAGTGGTGGAATATGTTTCTTCTAGGATTTTCAAATTTCCCATGGTGATAAAGGTCATTTAGAGGATTTTGAGTGTCTTGAGGAATTCAAATGTATTTTCATGTTGTAAGGAACTCATGAATCAATGAAGGTGTGATATGTTCTAGGTTTTTTTGGAAGTCTAAGTTTGGAGTAGTGGAAGGTGATCATTCCACAATAATTACAAGTTGGGATGTATTGGAAAGTGTTTAAAAACAATTTAATTCAATGGTTTATAACAGATAAGGTGAAGTAAAAGAAAGTGTTAGAGATATTGAGTGTCTATTAAGGGAAGAAGATAGTGAGGTCCCATGTTGATCACTTTAAAGAGCTGGTTTCATTTTCCCCAGAGATAGCATCAGGAATCAGTTGAAATATACTATATTTGTTTGGGGTATTAGTACAAATATCAATTATTGAGTCCTTTTATCTGAAGTTCTATTTTATAAGTTTTTGGATGATTTATTTCTATATTAATTAGTTCCCCGGGTGCATTCGATAGTAGTTCATAGCCCAATTTCTCTTGGAGCTCGTGAAGATTACCCGTCTAGAAAGAGGCATATACTAGAGGAACCTATTCTCGAGGAGTCTTCTTGGATGGTCTTATATTCTAATTCATAGAATGTTTTCTCATGTGTTTTAAATGTGGCTGGTTCAACCATTTGAATCCATCTTACCACAATCCTCTTAAGTTTTGCCGATAATGTGACTGCCTGGGTCACTTGGAGAAGTTATGAAAGTGGATTTTCTAAAAGAAGAGGTCTCAGTTAGAGGATATCAGCTCCTGAATATAGGGTAATAGATTCTCCAATATATTAGGGCTCCATCCATAGGACATGGAGTCAATCTTTTCATGTAGTCAGGAATCATAAAGGGTGTGGGGAACTTGGCACAACTTTTGTCTTCAGTGTTGGATTGGAGATGGCTGAAGTTTCTCCACTGTAGTTTTCTTTTCTATGTAAGTTAATTTTTATGTTGTAAAATATCTGTGGTCTTGATATCTTGTAATTTTAGTGGATTTTCATTTAAATTTGAGTTTTTGATTAGTTTTTATCTATTGTTTATGCTTAACCATTGGTTTATTGGTTCCGATTTCTGGTCATGTTCAATTTGGTGATTCTTGAGTCTTGTGAAATTGATGAATCATAACTTAGGTTTGGTGTTTTGTTTAGATAGAGAGTTCTCAGGTTGGATCAAGTTTGGTTTTCCCTTTTCGATGTTATTATATAAGGAGTTTCTAGTCTCAATGTTGTTCAGTGCTAGTTGGTTTCTTATAGTGAGAAGAACCCTTTGCTATGTTCCCATGGTTATTTGTGTTTTGGTTTTCTCTAGAATTGGTTGAGTGTAAATTGTGGAGTGGAAGGTCACACCATGGATTACTGTTTTGTTTGTTCTCATACCATTTTGAGTTTGAGCTTTGTTCCTTATGTGGCTGGGTGAATTTTTGGGGGAAGAAAGTTTTTTTGGTGGAGAGAATTATTACTCCCCGAAACATTTTTTATTTTATTTTACTCTTTTCTTGGTGTTGGTTATTTTTATAGACTTTTTGGTCAAGTTACTAATTTTTTTTGAGTTTTGGAGTTTCTGGGTGGCTTTTTAGCATATCCACAGTTTGTGTACATGATTTGAGGGTAAAATGTGTGTCCTGTTAAGGTAGAGTGTGTTTTTAGTTCAATTTATTCTTGAATAGTTTTCTTTGCATGGCCTGCAAATGGTTTGGTCCAAACTATGCAATACTTAGGATAAAATGTGTAGATTGGGGGTGGTTCTTGGGTAAAGGAGCATGACTTGCACACCATTAGAAAAAACCATGCAAAAATCATGTGATGGGTTCTATAATTTTTGATAGAGGCATTGTGCATGGTTGGCACATTTTTTCCCACTGTGCGGACAAATAGTCCTAGTTTCCTCCCTATCAAGTAGGGTTTGAATGGGTAGCACATGGTTGGAACACGTTTTGGAAAACAATTTGGCCAAACCATGCAACTTTCCTAGATCATTAAAAAGTCAATTTTATAATTCTTCCCCTATTATGCTTTATCCCCAACTCTATTTTTTCCTCCCCCATTCAACCTAGTCACACCACGTGATCTCCCAATATTACCTTTCTTGGTTGTCCTTCCCCCATGGGCATTTCTTCAAGGTTCTAAGGTGAGTTTCTTTAGTATCATGGTCAATTTTATCCTCATATTATTTTAACCTATTGTTTTATTGGATTTCATTGGGTTAGTTTCCTCTTGTATGAATCCTAGAATCTAAGGTTGGTGTTTAAATTATTATCCTTTGATTCTAGGGTGTGCGAATTTTCTCTTGGGGAATTTCCTTCATTCTTCTTGATTTTTTTGCCTCCTCACGTCATTGAGGTAGGTGTTTCTATCCATTTACTTTCCAAATCATGTATTTGAATGCTTGATCTTTTCTAAATGATTACTAAAGGTGATATTCATTCTTATGATGTGTTAGTATAAATTATTTAGAAAATTTATTGTTATAAACTTGATGTAAATTGGTTTTCAAAGGGTTTCCATAACTATGCCTATATTTATATGCATGAAATATGTTTGATAAAATATCATTTGGTCTTTAGAGATAAAATTGGGTTCTTTGAATTCTATTTGACCTTGGTTATGCTTTGGTAGTATGGGTTTCTTTATGAAATAAATGTGGTGTGTGGGTTTTGGTGACTTTCATGGTTTGATTCTTATGTGTAGACTCTTATGTTGGGTTGTAAGGATCTTTTTGATTCTTAAAATGAAACCTTTAGTATTGTGTGGCTTCCCATGTATAGGCACACAAATAATATTGGTTTTCATTAAAAATATTTTCCTTGAACCCCAGATTTCAAATAAACCCTCCCCTCATCCTTTTTTCCTTAACTCTTCTATTTCTAAATGATTCTTAAAAAAAATCCATGTGTTCTAAAGAGTTTCTTGGTTTATAAATGATCACAAAATGTGGTTTCAAATGTGTTACCTAAAGTTTAGATCATTTTGCATCTTGAAGTATGGTGTGGTTTCTAAATGAGATAAAGGCCCATTTGTCACTCTCCTAGAATGTGGTATATTTTCATCTCAATTTTGGAAATGAGATTGGAAATAGTTTAAAAATAGACCTAATTTGGAAATTTCAAAGGCCTGATTGATACTTTATGATGTTTTTGGAAAATTGGTTTTAGAGTAATGTGGTGTGTAGGCCCAATTGGAACATTTGATGATGTTTTGTGTGATGGGAACCTTTATGGTAGATCATTTTAGGAGAGGCTTATCACATAGGTGGTGCCAGTGTTTGGTCTTGGAAAGTATAGTGGTTATGTGTTATTAGTTTGAGTTGGGCATGTGAGGACCTCCCTATTCACTATGTACTATTATCAGGGGATTCCTGGTGGTCATCTAGAGGGTCGAGTGATGGTTTCTTATTAACCACAATTATATGGGTTATTACCCCCTAGATTTTCTAAGAGGCCAGGTGGGACTTTCCATTGGATTAGATACCTTAGAGTATCTAGTTGGTTATTGACTATGGAATTGCACTATATGCCGGTTGGTGAGTTCGTAATGAGTAATTCTAAGGATTGATTCTATATTTTGTAGGAAGGTCCCATGATTATTATCTTTATGTTATATTTTTACTTACTACACATGTTTTCCTACTTTGTTAGTTCCTGCTTGCTTGCACTGCCACCTTATTTCCTGGTATTTCTTTGCATCATCTATTTAGTTCCTTATTTTGGAATTTTTTTTCTAAACTGGATTTATTATATGGAATACTATTTTGAAAAAGGTAATATGTATTTGGATATTTAAAATGATAAAACCTTATTTTCTATATGTATTTCAAACCAGTTTTTATGGTTTTTTTGGGAAATGAAATGGGTGGAATCTGTGGTTCTTACCTATTGAGCTGTTTAAGCCCACACCCTACTTATTCCACTCAATATTGGTAGACCCTATCTATTTTTTAGGTTCTAGTTTCTTATTCATGATGAATGATAGGTTGTGGTTGGTGGTGACTAAGTGGTCATATGGTGATCATGTCGTGCTGGGTTGGTTTTAATTTTTCTTGTAGTTCTGTTTTTTAGTTATTGTTGTATCTAGATCTGGTGGTGTTTATATATATATTATGGTTGTTGTTTAGTTATTTTTGGTTTCTACTTCATGATTTGTTATGGTTATTTAATCCTAGTTTTTATTGGGTTAAATCATTCCCCATAGGATTATATTTGATACCTGGTGATAGTCACCAGTTTGGGAGGATCGAGAACACCTCTCAGTCCTTGTCTCAGACTGGGTCGGGTGTTGGGTTGGATGACAACCCAACTTGGTTTGAGAAAAACCTAGAGTGATGGTAATGACCAATGGAGCTATGGTCCACTTGTTACATATGGATTTTTATACTTTATCTGTATGGATGATATGAAATTGACTATTGGATGTTGTTTTACTTTGGGATTCTTATTGTCTACATGTGTTACTTGGTCCTTGAGGAGTGTTTGACATACCAACTTATCATTGTTTTATCTTTTATTGTTATATATTAATGGTTTTTTCTTGTTTAATACCATTCAATTTGACTCTTAATTGATTCTTGGTGCTAGTAACCAACCCATGGGGATTAGGAATGCCCTTCGGGCCATATTAGGTCAAGATTGGGTATTGGTGTAACATGATATCTAGGTTAGTTCTTAAAAAAATGTTATTAGAGGTCATATTGTTGATCATCTTTCCCAAAGGTCAGTATGTTGTTTGGGATGTACTTATATATAGTAGGTAGAATTTTCAAAATATATAATGTAGCTATGAGTGAGTTCCAAGATAGCTCTCATCATAGTGAGCCTTAAGTTACTATGATTTTTTTGGAAATGTGTCCTTTATGAATAACTTGATTTGATTCAAGTATTTTCCCAAAATTTGTTCTAAGTATTTTGAAATCCCAAAATTTTTTATTCTCTCTAATGGAATTGATATTATTGTATATCTTGATTGAGTTTATGATATTATTATCCTTGTTGATGTTTTATATGATTCCTATTGATGTTGTGAAGTACCATTACCCCAAGAATGTGTTTGAATAAACCACATGAGGGAGATACCAATGAACCATAGAGAGTGAACCATCTAGTTGATCAAAATCTTATTGAGATAGTGGGGCATACCTTACAAACTCTAGGATAGTTACCTACACATATTCTCATTCAGTCAATAGTAGTGGAACCTTGAAGGGATAAAACTAGTGATCATTATCATGAGCTTCTTTGATAAAAACCTCATGATTTCCAAGGATTTAATGATCCTCAAGAGGTAAAGGATTAGTTGAAAAATTTTGTGTAAATTTTTTAATTATTGAAAATTCTAAATTCGATAATGGTGAAATGTTCTACCTTCATGGTTGAAGGGAATAGTAATATGTGGTAGGATGTAATGGTTATAGGGAATAAGCATGAGGGATAGGAGTTGAAATAATACAATGATATTTTTATAGAAGAGTTTGATCCAAATTATATGGTTTTATCCAAGTTGATGGAGTTCCTTAACCCTCAATATAGTGATAGTACTGTGGCTCAGTATGAAAATATCTTTACTAAGATCGTTCAATTTTGTCCTAAGGTGGTGAAAAACGAGAAGTTTAAGGCCCAAATATTTATGATTGGTATTCTATCTAATATTTGATCACAATTTTTCATACTTAATATCACTTATTATATAGAAATGATGGATAGGGTGTTGATGAATGAGCTTGACCTAGGTGGTATTTCAGGGTTTACAAGAGTTTGTCTTACTCATAGTGGCAGTTTTATTAATTCCTTTAAAGTTAATAGGAAGCGTGATGATTTTTATGTTGGATCATGACAGCAAGAATCATACAAAACTTTTTCAATATATGGAATAGTACCATTCAATTGATTTTGATGTGTAAAGGTAAAGTATTTGAAGTGATATTGTATTTAGGCACTAAAGATTTGTGGATCGTGTAGTCACTCAATATTCCTACAAGAGTTCTATCACATCTTTTCTACTATGTGCAGTGCATTGTCTCATAATCACCTAAAGGTACTTCATTGAAATCATTTTATTCAATAACTAAGGGATTCTAGACACATGCATCTAGAATGAAGATTCTTCATATAGTGGAAGAGTCTCTAGAGAATGCTATTGAGGGACCAATGATAGTGAGAGACACCATCATTATAGATTCATCTATAGTGATTTACTTATTTGATACTTATAAATAACCTACCTAAAATCATTACATAATCTTGAGTTTCTATTCAAGAATTCACTTTATTTCATTTTGAGTATCTTTTTAGCTTTATTATTTTAGATAATTAGATCATAAATCATACATAAAGAAGCCATATTTTAAAAATTGGATAGTTCTAATCAGTATCCATTTTTCCCACTATATAAAAATTTTAAAATCAAACATTATTTATTTTTATGAAAAATATTCATGAATTTATACTTGACTTATTCTTTATTCTTACCAATACTTAAAACTTATTATATTTTTTAAAATATGGAATGAGAACAAAAATCTTAGTTAGGGACATAAAAATAAATAAATAAACCATCATTCCATAAATACTTATAATTTTTTTCCATTTTCCAAAAAAACTTTGTGTTTAAAATAAACATTTTCATTCACAAAAAATAAACTTCTTTACTTAACTCTTCACATAAAAAATTTCATAATAAATATTAAAGGAAAAAATAAAACTAATAATTGTATCTTTCCTATCATGAAAATATCATTAATAATTTCTAGAATATTTTACTTTTCCCTAATAAGAATTAAAAAATATTTTTCTTTAAACATAAGGTCATTTATTACCTTGTGAAATCATAAGATTTATGTAGAAAACCATAGAAATTATAAATAAATAATATAGGTAACTTGAGGCATCATTTTCACATCACTCTTACATATATAATAACCTTTACAATTATAAATGGAATAGCCTTCATGGTTACCAATGTAATAACCTTCATGGTTACAAATGTAAGAACCTTTATGGTCAAATTCCAATATAAATCCTACCCATTTCATTGGTTGGATATCAGGGACCCACCAATAATTGATTTATAATGGAACTATCTGTCATAATACACAATTACTAAGAACCATAACACAATCATAACACATAAAATATTTCATTTTTCAACATTACACTTATAAAAATATTCTTTTCACCAATAATAAAATAGTTTCAGATATTGATGTATCAATTTCCATTAAAAACTAATTTTTAAAATTAAAATTCTCAAAAAAATATAAATAAGATTTTTCTTTGAATAAAACATGTAATATTAAAAAGGAATCCAAAAATAAAATAATGGATGTGGTGGCTGGAAAATCCATTGATTCCATATAGGTTAAAATAGAGTATTTCTTTTGTTGTTTATAAATAAATTCAAAACACTCTGACTAAATTATATAAAAATATTCCTTTTAAAATCCTTTGAAAGAAAGTAAAAAGTGACCTAAAATTTAATTTATAATTCATTCATGTCCATATAACTATATCCATAAAATAATTTTAAGAATACTGACATGAAAGAGAAATATTTAGGAAATAAATCTTAAAAACATTTAAAATGAGGTTTTTACAGTAAATTGTCCCTTACGTAAAACATAAAAAATATTACTTTTTAAAACATTTTAAATAATGTAAAATATGGTAAAAAATGAAATTTATAATCCATTTATTCATAAAAAAGAATTTTATTGAAACATTTATAAGAACATGTACATGGAATAAAATTCATTGGAAGGGGAGCTTTAGAAGAGGGTTTTTAAAAGAATACCCCTTACAACATTCGAAACTATAAAATCATAACCCCTATGAAAGAAATAACTTAAAATAAAACATTAAATACCATGAATATAAATATATTCATTATGTAACATATCAAATGGGTAGTAGATACATATCATAAAGAAAGATAGGTTTGTAACATAACATATATCCTAAAGAAGAAAATTTGAGATGAAGAACCTTTAAAATGATCATAACGTTGAAGTGAGTACTAATCAATGAATTAATTATGTGTAATAAATGAAAATCTACCCAAAAAAGTGGAAATAGAAAATAAATCAAATATATTCCATTTCATATATAATATTTACATTATATAATCAATGAATAAGTGATATAACCTAATGAAAGAAAATTGAGTTATGAAACACTTACACCTAGTAAATTTCAATTAAAACTACCTTGAATGAAATTTTGAATTGAAACATAAAATAACCTGAATTATGAAGGATTCATTATATAATATTTAAAAACTGAAGTATATGCACTATATAAATTAAATTAGGTGCATAATAATAAAATATTACTTAATGAAGGAAAATTGAGATGAAAACCCCTACATTGAGCCCGACTCATCATTAACTTTATTTATCTTCACGAATAATAAAATTATGTTAATTATTTAATTTATTGATAAAATATTTCATGTTTATTATTCTATTTATTTTATTTAATACCATTTTATATAAAATTACTTAATCAATTTAGTTCACATCAGATGTTTTGACGATATTCAGATCATAAGTCAAAAATGACTTCGGTAAGTTGACTATGGTCAAAGTGGTCATTATTTCAAAATATAAAGAATATTAATCATATAATAATTATCATTTTTATACATAAATATTACTTTAAAAAACAATAATTAAATATAGTTATAAAAAATGAACTATGTTATAATCATCGTGACAGTAGGCTGTACATACGTATAAATAACATTTCCATTTTCAATGATAATTATGGAAATAAGGTAAGTATTATTTTATATTTATAGAATTATGATTATATCATAAATACCAAATTATTTATTTAAATATAATTTGATATATCACATGTGATGTGGTGATGAAAAATGAATCACACCGCTTTGTGGAGACAGTAGTCCAAACGTACGCACGAATGACATTATCATTTTTAGGTGAATTAAAATTTAAGAAAATAGCTGATATATTACTTAAAAAAATGATAAATATTTAATTAATATCATATATATACATTAAATCCATCATTATATCTATTCTTATGAGGTGGTGATGGAAAACGAATTAGATTGGTTCGGGAGGTAGTAGTCCACCATACAAACGAACGATGGTTTCATTTCCCATTTGATGGAATAATATATGGATACAGGTTATTACATTTACATAATAACATATAATTATATGGAATATTTGTTTTTATTTCATCATGGTTGAATACTATTTTAAGGAGGTAGAATAAGAAATAAAATGAAAACACTTGATTAAGAACAATACCTGTTCTTCGGACAACTTATTACAGTTTACACCAAAATATTTCTTAGGTTAGATTTATGACAAAAAAGTTCTATAAGAAATGTTAAGGGATGTAATCAAGTTTTTTGGGAAATTAATTTTAGAACAAAAATGTTTTTGAAGTGTAAACCAAATATGACAAGAGGAACCCTTCTATAATAGATGAGAGGGGTACTCTTGGAATTTCTTTATGTATTAAATTAATATAAATAATTTTCATATTAAAATGGATGAAAAATGATATTATTTTAATATAAGATGTATATTAGTTTAAATAATCTCATAAAATAACAATTACATAAGTTTAGGTGATTTATTTACCATTATATTGTTATTTTAACCCATGTTAACAATTTTAACAATTACCACGATAACATAGTTTTTACTCTTTAGGGGTTAACATAGTTACTATAAATGGATAATTGATTGATTAATGGACTATAGTTTATATTTTCAAACATATAAAAATCTGTTAACTAAAGAAACTATTTTTATTAATTTTAAATCATTTAATAAAACTTTATTTATTATAGAATATCATTAATGAAAATTTTGACACTATTAATTTAATTTGAATTTAAAAACATAAAGACAAATATGTAACTCAAATATAATTATTTAACAAAAAACATATTTTATAATTATCTAAATTTTTTTGGATAACAATAATTAATTAAAATTATTTTACTTTAAATATTTTTAAAATATTTTATTTTATTCTACTTTTAATTAAATAAATACTATGTTAGCATCACATAATAATTTAAGTTAATTATATAATTACAAAAAATTAAAAATAAACTATAATCATGAAAATAATATCATTATTCTCAAAATAACATTTGATATTCATTCAAAACCTTATTTATTTATGCAAAAAAATAAGATATTTTTAAAATCAAGAGAGTAACATTTTGTATTTTATTTAACTAAATTATTATATAAGTCAATTTTATGAAAAAGTTTCCCATTAAAAACAAATATCAAGAATAAGGTGATATGGTTAGAAATTAATTCATAAAATAATATTAAATATAAAAAATGGTGACCTTATAAATTTATTTTATTATAGGTTAATCCAATTGACCTTTTTACGGTGGCGACACATTTTTACTATTTTTTACCATTAATTATGACAAAAAATTAAGCTAAAATATTAAAATAATATTAATTATGTTTATTATAAATATATAATCAATTTTAACAAATTCAATGTCTATAATTGTAAGAAATTAATTTTTTAATAATCTTAAAATTGAAATGAAAAGCGGTTTTTCAGAAAAATGTATTTTTGAAGAAATAAAAGATCTTATATTAACTCTATGTATAAAAATATTCTTTTTATGAATTTAAATTCATATAAATAGATATATAATATATAAATTTTCTTTAAATATTTCCTTTTAATTTTTTTAGTTAATTAAAATTGATAACCTTTATGTAGTTAAAAACAATTATCAGAAAACTGCGTTTTGATGCATAAAAATATACTTATACAAAAATAATAAAAATTGTTAATTAAAATGAAAATAATTAGATTATTATAAATAAAATGTTTTATATGTAACTTTAATACCAAATAAAAAATATATTGGGACTTTTAAATTAATTTATTTAATGAAAATAAATGAAAATATTTGAAAAATCATTAATTTTCACTATTTACTAAAAAATAAATCATTTCAGAAAAATAAAAAAATTTAAAACTAAGTTAATTTTGATATACTGATTTTAAAATTATGTTTTATTTTATCAAATAAATTTTCTAAAATTTTCATAAAATAATTATATTATTTTCTCACAAAAAACAATAGAAATCATTTTTGAAGTGTAAAATGTCTTAGTTAAAAATTGAGTGCCTATTTCCTAAATTAGTTAATCCTATTAATACAAACCAATTTAATGGTTAGGTTATAATGGCCATATTTTAATAATAATATTTCATGGTTTTTGAGGCTTGGTGTTTCTTATCGTATACGTTACTGAACATAGTTTTTTAAAAAAATTTGGGGTATTACAATTCTAGTGCATCTCATTCGTTCATATTGACCCATGTTATGAATTATATAAATCTTCCCATGGAGATTATGTGTTATGTGATTTATATTTCTACACCCCTTAGAACAAAGAGAAAACAGGGTCTCTGATGCCCCTCTTGTATCTTATCTTTATTAGAGATCAAGCTCACCTAGAATTTTTTGGTTCTATAAATGAAACCTTTAGATGTAAATATTGGTATGGATTGGATGATTTATCATAAATATTATATTGACTATTATCTTTGGTGGGTATCCATTACTGTGCCTGATGTGGTGTGTAATGTTCTCCATTGAGAATTATATCTGAGGTCGATGATAACCTGACCACCTTTTCCATAGTTGATTAGGGTGATATTTTTTTTCTTTGATTTGAAGGGAGAATATTTGAGTGGTTATCTTACTCCTGTATTCATTGAGTTTATCGATGCATTTCCTTCTAAATTTTATGGATTTACCCCATTAAGGGTTGTAGAGTTTTCTGTTGACTTGGTACCAGGTACCCAACCTATCTTTATTCCTTATTACTATATGTCACCAGTTGAACTGAAAGAGTTGAAGACCCAGTTGAGTGATTTGTTGGATAAAGGATTCATATGCCCAAGCATGTTGCCTTAGGTAGTGACCATTCTTTTTTCAAATAATTTTTATGGGAAACATCACTTTTTTTATTACCAAAAACTAAATTTAGTTACGATAAAGAAAAAATATCAATTTTCTCAAATTGATGATTTTTTGACAAGTTAAAAGGGCTGAATTAGTTTTTGAAGATTTATCTTCAATATGGTTACCTCCAATTGAGAATAAAGGAATCTAACATTATTAATACTGCCTTTAAGAGTAGATAATTCTATTTCAAGTACCTTGGGATGCCTTTTGGTATAAGCAGTGATCCTATAGTTTTTATAGCTCTAATAAATAGAACATTCCATGAGTACCTTGATTTTTTCATGGTTTTGTTTTTAGAAGACATTTTTTTACTCTAAAACTGAGGAGGAACATGTAAATGATCTGACAACATTATAGGAAATTATGTGATTTCATCTATTTTTTTTCAAGTTATTGAAATGAAATATTTGGATTTGGGAATTTAAATTGTTAGAATATGTGGTCTTGTAACATGCTATTTCACTTGATCCTGAGGAGGAGAAGTTTTTTATGACATGGGAGAAACCACATAATGTATTCAATATTTGTATATTTTTAGTCTTATAGGGGTATCTCCACTTATTTTTTAAATATTTCTCAACTATGGATTCTCTGATGACCGCTCTCACTTGTAAATAAGTAACATTATTATGGGATTATAAATGTTAGAATTATTTTTATGATTTGAAGTTCTTTTTGAATTATATTATAGTGTTGAATTCTATTCTAGTGTTGAATCTTCTAGATACTGGTCAAGGATATATGGTCTTTTGAGAAACATCAAGTTTGGGTTTGCTCTAAATTCTCATGCAAGGTGATCACCTGGTGGCCTATGGTTCCCAACAACTTAAGAAAAAAAAATCCTACTCTTGATCTTGAACTCACAACTATAATGAATGATCTCAAGATTTGGTGACATTACCTTTTTAGATAAAGGTTTACCATATATTCTGATCAAAAATTCTGAATTATAAATTCTTTAAAAAACTATATGAATCTACAATAGAGGCGTTGGGTGGAGTGCCTGGAGTCTTAATATTAAAATTATCTACACCCTTGGAATAGAAAATGTCATAGATAATGATTTGAATTGAAAAATTATGACCCATTCCATGAAATAATCATTATAAGAGTGGATTTTTATGTTTCTCTTTGATCAAATTAATTTAAGAGTCTAGGAGTATGAGACTAAGATTTCTTATGAAAGTGTATATTTGACCTCATCTCTTCTTGAGATTATTTTTTCAGAATAACAACTAAATAATGATTTATGTGGAATAAGGTATTATATTTCTATTGGGGAGACCATTGATGAGTGTTCATACTCTTACAAGGGTATTCTATGTTTCTAAAATTGGTACATTTTACCTCTACCCATGAGAAAAGTTGTGATAGGGTATTTTCATAATTCCCAGTGGGCAGGGCACCCAAGCACCATGAATATTTTCTATGATATGAGGTGATGATTATAGTGTCCAGGTATGAGATAAGATGTAACTAATTTCATTTATAATTATTTTACCTTTCAATAGGTCAAAACAAAGCACTAAAAACCTTCAAGTTTAATTCATACCCTTCCCATACTAACTTGGAATTGGGAAAAGATTTTGATGGATTTTGAGGTTGGTTTTCCTCATATCCCTCTAGAAAAAATTCAATATAGGTAGTGATTGATCAACTGTACAAATAAGATCACTCCATTTACATTCATTATACAACTATAGTGGAGGAATTGTGAATTAACTGTGTGTAGGATATCTTTATATTTCATAGAGTTCCATCTATTATAGTTTCATATAGGGATCCTCGGTTCACTTATCATTTTTGGAAAGGCCTCGAGGATGAAATGGGATCCTGAGTTAGTTTAAGTATGGTGTATCAACTATACACGGGTTTCTAGATAGAATTAGATATACATATTTGGTAATAAATGATTCATGATTTCATTTTTTTACTTTTGTGGAGCTTGGGATGACCACTTGGGACTAGTTGAGTTTACTTATAACAACAGTTTCCAGTGTTCCATCAATATGGAACCCTTTAAGGAATTTTATGGATTCTAATGTAAATATATATCATGTTTTAATGAGATTAGTGAAACTTCCTTGATTGGTATTAGTTTATTTTAAGAGAAAAAAAATATTTAGCTGATCCATAAAGGAATTTTAATGTCATAAAGCCAATATAAATATTATGCTGATCATCATAGAAATACTTTGAAGTTTCCAACTGGTGTCTGAGTGTTATTGAGAGTTTTACCTCAATTCGGTCATCAAAGGCTGGGGAAACAAGGAAATATTGCATGGAGATTTGTGGGACTATTTGAGGTTATTAATAAGATTAGAAAAGTGGATTACTATTTGGTTTTTCTACCATGGTTGATGTTGATTCATGATGTGTTTAACATATCATAGCTCAAAAAGTATCTCTATGATCTATATAATTTCTTGATATTGGATAAAATTGATATTGAACCTGATTTATTTGTGACTAAGTAAACAATATGAATTGTTTATTTAGAGATGAAGGTTGTTTGTGGAAATTATATACCTCTGGTTCAAGTGATTTGGAATCAAACTTTTAATTTACATGAGACTTGGGAGAATGAAGTAATGTTGAGAGATAAATGGAATCATCTCTTTATTAAAGATAATTAATGATTGGATTTTTGGGGGTATAAAGTTTTTATGGTACAAAGAATTAAAAACCCCATTACCAGATTTGAGGTACCTCTAAACCCTCATTTTGATCATCCTTTGTTTTGGATATTGTTATGGATTGTTTTTAGGGACCTTTTGAAACTTTTGACGAATTTTTGGAATTTTTCACTATTGGTGCATAATCAAGGAAAAATATACGATTTAGTCTAGAAAAAGGTTCACCCTTTTTAGAGGGTGGCACATGATTGGTGAATAGTTAGTCCAAATCTTGTGGCCACCCCTCCAAACCGTACAGACTTAGGCTATTGGGGTTTTCATGGTTAGAGTATGGTTAAACTAACCATTCAACCAAACCATGATCCTTTTTTAGAATCCTAGTGATGACACACTATTAGGATCATGGTTAGTACTAACCATGTGGCATAGTCAAAAAAACAATGTGAATGGGTTTTTAACTGCTTAATTTTTTTTAATTAAAATCCATAATCCCCCGTTATAGATCCTAAATCATTCATAATTGAAATTAATCTAATTTATTGGATTTTTTAGGATATCAAGAGGTGAAGTTTCTCCACCAACCTTTATTATTCTCAAATAGAATCACTAGTGGATGACTTTTATCTCTCTCTGGTAATTGTTTCTTCTTGATTCAAATTTCCTCTATCTCTATTTTCTCCTCTTTTGAGAGTGAATAATACTATTGTTTTTGATGGATTGGATATGTGATTTGATGGATTGTAATTTTTCATATTTATCTTTGATATTCATTTCCTTCAATTCTCCATTGGTGTTTCCTATTTCAGGTGATTGTCCATTTCATCATGTGATTAAATATAGGTGGTTCTATAAGGATTTTCCATATAATTGAAACCTTGATTTATTTCTTAAATTGTAGTTTATTTTTTAATTGTTTTCTAAACCTTTAATTGTCATGATTTATTTTAAAGGCATGAAATTTGTGACAAAAACCCTCTTTTATGGATTTATAAATGGGGTGAATTTTAGAAAATTATGGCATGAAATAATTTGATGTTGATTCTTGAGAAAAATGGATTTGAATGAAAGTTGATTTTGAAAGGAATGAACTTGATGAAAACCCATGATTTGGTTTTGAAATTGAAATGGCATATTGAAAATTGAAATGGAGAATTTAAAATTTGAATAATAAATTAGATTGACATGAATGATTTTACCATTATTGATTAATTGATGCACATGTAATCCTGAGTAGGTAGTGGGGGACTATGAAAATAATTCGAGCACTCTGACTCCATATAAATGTATTGATGATTAAAAATCTAACTAAAACAAGTTTAGCATGATTTCCATGGATGGGGTGTTGACTGATTCTATCCCGATGGCCTGAGCCATAGGGATGTGTGCACACATCTTAAACCATGATGATTTTCTGAGTAGTGTGAGGATCCTATAGTTAACAACTAACTAACCTCAAGGATTATGAGAGTGGTGTTTTTTTTCATTATTACATGCCATTTATTATATATTTTTTATTTATTCCCTTGATTTATAAAATTTTTCATTAAAGCCTATTTTTGATATATCTTCCATCTTGTCAATTTGAAATCATGTTTTTAATGAAAAATGTAATTTTTTTACTATGAATTGTTATTTCAAATTGAAGTATAAATGCTTTATTTCTTTTAGGATTTCTTATGGAAAATTTGGTAAAATTCTATTGTGATATTGAGCTCAAATCCTACCTTTTCCATTAGAATTTTATAGATTATGTTATCCCTAGTACAGGAAAATGGAATGATCAACTTAGAGGTGGTGGTGTGATTTTTCTACAGGACCCTGGAGTGATTATGTTGGTTAGTGAAGCTAAGATCCCCTTGTTACATGAGGATTTCGATACTTTTTCTAGATAGATGCTATGAAGTCTACTTTTGGATGATGTTTTACTTTAGGATGTTTATTTTATTCTTATGTTAATTTCAAATTGAGAAGTGTTTGACATATTGAATTCTCGTTATTTTATCTTTTTCTATTATATATTGATGGTTCATTCTTTTGAAAAAACAATTCACTTTGACTCTTAGTCAATTCCAAGTGCTAATCACTAACCCGTTGGAATTAGGAACACCCTTTGGGCTATGTCTGGACCGGTTGGGGTATCAGTATACCAAGGTATCTGGGTTGGTTTGTGGAAATCTGTATTTTTTTCTAGTTTCATAAGTTACACTATATGTGTTTGATTAAATTATTCATGTGGTTTTGTAACAAATGATAATTTGAACAATGTAATTTACCTTCATATAATTGTGTAATAATAATTAATGTAGTATAAAACACATACAACACAAGATAAAACCAACAAAATTTTATTATAATAATATGAACATTACATTTATATAATAAATATGGCCATAATAATTTAAAGTATTATAATGGGATAAAAAATAGAAAATAAGATAATAATATTTAGAAAATTTAGATACGATTGATCCCCTAATATAATCACACTTAGGAACCACACAATAGAAATGAAGAAGAATATTAATAATGAGATATGAATTTTGAAAATAAAAATATATATAACCTTGATATAAAATGTATGTTAATGAAAAATTAATGAAATATAAGGTATTTATAAAACATAGGGGTCCCATATGACTGTTACAAATATGACTATTAGAATAGTAATCTAGATATTAGGAATAGTAACATGACCGTTAGAATATTATCCTCACTTATGAAAGTGTCAAATAATATTTATGCTTCTTATAAAATGAAATATTATATATTTATACCATGTTACAAGTAATTTTTTTAAAAAATGATAAATTAAGCGTTTGTATTTTTATAAAGCACAAATGTTTTAATTACACTTTTATAATAAATATAATGATTTAAAAGAAATTTAATTTTCATAAAATGGATTTATAAATTTATATTAATTTTTATTATAATGATAAGATAATTTTATGAGACCATGTGCGATTTTTCAAAGGGTCAAATAATTGATCATTATATTAAAATTGACATTTTTTAAATAAATGAGTATTTTATTTAAAAATAAAATTTATCATATTATAAAAGTATTTAAATAAAATGGAAATATTTTTTTAAAATAAAACTATTAAAAAATTATTAGGTTGAATTTTTAGTATTTTTCAAAAAAAGTTTATTTTTTGGTGAATGGAGAAATACGATAAAATATGGTATTTAACATTATATGCTAAATACATGATTTTTGAGTAATTTTTGATGTAAGAGACCATTGGTTAGAACTAACATGCACTATTTATTATATTTAGTCATAATAATCACTACCTTTGGATGTCTTGATCCAAAATAATAAATTAATGAATATACTATTAAAAAACACCCTCTCCTCCCCTTATAAATACCACCCCTCACAACCCCTTCTCCTCACACCTTATAAGAAATTTAAATTGAATAATTTATACCCAATTACCTTCCCTATCCTTTCCCCTAAATAATAGTTCTTTTATTATCACCAAAATATCATTCCAAGGTTCCTTAAGTGGAATCCCAAGAGGAAACATCCAAAGGAAAAGGTAATACCCACAACATATTATTTTATGTTTCTCTTCCTCCACATCCTAAAAAAATTATATTAAACATGGAATAATAACTCTAATATCATATATATGTTGAAATTTTATTGTGTAAATGTAATATATATCATCCATTATCTTATCTGTCCCTCTTATTCTAAAAACAAAAACATCATCTATATTACGTCAGCTCACTGCCTTCATAGATGATGAGTTTTCATTTCCCATTACCACCTAAATGGAAGGTTTAAATTCAATTATAATTGTTAAAAATGACCTATATATATATATATATATATTTTCATATAATTTAATAAATATATGTCCATAATATTAAATAAAATGAAACTAGTTCATGATGGGCCTTAAAACTTCCAAAATAAACTAACAATATAACATTGACATTTTACTAAATGAATCATACATATGTTAGAAAAAAATGTATAATTGGGGATATTTAAATTTATTTAAAGTCATGAATACCATTTCATTTCAATTATAAAGTATCATTACCATTCAAAAATAACTTTACTAATTATTCAAAAGTGATCTGACTTTGGAACAATGAAAAAAATGCTTTGGAATAATGAAATTAGTATTTATATCTTGATAAAAAAGTTATAAATGAACATAATAAAATTATATTAAATAAAATATATATGGATTTTATTTAATTAAGTAATTAATTAATTTTATTTTATTATTCAAGAAATTAAGTTGAAGTGAATAAAGATTCTGGAACATAAGGTAAGGGATCTCTTTGAACAACACTTTTTCTTTGGGTTATGACCTTTATCTCCTTAACTCACTTTATCTCTCTATTTTATGTTACAAAATGAATATAAATTTTGCATATATTTCTCTTATATATATACCTAGATTGTTATACCTTCCTTTTATGATGTAATACATGTATTAATTTCATTTCTCAAATGACTTATGTTTATGCCTTATGATTGATTCCCTTTTTTGACACACATAATCTTGTACATGTTATGATGGGTGCACCCAGATATCACTCCAATGAATTGGGTAATATTTTTGTCTTATGATAAGTTATATATGGGATTATAAAGTTAACATAATCCATGATGGGACCCTATCCACCATGCGATGTTGTCTCGGTAGTTAGCTTTGACTTATGTTTATGTCATGTTATATGTTTTTGCCACTTTCCTTTGTTTACATGATCTCATGATTCCATGTTCTTTATTTTATACTAACTTTTGATTTTTAATAATAATTATCTTTTATTATATCATGTTGTTTCATTTTACTCACATAATATACCTCATATATGTTTATTCCCTTACTAGGATTTTTAGCTCACCGCTTTCATTTATGTATTCCCCAAGTTATCCTATAAAGTTTTAAGAGATCAAAGGGATTTAAGTTCTCATTATTGATAATAAAATAAATATACCATGTCTTAGTTTATTTTTGATTTATTATAAACCTATTCTTATAAATATAATAGGAATCATGATATTCTGATTGTGATTATCAGATTTTTATATTTAAAAATCATGGAATAATATGTGTAAAAGGCCCGTGTCGCTATAGTTGGTTTTAGAGAAATGTCTAGTTTTTTTGGGGATTAGGACTTGAATAATTTATTTATAACCCTAGGGATAAGTCTTTATATTGTAAAATATCCTTAAATTTTATTAAAGTATATAGTGAGTGATTTTTAAACAATTACATCTCTGTCTAGATACTACATGTGGATGTGGGTCTAGAATAGTTGTACCTAGGGGTAATAACCCTGAGAATGGTGCATTAGATATTAACATGATCATCACCTAGTTCAGGAAAAAGATGCCATGATTCATACATAGTTTGATAGTCTTGAGGGATATTCTTTGGAAATTCACAAACTTTTTACAAACCATTATAAAGGACCTGAATAGATTGTAAAGTTATAAAATATAAAAGGAAAATTACTATGGATAACCTAGATTGAAACCTATAGACTCATAAGTTATGATATATTTTTCATTTATAACTTATTCATTCTATGTTTCTAGTTTCCCTTTTATATAATTTTTATTTTTAGAGTTCTCATCCATTTTTTTATTTAAGATATATTAAATGACTAGAATGAGAATTAAATAGTGAAAGGTCCACCCATTATCCATTCACAAGCTTAAAATGTCCAATATGATTATATTTATATGAATTATTTCAAATCTTGTAAGTTTATTATAATTATTAAAACACCACCTCAAAACATGGGGGTAGAGCTATCCGTCATAATAAAAAATGGATCAATTATTTTATCCCAAGTATATAACTCCTCCCCGATCAATGTTTATGAAAAAAACACTAATAAAATATTATATTACTTCCTATAGTAGAGTTTTATGCTATATTGGATAGGAATTGGCTATATTTATATAAAACCAACATCAACTGTCAAGAGAAGAAGACCAATCTTCACATCCTGAGTCATCGTACAATTTTTAAAAAAAAATTAAGGAGATGGATGAATCTCCTTTGGAATATTCTTCTCATGTGCGGATATTATTTCTTTTTGAGAAAGCATATCTTGCCCAAATTATTTAAGAAAATGATATTATCATTCTTGAAGGAATTCTAATTCAACTATGTGGTTACCAATATTTATATAAGGTGTACCTTTGGTTGGGATATCACCAATTAATGGTAGAGAAGGAGATATTCCCAAGATTGCCTTTCGAATGAGGTATATACACTATTAGTTAATAGTTATTGAATTTAGACTATCTAATTCTCTAAAAATATTTATATACTTAATATATAAAGGATTTAGAGATTACCTCAAAAAATTTATGGTAGTATTTATAGATGATATTCTGATATAGTCTAAAAGTATGGAGGAGCACAAATAATATTTGAACACTACGCTAAAGACTTTAAAATAGGAGAAGATATATTTAAATTATAGTAAATATGACTTTTTTATGGAATGAGTATCATTTTTGGGGAATGTTATCACCAAAAAGGGATATTTGTAGAACCTTATAAGATAAAGGAAATTAAGGACTATCCTAGGATAGCATCTATAATAGTGATTCATAGTTTCCTTGAAATAACTAGGTCTTATTAATGATTTGTGAGAAAATTATCACAATTATCAAACCCTCTAACCAATATAACTCAGAAAGAGGGTAAAGTTTTTATTGGATGAAGAATATGAAGAGAGATTCAAGGAATTGAAAATTAGTATTATTACTACATTATTACTCACACTTTCCTCAAGTGGGGAACTTTTAATAGTATACAATGATGCTTTAAATATGGTTTTAGGATATATAATGATACAAAATGACAAAGTGTTAGAATAAACTTTAAGGAAGTTGAAATTTTATGAGTAGAACTATCTAATGCATGATTTAGCATTGGATTCATTGATCTTCATGTTGAAAATATGGTGACATTATCTTTATGGGGATAAGTGTGAAATATATATAGATCATAAGAGCCTATATTATATATTCACACAAATAGATATTAACATGTTCCATTTAATATGGTTAGATATGATTATTACTATGACTAATTAATCCAGTACTATCCCAGGAAATAAAATAAAGTGGTAGATTTTCTAAGTAGAAAAGATATGGAAACCTTATCAATGATGAGAACTGAGAAGGATCTAGTATTTTTAGACTTAAAAAGGATTGACATGAGAATCATAAAATAAGTAAAATTAGTATACATTTCTCAAATGATTTCTCAACCATCCTTTTTGGATAAGATAAAGGATGCTCAAAGAGATGATGTGGAAATAAAAAAGAAGGTGGAAGATATAAGAAAATAGAAATACTTAGAGTTAAAAATTTATTCATAAGGCTCTCTATGATTTGGTTCATGACTTTATGTACCATAATACACTAAGATAAATAAGGATTTGTTGAATGATTCACCTAAATAAAACTTCTCTATCCACAAAAGGAGTGAAAATATGTATTGAGATCTCTAAGAGCACTGTTGGAAGGAAAATATGAAGAAGAAGATAAAAAATATACATTAAAGTGACTGGAATGTAAGTAGGTAAAGTCTGAAAATAAAAAGTATAATGGGAAGATTAAACCATTACCCATACCAATATTGAAATAGGAAAACATCACCATGGACATTGTCATTGGTCTTCCAAATAAATCAAGAGAAAATAATGTTATATGGGTTGTTGTGGACCATATTTCAAATATTTCTCATTTAATAACTATTTTAGACGACTTATCACTTTATCCAATTGCATGGATATACATCAGATAAGTGGTGAGGTTTCATCGAACAACACTATTGATTGTATCTGAATGAGATATGAGATTTGCCTATATGTTCTGGAAAAGTATTCAATATGATATAAAACCTAAGATGAAATTAAATATCAATTATCACCCCAAATGATTGAAAATATAAAAGGACTATCCAGACACTTGAGGACATGTTGAGAGCATGCCTAATGGAATTTAGAGGATGATGTGATCAAAATCTTCCTCTGGTTGTGTTATTGTACAATAATAGCTTTCACTCAAGAATCCAAATGGATCCATATAAAAAACTTTGTGGGAATAGATATATAAAAACTATTATATGGGATTAAGTTTGTGAATGCAGGATTATGGGTTCTGAAATGGTCGAGGAAATGGTAGAAAAGGTCTAGACTATTCAGCAAAACACCAAGGCTTCTCAAAGTAGATAGAGGTTCTATGATGAAAATCATTGATGATACCTGGAGTTTGAGGTTAGAGATAAGGTGTTACCATAAATATCTCTATGAAATAGATTCATGATATTTGTTAATAAGGGTAAGCTAAGTAAAAGTTATATCAACCCCTTTGTGATTCTCGATCGCATCATAGTTTTTGCCTATCGACTAACACTCCCACCATCCTATTCTCAAGTAAATGATGTGTTTAATGTATCCCTCTTGAGGATGTACATACTAGATCCCTGACATGTACTTAATTTAGAAGGGGTATATAGAGAAAACGATATCACTTATAAGGATATTGTGGGGATGATCTTGGACCATAGAGATAATGTTATACACAACAAGACAACACACTTAGTCCAAGTACTATTAAAAAACCATAAGTATGAGGGGGAGACATGGGAACCATAAAAAGAGATGAAACAAAAGTAAACTCACTTATTTTAACCTTAGTATGTAAAATAAAATATCAAGGGAAAAATTTCTTTAGGGGGTGATTGTAACGACCCAAAATTTTATCAATGGAATTTTCCTTATCCAAATTGTGTTATATTTTATTATGTAGTATAAATAACATACACCACATGATAAATCCAAAAAAAAATTATTATAATATTTTAAACATTAAATTTAGAGAATAATTATGTCTATAATAATTGAAATTATTATAATGGGACAGAAAATAGAAAATAATAATATAATAATAAGAAAATTTAGATTTTCTCTATCCCTTAGAATAATCGCACTCACGAACAACACAATATAAATGAAGCAGAATATTAGTAATGCAATATTATTTTTTAAAATAAAAACATATATAACCTTGAGGGAAAATTCAAGTGAATAAATAATGAATGAAATAAGAGGTAT
This sequence comes from Viscum album, assembly GCA_963277665.1. Lineage (NCBI taxonomy): Eukaryota > Viridiplantae > Streptophyta > Magnoliopsida > Santalales > Viscaceae > Viscum > Viscum album. Next base: position 1,360,236,470 of record OY728152.1, on the reverse strand, counting down.
TTATAAAAAGTAGAGATCCTATATGATTGTTACAAATCTGACCATTGAAATAATAATACAATTGTTGGAATAGTAATCTGATCGTTAGGAATAATAACCCAACCATTAGAATAGCATAATCACTTATGGTAGTGTAAAATAATATTTAGGTACCTTATTAAAGGAAATATGATATATTTATACCATGTTACAAATAAATAAATTTTTAAAAAATGATAAATTAAGCATTTTCATTTTTATAAAACACAAATGATTTAATTATACTTTTATAAAAAATATATTTATTTAAAAGAAATTTTATTTTCATAAAATGGATTTATAAATTAATATTAAGTTTTATTATAATGATAAGATAATTTTATGAGATTATAAGTAATTTTTTAAAGGGTAATAAAATTGATCATAATATTAAAATCAACATTTTTGAAATTTATGAGGATTTTATTTAAAAATTAAATTTATCATATTTAGAAAATTATTTTAATAAAATAGACTTTATTTTTGTAATAAATACATCAATAATTGGTTTGGATGAATTTTTGGTGTTTTTCTAAAATAGTTTATTTTTTGGTGAATAATGAAATATAGTAAAATATGGTATTTAACATTATAAGATAAAAACGTGATTTTTTAATTCATGGATGATTTTAGAACCCATTAGTTTTAATTAACATGAACTATTTACTATATATAGTCATAGGAATCTATAATATTGGTAGTATTGAGCCAAAATAATAAACTAATGAATATAATATTCAAAAACACCCCTCTCATCCCCTTATAAATACCACCCCTCCAAACCCCTTATCCTCACACCTTCTAAACCTAAAACCTTGAAAAATTTCATCCTATTTAACTTACTAATCCTCTAAAACACATTATAGTGCTAGTTTTCTCATAAATAGACTTTTCTAGTTTCTTTAAGTTGAATCCCAAGAGGAGATATCCAAAGGAGAAGGTAATACCGTAAACCGAGTCTTTTATTTTTATATTCCTAATTTTCCTACAAAAAAATTGCATTAAAAATGGTATAATAAATCCAATATCATATATATGATTGAATTTTATTGTGTTAATATAATATCTATCATCAATCATATTCCATTCTCCTCTTATTCTAAAAATGAAATCATTATCCATATTATGCCAGTTCACCACCTTCATAGATGATGAATTTTCTTTTCCTATTACCACATTCATGGAAAGTTTAAATTAACTTATAATTATTTTAAATGAAGTAAATATATAATTTTTTATATATTATTTAATAAATATATTGCCATAATATTAAATAAAATGAAACTAGTTCTTAATGGTCGGTAAAACCACCAAAATAAACTAAAAATATAACACTAATGTTTTACTAAATTAATCATACATATGTCATAAAAAAGTTGTATATTTGAAGCCATTTCAATTTTTAGAAGTTTATGAATACCATTTTATTTCGTTTCTGTAGTTTTATTCCTATTTGATAAGAGCTTCAATAATTATCCACAAGTGATCTGACCTTGAAACTATGAAGTGAACACTCATGGATCAATGAAATTAGTTTTTTTATCTCGATGAAATGTTTATAAATGAACATAATAAAATTATAATTAATAAAATATAGATTTAAAAGGTTTTGGATTAATTAATTAATTAATTAATTTGACTATTTGGGATATTAAGTGTAAGTTTAGAACAAATTTGGAATATAAGGTAAGGTATCTTTCAAAACCACAATTTTCATTGGGTTTTGACCTTTATCTATCTAAATCACTTTCTATCTCACTTCAATGTTAAGAAATTTTTATAAATTCTATATATATGTCTTTTAAATATATACCTATATTATTCTACCTTCATTTTGTGGGGTAATAAATGCCTTAATTTCATTTCTCAAATGCCTTATGATTGATTATATAAAGACCCAAACTATAGTAGCCTAGAGTCGGTGGTTATTTTATTACATTGGACTAATATAAAAGGAATTTCATTCTGAAGGAAAAATAGTTTAGTATTCTTAGTAAACTAGATATATACTTTAATTTCACATTACATTTCAGACATAAAATACACAACATATTTTCTTTGAGAACACCAATTTTCCCCTTAACATAACCCTGCGTATCAATCATAAAACACATCTTATTATCATGGAAAAAAATAAAACATAACAAAGGTGTGAGATCTAAATCTCAGTAACTTTTAAGTACATTGGATTCTATGATTAAATAAGGAATAATCAATATTTCAAGGTAAATATCTAAATCACATTACATTTAATCTATAACTTGAGAATAGTATGGCTAGAATTAATGATGATAAAATGATTCCATATAAATAATCACATGATTATGAAATTTAACCATGAATATTCTAACTAATCAAGTAACCACATGGAATATCAATATCTAATCTCACAATAAGGAAATTCATAATTCAGGACATCATAAACATACCATCAAGGATTTGTCAAAAACCAAATACATAAACGGGTAAGACCTTGGCCAATACCCAAACTAGTTTCTCTCATGAGACCTACTGATTCATTGAGGTGATATATCAGGCCTCAACTATAACTTAATAAGTTTAATTTATTCCTCATATTAAAGGGTGAAACATAATCAACATAAAAATTTGTATTTAAAACTTACATATGAAATGTTAATTCTTTCCCTGATCAAATGAACATAATCATAAACCCTCTAGAGTAATATGGTGAATGATATCAAAATAGAACATACATAATCAAAATGATCATAAACTATCCAAATAATTAATAAGAATGATATCAATACAACATATTTCGAGTGAATCATAAGTAGATTAAAGTGTTGATGTCATTGATGAATAAAAATATCTTTAAAAAATTCTTGAGGAAAATATACTTTTCATTTTGAAAATCACTTTTTAGAACTTAAAGTTCAAAAAAATATTGAAAATAAATTTCTTTGATGAATTTTTTTAAAAACTTTTAAAATTATCTGTAAAACACCACGTGGTCATGACAGTAGAAAATTCCATACATGCCATACACATTAAAGGAATGTTTCCTTTCACTTTATCGATAGAATACAATCTGGCACTATTTTTAAAAGGACATGAAGATTCCTTTATTTTTTTTATAAAAATAGGTAAATAAATGTTTTTAATAAATAATTTTGAAAAGGTTAAAAAAAACTTGATTTTTTTTAGAAAACAATATTTTTGATGAAAATGAATTTCCAACCGAAAAGAGAAATACAGTTGGATTTTCTTAAAAACATTTCCCAATAATTTGAAGTACCAAATAGTAGAATAATGGTAATATTACTTGAAAAAGTTCATGAATAACTAGAGGATAAGAAAACATATTTATTTCAAGATGGAAATATAAAATAATTCTCCAAATGGAGTTGTAAACATATAAAATCTTCAATAATGACGAGATTGTGAAAAAATCCCTTAACACTTTTGTAACTTTTTAATCATAATCCTCATGAAATAAATAACATTAAATAAAATTTTAAATATCATTAAAATAAATTAATTCATGATATAACATACAAAAGGGGTAGTATATACACAATAAAAAATAAATAAGTGGTGAATACGATATATGTATCGTGAAAGTAAAAAGTGAGACGAGAAACAATTACAACATTTGAAATTTGAAATTGGATTTTATTTAGATTTTTGTTTTTTTGGTTTGGTTTTTTTGGTTTATGTAGTTCCCAATCAACCTATAAAAGTGGTTTTTAATAAAAAAAATAATTGGATGGAGAGACCCTTACCAATTTTAACCAGTTAAATCATAGCCCTATGAAAGAATAACATTTAAAAAAACTTTTAATATCATGAGAATAAATAAATTCATAATATTACACATTAAATGGGTTTTATATAAACCTAAAAAAATTATATAGGTTCATAACATCAAAATATGCATCAATGAGAGAAACTTGAGATGAAGTCCCTTACAACAATCAAATCAGTGAAGTGATAGTTAATAAAATGAATTTATTTTGTGTATCAAATGTAAATACACATAAAAAAATAAAAATAAAACATAATATAATTAAAATTTATTTCATACTTAATCTTATAATGATATAATCATTGAAGTATAAGTTTAAACCAATAAGTGGAAATTGAGTTAAGATATCATTTACCTTAGGTTTGACTTAATTCCAACATGTTAAAAACTTCTGTATAATGATTTTAAACTTGTTATTAATTTGTAATAGAACCATATTCATATTTATAAAATCTTATATAGTCTTTTTATAATATATTACCATACGTTCATCAGTAATATTTCATCATTTTCCCTATTTTGGGAGTTAATTGCTTTGTTTTCTCATACTTATTTTATCTTCAAAGTCCTAGTTATCATGTAGAGGATATAAATACATAATCACCAGAATGATATTAATTTTATAAATATCATATTTAATAATTAAATAAATTTTTATAACCATTATTTAATTTTGAACATTGAAAATGAATCACATCGCTCCATGAAGATGATAAGTTGTATGTACGCATGAGTGATGATTTCATTTCTAAATGGTTGAAAGGGTAAAAAATAAGATGGTATTTTAATTTTAAATAATTAATATCATGTCATAATTATCACATATATCCATTATTTACATAATTATAACCATCCATGTAAAGTGGTGATGAAAAATGAATTACACTTCTATATGGAGACGGTAAACCGTACGCACGTACGCACGCCCATTGATTTCATTTTTGATAGTTGGAAATAAAGTGTAATATGGTTATATATTAAACATAATAAAATATAATTATATTTATGATACTATAGTTTTTAATTTATGATGAAAATAACACATTAATAGGAAGTATAAGAAGAAATAAAATTTAAAGAGTAAGTAAAGATGATTACCTTCTCTTAAAGAATCCTCCTTTGGATATCCTCTTAAGGACACTAGGGTTCATCTTTTTGGAACAGCATGAACTCCAGAACTTGAATAAAGATGTTGGTACGATATTTGGGTATATATTGGTCAAGATATTATGTGTTTATAATTGATAAGGAAATTGGGGGGTTGGGATATTTATACGTGAGGAGGTGTGGTTTAAAGTGATTAAATAATGATTATTTTGTATTTAAAGCTAACCACTTTTGGATGGAATTAATTGAAAATAATTTGGTTGATATGTAATGTTCTAAATACTGGTTAGTTTCATTAAACACATCAAACAAACATTTAATATTGCAATTTTTAGGCATTTTAACCTTTTAACTTTTAAATTTAACCAGCTATATTATTTTACCTATACTACGGTAAATATTTTTTTTAACATGGTAAATTTTATATGCCTAAAAATGAAAATGATATTATTAACTAATTTTGAAATCATGATTCCAAATACAGAATCCATTTTTAAAAATTAAAAACACATATTTTTTAGAATTAAATTGAAAATTAAAATCAGAGAAATGCAATGAAAAATGATTTTTTATAAAAAATACATTTTTTAATATAAAATGTTTTTATACTAAATTAAAGTATAAAATTTATTTTAAAAACCATAATTAGATTATTTTAAATAAAAATGTACTAACAAAAAATTAAAATTAATCCAAAATAGAATTTTATACTGTAAATAAAATATTGTTTTCAATAAAAACAAGTATTTTCACTATTCATTGAAAAATCAACCTTTTCAGAAAATTATCAAAAATTAATCCAAAGTCAATTTAATAAAATAAATTTTATAAAAGTGTAAAAAATTAATTATATTTGTTTTCTCATATAAATTAATAAAAATCACTTTTTTAGAGAATATATATTTGAAGAATAAAATGACTTAATATAAATTATGCATTTATTTCCTAAACATAAATAAATTTGTATTGAACATGAAATTCATATATATTTCATAATATATCTAATCCCATTTACACCAGTCAATTTTGTGGCTATTCCACAAAATTCATGTTAAAATAATAATATTTTGGATTTTGTTTAAGCTTGACGTTCTGTGCAATGTAAGCTATCGAATATAGTATTCTTTTAAAATACATGGGTGTTGCTAAAAATTAAGTACTTGTTAAAAAATAATTAATTAATACATTAAAAATGAGTAGGAAAACTATATATTTAATAATGTGGTTAATATTATTTATTCTTTCCAATTTAATAGCTAGGTTATACCGATCATATAATATTTCATTGTTTGTCTAAGCTGGGTGTTGCATGTAATATAAGATATCGAAGAGACTAAATTTATTTTAAAAGAGACATTCCATAAAATCTTGGGGTGTTATATTCTACCCTCCTTTAATAAATTTCATTATCACATTTTTAAATTTTAATTTAAAAATCAAAGGTTAATATTTTAAAATTCCTTTGTGGTAAACCCACATCATATCAAGGGTTAATAAAACTTCCTCTTAAAAAGAGGGATAGGAAAAATAAAAATGTTACCAAAAAACTAGGATTATGAATAAGATAAAATTAGTGATAAGTGGAAATATGGACATGGAATAGAAATATAACTATCAAGTTATGATGTAGAGTGGTATATAACACTATCACGAGAGATTAAACCATCAGAAAACTATCAATCCATGATGAGTTAAATGTCCACTGATTCCTCAGTAAGAAAATTAAATGGATAAAATTTTAATTCCAAAATCATTTTCCTAGAGTTGAGAAATTATTTTACTATCTAGATAAATAAATCAAGAAATTAACTTTTTTTATTTAATTTTAATTCATAAGAATAATATCATCCTTTTGTTGTGCGTAGATATATTTCCACATCATCATTTACATACAAAAACGAATATTAAGGATAAATTTTAATGTATGAATCACTTTTAATGAATCATAAGATCTAGAAGTCATTTCTTCATACTCTAAATCTTTACCGAAACCAAAATGGTTATAAAATTTTATAAATAAACAATAATATCAAAAGTCTAACTTAATACATGCCATAAGTAGTTAATCTAAAGACTCATCCAAAATATGTCTTCCCAAATTCAAAGACTAAATATTTACAAGTAATTTCACTAAATTTCAAAAAAATAAATAAATTATATTCCCCAAACAAAATAATGTAACTATTATTGTAACATACCAAATATATGAATACCTTTATCACCTTAAAACCTTAATGAAAACTTTAATTATTTAAAAAATAAAATCTGAGTTTGTCAAATATATTTCATAAATCTAAACATGTAGTAAACCATGAAAAGATAACAGAAACCATCAAATCACTAACCAATTTTTTGGTCCCAAATAATTTTACACAAATACCTATTTAACTTTAATATCTCAATATCAGGCACATATTTAGGGTTATCTTCCCCAAATAATGTGTTTCCCAAAAGATCAACTTTTCACAGAATCACATCTCTTGGTTACCGATATTATTCATCATATGCTTCCAAATCCTTAAAGAAGAAATACTATAGTATAATCATTAAATATCTCTAGATTCATAAAACAAGTATATCATTGATACTTTTACAAAATAATTCTTGAATACACAAGAACATAATCATTCCACTTCATTCTTAAACCATTAACTACACTTTATCATCTTATTCCCCCTTCCTTTTATATGTCATTTTTAGTCTCATCACCATAAAAAATATAACTATTACTGTATAAAATTAATGATTCTCTTCATGATTTTCCACACAGTTCATAGATTTTCATAATTCTAATACTTTCAAAATTTAAAATATTCAATCGTCGATAATACTTTAGGGATACTATTATTATAAACTTTTTATTTTTCCATTGAAATTACTTACTTTATATCTTTCTTACCACTCCCAAAACATCTACTTGTTCCTCTAAGACATTCACTTGGGTAATTATTCTCAATATAAGAGTATTTTAGTTTAATATAGTTTATCTATAATCATTAAGAAATATATATGATGATATCCCATACTTATATGTATCCTCAAAGTTAGTCATATGATAATATCCCTAATCTATGTTTTCCAAAATCTAGTTCCTAAGGTTTCTACTAAACTTTCTCTGATATCAGCTGTAAAGACCCAAAATCCATTAGTATAGATTCTATGGTTAGTTTTTACATTTTCATAAGATAAAAGGAATCAATTTTTGGTGTACTGAAGAGTTAAGTAGTTTTGGTAAACTAGATACATACCCGAATTTCACATTACATTTCAAACAAAAAATATAAAAAGTATTTTCTTTGAGAACAACATTTTTCACTTATAAAATATAGAAACCCTCACTTTACAAACATTGAAATTACACAACTTTTTTGGAATACTTAAACATTATAAAAACAGACGCCCAATGACCGTATTTGGTATAGTTCCTTTGGAAACATGGAAACATAAAACTAGTTCATATGTGAGCTACATTATCTCCCACTAGGTTCTTCACGACTATCACCCTTCATATACACATCAAACATAATACATATATTCATAATCTAAGGAAGGAAACATAAAAAGGGGTGAGATAAAATTCTCAGTAAGGGTAAAAAAGATAGACATGTAAGCATAAACATGAGAATAAGGGTACGAGAACATGATCATGAAAATAGAAGATCATACCCTTCATATCAAAGATCATATTCATGAATCATCTAATAAAGCTTGAAAGTTCATAAGACATGAATCAAAATTAAGTAAAGTACATAATCCATGAAATCATAACATAAGAGTAAGACATAGAATTATGGAAACAAATAATCATATACTGATTTCCATAGTATCCAAGGCATCAATAGAAATAACATCTTAGTGGAAAAAGTCCTTTACTGAACCGGTTAACCCCATTCCATCCCTGTATTATTGGAGCGAGTGACCCTCATTCTAGACCTATATTACTGAACTGATTAACCCTCATTCCATCCTTGTATTACTAAACCGAGTAACCCTCTTTCTAGACCTATTTTATCTCATGAGATATAAATCTTTACCCAATGCATTAGAGGGAGATATAAGCCCCACCTACCACATAATAAAATCATACATACATGTTCCATAGGATCATAAATAACATATCATAACACATGAAATGAAATGGGAATCATAAAAATGTAAACATATCATAACCAGTGGAAAGATATAGGTTTCATAATCATTTCATCATAAACATAACCTATCAAAATAAGAGGGTTTCAAAAGCATATAACCCATGAAGTAGAAATGAGTTTTATAAACATATTACCAATGAAGGAGAAATGGGTTTCATAAAGAATAAGGCATTAAGAATAAATCATTCATAGAAAGGATATGAATAGAACCTTTAGATCATTTCCTTGAAAGACATGAGTAACATCAATAGATTTCATCTTAGATGATTTTTTTTTGAAATATACTTTAAAAACGTTTCTTGAGGAAAATATCCTTTATTGTTTGAAAAATTAATAAAACCATTTGAAAATAATTTTATTAGAGAATACCATGAAAAATTATAAATTATACATGAAATAATTTTGAAAACCCTTTTCCTTGAAATCTTTTAAAATAAGCTTCAAAACATTTTAAAAACATTTTTCTTTGAAAACACTTGAAATATTTTAAAGAAAGATTGATTTTTTAGAAAAATTTATTTGAAAATAATTTTAAAACTTATAGATAAAGATTTAAAACGTTTTTAAAATCATTTTTCTTGAAAACTCATAAAATAATCTTGAAAACATTTTAAAAATCATTTCTTTAAAAGAACTTTGAAAACTTGGGAATAAGACTAGAAAACATTTTGAAAATAGTTTTCTATGAAAACATATAAAAGAAGTATGAAACCATTTTGAAAACAAATTTCCTTGAAAATTACTTTTAAAAACACAATTTCTTAAATATTATACTTTTTAACAATGAAAAGGTAGCTTTGAAGAAATTATGGTAGGTAAATCCGTATATGTCATATGAGGTCAAATAAACATTCCTTTTTCATAGTAAAAAGGATATAAAAGTGAATTATTTAGAAGGAGGATATAATATTACCTTTAATATATTGTAAAAATACATAAAAAATAAAAATTTATTTTAGATATTATATGATAATGATGTAATATTCTTGGAAACCATTTCTAGAAAACATATATTCCTTACCGAAGAGAGGGTAAAGTCGGGCTTTCCTAAAAAAAATTTCTTGACTATCTTATGTACCAAAGAGTAGAAAATGGTACCAATACATTATTATATCATGAAATAATATAGGATAAAGAAACTCAGGAATATTATTGAGATATGGATCATAATATTTCATCAAAGTAAGCATAAACAAAAACAATCTCGAAAAACAATGAGATTGTCTCAATAAACTCTTATAACTTGGTATCTTAGAAACATGATCTCCATGTAAGTAATTGAAATTTCATTAATCATATAATATCATTAAAATATTAATATTAATTATATTTTATGTAAAATGGAAGTATATACACCTTGAAAGAGATTTTTGGTGCATGAAAAAACAGGAGTCTCAAATAAGGCAAATTGAGACAAAACATTTTTACCGATTTGGTAAATTTTGAAACTTAAACCCCCTAAAATAAAAATCATAAAATAGGAATGTTAATACCCATAAATTTAATTAAAACATATATATAATAAAATTATGGGTAGTACATACACCACAAAAAAATGAAAGAGTTGCGAACAAAGCTTATATCTCATAGAAATTAAAAGTGTGATGAAATCCCCTTACCTTGTGTCTTGACTCTCTCTGTACTCATACAAGATTTCTGTATAATAAATCTAATTTTTTTATAAATATTTTATATAATAATATAATTATACATAATACAATATATGGTTTTATTATGAAATTATATTACCCGCTTATTAACAATCCTATGTTAAGTTTTTTACTTTGGGTAATATTTGATTTGTTCTTCGCATGTGTTTTAATTTGTTATATCATTGGTAATTATAATTATATTATGATTAAAGAATTTATATAATGATATAAATATCAGTTATATCAATTATATTCATATTATAATAATTTTTATCATATATAAGTACAAAATGGAATACACCGTTCATGGAGACGGTAAGCTGTACATACGCATTAACATGGTTTCTGTTTTTAATTGTCATATTGAAAGAACAAAAGAAAATGATATATATATATATCATTATTAAAGTATAATTAATATATAATATATATCATATCATTTCATTAAATCCATACTTAATACATTCTATATGGTGTGTGAACGAATCACATTGCTTTGAGAGGGTGATAGTCCACACTTCCTCAAGCGAGATTATCGTATTAACACCAAAAGGAAGGTAAAAAGATGTGTGTTTTAAAGTGAATAAAAAAGATTAAATACATAATAAATATGATATATTACATATATAAATATATTTTCCATCATAATATCCACCATGATTAGTGGTAAAGGATAAATGAACAATCATTATTTCGTAAGGCAGTAGTTTACTGTAAACAGAAATAGTATGTTCAACATCCATTATATGGAGGTGTGTGTAAGTGTAGGTCATAAAATTTTAATAAAAACATCATATTATATTTATTATAATGGTTTTTTCACATAATAGGGTAATAAATATAGTAGAGGTTGTGGATAATGAATATAAATGAAAGATGCTTGAGAGAAGATGTTACCTCTTAATCAGGTAACTCTTTTGGTTTGTGACAAAAGGATTCCTTGAGAGGGTTTATTAACCAATGGATGATTCAAGGTATAAGTTAATAATTTTTGGATTAAATTTGGGTAGTTAGTGGCCTATATTAAGAGGCTTGAGAGGTGTGAAGAATCGGTAGAGGTGGTGGCATTTTATAGGGAAGGAAAATGACTCATATGGAATTTTTAGAAACAATTTATGTGTGCACATGTTATTACCTAAAAAAAGTCTTAAAAACAAAAAAACTAAATAATTGAAGTTATATATCCGAAATATTGACATAAAAGTGGTTTTATACAATTTTATAGGTCATTTGGGCCCTTAATTTTAAGGTGTAGTCCCTAATTAATGTTAATTTGCCCTTAAAAGTAATGATTAATTTTAATCGCTTTTACTAATCATTTTGGTCAAAAATTAACATGGTCTCATTAGAATATAAATATTATACTGAATACAAAGGTGTATGTAATTTTTTTTAAATTCTAATCACAGAAGTGAAAAAATTAAGATTAATGCTAATCCTAGAGACGGGACGAAATAACGAGGTTTTATAGTAGGAAAAAGTTCAAAAGTTTGTTAAGATTTTTTATTTAGTTTCAAAGTGAGGTTGATACTAATGGATTTATTTGTATTAGTGGAAGTAATATTAATCTAATTTGACCTTATAAAGAATTTATAATGTGATTTCACATTAATAATTAATTAGATAAAAAGGCAGTTTTTAACTAAAAAGCAGTATTTTTCACTATTCATCAAAAAACGCTGTTTCTCAAAAAAATACCAAAAATTCACCCTAGGATAATTTCAAAATTACTAATTAAAAAATTAATTTTATGTTATACAATTAAATTTATAAATTTTTCTAAAATTAAAATTATTATTAAAAGGGATTCATTCAAGAAAACAATATTTTTAACATAAAAGGACTTTACCAAAAATATTATATTTCATTATAAATATATTTTCATTATATAGAAAAACAATATTTGAAAAGTATTTATTTTTATGTTTAATGGATAGGTTATAATTAAATTATTTAAATAATTAAAAAAATAAAAAGATATTTTTTGTAGAAACTCAGTGTTGTGTGCATCGTATGCCAAGTTGGTGTTGCTTATAGTGCAAACCAAGTTGGTATTGCATGTAGCACAAGAAAAGTTGTTATTGTGTTCAAAAGGAATGTTTGAATTAGTGTTTTAATATATATATATATATATATATAAGTAAACTATTTCTAGTGTCATGTGAAATGAAATATATTAAAAAGTTAATTTAATTCAAAAAAAATTCTAAAAATCTCGGGCTGTTACATTATACCCCCCTTAAAATGATTTTTCCCTAAAAATTAATTTGGGTCATAAAATGTTTAATAATTTAAAGTTTCATTCATAGAAACCCAAATAATAAAAATGGATACTAAAACTTCCCTAAAGAAGGGAAATTTGAAATCGTAACAGTTACCCAAAGTAACATATAACTGGGTTTGCACATAAGAGAACATAGGTTGGGAGTGATGATTGTATAAGGAGGGAAAACTTAAATATTTATAGGTAGTGATTGAGTTCCTAAATAAAAAAAAGTGAATTATCAAAGTAATGTTTAGGGAATAAAATTCATAAATCTGTGATGATTAAAAGGCCGTCATCTCAACAAAATTTAAGGTATTAGGATAACATTTTTTTGATCACTTTCAGAATGTTGGGTTATTATTGATAAAATTGTATAAACAAAATTTCATTCAACGTTTGTGCTTTGAAAATTTATAATACATCCATTACCTCATGGAATTAATTTCTAGAAATTAACTTTGATGATTAAAGCAGTAAAATATGCTTCTAATGGATCTTAAGGCCCATAAAAGAATATAAAGTCTAACTATTTGTCTTTAAAAAAACATGAATTAATATATAAAAAGTAACACTAATATTTTAAATTAAATATTTATTCATTAAAAATTAATATACATTAACCTGGACATCGCGTAGAAGAGTGGTAGGTGTCAAACCCTTATCGTCTTTCAGTCATGGGTTCAAGACCCACAACCTTTCCAGACTTGATTGGTTGACAATTGACATACACAATGTCCTTTTTTAAATCCACAATAATATAATATATAAGATGAATATCCTTGAAATAAGGCTAATCATTGATTATAATTTTAACTATGTTTTTCAACACAAAATCAATGCACAAATACTTCCTACGAAGTTTAATTTTAACTTTTCATGAATGGTTAACCTTATAACCCTTAAAAAAGTTGAAAATAAAAAACCTTAGAAAGAGAGTCATGAAATAAGATTAACATTGATTCCCCTAAATAAAAAATTATCTCTTTGTCTTAATATTACAAGAATTTGAATAAACTCATCATATATTATATTGAAACATGGTAACAACTTGAATTACTATAAATACTTTTGAGAAACATGCATGCTTCATCATTCCAAAGTATATTGGATTCACTCCTTAAATCCAAATTTTTTTTAAACTTCATTAGTGGTAGTATAAACCACCTATAAATATGTCCTTACTTAGTTACAAGGTAATCAATACTTTCCAATTTAATTATTCATATCCCACATATCTTTATCCATACAACATTATATTAACATAAAGAACATGTTAAGGGTTAGCTTCCCTTAGTCAAAATGTTAATTTTCATGAGATAACCTTTCTAGTCCATCATGAACATTAAGCATATTATTTAAATCCTTATAAAAACAAAAAATGAAAAATCCATATATAATTCACCTTTATTAATTCTATAATCCAAATACATAAATACTTTGATTACTTTATCCTTAATCCATTAATAATAATAACTATTTCCTTTAAAATCTCATCTGTAATCACTTCATCATCAGCAATGTAACCATTACTCACACCACCTTATTGATTCTCTTCATGAAATTTCCTCTTGGTAAAATGAGTTGCATAATGAACATTTTGTCTACACTTAAAATACTTAACCTTATATGATGACACATGGAGGAAAAAATTCCCATCCATTTCATTAACTAAACTCTTCATTTTTACCTTACAGTCACTTGATTTTTGTCTTTCCTTTCTATAATAAAAACACCTTCTTATTCCTCTAAGACACTCATTAGGTGATTATTTCCACATTCTTTACACAAAGAAATCTGAATCTTCTTTCCTCCATGGTCTCCATCACCCGAACTCTCAACAAATTTCTTCTTTCTCTTCCTTGATGAGTCTGAGAGTTGGTTAAGGTAAAAATTGTTAATAATGTTCTGTGAAAATTGATTAGGCATGATCATGAAATATTTCACTCCAATGATCATCCCACTTGACAACTCATCAGAAAATCTTCCATCACATTCAATATTAATCTAGTTCCTTCTAGTTCCCACTATTTAATAAAACCAGAAGCATAGTGTGTGCTTTACTTATCATAGCAGAAAACTGAATATTTATGAAAATAATTACTTATAGGATGTCTAAATCATGACACCTTTAGTAATATATGAAACCTTGGGTTTATCCTAGGTTATACATATCTAAATTATATCTAAACCCTTCATGATGGTTTATGAAGAGTTTGTGAATTCTCAAAGCATATCCCCCAGGAGTATCAAACCATGTGTGCATCAAGGCCTATTGTTGTGTACCAAATTACCCCGAGTCAAGACTAGAACATCTTCTAAGACTTTTTACCCCTAGGTACATCTGTGCTAGAGCCACATACACTTGTAGTATCTAGACATGGATGTATTTCTAGAAAACCACTCACTTTATCCTTTACCAAAATTCTAGGAAATTTTCATAGACGTTAACCCATTCTTATAATTATCCTTAGAGACATCCCTAAACAATCCTTAGAAATAAAACTAGGGATCTCACTAAAGTTTTCTCATCCAAGTTTCCAAAGGTTAACTATACCTTTTCTCTGATACCAACTATAATAACCATCACTTTACAAACATAGACATTACATAACTTTTTTGGAATACTTAAACATTATACAAATAGATGCCCAAGGGCCATTGTTTGTATAGTGCCTTTGGAAACCTGGAAACATAAAAATAGTACATATGTGAGCTAAACTATCTCCCAATAGGTTCTTCGTGACTAAAATACTTCTTAGACACAACACACATAATACATTTCTTTATAACCTAGGGAAGGAAACATAAAAAGGGGTGATATGAAATGCTTAGTAAGGGTAAAAAAGAGAGACATGTAAGCATAAACATGAGAATAATGGTATGAGAACCTGATCGTGAAAATAGAAGATCATAACCTTCATATCAAAGATTATATACATGAATCATGTTATAAAACTTGGTAGTTAATAAGACTTGAATCAAAAGAAAGTAAAGGACATAAGACATGGAAGAATAATATAAGAGTAAGACATGAAATTGTGGAAACACATAAGCATATCATGATTTCCATAGTATACAAGGAATCAATTCCAAGACCTTATTAGTGGAAAAAGTCCTTTACTAAACCAGGTAACCCCCATTACAACCATGTTTTAC
The DNA here is from genome assembly GCA_963277665.1 of Viscum album. NCBI lineage: Eukaryota > Viridiplantae > Streptophyta > Magnoliopsida > Santalales > Viscaceae > Viscum > Viscum album. The sequence goes on along the minus strand of OY728152.1, from coordinate 1,360,220,354 downwards.
TGAACCGAGTGACCCTTGTTCCAACCCTATATTACTGAACTGAGTAACCCTCATTCCATCCTTATATTACTGAATTGAGTAACCCTCATTCTAGCCCTATTTTATCTCATGATATATAAATCTTTTCCCAATGCATTGGAGGGAGATATAGGTCCCACCCATCACATAATGAAATCATACATACATGTTCCACAAGATCATAAATAACATATAATAACCCATGAAATGAAATGGGTATCATAAAATTTTAAATAAATAATAACCTGTGGAAAGATAAAGGTTTCATAATAATTTCATCATAAACATAACCCATCAAAAGAAGCAGGTTTCAAAATCATATAACCCATGAATGAGAAACAGGTTTCATAAACATATTACCCATAAAGGAGAAATTGGTTTCATAAAGACCATGGAATTAATCATAACTCATTCATAGAAAGGATATTAATGTAACATTTAGATCATTTTCTAGAAATGCATGAGTAACATCAATAAATGTCATCTTAGATGGAAAATAATTTTGAAATATACTTTAAAAAAGTTTCTTGAGGAAAAAATACTTTCTTGTTTGAAAAAGGCATAAGACCATTTGAAAATAATTTTCCTAGAAAATACCTTAAAAAATTATAAAGAAGACATGAAATAATTTTGAAAACCTTTTTCCTTGAAAACTTTGGAAACAGGCTTCAAACCATTTTAAAAACCATTTTTTTGAAAACACTTGAAAAAATTTAAAGAAATATTTAAAATGTTTTGAAAGCAATTTATTTGAAAATAATTTAAAAAATTATAAATAAATCATGAATTATTTTTGAAAATAATTTTTATTGTAAAATCATAAAAGAAGTTTGAAAACATTTTGAAAACCATTTTTTTGAAAGCACTTTGAAAACTTGTAAATAAGACTTGAAAACATTTTAAAAACAGTTTTCTATGAAAAAATATAAAAGAAGTTTAAAACCATTTTAAAAAAAATTTTACATGAAAATTAATTTTAAAAAAACATTTTATTAAATAATAACCATTTGAAAAATGAAAATGAAGCTTCAAAGAAATGACTGTGATTATATCCGTACATGTCGTACGAGGTCAAATGAACATCCCTTTCGCACAGTAAAAAGGATATAAAAGTTAATTTTTTCAGAAAGAGAGAAAAATATTCCATTTAAGAGATTGTTAAAAGACAAAAAGGGAAAAAATTAATTTTTTATATTATATTATAATAATATAATATTCTTGGAAACCCTTTTTAGAAATCATATATTTCCAACCGAAGAGAGGGTAAATTCAGGCTTTCCTAAAAAAACACTCGCTCGACTATTTTATGTGCCAATGAGTATAAAATGGTAACAATAAAAGAGTATATAATCAAAATAAAAAAGGATAATAAAAATAATGAATATTATTGAGTGATAAATCATAATATTTCATCAAAGGAAGCATAAACATAAATAATCTCAAAAAACAATCAAATTGTCTCAATAAACTCTTATAACTGGGTATCTTGAGATAATGTTCTCCATTTAATTAAATGAAATTAAATGAAGCATATAATATCATGAAAATATTAAGATTAATGATATTTCATGTAAAATATAAGTATATACACCTTGAAAAAGTGTTTAGGTGCATAAAAAAACATGAGTCTCAAAGAAGGAAAATCGAGACAAAACATTTTTACCGATTTGGTAACTTTTGAAACTTAAACCCTATGAAAGAAGGATCATAAAATTGGAATGTTAATACCCATAAATTTAATTAAAATATACATATAATAAAATCACAGTTAGTAAATACACCACAAAAAAGGAAATAGTTGTGAACATAGCTTGTATCTCACAGAAATTAAAAGTGAGATGAAATCCCTTTACCTTGTGTCTTGGCTCTATCTATACTCATACATGATTCCTGTATATTAAATATAAGTTTATAATAAATATTTTACATAAGAATATACTTATACATAATACCATATATTTTTTGATTATAACCTTATATTACCACTTGTTAACGATTTCTTTGTCAAGTTTTCCCTTTTGGTAATATTTGCTTTGTTCTTCACATGTGTCTGAATTTGTTATATTGTTGGTCCTTATACTTATATAATGATTAAATAATGTAGATAATGATATAAATATAAGTTATATACAGTATATTAATATTATAATAATTTATAAAATATATAAGTTTGAAATGGAATACACCGTTCATGGAGACATAAAGTCATGCATATGCATGAACATTGTTTCCATTTTTAATTGTCGTATTGAAAGAACAATAGAAAATGATATTTATATATATGTATATGTATATATATAATTATTAAATTATCATTAATATATTATATATACCATATAAGTTCATTAAACCCATCCTTAATACATTCTATGTGGTGTGTGAATGAATCACATCGCTTTGAGGGGGCGTCCATAATTCCTCAAACGAGATTATCGTATTAACACCGAATGGAAGTTAAAAAGAGGTGTGTTGTAAAATGAATAAATAAGCTTAAATACATAATAAATATAATATATTTCATATATAAATATATTTTACATCATAATTTCCACCATGATTGGTGGTAAAGGGGAAATGAACAATCATCATTTCGTGAGGCAGTAGTTTACCGTACAGAGAATCAGTATGTTTAACATCCATTAGATGGAGGTGAGTGTAAGTGTAGGTTAGAAAGTTTTCATAAAAAAATAATAGTATATATAGGATATTGGTTTTGTCATACAATTAGGTAATAATGATAGTAGAAGGGGTGGATAAAGAAAATAAAGGAAATGAGCTTGAGAGACGACATTACCTCTTAAACAGGTAACTCCTTTTAGTTTGTGCCAAAAGGATTCCTTGAGAGGGTTTCTGACCAAAGGGAGGCTTCAAAGTTTAAGGTTTGATTTTTGGGAGGCAGTTTTGGCAGGTCTTGTCTAAACTTAAGATGTTTGAGAGGTTTTAGGAATGGGTTGAGGTTGTGGCCTTTTATAGGGAAGGAAAATGACTAATATGAAATTTTTAGAAATAAATAATGAGTTCACATGTTATTACCTAAAAAAAGTCTTACCAATCCAAAAAACTAAATAATGGAAGGTTTATGGTAGAAATATGGATATAAAATGGGTTTTATAAAAGTTTATAGGTTATTTGGTCCCTTAATGTTAAGGTTTAGTCCCTAATTAAGCTTAATTTGGCCTTAACTGCTGTGATTAATTTTAATCACTTTTACTAATCATTGTGGTAAAAAATTAACATGATATTATTAGAATATAAATATTATACTGAATAAAATTGATTATATCTGATTTTTGGAATTTCAATCATAGAAGTAGATAAATTAATATTAGTTCTAATCCCACAGATAGGACGAAATAGCGGGGTTTTAATGTAAGAAAAAGTTTAAAAGCTTGTTAAGATTTTTTATTTAGTTTCAAAGTGCAGTTGATCCAAATGAATTTAATTTTATTATTGGATGTAATATTAATATAATTGTACCATAAAAAATATTATAATATCAATTTTAACTAATAATTAATTATATTAAAAAGTAGTTTTTATCTAAAAAGCAGTATTTTTCACTATTCATCAAAAAATGATGTTTCTCAGAAAAATCCCAAAAATTCACCCTAAGATAATTTCGAAGTTCAAAATTAAAAAATGAAGTTTATTTTATCTAATTAAATTTATAAATTTTTTTAAAATTACTTTTATTATTAAAATATAATAATTCAAGAAAAAATATTTTTAACATAAAAGGACTTTACCAAAATATTATCTTTCATTATCAATATGTTTTATTTATGTAAAAATAAATCTTTAAAAATTAGTTTTTACTAAGTTTAATGGATATGTTATAATTAACTTATTTAAATAATTAAAAATTAAAAAGATTTATTTCATATAAACTCAGTGTTTTATGCATCGTACGCCAAGTCGGTGTTTCTAATAGCACAAGCCAAGTTTGTATTGCGTGTAGTGCAAGAGGAGTTGGTATTGCATGTGAAAGTAATGTTTGAATTAGTGTTTTAATATATATATAGACACACACACACAAAAATAAATATTTCAAGTGTCCTGTGAAATGAAAAATATTGAAATTTTAATTTTATTCAAAAAAATAATTCTCAAAATCTCAAGGTGTTACAGCATAACCCTGCATGTCAATCATAAAACACTTCTCGATATCCTAGGGAAAAATAAAACACAATAAAGGGGTGATATAAAATTATTATTAAGGGTTAATTATAGTGGAATCTATGAGTAAGTAATTCACAATCAATATGGTAAGGTAAATAACTCAAATACATGAAATTTAATTGATAACTTGAGCATAGTATGGAAAGAATAAATGATTATAAAATGATTCCATATAAATTATCACATGAACATGAAAACTAACCATAAATATTCTAACTAATCGAATAATCACCTGGAATATAAATAATTAATATCATAATGAAGTAATTCATAATTCAAGATATCGTAAAACAAACCTTCAAGGCTTCAACCAAGACATAATACATAAATGGGCAAGGCATCATCCAATACCCAAACAAGTTTGTATAATGAGACCTAAAAATGCATCATGGAGCTATAACAGGCCCTGCCCATAACTTACTAATTCCAATGCATTCTTGATATGAAAGGGTGAAACATAATCAACATAAACATTCATATTAAAAACTAACATAAAAATATTAATACATACCCTAATAAAATGAAAATATTCATAAATCGTCTAGAGTAATATGGTGAATGGTGTCAAAATAGAAAATCCAAAATCAAACTAAACACAAACCATATAATTAAACAATAAGTATTATATAAATACAAGATATACCTAGTGGATCATAAGTATATTAATGTGTTGATATCATTTATTAATAAAAATATTTTAAAAACATTCTTCATGAAAATATTCTTTTCATTTTGAAAATCACTTTTTAAAACTAACATTTCAATTTTTTTAAAATAATTTTATTTGAATATAAAATTTTAAAACTTTTAAAATAATATTTAAAAAATTGTGCGTCCATGACAGTGGGAAATTCGGCACATGCCATACACGTTAAAGAAAAATTTTCTTTGACTTTCTCACTATGAGGAGACGATAAGCTGTACGTATGCACACATGGTGCTTTTGTTTTTTTATAGGTTGGATAAGAAGTGTACTATAGTTTTATAATAAATATAACAAAATATAATTATATTTATTATACTGGAGATATTAATTTGGGATGTGAACAAAACATTAATAGGAATTATATAAAGAAATAAAATTGAAATTGTTAGTAAAGACCATTACCTTTTCTTAAAGAATACTCCCTTGGATCTACTCTTTGGGACATTAGGGTTGAAAAATTTGGAATAAAAGAGACACAAGAACTTGGATAAGGATTTTGAGAAGAGAAATGGTCTTTTATTGGATTATATATATGGTTCAGATAAGTGAGGAGGTAATGGGGGTATTTATACTTGATAAGGGGTGGTTTTAAGTGATTAAATAATCATTATTTTATATTTAAAGCTAACCACTTTTGTGTGGAATTAATTCTGATGAATATAATATTTTTTTAAATACTGGTTAGGTTCATTTAAAACATAAAACAACCATTTAATTTTTTATTTTTAGGTATTTTAAGCTTTTACCTTTTAACTTTAATCCTCTACATTATTTTACCTATACCGCAGTAAATAGTTTCTTTAGCAGGGTAACTTTTTTATTCCTAAAAATTATAATGAAATTATTAAATAATTTTTAAAACCTGAATCAAAATATGGAATCCATTTTTAAAAATTCAAAACATAGAATTTTTAGAATTAAATTTAAAATTAAATTGAATAAATTCAACTAAAAATAGTTTTTTCATAAAAATACATTTTTAAATATAAAATATTTTTATACTAAATTTAAGTATGAAATCCACTTCAAAAACCATAATTTGATTATTTTATATCAAAATTGTTTTAAAAAAATAAAACTAATCCAAAAAATAATTTTACATTGTAAATAAAATATTGTTTTCAATAAAAACCAGTATTTTTTCACTATTCATTGAAAAATCAATATTTTCAGAAAATAACCAAAACTTCACCCAAAGTTAATTTTATCAATTGTTTTCTAAAAGTGTTAAAAATTAATTATATTTATTTTCTCATATAAATATATAAAAATCACTTTTGGATGAAAACATATATTTGAATAATAATATAAATTTACTAAAAATTGTGTATTTATTTTCCAAGCATAAATAAATTTTTACTGGACATGAAATTCATATATATTTCATAATATAGTTAATAATATTTACAACTTCCAATTTAAAGTATATTTTATAATGGTTGTATTAAAATAATAATATTTTCAAGTTCGTTTAAGCTTGGTGTTTCATGCAATGTAAGTTATCAAATATAATGTTCTTTTAAAATCCCAAGGTGTTACTAAAAATATGTTCTTATTAACAAAGAATTTATTAATAAATTAAAAATGAGTAGAAAAATCATGTATTTTATAATGTAGTTAATAATATTCATTTCTTCCAATTTAACGGTTAGGTTTTAACGATCACATAATATTTCATTATTCATTTAAGTTGGGTGTTGCGTGCGATGTAAGACATAAAAGAGATTAAATTTATTTAAAAGTAGACATATCATAAAATATTAGGGTATTTTAGATTCCCTTCTTTGGCACACATAATCATCTACATGTTATGATGGGTGCACCCTGATATCACTCCAATGCATTGTGTATGGATTTTGTATCATTATATGTTATGTATGGGATTGGTAAGTGAACCTAATCCATGATGGGACTCAGTCCACAATCAATTATTGTCTCGGTGGTTAACCTTGACATATGTTTATATGATGTTATATGTTATTATCAATTTCCATTGTTTCCATGATCTTATGATTTCATGTTATTTATGTTATGATCCCATGTGATTATTCATGAAACTTATCTTTTATGTTATCATGTTATGAAATTTTACTCACATGTTAGGCCTCATTACTATATTTATTTCCTTGTTGGAATTTTTAGCTTACCCCTTTCTTTTATATATTTCCCAAGTTATGCTTTGAAATTTTAGGAGATAAAAGGTATTTAAGAGATCATTAAGGAGAATAAAATAATTATGTTGTGTTTTAGTTTCTTTTTAATGTATTATTAACCTAGTATTCCAAATACACTTGGCCTCATGATCTTTGAGTTATGTTTATTGAATTTTTATATTTAAAAATCATGTAATAACATTTTTAAAAGACTTGGGTCTCTATATGTTTCCTTTGATGTATTTATATATGATTTATATATGATTTATGGGAATTATGATATTTTAATTATAAAAGATACCCACAATGGTTTTATGATAAAATACATTGATTTAAGAGGTGTTTGGTTTGTGTTAATTGGATTAAAAACTTGAAATAAAATATATTAAAATAATATAGTTTTAAGTTTTGAATATAAATTATTGGATAATGTTGGAATAGATTGAACCCCATAAGAAGCCTTGGGAATTTATAAGGATAATGAGACTCATTGAACAATTTGATTTTGTATTATTCCCTTCATAGTGGATATGGTTAGTCTTACCCGATACAAGCATACACTAGAACATGGTAGGACATGGCTAGGGGATATACAGTTATCCTATATATTTTATTCCTAAAAACTACAGGGGGGTCAATTGTAGTTAAAAAAATTGTAATTTTCTAAAACCCTCATGTTTTATATTGATTAGAATTATGATATGTTATCATTATATTATATATGAAAAATAAATTAAACTTAAAAATATTGTAAAATTAATAAATTCGAATAAAATTAACCAATATAATGGAAGTTAAGTATAAAAACTATGTTGAGTTTCAAATCATAATTTTAACAATAATAAAAAGGATATTATAAAAACTAACTCACTTTAACCTTAAGTGTTAAGGAAGTTTAAAAACTTAACTTTAGGTAAACATGATTTTATAATTATCAGAAGTTCTATCTTCTTATCCCTGCAATCCATTAGCTTAAACCAGTTAGAAGGTTATCTATATTCATATCTATAGAATCCATTGATCCATATTATTAGATTCTCTATATTACTATCCAAAAAATCCCTTGACAAGATAGTCTGTTGTACACTTCATACACCAGAATCTCTAACTTCCTTAATATAATTCCTTGATCAATATGATAAAAAATACAATTATTACATGAGAAACTAAGAGATTTTTCATGTAAAACTTCATATTATAATAAATATTAGGTAAAATCACTCATAAATAAAATTTACACTAATTAGAATCCCTCAAATGATAAAAATAAATTTCAACACTATAAAACAACCTGAAACTTTAAAAGAAATAAGTAACATCAAATCATCTACTCCATGAAACTATGGTTATATTTATAGAATTAATTGTAAAAACTAAAATATTTAAATTATACTTTATTTAAAATCATTTTTAATAATAACAGAATCAAATTAATTATTTTTTATGAACTCAAAAAGGATTCACATCTTTCAATGGAGTTATTTTTTAACCATTAAAATGATCATACATACATTTAATGTAATGTGCCTTTAAACTTCAGATCATTATATTTTTATATTTCTCATTAAGTGATTCAAATTTTCATTTATTTAAAATTTATCTCTACACACCAAAGATAACTAAAAAACATGATTCAAGTTAAATCAAATTCATATGAAGTGTATCGTAATTTTCAAAAAAAAGTGACTTATTGAATTAAAAATCTCCCCTTTTTTGGAAAACATAATACACAAATGAAAAATTGATAATATATAATAAATTTTAAAAGAAAAATCATTTTAATTTCTGATGAAATAATTTTCTTTCTCTTTGAATACAACATTAAAAAATAATTCATTATATACATACTATATAAGTAGGTATAAAAATATATTTTCTCAAATATCCCCATTTTTAAAAGAATATCAACATTTCACATTTCTCCTCTTAAGAAAGAAATTTTAAATTTTTATAAATCTTTATTTCATCCCACTTTTAAAAAATTAAGAATTATAATTTTCTTAAAATTATCTATATTTCTTATTATTTCCCCCATTTTGATTTTCAAAAAAATATAGGGACAGAGAAAGGATATTTTTTGTTGAAAATTTTTCTTTGTTTTTAATATATCTTCCCTATTAATTCTATAATAAATGCATAAAGATTTTTTTTAATAAAATCAGTAGAATATAGAATTTGAAATTGAACCGCTTAAAATTTATCTTTCAATACACATATGGTCTTCTTATTTTGAGTATGGTTCTAAAAAAAATCATCTTGATATTTTTATCTTCCATTGTATTGAAAATTTTAACATACTAAAAAAATATCCCTTTATTATAAATTAATTCATATAATATTTAAAAATAATATTCATAAATAAGTAAAACATATTTATTTGAACATTATAATATATCTTTTATTAAAATAATAAAAGAAAATGTAATAAAGTGATTTTTTTTAAAAATAAACTACCTTTTACATGAGGAGTTTTTTAATATCTGGAGATAGGTTAAATATGATGTAAATTGAATGTCAATTTAAGTTGATAATTCCTAAAATATTTATGATGTATTTAAATATATCAGAATATAAAGTTTTTGTAAAAATATTAGAAAGATGGTTTTTTTAAAAATTGGGGTTGAATTATTATGAAATCAATGTCCTCTTTCAATCTGGGTAGAGGAAGACCTATTACTTTTCCCATAATCCCAAGGTCAAGTGGACTATGAACATGTTCTGAAGAACCAATGCATCATCATTCCTATATCATTCTCTTTGTATCATTAGTCCTATGACACTTATATGTAATAAATTATAACTATCACATATTCAAATTCAGTAGTAGAAAAGTTCCACTGATTGTTTCTTCTTACTGGACTAGGAAAGAAAATATTGTCATAAGAAATGACACATTCTATAATTTGTATTTTCATCTAACCTACAACCTATAAAGTCAGTATCTGAGTAATGTTTAAGTAAAAAATAATTTATAAAGGAATAAAATAATTAAATTTCTAATGTTCCTTTAATGTAACTGAAATCACATTTTAATTCTTTAAGATAATATTCCTTAGTATTAAATTGGAATATTGCACATAAAAATACTGAAAAAATAATTTCAGATTGAATAACTGTTAAATTTAATAGACTTCCAACCATACCTCTATAATTGATTTGATCAAAAAATTTCTTAGATTCATCAAGGTTAAATTTGATAAAAGTTTCTATTAGAGTGATCATATTTGAATAATTTTCAAAAGTAAAACTTTTTAGTAAATATATAATATATTTATGTTGAGTTAAGATATTCCCTTCCAATATTGAGTGATTTTAAAACCATGAAAAAATTTTAGTTTTCCCATCATGCTCATTTCATACTCACTTTTTTATATGTTTTAAAAAATCATCAGAAAAATATTTTTTTGCTGATTTTTTTTCAGTTATATAAATTTGAATAATGATGGCGATTTTGAAATACTTTTTTTTATAAAAAGATTTATTTAATTTTTTTTTTCAAAAATTATATTATAGTAAAAATATGGAAAGTCTAATATACTGTAAGACTCTAGGTTTTAAGAAATATTTTCCATTATTAATCTACATGAAAATTATTCTTATATTGAGTTATATATATTTTTTGTAGGAATTAAACTAGATTATAAATAATTATTAGAAAATATGAATCAAACTAAAAAAAAGATTCATTCATAATGAAAGACTACAAAAAATTACATACCTTCAATTATTACATATCATGGACTATTACATATCTTAAAAAATTCAAAATATAATAGGGAATAATAATTGGAAAAGTATAATATATTTATAAATAAAAAACCATACAAATCATATTCATCCTTGATAATCACCTATATTTTAGCTAAAAATAAAATGATAAAGAAAATAATTAATAGAAAAAGAATCATCCTAAATATGGAATGAGAGGTGTGCTTTGTGAAGTGAGTATGAAATGAAAGAATGATTTTAGTAAGGATATATGTCATGATACCCTCCCCCAAATATTACCCCTCATGGGATAGTAATGTGAGAATGGATATGGTGAATACCTAAATCCCACCTCTAGTAGGCCCGAGGTTGGAGACTAGCACTGGGGGTATAATAAAAATACATATGAGCGACATTAAATTATAAGAGAATATGCAGGAGATTAATAATAAATATTAGAAAATTAACACCGGATCATACTTATAATGAAATCCAAAGTGTATACATGCAATTTTATACCATAATAAAATAACTAGAAAATAAACTACAAGTACTAAAAAGGTAAAGTTGGTAATGACCATAAATCCGAAACAACTCCTAAAAAACCATGAGCTCATAATATCCATCCCAATATCCAACCTTATCCTATTGACATGAAATTAGTTTATATATACATATGGTGCGTATAACAGTGTACTCAGTAGGATCCTCCCTGGATCCTCTCTTGAAAAATATAAATAAATCATGCCAAATCACTATGGACAACAGTGAAACTAACTCACCACCTAAATAGGTATACTAATTTACTAGCCTCACTATGGGAAACTATCACCAAGTGTCACATACAAGAGAGAATATAGTATATAAATGAAACATAAAGGATACCCTCCTCCCACTTCCCCACTGGTTTGACGCTCTTTCCCAATGTTGCACATCCCAATCCATCTCTCTCCAAAATAAGCAACCCACAAACACTTGGGCTAAGTATTACAACATGAACCTCATGAATCACATAACCACATTATCCTATATCACATATCCATATAGTAACCAGGTAGTTTCTAGGATGAACCACATTTTGTATGGAATGTATCAAACATTAGCTATTATAATTCAATTCATCATATCCCTTACACTGAGTAAGGAACCACAAGCCATCACAACCTATACATGCCATACCTATAAGCATACATTGGATGCTATTTCTAGAGATACATGTGTATGAAATAACCACAAGCCATAATATACCTCTACACACATATAATAGGAAAACTAACCTCTATGAATACTGGTATAATTAACTACCGAAAGAAGAGAGTGGGTCTAGAGGGGTTGGTTAGCCATCCATCCTCCCACTGGGATGTTGGGGAAAACAACCTCCTAGAGTCCACTGGGTGTCAGTCACTCAAACCTACATGGGTGGGGTAGTGTATTAAATAAAAAAATATAAGATATAATATAGTTCACAAACACACTATGAGAATAACCTATTCCTAAGCCCAACTACATCTATCATCGCTCATACACCTTGCTACCACTGCTAGGGACTAGATATCCTATAAGAACACAATAATTAAAAGATATATATTAAATTAAATATTTTTCAATAAAAAATTCACTTTATATTAATTAATTAAATTTCCATTAAATAACCAACAACATTATTCTGAATTACATTAATTGAATTATTAGAGTAAAGTCCATACCCTTCAGAAGTATTTAAAACTGAGTCTATTTTTTCTCAAGATCAATATCTTTTTAGTATTTTAATTCCATAAAAACCAACCCCATGGGATAAAATTATTTATTCCAAATTATAATTATTCCATAATCAAGGTACTTTAGTAAATCTATCATACTATAAAAATAAGAGGAAACATGAAGCCAAGTATACCCAAATGCCTCAAACTGTGGGGAAATGAATGAATATAAAATGAGACACATGCCATAGTCCATTAAAAAAATTCATGTAAAGGAAGTATCTAGCTTAATCACATCCATGGGTAATTCCTGCTTCAACTTGTGCCACCGTCTCTGATGTCATCCTTGACACCCGCATATATATTATGATGCATCTCTCCATAACATGCATCAACTAATGCCAAATCATATGGGCCTTCCAACCCCATATAAAAAAAATGTCCTAGGATTAGCCATCCTAGGCTCATAACACATCACCCAGAGAATAAAAAATCTATATAACATCACAAACAAGAAACAAGAAAACATGGTCTATAGGGAAATATAGGCCCCAAAATAAGAAATCCAACCTTTACAAAAAAATAATCTCTCACGAATCTAAACACAAGGAACTTGAAATTCTCAATTAAATGGGAAACTAATTCCTTAGAAATTATATTTATCACATAAATGGTTTCTATACCATCTCGAATCAACAAATTCATTATTCACATATTCTAACTATGGGAAACCTAAGTCATCAAGATATAACAAGCTATCAAAAGTTAAACACACTTGTAAAATTAAAACCTATTTCAATAAACTTAGAGAAATACCATTCTCATTAACAAAAACTTTAATTTTAAAATTCTGAAAAATAATTATCATGATTTAAATTATTTATCACTTTCCTTTGAATGAAATAACACATTTAATTATGCATACACATTGCATCAATTTGAACTACCACCATATTATAAGAAACACCAGATTCATTAAAACATGCATATTCTTTAATTATTAAGAAAAATAATAAATTATTTAAAAAAATATTTTCTTTACCATTTTATATCAAGAAAAAAATGATAATATATAACACCATAATACACACTAACAAGAATAACATAGATAACACACTATCTAGAAAATCAAGAAGCAAACCATTATCATGGTAAAAAGAACAATATGCGATCTATACAACCAATTATTTATTAATCTTGTTAAATAATTATTAGTTTAATTAAATTTTCATACAAAGGGATAAAACATTCTATATTTAAGATTTCAAATAAACAAATAGGAGAAGCAATGAAATCCCAACCTTTAAAGAATCAACGTTCTTCATATGAGAATGAACAAGTGTTACAGATATCTGATCACATCTACAATTAAGAACTACGATATCCAAGGAATGTAATTCCATAAAAACACCCTAAAATGACAAAAAACTCCCTAATAATAATATAGATCAATCACTATAGAAAGGGAAGAAAAAATTGGAGAAAAAATAAGCCAAATAGAAAGAAAATTCTAGAGAAAATAGGTAGAACTCACCTTGGATTTCCATGGATTGATCCCTAGGATATAGGGATAAATACCTATAAGAAGGGGGTTTAAAGACTTCAAAAAACCTCTCTTGTTAACCTTGGGTTTGAGAGATAAAATTTGGTGGAAGGATTGGTTCATCGGTCTTGGGTATTTATAGAAAACCTGAAAAATTAAAAGACCATGGTGCAAACTCCTAGACCACGCCGCAACCCACCCTGACAAGGGGTATTCTTTGGTGAAACCTTAGAGAACACACTGAAAGAAAACTTAGTAAAATTACATTTTTTAGAATATAGTCTATATCCTATAAAAGTGAATATAGGGGGTTATGGCACAACCATAAACACCATTACACAAGACTTCATTTTCCAAGAGGGGGACCACACCATAGACTAGAACCAATGATAGAGCTACCCCCAAATTTGGAATTGGCCTTGAAATTATTCTAAAAATATTTAATACATATCCAAGGTCCATTACACTTCAACCACCATCACCACAATATATTTTATACCTCCACATCACAACTACGCCATATTTTGGTAGTGGCTCCCACAAATCTCCTCAATCATCCTCCAAACCACTTGGAACCTCCTCCAATTGCGTCCAACACCCAAAACAATTAATAGAAATGGATTATGAGATCTATTAACTTATATTATAAACCTTTATAGACATTATATTCCTCAAGAATCCAAAACCAAACCCATAGAAAAGAGAAAATGGGTCTTCCAAATGACCCCCCTTGAGATACCTCTCAATGATCTTGCCATCACAAGAGATCAACTCTCTCACTCAGAGGAAAAAAATAAGAAAAACATACAATAGTAAGAACCAAATCCTAATCAATATCTTGGGGAAGATACCTCTCAAACAAGAGTAAATATATAACACGAAACAATAGGAAACTATCTAATAAACCATAATGGTCAATATCTATAAAAAATGTTATAATAGAAGAGATAAACATTAAAAAACTCAGGGTGTTGAGTGAATATCTAAAACTCATATTACTATGAAATATCATACATTCCACAATGCCTTCACAAGACACAAACCAAGGGAATATCATTCCCATACAATACCTTCTCCTGGCAGTACAGGATCTCTATAGGATTCTCCTTGAAGGTTAGATCATCATCAACGTCAATATCTCCCCAATAAATGATGTCAGAGTCATCATAAAGATAAAGATATAGCTATGATACATGAAAAAATTATGTATTATTCTCATCTATGAGAGATGTTATATCCAATACACCACGAATATAGCACAAAACAACACCTCAAAAGGCCCAATAGACTAGGGAGAAAGCTTACCCCCAAGACAAAACCTTTACATCCCATGATGAGGAGTCACCTTCAGGAACATGTGATCTCTAAACTTGAACTCTAGAGGCCTCCTTATATTCTCAACATAGGATATCTGATGATTATCTGCTACTTTAATCCTCTCAATAATTACCTGAACCTCTTCTGCCACATTTTATACTAGTTTCGGCCCAATAATTGCTAACTCTCCGACTCTAGTCTCGCACAATGGATAATATAAAGGTTAAACATAAGAATCTTAAAATATTTCCATACCAATAGTGGAGTGGAAACTATTATTGTAAGATAACTAGACCAAAGGTAGGTGTCTCATCCATAAACCTCTAAAATCCATGAAATAATAGTGAAAAATGTCTTAAAGAGTCTAGATGGTATATTATATCTACAAATGACAAGCAGTTCTAAAAAATAACTAAGAGAAAAAATCATACTATATACCTATTCACACCCTAGAGGTAAAATGAGGATAGAAATTAAATATGATCATCCTTGGGAATCCATGAAATCACACCACCTCCTATAGATATTACCTCAACAAAAAATCCATTAATCTCAACTCCTTGATTGCTATATAGTGGGATGATTTCATCAAATGATCCACTATCACCAATATAGCAACACAATTTACCTGAGATCAAGGTAAACTAGTCATGAAGATCATAGGGATGTCATAACACTTCCACTGGGTAACATTGAATAGCTGGAGAAAACTACTCGGAAAAAAATGCTTGTCTTTTTCCATCTAGTAGAAAAAACATTGAGAAACAAACACTGCAACTATAAACTTCAACCCAGACCACCAAAACTGACCTCCCAATGCATGGTACATATTTTTAATGTCTAGATATATCTAAAAAGTTAAGATATAAAACTCATGGAGATCCATATAAAGATTTTATAAAGGGATGAAAATCCTTTCTTGGAACAATAGCTGGTGTTTTCCATCCTCTTACCAACCATTAGATGCATCGCCAAAGGAAAAATTTTCTCTCTAAAATTCTACCATAGAACACCCTAATTGGGACTCCTCCACCTACCGAACCCAAGATGGATACAGTGTCATATGGAAAATAGAACCTATTCCTCCAACCTCCTCCATATCTTGATACATTACAATTATTTCTTTCATTACTCTCCACAAATCTATAGATTCATGCACGACATCACTATGCGACTTCTTGTTCAGCGCATCATCTACAAAATTAGCCTTTCCTAGTGTATTTGAAATCTCAAATTCGTAATCCTGAAATAATTCCATCCACTATCACTAACACAAATTCAAGTCATGCTTAAAGAATACATACCTCAGACTCTAATAATTAGTAAAAAAACAACGCTCACCCATGAGGTAACTTCACTAAAATTTCAAGGAATACAAAACTACCACTAAATAGAGATCATGGGTGGAATTGTTATACTTGTGAGGATGTAATTGATAATATCCATAAGAAACAACCAATATTTGATGCATTATAATACAAAACAACCCAATATAAAATGTATCCTAGAATACCTCAAACTAAAATCCTTCTTATGGTAAACAAAGGACATGAGCACTGAATAAATTCTCCTTAAACTACTCAAAATCTTCTTGACACTAGTTTGTATAAAAGAATGCATGATACTTATAGGAAAAAATAGTTAGAGTCAAAACCCATGGAAAATCATCTATGAACCCCCTATAGTTTACTTCAAGACCAAGGAAACTATGCACCTTTTCCACTATCATGGGAGCTTCCAAAGAAACAACCACTTTTATCTTCAAAGGGTATACAAATAATCCCTATTGGGATACCACATGTCACAATAAATGAACTTAATGAGCCTAAAAATCACACTTTGATAACATACTAAATTTTTTTTCATAATGAATAACTCCAAAAATGTCATGTATATGCTCTACATGATCCTCCTTTAACACAGACTACACAAGGATTCCATCGATGAAAACCACCATGAACATATCTAAGAACCCTCTAAATACTGAGTTAATAAACCCCATGAACATGTATGAATAATTCATCACTCTGAATGATATCATAATGAAATAATAATGAACATGATGACAACATAAAGTGGTTTTTGAAATACCTCATCATACACATGAATCTTATGATATCATGATCGTAGATAGATCTTAGAAAACCAACTAGTTCCTTTCACCTGATCAAATAAATCATCAATACATGAAAGTTAATAGTGGGTTTTCACTTTCACTTGGTTCAATTGATGATAATATATAAAAAAACCCAAACTTCCACTATCCTTCTTTAAAAATAAAACTATTTCACCCCAAGTTAACACACTTGGTCAAAAAAAACATCACTATAAAAGATCATCAAAATGTACTCTTATATCTTGTAACTTAGATGGTTCCATCCTATATAGAGACATCAAGATAGGATACAAAACTGACTGTAGCTTGATCTAAAACTCAATCCCATATCCCGGGGGTAATTCTACAACCTCCTCTATAAATACATCATGGTACTCTTCTATAACCCTAGTATACACCGACTGCCAAACCTTCAATGAAATCAGTATCAACTTGGACATCAAATATAATAGGGGAACAAACCTCCCACCCATCCAAGGTCTCTCTCACTAGAAACAAAGCTGGATCTCCATCAACATCATAGAACACAATATTCCTATTGAATAAATCCATGATAGTATACACTAAATACAACCAATCTATGTTGAGGATGATTTCATATGACTATATCCATACAAATAGGAAGTTTCCCCAAGACCAGTTCTTACCCAACACTAGGTTACAATCTCTACATAATTTATACAAGTCATATTAACCTCTAATTTGAATAGTCAACACCAAGTGAATCGGAATCCTCTCTAACTTAATTCTCAAAGCATGGAAAAGGATAGGTTATATAAATGGGTGTTTCACTCTTGAATAAAACAGGGAAAGCACCCATGAAAAAAAACAATAAAAGGGTATCTTGAATGACATTTAGCTCACCTGATTCTAGAGACACTTAATCCTGAATCTTAACATGAAAAAAGTCATGGACTCTCTAACCTTACCGAATACCGCTTCCTCAACCACACTTTTCTCTTGGAGCACGAGGTACATCTCGAGGCTATAATCTTCTCACCCCATATCTTCTTAGCTAATCCTAAACTAGAACACCCTACTACTTCTTCCTTAGCTAAAACCACCTCAACAGAGAAAACTAAAGTGGAATACCTAGTGCACACTGATTACTCATAAAGTTTGATCACTCTCTCCACTAATAAACTAGTCATATATAAGAAAAACATTGCAACAGGTTTAGAGCCACCTCTCATGAAGAAAATATATATTGAGGGTTGGGATCTAAACTTGAATGATTGAAAACTCTTTTTCCTAACAACAAGGGATCCAGGACCATAGCTTTATTTCATGATAAATTCTAATGACTCCCCTCCCATTAAGAACTTGTTCAAGACAGTGTCCTCTACATAACCTCTATTATTGACAAAATTTTTAGATATGTATTAAACAAAAATAGGGTGACCTGAATCTATATTTTGAGATACAAATCCTCCTCAAAATGCATCACTCTAGCCTTCTCATCTGGAAAAAGTTATTAAGCATATCAAAGAAGAGCCCTGAAACAGATTCCAAACTCTCACATGCTATAATTCTACATTTTAAATTTAAGATACTTTCGGTGATTGGATACCTTCATGGTCAAATAAAGGAACTCTACTTAGAACAAGTCTCATAGTTTCTCCCATAAGAATACAGAATCCTTAAGATTCTTGAGGAATAAGATCCCCAAATTTCATGATGCTCCATAAAATATCATCATAGACAATGAAACCCAGTGATCCTTTTGATCATGAAATAAACTCAAAGCTATATCAACCTCCTCCAACCAGTATTTTGTGACTAAATATGAAATAGAGACCTCATAATTCTATATACCCTAGCATTGAAACTTTTAGAGTATCCTCCTAAAAGTGTCATCATTGTTGACCTCCACTCTATGACGATCAGTTGGCAGATCCTCCTGAAAATCTTCAGCGCAAACCTGAAGAGTACATTGATCTAGAGACATAAATATAAGAAGAAGAAAAATATAGATCTCATAAACCTAGAATATGGTATAATTAAAAATTATTAATTAATTATTTTATTATATTTTTTAAGGTTTAAACCCACAAAAAGGTCTACCCATTTCGAACATAGGCACAAAAAAAATTATGCATTATCATTTCTTGGGTCTCTACCCCACAGCAAGTATAACTTCATTAAGTTGGATGAGTAAACTTAAATGTAAATATATCATATCACAAGGCGCCTTAAATACCTATGACTCAACCGGTCTCCCATGATTACATCACTTACTAAACATATCTGACACTGTTTTATTACCAACCCATGAAACCTCACTGTTACCTAACCACAAACTCCATCCTATCCCTCAACCCAAAACCTTTGATACAATTATATCACAGCCTCTCCCCATAGAGTACCCCTTTAGGGCTAGAAATAAGAGAAGGGATATGATGAATTTCTGAGACCCACCTCTAGTAGGCCCTAACTTGACACCTAGCACCGAAGATATAATAAACATAGATATGGGATAAATTACCCACTAAGAGAACATATGGAAGATAGATATAAGGAATATACACTAATAAAAACTTACTCAAAAATATAAATAAACACCAAGTGCATACATGTAATGTCATAAAATACTAAAATGACTAAATAAGAAGCTAGAGGTACCAAAAAGTTAAAGACGACGACATACGTGAATCCCAAATAGCTCTTGCAAAACCATGAGGTAGTAATATCCATCCTAATATCAAACCTATTAATAATGAACTAAAAATGATTTATATATATTTATGGTAAGAATAAAAGTATATTTAGTGGGATCTTATTGAGAAAAAGATAAACAAAGTATGCTCTATCACAATGGAAAACAGTGAAATTAACTCATCACCTAAACAGGTATACCAGGTTCCCAACATCAACATGGATAAATATCACCACTGATTTCGAATATGAGAGAATATAATATATAAATCAAACATTAAGGTTACCCCACTATAACTTCCTAACTATTTTCTGCTTTTCCCCAATGTCACACATCCTAAGTCTTCTCTCTCCAAAATAATCCAACCCACAAAAACCTGGTCTATGTATCATAACATGAACCTTGTGAATAACATAATAAAATAATCCAATATCACATATCCATATAGTAACCAAGTATTTTCTATAATAAACCCATTCCCATATGATTTGAATCATACATCAGGTATTATACCTCAAGCTGTCACAGGCTATACCCCAAGTAAGGAACCTCAAGCCATCACAAGCTATACACGTCATACCTATAATCATCCTTTGGATACTATATCTAGAGATACATGTGTGTGAAATAAACACAATACATCAAAAACCTCTACACACATATATGGGGAAACTAACCACCCCGCATTCTAGTAAAAGAAACTACCTATATAAGAAAGCGGGGCTAGAGTGGGTAGTCAACTATCCATCCTCCTACTAGGATATTTGGGAAAACACTCTCCCAGAGTCCACTATGTGTTAGTATCCCTAAATAAAATGGGTGGGTAGTGTATAAAATCATATATTATACATGATATAATATAGTTCAAAACCACACTATGGGAATAACCTACTCATCAACTCAACTACATCTATTTTTTCTTAGACACTTGGGTACCACTTATAGAAACAAGATATCATATAAGAACACAAGAATTTAAAGAGATATATTAAATTACATATTTTTAATTAAAAAATTCACTAATGTTAATTAATTAATTATAAATTAATTAAAAAACATCAATATTATGAATTATACTTCTTTAATCATAAGATTAAATTCCATGACCTCCAAGAATTTTCCAAATAGATTCTACAGTTTCTCAAGATCAAAATATTTTCAGTACTTTCATTCCATCAACACCAACCCTAAGGGTTAATAATTATTTATTAATTATTAGAATTATTACATAATCTAGGTACTATAGAAAAATCATCATAATATACAACCTAGTGGAAACATGAAACCAAGCACAATTAGATGCCTCAAGTAGTAGGTAAAGGAATTCAATTAAAATAAGAACTCTGACCATTTTCCATTAAACAGATTCATGTCAAGAAATCATCTATATTTTTCACATCAATTGGTAAGATCATATTTAACCCATTACATCACATCTAGTGTCATCCATAAACCCACATGAATATCTTGATGCATATTTACATCACAGGTTCCAAATACTACCACATCATCTGGGCCTCCCAACCCCATATCACATCAGCCATCCCTGGATCAGGTATCCCTATATCAGCCATCCCTGGCTCATAACACACCACATAGAGAATCTAACAACTGGAGAACATTACAAGGAAGTAAAAAAAAACACAATTTATAGGGAAATCTAGGAAAAAAATAAGGCATCTAACATTGACACAAAAAAAGCTCTCATGACTCCGAACAAAATATACTCGACCTTCTCAAGAAACTAGGCAACTCAAGAAAACAAGAAAATCATGACCTAGAAATTATATTTATCACAAAAATAGTTCTTATTATATCTTGAATTAGATAATCCATTATTCACATTCTAACTATAGTTAATATGAGGCATCAATCTATAATAATATATCAAATTTTAAACATTCTCTTAGCATTTAAAGCAGTTTCAAAAAACTTAGAGAAGTGTCATTCTCATTAACATGAATTTTAATTTAAATGTTATCAATAAGTATTATCATTATTTACATTATGTATCAATTCAATTATTAGGGAATAATAAATTTAATTAAGAATGAACATTTCATCAATTTGAATTATCATCAAATTATAAGAAAAACTAGATTCATTAGAACACACCTCTTATTCAATTCTTAGTACAAATAATCAATTAATTACAACTTTAAATTCTATACCATTTTCCATAAAGAAGAACATGATAATCCATATCACTACAAGAAATACTAAGAATCGTAACATAGATATAAAACTATATATAAAATCAAGAATTAAAATGTTATCATAGTAGAAAGTAACAACATGTGATAAATACAACCAATTATTTATTAATCAATTTCAATAATTATTAGGTAAATTCTATTATCATAAAAAATGTAAAAACCATTATATATTTATGATTTAATATAAATTAATAGGAGAATCAATGAATCCCTTACCTTATAATATTCAACATTATTTTTAAGAGAATAGAACAACTTTACAGATATCCGATCACCTCTCCCATGAGGAAATTACATATCTAAGGAATATCATACCACATACACACAAGAAAAAAAACAAAACTCTATAAGAATAGAGGAGATAAATATTAATATCATGGAAAGAAGAAAATGGAGGAAAAACAAGAAAAAAAGGAGAAACTAATAGAGAGAAGAGGTAGAAGTCACCTTATATCACCATAGATTGATCCCTAGGAGATAAGAATAAATCCTTATTAGAAAGGGGATATAAAGCCTTAAAAAAGTTTTTATAGGTGGCCTTGGGTTCAAGAGAGAAATTTGTTAGAAGGATGTGTTTGGGGGTCTCAGTTATATATAGACATAATGTAGCCTTATGGACCACACATCAACCCACCCTAACATGGGGTATTCTAAGGTATATCCTTAGGGACCACACTGCATCCACCCTTTGTTAAAGTTGAATCTTAGAATCTTGTCTATATTTTAGACAAGTGGATTCGGGGGTTATGGTGCATCCATAATCACCATGCCACAGAACCGCCTCTTCCATTAAAGAAACCACACCATCATCTACATCCCACAACACATTGTAATGAATAAATTATTCTCATTTTCTTGTGAAAACAGTGAATCATTACTATGCCTTAAGCAATATCCCCAAGATGCCAAAGGCTAGAAATAAATTCTTATGGGTTTTAAATACAAGTGTGGGATGATATACCCTTTAATAAATAAAACCATTAACCCAACAAACCATAACCAAATAACTCACTATATGATGCATGAATAAATAAAAGATAACATAACCACTTCATTTATATCAAAACCACACCAAAGTGTACTATAATAAAAGATAAAGAAACTATCAAATTAAATAGAAAAAAAACAACTAAAGACTCCAAGATGACTAAGAATACATGATACATAATCTCAATGATCTAATATCACCAAAAAACCCAAGTATCATGAGGTGGTGCTAAAAACATGTGATACTTTACCTTTTCCCTTGTCTCAGATGATAACATCTGCAAAAGCACCAATGCTCCAAAGCATGGGTGAGTATAAAACTAAGTAGGTTTTCCCCAATGTCTTGCCTACTCATTCCACTAGAATATAAAGGTTATAAACATTTATATAAAATAGTTTATATAAAGAAATTTCACAAAAATAGTTTACAACTAAATATAAACAACTTCCAAAACCATTTATAACCAAAAGTATAGAAGTGCTATTTTAACCAATTTTCCAAAAATTAAAATTTCAAGAAAAGAAACCAAACAAATCCTTTAAATAATTTCTTAATATTATTTTTGAATATCCATTCTATTATTCACCACACACCCACATATTCATGCTTGTTTGAAAGTCCCATACTTATGAGCAGTCTCTCGTCCAAATAACCTTGTGTCCCACTAACACATACCCCCGATCCAAGGTCACATACCTTTTACCCCACAATTACATGTCCCTTATTCATGGAATATCAATATTAACTCAAAAGAAACTCAATGTATTCCAATACCATTTCAAATAACCAATTCAAACCATCTCAATAAAATCGTTATTCTATTAAAAACCATTAAACCAACCAATTACAATCAACCCTTTAATTTCAATAAAACATTCATTTTATTGAAATAATCTTAATCAAATTCATGTTACAATAATCTAGAAAATCCCCATTTTAAAATCAATATTTTAAAATCAAGTTCAAAAGAACATTTTCAAGAACACCAATTTTCTAGATTTCTACAATTCACCTAAATGTCACTAAAAAGGGTTTCCAATAATGGTTAAATAGTAAATTCCTATCAATTCAACATTAAATATTAAATTTGAAAGCATGAAAATAAATTATACTAATTGGAGTCGAGAGTGAAGCCACCTAACTTGACTGTTTTGGTGAAAACAAAAAATGGATGAAGAATGCTCAGTAAACCGTGTCAATTCTCCATGAAATCGCATTAGATATTT
Source organism: Viscum album (assembly GCA_963277665.1). NCBI lineage: Eukaryota > Viridiplantae > Streptophyta > Magnoliopsida > Santalales > Viscaceae > Viscum > Viscum album. The sequence continues at coordinate 1,360,195,828 of OY728152.1, read as the reverse complement.
TCACCTAAGACAAAATATCAACTTATTTATCACCCATAATGTTATATCTAACAAAAAAAGGTGTATATATATGAATAAAAGAAGAGGGGTGAAGTATATATAAGGAAACATGATAAGAAATATATTGAATGATGACATACTATAAGAATCGGGCTTCTAAATACCAAAGTAAAGCTCCAGATCGATTCCAATTCTGAGTAAAAAATGGGGTAGTTAGAGTATAATCCTGGTTTAGAGCTGGAAATAAGAAAAAAATTAAGGATTTAGAGTAAAAAATGTGTGAGACCCTCTTTTTTATGATCTCACTTTGACCACACACATGATTCGTTTGTATGGTTAGACAAACCGTGCGCTCACTATGCATTAGCTACTATTTGAGAAGACCCTCACATAGCCTCCTTGCATGGTATGCCTAACCGTTCTCACTCCATTCCTATGATATTGTCCAATATCTTAAAAATTTCATGGTTTCTACAAGGATTTCTGTATGGTTTAGATAAACCGTGCCCAGCCCGTACGCTTCCACTTTATTCCCAAAAACTCCTTGAAAGTTCCCCAGAATCTCCCAACCTTCACCCTTATATTTTATATACATAAAAACAAAAATAAAGGGTTATATACTATAAAATGGGGGTACAAAATTCACCCCAACATTAGTTTTCCATCCTTGAAAAGTTTAAAACTATCATTTCCCTCAAATAGTTCTGACTATTGCTCTTTCATTTCCTTCTCATGTTCCCAAGTCTCTTCCTGAATCTGAACATGTTTTGATAAAACCCATAATAGACAGATGATTTTTCCATGTAGGAATTTATCATGCCTATCCACAATAATCCCCAAGATATGTACCAATGAATAATTCGACTCTAGGTCAATGTGATCCCATCTGATCACATGGTTGGGATCAGGCTGATACTTTTTCAACTGAGATACGTACAACACATTATGCACCGAATTGAACCATGGTGGCAATTCCAACCAATATGAAACCTCTAAAAACTATTAAAGTATCTCAAAAGGGCCAATTTATTGAGGATATAACTTTCCCAACTTTTAAAAACAATTATGTACAAGCCTTGGAGAGATCCTTAAGAACACATGATCACTCACTGTCAATGACAACAGTCTTCAGTGATGATCCACATACGATTTATGATGAATCTGAGGCATCTACATCATATTTATGATCAAATAAATCTTCTTCATAATTTATTAGACAAGTATTGTACCAAATAATGAATTATTACATATTTCCATCCAATAAATTGTAGAATGTAAGGATTCCCCTATAATGCTTCAAAAGGAGCCATATGTATCGTGGCTTGATAACTGTTATTATACGAGAATTACACTAAGGGTATATGCTCCTCCCACGAGCCACCAAAATCCATTACACAAGCCCTAAACATATCTTAAAATGTTTTTATCATCCTTTTGGATCTCCCATACATCTAAGGATGATACACCGTACTAATAGTCAACTGATTCCCAAAGGTTTTCTGTAAGGATTTATAGAAATGAGATGTGAAACTCCGATCTCCATCTGAGACTATCAGAACTGGTATGCCATATCTATTTACCACTTCTTGGATATAGATTTTGGATATATCCTCCACCATATGTTTTTCATGAATAGGGATGAAATAAACTAACTTTGTGAGCCGATCCACTATCACCCATATGACATCATGTTTCTAAACCGTTCATGGGAGACATCTAACAAAATAAATGGCTATATGATCCCATTTACACACTAGTATAGGTAAATACTGCAAAATAACCACTGTTCATTGATGTTATGACTTAAATTTCTGACAAGATAAGCTCTTTGTTATAAACTCATAGACCTACCTCCACCATTTTGGCGAAATCAGAAAAGAGATGAAGAACACTCAAGAAACTAGGTCGATTATCCTTGAAACCACCTTAGATATATTCACCTAACATGATTAAGAACAAATATCAACTTATTTGGCATAAATAATCATATATATAACCACATTGGGTGTAAATCTAAGAATACAATAATAGGGGAAAAGTAGATATAAGAAAACTTGACAAGAAAGATGCAGAACGATGACATACTGCAAGAATCAGGCATTTAAACACCAAAGGAAGGCTCTAGATCGATTCTAATTCGCTTGGGCATGGTTTTAAAACATTAAATGGATAATAATACCCAGTTAGTTCTGTAATGGAGAAAAAAAAGTGAGTTAGAGTAAAAAAATACAAGATCCAGTTTTTTAGGATCCCACTTTGACCTCGTGTATAGTTAGTTCGCACGATTAGACAAACCATGCACTTACCATGATTTAGATAATTTCTTGGTAGACCCTATAATGACCTCATAAAATGGCGTCCATAACCATTCACACACCATTCTGAAGCTACTATCCAACATCTACCAAAGTGAATAGTTTCTCCTAGCATTTCTGCTCGGTTTAGGCAAACCGTGTGCAGCCTGTGCACTTCCCCTTTAGCCCCAAAACTCCTTGAAAGTTCCTAAGAATCTACAAATATTCAAAATAATTTATTATATACAAAAAAACTTAATTAAAGTGTTACATACTAGAAATTAGGGGTACTACACACATCTACCCCCAAATTTGGTCATATCCTTTAAAATCCACCCAAACTCCCCACGCCATAATTGAGGTCTACTAAGATGTATCCACCATCACCATGGTGTAGCACATACCTCCATGCCAAAACTATGAATTTTTTTGCAGTGTCTCCCCAAAATATCCTCAGTCACCCTCCAAACCACCTAAAACCTTCTACTGGTGCCTCTATGGCACAAAAATTGCAATGAAAATGGCTTCTAAGATCCGAGCCCTTACACTATATATAGGAATGAAATTTGACTATTATATATGTAGTTATTCGAAATATGGTTCATAGAGATATGGATATTAGATATACATGTAGATAATAGGTATATTGATGTTGTGTATTATTATTAATAAATTTAAAATAGTAATTTTCATAATTAATAAATAAGGAAACAAAAATACAATATTTAATTGAAATGTACATTTATAAATTTTTTTTATTTGTTAAATATTATTTTCAAAGAATATTTTTAATTACCAAATAAAAGTTTTATTTAAGAAAAATTTATTGGTAGTATACATAAAAAAATACATTAACAATCATTCTTTAGTTTTTACTATGAAAATACTAAGAATACATTTTGGGCCTAGAAATTCATTTGTAAAAAATTATTTTCATGTGCTATGAATAATTATATTAAAATTAATATTTATCACCAATAGAAATTGAATATAATAAAAGTAATTTCATATTTTAATTCAATTTATTCAAATTAGGTAATAGGAACAATTTAATTTTTAGGCATAAAAATAAGTTACCAGGTTAATGTTAATTAACACGATATTGATAAAATAGGTTTTTTTCAATGAATTTTTTATAAACATCATGTGTTTTTTATATAAATAAATTAAATTTATAAATTTTATAATATTAATATAATTTTATTAAAAATATGTTATCAATCCTTTAATTTTTAATTGATTTGAAATTTGGTTAAGAACTCTTAAATTTTCAAGAAGTCATTTTTCTTCAAAAACAGTTTTCTATATATTTTATGATTTAATTTAAAAGTTTTTTTCTTATATTTAGAAATTGAATTATATTAAATAGTGTAAATATTAATATTATACACATATATATTAGGTATAAGGGGGAATATTATATTTTTAGTAAAAAAGTAATTACCATTATAAATTTTTAATAAATGTTCATATCAGTAAACATGAGTAACTAAATGTGGGTCAAATTATGTTAAGTTTACATGAAAATTATAAATTATAAAAGACGATTATTAGGTTTTAAATTTATACCGACATAACTCACTCTAGATTTCTCAATTAACATAACCAAATCTCATGTCATTCTATCTTTACCCATCATATACCATTAAATTCCAAGGAAAGGTCCATCTTTTCACTAATAAAAAGAGATCACTTACACTATATTAAAGACACATTCATCCTTATAATCATTCATTAAACCATAAAATTTTAACTCTCCTAGAATATTATTCGATTTTCATAATCCTCTATCCACACTAAGTCATCCTAATACCTCAATTTGTATGAAGTATTAAGTTCTCACCGTGAGTACTTATCACTCCCTAACCTTTTTTCTTCTTTATCTTCCTCCCCTAAAACTATTTAAAGCATACTAATATAATGAAATAACTATCATTAGTATAATAAAATTTCATAACATTAATCTAATAATAATTTTCTGACTTTATTTTTTTCATCCATTGAAAAATTAAAAATTCTCCCATGCATATTTGTAAACTACCACTTCTATGAATGATGTCTTTTATTTTTCTCCACTACCTTTCATGATTGGATATAAAAATAATCTAATATATATATATATATTGGTTATTTATGACATTTTTAAGGTTTTATAAAGATAAATTAGGTGTTCTATTAATATTCCCATCCTTTGAAAAATTAAAATTTCACCTGTGTTATATGTGCACTACCGCTTCCATGAACAACATGTTTAATTTCTTATCACCACTTTCAAGTATGGATATAAAAATAATTTTATGATTAAATATTTTTAGAAAATTATATTTTCACTTATTTAATGTTTTTAAGGATGAAATAAAAATTAATATCTATTATAAAGTAATTTGTAGATATCAGTATATTATATGAAAAAAGCTCATCATAGATTTCATCTTCATGTATCATAACTAAAAATATCGTGGAATAATATTGGAACTTAATAAATAATTATTAAAATAAAATTATATTACCTTTAATAATATTGGAAAGATATTTTTTTAAAAATGAATGAGAATATATATCTATATTATAAAACTCATATGAGACAATCAATATTACTAATATATGATGATGAAAATTAACAATTACTAAATAATGAATGTAAAACAAATGGTTATAATTGAATAATACAAAAGGAAAAGGAAATAGATGCATATAAGGTTCTAAAATGAGTTATTATATGGTTATTTTTATTATACTAGAGGATAAATCAATTCCTTGAATGAAAATAGTTAAGGTAAGGGTTTTCTCATCTCAATTATTCTTCTTTGAGATATATTCCATATTCACCATGTTAATTATTTTGTGTGGTGTATATAATAACTTATGGATGAATTTTATCACACCATTCATGAAATTAAATATATTTACAACTATATATCAAGTTATCTATTTCAATTAAATTTGATTCAAATTTTACTAATGTCATAAGGGTTTTTGTTAGCTCCATTTTTGTTTATTGAGTTATAACTATTTTTATTGAACATTATTCTTAAAATTTATATAAAATATATAATATATCTGAATTATATTTTTTTCATCTCAAGTTTTTGGTTATTTATATTTCTTTATTATGAAGGGTTGTTACCTCAATTATTCTTCATTGACATAATTCTTCCTTCATAAAAATGCGATGTTGTTAAAAATAATTCTCATTCACATTAATTGAATTTTACCTTCCATGTTCATATTATCTCTTTCAATTTTTTTCTTTTTCTATTTTGAAACCCAAATATGTATTATTTCATGTGATATTTTTATTTTGCCTCACTACTATTCAATTTTGTTTATAATCATTTTTATGATATGGGCCTCAATAAATGTAATTTAAAATATCAATTTTTTCCTTTTATGATTATATATTTTATCTTACAATCCACATTTTATTAATTATCCATTATTTGTTTTCAAAATTACTTTTTCTATTTTGAAATAATGTTTTGAAAAGTATTTTTGTAATCTTTTTGAAAATGATATTTAAAAGTGACTTGTGACATCATTTATTATTATTATTTAATTTCATCAAAAATTGTGAAAGGAATATTTTTCTAAATGTTTCCTATATAAATTTATATTTCCCGTTTCATTTTTCAATTTTATTTAAGAATAATCTACTCCATGATTTATTTTTTTTCATAAAAATTTATATTCCTTTCGTTTTTTAAAACATTTTCTTATAATGAGTATAAAAATTTAAATGGATTTTATTCTTCATTCCCTAAGTAAATTATTAATATTCATTTAATTTTTTTTCCACATATATCCACATAATTTAAAGTTTCTTATATTTAACTGGATATATGCTATGATGATACCATCCACCTTCTTCATTTGGATGGATTATGAACATGTTATTCTATTTTGATTGGGTATGTATTGACATATCATATGTTTGTTACTATATAATTAATTTTTATTAATTAATAAGGAAAATTTATCATGTATTGTATTTATCATTAAATATATTGGAAAATAATTTAATAGGTGTAAGTTATGTGTGAGAACTAGAATAATATATCCCCTCAATGCATCTGTAGGTCTAATGAGATAAAAAAGTTTGGATATTTGGTGTAAGCCTACCCATGTAATAATTTTGTCTTGGATGTGGCCATAATGGTAAAATTATTGACTTGGATAAGGTTATGATGGTAAGAATAATTTATTAGTTTTTTTCCTGAAAATAATAATAATGTCTTGGATATATAAATGATAGAATGAATATATTGGATATGGTCATGATGGTAAGAATAATCTCTTGGCATATTAATTTATTTTGATTTTAATATAGTTGAAATTATAAATTCCATCAATATAGATTCAATTAATTTTATCCATGTAATTATTATTTTTATATCATCCATGGATTTATTTCATACTCATGTTATCAGTTATATGGGATTATTTAATTTATTTATTCCTTGAAAAATATTCAAGACTTTTTTATTACATGTTAACTTACAATATAATCTATCCCTTATTGATAATTTGAGCTTACCTTTATGATTTTTCCGTTTCCTTATGTTAATAAGTAGAGTAATAAAAATGATATATCTATAAGGGTATCATATGTGGATAATTTTTTAGGTGATGTTGAATACCTATTATAGAATAAGGAATTCTTGATATAATGGGAAAATTTCAATTTGATGGGAATAATATGGGTTTTGTTAGATAAAAGTTCTTCTTAAATATCTAAAACTCTAAACCAAAAAGGTCCTTGGTGTATAAGTGAATCAATATTTTTGGTTGATATTGTAATAATTAATTGTTCTATTTAGGTCACTTTAGTTGGTTACAAAGATGATATGTAAAAGGATATGTTTATTCAAACTGGATTTCAGGAGTGCAGGTATAGGGCATCCTAGTTGGTATAAAAGTAGGTTTTAGATAACTTTATAGGTTAATAAGAGTATAGGACCGAGGAATATGTATTACTTAGAGTTGGTATGTGATTTAATGTCCTGGAAATTTTGGATATTTTTGGAAAATATTAATAATTTTTAAGAGTATACATGATCGATGTATTTATTGATTGGTATGAATTTTTTTTGGGGATGAAGACTAGAGAACATTAATGAAAATACTAGGTTTAATATTAAATTTCAGAAAACATATTAATTTTTTGGTAAAGTATAAAGTGTGTGGTGTTCTAGAAATATCATCTATTTCTGGATTCAAACAAGTGGATGTAGGCTCTGGAATAGATTAAATTATGGGTAATAACCCTGAAAAAGGATGGTTGAGTGTTTATATTCACTCAATAGAAAAACAGTTATCCTAATTGGACACTTGGGTGATATAATTTAGTGATTCATTTTTTTTATAAACCATTATGAAGGATTTGAATATAATATCATGTAATTTGATGATGCAATATATAAAAATCAATGTAAGATAACCTAATAGTAAAATAAAGATGGATAATATAGGTTAAACCTAAAAAAATTAAGGTACCATAAGATTAGTTGCTTATGATTTTTCATATTATCACATTTAACAATTTTTATCATAAATATTTTGGTTTTGGTATTTGGTGAGAATAGGATCATAAAAATGAAGCTGTGAAAGGTATGTCCCAAGAAACTATTAAGGAAGCATATTTGTTACGAATGACTAATATAAATGAAAATTTCAATATATTGCAATTATTAAGGAAAGATGAGTTTCCAAGTATTAATAGTATATAATATGTTTGATATCTCATTAGAAACTACAACATAAGTTCTTTCTATAAAATATATACAATTACATAACTACATTAGTAAATAAAAATTAAAATAATGAGGATATAATTTATTTAACGGGGATAATTTTAGACCCTTGAATTTATGAAATTTTTTTCTTCCTTAATCTATATAATTATTACTCTTTAATAGGTATATATAAGGAATTAAATTTGATTAAGTAATAAGTCTTACAAAATAAGAATAAAACTAATAACACTTTATTTATTCATAATGAAACACTAAAGGAAAAGTAAAAACCAGGAATTATTACATACCATATTTGATTACATCCCATAAAAGTGTATAAACTAAAAGTGGGAAATTAATTGAAAATAGTAATATCGTTACAACTATAAAACCATCTCCATCATTTTCAACATTGAAAATCACCAATAATCTAAATAAACCTATAAAGAGAACAAAATCATGAATAAAGAAAGAATTATCATTAATATAGAATGAGTGGCATGATTTGTGATGTGAGAATGGAATGAATGAATGATTTTTGTAAGGGTATATATACGGAAGAAATATGACCGTTATATATATGGTTGACCGAAATATGATCATTGGAAATATGGTTGTTAGAGACATGGTTATTGGATATACATATATCCAATAGGTATACTGAGGTTGTATAGTTTTATTAAAAAATTTAAAATAATATATTTTATAAAAAATTAATAATGAAAAAATAATATAATAATTAATTGAAATAATCTATTATAAAAATATTCTTATAAATCATATATTATCATTAAACAATGAATTTTTTTATTTAATAAAAATGAATTGATAATATACATTATAAAATAAATGAAAATTTATTTCATAGTTATTACTAGGAAAATAGTAAGAATGAATTCATTTTTTTCCTAAATATATATATTTTTTAAAAAATTGTTTTTATACGTTATGAACAATTATACTTACAAAAATAATTATCAACTTTAGAAATTTAATCTAAAATTATTTTTAATATTTTCAACAATGTATTAAAATTCTTTAATAAGATAAATTTCAATTTTAATCATAAAAACAAGATACCAAGGTGAGTTTTAATTAACATAGAAAGTATAAAAAAATTATTTTGAAAGATTTTTTTCTAAGCATTGTGTGATTTTTATCAAAATAAATTAAATTTATGAATATAAAAAAATGACCTTAATATGATAAAACAAATATTAGCACTCATTTAATTATTAATTAATATGAAATTAGGTTAATAACTATTAAATATTAAAAATATATTATTCTACAAAAACAATATATCTATATATTATATGTTTTAATTTAAAAGTTTTATTTTATCATATTTTTAAATTTAATTAAATTAAATGTATTTAAAATTTTAATTTTTTAGATTAAGTTTAATTAGGTGGGGTTATCTTATATTCTTATTAAAAACTTAATTAATACAGTTAATTTTTAATCAATGTTAATAAGGGTAAAAAAGTGTAACTTTAGTTGGTTCGATTTTTTTTAAGTTTATATGAAACATGGACATTATATAAGACCATTTTTAGGTTTGGAAAATCCTAACTAAATAACTCACCAACCTTTCATCATATAACTCACCAAACTCCCATTTTATTCCACCATTACCCCTCACCCACCACTTAATTCCTTGGAAGCACCCCTTTTTCACCTATTAAAAGAGGCTAGTTACACCTTCTTCTATCCACACGTAGACTTCAAATTATTATTTTTACCCTAAAAACTTTTCCTCACCTATAATACTCTTTTATGGTTTTAATCCACAAGTTATAATAATTTATCATAATCCCTTTATATCAAAGAAGTCTCTAAGAGAATGTTCAAGTTCTCAATGTGAGTACTAATCACTACCTGACCTTTTTCTGCTTTATATTACTCATAAAAATATATTTTAACCATAATAATATAATGAAATCAAAATAACTGGTATAATTAAATTAAATTATATTGATTTTGATAATCATTTTCTATTTTCCATTCTTTCCATCTATCAAAAAATAAAAATAGAAACCATGCATTTGTGTAAACTGCCACCTCCATGAATGAAATATTTATTTTTTCACCAAATAATTTAATGGATGATTATACAGATAAATTAATGTATATATATGATATTTATGAAATTATTAAGTTTCTATAATGATAAATTTAGTGTTATAATAATAGTCCCATCCTTTGGAAAATGAAAATGTCGCCTGTGTTACGCGCAGACTACTGCCTCCATGGATGCCGCATTTCATTTTTCATCACTTAATTCATAGAAAGTTATAGAAATATAATTTTAATTATAATGGTTTATAATAATTATATTATAAACTATTTCGTATTTATAAAGGATAAATAAAAATAAATAATCATTATAAAGTAATACATTAGCATTAGTAAATTATAAGAAACAAGTTCATCACCAATTTCATCTTCAGGAATCATGGATGAAACTCTCATGGAATAATATTAGAATTTTATAAATCATTAGGGAACCTAAATTCAATAACCTTATATAATATTGGAATGATTAAATCTTTACAAAATAATTATAATCAACATCCCCATTATGAAACTCATATGAAACAATCAATGTTACTAACATCTGATGATGAAAATATACAATAATTAACTATTGAATGTATAAACAATGATTATAATTTAGGATTAAAAAAGGTAATATATTTGGATAAGGTTATAAAATATGTTATTAATATATTTATTTTTGTTACATAGGAGTATAAATAAATTTCATTAATGTTATGAGTTATGGTAAGGGTTTTCTTATCTCATTTTTCTTTATTTGAGACATATTCCATATAATTTTTTTATTTCTTTTGTGAGATTTATATACTATAAAATGTATGAATTTTATCACACAATTAATTAAATTAAATTTATTTAAAAATATATCTCAATTTATTTCTTTCCTGTACATTTGATTCAAAGGTTTCCAATATCGTAAGGTTTTTCCCACTCAATTTCTATTCTTTGAGTTATGATTGTTCATATTGAAATTTATTCTTAAAATTTTAGTACCAAATATTATTTGATTAAATTATATTATGATTCATCTCAAATTTATATAATTTACATTTGTTTTTAATGAACTCATTTTCAATGGGTTTCCAAATCAATTCTTATTCATCGATGAAATTATTTCTTCATAAATATGAAAGAATGTTAAGAATAATTATCATTAACTTTAATTAAGGTATCACTTACATGTCTATATTATTTATTTATTTTTTTGTTAGTATTTTGAAGACCTTATATGTAATATCTCATATGATATTATTATTTCTACCCACCAGTTTTCAAAATAATTTTTTTATAATATTTTATATGATTTGGGTGTCAATATATAAAATACTATTAATATTTTCAAGTACTTATTAACATATATTTTTATCATGATTTTTTGGGTATCATTTAGGGGTGCTTCAGGGGAAAGTTTTAAAATTATGGAAGGCTTTTGTGATGTGCACGTTTGGCACATGGTTTTTCCAAACAGCGTACCTTGTTATTAAAAACCTTGAAAACCTAGGAAGTGAGAGTTTTCATGGTTAACACACCATTTGAAAAACCATGCACCTATCTAGTAGAAACTGTGAACCCCTTTAGAGGAACATACATTTAGGGCACATGGTTTGATAAACTTTTCAGCCCTACCCAGCTAACCGTGTGTACATAATCTTTTAATTACGAAAATTTATTTTAAAATTCTAAAACCCCTAGTTTAAGTGCCCAAAATGACCATTAAAACCTAACAAAATTCCTTCTTCCATGGAGGATCCATAGAGGTGATTTTATATCCTCCAAACCCCTTCTGAAGTGAATCAAAACATGGAAAACACAGTTTGAACTTATCCTAGTAAGAGTTATTATATAGTTCTCTATATCCCACTCTATTGCTATCTCCTCCTTAGGGTTTGATAGTTCTCCATAGTGTTGGAGGATCTAATCTCCATTGTTTTATATCTTGAATCTAGGTTTGATTCTTATATATCTATTTTCTACCTTCTTCATTGGTGAATCCTATTATAGAAGTTGTGTTATATGATCCCATGATCTTCAGTAGGTGGTTCGGTTTAAGTTTGACCAATTTATTTAACCCTAAATTTCTTGATTTAAATTAAATTTCTTTCAATTGGATTATAAAACTACTAATTAACATAAAATTGGGATTTGAATTTACTTTGGAAGAAAGTTTGGGGAAAACCCCCAATTCCAATGAATTGGTTTGTGGTTTTTGAATTTAATGGAAATTGTGAAACTAAATTATGGAATTGAATTATGAAATTGATTTGTGAAATTGATTTCAAATTTTTATTTGATAAAAATGGATTAATTTTTCTTTATAAGAACCAATTTGGTTTTATCCTACAAATATGCACTAATTTATTAAAATCCCATGTTTGGTTTTTAAAGGGAAATTGGCATATTGAAGTAGAAAATGGGTTAATTTTATTTTGAATAGTTTTAAGATAAATTTCCTATTATTAATTATTGTTTTAGAACATGAAAGCCTTGGTAGTTAGTGATATATTTGGGAAAAAAACTCTATTAATTATTTATAACTCTAACAAAAATAGTGTATTAGGTCACATCTTAGATGAGATGGAGATGAGCCCTCTTTAACCAGTGTCCGAGGCATGTGTGTATACATATTACCATGACCATCTATTCAAGCGTGTGAGGATATCATAACTTAGATATATTATACCTCTTGGAAGATGACTATGTTACTCATTTATGATTATGTTTATATATATTTTTATTTGTAAACTATTTTTGACATGCATTGTGAATTTATATAGACTATTTTATATAAAATGTTGATTAAGATATTATTATGAAGTATTTATATCAATTAAAATGTAAATCATGATTTGTTTTAAATAAGATTTTGTACTTCCATTCCTGTTTATTTAAAATTGAAATATTTACTTTTTTAATTGATGTGTAATCTTATTATGGAATCCTTGGTGAGAATATAATAGTATTTTAGCTCACACCATACCTATGACTTTGGGTGTTCATAGATTTCCTTTTTCTAGGTTTGAACAAGGGGAAATCACCACTTGGATATTGTTCTTGTTGTAGATATTTGGGATTGGAGAATTGTTTCTATTTGGAAATGGTTTTTTATCTTTCAGTTTATGGTACTTTTTGGTTGTAATTTGGGTTTATATACATATTTTACTTCTGGTACTATTTTCCATATGGAGTTTTCTTTTGAGCATATTGAATTCTATCTATTTCTTTCACTGTTTGTGTGGAAAAATTATTCCCACCTTTATCTTGTGTGATTCCAGGTGCTATTCCCAAACTTGTAGGTATTGGGAATGCCCTTAAGGACATTTCAAAACCATCCTAGTTATTAAGTTAATTGGGTATTCAGGTTGGTTCATGACAAAGTGGTATTATAGGTGTAGGTTAATAATCTTGTAATAATGTTAGTATATAGTTGTATAATATTATTGGAACTTATGAGGTAGTTAAAATTGAGTTCTTAACCATCTCTCACTAAAATGATACTTAAGTAACAATGGGTGGTTTGGTACAGACTTCTTGAGGATTAGTTCTATTATTTCCCTTACTTTTGATTTGGGTAGATTGAAATCCAAATATTTTTTATCTATATATTAGGATTTAATTTACTTCTTGATTTTGTTTGAGTGTTGTTATGTGTAACCTTTATAACGACTTTAATGTTGTTTTCTAATGTTGTGAAGCATCATACATCTGAGAAGACATGCGAGTTGTATCTAGGAGGAAGCTGTTGATGAACCACAGTGAGAAAACCCTCCTATATACTTAAATCTTGTTGATTTTTTTGTTCATGATTTACAAATTCTGGGGAAAGAACCTACACCTATTCCCATTTAGGATCTAGTTGTGGAACCTCATAGGGATTAATTATGGATTCATGCTCAGGAGTTCCTTCACCAAAAACTAATAATGTTCCAAGGCTAAAAAAATCCTCAAGATTCTGAGGATTGTTTGAGAAGGGTGAAATTTTATTTTAGTTCTTGGAGATTCTTGATTCTATCAAGGTGAAATATTCCACCTTCAAGCTATAGGAACCTTTCCTGAGAAGTTGGGAAACTATTGTGATAATAAATAATCATGATATCTTAGAGTGTAAGGGAATTATATCTATTTTCACCAACTATTTCTATCTATAATTGATGGTGTTGGCCAAGACTATAGAGTTTTTCAATCCCAAGCAAGCTGATAGGACCATGATAGAATATGAAAATCTCTTTACTGAGCTTGTAAAATTTTCATCTAATATTGTATTAAACAAGAAGATGAATATTTTATGGTTCAATATGGGATTTAAATCTGATATTCATTTTTAGGTTTTATTAATGAAGCTACATTATTATGTTGATGTTTTGGATAGAGTGTTAATGGTTGAGATGGACGTGGATGGAAATTCAGGGTAGATAGGAGCTATTTTTTCTACCAAAGTTTATTATGTGAGTTCCTTCAAGGGAAAGAGAAAGTGTGACGATTCTCATGGTGTCTCTCAATAGTAGGGTTCTTCTAGACCTTCTATAGTTCAAGTTAGAGGCCATTTGATTTGATACTAGTGTGTCAAACCTAGGCACTCAAAATGGATTTTCACTGAGGCACGCAAGGTATGAGGTTCCTGTGAATTCTAAGGTCACTTTAATAAGTTATATCATGTTTATTCTATTCCCCACAGAGGTTCATGATCATTTATACCAAAAATTAATGTGGTGAAATCATGTAATTAAAGGACTAAGGGGTTCTTTCCACATGCATATGAAATGAAGCTTCTTCATATAGTGGAAGAGTCTCCAGAATAATCAGATAATGTTTGGGTGCCTATGAGAGGAACTGTCACTACTGATTCATATTTTGTGACTCCTTTATTAGATATCAGTGTATATTATTCATTTATTTCAACCTATATTATGAGTTTTCTAAATTTTTCTATGGAGATTTAATCTTAGGTGATGGATATTACTACACCCCTCAGAACATAGAGAGTGCAGGGTCTTTATTTTCCTGCTAATGTGTTATCTTTTTCAAATAATGATCTTTCTTGGGATTTTATGGATCTCAACATGAAACCTCTTTATGTAAGATTAATGGTGGATTGGATAATTTCTAATAAATCCCAAATGGATTTCTATCTTCGGTGCATCTCCTTTACTGCACCCAATGTAGTGTGTTGAATTATTCAAGGATAATGGGACCTGAGGATGATTTGAGTTGTACCTTATTATATAGAGTTGGGTAAAGTAATATTGGTGTTCAGTTTTGATCTGGAGAAAGATACTTTTTGTGATTATCTCACTCTAGTTGTTGTTGAGTTTCCCAATGTTTTTCCTTCAGACTACTCTGGTTTTCCATCGGTAAAATAGCTAGAGTTTTCTATTAACTCAGTTCCTATTACTCAATCATTTTTGATTCTTTCCTACCATATGTAACTAGATTAATTGAAAGATTTAATGTCTTAGATGGATAATCATTTAGAGAAAGGCTTTATTTTCTTATGTCTGTCACCTTGGGTGTAATCTATTCTATTTTCAAAGAAAAATGATTGATATCTTTGACTTTGAGTTGATTACTGAAAAGTCAATTGAGTTAAGGTAAAGAACAAAAATCTATTTCCATGGATTGATAATTTTTTTGATTAGTTGGAGGGTTAAAGTGTTTTTCAAAGACTGATATTATAATTATTTATCATCAGTTGATAATAAAATAATTTTACATTCATTAATCCACCTTTAGAAAAAGGTATGGATGTTATGAATACATTTTCATACTATTTGATCTAACCAATGCTGTTGAAGTCTTTAAGGATTTAAATAAAAATATGTTCCATGAGTATTTTAATACCTTCATTGTAGTATTTTTGGATTATATCCTTGTTTACTCTAAGTTAGAGGAGGATAATGTGTGATATTTTAAAGCAGTTCTAGAATTTTTGAGAAATCACCAAATTTATGAAAAGCTATCGAAATGTGATTTCAAGATTTGGTAAGATAATTTCTTGGGATATGTGGTGTCAGAACATGGTAAATCAGCAGATCTTGAAAAGGTGAAATATATTATAGCATGGAAGAAACAAAGAAATTTTTTCATGATTCAGAGCTTCCTCAGGTTAGCTGGATATTATTTCTAGTTTGTAAAGTAATTATCAAAATTTTATACTCTAATGACAGATATAACTCATAAGGTAGTAAATTTTTCATAGGATGAGAAATGTTAGATTTATTTTGTTGAGATACAATATCTTTTGACTTCTATTCTAGTGTTGACTCTTCCAAAGGCTAGGCAGGGTTATGCGGTCTTTCATGGAGAATTAGGTTCTAGTTTGGGATGTTTTCTTATGCTGGGTGATTATGTCATTTCCTATGGATCTTAGAAACATAGGCTACACAAGAATAATTATCCAACCCATGAACTTAAAATAACAGTTTTGATTCATTCACTTAAGAGTTGGTGGAATTATATTTTTGGGGAAAGGTTTACCATGTATTTTGACCAAAAATTCCTGACTTATTTCTTCTCTAAAAAATATTTGAATCTACACTAGAGGCATTGTGTGCCATACCTGAAATATTTTTCCTTTGACATCACCTATTCCCCGAGAAAAGGTAATTCCATTCCTGATACTTTAAGCAGAAATATTCCAACCCAGGACATGAATGAATCATCATAAGAGTAGAAATCGATGGATCTTTTTTCATAGTTTCATATAGGAATTTGATAATCCCTGAACAAGGTTTCCATATATATTTTTTAGTTTACCTACCGTCTTCTTGAGGTGATTATTTTGGAATAAAAAATTAATGAGGGATTCTGTAGTATTAGAGACCCTATGGTGGGGAGATAGTTATTGAGTGGATTCTATCCATAGATGGAATTATATCTTATCAAAATTGATTTTTGTACCGTTATTGTTTAGGAAATATTTTATGGGGGATTTCCATAATTACCACTGGGTAGTGCACCTAGTAACTATAAAGATGTTCTATGACATGCGAAGAAGATTCTGGTGGCTAGGTATGAGATGGGGTATTACTGATTTTCTCTCTAATTTCTATATATGCCGATAGGTTAAGGCCAAGAACTAGATAACTTCATATTTTCATCAATTATTTCTAGTTCCAACTTGGAAGTGGGATGAGATCTCTATTGACATTGTCGATTGGTTTTTATGTACCTTGATAAAGAAGAACGTGATATGGGTCGTGATCAATAGGCTAAAAAAATTGGCTCACTTCATACCCATTCATGATACAACCAAAGTTGAATAGTTGAGAAATATCTATATAAAAGATATTTTTCATTTTCATGGAGTTCCATATGATATAGTCTCTGACAGGGATACTCGTTTTAATTATCTATTTTGAAGAGGACTTTAGGAGGTATTGGGATCTAAGGTCCATTTGAGTATGACATACCATGCATAGCCGGATGGCTAGGAAAAAATAGCTATAAAAATTATCGAGGATATGATTCATGCTTGAATCCTTGATTTTTCTAGGTTTGGGATGATAAATTGGGGCTGTTTGATTTTTCTTACAACAATAATTATTAGTTAATGATCAAGTTGGTTCCTTTTGAGGTATTTTATGGAAGACCTTGCAAATCTCTATTGTGTTCGTTAGAGATCAGTGAAACATCCTTGGTTGGACTGAGCCTGGTTCAAGAGATAATAATGAAGATTTAGTTTATTTTCCAGATAATTTTTATTGAAGAGATACTATATAAGTATTATGATGATCTTCATCACATATTATTGTAATTTGTAGTTGGTGACCAAGTTTTATTGAAGGATTCACCCCATTTGGAACATTGATGACTTGGGAGGAAAGGGAAGCTTACTCCTCATTTCATGGGACCTTTTGAGGTTGTTCAGAAAGTATGGAAAGTGGATTACCATTTATCACTTCTACCACAGCTGAAATAAATACATAATGTGTTCCTTGTATCTCAACTACAAAAGTATCCTTTTGATTTATCTATTGTTATGAACTGGAGTGATCTTGATTTTGAGCTTGATTTATCTATGACTGAGCATCGATTTAGGATAGTTAATTCTAAAACCAAGGTACTTTATTATAGGATCATTCATTTGGTTTGAGTGAAATGGAAACATGATTCTAATACTCACGAGACATAGTAGAGGGAGGCACTGATGAGAGAGGAGTGGACTCAAATTTTTGACATAGAAGATTCTTGACAGGATTTTTGGAGACATAAAGTGTCTATGGTGGGAAGGTTTTGACATCCTATTACTATTTTTGGGAACTCATTAACCCCTATTAAGATCATTCTTTGGTTGGGTCTCATTTAAGGGTAATTTAGTTGAAATTTTAATTTTTTGAAGGATTTTAGGATGTACATGGTTAGTGCAGAGTTTGACAAAACCGTGTTCCCTGCTAGTGAAAACCGTTCAAAACCAGGTAGTGAGGGTTTGCAAGGTTTGTGCATGGTTTAAAAAATTGTGTGTCCATACTATATAAACCATGAACCCATTTATTTTGGGAACATAGTTATGGTGAACAGTTTGAAAAACCATGCGATCCTACCTAACTAACCATGTGTATGGGAAATGTTATTTCTGAAACAATGTTTACTACACGATTTGTTCTTTAATAGAGGACCATAGAGGTTATTTTAGCTCCTCCAAACCCCTTTTTAATAGAATAAAAGTGTAGTAAACATTGTTCATTCTCTTCCCGGTAAGAGTTCTTCTCCCATTCTCTATTTCCCACTCTCTTCCTATCTCCTCCTTAGGGTTTGATATATCTCCATGTTGTTGGAGGATCAAATCTCCATTTTTTATATCTTGAATCTAGGTTTGATTCTTGGATCTCCATTTTTGATGTTATTCATTAGTGAATCCCATTTTGGAAGTTGTGTTACGTGATCCCATGACATTTAACTGGTGGTTCTGTTTATATTTGGCCAATTGATTTAACCCTAAATTTATTTATTTATATTAAATCGATCTCAATTAGATTAGATAAAACATAATTCTCATTTAACAGGGATTTGAATTTTCTTTTTCCTGAAATTTTAGGAAAACCCCCAAATTCCAATAAATTGGGGTGTGATTTTAAAATTTGATGGAAATTATTAAATTAAATTGTGGAATTAAATTATGAATTTGATTTTTGAAATTGATTTTAAATTTTTATTTGAGAAAAATGGATTCAATTTTTTTTATAAGAAACTATTTGGTTTTTTCCTAGAAAATACATAAATTGATTAAAAACTCAAGTTTGGTTTTTAAATAGAACTGGAATTTTCAAGTGGAAAATGGGTTTATTTTATTTTGAACAGTTTTAAGATAAATTGAAAATTATTTATTATTGTGTGAGCACATGGAAGCCTAGATAGTTAGTGAGTTATTTGGGACAAAACTCTATCGATTCTTTACAACTATAACAAAAATAGTGAAGTAGGTCACATCCTTGATGGGATGGTGATGAGTCCTCTTTGACTAGTGTTTGAGGGGTGTGTGTAAACATATTTCCACGATCACCTATTCGAGTGTGTTAGGATCCCATAAAATGGAACTATCGTACCTCTTGGTAGATGACCATATTGCCTGTTTGTTATTATTTTGATATATTCCATTATTTATAAAATTTTTAACCCATGCGTTGTGAATTTATATAAAATATTTTACATAAATTTTTTATTAACCTATTTTTTTATGTATTTCCATCAATTGAAATGTAAATCATGATTTGTTTTAAATATTTTTTTTCACTTCTCTACCAGTTTATTTAAAATTTAAATCTTGATTTTGTTTATTAATGTGGAATCTTGTTATGGAATATGTGGTGAGACCCTATTAGGATTTTAGATCTCATACTAACTATGATTTCGGGATTTTGTTGATTTCCTTATGCTAGGTCCAAACAAGGGGAAATAAACACTTTAATGTGGTTCTCATTGTTGATATTTGGTCTTGGTGTGTTGTGTCTATTGAGACTTGGGTTATTTATATTCCATTTTATGGTACTTTGTTATTGTACTTTGGGTTTATATACCTATTTGACTTATAGTATTATATTCTCTATGAAGTTTTATTTTTATCAAAAAAACTTGTATCTGTTTCTTCCACTGTTTGTGTGGCAGAATCATTCCCACATTTATCTTACATGATGCCAGGTGCTAGTATCCAACCCATAGAAATTAGGAATTCCCTTCCGGACATGTTAGTATCAGATCAGTTATTAGGGTACCATAGTGTCTAGGTAGGTTTGTGACATAATAAATGTACTTTAAAATATATAAAAGGTTTTACCTTTTATGATTGTATATTTTATAACCCACTCTAAATTTTCTAACTTATCCCCAATTTCTTTAAAAAAAAATCATTTTTCTCTTTTTATGTAATTTTTTATAAAGTATTCTATATTTCTTCTTTAAAATGATATTTAAAAGTGACCCATCAGTTCATTTTTGGTTAACCTTAACTTTCTTTAAAAAAAGAGAAAGGAATATTATTTAAATATTTTTCATAAAAATGAATTTTTACTCCCATAATATAAATTTTATTTATGAAACTCTACCGTATAATATTTCATGTTTTCTAAAATAAATTTCTATTCTCTTTAAATTAGATATTTTTTAAAATTGGTATAAAAAATGTAATGGGTATTTTTTATTCTTTCTATAAGTGAAATTTTAATGTTCTTTTACAAGATTTTTCATCCATGTTAACATCCATTAAAATTTCTTATCTTTCACTAAGGTTATGATCTAATGATACCATCCACCTTCTTTTTATGTATGGATTATGAATATGTTATCTATTTATTAATCAGGTAAGGTATTAATATCCCATATGTTTTTAATTAAAAAAATATGTTTATTTATTTCTATTGAAATTTGATTTTGTATTGTATTGATCATTCAATATATGAGGAAATCATTTTACATGTCCAAGTGATAGGTGAGACCTAAAATTACATAGATCATCAATGGATAAATAGGTATCATAATACATAAAATTTTGTATATTTGATGCAATACTACCCATGGAAGAATAATGTCCTATCTACAATCATAATAGTAAAAATAATTTCTTAAATTAGGTTATGAAAATAAGAATAATATCTTGGATGAAGTTATAATTATAATAATAATGTCTTGGTTATAGTTGTTATGATAAGAATAATTCCTTGCATGCAGCCATGATGGTAAGAATAATGTCTGGGATATAGTCATGGAGATAAGAATAATTTCATGGTTAAGGCCTTAGTGGTAAGATTATGATGGTAGATGTTATGCATTCCATCACTATGGAATCAACTCTTGAAATCAATGTTATTATTTTTATTATTATTTACTCCATGGATTTATTTAAAACTCCCACGATCAGTTATATAACATCATTTAATTTATTTATTCATTTCATATTATTAATTCCTTATTTATTACAAGATAAATTCTTATATACACAACCATTTACTGAGCATTTGAGATTACCCTTTTTATGTTTCTATTTACCCAGGTTAAAAATAATATTAATACATTTGATATATCTATAAGGGTTTCTCATGTGGATAATTTTTTATAATATGTTGAAGACACATTTTAGAATAAGAAATTTTGGTATAATGGAAAAAATATCCATTAGATGAGAAATATATGGGTTTTATTACATAAAAGGTTTTCTTAACTATCTAAAACTATAAACCTAAAAGGTCCTTGGTTTATAACAATATCAATATTTTATATTGATTTTGCAATAATTAATGGTTATGTTTGGGTTTCTTTAATCATTTTCAAGGCCAATGTATAAAAGGATAAGTTTATTTACCCTATATTCTGTGAGTGTTGGTCCAGGACATCACAATTGGAACCAAATCATAGTTTAGATAACTCTAGTGGTTACAAAGTGTACATGATAAGGGTATAGGTATCTATTAGGGTTGGTATATGATTTAATGTCAATGAAATTTAGGATATTTTGGGAAGATATTAATACCATTTGAATGTATGCATTATTAATGTATATATTGATTGGTATGAATATTTTGTTTAGGGATAAGGACTAGATAACATTAATGAAAACACAAGGTATAATATTAAATATAGGAAATAATGTTAAATGTTTGGAAAAGTATAGAGTGTTTGGTTTTGTAGCAATAACATACCTTTCTGGATACAAACAAGTGTATATAGGATCCCAAAAAAAATGAACCTAGGTGTAATAATCCTAAATTTTTTTGTTGAGTGTCAAATCAATCTTTACTCAATGTAAAATAAGTGAGTCTAACATAACACATGGTTTAACACTCCCAGGGGATATAGTTTAGTGATTAAGAATATCTTTACAAACTATTATACATGATTTAAATATATTATTATAGAATTTGATGATGTAATATATAACCAGTAAGGTTAGAAAACCTAATGTTAAAATAACCATGGATAATATATGTTTTACCTAAAGTACCATTGGTTTAAATGAACGTATCATCAGATAAGTAACTTATGATTTTTTATATTATCATGTTATCAATTATTATTATAACCTTTTTGGTTTGGTATTTGGTTGGGAACACTATTAAGAAAATAATTCTTGGAATGTTATGTCTCTAGAAACTAATAAGTAAGCATATTTGGTACTAATATTTAGGATAAATGAAAATATCAAAATATTATTATTATGGGGGAAATATAAGTTTCCTTTTATTATCCTTAGATATCAAGGTCGATATCTCATTAACACCGTCTCATACTTATTATGAAATCCCAAGTGTATACATACAATGTCATACCATATTAAAACAACTAGAAAATAAACTATAAGTACTAAAAACGTAAAGTTGGTAATGACCATAAAGCCTAAAGAGCTCCTGAAAAACCATGAGCTCATATTATCCATCCCAATCTCCAACCTTATCCTATTGACCTGAAATTAGTTTATATATACATAGGGTGAGTATAACAACATACTAAGTAAGATCCTACTTGAATCCTCTCTTAAAAAATATAAATAAATCATGCCAAATCACTATGGACAATAGTGAAACTAACTCATCACCTAAATAGGTATACTAAGTTACCAACCTAACTATGGGAAACTATCACCAAGTGTCACATAAAAGAGACAATATAATATATAAATGAAACATAAAGGATACCCTTCTCCCACTTCCCCAGTGGTTTTCTGCTCTTTCCAACATTGCATGTCCCGAGCAATTTCTCTCCAAAATAAGCAACCCACAAACACTTGGTCTAAGTATTACAACATGTACCTCATGAATCACATCATCACATTATCCTATATCACATATCCATATAGTAACCAAGTATTTTATAAGATCCACCACATTTTTTATAGAATTTATCAAACGTTAGATATTATTATTCAATTCATCATATCCCTTACACTGAGTAAGGAACCACAAGCCATCACAACCTATACATTTCATACCTATAAGCACACATTGGATGCTATATCTAGAGATAAATGTGTATAAAATAACCAAAAGCCATAATATACCTCTACACACATATAAGAGGAAACTAACCTCTATGAATATCGGTACAAGTAACTACCAAGAGAAAAGAGTGGGTCCAGAGGGGTTAGTTAGCCATCCATCCTCCCACTGGGATGTTGGGGAAAACAACCTTCTAGAGTCCACTAGGTGTCAGTCACTATAACCAACATGGGTGTTGTAGTGTATTAAATAAAAAAATATAAGATATAATATAGTTCACAAACACACTATGGGAATAACCTATTCTTAAGCTCAACTACATCTATCATCGCTCATACACCCTAATACCACTACTAGGGACTAGATATCCTATGAGCACACAAGAATTAAAAGATATACATTAAATTACATGTTTTTCATTAAAAAATACATTTTAAATTAATTAATTCATTTTCCATTAAATAATAAACAACATTATTCTAAATTACATTAATTGAATCCTTAGAGTAAAGTCTATACCCTCCAAGAATATTTAAAATTGAGTCCATTTTTTCTCAAGATCAACATCTTTTTAGTATTTTAATTCCATCAAAACCAACCCCATGGAATAAAATTATTTATTCAGTATTATAATTATTCCATAATCAAGGTACTCTAGTAAATCTATCATAATATATAAATAAGAGGAAACGTGAAGCCAAGTACACCCAGATGCCTCAAACTATGGGGAAATGAATGCATATAAAACAAGACACATGCCATAGTACATTAAAAATATTCATGAAAAGAAAGTATCTTGCTTAATCACATCAATGGGTAATTCCTGCTTCAACTTATTCCACCATCTCCAATGTCATCCTTGACACCCGCATGTATATCATGATGCATCTGTCCATCACATGCATCAACTACTACCACATCATATGGGCCTTCCAAACCCATATCATAAAAACTGTCCCATGATTATCCATCCTAGGCTCATAACACATCACCTAGAGAAGAAAAAATCTATATAACATCAAAAAGAAGAAACAAGAAAACATAGTCTATACTGAAATATAGGCCCTAAAATAAGGAATCCAACCTTCATACAAAAATAAGATCTCATGAATATAAATAAAAGGCACTTGAAATTCTCAATTAAATGGGAAAATAATTCCTTATAAATTAAATTTATCACATAACTGGTTACTATACCATCTTGAATCAATAGATTCATTATTCACATATTCCAACTATGGGAAACCTAAGTCATCAAGATATAACAAGCTATAAAAAGTTAAACACACTCGTATAATTAAAACCTATTTCAATATATTTAGAGAAATACCATTCTCATTAACAATCATTTTCATTTCAAAATTCTGAAAAAGAATTATCATGCTTTAAATTCTTTATCAATTTCCTTAGAATGAAAGAACACATTTAATTATTCATGGACATTGCATCAATTAGAATTACCATCATATTATAAGAAACACCAGATTCATTACAACATGCCTATTATTTAATTATTAATAAAAATAATCAATTAATTCAAAAATTATGTTCTTTACCATTTTATATCAAGAACAAAATGATAATCTATAACACCATAATACACACTAACAAGAATAACATAGATAGAACACTATCAAAGAAATCAAGAGGCAAACCATTATCATGGTAAAAAGAAAAATATTCGATCTATACAACCAATTATTTATTAATATGGTTAAATAATTATTAGGTTAATTCCATTTTCATACAAATGGATAAAACATGCTAACTTTACGATTTCACATAAATAAATAAGAGAAGCAATAAATTCCCAACCTTTAAATCATGAACGCTCTTCATATGAGAATGAACCAGTGTTAAAGATATCTGATCACATCTCCCGTTAGGAATTACAATATCCAAGGAATGTAATTCCATGAAAACACCCTCAAATTACAAAAAACACCCTAAGAATAGTAGAGATCAACCACAATATAAAGGAAAGAAAAAACTGGAGGAAAAATAAGCCAAATAAAAATAAAATACAAGAGAGAAGAGGTAGAACTCACCTTAGATTACCATAGATTGATCTGTAGGATATAGGGATAAATAACATTAAGAAGGGGGTTTTAAAGACTTCAAAAAACCTATCTTGTTAACCTTGGGTTTGAGAGAGAAAATTTGGAGGAAGGATTGGTTCATGGGTCTTGGGTATTTATAGAAAACTTGAAAAATTAAAAGACCATGGTGAGAACTCCTGGACCGTGCCATGACCCACCCTGATAGGGGGTTTTCTATGGTGAAACCATAGAGACCACATTGAAAAAAACCTTACTCAAAGTAGATTTTTTAGAATCTTGGCCATATCCTATAAAAGTGAATATAGGGGGTTATGGTGCAACCATAAACACCATTCTATAAGACTTAATTTTCCAAGAGAGGGACCACGCCATAGACTAGAGCCAACGACAGAGCTACCCCCCAATTTGGAAGTGTCATTGAAACTCTTCTAAAACTTCCTAATAAATATCCAAGGTCTATTACAATTCAACCACTATAAATAGAACAAATTTTATACCTCCACATCACAACTATGCCATATTTTGGTAGTGTCTCCCACAAATCTCCTCAATCATCCTCCAAACCACTTGGAACCTCCTCCAGTTGCATCCAACATCCAAAAAAATTAATGGAAATGGATTTTTAGATATATTAACTTACATTAGAAACCTTTAAAAACATTATCATCCTCAAGAATCCAAAACCAAACCCAAAGAGAATATAAAATGGGTCTTCCAAATGATCTCCCCTTGAGATACCTCTCAATGATCTTTACATCACAAGAGATCAAATCTCTCACTGAGAGGAAAAAAGAAGAAAAACACACAATAGTAAGAACCCAATCCTAATCAATATCATGGGGAAGATACCTCTCAAACACGATTAAATATATGACATGAAATAAGAGGAGACTATAAAATAAACCATAATGGTCAACATCCATAAAAATAAACAATGTTTTAAGAGAAGAGATAAACATTAAAAAACTTAGGGTATTGAGTGAATATCTAAAACTCACATTACTATGTAATATCATACATTACACCATGCCTCAAAAAGACACAAACCAAGGGAATATCATTACCACACAATACCATCTCCTGGTAGTACATGATCTCTATAGGATGCTCCTTTAAGGTTACATAATCATCAACGTAAATCTCTCCCCAATAAATGATGTCGGAGTCATCATAAAGATAAATATGTAGCTACAATACATGAAAAACATCATGTATTCTTCTCATCTATGAGAGATGTTACATCCAATACACCATGAATCTAGTAGAAACCAACACCTCCAAAGGCCCAATAGACTGGGGAGAAATCTTACTCCCATGAACAAACCTTCACTGCCCATGATGAGGAGTCACCTTTAAGAACATGTGATATCTAACCTTGAACTTTATAGGCTTCATTATATTCTAAACATAGGATATCTGATGATTATTTGCTACCTTAATCCTCTCAATAATTACCTAAACCACCTATGTCACATTCTGTACTAGTTTCAGCCCAATAATTTCTATCTCTCCTACTCTAGTCTCGCACAATGGATAATGGAAATGTTAAACATAAAAATCATAAAATATTTCTATACCAACGGTGGAGTGGAAACTAATATTGTAAGATAACTAGACCAATGGTAGGTGTCTCATCCATAAACCTCTAAAATCCATGAAATAATAGTGAAACATGTTTTAAAGAGTCTAGATGGTATATTATATCTGACTTTATATCTACAGATGACAAGCAGTTTTAAGGAATAACCGAGAGACAAAATCATTATAGAGACCTCTTAAAAACCTAGATGTAAAATGAGGATAGAAATTAAATATGATCATACTTGGGAATCAATGAAGTCACACCACCTCCTCTTGATATTACCTCGACAAAAAATACATTAATCTCGACTCCTTGATTGCTATAAAGTGGGATGATTTCATCAAATGATCCACTATCACCAATATAGATTCACAATTTCCCTAAGATCAAGGTAAACTAGTCATGAAGTTCATAGGGATGTCATTCCACTTCTAGTGGGTAACATCGAATAGCGGGAGAAAACTACTAGGAAAAAAATGCTTGTCCTTTTCCATCCAGTAGAAAAAACATCGAGAAACAAACACTACAACTATAAAATTCAACCCAGACCACCAAAACGGATCTCCCAATGTTTGGTACATATTTCTAATGTATAGATTTATCTACAAAGTTATGATATGGAACTCATAGAGATCTATATAAATATTTTCCAAAGGGATGAAAATCCTTCCATGGAACAATATCTGGTGTTTTCCATCTTCTTACCAACCATTAGATGCATCACTAAAGTAAACATTTTATCTCTAAAGTTTTACCTTAGAATACCCTAATTGGGACTCCTCCACCTACTGCACCAAAGATGGATACACTGTAATATAGAAAAGACAACCTCTTCCTTCAACCTCCTCTATATCTTGATACATTACAATGAGTTATTTCATCACTCTCCACAAATATATAGATTCATGTATGACATCACTATGCGACTTCCTGTTCAGCGCATCATCTATAAAATTATCCCCACCTAGTGTATATGAAATATCAAAGTTGTAATCCTAAAAGAATTCCATCAACTTTCATTGACATAGGTTTAAGTCATTTAGAAAGAATACATACCTCAGACTCTAATAATTAGTAAAAAAAAAATGCTCACCAATGAGGTAACTTCACTAAAATTTGAAGGAATACAAAACTACCACCAAATCGAGATCATGGGTGTAATTATTATACTTGTGAGGATGTAATTGATGATATCCATAAGAAAAAACCAATATTTGATGAATTAGAATAAAAAACAACCCAATATGAAAAGTATTATAGAAAACCTCAAACTGAAATCCTTCTTCTGGTAAACAAAGGATAAGATCATTGAACAACTTCTCCTTAAAGAACTCAAAAGCTTCTTGACACTAGTTAGTCTAAACGAATGCATAATCCTTATAGGTAAACATAGTTAGAGGAGTAAAAAACCTTGGAAAATAATCTATGAACCTCATATAGTTTACTTCAAGATCAAGGAAACTCTGCACCTTTTCCACAATCATGGGTGATTCTAAAGAAACAACCACTTTTATCTTCAAAGGGTATACAACTACTCCCTATTGGGATAACACTTGTCATAATAAGTGAAATTAATGAGCCCAAAAATCACACTTTGATAACATACTAAACAAATTATCAAAACTAATAACTTACAAAATGTCATGTAGATGCTCTACATGATCCTCCTCAAATATAGTCTATACAAGGATTCCACTGATGAAAACCACCATGAACTTATTTAAGAACTCTCTAAATACTGAGTTAATAAAACACATGAACATGGATGGATAATTCATCACTCTAAATGATATCATAATGAACTCATAATGACCATGATGAAAATATAAATTGGTTTTTGGAATACCTCATCATACACCCGAATATGATGATATCATGACCGCAGATAGATCTTAGAGAACCAACTAGTTCCTTTCACCGATAAAATAAATCATCAATCCACGAAAGTTGATAGTGTTTCTTCACTTTCACTTGGTTCAATTGATGATAATATATACAAAAACCCAAACTTCTTCTATCCTTCTTCACAAATAAAACTATTTGACCCCATGTTAACACACTTGGTCAAAAAAACATTACTGTAAAAAATCTTCAAGATGTACTCATAGATCTCGTAACTTAGATGGTTCCATCCTATATAGAGACATTAAGATATGATGCACAACTGAATATAGCTTGATCCAAAACACAATCCTCTATCTAGGGGGTAATTATACAACATCTTCTAGAAATAAATCATGGTACTTTTCTTTAACCCTAGGAAACACTGACTGCCAAACCTTCAATGAAATCAGTATCAACTGGTACATAAGATATGATATGGGGAACAAACTCCCACTCATACAAGGTCTCTCTCACTAAAAACACTGCTGGCTCTCCATAAACATCATAGAACAAAAGTTTCCTATTGAATAAATCCATGATAGTCTATAATAAATACAACCTATCCATGTTGAGGATGATTTCATATGACTATATCCATAAAAATAGGAAGTCTCCCCAAGATCAGTGGTTCCCCAACACTAGGTTACAATATCTACATAATTTATATAAGTCATATCAACCTATAATTAGCGTATTCAACACTAATTGAATCATAATCCTCTCTAACCTAATTCCCAAAGCATGGAAAAGGATAGGATATATAAAGGAGTGTTTCACTCTTGAATAAAACAGTGCAAGAACCCATGAAAAAAAAACAATAAAAGGGTATCTTGAATGACATCTAGCTCACCTGATTATAGAGACACTGAATCATGAATCTTAACATGAAAAAATTCATGGACTCTCTAACCTTACCAAAGACCGATTCCTCAACCACACTTTTCTCTTGGAGCACAAGGTACATCTCGAGGCTATAATCTTCTCACCCCATATCTTCTTAGCTAATCCTAAACTAGAACACCCTACTACTTCTTCCTTAGCTGAAACCACATCAATAGAAAAAACTAAAGTGTAATACCCAGTGCACACTGATTACTCATAAAGTTTGGTCACTCTCTCCACTAATAACATGGGTGGGTGGTGTATAAAATCATAGATTATACATGATATAATATAGTTCAAAACCACACTATGGGAATAACCTTCTCATCAACTCAACTGCATCTATTTTTTATTAGACACTTGGCTACCACTTCTAGAAATAAGATATCTTATAAGAACACAAGAATTTAAAGATATATATTAAATTGTCTATTTTTAATTTAAAAATTAACTCTATGTTAATTAATTAATTATACATTAATTAGAAAACATCATTATTATGAATTATACTTCTTTAATCATAAGAGTAAATTCCATGACCTCCAAGAATTTTCAAAATAGATTCTACAGTTTCTCAAGATCAAAATATTTTCAATACTTTCATTTCATCAACTACAACCCTAAGGGTTAAGAATTATTTATTAATTATTAGAATTATTAAATAATCTAGGTACTCTAGAAAAATAATCATAAGATAAAACCTAGTGGAAACATGCAAAGAAGCACAATTAGATGCCTCAAGTAGTAGGGAAAGGAATGCAATGAAAACAAGAACTCAGACCATTTTCCATTAAACAGATTGATATCAAGAAATCATCCATATTTTTCAAATCAATAGGTAATATAATATTTAACCCATTCTATCATATCTAGTGTCATCCAGATACCTACATGAATATCTTGATGCATATTTACATCACAAGTTCCAACTACTACCACATCATCTGGGCCTCCCTACCCTATATCAGATTAGCCATCCCCAGATAAGCTATCCCTAGATCAGCCATCCTTGGCTCATAACACACCACATAGAGAATCTAACATCTAGAGAACATCAAAAGTCAGTAATAAAAAAACACAATTAATAGGGAAATCTAGGACAAAAAATAAGGCATCCAACCTTGACACAAAATATAAGCTCTGACGACTCCAAACAAAATATACTCGACCTTCTCAAGAAACCAGGAAACTCAATAAAACAAGAAATTCATGACCTAGAAATTATATTTATCAAAAAATAGTTCTTATTATATATTTTATCAAGTAATTAATTATTCACATCCTAACTATAGTTAACATGAGGCATCAATCTATAATAATATATCAAATGTTAAACATTATCTTAGCATTTAAACCAGTTTCAAAAAACTTAGAGAAGTATCATTCTCATTAACATGAATTTTAATTTAAATATTATCAACAGGTATTATCATGATTTACATTATTTATCAATTCAATTATTTGGGAAGAAGAAATTGAATTAAGAATGAACATTTCATCAATTTTAATTATCATCAAATTATAAGAAAAACTAGATTCATTAGAACATGCATCTTCTTCAATTCTTAGTAAAAATTATCAATTAATTCCAACTTTAAATTCTATACCATTTTCCACGAAGAACAACATGATAATCCATATCACCACAAGAAATTCTAAGAATCATAACATAGATATAAAACTATATATAAAATCACGAAGTAAAATGTTATCATGGTATAAAGTAACAACATGTGATCACTGCAACTAATTATTTATTAATCCAGTTCAATAATTATTAGGTAAATTCCATTATCATAAAAATATAAAAACTATTATATATTTATGATTGAATATAATAAATAGGAGAATCAACGAATCCCTTACCTTATAAGATTCAACATTCTTTGCAAGAGAATAGACCAACTTTAGAGAACTCCGATCACCTCTCCCATGAAGAAATTTCATATCAAATGAATATCATACAACATAAACACTAGAAAAAAATACTCCATAATAATAGAGGAGATAAATATTCATATCATGGAAAGAAGAAAATGGATGAAAAATAAAGAAAAAAAGGATAAACTGATAGAGAGAAGAGGTAGAAGTTGCCTTAGATCACCATAGATTAATCCCTAAGATCTAGGGATCCATCCTTATTAGAAAGGGGATATAAAGCCTTAAAAAAATTTCTAGGTGGCCTTGGGTTCAAGAGAGAAAGTTGTTAGAAGGCTTTGTTTTGGGGTCTCAGTTATATATAGACATATTGAAAAATAATATGACCACAGTGTAGCCTTATGGACCACACCTCAACCCACCTTAGCATGGGGTATTCTAAGGTATAACCTTAGGGACTACACTGCATCCACCCTTGGTTAAAGGTGATTCTTAGAATCTAGTCTGTATTTTAGACAAGTGGATTTGGGGGTTATGGTGCATCTATAATCACCACGCCGTAGAACCCCCTCTTCCATTAAATAAACCACACTATCAGCTATATCCCATAACACATTGTAATGAATAAATTATTCTCATTGTCTTGAGAATACAATGAATTATTACTATGCCTTAAGCAATATCCCCAAGATGCCAATGGATAGAAATAAATGTTGATGGGTTTTAAATATAAGTGTGGGATGATATAATATTTAATAAATAAAAATATTAACCCAAAAAACCATAACCAAATAACTTACTATATGATGCATGAATAAATGAAAGATAACTTAACCACTTCATTTATATCAAAACCACACCAAAGTGTACTACAATGGAAGATAAAAAAACTATCAAATTAAATAGCGAAAAAACAATTAAAGACTCCAAGATGAATAATAATACATGATCCACAAGCTCCATGCTCTAATATCACCAAAAAACTCAAGTATCATTAGGTGGTGCTAACAACGTGTGATACTTTACCTTTTCCCTTGTCTTAGATGATAACATATGCAAAAGCACCAATGTGCCAAACCATGGGTGAGTATGAAACTTAGTAGGTTTCCCCAATGACTTCCCTACTCCTTCCACTAGGATATAAAGGTTATAAAACTATATATAAAATAGTTTATATATAAAAATTTCACAAAAATATTTTACAACTAAATATAAACAAGTTCCAAAATTATTTATAAACAAAAGTACACAAGTGCTATTTTAACCAATTTCCCAACAAGCCAAATTTCTAGAAAAGAAACCAAACAAATCCTTAAAATAATTTCTTAATATTATTTTGGAATAACCATTCTATTATTCACCACACACCCACAAATGCATGTTTGTTTAACAGTCCCATACTCATGAGCGGTCTATCATCCAAATAACCTTGTGTCCCACTGACACATACCCCCGATCCAAGGTCACATACCTTTTACCCCACTAGTACATGTCCATTATTCATGGAATATCAACATTAACTTATAAAAAACTCAATGTATTCCAATTCCATTTCAAATAACCAATTCAAACCATTTCAATAAAACCGTTATTTTATTAAAAACCATTAAACCAACCAATTCCAATCAACCATTTAATTTCAATAAAACATTAATTTTATTGAAATAATATTAATCAAATACATGTTCCACTAATATAGTAAATACCCATTTTAAAATCCATATTTTAAAATCAAGTTCAAAAACACATTTTCAAGAACACCAATTTTCCATATTTCTACAATTCACCTAACCGTCACTAAAAATGGTTTCCAATAATTGTTAAATAGTCAATTACCATCAATTAAACATGAAATATTTAATTTTAAAGCATGAAAATAAATTATAATAAGAGGATTAGAGAGTGAATCCACCTAACTCGACCATTTTGATGAAGACAGAAAACAGATGAAGAATGCTCAGGAAACTGTGTCAATTCTCCATGAAACTGCCTTAGATATTTTCACCTAAGACCAAATATCAACTTATTTGGAACAAATAATATTATATCTAACCAAAACAGGTGTATATACATGAATAAAAAAAGTGGGGTGAGGTAGATATAAGGAAACATGATAAGAAAGATACAGAATGATGACATACCACAAGAATCAGGCTTCTAAATGCCAAAGGAAGGCTCTCGATCAATTCCAATTCTGAGTAAAAAATGGGGGTAATTAGAGTAATATTCTGAGTTAGAGATGAAAATAAGAAAAAAATGAAGGATTTAGAGTAAAAAATGTGTGATTTACACTTTTTTATGATCTCACTTTGACCCCATGCATGGTTAGTTTGTGTGGTTAGACAAACCGTGTGCTAACTGTGCATTAGATAATGTCTGAGAAGACCCTCGCATAGCCTCCTTGCATGGTATCCCTAACTGTTCTCACTCCATGCAGATGATATTGTCTAAAATATTCCAAAGTTCATGGTTTATACAAGGATTTCTGCACGATTTAGATAAACCGTGCGTGACCAATGAGCGACCAGTGCGCTTCCACTTTATCCCTCAAAACTCCTTAAAAGTTCCCCAGAATCTCCCAAACTTCACCCTTATATTTTAAATACATAAAAACATAAATAAAGGGTTATATACTATAAAATGGGGGTAATAAATTCTCCCCACCATTGTTTTTTCATCCTTGAAAAGTATAAAACCATCATTTCCCTGAAAGAGTTCCGACCATTGCTCTTTCATTTCCTTCTCATGTTCCCAAGTCTCTTCCTGAATCTAACCATGTTTTGATAAAACCCATACTAGACCGAGGAATTTTCCATGTAGGACTTTATCATGAATATCCACAATAATCACCGTGATATGTACCAATCAATCATCCGAATCTAGGTCAATGTGATCCCATCTGATCACATGGTCAGGATCAGGCTGATACTTTTTCAACTGAGATACGTGGAACACATTATGCACCGAATTGAACCATTGTGGAAATTTCAACCAATATTACAGCTCTCCAAACTATTACAGTATCTCCAAAGGGCCAATTTATTGAGGGTATAACTTTACCTACTTCCAAAAACAATTATGTCCAAGCCTTGGAGAGATCCTTAAGAACACATGATCACTCAATGTGAATGACAATAGTCTTCAGTGATGATTCACATTCGATTTATGATAACTCTGAGGCATCTAAATTATCTTTATGATAAACTAAATATTCTCCATAATTTATTAGACAAGGTTTGGACCAACTAATAAAGTATTACATGTTTCCATCCAATAAATTGGATAATGTAAGGACGCCCCTATCATGCTTCAAAAGGAGCCATATGTATCGAGGCTTGATAACTGTTATTATACGAGACTCCACTAAGGGTATATGATAATCCCATGAGCCACCGAAATCCATTACAAAATACCTCAACATGTCTTCCAATGTTTTTATCATCCTTTTGTATCTCCCATCCGTCTAAGGATGATACACCGTAATAATAGTTAACTAAGTCCCAAAGGCTTTATGTTAGGATTTCTAGGAACGAGATGTGAAACTCGGATCTCCATCTGAGACTATCGAAACTGGTATGACATATCTTTTTACCACTTCGTGGATATATATTTTGGATATATCCTCCACTATATGAGTTTCATTAATAGGGATGAAATGAGATAACTTTGTGAGCTGATCCACTATCACCCATATGGAATCATGTTTCTGAACCGTTCATGGGAGAAATATAACAAAATCAATAGCTATATGATCCCATTTCAATACTGGGATAGGTAAATACTACAACATACCCATTGGACATTGATTTTTTGACTTAAATTTCTGATAGGTTAAGCACTTTGTTACAAACCCATCCACCTACCTCCACAGTTTTGGCGAAAATAGAAAAAAGATGAAGAACGTTCAAGAATGTGGGTTGATTATCCATGAAACCACATTAGATATATTCCCCTAACATGATAAAGAACAAATATCAACTTATTTGGCATTAATAATCTTATATATAACCATAATGGGTGTAAATATAAGAATCCAATAAGAGGGGAAAAGTAAATATAAGAAAACATGAAAAGAAAGATGCAGAATGATGACATACCGCAAGAATCAGGCTTTTAAAAGCCAAAGGAAGGATCTACATCGATTCTAATTCGCTTGGGAAAGGTTCTCCAACATTAAATGGAGAATAATTCCAAGTTAGGTCTGTAATGGATAAAAACAAGTGAGTTAGAGTAAAAAAAATGTAAGATCCACTTTTTTAGGATCTCACTTTGACATTGTGTATAGTTAGTTCACATGGTTAGACAAAACATGCGCTTACCGTGATTTATATAATGTCTTTTTAGACTCTAGAATGACCTTATAAAATTTCCTCCTTAACCATGCACACACCATTCTGAAGCTACTGTCCAAAATCTATCAAAGTTCATAGTTTCTCCTAGGATTTCGGCAGGGTTTAGACAAACCATTCGCAGCCCGTGCACTTCCCCTTTAGCCCCAAAAATACTTGAAAGTTCCCAAGACTCTCTAAACCTTCAAACTAATTGATTATATAAATAAAAACATAATTAAAGGGTTATATACTATAAATCGGGGGTACTACACACATCTACCCCCAAATTTGGTTGCATGCTTTAAAATCCACCCAAACTCCCCACGCCACAACCGAGGTCTACTAAGATGTATCCACCATCACCATGGTGTAGCACATAACTCCATGCCAAAAATATGATATTTTTTGCAGTTTCTCCCCCAAATATCCTAAGTCACCCTCCAAACCACCTAAAAACTTCTACTGGTGCCTCTAAGGCCCAAAAATTGCAATGAAAATGGATTCTAAGATCCGATCCCTTACACTATATATAGGAATGAAATTTGACTATTATATATATATTTATTAGAAATATGGTTCATAGATATATGGTTATCAGATATACGTGTTGAGAATAGATATATTAATGTTTTGTATTATTATTAACGAATTTAAAATAGTAATTTTCATAATTAATAAATAAAGAAACCAAAATACAATATTTAATTAAAATGTTCATTTATAAAAATATTTTTATATGTTAAATATTATTTTCAAAGAATGTTTTTAAATACCTAATAAAAGTTTTATTTAATAAAAGTTTATTGATAATATACATAAAAAAATACATTAAGATTAATTCTTTAGTTTTTACTATGAAAATATTAAGAATACATTTTGGGCCTCGAAATTCATTTATAAAAAAATTATTTTCATGCACTATGAACACTTATATTAAAATTAATATTTATCACCTATAGAAATTGAATCTGATAAAATTAATTTCATATTTTCAATCAATTTATTCAAATTAGGTAATAGGAACAATTTAATTTTTAGGCAAAAAAATAAGTTACTAGGTTAATATTAATTAACACAATATTGATAAAATAAGTTTTTTCAATGAATTTTTTTCTAAACATTGTTTTTTTGTATATAAATAAATTAAATTGATCAATTTTATAAGATTACTATAATGTGATAAAAAATATATTATCACCCCTTTAATTTTTAATTGATTTGAAATTTGGTTAAGAAAACTTAAATTTTTAAGAAGTCATTTTTCTTCAAAAATAGTTTTTCTATAAATTATATGATTTAATTTAAAAGTTTTATTATTATATTTATAAATTAAATTAAATTAAATAGTTTCCATATTAATATTATACACATCTATATTAGTTATAAGGGGCATCTTATTTTTTAGTAAAAAATTAATTACCATTATAAATTTTTAATAAATGTTCTTATCAGTAAACATGAGTAACTTAATGTGGGTCAAATTATGTTATGTTTACATGAAAATTATAAATTATAGAAGAATATTATTAGGTTGTAAATTTATAGCAACATAACTCACTATAGGTTTCTCAATTAACATAACCAACTCTCATGTCATTCTATCTTTACCCCTCACATACCATTAAATTCTAAGGAAAGGTCCATCTTTTCACTAATAAAAAGATATCACTTCAAATATATTAAAGACACATATAGAATTAAAATCATTCATTAATCCTTAAAAAATTTAACTCTCCCAGAATATTATTCAATTTTCATAATCCTCTATCCACACTAAGTCATCCTAATACCTCCATTTCCAAGAAGTATTAAGTTCTCAACATGAGTACTTATCACTCCCTAACCTTTTTTCTTCTTTATCTTCCTCCCCTAAAACTATTTTAAGCATACTAATATAATGAAATAACTATCATTAGTATACTAAAATTTTGTAACATTAATTGAATAATAATTTTTTGACTTCCTTTTTTTCATCCATTGAAAAATTATAATTTCTCCCTTACGTATTTGTAAACTACCACTTCTATGAATGATGTCTTTTATTTTTCACCACCTCCTTTCATGATTGCTTATAAAAATAATATAATATATATATATATATATATATTGGTTATTTATGACATTATTAAGGTTTTATAAAGATAAATTAGGCATTCTATTAATATTTCCATCCTTTAAAAAAATTAAAATTTCACCTATGTTATGTGAAGACTACCACTTCCATGGACAACATGTTTCATTTTTCATCAACACTTTCAAGTATGGATATAAAAATAATTTTATGATTAAATATTTTTAGAAAATTATATTTTCACTTATTTAATGTTCTTAGGGATTAAATAAAAATTAATATCTATTATAAAGTAATTTGTAGATATCTGTAAATTATATGTAACAAGCTCATCATCGATTTAATCTTCATGTATCATAACTAAAAATATCATGGAATAATATTGGAACTTAATAAATAATTTTTAAATTAAATTATAGTACCTTTAATAATATTGGAAAGATAAAGTTTTTAAAAATGAATGAGAATAAATATCTATATTATGAAATTCATATGAGATAATCAATATTAATAATATATGATGATGAAAATAAACAATAACTAAATAATGAATGTAAAACGAATGGTTATAATTGAATAATACAAATAGAAAAGGAAATAGATGCATATAAGGTTCTAAAATGAGTTATTAATTGGGTTATTTTTATTATGCTAGAGGATAAATCAATTCCTTGAATAAAAATAGTTAAGGTAAGGGTTTTATCATATAAATTCTTCTTCTTTGAGATATATTCCATATTCTCCATGTTAATTATTTTTTGTGGTGTATATACTAACTTATGGATTAATTTTATCACACCATTCATGAAATTAAATATATTTACAACTCCATATCAAGTTATATATTTCAATGAAATTTGATTCAAATTTTACTAAATTTATAAGGGTTTTTGTAAACTCCATTTTTTTATTGAGTTATGTTTGAATTATATTTTTTTTCATCTCATGTTTTTTTTATTTATATTTCTTTTTTATGAAGTCATTTATGAATGGTTGTTACCTCAATTATTCTGCATTGACATAATTTTTCCTTTATAAAAATGCGATGTTGTTAAAAATAATTCTCATTCACATTAATTTAAATTTTCCTTCCATGTTCATATTATCTCTTTCAATTTTTTTTTCTTTTTTTTATTTTGAAACCCAAATATGTATTATATCATGTGATATTTTTATTTCTCCTTACTATTATTCAGTTTTGTTTATAATAATTTTTATGATATGGGCCTCAATAATGGTATTTTAAAATATCATTTTTTTCCTTTTATGATCATATATTTTATCTTACAATCCACATTTTATTACTTATCCATTATTTCTTTTCAAAATTCCTTTTTCTATTTTGAAATAATATTTTGAATAGTATTTTTAGAATTTTTATGAAAATGATATTTAAAAGTGACTTGTGACATCATTTTTTATTATAATTTAATTTCATTAGAAATTGTGAAAGGATAATTTTTTAAAATTTTTCCTATATAAATGTATATTTATTGTTTCTTTTTTCAGTTTTATTTAAGAATAATCTACTCCAAGATTTATTTTTTTTCCAAAAAACTATATTTCTTTTGTTTTTTAAAATATTTTCTTATAATGGATATAAAAATGTAAATGGAATTTTTTCTTAATTACCTAAGTAAATTATTACTATTATTTTAACTTTTTTTTCATATATGTCCAAATAATTGGAAGTTTTATATATTTAACTTGATATATTATCTAATGATACCATCCAAATTCTTTATTTAGATGGATTATGAACATGTTATTCTATTTTGACTAGGTAAGTATTGACATGTCATATGTTTGTTATTGAAGAATTTATTTTTATTAATAAACAAGAAAAATTGATCATGTATTGTATTTATCATTAAATATATGAGAAAATAATTCAATAGGTGTAAGTTACGGGTGAGAATGATAATAATATATCCCCTCAATGCATCTCTAGGTATAATGAGATAAAAGTGTTTGGATATTTGGTGTAAGCCTACCCTTGTAATAATTTTGTCTTGTATGTGGCCATAATGGTAAAATTATTGACTTGGATAAGTTTATGATGGTAATAATAATTTGTTAGTTTTTTTCATGAAAATAATAATAATGTCTTGGCTATATAAATGATAAAATGAATATTATATTGTATATGGTCATGATGGTAAGAATAATCTCTTGAAAGATTCATTTATCATGATATCAATTTGGTTGAAATTATAAATTCCATCAATATAGATTCAATTATTATTTTTATATAATCCATGGATTTATTTCATACTTTGGTGATTAGTTATATGGGATTATTTAATTTATTTATTATTTGAAAACTATTTAAGACTTTTTTATTACATGATAACTTACAATATAATCTATCCCTTATTGATAATTTGATCTTTCCTTTATGATGTTTCCATTTCATTAGGTTAATAAGATGAGTAATAAATATGATATATTTATAAGGGTATCATATGTGGAAAATTTTTTAGGTGATGTTGAATACTTATTATAGAATAAGGAAATCTTGATATAATGGGAAAATTTCCATTTATGGGAGCAATATGAGTTTTTTAGATAAAATTTCTTCCTAAATATCTAAAACTCTAAACCAAAAAGGTCCTTGGTGTATAAGTTAATCAATATTTTTGGTTGATATTGTAATAATGAATTGTTATGTTTGGGTCACTTAGTTGGTTACAAAGACGATACGTAAAAGGATATGTTTATTCACACTGGAT
Source organism: Viscum album (assembly GCA_963277665.1). Taxonomy (NCBI): domain Eukaryota; kingdom Viridiplantae; phylum Streptophyta; class Magnoliopsida; order Santalales; family Viscaceae; genus Viscum; species Viscum album. Next base: position 1,360,154,903 of record OY728152.1, on the reverse strand, counting down.
TCCAGTAGTGCGGGTATAGGGCATCCTAGTTGGTATAAAAGTAGGGTTTATATGACTTTAGAGGTTAATTAGAGTATATGCCTGAGGAATATGTATCCCTTAGGGTTGGTATGTGATTTAATGTCCTGGAAATTTTGGATATTTTTGGAAAATATTAATAATTTTTAAGAGTATACATGATTGATTCATTTATTGATTGGTATGAATTTTTTGTTTGGGGAAGAATACTAGATAAAATTAATGAAAATACTAGGTTTAATATTAAATTTCAGAAAACATTTTAATTGTTTGGTAAAGTATAGAGTTTTTGATGTCCTAGAAATATCATCTATTTCTGGATACACACAAGTGGATGCAGGCTCTGGAATAGATTCACTTATGGGTAATAACCATGAAAAAGAATGGTTGAGTGTTGATCTTCACTCAATACAAAACAAGTTATCCTAGTCAGACACCTGGTTTAACACTCATGGGGGATATAATTTCATGATTCAATTTTTTTTAAACCATTATGAAGGATTTGAATATAATATCATGTAATTTGATGATGTAATATATAAAAATAAAGGCAGGAAAACCTAATAGTAAAATAAAGATGGATAATATAGGTTAAAACTAAATAAAATTAAGGTACCATAATATTAGTTGCTTATGATTTTTCATATTATCAACTTTAACAATTTTTATCATAAATATTTTGGTTTTGGTATTTGGTGAGAATAGGATCATAGAAATGTAGCTCTGAAAGGTATGACCCAAGAAACTATTAAGGAAGCATATTTGGTACAAATAACTAAGATAAATTAAAATTTCAACATATTCCTATAATGAAGGAAAGATGAGTTTATAAGTGTTACTATTATATAATATGTTTGACATCTCATTAGAAACTATAACATAAGTTCTTTCTATCCAATATATACCATTATATAATTACATTAGTAAATGAAAATTAAAATTATGAGGATATAATTTAACAGGGAGAATGTCAGACCCTTGAATTTATGAAATTTTTTTCTCCTTAATCTATATGATTATTACTCTTTAATAGGTATATATAAGTAATTAAATTTCATTAAGTAATAAGTCTTACAGAATAGTATTAAAACTAAGAACACTTTGTTTTCTTTATAATGAAACACTAAAACAAAAGTAAAAACCAAGAATTATTACATACCATATTTTTTTACATCCTATAAAAGTGTATAAAAAAAGTGGGAAATTATTTGAAAATAATAATATCTTTACAACCAGAAAACCATCTCGATCATTTTCAACCTTGAGAATCACTAATAATCGAACTAAACCTACAAAGAGAACAAAATAATGAAGAAAGAAAGCATTATCATTAATATATAATGATTGGAAATATTTGTGAAGTGAGAATGGAATGAATGAACGATTTTCATAATGGTATATATAGGGAAGAAATATGACTGTTATATATATAGTTGACAGAAATATGGTCATTAAAAATATGGTTGTTGGAGACATGGTCATTGGATATATATATATTTATCCAATAGGTATACTACGGTAGTATAGTTTTAGTAAATTTTTTTAAATAATATATATATATATATATATCCATTTGGAAATGGTTTTTTATATTTTAGTTTATGGTAATTTTTTATTGTAATTTGGATTTATATAAATATTTTACTTATGGTACTATTCTCCATATGTAGTTTTATTTTGAGAAAATTGAATTCTATCTATTTCTTTCACTATTTGTGTGAAAAAAATATTCCCACCTTTATCTTGTATGATTCCAATTTCTAGTCACAAACCTGTGGGGATTGGGAATGCCCTTAAGGACTTTTCAAAACCATATTAGTTATCAGAGTAATAGTGTATTCAGGTTGGTTCATGACAAAGTTCTATTATAGGTGTTGGTTAAGAATTTTTTATTGATGTTAGTATGTAGTTGTGTAATATTATTGAAACTTAAGAGGTAGTTACAATTGATCTCCTAACCATATATCACTGAAATGAGACTTAAGTCACAATGGGAGGTTTGGGATAGACTTATTGAGGATTAGTTCTAGTATTTATCCTACTTTTAATTTGGATAGATTGAAATCTAAATATTGTTTATCTATATATTGGGATTTATTTTACTTGTTTATTTTGTTTGAGTGTTGTTATATGAAACCTTTTTAACATCTTAAATATTGTTTTATGATGTTGTGAAGCATCATACCTCTGAGAAGACATGAGATTTTGATCTAGGAGGAAGCTGTTGATGAACCACAATGAGAAAATCCTATTATATACCCAAATCTGGTTAATGTTTTTGTTCTTGATGTCCAAACTCTGGGGCTAGAACCTATACCTATTCCCAGTTAGGATCCAGTTATGGAACCTCATAGGGATTAATTATGGATTCATGCTCAAGAGTTCCTTCACAAAAAAACTACCAGTGTTCCAAGGCTCAAACAATCCTCAAGAGTCCAAGGATTATTTGATAAGGGTTTAAATTTTATTTGAGTTCTTGTAGATTCTTGATTCTATCAAGGTGAAATGTTCCACCTTCAAGCTAGAGGGACCTTTCTTGAGATGTTGGGAAACTATTGTGACAACAAATAAGCATGATAGCTTAGAGTGTAAGGGAATTAAATCTATTTTCACCGACTATTTCTATCTAGAGTTGATGGTGTTGGCCAAGGCTATAGAGTTTTTCAATCCCAAGAAAGCTGATAGGACCATGACAGAATATGAAAATATCTTTACTGATCTTGTAAACTTTTCACCTAATATTGTATCGAACAAGAAGATGAATATTTTATGGTTTAATATGGGATTTCAATCTGATATTCATTTTTATGTTTTATTAATGAAGCTCCATTCTTATGTTAATGTTTTGGATAGAGTGTTGATGGTTGAGATGAACCTGGATGGAAATTTAGGGTTGATAGAAGATCTTTTTTATCCCAAAGGTTATTAAGTGAGTTATTTCAAGGTAAAGAGAAAGCATGATGATTCTCATAGTGTCTCTTAATATTAAGGTTCTTCTAGACCTTCTATAGTTCTTGTTAGATTCCCTTCGATTTGATACCAGTGTGTCAAACCTAGGCACTCAAAATGAGGTTTCACTGAGGCACCCAAGGTATGCGGTTCCTGTGAATTCTAAGGTCACTTTCATATGTTCTATCATGTTTATTCTATTCCCCATAGAGGCACATGATCATTTATACCAAATATTAATGTGGTGAAACCATATAATTAGAAGACTATAGGGTTCTTTCCACATGCATTTTCAATGAAGCTTCTTCACATAGTGGAAGAGTATCCAGAATAATGAGATAAGGTTCTGGTGACTATGAGAGGTAATATCACTATTGATTCATCTTTTGTGACTCTATTGGATATCAGTGTATCTTATTCATTTATTTAAACCTTTATTATGAGTTTTCAAAAATTTTATATGGAGATTTCATCTTATATGATGGATATTACTACACCCATCAGAACCTAGAGAGTGTAGGGTCTTTAGTTTCTTGCTAATGTGTACTCTTTTTCAAAGACTAATATTTCTTGGGATTTTATGGATCTTAACATGAAACCTCTTTATGTTACATTAATAGTGTATTGGATAATTTCTAATAATACCCAAATGGATTTCTATCTTCGGCGCGTCTCCTTTACTACACCCAATGCAATGTGTTGTATCATTCAAGGAGAATGGGACCTAAGGATGATTTGAGTTGTACTTTCTTATATAGAGTTGGGGAAATTGATATTGGTGTTCTGTTTTGATCTGGATAAAGATACCTTTGGTGATGATCTCACTGTAGTTGTTGTCGAGTTTCCCAACGTTTTTCTTTCAGACTACTCTAGTTTTCCACCTGTAAAGTAGCTAGAGTTTTCTATCAACTCAGTTTCTATTACTCAACCAATTTCGGTTCCTTCTTAATGCATGGAACTAGATAAATTGAAAGAGTTGAAGTATTATATGGATAATAATTTTGAGAAAGGATTTATATTCTTGAGTCTGTCACCATGGGTGGAATCTATTCTATTTTCTAAGAAAACTGATCGATATATTTGACTTTGAGTTTATTACTGAAAACTCAATCGAGTTACGGTAAAGAAAAAATATCTATTTCCATGGATTGATAATTTTTTTGATTATTTAGAGGGTAAAGTGGTTTTCAAAGACTAATATTCTAATTGGTTATCATCATTTTATAAGAAAATAATTTTACATTCATTAATCCACCTTAAAAAAGGTATGGATATTATGAATACATTTTCATGCCATTTGGTCTAACCAATGCTATTGAAGTATTTACAGATTTAAATAAAAATATGTTCCATGAGTATTTTGATACATTCATTGTATTATTTTTGGATAATATCCCTGTTTACTCTAAGTTAGAGGAGGATCATGTGTGATATTTTAAAGTAGTTCTAGAATTTTTGAGAAATCACCAAATTTATGCAAAGCTATCGAAATGTGATTTCAAGATTTGGTAAGAGATTTTTTTTGGATATGTGATGTTAGAACTGGTATATCAGCAAATCTTGAAAAGGTTAAAGCTATTATGGCATGGAAGAAACTAATAAATGTTTTCATGGTTCATAGCTTCCATAGGTTATCTAGATATTATTACTAATTTGTAAAGGTATTCTCAAATTTTTCTTCTCTGATGACGGATCTAACTTATATGGTAGTAAATTTTTCTTAGTATGAGAAATGTTAGAGTTATTTTCTTGAAATAAAATATCTTTTGACGGCTGTTCCAGTGTTGACTCTTCCATAGGATAGGTAGGGTTATGTGGTATTTTGTGACGAATTATGTTCAGGTTTGGGATATTTTCTTATGCAGTGTGATCATGTCATTTTTTATGGATCTCTGAAACATAGGCCACACAAGAAGAATTATCCAACCCATGAACTTGAAAAAGCAGTTTTGATTCATTCACTTAAGATTTGGTGGAATTATATTTTTGGGGAAAGGTTTACCATGTATTTTAACCAAAAAATCCTGAGTTATATCTTCTCTCAAAAATATTTGAATCTACACCAGAGGAATTGTGTGCAATACCTGAAATATTTTTCATTTGACATCACCTATACCCCAACCCAGGGAAATGTAATTACATTCCTGATACTTTAAGAAAAAAATTCGAACCCAGGACATTAAAGAATCATCAGAAGAGTAGAAATTGATGTATATTTTTTCACAGTTTCATATAGAAATTTGAGAATTCATGACCAAGGTTTTCATATCTAGTGTTTTTTTTACCTCCCCTCTTATTGAGATGATTCTTTAGGAATAAAAAATTGATGATGGATTCTGTATCATTAGAGAATCTCTTTATGATGGGGATATTGTTATTGAGTGGCTGCTATCCATATATGGAATTATATGATATCAAAATTGATTTTTGTACCGTTATTGTTCAGGAAATATTTTATGGGGTCTTTCCATAATTACCACTGGGTAGTGCACCCAGGAACTATAAAGATGTTCTATGACATGAAAAAAATATTCTGGTGTCTTGTATGAGATGGGACATTACTGGTTTTCTCTCTAATTTTTATATATGCCAATAGGTTAAGGCCAAACACTAGATAAACTCATATTTTCATCAATTATTTATAGTTCCAACATGGAAGTGGGATGAGATCTCTATGAACTTTTTCGATTGGTTTCTACATACCTTGATAAAGAAGAACATGATATGGGTCGTGATCAATAGGCTGAAAAAATTGGCTCACTTCATACCCATTCATGATAAAACCAATGTTTAAGAGTTGAGAAATATCTATATAAAAGATATTTTTCATTTTCATGGAGTTAAATATGATATAGTCTCTAATATAGATACTCGTTTTACTTATGTCTTTTGCACAGGCCTTTAGGAGGCTTTGGGATCTAAGGTTCATTTGAGTATGACATACCATACATAGCCAGATGGCTAGAAAAAATAGCTATAAACATTATCGAGGATATGATTCATGCTTGCATCCTTGATTTTTATGGGTTTTGGGATGATAAATTGGGGTTGGTTGAGTTTTCTTACAACAATATTTATTAGTTAATGATCAAGTTGGTTTCTTTTTAGGTATTGTATGACAGACCTTGCAAATCTTTGTTGTGTTGGTCAGAGATCAGTGAAAGCTTCTAGGTTAGACTGATCCTGGTTTAAGAGATAATAGTGAAGATTTAGTTTATTTTCCTGAGAATTTTTATGGCAGAGATCCTATATAAGTATTATGATGATCTTCATCACATATTATTGTAATTTTTAGTTGGTGACCAGGTGTTCTTGAAAGAATCACCCTGTTTCAGTCATTGATGACTTGGGAGGAAATGTAAGCTTACTCCTCATTTCATGGGACCTTTTGAGGTTGTTAAGAAAGTGTGGAAAGTGGATTTCCATTTATCACTTCTACTATAGCTGACATCAATACATAATGCGTTCCATGTATCTCAACTACAAAAGTATCCTTTTGATCCATCTAATGTTCTGAACTGGATTGATCTTGATATTGAGCTTGATTTATCTATGACTGAGCATCCATTTAGGATAGTTAATTCTAAAACCAAGGTAATTCATTAGAGGATTATTTATTTGGTTTGAGTGAAATGGAAACATGGTTCTAATACTCACAAGACATGGGAGAGGGAGGCACTGATGAGAGAGCAGTGGCCTCAAATTTTTGACACAGAAGCTTCTTGACATGATTTTTGGGGACATAAAGTGTCTATGGTGGGAAGGTTGTAAAATCCCACTACTATTTTTGGGAACTCATTAACCCCTATTTAGACTATTCTTTGGTTGGGTCTCATTTAAGGGTACTTTGGGTGAAATTTGAAATTTTTTGGAAGGCTTTTAGGATGTACATTGTTAATGTATGGTTTGACGAAATCGTGTTCCCTGCTAGTGAAAACCATTCAAACCCAGGTACTGAGGGTTTTCAAAGTTGGTACATGGTTTAAAAAATCATGCGTCCAAACTATATAAACCATGAACACCTTTATTTTGGGAACATAGTTATGTTGAACAGTTCGACAAACCGTGCGACCCTACCCATCTAACCATGTGTATTGGAAATGTTATTTCTAAAACAATGTTTACTAAACGATTAATTCTTTCATAGAGGACCATAGAAGTTATTATAGCTCCTCCAAAACCCTTATTAATATAATCAATGTGTAGTAAACATTATTCGTTCTCTTCTCAGTAAGAGTTCTTCTCCCATTCTCTATTTCCCACTCCCTTCTTATCTCCTCCTTAGGGTTTGATATATCTCCATGTTGTTTGAGGATCTAATCTCCATTTTATTATATCTTTAATCTAGGTTTGATTCTTGGATCTCCATTTTTGATGTTATTAATTGGTGAACCCCATTTCAGAAGTTTTGTTACGTGATCCCATGATATTTGACTGGTGGTTCTGTTTAAATTTGGACAATTGATTTAAAGATAAATTTATTTATTTAAATTAAATTTATTTCAATTAGTTTAGTTAAAACATAATTCTCATTGAATAGGGATTTTAATTTTCTTTTGCATGAAATCTTGGGGAAACCCCCAAATTCCAATGAATTGGGGTGTGATTTTCAAATTTGACAGAAATTGTGAAATTAAATTGTGGAATTAAATTATGAATTTTATTTTTTAATTTTATTTCAAATTAAAAATTTGAGAAAAATGGATTCAATTTTATTATAAGAAACTATTTGGTTTTATCCTAGAAAAGTCATAAATTGATTAAAAACTCATGTTTGTTTTTTTAAATAGAACTGGAATTTTTTAGTGGAAAATGGGTTTATTGTATTTTGAATAGTTTTAAGATAAATTGAACATTATTAATTATTGTTTGAGCATATAGAAGCCTAGATAGTTAGTGAGTTATTTGGGAAAACACTCCATGGAAGCTTTACAAGTCTAACAAAAATAGTGCAGTAGGTCCCGCCCTTAATGGGATGGCGATGAGTCCTCTTTGACTAGTGTCTGGGGGGTGTTTGTACACATATTTCCATGATCACTTATTCGAGTGTGTGATAATCGCATATCATGGAACTATCGTACCTCTTGGTAGCTGACCATGTTGCCTATTTTTTTTTTATTTTTACATATTCCATTATTTATAAACTTTTTCACCCATGCGTTGTGAATTTATATAAAATATTTTACATTAATTTTTTATTAACCTATTGTTTTAAAGTATTTCCATCAATTTAAATGTAAATCATGATTTTTTTAAATATTATTTTGTGCTGCCCTACCTGTTTATTTAAAATTGAAAGCTTTATTTAGTTTATTAATGTGGAATATTATTATGGAATATGTGGTGATACCCTGTTAGGATCTTAGATCACATGCTAACTATGATTTTGGGGCTTTGTTGATTTCCTTATGACAGGTTTAAACAAGGGGAAAGAAATAATTTAATATGGTTCTCATTGTTGATATTTGGTCTTGGTGTGTTCTTTCTATTGAGACTTGGGTTATTTATATTTTATTTTATGGTAATTTGTTATTGTACTTTGGGTTTATATACCTATTTGACTTCCAATGCGATTTTCCCTATAGAGTTTTCTTCTGATCATACCAAACTGTATCTATTTATTCCACTATTTTTGTGCTATAATCATTCCCACATTTATCTTATATATTTCCATGTGCTATTCTCCAACCCATAGGAATCAAGAATGCCCTTCATTCCATGTTAGTATCAGATTAGTTACTAGGGTACCAGTGTTTCTAGGTAGGTTTGTGACATAATAAATTTACTTTAAAATATATAAAATGTTTTACCTTTTTTGATTGTATATTTTATAACTCAATCTAAATTTTCTCACTTATCTCCGATTTCATTTCAAAAAAAACATTTTTCTCTATTTAATTAATTTTTTATAAATTATTATAGATTTCTTATTGAAAATGATATTTAAAAGTGGCCCCTGAGTTCATTTTTGGTTAACCATAACATTCTTTAAAAAAAGAAAAAGGAATATTATTTTAATTTTTTCATAAAAATGAATTTTTACTCCCATAAAATAAATTTTATCTATGAAACTCTACCGTATAATATTTCATGTTTTCAAAAATAAAATTCTATTCTCTTTAAATAATAATTATTTTAAAAAGGTTCTAAAAAATGTAATGGGTATTTTTTATTCTTTCTATAAGAGAAATTTTCATATTCTTTTACAAGTTTTTTCATCCATGCTCACATCCATTAAAACTTCTTATCTTTCACTAAGGTTATGATCTAATGATACCGTACACCTTATTTATATGTATGAATTATGAACATGTTATCTATTCATTAATCAGGTAAGGTATTAATATCCCATATGTTCTTAATTAAAAAATATGTTTATTTATTTATATGGAAAGTTGATTATGTATTGTGCTGATTATTCAATATATGAGGAAATAATTTCTCATGTCTAAGTGATAGGTGAGACCCAAAATTGTATAGATCATTGATGGATCAATAAGTATCATAAGACATACAATTTTGTATATTTGATGCAATACTAACTATGTAAGAAAAATGTCCTATCTATAGTCATAATAGTAAGAATAATTTCTTAGATTAGGTCATGAAAATAAGAATAATATCTTGGATAAAGTTATAATGATAATAATAATGTCTTGGTTATGGTTGTTATGATAATAATAACTCCTTTCATGAAAACATGATGGTAAGAATAATTTCTTGGATATAGTCATGGAGATAAGAATAATTTCATGGTTAATGTCTTAGTGGTAAGATTATGATGGTAGATGTTATGCATTCCATCACTATGGAATCAGCTCTTGAAATCAATGTTATTATTATTATTATTATTCCATCCATGGATTTATTTAAAACTCACATGATCAGTTATATAACATTATTTAATTTATTTATTCCTTTCATATTATTAATTCCTTATCTATTACAAGATAAATTCTTATATACACTACCATTACTGAGTATTTGAGATTACCCTTTTTATGTTTCTATTTACCCAGGTTAAAAATAAGATTAATACATTTGATATATCTGTAAGGGTTTCTCATGTGGAGAATTTTTTATAATATGTTGAAGACTCATTTTAGAATAATAAATTTTGGTATAATGGAAAAAATATCCATTAGATGAGAAATATATGGGTTTTATTAAATAAAAGGTTTTCTTAACTATATAAAACTATAAACCTAAAAGGTCCCTAGTTTATAACCAAATAAATATTTTCTATTGATGTTGTAATAATTAATTGTTATGTGTGGGTTTCTTTAATTTGTTTCAACGACGATATATAAAAGGATATGTTTATTGACACTGTATTCTTTGAGTGTGGGTCTAGGGATCACAATTGGTACCAAATCATAATTTAGATAACTCTAGTGGTTAAAAAGTATACATGATTAGGGTATAGTTATTCATTAGGTTTGGTATATGATTTAATGTCAATGAAATTTAAGATATTTTGGGAAGATATTAATAAATTTTGAAAGTATACTTGATTAATGTATATATTTATTGGTATGCATATTTTGTGTAGGGATAAGGACTAGATAACATTAATGAAAACCCAAGGTATAATATTAAATGTAGGAAATAATATTAATTTTTTGGAAAAGTATAGAGTGTTTGGTTTTTTAGTAATAATATAACTCTCTAGATATAAATAAGTGTATATAGGATCTCATAAAAAATTAACCTAGGTGTAATAATCCTAAAAATGTTGGTTGAGTGTCAAATCAATCTTTACTTAGTGTAAAATAAGTGAGCCTAACATAAAAACTCATTTAACACTCCCTGGGGATATAGTTTAGTGATTCAGAAGATATTTACGAACCATTATACATGATTTAAATATATTATTATAGAATTTGATGATGTAATATATAACCAGTAAGGTTAAAAAACCTAATTTTAAAATAACCATCGAAAATATACATTTTACCTAAAGTACCATTGGTTTAAATGAAGGTTTCATAAGATAAGGAACGTATGATATTTTATATTATCATGTTTATCAATTGTTATTAGATCCTTTTTGCTTTTGGTATTTGGTTAGGAAAATGATTAAGAAAATCATGCTTGGAATGTTATGTCCCTAGAAACTAATAAGTAAGCATATTTGGTACTAATGTTTAGGATAAATGAAAATATAAAAATGTTATTATTATGAGGGAAATATAAGTTTCCTTGTATTATCCTTATATATTAAGGTCGATATCTCATTAATAATTATATCATAAGTTTTGTTTATCATATCATTACCATAGCTAATTTCATTAGTGAATGAAACTTGGAATTTCTAAGAAGAAATTTATTTAAGAGAGGGATAATGTAACACCCCATATTTTAGGAAATTTTTTTTCTTCCTTAATCTACCAAACTATTACACTTAAACAGGTTTATATATATATCGAATGAATTAAACCTGAGTAGAAAAAAACTCTTAAAAAATATGAATCAAAATAAATACACTTTTTGATTCACAATAAAATAGTATAATAAAATTACACACCATGAATTATTGCATTCCCTGATTTATTACATCCTTTTAAAGTTAATAAACTAAAAGGGGATAATAAATATATGAGAATAATATCTTTACAACTATAAAACCCCTTGGATTATCTTCAAACTTGAGAATCACCAGTAGTGATGCTAAACCAATAATGATAAATAAAATCATGAATGGAGAAATAATCATCCTTACTATTGGAGTAAAGTTGTGATTTTTAAGTGAGAATGGAATTAATGAATGATTTTTGTAAGGTTATTTATAGGAATGAAATTTCACAATTATATATTTAGTCATTGGAAATAGGGTTGTTGGAAATATAGTTGTTGTAGATATGGTCGTTAGATACTCAATGATAAAATAGGTATACTAATGTTGTTTATTGTTTGTAACAAATTTAAAATAATATATTTTAGCAATAATAAACAATGAAACAAAAATATAATATTTAATTAAAATATTCTAATATAAATTTTTTATATGTTATATATTATAAATAAACAATTAAATTAATTAAACAATGAAATTTGGGATTAATAAAAATTTATTGAAAATATATATATGGAAATAAATTAATAAATATTCCATAGTTATTTCTAGCTAAAATGTATGAATGAATTCATTTTGGGCATAGAATACATTTTAATTTTTTTATAGGTTATTCAAACTTATATTAAAATAAATATTTATCTCCCTGATAAATTTAATCTGATAAAATGGTTTTCATATATTGGATCAATGTATTTAAATTTGGTAATAAAATAAATTTAATTTTTAGGCATAAAGATAAGTTACCAATGTTAATGTTTATTACCGTAGTAATGACGAAAGAGTTATTTTCAAAGAATTTTTTTTATAAAGTTTGTGTGACTATTATCCAAATAAGTAATGCCTTGACCCTAAAATCTTAGATTCAGTGAATTATTTTAATACATTGACATGATTACAAGGAATCGTATCTCAAAGGACCAGTCTATTTAGCTGTCTTGGAAAATAGATTACATACATGAACTTTACATTAAAAATAAAAAATAAAATACAACATAGATAATACTTTGAGAACACCATAATTCTTATTACTTAACCTTATATATAAAAAATAAAACACTTCCTGGTAGCTTGGGAAAATAAAACATAAAAAAGGGGTGAGTTCAGATGCTCAGTAAAGGTAAAAAATATAGCTAAAGCTATCATAAATAAAAACAATATTTTAAGTCAAGGTATAAAAATAAAACAATGTACTTTTAAACATAATATTCAACATAATATGTAAAGAATAAATCAAATAATTCCATTTTATTACTCACATGAATATTCTACTAGTCAAATAATCATATGTAATAGTAATAACTAACCTCATAATGAGGGAATACATAATGCCAGACATCATAACCACACCGTCATGGCCTCATTCCGAGACCATATATAACCATACCGTCAAGGCCTTGTGCCAAGACAATAGTTTGTCCTATGAGACCTTCTGATGCATCGAGGGGATATATCAACCCCCTTCACTTACTAATTCCAATTCATTCCTCATATTAAAAGGGTGAATCATAACATAAACAGTCGTATTAAAAATAGCATAAAAAATGTTCATACTTCAACCATAAAACATGAATGGTATAAAAATAGAACATCCATAGTCAAACATATCATAAAACTTTAAATACAATATGGAAGACTGTATAATAATAAATCAAACTCAATTAATCATAAAATATAAAAAAGGATGTTGACATAGATGAAAATAATATAATAAAATCATTGAAACTCTTTGGGAGAGATATTCCTTTTTTACATTGGAAAAAATTAAAATACACACAATAATAAAAAAAATTTATTTTTAAGATAAACCTGTAATATTGTTAGGGAATATTCAAAATTTTAAGGTATCACAATGGTTGAAAATATTCACTCTCACCGTATTAGTTAAAAAACATTCTTTCCTTAATTTTTCGAAAAGGTCATAAAGTACCTCATCTAGAAAATGGCAGAAAGATTGATTTCAAAACATTTTATAAAAACTAAAATGTGGGTAAAAATGTCTTTAAACAATTTTTGATAACATTTTGAAATAAATTTTAAGAAACATTAACATGGATGATAAATATGTCCCAGTAGATATGTATATATAAACAATCTCGAATAATAGTGAGATTGTAAAATACAACCTTATCTTGTACTTTCCTTTAGTCGAGGGTGATTTAACCTACATTATAATGGTTAAAGAATGTTATTAAATTATAATAGGGCCATATATATATTTTTATGTCATATATTATCCTATTATATCATTTTGTTAAAAATATTTTAGTATTACCATTATTTCGGGTGTGAATTGTTTTTTTTCCTATGCATATTTTGTTGTGGAAGTCATGTTTATTATGCATAGGATATATTTAATTCATATATATAATGATATTAAGTTTATAAAAATGATATTTACTTATCATATGAATTTTATAATTATTCTTTAATGGTTGACATGGAGAATGAATGTCATCGCATCATGGAGACAGTAGGCCGTACGTACGGACTAGCGATGATATCATTCCTTTAATGGTTAAATGGTATGAAATTTGATGGTATATTAATTATAAATAATAATAATCATATCATATTAATTATTTATATCCATTATACTCATCATTATACCCATCCAAATAAGGTAGCATTGAATAAAAAATTTCCCCATGACGTGGAGACCGTAAGCCATACATATGCACACATGATGATTGTGTTATTCGTAGGATGAATAAAAGGAGGAATATGGTTTTACCATAATTATAATAACATATAATAATATATATGATAATTGAGTTATTAATTCAGTATGTAAACCACATATGAAGAGGATGTAGAAGAAGAAAAGAAATTGAATTGAATGGGTAAAACAATTACCTCTTCTTCGAGTGTCTCCTTTTAATCTACACAAAAGGACTCCTTCGGTTGGATTTTTACCCAATGTTTGGAATCTAGAATAAATTTATAGAAGTTGGGAGTATAATTTATTAGGGTTTTTCTGAGAAAAATGCCTTTAGATGTGTGAATAAAAGATAAAGAGAGGTTCCCATTAAATGGAGAGGGGAGGGTCACTTTTGGAAACTCCCAAAATATTAAAGTATAATATAAATATTCTAAATCCAAACACTTAAAAATGGCCCATAAATGAAAATTAGAATAAATTTTAGACTATATAATACCCCATTGTGATTATTTAACATTTTTTGATATTTAAATAATTTAATAATAATTTAATTTAATAAGATATCATTATTTCGAAATTTGATACCATTAATTTAATTTGAATTAAAATACATTAAGACAAAGTGGTAATTTGAATGTAATGATTTAAAACATATAAAATATATCTTATAGATCTATGAAGTCCCACATACACATTTATTAATTCAAAATATATAAAAATATATTATTAAAATCATTTATTCTATTTTTATGTTAATTAAATAAATATTGTTTTAGAATTGAAAAAACATTTAAGGCAATTATATAACTTATAAAAATTAAAAATAAATTTATTTAATGAAACTTATATAATTTATATCAAAATATACATTTATATTCATTCATAGATTCATTTTTTCTCTATGTGGACACATAAAAGATATTAAAAATACAAGATTGTGATATTTTGTAACTATTTTTAATTTAAATAATATATAATTTATTTTCATGGAAAAGTGTCCACTAAATAACTAAAAATTTATATTAATGTGATAATGATATAATATTATTTATCCCATAATTTTTGGAAATGTTTTGGTTATATTTTAAACCTTATAATTTTGATTTACCCTTAATTAATCTATTCAATTTTAATTGTTGTAATAAAATTTCAAATATTAAAAGGTTATAAATTTGTACTTATATGGTGTAAATTTTCCATGAATGGGAATTTTTTGACATTTTAGACCATATAATAAGAATTTTTTATTTTTTAATGATTTATAATATTTTTAGATAATTTAATAAAGTATTATCTCTATAAAATATCAATAGTGTGAATTTTAACACTATTCATAACATTGTCTTTAATTAAAATCTAAACAGAAAGATAAATTAGAACCGAATCATTTAATATACTCCTAACTTGTCATAGTAACCTATTAACTTAGTGGTGAACCTTAATTAATTAAAATTTTATTTCTTTTAATATTTTTAAAACCATTTATTTGATATTTCTATTAATAAAATAATTACTTCTTCACTATTGTGTTATTATTTATGGTAATTATTTAATATATAAAAATTATAAATAATTTTCTATTATATATGTAATTATTTTATAATAAATAATACTATTTATAATCTATGTTATCTACTTATTATCCCTATATTAAAATTAATATACTTATATTAATTGAGAGTGTGACATTTTATCACATTTATTGATTTTAATAATATTTATGTCATTTTCATGACAAATTGTCCATTAAGTGAGTTCATTTATAATATTAGGAGATAATGATATACTTTAGTCATCCAATATGATTTTTATAGGTTTTAGGATAATTTTATATTTTTATTTTTACCTTCAGTTACCCTGTTTACCCTTAACCATCGTAAATAAAAAATTACTAAAGTTACTATTCATAATGTCAAAAAAATAAAAGAAACCTAGTTACATAATTTGGAGCCACAGATCCCACAAATTAAATCCATTTTTAAAAATTCATAAAATAGATTTCATAGTAATTAAATTAAAATTAGTCCCATTAATGGAACGAGAAAACATGTTTTTAAAAAAGTAAAAACAATCAAAAAATTGACATGTGTTTATATCTAATTTTAATGTGAAAATTATTCCAATGACCTAAATTATTTTAAATTATAAAAATATAATCTAATTATAATTTAAAACCAATCAAATTTATAATTTAACACCATAAATTATTTTTATGGAAAAAGTTATTTTCTATTAAAATTTAGTATTTTCACTATTCATCAAAACATGAAACTTATGAGAAAAATAAAAAAAATTGAATGAAAGTAAATTTTGACATTAAAATTTCAAATAGGAAGTTTATTTTTTCAAATTAAAAATATAATAGTGTAAAATATTGTATTAAAAATGAGTTTTCCATTAAAAGGCAGAAAACAACATTTTTTGACATATACTTCTTTCATTTGAAAAATTGATTTTTTTCTTATATCATGTATTGAAAATAAATAAGATGAATTTTAAAATTTTATGGAATATATAAAATTCAAAATGTGTTTAATACTATTCATTACCACTAATTTAATGTCTATTTTATATATTATATTAAATAATAATATTTTATTAATATATTGGTGTTTGGTAAAACTGGGCCTTGTATGAAACACAAGAAAAATAATTTTTGTGTGTAGAGTAAGCTTAACATGGTCTTGTGTAAAAATAAATAAAGAAACAAAATTAAATTTATTCAGAATTGAAAATATTGTAAATTCTCGAGGTGTTACATTCTTCTCTCCTTCAATAAACTATGTCTTCACAATTTGAAATTGAACTCATAATATAAAAGGTTGATACTAAAAAAATACCTTTATGGAAAACCCACATCAGATATAGGGTTAATAAAATATACTCTTAATAAAAGGGAAAGGGAAATTTAACGATCACCACCAAATTTGGATTTTGAACATGAGAACATTACTAGCCAGTAGAGATATGTTCTTGGAGGAAAAATGTAAATATTTATAGGGCATGATTGAGGTAATCAATCACAAACAAGTTAATAATAAATGGAAAATTTAGGGCTTTAAAACCATGAATCTATGATGATTTAAAATGAAATCGGTTCAAAAAAATTATGGTATTAACATAATATATTTTTTAGACACTATTTCCTAGAGTTGAAGGATTATTTTATTATCCAAAGGAGAACTCAAGAAAACTTACTTGATTCTATCAATGTCATACTTTGGTTGTGCTTAGATATAATTTTACTTCATTTTATTCACTTGGAGATAGATATTCCAGATGATTCTTTATGAATGAAACACTTTTAATGATTCAATATGGTCCATGAGTATTTCATTCAACCAATAAATGTTTACTAAAACCAAAAAGGTTAGAAAATAATATCCAATAAATCATACTTAAACATTAAAAAATAATATCCAATGTTTAACTCAACCCATTTTATCCTTAAGACTCAATCAAAATACTTTCATCCAAATTCACTCTCCAAAAAGGGATATATATTTCCAAAATACATTAGATCCTCTAAAAAACGTAATGTAGATCTTATTGTCATATAACTATATCAACTTAAAAACTAAAATGAAATCATTCATACTTACAAATCATTAATGAAGAAGTACTTCCAAACAATCCTTACATATGGCATGATTCCTATAACTAGAGCACCAATAATGAAATAATTCTTGAATCCGAATACAAAATAACCTTAATCATTCCACTTCATTATTAAAACCTTAACTATACTTCAAGATCATATTACTTAATACCTCTTTCATTTAATTTCCCTTTTGTAATCTCTTTATCTTCAGCAGTATAATCATTTCATGTATAACCTTGCTGATTATAACAATTTACAAAAAATCAAAGCACAAAGTGAGAAAAAAAATCATAGTGATATTGTTATAAAGAATCATTTATAATATCTCTAAATGATTCCATCTTATTCTCAATCCATAATTAAATAAGATTAACCTACATTATCCCTTACCAAATTTAAAGGATGATATCATATTATTAGACTTATCCTTAAAGTCATTCTTGGGGTTATGTTTTCTAATCTATTTTTTCTAAATCTAAT
This sequence comes from Viscum album, assembly GCA_963277665.1. Classification (NCBI taxonomy): domain Eukaryota; kingdom Viridiplantae; phylum Streptophyta; class Magnoliopsida; order Santalales; family Viscaceae; genus Viscum; species Viscum album. The sequence continues at coordinate 1,360,136,618 of OY728152.1, read as the reverse complement.
TTTCAAGGTTGTTTCTAAAATTTCTCTAATATCAACTATAATGCCCCAACCCCAGAATCCCAGAGTTAGTGCATTATTTTCATACATTGGAATTATTACAAGGAATCATATCCCAAAGGAATGATTAATTTACGAGTCTTGGAAAATAGATTACATATATGGACCCTATATTACAATTTAAAAACATAAAATTCAACATAGATAATCCTTTGAGAATTCCATTATTCTCATAGATTAAACCTACATACCAAATATAAATAAATTATTAGCATCCTAGTAAAATAAAAAATAATAAAGGGGTGATCCTAGATGCTCAATAAGGGTAAACAATATAAAGAAAGGTATCGTAAATAAAAATAATCATTTAAGGAAAGGTATAAAACTGAAACACAATATTTTTGAATATAATATTCAGCATAATATGGTAAGAATAAATCAAATAATGTAATTTTAACATTCAAATGGATATTCTATAAGTCAAATAATCATATGTAATATCAATAATTAATCTCATAATGAGGGAATACATAATGCCATACATCATAACCACACCGTCAAGGCCCCGTGCCAAGACCATACATAACCATACTATCAAGGTCTTATTCCAATACACTAGTTATCTCATGAGGCTTATCGATGCATCAAGAGGAGATAGAAAACCACACCCAACATTTACTATGTCTAATGTATTCAACTTATAAAAAGGGTGAATCATAACATAAAAATTCATATTAAAACTAGCATATGAATTAATGTTGATACATCAACCATAAACTATAAATGGTATAAAAATAACATATACATAGTTAAACATATCATAAAACATTAAAAATAATATATAATATTGTATCATAATAAATCAAACTCAATTAATAATAAAATCTAACAAAGGATGTTGACATAGATGAAAAAAATCTAAAAAAATCATTAATACTCTTTGAGAGGGATATCCCTTTTTTTACTTTGAAATCATTCAAAAACCATAAAATTATAAAATAAAACATTTATTTTGAAAATAAACTGGTAATATTATAAGGGAAGCTTCAAAATTTTAAGGCATCATAATGGTGGAAAATAATCGCTCGCCCCGTATAAGTTAAAAAAACATTTATTCCTTAATTTGTTGAAAAGGTCATAAATTACCTTGTTTGGAAACCAACAGAAAGAATCATTTAAAATCATTTTATAAAAATTAAAACATGGATAAAAATGTCTTTAAATTATTTTTAAAATACTTTTAAATACATTTTAATAAACATGGGAATTGATGATAAAGATGTTCTAGTAGATATGTACATATAAACAATCTCGATTGATGAAGAGATTTTGAAATAAACCCTTACCTTGTACTTTCCCTTAGTCGAGGGTGCATTAATCTCATGTATAATGGTTTTATCATATTATTAAATTATACAAGGAACATATACATATTTATGATATCATATATGATTCTCTTATATCATTTTGTTAATAATATTTCTGTATTACAATTATTTCGGGTGTTAATTGTTTCATTTTCCTATGCATGTTTTGTTGTGTAAGTCATGTTTATTATGAATATGATATATTTAATTCATATCCATAATTATATAAAGTTATTAAAAATTATATTTACTCATAATTTTAATTTTATAATCATTCTTTAATGGTTAACATGGATAATGAATCTCATCGCATCGTGGAGATAGTAAGCCGTACGTTTGCATGAGCAACAATATCATTCCATTAATGGTTAAATGGTGTGGAATTGGATGGTATATTAATTATAAAAAGACATAATCATGTCTTATTTATTATTTATATCCCTTATAATCATTATAATACCCATCAAAATAAGGTAGTGTTGAATAAAAAATTATACCACGACATGGAGATGGTAAGTCGTACGCACGCACACAAGGTGACATTATTCTTCAAAGGATGAATAAAAGATGGAATATGGGTTTCCTATAATTATAAAAAAATATCATCATATAGATGATACTATATTTATTAATTTAGTATAGAAACAACATAGTAATAGTAAGTATAAGAAGGAAAGAAATTTAATTGAATGGGTAAAACAATTTCCTCTTCTTCGAGTGTCTCTCTTTGATTTGCGCAAAAGGACTCATTAGGTTGGATTTCTGCCCAGAGTATAGCCTTTAGGATTAATTTAGGGATGTAGGGAGTATAATTGGGTGGGTATTGTCTGAGACAAATGGATTTATAGGTGTTAATAAAAGAAAAATAGAGGTTCTCCTTTATAAGAGAGGGCATGAGCACTTTTGAAAACTCTCAAAATATTAAACTATAATAAGATTATTCTAGATAAAAATACTTAAAAATGTACCTTAAATAAAATTTAACATAAATTATAGACCATATAATATCCCCTTGTGATTATTTAACATTTTTTTTTTATTTTTAAATAATTTAGTAAAAAATTAACTCAAAAAGATATCATTATTTGCAAATTTAATACTATTCATTTAATTTGAATTAAAATACATTAAGACAAAGTCAAAATTAGAATATAATTATTTAAAACATATATAATATATATTATAAATATATTAAATTCGTTATACACATCAATTAATTCAAAATATATCAAAATTAATATTATTTAAATCATTTATTCTATTTTTATGTTAATTAAATAAATATTTTTTTACAATTGAATTTTTTTAAGGTAATTATATAGATTATAAAAATTCAAAATAAATTTATTTAATTAAAATTATTTCATTTATATCTGAACAGAAATTTATATTCATTCATAGCTTCATTTTGGCCCTATTTTGACACATAAAAGATATTAAAATACAAGATAGTGATATTTTGTAACTATCTTTGATTTAAATAATATATATTTTATTTTTAAGGAAATGTTTACATTAAACAAATCAAAATCTATATTAATGTGATAATAATATAATATTATTCATACTATAATTTTTGTACATGTTTTGGTTTTATTTTAAACCATATAATTTTGATTTATCCTTAATTAATCTATTTATTTTTAATTGTGGTAATAACATTTGAAATATTAAAAGGTTATACATTTTTACTTATATGGGGTAAATTGTAAAAAAATGCACATTTTATAATAGTTTAGACTATAAAATAATCATTTTGAAACTTTTTAATTATTTTTAGGATTTTAAAATAATTTAATAATGTATTATGTTTATAAAATATCAATAGTGTCAATTTTGACACTATACCTTACTTTGACTTTAATTAAAATCCAAAAAGAACGATAAATTTGAACCAAATCACTTAACATACTCTTAACATTTCATATTAATATAATAAATTCTTTTAGAATCTTAATTAATTAAAGTTATATTTCTTTTAATATATTTAAATCCATTTATTTGATATTTATATTAAAAACATAATTACTTCTTCAATATTGTGTCATAATTTATGGTAATTATTTTGAATATAAAAATTATAAATAATTTGATATTATGTAGGAAGTTATTTTATATTTAAATATACAATTTATAATCTATTTTATCTCTATGTTATCTATATATTAAAATTAATATACTTATATTAAATCAGAGTATGATATTTTTTTACATTAATTGATTTTAATAATATTCATGTCATATTCATGGAAAAGTGTCCATTAAGTGGTCCCATTTAAAAAATTAGGTGATAAGGGTCTAATTTAGTCATAAAATTGGATTTTTACTGGTGTTAGGGTAATTTTATAATTTTTTTTACATTTATTTACCTAATTTACCGTTAACCGTGGTAAATAAAAAATTACTAAAGTTACTATTCATAATGTCAAAAAAAATAAAAGAAACCAGTTTAAATAATTTTGAAAATTTATTAAAAATATGAAATCCATTTTTAAAAATTCAAAATAGATAATCGACAACAATTAAATTAAAATTAATCCCACTGATGGATGAGAGAACGAGTTTTTTAAAAAGTAAAAACCATCAAAAGACTAACTTGTTTTTATATCCAATTTTAATTTGAAAATAATTTCAATGAACTAAATTATATTAAATTATAAAAATATAAGATAATTATACTTTAAAAACAATGAAATGTATAATTTAACACTATAAATAAAAAATTTGTTTTCAATTAAAATATAGTATTTTTCACTATTCATCAAAACATGAAACTTTGAGATAAATACCATAAATTGAACCAAATTAAATTCTAAAATCATGATTTCAAATAAGAAGTTTATATTTTAAAACTAAATATATAAGTTTCAAATATCTAATTTAAAATTATTTTTCTATTAAAAGGTGAGAAAACTTCATTTTTTAAAAAATACTTTTTTTATGAGAATTTTTTTTATTTTCCTATATAATGTCTAGAAAATACATATTAATAATGGTAAATTTATAAGGAATATATAAAATTTAAAATGTGGTTAATACTATTCATAAAAGCTAATTTAATGACTAGGTTATAAATTAAATTAAATAATAATATTTTTTTAATATATCACTGTTCGGTAAAACTGGTCCTTGTATGTTCCAAATCATTATTGTGTTTAGCTATTATTAACCTGGCTTTGCATAAAAATAAAGAAAGAAACAAAATTAAATTTATTCAAAATTAAAAATATTATAAATTCTTAGGGTGTTATAATATAAAATTAATTTATCAATTTTTAAAAATGTATCTAACGTTATAAAAAATAAATATTAACACTAATTTAATTATTAACTGATATAAACTTATTTTAATAACTCTTAATGATTAAAAAAATATTTTTCCACAAAATCAGATTTTTATATATTAGAAATCCCAATTTAAATGTTTAATTTTTTAATTTTTTAAAATTAAATTAGATTAAATGGAGTTAAAATTGAAATTCCAAACATTGAAATTAGGTAAGAGGTGTTATCTTATTTTTTTAGTAAAAAAATAATTTCCATTATTAATTTTTAATCAATGTTAAGGGTAAAAATGAGTAACTTGATGTGGCTCAAAGTTTTTTTTGTTCACAGGACACATATAATTTATAAGAGAAATTTTTTAGGTCAGAAATTAATACCTATATAACTCAACAACCTTTACTCACCTAAATCACATATGTCCCATATGATTCCATCTTTACCCCTCACTTACCATTAAATTCCTAGGAAAAGTCCCTCCTTCTCACCCATAAAAGTTCTCACTTACACCCTATTCATACCACATTTATCCTTATAATTATTATTTGAAATATACCAATATTATGTATCCTTGAAGTATATTTCACACTCATAAAACTTTTTTTATAATAATTTCCACTATACCTTCCATTTCAAATAAGTCTCTATAAGAAGGTTCATGTTCTCAATGTTAGTATTAATCACCCCCTATCCTTTTTATTCTCTATATTCCTTTACCAAAAATATTTTAACCATACTAATATAATTAAATAAGTATCATTATTATACATATTTTTAATTATATTGGTGTGATAATTATTTTATACCGTTGTTTCCGTCCATCGAAAAATGAAAACTTCTCCCATGTGTACGTGGAGACTACCATCTCTATGAGAACCTCTTTTATTTTTAACCACCACCTTTAATGTCTTGTTATAAAAATAAAATAATTTATAAATAAGATATTTATGAAATTATTAAAACTATGAATGAATAAAAAGGTCATTCTATTAATAACCCCATCCTTTAAAAAATGAAAATGCCGCCCATGTTACTTGTAGACTACTCCCTCCATGGATGAAGTGTTTCATTTTCATCACTACATTCATGGATAGTTCTAGAAATAATTTTATGGTTAAATATGATTCTAATAAGTATACTATATCTTATTTAATATTCTATAATTTTGACACATAAATGAATAATTATTATAATGTAATATGTTGATATCAACCGATGACACAAAACATGTTCTTCACCGATTACACTTCATGAATCATTACTAAAACAATCATGGAATAATATTGTTACTTTATAATTAAATATATATTATATATTATAGTACCTTGAATAATCTTGGAATGATTAAATTTTTAAAAAATAATGATAATCAATTTCTCCATTATGAAACTTATAAGAAACAATCAAATTTACTAACATCTAATCTCGAAAATAAATAATAACTAGCTAATGAACGTATAATGAAGCAATATAATTGATGAGTAAAAAGGTTAATAGATTCAGATAAGGTTATAAAATGAGTTATTAATATGGTTATTTTTATTATAATATTGGATAAATCACTTTTTTGTAAATCAAGAGTAAAGGTAAGGGATTTCTCATCTCAATTTTTTTTCTTTGAAACATATTCCATATACACTAATTTATTTATTTTATGTAGTTTATTTACTGGAAAATTTATGAATTTTATCACACCACTCATGAAAACAAATTTATTTACAAATCCATTACAAGTTATTTATTTCAATGACATTTGATTCAAAGGTTAGATATGCTATAAGGATTTTTGTTAACTCAATTTCTATTCATTGAGTTATGATTGTTCTTCTGAAACTTTATTCTTAAAATTTGTGTAAAAACTATCCTATTATTTAATTATATTGTTCTTTATCATCTTGTTGATTTGGATACGCATGGTGTTTTTTATTTCCATCTTTGTAAACCCCCTGCTATGACACTTTCTCTGGATTTTTAATAAATTATTTTGGGGTTGGGCTCAGTCAGATCCTGAACCTATTTGTAGTATATTGTTATTTATCTCATTTTTCTAACTATTAAAATTTCTTTCTCATTAAATAATTTTTGAAGTGTTGTTACCACAATTATTCTTAATTTATGAGCATATTTATTTCTAAAAATGAAATTTTTTAATAATAATTCTCATTATATTTAATAATAGTTTCTACTACATTTACATATTATTTTTTTTAAAAAATTTTCTACTTTTTTTATTTTGAAATTAAAAATATGTATTATCTCATATGATATTATCATTTTTCTTAACCTATTTTAAAAATAATGTTTTATAATCCTTTTTATGATGTGGGTATCAATAAAAGTATTTTAAAATATCAAAAATAATTTTCCTTTCATGATCATATATTTTATCTTATACCCTATATTTTCTTATTTATACCTTATGTATTTTCAAAATCAAAATTTTTTCTTTTGAAATAAATTTTTACAAATTCTTATAAACATATTATTGAAAAATATATTTAAAAGTTACTTATGACATCATTTATGATTGACCATGACTTTATTTATAAAACATAAAATAAATATTATGTTAAATTTATTCCATACAAATGTGTTTTTCCTCCTATAGTTTTTAGTTTTTTTAAATAAAACCCCCTTAAATATTTTAAAATTTTCAAAATAAATTTATACTCCATTTTTTTATAAAACGTTTTCTCAAAAAAGGGTATCAATAATATATAGATTGTTTTTTATTATTTCTAAAATTAAATTATTAACTTTATTCTAAAAGTTTTTTTTATTTGTGTCAACTTCCTTTAAAGTTTTTTTATCTTGCACGATGGATATGATCTAATGATACCATCAAAATTCTTTCTCTAGATTACTTTTGATCATGTTATTCTCTTTATTGACTAGTGAAGGTGTTTAAAAATTGTATGTTTGTTATTAAAATATGAATGTTTATTGATTAATAAGGTAATTTGATTAGGAATTGTATTGATCATTGAATATATGAGAAAATCATTTGACATTAGTAAGTGATGAGTGGGGGTTGGAATTATATAGGACTTTGATGTATTAGTAGATATAATGAGATAAATAAGTTTAGGTATTCGGTGTAAGAATAACCATGTATGAATAATGTCTTGGATGTGATAATGATGGTAAAAATAATGTCTTTGATGTGGTCATGACAGTAATAATACTATGTTGGTTATGACCATTATTTTAAATATAATTTCTTAGATTCCATCATAATGGTCAGAAAAATGTCTCGGTTGGGGCCTTAATGTAAGTTTAAGATGGTTGAAATTATAAATTTCATCAATATGGAATTAGTTATTGTTATCTATGTTATTATATTTATTGTCCTATTATCCATTATTTTTTTAAAAATCATGTGATCAGTTAAATTAAATTATTCAATTAATTTATTTCTTCCATATTATTTCTTCCTTTTTTATTACATGATAGATTTCGATATATGTTACCCATTAATAATCATTTTATCTCATCCTTATTATGTTTCTATTTACCTTGGTTAAGAAGAAGAGTAATATATACAATATTTAAATAAGGGTTTCAGATATGGAGAATTTTGTGGGAGTTATTGAAGACTCATTTTAGAATAAGGAATTATTGGTATTAAGAGAATAATTTCCATTATATGGGAATGAAATGGGTTTTGTTAGATTATAGTTTTTATAAATAATATTAAACACTAAGAATAAATGGTCCTTTTCATTTATGTAACTCAAGAGTGTGGGTTCAGGGAATCAAACATTCTAAGATCTTGGGGATTTTTTTAGTCATTATAGTGTTTTGTTACTCTTTAATACTTTTTTAGGAAATTTAAAATCTTCATATACTGGGGGATATTAAACATAAAATTCCTTTTGAATAAATATTTTTAGGAAATCTATTTTCATGTCCATCTAAACTTCCTTTTGTAATTTTTTTCCTTATTCCTAAAAATAGTTGTATTCTCATCACACTTAAATATAAAAAACAATTTTACTTTAATGATAAGAAGTTATTTAGAAAACTAAAAAAAGTATAAATTTGATTCTATTAAAATCAATATGGATCTTCCTATATTAATCTTATGTAACTTTCATAACCTAAGTAATCATTTACCATTTTGGGTTCGAATTGAGATAAAAATGCATGATGCTCACATTTATTTCTTAATGAAATTATATTTTTTGATCGAATCACTTACATATTCAAATATATTATTATTGTGATGACTCCTTAAGATTTAATTATTCTTAGGTAATGTTATAAGGTTTTCCAAAATTATCATTTTATATCTTCCATTGAAATATTTTCTGGATATTTAAAATCCATTGAAGTTACCACCATAGGGTTTACTACCAATGGTTGTGACTCAACATTCGGTAAAAATACATGATAATTTCCAAAATATCACCCAAAGGATTAACTTTAAGACATTTTACAAAGATTAAAGGGTCAATTTTATAAATTTTTATACAAAATTTATCTTCCACAATATTTTTTCATTTATGAAAAACTGTGTAGTCCTTTCTAGTTGTAGAATAACCAATAAAAATTTATTTTTCATAATTATGATCAAATTAGTGAAGTTAATATTTAATTTTCAAGATAAGTAGTTTACAACAAAATAATATTAAGTATAAAAGTTTTGGTTTTATTCTAATGCACAAATCCTAAATAGTTTTATTAAGAAAAGGTCAAATTAAACTCGACGTATATTATAGAATACAATACTCACTTTATTATACAAAAAACTTGTAGAAATATATTGTTCACCCATCAAATTTACAAAAATTTCTTGAATAATACTATTTCTCTGTTTTACTGCACTATGTTTTTAAGGTGTTCTTAGTGATGAGAGTTTCAGAACGATATCTTTCTTTCTATAAAAAGTTTCAAAATCAGAGTTTATAAATATTTTTTTTGTGAGAAAATATACACATGTAATTCTAGTATAACCATAAGAAAAGACATTCACATACTTATTTACTTTAATATTTCTTGTTTGTGAAAGACCAAATAATTATTTGTGATCATACTATAAAGATTCGGAAGTTGAGGCTTCAATTTTATGTTTAAAACTAGACATATCTTGCTCATAAAGTTAACAAGTATGATATATTATAGTATATACAACCTTATGTTCTAGTAGCTCCCTAATTTTTTTTGTATAAGGTTTAAAAGTAACAGTGTTCTAGTCTTATATGCCACAAATAAGAAAAATATTTAGTTGCGGTTAAATAATGAAAATTATAATCTCTTAATAAATTTTAGTAAAGGTTATAAAAATTGTAATGCCTATCATTAGTTATAATTAAATCACCTTCTGAATTTTAAATAGTATAATTTCAAATCCTAAAATTCAAAAGGAAACACTCATCATATAGTTATATAATACTGGTAGGGTTTTGATTATGTCCTTAAACATGAAAAAAATTAGAAATTAAATTATTTATAATAAAAAAAGAATAAATTATTATGATTATTTCACCATTTATATTGTCTATAAAAGTAACATTCCCCCTATTTATATTTTTTTATATTATAGAATTTGGAATTTTCTGCAGTCATATAGTAAGAAAAAAATTGTCCATATATCATTTATTCCAAATTTTAACAATCAAATATTTTTCCTGAAATAAATAAAACTAATTTATCAGTACCTAAAAATTTTTGGACCAAGTTACATTAGTAAATAAAATTTTAGGAACCCACATCCACCCAACTCTTTTATGTTGAATAATAGCGAGTACTTCAGAAATAAAATATCTATGAAAAATAAAAGACTAAACTCATTTTAAATAAAACTATTTTTCCCAATGAACCCCATTTGACATTTATCACAAAAGGGTGCACTTTTATGTATAAAATAATTTGATCAGAAATATGATTTATCAAAATAAAAAATTATTCTATTAGAAGTTATAAAGGGTTTAATTTGTTTATATATCTTTTCAAAATTTTATTTACCAAAAGTAAAGTTAGAAAAGAGTTTATTCAAACTAATAACTTTATATATAAGTTTACTAACCAAATTATGATCTTTTAAAATTTAATGATAACTTAATATCTAATTTTGATGAATTTTTTGAATCTTTGGAAGTTAGTTTCAAAATTAATTTTCAACTATATTTTACTCTACACAATCATATTTATTTTTTTAACTATTTATTTTCCTTTTCTATAAGTCTCACATATTTAAAAATTTAATAAAAATTAGGTATATCACCATCACTATTTGATGTATTATATTTTTCACCATCTGATGAAGTTGAATGAATATTGTTACACCATGATTTTTTTGAATATATTTTTATTTTATTAAATTCGATGTGTATAAATTTTCTTGCATGAAACCATGAAATTATGTGAATAATTATTATAAAATATAAAATTAATCACATTATATTGTATTAAAAGGACTTATAGTTTTTCAAAAATAATTTCTAATTCACTTAGGAAATAGTATTAATCCTAAATAACCATTTTGAAATATTTTGTTTTAGAGCACTATTTTTTTCATATATGTATCATATAAAAATTTATTCCATGTATTAATATATGAAATTTTATTTTTCTAAAATTTATAAAACCAATTTATTGGTTATCAATTTTTTATAAATAAAAATAAATGTATTTCAAGGAAAAAGAGATGTTTTTTTTAAAAACTTCTTTTTTGACTGTATTGTGTTTTTCTCTTGAAAATTTTTATTAAGAACAATTGATGAATTATTTAAATAAAATTTATAGATAATTTATTAAATAAAATTTATTAACATTTATCAAATTGAATTTTTTAGGAGAGGAATGACACTAAAATCATTTTTATGCTAAAAAATACATTTTCTATAATAATTGGTTTTACACGTTTTTTTTGCACAAATGTTATAAATAATTTAAGATAAATCTATAAATTTAATCTATAAAAAGGGATTTAATATTCGGAATTATAATAATTAATATTACATAATATGTTCAAACTAATTTTTGGTCATAAAAATAGTAACCATGGTAAAAGTTTAACACCCTGTTAAAAGGTAAAATGGGTAAAATGAGGTTAAAATTATTGGATAAGGCTTTAAAAATACAATAAAAAGATTCAAAAATCTCATTAGATGGGTTTGAATCATTTATAATCTTCAAAAAGATTGAAATATTTCATTTTTTCTCCATTTTTCTGTGATTATGACCATCATAATAATTTAAGTAAGGAATAATTGCAAAATGCCACTTTTTGTCTTTTAATATATCTAATATGTTTTAATAAGAATAAAGAGATGTTTTTAATGGTTCTAAATGGTTATTTTTATTATTAATATATTATTCTTATGATATTAATTTATTTATAATTTTTATTAATGGCATATTTATCTTAAACTCTTATGCATCACTTATGATGTGTTAGTGAAAGTGGGTGAAAAATCAAAGAAAATTGTTTTAAAAATATTAAAAGTGATGTTTTTTTGATAAGTTAATGTCTTTAAAATATTTTATTAATCAAAATTAATGGTAAGTAATTTTATAAATATTAAAATTCTAACTTTTTGGTAATATTGATGTTTTTAAGGTCAAGTTATGTGAATAGTCCTGAAAATGACTCTAAGGATATTTTATGTCAAAAAATATATAATTAATTTTATTAACAATAATAAAAATTTTATTTTTGTAAAGTGAAAGGTAAATGTTTAATAATATCAACCAGTTTATACTTATTATCCACTTTTACTTTTATAATTTCATTATTGACCCTTAAGGACTAATTATTTTGTTACATTGGTTAAGGTTAAAAGGGTTTACAATGGGATTTAACTAAGAGATAAGCTTTAATATGCCACTAAAACATTAAAAATATTATTGGATGAATTTATTTGGAACATATACACATTATATTATAATATATGTAAATTTTTACCCATTTTACATGTGTTAGACACATATAATATATTAATATTTCATGTATTAATAAGATTGTCACTCACCCACTTATAAATGGGAACCTTATCTCTCCTCTTCTACACACCTTATTGAGCCACTTAGATCAATTAAAACCTAACTCAAAATACTTTAAACAGATATATACATGATCCTGGGGTGATTTTGTTCTTAAAATACCAACCTAAGGGTCCTTAAGAAGAGACTCATAGTAGGTTTCTCAAAGAAAATGTAACAATCTTCGCTAAATCCTTTTAAGTTTATTTCTTTTTCTACTTAATAAAACTATTATTTAACCATATTAACATAGTGAACTTAGTAAATTTATGTTACTGAAGTTTTATTATTTTAATATAATAACCATTATCTATTTATCGTCCATCCCAATGGAAAATGAAGACATCATCATACATACATACATACTACCGTCTCCTAATCTGACATATTTTATTTTTCATCACTACCTCTCTTGGTTTGTTATGTAGATGGATATAATGATTATCTATGATTTATGTTACATTATTTTGATTTTTTAAAGATAAAATATTATATACCTTTTGAACCTCCCATCTGTTTTAAGATGATAACATCGATCATGCGTATATGTGAATTACCACCTCCACAAAGTGATGTGATTTTTTTCCATTTCCTATTTATATATATTTACATAAAGATATATTAAATAAAGATATATGATATAAATATATATATATGATATAATTATGATTCTAAAATGTTTAATGACGAATTACCTTTCTTTAGTTCTATATCCATCTAAAAATGAAAACATTCCTCGTTTGTACGTACAAACAACCGTATCCACAAAATAATGTAATTAATTAATCATAACAACTTAATTAGAATGGTTATAATAATTTATATATTGAATAAATATTATAATTATTACATAATTATTATTCTATAGGTGATGAAAACATTACCACTGAGTAATAATCAGAACCACTATACCAAAACATGCATGACAAATGGAATAGTTAACACCAGAAATGTTGATTTTAATGGAGGGATATTATTAAATGGGTGATCAGATGTTACGGGTGAATCATATCCAGTATGGTAAGTATGCATATTTTTCTTTTATAGATTTAAAATAAATCTAAATTTATTATACACATGGTTAAGAGAACGTAAAAGGAAAGTTAGGACTTGAGGTTAGGGTTTATTGTCTCACTTTTATTTCTATGAGACATATTACATATTGAACACATGTTTCTATTATGTGATGTATATAATATAAATTAATTTATTTTATTATTATTATCTATAAAATTATGGGAATATTAAATCTATATAAGGAGATCTCTTTTATGAGAGTTTGATTCCGAGAATACGAAAATTGTAAGGGTTTTTTGTCTTAATATTGTTTCATTAAGACTTGTTTCATGTTAGGAACCTATTTCAGTTTATATAGTGTGTATATTAATAATTTTATATAATATATAATTAATATATTTATATTCATGATATTTTATGCTTTTTTGAAGTTATTTATTTTATGGGATAATGATTTAAAAGTTCTAAAGTGGTAAAGGGTTTGTTTCCATCTCATTTTAATTAGTAGTATTTATAATTGAATATTATTGTGGGAAATTATATTAAATTTATCAATTAAACTGCATATATATTATTAAACTATTTATTTTTGAAATTTTAAATTATTTCTTTAATTTTCCACTCATTATTACTTAAAATGGTTGAGAAAATGTTTTTAAAGAAAACATGAACTTATTTCTACTTTTAGGGTCAAGAATATTTGTATTCCATATCAATTTTCTTAAAAATGTTTTATATTTGTTTTTAATTATACACGAGTTTTCAAAAAATGGCCAATTTTATTACATTTAAATTTATTCACAAATTTTTAAGAGGAATATTTTTAAAGAGTTTTCTGAACAAGTCATTTATTATTTTTTACAAAAGTATTAAAGTAATGTTCCCTTTTAATGTATAATGAATGAACAAATTTTCACACCATATTGAAAATTATTTACTTTGAATATTACCTTAAAATTTTCAATTTTTATATTCAAATAAATATTTTTATCAATATTCTATAACTTTTTAGTTTTAAAGATACCAAAAAAAAAGATATTTTCCTTTATTTTAAGGAAGTGATAAAATTAAATTTTATAGGTATATTTCATCTATATAAAAATACTTCAAGGATTTTTATGATTCCCTAGGGATATAAAATCATGTTATCATCCATTTTATTTCTCTAGATGAATTATAAAGGTGATGTTTTAAGGATGATTCTATGAAACACGTTACATTCACCCGGGTTAATTAAGTTACGAGGAAATAATTTTAAAACCCATTTATTTTTCATGGGATAATAAATTTATGATGGGAATGATGGTTTATTAAATTAGTTTTTATGAAATTAAAGATCAATTTACTTTATTCATGTTACGGTTTGTGGAAATTGTTGACGATGATGGGTGAGATTGATATAGGTCATGATGATGGGTTAGCCTAATATATCTCATTATAATAGGTGATATCTCTATATATATGTAATCAATTTGTTAATGTGATAAATTTAACTATATAGAAGTTACTCCAAAGAGATGATTGCGATTATTGAATATAAGGAACTCCTAAGGAATTATGAAGTTAACTGGAAGGAAGTTAATATCAAGAGAATGTTATAATTATAATATTTAAGTGAATCCATGATTAAAGTATGATATATCAGGATACCAAAATGGTTTCAATATGATTTTTATGAATTTTTATAGTTACTTTGAATAAGATTGAATTAACATGGTTTGTGATTGATGACTCATATGACTCTTTTCTTATATTATATCTTTATTCCATGAATCATGTTTAATGATCCAAGTTTTAATGGGTATAAATTCTATTATGTTATGATCATGCACTTTGATTATGTTCTCATACCCTTATTATAATATTGAACTTACATATGATCATCAATTAATATATACTATATTTTCCCTTACTAATAATATGAGCTCACCCTTTCCTATGTTACCATTTTCCCAGGTTATGAAGAATTATATTATGTAAGATATGTATAAAAGGGTAACATGAATATATTATTTTGTGTGATATGTTTATGTATTCTTAAGAAATAATAAAATCTAGGTATAATGGAAAAAATTCACATCTGATGAGATAGACATGGGTTTTGATATATATATATAGTTTTTTCCCAATTCTCTAAAACTATAAACCAAAAACGATCATGGGTATATACCTTAATAAATGAGAGTTTTTTATTTTTTAAATTATGGATGGTAAAAATTAGGCTATTTTAATTGGTGTTAAGACAATATACAAATAATATGTTTTTTTTCATAGGTTCTAGGTGTATGAGTCTCAAACTGTCTCAATTGGTATAAGACTAGGGTTTAGATAACATTATATGTTAAAACGTTTTCATATGAGGATAAATTAAGAGTTAAATAAAACATTTTGGTTTAATATATTTAAATATGATCATAAGTTTAAATTCATATATATATATCCTTTTGTGGTTTTATGTTATTAGATTTTAACATGACTGATGAAATTTTGGGAAATTTTTATTGGGTTTTAATATATCATTGATGTATATATAAACCTTAGGCTTAACATGTGATTTATTGTGAGGTTATTTGGGAATAATTTTATTGGATAAATTTGTTTAAAGATAAAAATAACCTTTAAAGTTAATATTCTTTTTGATGGTGAGGTAATTATGGTTTATGGGAATATAGGGGTTATTATATTTTAGTAATATATGTTTAGACTACCTTGAGATTTTAAAGTGATTTGGTGACCAACTAACTAAATTTATTAATGAATAAGTTTACTGCATTGGGATAATTTTACGATTAAGGTAAAAATAATACTATTTTTAAGATGGGATTTTACTTTAGGAAGAAATATTTAGTTTACTTATAGAGGAATATAAGTTTTATTATGGTTTTATGGTAATTCAAGTAATTTTGAGAAATGATTAGTGTATTTTGGGGAATATATTATTAGGCTATATACATTTTTGGTATGAAAATTTTTGAGTGATTAATGTTATTTAAGGATAAATTTTAAGTTGATATTGATAGAATATGTTATTAAAATTTTTTGATTTTGGGTTTCAAATTTTTTCATGCATACTTTAGAAGAGTTTTGTGTTTAGTTATTTATAAAATGATTTACATTGAACTTCGGGTGTTTTTTTAGTTTTGGATATTTATGTGTAATTTTTTTTAATATTAGATTTTATATTAAGAGGTTTTAACCATTTTGGTTTTGGTTAATGAGTAAAAAGAGGTGGATAATTTTTTTATACTTTTATGGATCTTCTGATACATTAAAAGATAATTTTAATGCTTCAGGAATGAAAAATTCATCTTGGTTATTTATAATATGACATGAAGTATAGGTGGAAATTTTTTTAAAACACAAGTGAAGTAAGAAATATTTTGTGAAAAAATCAATAAATTAAATTCTCCCACATTATCTACAAAAATGGTTAAATAATTCCTCAAACTCAAGAAAAAAGAAGATAATTCTATCATGTCATATATTAAAAATATAACTTATCGATTAAGTAATTATTTATTAAACTCATTCAAAAGTATGGGTCTCACAATGGTAATTACATAGTTTAATAAATATTTATAATATTATAAGTTTCCTTGTCGTAACATATACATTAAATTAATTTTCAAAAGAAAACGGTATCTATTTATATTTAAAGGTATTTCATTCCACTTTGTAATATTTAATCATCAATCAAAAAAATTTATTCTTATAATTTTTAACCCTTTTTATCAAACATGATATAAAATTTCATAGGAACTATTTATTTAATGGGGTAGAATGCAATGCCTCGATATTTTAGAATATATTTTCTCATAAATAAATTAGAAGTGTGTGATATCTTATAAATCCCAGAGACATGAATTTATTTAAATAATTATTATTAATTATGAAGTGAATCAAATTATAATATATTTAAATGAAATATATGTTTTTAAAGATAATTCATAATTTACATAAGAAATACTATTAATCCAAAAGAAATGTTTTGAAATATTTTTTTATAAGCATCATTTTTTAAATAAAAAATTATTTAAAAAATTATTTATAGTATGAAACATATGAAAAATTATTAATTTTTAAATTTATAAAATTAATTCATTAGATATATATTGGTTATAAATTAAAATAAATTAATTTTAAGGTAAAAGATATTTTTTTAGAAAAAAAGATTCCATACGCGCAATGCGTTTTTTATCTTGGTAAATTAAATGAAGAAAAATTGATGAATAATATTAATTTAATTTTTATATAATTTATTATATAAAATATATTAACATTCATCTAATGGTTATTACCTAACAAGTAATGAGAATAAAATCATTTTTATAGTTAAAAATACATTTTTTCTCAAAAAATTGTTTTTACAAGTTTTGTGCACAAATATTAGAACTGATTTCGACTAATTATAGGAATTTAACATTTTAAAATGGATTTTATATTTTTAATCAGATTAATAAATATTATTTAACAATGAAAAATAAATTTTTATTCACAATTAATAGTAACCATGACAGAAGTTTAATACCTTTGTAAACGGTAAAATGGGTTAAACTAGGTTAAAATTATATGATAAGGATTAAAAAATATCACAAAAGCATTCTATAAAATCACTGGATATTTTATTTCATTCATAATCATCATAAATTGTAAAATATTTCAATTTTTTCCACTTTACTTTGATTATGACATTTATATTTTTTTAGTAAAGAATAATTATAAAATGCCATTCTCTTTCTTTTAGTAAATCTATATTGTTTCTATAAGAGTAAAAAGATGTCTTAAATGTTTATAAATAGTTATTTTTAATATTAATAATTTATTTTTATTATATAAATTTATTTTTAATTTTTGGTTGGGTTACAACTACCAAAAACTCTTACACAACATTGAAGTGGGTGAGAAATAAAAGTAAATAATTTTAAAAATATTAAAAGAGACGTGTTTTGGGAAATTGAAAGCATTGAAAAACTTTTATAGATTAAAATTAAAGTTATTTTTTTTTTAAATATTCAAATTTAAAATCCATGGAAATATTTATTTTTTTAAAGTCAAATTATGTGAATAGTTCAAAAAATGACTTTAAGGATATTTTATGTTAATAAATATTTAATTAATTGTTTTAAAAATAATAAAAGTGTTATATTTTTTCATGGGAATGTGAAATGGTATATAATACCAACCATTTTCCACATATAATTCACTTTAACTTTTATAATTTCATTATTGATCCTTAAATACTAAATATTTTCTTACCACAATTAAATTTAAAAGAGTTAACTAAGCTAAGAGATAAGGTTTAATATACCATTTAAGCTTGAAAAAATATTATTTATTGAAATTTTTTAGACCTTTAACTAATTATATGTTAATATATGATACTTTTAATCCATTTTACTTGAGTTTGATACATATTATATTTTAATATATCATGTATTTACAAGATTTCCACCCAGCTTACTTATAAAGGGAACCTTCAATACTCTTATCTACAAACCATATCGAGCAGAATAGCTCGACCGAACCCTGAAAAAAAAATATTTCAAACATACGCAAATATTATCAAGAGGTGATTTTCTTCTTAAAATCTTATCCCAAGTTTCCTTAAGAAGATATCTAAAAGAGTTTTCTCAAAGAAGAGGTAAATGTCAACACTAAATAATTTTATGTTTACTTCCTTTTCTAATTCCTCAAAATATAATTTAACCATATTAACATAATGAAATTGGTAACATTATATTACTGAAATTTTATTATATTAATATAATTACTATTATTTATTTATCATCCATCCTAATATAAAATTAAAATGTTGTCGTGCATACGTACACACTACCATCTCTATGACCGATGTATTTTATTTCTGATCCCTACCTCTCATGGTATATTATATAGATGAATACAATAATTATATGTGATTTTTATTATATTATTATGATTATATAAAGATAAAATATTATCTACCTTCTCAAACACCCATATATTGTAAGATGATAACATCGCTTGTGCGTATATATGGATTTCCATATCTATGAAAAGATGAGAACCACCATACCAAAACATGCCTGGAAAAAATAATAGCTAACATAAAACATAATGATTTTAATGAATAAATATTATTAAATGGGTAAAAATATGTCATAGGTGAATCATACATGGCATGATAAGTATCAATAAAATTTAGGTATGTATTTATAATAAATATAAATTTATTTTAAATGAGTTGAGGAGAATACATGAAAGAAGTAAGGACTTGAGGTAAGGGTTTCTCATCTCAATTTTATATCCATGATACATATATAATATTCACTAAATGTTTATTTTTTGTGATGTACATACTTACCATTAATTTCTTCTATAATTACTATAATTAAAATTATAGGGATTTATAAATCCATATAATTTTCTCTCTTTTATGAAGTTTTAATTCTGTAATTATAAGAATTGTGACTATTATTCATCTCAATACTATTTTATTGAGACATGATTCATGTTATGAAACTATTTATATTTATATAGTGTATATAATACCCAATTAATATGTTATATCATGAATCTATTTATATTAATGGTATTTTAATTTTAATTTGAATTTATTTATTTCAAGTTATGATAATTCAAAATTTACCAAAGCGGTAAGTGTCTATGTTGCAATCTCATTTTAATCAGGATTGTTTATATTTGATTGTACTTTGAGATAATTATATACTATTTATTTATTAAAACCAATTTATTTTATTATCTCATCATTATTTATGAAATTTTAATGTATTATTAACATTTCCCACTCAATCTTATTTAAAATAATTGATATAATGTTTTTATGAAAAGTTGAGCTTATTTATTATTTTTTAGTTTTGGTGTATTTTTTCCCATATCATTGTTTTTGAAATTGTTCCATGAATGTTTTTACCTATAAATAAAATGTTTTAATAAGTTAATTTTTACTACCATTGATTTGTTTACAATGTTTTAAAAGGAATATTTTTAAAAAGTTTTATGAACAAGTTGATTTTGACTTTTCACAACGACATGAAAAGAATGTTCCATTTTAACGTACATGGAATGAATAAAATTTCTTACAATATTGATTATTATTTTCTTGGAAGATTCCTTTATAATTTTCCATTATTATCTTTGAATAATTTTTTTATCAATATTATTGTAATTTTTATTTTTTTTAAAGATATCGAAAGAAAATGATATTTTCCATATTTTTAAAGAAATGATAAAATTATTTTTAAATATATTTTTTATCTATTTAATCATCTTTTAAGTATTTTTATGATTCAACAGGGATATTATCTTATGATACGATCCACGTTATTTCCTTTTGTGGCTTATGAGGTTGATTTTTTATGGATTATTCTATAAAACTCCTTACTTTCCCATGGGTTAATTAAGTTATGATGAAATCATTTTGAAACCCATTTCTTTTCCATGGGATAATAAAGATATGAAAATAATTATAGTTATTATATGAATTTTATGATTTAATGAAAGATCTATGTAATTTAATCATATTATATTTTTTGGAAATTGTTAATGAGGATGGGTGAGCCTGATATAGTTTATGATGTTGGGTTTGCTTGATATAGCTCTCAATTTCACTGGGTAATGTGGTAGAGTTAACTTGATGGATATTAATCCTAATAGGTGATGAATATTACTAAATATTAGTAACTCATAAGGGATGACATGTTAAACTATAGAGATTATACTCTTAATATAATGTTGTAATTTCTATATTTATGTGATTCTATGTTGAAAGTATGATATACCAAGATAACAAAAGGGTTTCTTCATTATTTACATTATTTTTTATGGTTTCTTTTAAACAAATTTATTTCACATGGCTCATTATTTTTCACATCCTTGTTTGGGAGCCACTAAAATGGTTCCCCAAGCTGGTGGGCAACATGACCTCAAGCACACCTCCCCATATTCCAGAGGCTACCAATTAATAGTGAGGTTTTAAAGGTGGTACAATGGGGAGACTATACCCTCTGGATTAGTAATAAATAAATTTTAGTGAACATGTAAACAAAATAAATAGGAGAATATTCATAAATCCTAGAGTAATAGTAACAACAGATAACCCAACCAGTGCTAAATATATAACCATGCATAAAAATGTATTCACATAAATATATAACTGTTAGGTATATAGGAGATACATAAAACATGGATAGAATAGAAAAAGAAAATAAATTTATAAAAAATTCTAACTCCAGAAGGCAGCCTGAGTATATGATCGACCACTACTCCTAATCATCAATTTCTAGTCTTAGTAGATAATGAAAAAAACCACATAGCACAATTTTCTTCCTTGCCTACAAACAAGATATATATCTGGGTAGAAAACATATGTCTGAACAAGGTGTGATATAAAATTAGTAGAAAACCACCAGTTGTTTCTAATGTAATTCGGTCCATGTGTAAAAAATAAAGTTGTTTTTTGGTATAACGAACAAATAAGTAAATAGTAAATGTAATCAAGGTGGGATTAGGTTCCTCAAAAGTCACCTAGCCAACCACACCTTCCTTGACATAAGATGAAATTTCTATGAACATGTACCATCATGTATATATATTCATATATAAAAAAATATATATATTCAAAGATATTCATGAACTAGTGAGTAGCCAAGGCGTAATACCAATACATCCACATAAAGATAGAATAAAAATTTCTTACCTTGAATATGGGATTCCATGTTGAAAGATCTCAAATAAAGTGACAAGGGACATCATGATTGATAGTTTAGATTAATTATTTGGGAAACCATGCCCAAAATTCTTAAAATTATGATATGGGATGTCATGCCCATTATCTCAAATTAATGATAAGTGATTCCATGACCAATAAATAGATTAATGACATGATGCGTCATATACAACATCTAACATCAAAGGAATGTGAAGTGTCATGTCTAACACATACCTTAACCATGTCATAATAATTAGTACCATTGGCTTCATAATAATTGCCAATAATTTCATTTAATAATTTACTATAATCCAAGAAGAATTAATATGCAATTTCACTTTTCACTAAGTTCTATTTATTCATGAGCATAAATTATAATTCAATAAGGGATAAGGGATTTATCCAATAATTTTCATTTAATGTATAGACATAGGACATGAGAAGTTTCCATTCCAAAAATATGATTCATCATGATCATTCAATTTTCCAATTCAACTACTAATGATAATGTTGACCATGTGTATGTACATTCCAAAATATTATTCAAAAAAAGATATTAATTAACAAGTTCATTCATAAAAATTTAAGTACTAATTATGGTATTCAACCATTTAATATTTAATTTAAATCAAATATAGATTCAACTAAAAAGTGTAAGGTTCAAAACACCCCAATTTATCCATAAAGGTAAAAAGTTCTAAGTGATGGTCCCACCATTCTCATTACATTTGGTTCATTCTAAACCAATTAAATTAGGAGAAAAGATAAACTCACCTAAAAGGTGTTTTTATCTCATGATCATTCAAAATATTTCAAAGTTATTTTATTAGAAACACCTAAGGGGTGGTACTAGTCGAGGTATATGACCCTAGAACTCATTAAGTGTATATATGAGTAAATGTTACAAGGGATAACCATTTTAGTTAAAGGATTTTATATTTAAGAAACAATTCATAGAATGTTTAGCATGTGGCACAACGGCGAATTTTATAAATGATGTAAATTTAATAGAAAACATGTATACTACCTACCTTATGATTTGGAAGCTTTATTCATACATTATTGATTTTTTATTCAATTTGGAATTTGATAAATAAAAGAAATATAAAAACTACATAAAAATAGGGAATATGAGCTATCATTGATGTAAAATATAATATGAAAAAAGGAAAAGAAAATAAGGAATATGAGTGTTAAACTAACTGATGGTGATCTAATGAGATAGATGATGTTTGATTCCGATCTTGTATGGAGGAGATCCACCAATTCCTTGATGAGGGAGGAGGGAGACCTCCTAATTTGGGGATGCTGTGTAGAATAGGATTAAGAAAGAAGAATAGAGCGTTTAAGGATGATGTGGGAAACATGGTAATTTCCATCCCCTTTAATGAGCCGCCCATTTTGGCTAATCATGCACCAAATGTCCAAGTCTCACTTCCCACACAGAGCACCTTGCACAATTATAGCACATGGTTAGACAAAAAATGCTCTAAATGTGTGTGGTACTTATATATACTTTCACCAAGATTCCTTGTTTCCCCTGGGGTTCTATGTAGTTTTAATAAACTATTCCCTTATACAAACATGTAATATAGTTTGGGAAGCATGGTTAGCAATAACCTTAAGCCAACCATTCACACCTATTTTTTTCTCCTAAAATTGAGTTTTCAGAACCCAAAGATATATAAACTCACCCAAACACCTAAGACAACTTCTAGTCCTTAAACCATATCTATAAACCACACTTTTATGTGTTGAAATTCTTAGAATCACATTCAAAATTTAGATTTATTATTTGGACTTCCCAAAAATTAGAAACATAAAATTCCTTCATAAATTTAAACCCATCCAAAACATGGTATGTTAAAACCTCCCCACATTAGATCTCCTAATTGTTGATATGTCTTGGGGAATAATGGAAACATAACCTGACCTACTCAGATTGAGAATACCTACTGAACTAGCCTTGTTTCATTTATAAATACCTAATTTACCTCCAAGTACAACTTAATAATTTGGTACTTATGACATTAAAACTAGATCCATCACTCACATCCCAACCTGAAACATTGATATAGTGGTTACTTGAGCCTTTATAACCCAATATATGATCAGATTTTCATATCTCATTTAAACCATCCTATGGTGCTCCCCATCATAGGTCATATCTTCTGATGACTAATTCCGAATCACGGTAATTACACTACCATGATTGAGTATTAAAGAAAAAAATTAGTGAATTAGTGATACTCTCAGAATTATTACTATATTAGACATGAGGAAATTACCCTTAGTCCTTGATTTTTGACAAAATGGTCAAACTACCATCAACCAAGATCATACTAGTATCACCAGTTTTTCCTTGAAAATCCACAACCAACCTTTAAACTGCCCCATATTTTCCCAACGATGTGCTTGATGTTGTTACTCACTGATAATGTCCAATTATTTAATGAAACTATATTATAACTTTCTTCAGAATAATATATTCTAGATTTCTCAGTTTCCTCTTATGATGAGTTATTAAAACAATATTTTAATCATTTTTCCCAAGGCATACCAAGATCATTCTGAGCAAGCTCATAGAATCCCTTACCCAACCTATGGCGATGTATCCTTGTTAAAAAATTCCCTATTCAAACAATCATCATTCTAAATCACAAGAACCATCAAATTTCATGATCCATTATCCATGAATCTTTATAAGCTACTCCAGGATTAATGCTCACACTCAAACATCACCCAAGCCTGTAATGAAACATGTACTTGTAATTTAATGAGAACTCCAGCAGTACATTGTTCCACTTACTTAATGGAATGTAAAAGACTTAACAACCATCCAAATACCAGTCACATGATCTCATGTCCCTTATATCATGAGGGTAACCCACCAATGACTGGCATCCTTCTCCCTAATTTAGAAGCATACATGTCATCACATAAAAAAAAATCTTTTTTCGAATTACTAGAGCCCATGCCCTACCCGTCCCAAATTTAATGACCCGAATAGATAAGAATACACTCATTATATATAACTAACAAAAATATACTCCATTAATAATTCACACTTCCCATGAATGGCTGCTATGATGTTTATCGATATTTAAAACAAAAAGAGGGTCACCACCCTCAAATGACCAATGGTGTACTCCGCACCAAATGACTTATTCTAAACTGTTCCTCAATTGTAACTACCAAGGGGTATTTTTATCAAACCATAAATAAAATTTAGATAGGTATATCATCATATAGATAATGATATCTCAGAATAATATGTATGATTTCAAGATATAGGGCATGATCATCTCTAACTTGGAGTACACTAAAATTTAATTGATATTCATGTATCAATCCTCCAAATCCATGCTCACATAAAAACATGGTATAATTTCTTTAACCAACACCTAAACCATTATCTCTAAACAAATAATTTCAAGGTCTAACTATGGTTCAAAAATGTCATGGAACCCTCTCTATTCCAAAATGATTCGTCATCACTCTGCACTTCCATTAATTTTATCTAAAGCTTCGGGTCTCCATGCCTACAAGAGTCACTTCTTAGAAACCATCAGTCCCCAGTTCGTACACATCCATTCACTGAAGATCAATTATAAACACCTCCCATGTGAAATCAGAGTGAACTAAACTTTCCATACACATTGGGTGTATATCCTGTACTATATGATTCCTGACTTGACTCGCACTCCCAAAAGTCATTCTTCATGAAATTCAATATGACCATGATATATGGCACATTAGTGTAATTATATTAGAATCTCCCTTGTAACTTCACTTAAAAATAAAGAACCTTATATGTTCCATGGTTTATCAAAATAAACACAACCTCATAGTCTCATTATAGGAATTAAATCACCAAACAAAAGCACTAGTGAGTTGGTCCAGACACCTGAATAGTCCTTCCTATTATAGCCAATTTCAGTATACAAGCACTCTAGGTGATTTCTTAAAAAATATAGCCATCACCATACCTATATTTATAAATCTGATCACCTTTCATGTATCATCTTCTAAAAATCATAAAACCAAGTTTATTACCATTAATAGAACTCTTAAAACCCATGAAAACCTCTCTCATAGGTTTCCTCAATCAAACAAAACATTGTTGACTAACTAGGGTATAATTTAAAACTAAGGGTATCTAGGTTTTACAAATATCCCAATCAATCAATATCAAATCTAGGACACTAGGTCCATTAACCTAGCTGTAAGTCTTCTCGCATGAGAACCATAACCCATTTGAAGGGTTTATGTTAAATGACTGTTGGAAAACCTTTAAAATGTTTCTAAAAAAGTTAAAACCAAGTAAGTTAAGTAATAATATTCCTACAAGTGTGAAAAATTGTCAAAATATGTATAATGAAATCACTTACCAATTGAATTGAACTTCCTAGCCCTAATACACTCCAAATATACAAATAGAAAAACTTTGTTTTTTATTATATTAAAGCTTTATTCCAAGATTCATGTTTTATTATCCATGTTTTGATGGGTATGAATTCTCTTATATTATGATAATGAAAATTGATTATGTTTTAATACCCTTATGATTATATTATGCTTATTTGTGGTCATCGAATGATATCTCTAATATTTACCCTTACTAAGCTTCTGAGTTCAGACTTTCTTATATTTTCATTTCCCAGGGTTATGAAGAATGATATTATATAATATATTTCTAGAATGGAAACATGTATCTATAATTTTGTGGGAGATTTTGAAGTATTCATAAGGAATAAGAAAATCTAGGTATAATGGGAAGAGTTATAGTTTAATGAGAAATGCATGGGTTTTGTTACATGATGGGGTTTTCCTAATTCTATAAAACTCTAAACCTAAAAGTTCTTGGGTATAAAATTTTTTTTATTGGATTTTGATTTTGTATTTATGTATGGTTAAAATTGGATCATTTAAATTGTTATCAAGCCAGTATCTAAATAATATGTTTTTAACACTAGATTTTGGTGTATAGGTCTTAGGATATCTCAATAAATATCATAATTATAAAGAAATTTAGAATCTGGAGTTAGGTTTGTGAAATAATCCATAGTTACCTTATACATGAATAATCTTGAATCCTTAAAAATTTTTGAATAAAAACCAATTATCTCCTAAATATCACTATCAAATTCTTCTAATAAACTATCTAAAGTAGTACCACGTTCAATCGGGCTCTTAGTATCTAGATATTTCAATCCCTTATTACCTATACTCTTAGATTAATTATTAAATTTAAGATTATTATTTTTAAGTATTGGAAAATATATTCAAATATGAAATGTATTATATTCATAAAATATTAAATCTAAAGATATCTCCTTTTCATATCTATTATTAATGTCCTTTCAATGATTATATTAGAAACTTTTATTTTAGAAATTCCATTTTATTCTTCTATCATGTTGTGGAATCTTATTCTCACTATCATCTAAACTAAATTGATTGGAATAATTACTCTTATTCTTTGAAACCTAATATTTATTACCATTAGAAATAGAATAAAAATAACTAGAAGTTGAGTTACCATAAGATGATGAAAAATAAACTCCATTATTCATTTTTATCATTTATTATCTCTATTTAGTCTAATTTTATATAGTATTACAATGAAAAACAAGTCATTGAGAATTATCTTAGTGAAATGTTTAATCAACTAGAAAATTTGGCTTTAAAAATGGTAAAGAACTATTGATATATATATAAAAACCATTCATATTACCTATATCCATAATCCAGCTAGCCACAAAACCTATTGGCATAGATATAGTGTCAAAACTATAACCATTGTTGTGAAAAATGGCTATAAAATTATATCTATGGTTTGAATTCCAATAAATAATGCTATAAACGTGGTTTCAAACCATGTTTACAGGGATATATAAATGGTTTTCAGCTGTGGAAATGGACCTATTTCCATAGTTTGCAACCAAACCATAGATATAAGTTCTAAATAATGTATGAGCATATAGATTTGAACCTCTGAACTCTAATTTCAACACCAGGAACTGAACCACTACAATAAATAAAATTTTTATGTATTAATGTGCATATTTTTAATATATATATAGTTATTGTGTATATAGGTATAAAACCATTTATATAGGTATTTACTAGAATTTCCCATGGGAAAATATTTGTCCTGTGATTTCATAGAAAACTTATAACTATGGTTTTCATGAATCGTGGCTATAAACAAAGTCCTATAGCCACAATTTTCCAAAACAAGGGCTATATCCTGGACTAAAAAACTTATATCCATGGTTTAAGAAAACCGTGTCTATAAAATGTACATATAACCTTGGTTTTATAAAAACCATGGATATAGAATGGGAATAAAAAACTATATCCATGGTTTTGGAGAACCAGGCTAAAGGTACTTGTTTATAACACTATTTTTTAGTAGTGTTTAGTATCACATATAGCTTCCTTATTCAATTAACAGTCCTTCATTATAATATGAATAAAATTTTTAATAACCTGATCCTCTATTACCTATTTTACACCTAAATATATGAATCTATTTACAATTTTCATAAAACTTCAAGGAATTTTAGTAACTATTTCCCAAGGTATGAAATCAAAATCTCTATATTATGCTCTTAACATAGCTTTTATACTTTCAAACATATTAGAAGTTCCAAAATGTGTAACCTATAACTTCTTCCAAATTCCATTCTCAATATCATAATAAGATATTTGAATGCATAAATTTCTTGTCCTCAAACACAATAGTGTAATCCTAACATTGTGATTTTCTTGACATTATATATTTTTTTCATGACTAAAATGAACCAATTATTTCTATAATAATTTATAACTTCTAATAATCATGAGAAAATTATCAATAGTAGTATTTATGAGAAAATATTTATTTCAATAAAATAAATATTCATAATTTTATACATCAATAATTTGTAGTCTTCTTGGATTTAAATTTCCATGAGTTGAAATTGGAAATACATCAATAAAAATACAAGATAATATTTATAATAAAACTTAGTTAGTAAAAAATGAAAATATTTTTAGTAAAATAACTATAAATATTAAAAATATATGACTTAGGTAAAAGATAGATTTTATTGAAAATATTTTCCTAGATATGTTAGGTATAAACACTATAAGTTGTCTAGGGGGATGTGAATTTTAGTTAAAAATAATCTTATAATTTTATGTAAATAATAGGATTTATGTTGATAAAAATTAGTATCTATAATATTAGGGCGTATCTCTAAAGTGGTGGAAATTAAAACTATAATAAAATTAATAACATCTAATGGAATTAAAGAAAAAATTGTAATAAAATCATAAAAAATAATACACAAAGTCTTCAATTAAAATTAAATCACTCTACAAAAAGATATTTAAAAAATTAATTCACTTTAACCATAAGAGATCTAGTTGTTTGTAATCATAACTTTAGGTAACTATAATTTTTTATATATAATAAGGTATGTCTTATTATTCCTATAACCCCTTTTCTAAAACTTGAAAAATGGTACTCAATATTCATATCCATTGAAGACATAAATGCAGATGATTAGTTATTCTATAAACTTTTCCACAAAAGCCCTTAAAACACATGTTAGGTATATTATTTACACATAGGAAGAACATTATTCCTTACCAAAATACCATTATAAAAATGATCAACAATAAAAAATTTACAAAATTAATTAATAAATTTTATAAGGAAAAACTCATCTAATAGTAGCTCTTAGCTAAAAATTCTTAGAAAGAAAATTTACACTAATCAAAATCATTCTAATGGAAATAAAAAATTTAACCTCTTAAAAACAACCAAATACTTTTGAAGCATAAATTAATGTACCATCACATCATCTATTTATATGAGGTTGTATTTATAGGATTATTTATAAAAAAATCCAATGATTGAATTCTAATTTTGTCAAGATCAGTGGTAAAAACTTTGGAAGAAGCTTTATCATATTCCAATGAAATCATTAAGACTTCACAATTTCTGATGGATTTATTTCTTTACTAATATAGTGATCCTATATCTAATTAATATAGTCTACCATTAAACTTCAGATCAATGTAATTTCATATTTCCATTAATGTTCTTCAGAATTTAATTTATAAAAAATCTTGTTCTATTAAAAAAGATGACTGAAAAATATTATTAAAGATAAATAAAATTAATATAATATATTGTGATTTTTAAAATAATAGAAACAATTTATAAATTTAATCAATATATATCTCTCTTTATATTCTTCTTATTTCATGAGTTCATACTAGGGAATAATGAGTATTTTCCTAGTGGATCTTTCACACTTCTAGATATTTCATTATAATGTCCCTATTTTACTTTACCTGAGTTCCCTATTAATTACTCCCATGATTTTATAACAGTTCATTGGACATTCATGTATACTTTACCCAATTTATTTAATTTCCCCATTTTAGATTGTTTTAATTGTAAATTTCATTCAAAATTTATATTACTTAAAATGTAAAGATTACTTTCATATGTTATAATTTAAATTAGTGAGATATGGTATATTACTTATGGGTTACATGTGGAGTATTTTATGAAATTATATTGGGATTGTTAAACTAAAACCCTAAAAACATCCTTTCGTTATATATATATGTTTTTTGGTTTGATACAGGTAAAGGAAAGGCCCTTCTTAGAGGTGTCAGATAATTTTTCTAGCATGTTTTGGGTTGGAGGAAGTGACATGAAGGGATATGGTCTTCGTTCCACATGATGATGGGTTGTAGTGGGTTTGGTTCATTTTTGGTTTAGTATTTATAATAGACTCAACCTTTTATATCACATTCTTCTATTAACATCTCATTTACTTTTATATTTCATTTTGGATCATTTTGTATGTGTATTACTAATACAATGAATATATTTTAATGTTATGGAAGCTATTTTATCTTATTTTCTTATTTTAGTTTTATATTGGATTTATTTTTTATGTAATGACTTGTTTGGTTTTCACTATTACTTACTAGAAAGCATATCTAGATGCGCGATCCCCTAATGTAAATCAGGGTCATGTCAGGTTCTAGGGAAGAATCCTCTTCTATCTATGTAACTCTTTATTGGGTGAAACCATTCACAAAGTGTGTTCTTGTTGTCTAAGAACTAGATTTTTGAACACGTGGATTAGGAACAACCTTTGATTCATGTCATGGTCTAGATTGGGAGTCAGGATGTGTTAATTGATTTGGTTAATGACATCTACCCACTATATGTTTTTAGAAATTCCTATCTTAGTATTTTAATTAATTTAATTTAATTGTTTCCTTGTAAATATTTGTTATTAAAGAGGTAGATTTTTGAATTTTTTTTAAGGAAATACATAAAAAGGTAAAAAACTATTTAAGTGAAAATAGAATTTTGATAGAAATAAAAAACTTTGATAATGAACATGATCTTAATAGAATACCAAGGACTTAGGTAAAAACCTGAGTCAAATGAAATTCTAGGTATCAATGAAAATATATATAAACTACTATAGTTTACTTCTCTAACTAATATTCCACTCTAACTAGTGTCTCTACGAATTCAAAAATAGTGAATTATTCTTCCCTCGCTAGTGTATACACCTATTAGTTTAGGATTCCACTGTATCTAGTGGTCTACAAAAATTTAGATATGGTTGGGATTGTATATCATCTAATAAAATGATTATATAGTTACTTTATCTTTGTTCCATAGGGATATTACCATGATTATTTATTTTCACTACTACTTTAAATTAGTTATTTACTTTTATAAACATTCATATTTAATACTTTTCCCATTTAAATTGCTTCATGTCACTAGTTTTTATTAAAATTAAAAGGGTATATCAATATCAACATTTTCAAACTAAAAGGTTATGGATTATATAAAAAAGGTTTTTCATGGATCAACTGGAAGTATCCCACTAGTATGGTAATTATAACACCCTATATACAACCATTGGGTGTATGTACACTTTGTTTTGATTTATAAATGTAAATACACAACTCTATTTGGAGGAGGTGGATTTTTGTGTTATCATGGATCTGGTTAGAGTATGCGACATGAAGGGGGAATACCCTCATAGAACAAAGAGATGAATAATATATATTTTTTTATTCTTGGATTTATTTTTGTATTATGAACAACCTATGATTTTCACCTCACCAGCTACCCATGCCATCTTCCATTCTTTTTTTGGATAACTTGGGTTTATGTTTATACCTGGTTCCTAATAAATATTTTAGTTATTTTTTTATTTTTATTTTTAGGTTATATTATTTTATTTACTATGTAAAATTTTTGGTTTTATTATATTTTATTAATTACTTGTTACAAGTATGAATTTAATTTCCATGGATAGGTTATGCCAAGTTCATATAATGAGACCCTTTTATTAACATTTAATTCATCATTAGGTGAAATCATAACCATATGGTCATACTTGATTTCCTGACACTAGTTTCATACCTAGGGTAATTGGTAACACACATTGGGACTTGTGATGGGTTATATCATGTTCCAGGATAGGTTTGACCAAGTTAGTTCATGATAAAATGGTATTAGACATTGATTTGTGTTTTATTTTATTTTGTAAAGTCAAGATAAATAGGGGATATGATCATAAAAACATAAGGGGTAGATTGGGAGTGAGTTTCTAAAAAAACTTCATCAGGCCGAACCTTAAGTTTCCATGGGGTGTTGGGAAATGTGTATTTTTGATATAATTTTGTTTTTAAATGTGTTTTTATAAATTTCATCTTAAAATATGAGACAAGAATTAATTTTAAAGATTTATGGCCTGAATACCATTCAAAATAAAATTATCCTTTTATAGAAGGGTTTGTCGGTGCCCCTCATGGTTGGTTTACGGTTGGGGAAATCATATGGCTCATCCATGCATCTATATTCCAACTATCCCATGGGATTACCATAATTATAGCATAGTTTGAAAAACCATGCGACCTAGCATTGCATAGTTGAAGAAAATTAGTTTTAATTTAATTTTCCTTTTCAATGTTTATTTAGATAAATTTTAAACATTCATCAGATATTTGTGGTTATGGTTAATGATTTTTATATGGTTAAAATTATATTTCAATGATCTTTATGAGTTTCCTATTGATATTTGATTTTCTTATAGTACCGTGACCCCAAAATAACCTCTTGTGAATCTTATAAATGGAGAAAAACAATTTCACAGGATAATCCACAAGTGGATTTAAATTTTATTAAGATTATGGTGTATACAATTTGGTCAATGAACTAGGGGATTGGACCTGGTATTATTGAAGCTAAAGAATAAGATCCTTAACCAACCTAAGAAAAAGACTAGGATCCAAAGTTCAATCATAATAAACCTCCATACTTTTGGGGAATCAATGAACCTTAGGAAGGCGAGGATTGGATCAAAATTATTGAAAGAATTTTTGAATTAATAGAAGTCCTAAATATTCAATGGTGAAATGGGATACCTTTATGATTAATTTACTCAACTGAAATTGGTAGGAGTTGATAATTGAGGCTCAAGTTCATGAGAGTCTAAAATGGAAGAACATAAAATTCACCTTCACTTATAAGTTTTACCCATACAAAATGAAACTATAAAAATAAAGAGAATTCATTTTTTTTAGAAAGGGAACCAAATTATTATAGATCATGAAAACTAGTTCACTAAGCTTATTCATTTTTCACAAGACATGGTATTTAATGATAAGTTTAAATCTTGACACTTTTGAATGGGTCTATGAATAATCATTCGATCTTAGCTATTACCATGGAATCTCCCAACCTACATTGATGTGGTAGATTAATACTTATTGTTAGAGATAGACCAGGTCATAATTTCTAGGATGACTGACTTTCCAACCACCCTTAGTGATATTTAAGGTACATTCCTTAGAAAAAAGGTAATTTGGGATGATTTTAAGTGTGGAAGTTGTAGTGGATCGAGAAATACCACTCACATAGTCTTATCAGTATTAGTGGGTGGGACAAAAGTCTTTTATATGCCACTAATAAAGAAATATGGGTCATATGAAGAACCCCTATCATAAAATACCTAAATCCTATCATACATAAAGCTAAATAGGCCACCTCTAGTGGGTTTTTAGGTCATAACATCTATATATAAGTGTTAATATATCCTTGGACCATAGTCGATCCTAAATGAAATCGAATGCCTCCAAGGAAGAAAGACCTTGACCTCAGGAGTGAGGAGGTAGAAGTGGTATATCATATGGTCTAAACCACTTTGAGATTGAACCATAGGTGAGTGGAAGGACTTAATCTCATACTATGTATAGGTAGTTTCAGGCTATAGAGAAATCACACATGGAGTATGAGTTGGTATTGATTACAGTTTGAGGTACTATACTTATTCATCATCCATGGTTGTTGATTTATTTGATAAAGCACCTCTCATTAATTTAACTCTTCTTGTAATGTGGATCCATTATATATTTTATCTGAGGCTATGAATTATTTATGGAAATATATACTACATTTACAAAGAATAAGGTTCATGGTTATTGATACCATCCATTACTCATCTTTATAACATACATAGAGACAACACAAGACTTATTTATTCTTGAGATAAATATGTTATAAATTATTATTAGAGTAGATTAGATGATAAATTTTAAATCCTATATATAATTTTATCATCAAAGGGTGACCATTAATAGTTTTTATGAGAGATATCATTTATTCTAAGGTGAATGGGATCCATGGTCAACTCTGGAAGGAACTCCTCTTCTTCAATTCGGTATGTTTATATGTGAAATGTTATCTATATTAATTTAAGGGTGATATTAATCCTATGGTAAATTAATTTCATGTGGTGTTCACTAATGACTTCTTAGTACTCCCTCTCCAATGAGAATCAAGATTTTTATTTATCTTCTACCAAAGACGTAGTTAATATCATTTCCGTCATATCAAATACCCCCAATAGAACTACTAAAATTAAAAATTCAACTGGATGATCTAGAAACCAAAGGTTTTATACACCACAATGTATCTTAAGGGGTAATTTCTATAATCTTTTCTTATAAAGTTGTTGAGGATCTACACATGTGAATTTATTACATGAATAAAAACCATGATATTATCAATAAAAAATACCCCTTTACTTGATTTAATGATATCGTTGATTAATGGAAAGAGGAAACGTGAGTTTATATGATTAACCTCTCACCAAGGTACCATCAGACTAGTATAAAATTCAAAATAATAATTTTAGTTTTATAAGTGGTTACTTCAAATACCATATTATTCCATTTGTCTTGAATGATGATTATACGGTATTTATAGCCATTATAAATATGATATTTTATAGATACCTTGAATAATCCATTATAGTGTTTATTTAGCACATATTGGTTTATTATATGACTAATGAGGATCATGGAATCCATTTGGGATTTGTATTGGGAACTATCCATGGTCATAATGTTTTTAAAACCTTATAAAAACATAACGTTTTGATCTAAGA
The DNA here is from genome assembly GCA_963277665.1 of Viscum album. Lineage (NCBI taxonomy): Eukaryota > Viridiplantae > Streptophyta > Magnoliopsida > Santalales > Viscaceae > Viscum > Viscum album. The sequence goes on along the minus strand of OY728152.1, from coordinate 1,360,100,763 downwards.
GGTAATTTTATTTAGAAATATACAATAAGAATAAGGTATATTGGTTGATCATAAAATATTGAATGTTTTTATGTCGTTATAAGAAAAAAATAATTTCTTCCAGGAATAACTATTATTGGGAATGTACGTTTAATACGCATAATTTTAATGGATTTCTAAAAGTTATCTTTAACTTTGACGATAACTTTGACTTCCCTCACCTAAAAAGGGATGAAATTTCCATAGAGCACTAAATCTTAAGCCCATTTTAATAAATTAAAGTGGTAATTAACATTATATGTAATATTGATTTGATAAGATATTAGAAAAGGATATGTCAGGTATTGTAGTGTATTAGGAATGGATTTGAGTTATATTAAAATGAATAAAGAAAATGTTGTGAAATATATTAGTGAAGGTAAAGTATTCTATTAGTAAATCTGATAAAAAATACCATTTATTTGAACCTTGAGTTCATTAAATGTTCGTATCCATCAGTAACTAAACATAGAGGAATTCCAAACTATAGGATCTTCCACCTTTATCTTAGATCACCAGAGTTAAGAAATAAAGAAACACCCTAATCACCACTGAAAATATGAATCAAAAACACACACAAGAAAGAGTTAATCAATAATTAAATAAAGAACATCAATTTTATGTGGTTTATAATTTCATCCCCATGAAAATTAGAGAACACTAATAACTATTTTTATTACCAAAATTAAATGTTTTACAACACAATTTCAGGGTAATATAGCATTATATATTTCATAATTCAGTATAATAATATAATTTTGATCACCACATTAGCATATGGTCCCACCTCCTTTTATATGGTTCATTATAGGTCAAACATGTAACACCAACCTATGATTTTTTTGGTTAGACATCCATTGAATTATTTGTTTAGTTGATGCTTCTACTAACTCAACTGTACTCACTGGTGTATTATTTACTACAACCAAAGACCAAACTAAACAATAAGAATCAAATTTTTGTGAAATCTTAGTGGTTTGAATGATATACAAAAGGTTTATATTGTCTTTATTATGACAATATCGAAGTGAGATACCAAATACTGATATTATAATGAGTGAAATTAAAAAAATTGAAAATTTTAAGATATAACTTATAATGATTTGAAGAAAAATTTACGATATCAAAAATATCCCACTCGAATATTTTTTATGGAACCTTATCAGATCCTCTAATACATTGGGAAAACCAAATCCTTCTTCCCCATATGTTGTAGTTTTCTATATTATCCTATCATCTATCCAAATTCCACTAAGTATCTTTTCTTCCTTAAGATTTATTAGATTGACAACTTTATAAACATGTTAGTTGGATTTTGATTCCCTTTGATCTTCCAATGCTCAAGCACCTTTTCTTATAGAATATTTTGTAAGAAATGGAATTTTAGGTAAATGAGTTTTTTCTTGCTTGACATATCAGATTCATAGAAAGTTGGATAACACTCTAAATTTCAAATAATAGTGTTCCCACTTTTAATGATTTTTTTGTTCTTTTATTAAGAAAATTAACCTGATCAACTGTTTCCTAGATTTTGTAGGTACAGCGTACTCAAATTTATTTTTGGATAAAGTTACCACTGGTAGTAGTCGTGGAATACAACTGATCACCATTCTAAGAATGATTAATATAAAAACCAATTTTTCTTTTCAAATAATAAGTAAAATATACATCAACAAATCCCTATATAAGATAATATTTTTTTAATAACAATGCTATTTATTCTGATCCTTTTAGGTATCAAATGATCCACTTCAAAACTTCCCAACACTCTTTCCCAAGATTAGAAATGAAATGATTTATGACTCACACTAAAAAGGCAATGTAATTTCTTGTACAAACCATTGCATACATCAAGATTCCATCAATTTAATCATATGATACATTTTTCATATACCACACCTCATCTTCCGTTAATAGCATTTATGCCTTAAAATACATGAATTTTCTAGTATGGGGAGTTCCGATAGGGTTAAATCCAATTATTTAATCCTTTAAATGATATTATGGATATAATATTTCTAGAATAAAACTGTAGTACCAAATTTTCAAACCCTTTCTATCTGAATCCCCTAGATATTCTTATCTTGACCAAGATCATTCATTTTAAATATTCAGGACATCTTACTCTTTAGATCCTTAATTTTCAAAATTTTCAATCCTTACAACAATATTTCATCCCAGTAAATTTGGATAATTATATAGGTTATATAATTCTAGGACTTTAAATAGAAATAGTTATTAGAGTAATTACTTGTGAAACCTTTCTCATTCATTAAATCATCCGACTTCTAGTTCCACTATAGAGGCACCCATTACAAACCATATGGACTTCACTTTAGTTAGTAAAAAATACACTCTTTCTAATGGTATTTAAATCCACTAGGATACATTATTTATATATCATATTATAAATCTCCATCGAGAAAGGAATTCCTCACATCCATATAATCCAAAATTAGACCATATAAATAAATAAAGGTTAATACTTTTCCTAATATAATATGATTTACTACTGGTGAAAAAATTTATATAATGTCAATTCCATCCTTTTATTGAAATCCTTTCACCACCAACCATGAATTATATATTATTCTTCCATCATTAAAATCATTCAAATGGTGAATCCATATTTTTAAGTGCTATTTTCCACATTGTTATTTCACCAAACTCCCAAAGTCCATTGAACATTATTGAATCCATATGTTCCTCCATAGATAAAACCCACCAACTATATTCATTGAGTATTTATACCTCTTCTAGATATTTGTGTCCTCCATCATCCATAATATGTAAAATGTCCACGTTAACCCCATACTGCTAGATTGGTCATCTAACTCTAGAAGATCTTCTCAAAGAACTTTTGACATTCTTGAAAACATTAATTTCTAGTACATGATGTTATGGTGCTCCACCTACTTATTATTATTTATTGATACCCTTTCATCATAATTCTATATTTTTCAATTATTCTAGAATATCGACAATTTTTTTCATATCTGATGAATTTTTTATAATGTATAGTCACACCAATATTTGTGAATTTTTGGAATTTTCATCCATACCAGCATATACATTATATGCTGGATTATTTTCTTTATTTTTTGATTCATCAAAGTTATGATCCTTCTATAAGATATTCGAATTGAATATTAAATCTAATATTCATAGGATTTTTCATTTTTTACCACTCCATATATGATATCCAAACTATTTATTTCTATATATTATAAGAAAACATGATTTGGACTTTGCATACAACTTATCTTAGTCATTTTCATCAATAAGAGTATAATAAGGTGTGAAACATCTGTTAGTTTTTATGAAAAAAGTTCTTTAGAAAAAACGTTTCCTACTATATAGGAAAAACTTATATTGACTAAGTATACTTTCATATTAACTTATTATTCCTATATGACATTGGGCATACATAAGTGCACACAAATCCATCTATCCTTCTCTATCAAAGTCTAATTCACCCTCTATAAAACACCCTTATGTTATGTAGTTCTCGGTAATTTTATCTTAAGCTCGATCCCCTTCTTCCCATATACGCATTGGTGGTTTCAAATTTTTTATTCACCAATATTATTGAATCATAATCAATTAAATTTATAAAAAATTTCCAATTTTACTATAGATTTCCACTATAAAAAGGCATAAAATACATAGGATTTATTTTTAAGATAATAAACCCATACCATCCTCATGTAATCATTAAGGATTTTGAATAAGTATCATGATTATCTGTGATATTAAACTGATGTTGGTCTATACACATATGTGTGAACATGCTCCATTTTCAAGGGTCTGGGATTCTAGCTATTAATTTTAAATGAGACCCTATTTTGGTTTCTAGGTACATAAATATCACAAATTATGATTATAGTATGCTCAATATTTATAATTACCTTCCCTTATAGAACCTTCATATTCTTATCACTTAGGTTACATGGTCTGCAATACCAAAACTCTCTATTTTTAGAGGATGAAATTTCATCCATTTCGTCCCTCTCCGAACTCCTAGTTGGATTCTGAAATCTATCGTTACATCCTCATTACATAACCATGGATCCATGGGTCAGTTACTAGACTCTATTTTTTAAAATTATTACCAAATACTTCATTATCTAATTTCCCCATTGAAATGAAATTCGTCTTGAGACCAAGAATGTGTCTCACTACGTTAAACTAAAGAATACTCCCATTCTATATCAAAAGATTTATATCTCCCTTTCTAACTACTTAAAAATCTTCATCATCATCTAGATAAACTTCCCAAAACATCTAGATATATAGTTTGTCATGTATCTATGATTGATTGATATATGGAAGGATGAACTATAATCAAATACCCATGAATCCATTAGATTTTTAATAGTGAGAAGTAGATCGAATCCATCTTCTATCATGTTAAAAAAATTTTAACTTTTGATATATGTTCTTCTGGTATTTACCTTGTTATTTATGTAGTTCCATTTAATATTTCCCTTCTTACTACAATGTTAGTATGTATTCCCGAGACCAATCGAAATTCTATGACACTTCTCTATAGTAATTTCTTATGATTGTGAATAGTTATTCAAATTCAATGAGTATACCATTATGTTAGTATTTAATGAACTAACATAGGGTTCTATGACCTCTCTTCACCTAATAATATTATTGAGGATGAAATTATATTTGTTTACAAAAACAAGTTCAAAATTTCCATAGGAATTTATTATAATAGTAACCATGACATATCAATATTTTTTTAATGATGAGATCAGTGGTATAAACCACACATCATAAACATGAGTCACATTTACAGAATCAAGATGAATTATGATATTGTTGAAATCATTCACATGATCTATATCTGAATATCTTTCTAATAGCCTATAATTATACAAAAAAATCATCGAAAACACTTTGTTTAAAGCAGATAATTTTTCATACATGACTATGAGGGCCTCCATACATGTATTTGTAGTCTTTTCTCACAGATATTGAAGGCAAAATTATATAAAAATGTTATCCTCACCAATAATAAATCTTTTATTTCTAAATTTTCCCATTCCAAACTCTCTACATTTTTAGGTTTACCACCCAATGTAAGTTCAAGTTATTTCTATTTTTGATAGTCCTATAACTATATCTTCTAGAATCCAAAGTTGGTCCCATTGAACTGAATGATCTAAACCTTTCCTTCATCCATTTCCACATCTTCTGATGAAATTATGACTAACTAAAATCAATAAGATTATGTAAAAAGAGACAAATTACCTAGAATATTGCATGTGTCTAAAACAAAGTACCCTTTGATACACCTTGTTGGTAAATGAAAAGGATGTATTTAGAAAAGATGAAATGAAGTAGTATTTAATTGAACATTGATTTCACTGGAAGTTTATATCCACATGGAGTTCAACATAATGGAATTAAAACCTATTTGATCTTCCACCATTATCTTAGAGATCAGAAATTAGGAATTCCAAAAGTAGTCAAATCACCAGTCAAAAGATGAATCACACACACCCAAAAAAATATTCATCAAATAGGAAATAAATAAAACTAGTTTTAAATGGTTTATAATTTCATCCTATTTCTATGGGAGAACACTACTAAATCATTTATATTAATGAAATTACAAGTTTTACAAACATTTTAGATTAGATATACAATGTTACACTTTTCATAATTCAATAAAATATAATACTTCCGATCACCACCTTAGTAGCCGGTCCCATATCCTTTTATAAAGGTTCATTTTTGGTCAAATAGGTAACACCTACCTTGGACATTTGGGGTCAACTGTCAATTGAATTATTTGTTTAGTTGATAATTTCACTGCCTCAACCATCCTAGTCAGTACATTGTTCAATACAACCACATATAGTACTACACAATATCTATCAAAATCTTCAAAACATCTTGTGGGTTAATATATAATATAAAGTTTATTTTTGATGTTGTTTCGATGAGGTCTAAGTGAGCTACCAGAGACTAAACTTCTGATGTGAAAACTTTCAAAGTCTAAACTTCTAAAGAGTAAACATATGATGAGTTAAATAATAATTCATGATATCAACAACAGAAGGATATAATTAAATTATTACACACAAAATAATTACTTGAACCACAATCTTGACTGGAAGTGGTCATATATGAACTTAAATATTAGTGAAAAAAATCTCATTATGCATAAATTCAATGTCCGTATCAATTATAAAAGTATGAGTTTTATCATTTATGAGAAATATTAAAATCATAGGTATATTTTATGGGAAGAATACCTATAAACATTTGATTTTGAAAAAAAGTATACACAGAGGATGGGAAATGTTGTGAAAATTCTAATAGTTGGAAGATTCAACCATAGGATTTGAAGTAATTTTTAGGTCCATTTTCTATATTGGTTGTATATGTTTTCATTAGATCAATTGGTTGATTATCATTAATAGAGAGAGAGTATGTTGAGAAGGTAGTATAAATTCATATTGAAGAAAGGTTTTTGTGAAGTTTTCAATTGGATCTTGACTATCAAAATGAGAATCATATTGAGCACATCAGCATGAGTCAATAAGATCTATCAGATTGGGATTTTTATAAAAATATAAAACCCATAAAAAATAATATTGAGTCTAGAAATAAAAGTAGTGATCATAATGAGGAAGTTTTTCAAAGTCTGAATATATTTGAAGTCAAATTAATGATGGTTTGTTGTTTTTATTTCACAAAAGTCAAAATTTTATTGGGACTTACGGTGAAATCCTTATGAAAGAAAGGGGGAGAGATAGAGCTTCCAATTATATTGAGGATTAGTTGTAAAGAAGAAAGTTTTTACAGAATGGGAAGTTATAATAATTTCCATTATAAGTCATATAACAAAAAAGATCATATTTAACAAATTCAAAGGCATGATGAATTCATGATTACAAGATGATGTTTATAAAAGAAGAATATTTGTGGAAGATAAGAGAATATGATATGAAGTATTCTAGTTTTTGATCATTAGTATGATAATATTCAGTGTGGTAATATCAGAATGTTTGAGGAAGGTTGCATTTTGTTTCAATTGGGTCAAGAAAACAATAATTAATACTTTGTTCTATTATAATTGATTCAAAATGAATTGAACAAAAGTATTGATTGAATAAGTGAAAACTTATTCGATTGTCATTGATAAAATTAATTAGAGTAAAGAAAAGACCAATTCATCAGACAAAGGCTGAAAATGATAAAGTCATTGGATGTTAAACTTCATCAGACATGGGATCATCAGTATGATGAATTGAAGAAAATCATAAATGATGTAAATATATTTTGAAATGGTTTTCACTATTTTACATTTAAGAGTTTATACAGATCATTTTCATGAGAACAATTTCAGTGTTTATAAGTTTTAGTTGTAATGGGTTATCTTCCATATTTCATGTATCTTCATTATAATGAAGAATCACAATAAAGAATCTAAATAAAGAGTCAGACTAAAGAATCAGATTTTTTTTATAAATGTAAAGAAGTGTTATGTTTTTTAAATATCCTATAAGTATTATGAAGTACTAAAGAAGTCAAATATTGATATGAGATTTCAACAGAATTGAATATTCAAAAGATTTTTTGAGTAGGAATGATTTTCAGAGTCCTACCCAAACTATTTTGGGGTTTATATGAAATGAGAGATCAGTGAATTTGTTTTGGGTGTGAAAATTGAATTATTAATCTGAAGTGATACCTTTGACAGTCATTTTTTCTGGTAATTGAGTTTCCATCGAGAGTTTGTTTTTCAGGTTGAAGTTGAGGAAATTACATCAGAATGAGTCCATCAGAGTGAGGTTTAATATGATCATTGGATAAAGTTACATGATGATGGTTCATTAGAGAAAGTCCATAGGAGTGATCCTATAAGGGTGACATCCATAAGAAAAAAGTTCATTATAAAAAGTTCCATTGGACTGAGGAATTATGAGTAGCTGATTGAGTTCATACTCAATTGAATAAGGAAGTGTAGAAGGATAATCCGACCAAGGCCAATTATATGGATCCCATTGGACAGAGGAAAAAAACTATGGAAGATATCCAGATTGGGTTTTTGGAAGAATTTTCAAGACCAAAAATTTCCTTATAGAAAATTTTATGTTCCTGAAGATTGTGCACAATTAACGTTTGATTCATCTTAATTGTGGAGGTATTAAAGACTTTTTGAAGTGGATTAGAAAAGATGAAAAAAGTAAAGCATGTAACTGTGGATACTTACTAGTTTCTAAAAATGATTATCTTTCTGGGTGTATAAAAAACTGTGGGAACTAGATACTAAAAAGGATAGTTGGGTGGTATAAACAACTATAGTGGGAAATTTACTACTAGGATTTTATAATTTTTCACTGCTTGTACCTTTTCATTCGGAAAATAATATAGTGAATGAATCCATTTTTTGGGACTATCCAATATGTAAAGGAGTGAGTATTTATATAGAACCTTGTAAATATTACGTGATTTATTCTCTTTATATAAGATTCACATGAAAGGTGAGTTTGAGAGTTTTTTTGAAAATATATGAATAAAGACTAGTTGGAAATGACAACCTCAACACTAAAGAATATATACTTGTTAAAGAAAGTAGGTAAATATTTTTTGAAGATAGTTGAATCTAAAAAGATGATAATTCTTTTGAAAGTTATTATGTCTATGAAATATTATATGTTTTTAGAAACACAATAAATGATTCTTAAAAAACAAAGTGAGATAAGAAACATGAGAGAAAACATCACCAAGGTAATTGAGGTTAATAGTGAAAAGTCCAAAGATGGTGAAAATAATGGTTTATAAAAGAATGTTTGTGAGAAAATATCTTTCACTAAAAAAGATACGAATTATTTAGTAAAGTATCATCCTGATAAAAGTGGTCAATGATTTATGAAGTAGAAACAACAACAAAGTGTTGATTAGTTTTACATTAAACCTGAAAAATCAAGATTCAGCGGTCATTATTGGTGTTGGGGAATTTTCAGTCATAGATATTATTCATGTTGGTAAAACATATATTTTACAGGCAATAAGCATGAATCAAGGGGGATCTATGAAAATAAAAGAAGGTCAAATATTCCTAAAAATATTTTGGAATTGAAAAGGAAAACTCAGAATATAAAGAAAGATGAGTATGTTAATAAAGAGGAGAAAAAAAAGTTGCTGAGTCTAAAAAGAAGGAGTACATAGTAATTTGTCCAGAATAAGAAGACATGGCTATAAATTTAGAAGAATCACAAAAATAAGCTCAGGTAAAAGGAAAGAAAAATGTTACTGAATTTGAGAACAAAATTGATAAAAAATTGTCAATAGATGGTGATTTAAAAATTCTAAAAAAGTGAAAAATATGTGAGCAATAAGGTAATGTTGTTAAAAGTTGTTTGAATATTCTTCCAGAATAAGAGGATGGAATGAATGAGTTGTTACAAATTGACTATAAGAAAATGTTATAAAAGGGGATAAGAAATTTACATCCCTATTAGAAGAGTCTAAAAATAAAGAAAAACTCCTTACAAAATCTGATAAGGATGAAAATAAGGAAGAAAATATATCCAATGAAAAATATAATAAGAAGATAAATCCAAGGCTAATATAGGAATCTTAGTTTGAAGTATTCTTCTAAATAACAATAGAGTTTCCTTTTTATTCACAAAATATTTTTATTTGTAGTAACTTGTAGGTAATTGAAGGATTTGAAGTAAGAAATTTGATATTTAAGTATCTTACAATTCTTGGAAGGAACGTAACGAGGTTACAAAATGTGAGTTTTTGAAATTTATGTTTATAAAACTAAAATTTCAAATATGTTTATTGAGATGGGTGCATGTTAATTTTATCTTAATCAAAATTTTTCATGATTTCCCCAAGAAATTATAATTTTTAAAGAAAAATGAAAAATGAATTACATGAAAGTTGTGAAATGGAAAACATCGAAAACGTTGATTATACACTCTTTTTTTCTACATCGGGTTCACCCACATAGACCAAGAGTTATTTTTTTAAATATATTTGTTAAGAAACTCATGCGATACTTATCTTTTCCTAAAGAAGAATTACACGTTTTTGAGATGAAAAGTTTCAACCCTTGGAAGTAAGAACATTTTTTAATAAGGAGGAAATTTTTCATAATTTATCCTCTGATTTTTTTTTTCAATAATGTTGAGAGATAAGGAAAATGGAGGGAGATAAGAAATAGGTGGGGCAATAATAGAATTGGGAAAAGAAAAAGAAAGAAATAAAATGAAAAAAGTGGTTATTTTTTAAGTGGATATTGACAACCAAAATAAATGGGGAAATTTTTAGGCCTAAGTTGTTTTTTGGTTGATTTTTTTGTCAATAAATCAATAGGTTCATTATGATGAAGAAAAAAATTATGTTGAGAAAGAAGTATAAATCTGAATTGAAGAAATGTGTTTGTGAAGTTTTTAATAAAATCAAGACTATCAACATGAGAATCAGATCCAACACATCATCATGATTTAAAATGATCTATTGGATTAAGATTTTGATAGAAGGTTAGAAGCTTCTGAAAATCATATTGATTATTTAAATGAAAGTGGTGATTGTAATGAAGAATTATGTCGAAGTCTTAATGGCTTTGATGTAAACCTGATGATTATTTTCTATTTTGTATTTCATAAAATTCATAAGTTTTCTGGAGACTTTTGATACATGAATTATGAAGGAAATTAGGAGAGATAGAGATGAAAATATTATTTTGGATTTTTTGGAAAGAAGAAAGTTTTTAAGGAATATGAATTTATAATACTTTACATTATATTTCATATGATGATTTAGATGATATTTAATGTATTCAAAGTCATAAGGAAGTCATGATTACATGATGAAGTTTTTAGAAGTGATGAGAACATGATGTGAAGTATTCTGGATACTGAATCAGTATGAGAGTCATCAGTGTAAGAATATCAGAATGTTTTAAGAAGGTTGAATTTTATCCCAATTGGGCCAAGAAATCAACAAGTAAAACGTTTTTCTCTTACAATTGAGTGAAAATAAAAAGGAAAAGGTATTTATTCAATAAGTGAAGACATATCAGAACGGTACTGATAATGTTTATTAGAGTTAAGTAGAGACTGGTCCATCAGATGAAGGATGACACTAATAAAGTCATCAGATGCTAAAATTCCTCAGACGTGGGATCATCAGTCTGATGAATTGAAGAAAAGGAGATTTGTTTGGAAATTATTTCATATTTTCTTTCAATTTTTTACATTTAATAATTGATACAAATCATTTTCATGTGAATACTTTATGTTTTTATAAGAGGTATTTGTTAGGAGATATCTTTAGTATTGTATGTATGTTCATTATAATGAAGAATCATAATAAAGAATTGGAATTAATAATAGGAATGAAGAATTAGAATGAAGGTATTTTTGTAAAATTTAAGAAGTATTTAGTTTTGAAAAGCTCCCAGAAGTATTATAAATTATTGAAGAAATTAAATATTGATCTAATATTTAAGAATAATTGAATATTCATATGATTTGGTTGAGCAGGAAAGATTTTCACAGTGCCTCCCAAATCATTCTAGGGTTCCTATAAAAGGAGGCCTCAATGAATTTGTTTTTTTCTGAAAAACTTGAATTCATAATGTGTGCCCAGAGATCTGAAATTTGTTTTGTTATGTAATTGACTTTCCAAATAGAGTTTTGTTTTTCAGGTTGAAGCTGAGGAAGTTCCTTCAGAATGATTCCATCAGAGTGAGGTTCAATATGATCATTAGAGGAAGTTCTAGGATGATGATTACTTAGAAAAATTCAATCAGAGTGAGCCCATTGGAGCGAAATCCATCAGAATAGGGTTCATCAGACCAAGTTTCATCAAAATAATGAATTAAGATCTACTGATTGAGTTCCTAATCAATTGAATAAAGAAGTATAAAAGTAGAATCAGACTGAGGAGAATTGGATAGAGGACATCAGACTATGGGCACTAAACCGAGGAAGATCGTACTAACTTTTTCTTATGATTATTTTAGTATAGAGTTTCTATAATAAGTTTGAAGGATAAAAAGTTCCTTAGAGAATTGTTTATATTCTTTAAGATTTTATGTAGGTAAATTTTGATTCAGCTTACTTATAGAGGATGTGAAGACTATATGAATTGTATTCGAAAAGAAGAAGAAAAGTGAATATTGTAATTGTGGATACTTAGAATTTTCTAAAAATTATTATATTTCTGGGTTGTATAACTATATGTGGGAAGTGGTTACTGAAAAGGGTAAAACCAACTATAGTGGGAAATTTACTACTAGGGTTGTAGAGTTTTTCAATGCTTGAACCTTAACATTCTGGAAAAAATATTGTGAAAGAATCCATGTTTGTGGTACTATCCAACATGGAAAGAAGTAATTATTTGTATAGAACAATGTAAATATCATGTTCTACCTTCTCTTTATATTTTTTTCATATGAAAGGTAAGTTTTAGATGTTTTATTTGAGTGGATCGTAACCTTAACATGTTTATGAGGTTAAGAATGTTTACTAAAGAGGTTAATAAAAGTATTCTTATAAAATAAAAAAGAACCACTAATTTACCCCTATCAATGGTCTTGTTCCTACCTGGGAACCACAAAATTTTATAAAAAATGGAATTCAATGATTCAATTTAAAAAAATTAATCTAGAGGTAAAGGAAGAGAAGTAGTTAATTTTTCTTACAAATTTTTATATTGTATCTTATATCCTTGTTCTTATTAATCAAGTGAAACCAGGTAGTGAAAAGTTTCAGTATATATGTAAAGACCCAAAATTATCATACATAGATATTATATATTTATAGTTGAATATTCATTACATTACACAAACCCACAACAGAGGATTGTAAAGGTATAGTTTATTTTTAAAATTGGACACATAAATAACTGGTCCATAAGAGAGATAAATCATCTCCCACTATGTTCTTTATAACTAGAACCCTTCTTATAGATTCATAAATAATACATTTCATCATTATATCGTTAAAATAAACAAAATAAAGGTTTAGCTGAGATGATCATTAAGGGTGAAAAAAGGAGACGTCAATATATCATGAGGATCGGGGTATGATAATAAGAGAATAACATTTGAAAACCATACTGTACATATCATATATTATAAAAATGAGTCATTGAATAAATCTTGCTAGTTAATCAAATATGAATCATAATGGAATCAAACAACTTGAACCATTCGAGAATAAAATTTTCATAATAAATCAATTTTTGGAATACACATAAGCATAGAAAATAATTTTCTTATTAGTACAAGGCTAATTTTTAAGACTATCATAGTGGATTGGGTTCACTCCACAAACTATCATAGTAGTCATGGTTTACACCCAAGACTTTCATAGTGGATATAATATTTTACTTTATTGGGTTCAATCCCTATTCTAAACCTTTTTATCCCATGACATAAAAATATTTACCCTATACAATAGAGAGATATTAAAGGTCCCACCCATCAAATAATAAAAATCATACATATATATTTCATAAGATTATAAAAAAATAATCATATCCGAACCTATGAAAATAAATTTTATTCCTAAAGAATTCATATTACCAGAACAAATGAAGATAAATGTGTTTCATAAACATTTCATCATAGTATAACCAGTGGAAAAGTAACATGTTTCATAATCATTTTATCATTTTATCATATCATAACCCATAGAAAAATAATAGAGTTTCATAATAATAATATCGTTGTATAACTCATTGAAGAGAAATATATTTCATAAAAATATTATCATCATAATAAAAATCATTTAGAGAATTAATAAAAATGGAATCCTTGTATCATTTACCCTATAAATCATAAGTATCATAAAATAATTCCATCTTATATATAAAATTATTTTGAAAGAAAAATACCTTGGAATGATTCATGAAGAGAATAACCTTTCTGCTTTAAAAAACACATTTTAAAATATAAAAAATTTTCAAAATAATTTTATTTAAAAATAACTATACTAACTTGTAAATAAATCTTTAAATATTATTTAGAACATTTCTTGAGGTAAATAACCTTTTTTGATATCAATTTTCGAAAATAAAAATTCGTAAAATATTTTAGAAATATTTTTTTATTGATAATAAACTTTGAAACTTATAATTTATGATTTATAATACTTATTCGTCATGATATATGTAAATTATATACAAGATTTACACATTAAAATAAATATTTCTTTTAAAGTTTTGGTACTACTTAAATGGGACTTGTTTGGAAAAAGAGATGAATATTACTTTTAAAACATTTTAATGAAATTAAAACATGGGTAAACATGTATTTATTAAATCATTAGTATTATTTTAAAAACATATTTTGAAAATATTTTTAGAAAAATTATCTTGGAATAAAAATGGATTTTATCCGAATAGAGAAATAAATTTGCATTTTCTTAAAAACATCATTTTGAATTATTGAGTACATAAAGAGTTAAATATAAAGGGAAACATGTATTCATAATAAATAACCATAGGAAAATAAAATTCATGAGTTTATTGATAGATAAATCATAATATTTAATCATTGGAATCATAATTATAAACAATTCTAATAAACAACGAGATTGTAACATATAACACATACCACTTTAGTAATGTCAAATCGTAAGACCCATGAAAGAATAAAATTAAATGAGATTTATAATATCATGAGAATAAATATATTCAGGATATTACATGTCAAATGGTATGTAAATATACCTCATAAAATAATATAGGTTTATAAGATGACATATGTCTCAAAGAAGGAAAATTGAGTAAAAAATCCCTCATTACTTTGGTAACTTTTAAACAGTAAACCCCATGAAAGAGTGATCCTAAGATTTTTATGTAAATCAATTTTTTTTGAGTATAACAATCATAAAATACATTCAGGTGTATTATATACACCACATTAAATAAACACATGGAGAATATGAGATGTATTTCATAGAAAATAATAGTAAGAAGGAAATCCATTATCATAAGTATCAAATTATATAATAAAAGTTTAATCCTCATGTATAATAAATATAGGTTTAATTTGAATATATTATAATCATAATTCTATATATCATACCATATATTTTTAACTTATTACCTTTAATTACAGGTTTATTAATAATTCTTTGTAAAAATCATGTTTCAGATAATAATCATTTTGTTTTCCATGTATGTTTTGATTTTTTATTTTTGGTCTTTTTACTTTGATCTTGTTTACAAGATATAACGAATATTAATAATTATATAAATACCATATATATTTAGTATATATATTTATATTAATCCATAAATATTTGATATAGAAAGTGAAATACATAGTTCATGGAGATGGTAAGTCATATGTACACATGCACTTTGTTTCCATTTTTTCAACGGATTGATAGAAATAAAGTTAAATAAAAAATTAAAATTAAAAAATAATTTTTATTTCATATATATATTACATATATTTATTTAAACCTATAATTATTAACTTCCATTTAAATATTACATAAATAATGAATCACATCACTTCACGAGGTGGTAGTCCACCAGACACACGAATGATGTTATCGTATCACCCATGAAATAGTACGTAAGAAGGTATATGAGATATAATAATTATATAAGTAATATTATATTAAAAATATAATATTAATTCATTTAATCTATAATAAGTATCATCCAATTAAAACAGAAATGAAAAACACATCACATCAGTTCGTGAGGCAGTAGTCCGTCGTACATATGAGAGACATTATTATTTTACAATGGGTTAAGAGGTAAGATGTTATATAAAAAACTATAATTAAAGAGGTATAATATCATAAATATCGAATATAAATATTAAAGACATAATTTTATCCATATGTGAGTGGAGGTGGTGGAAAATGAATAACATCAGTTTGTGAGGCGGTAGTCCGACGTACATGTGAGTTATAATTTTGTATCCTATTTGATAGAAGAGGAGAAGTATTTAGGTTATTTAATTAACCTAATAACATATCGTTATATTTAATATACTCTGGTTATTATTTCATAATGTTCTAATAACAATTTAAGGAGTTTGAGGAAGAAATAAAAAATTCCTGGCCAGGGATATTACCTTGTATTCAGACAACTTCCTTTGGTTTGAACCAAAAGGAATATTGTGTTAGATTTATAAAAAAAATATAGATTCTAGTATTTTAAGAGTAAATCAATAAAGTCATTGGAGTAGGTATTGGAAGAACCAATGGGTTTTTTAATTGTGAAGGTGAGATGAGAGGGGGTGGTGGCCTTTTATAAGTGGGGGAGAGGAAACACTTGGTATTTTTGAAAATAATTAAGTGTACCCTAATTTTTGACATGAAAAAGAGATTAAAAACATATAATTATTGAAAATTATTTGTTATAAGGTCTAAATATGGCCATAAAATGGGGTTTGGTAAAGTTTTAAGTCATTTTTAACCCTTATATTGTTAGTTTAACCCCTAGTAAACCCATTTTTACCTTAACCACGATAAATAATTTTTAATGTTTTTACTATTAATTAAGGTAAAAAATTAAGTTGAACTTATTATATTATATAAATTATTATTATTATAAATATGGATTATATTTTTCCAATTTAAATTCAATGAATTTGTAAAAGTTAATTTAAAATTAAACCCACATGCATGATGAGAAAGTGGTTTTCCAAAGAGGAAATGTTCATAAGTTTACCAAGTTTTTATAAAAATATTAATTATGAAAATTATTAAAATTAAAAAATTTCATTAATTGATATACTATTGAAATAATTTTACTTTAAAATATATTTTAAAATAAAATTTAACCTTATAAATTATTTTAATGAAATGATATTTTTTAATAAAAACCATAAATTTTCACTATTCATTAAAAAATTAATCTTTTTAGAAAAATATAAAAAATTAAATCCCAGATAATTTTTAAATTTTTATTTCAAAATTTATGTTTATTTTTTCAAATAAATTTTATAATATTTTCAAAAATTAATTTTCAAATAAGTGTACCAAATTCAACAAAACTGTTTTTTTATAAAAATACAGTTTTTAAGAGAATTTTTTTGATTAATTATTATTTATTGTCTGTAAAACACATAAGATGAATGTTAAATATTTGATTGAATATATTATATATAAATTTATTTAAAATAATTCAACAATTGTTTTTTAAATTTATTTAGGTAAAAACGTTTTTGTTCATAAAAATTGATTTTTAGAAAAAGATTTCCTTTATTTTGAAATAGTTTTTATTTTCATTTATAATTAATTGGTCACTAAAGGATTCATTTTATATAAATTTATAGACCATATAATTTAAAAATTTATCTAATCATTTTCATACCGCCCACTAAAATGGCTAGGTGATAACTATCATATTAAATAATAACATTTAACAACATGTAATATTTCATTTATACTCGATGTTGTGTGTAACACAAGATACACTCAGTGTTGCAGGTAGCACAAGAGGAAATTAATTTTATGTGTAACATATGCTTAAATTCGTGTTTTATGTAATGTGAAATATCAAAAATATTAAATTTATTTGATTTTTTTCACAAAATCTTAGCGTGTTACATTCTACTCCCTAAAATAAATTTCATCCTTGCAAATTGTGCTTGTTCTCAGTAAACAAGGGTTTAACATTTAGAAATAAATTTATGGGAAAACCAAATCCTAAAAAAAGTTAATAAAACTTTCTCTTGTAATGAGAGAAAGGTTTGTGAAAAAGGCATACAGAATAAGACATACTGGGTTTCCAAATAAGAGAATATATATGTGAAGTGAAGATTTGGATATCTAAGAAAAGCGAAATTTCCATATAATTATAGAGAGTGATAGAGATCATTGATCCCAAGAAAGTGAATGATCATATAAAAATTAAAAAACAAAATAACTATACAATAAAAAGGTGTTAAAATTTTCATATATATCCTCATAAATGATGGTAATAGGATATTTTTTTATTTCATGATCATTTTCCTAAAGTTGGGAATTTTCATGAGAATATATACTTACTTGATTCTAGTGCATTTAGTATGAACAATATTATACTTTAGTATTTCCTTGATCAATTTCAACTTCATATATTACTATGAGATATGAATTTTTCATACCTGAAGTAGTAACAGAAAATAATATCCATAAAAGAATGATAAGTCATTATTTATATCTATAGTTATTATATATAAAAAACATTACCAAAGGTTATGCATATATCCTAATATGTTGAAATAATATATTAATCATTAAATCATTATATATAGTTAAACTTAAACCATTCCATAAATGAATAACCTTATTAAATTTCCGAAATTCATGATTTATAAATAAGTTCCCTAAATTTCCTAAAAACGACTTAATATTAATCCCCCAAATAGAATAAATTAGATCTTAATGTAACAGACAAAATATGTAAATACATTGATCATATATTCTATATTATCATGGTAATATATTTAATTTCCATAAAAACTTAATGAAAACATAACAAATTTCAAAAATTAATTCTACCTAATTCCTTAAAAAAATAATAGATTATGGAATATATTCCATAAATCCAAAATTTTTGTAAACTACATTAATGATATCATAAAAAACTTTGTCATCAAATAATTAATAATTTGAATGGTAATAAATAATTTCCATTTTACATTATTTATATCAATCACCTATTTATACAAACTAAACACCGTTTATTAAATATCAATTTCATATAAAGGGATATATTCCCTTAAAAAAATACCACCTTCCCATTAAATCAATTTTCTAGTCCATCAGTACAATTTAACATATTCTTGCAAATCCTTAATTGAAAAATATTGTGGAAACATCCATTGATGTTTCATGATTCTAATAACCAAAATAACACTGATAAAAATATAATTCATTTAATACCAATTAATAAACACATCAATCATTCCACTTTATTTATACACCATTAACTAGGATTCTTCATCTTGTTACCTAACACTTATTTCCTTCTATATGTTAGTTGTAGTCACTTCATCATCAAAAATATAACCATTACTCTTATAAACTTTCTAATTATCTTCATGAGATTTCTCTTTTGGACATCAATTTTCATAATTATTATAATTTCTTCATTTGAAACATTCAATCATTAATAATATATTAGGGAGTCCATTATTGAAATCCATTACTTTAACATAAATCTTCATTTTTCCTCTGTAATTAATTTTTTGTTTCCTTCTTTTCCACACTAAAAACATATTCTTATTACTCTAATACATTCACTTGGGTCCTTCTTACCACATTCACAATATATAGAAAATAGAATCTTCTATCCTACATGATCACCACCACCCAAACTCTCAATGAACTCTATCCTTATCTTCTTTGGAGAGTCTGAGAGTTGGTTAATGTGTATGTTGTTAATCATATAATGTGATAAGTGTTTAGGCATTATCAAAATATACTTCACTCTATCCATCATACCATTTGGTTTCTTATAAATAAATTTTCTATCACATTTAATGTTAATATAGTTCCTTTTGGTTCCCACTATTGACTAAAACCAAAAATCATAGCGTGAGTAATAATATTCACAGTAGAAAACCAAATAATCATTAAAACTTAATTACATGATTCCTAAATTAGGACACCTTATTTTCAATATATGACACCATAGGGTTAACTTAGGTCATTCATTCTCATTATTTAAATCATTCACGGTTGTTTTTAAATAGTTTATAAATTTCCAAATAATATCCCCCATGAGTGTCAAACTAGGTGTGTATAAAGTATTATTATCATACCCCAGGTGATAATAAATTCTAGGAAAATGCATCCTTTTGGAGTTTTACCCCTAGATACCTCTATGACAGAGCTAAATCTAATTGTGATATCTAGATAGGGATGTAATTTCTTAGAAACCAGTCACCCTATCTTTTACCAAAATGTGAGGACATTTTCACATACTTTAAATAATATTTAGACTTAGCCTTAGACACATACATAGAAATATCCTTAGAAATATCCCTTGGGATCTCAATAATGTTTTATTATCTCAATTTTCAAATGTTAGATAATTTTTTCCTATGATACCTACTATAAAGACCCACAATTATATTAGACACACACACACACACACACAGATATATATATATATATATATATATATATATATATATTACATATTTCTATATTAGTATTCATTAAATTACACAAACAAATGACCAAGGAACTGAAAGGTGTAATTATTTTGGAAATTTGGACACATAAAAAACTAGCCCATAAGTGATTTATTTCATATAACAGTATATTATTCATAACCATCACCCTTATTAGACATACCATACATAAACCTTTCAAAATAAACTAGGGAATTAAATATAAGATAGGATGAGATAATTTTTTTAGTAAGGGTATATTTGAGAGATGCCAACATATCATGAGCGTAGGGTTATGAGAACATGAGAATAACATTTGAAAACCATACCATTCACATCATATATAAAAAACATGACTCATGGAATAAAACTAAGTAGTTCATAAGATATAAATCATAATTAAATCAAAGAAAATAAACTATTAGAGCATACAATGAGCATAATACATAGATTTTTCTCATATACTTAATCATAGAAAATCATTTCCTTAGTAGTTAAAGGTTCATTTCTAAGACTATCATAGTGGATTGAGTTCACTCTAAAAACAATCATATTAGTAACGATTTACTCCCAAGACTATCGTAGTGGAAAAAGTTTCTTACAAAACTGAGTTTACTCCCCATTCCAATCCCATCAATCTTATAAGATATCAATCTTTAACCAATGAATTAGATGAACATATAGGTTTCAATAGTTAAATAATGAAAATCACACATACATGTTCCAAAAGATCATAAAAAAGTCATCATATTATATCCCATGAAATTAAATGGGCTTCATAAAATATTCATCATATCAAAACCCATGAAAAGAAACAACTTTAAAAATCATTTCATTATAGCATATCCTATGGAAAAGAAATAATTTTTATAATAATTTTGTCATTTAATCATATCATAACCCGTAGAAAAATAAGAGGTTTTTATAAGAATTATATCATGTAATAACCTGTGGTATAAAAATAAGATTCATAAACATATTTTCATCATAAGTATAAATAATTCAAGAAATAATAATAATGGTATCCTTAGATCATATCACTAGTAAATCAAAATTAACATAAAATGATGTAATCTTAGATGAAAAATTATTTTGGAAGAAAAATCACTTAGAATATTTCTTGGGAAAATTAACATTCCAATTTGAAAACAATTTTTTTAAACATAAAACAGTTTCAAAATCATTTTCTTTAAAAATAAACTTAGAAACTTGTAAATAAATCTTTAAAGATGATTTAAATAATTTATTATGGAAAATAACCTTTATTTTAAAATTAGTTTTTAAAAATAAAAATACATAAAATATTTGGGAAATAATTTAATTTTAAAATAAAAATTGAAACTTATAATATAAGCTTCAAAAAATTGAGTGTTCATGACATATGGAAATTTCATACTTGTTGTACATCTTAAAATAAATATTCCTTTCACATTTTTGGTAAAATATAAACATAAATTGTTTAGAAAACAACATGAAGATTACTTTTGAATTTATTAAAAAAGTAAAAATTGGGTAGAAATGGTCCAATAAGTCATTTGAAAAATGTTAAAAACATTTTTATAAATATTTTTTTTTGATGAAAAAGTGTTTTCGACCAGAGAGAAAAATAAATAGGTTTTTTCTTGAAAACATAAATTTTAGATTTTAAAAACATAAATTTTTTATCTTGAGTATGTATAGAGAAAAAAATGAAGGGAAAACATGTATACTATAGAAATAACTAGATGAGAATAAAATTTATGTGTTTCTTGAGAGATATATCATAATATTTCATCATTGGAAGCATAATCATAAATAATCCTGATAAATGTCAAGATTTTAAAATAAAACCCTTACCACTTTCTTAACATTAAATCAAAATCCCAATGAAATAATTACATTAAATTAAACTTCTAATATAATTATAATAAATAAATACAAGATAATACATGTCAAATGAGAAATTAATAAACATTATAAATGAAGATAGGTGCATAACATGACATATATCTCAAAGAAGGGAAATTAAGACAAAAATCCATTATTGCTTTGGTAACTTATATACCATAAAACCCATGAAAGATAGATCCTAAAATGTTTATTTAAATCCCCATAATTTTAAGGATAATAATAATAAAATAATTTCATGTGTATTATATAAATCACATAAAATAAACATGCAGTAAATATGACATGTGTCTCATAAAAAATAAAAGTGAGACGAAAATACCTTACCTTAAGTATCAGCTTATTTGGTACACATTGAAACCAACTATATAATAGACATAAGGTTATTAAAAATATATTAAGGAAAAATAATTATATATATCATACCATATAACATTATGTTATGATCTTTTATTACCAATTTATTAACAATTCCTTGTTAAAATAATATTTTGTATAATTATCACTTTATTTTTCATGTATATATTGATTTTTTATCTTTAGTACTATTAATTTGATATTGGTACCATCATATAAATAATTTAACAATTATATAAATATTATATAATTTCAATATAAATTTATTATGAGTAATCCATAAAAGTTTGAGATAGAAAATGAAATACACAGTTTATGAAGACTGTAGGTTGTACCAATGCATGAATGTTATTTCCATTTTTTTGATGGATTAAAAGAAATAAAAGTAAATAATATATTAAAATTAAAGAATAATTTTTATTTCATATATATATATATCATATGTTTTTTAAACCTATCTTTATTATCTTCCATATAAATCGTACCTGATTAACGAATCACATCGCTTCACAATGTAGTGATCCACCATACACACGAACTACATTATCGTATCCCACATGGAATGTAATATAAGAATTTATATATGATATAATAAATAAATATGTATAATTATATGAAAAATATCATATATTTTTATTTAATCTATCTTTATTACCATGGAAGTAAAACAAAAATGAAAAATACATAACATCCATTCATGATGTGGTAATCTACCGTACACATGAGAGACATTATTATTTTACAGTGGTTTATGAGGTAAGAAGGTAGATTTGGTTTTATAATACCATATTTATAATAATATAATAAATATAATATATTAATATTAAATACATAATTATATCTATCCATGAGAGGTGGTGATAGAAAATTAATAACATCGATTCTTGAGGTTGCAGTCTATTGTACACATGAGTAATGATTTCATATCCCATTTTAGTGAAGATTATAATTATTTAAATTATTATATTGACATAATAATATCTAATTATATGTAAGATACTAAGGTTTTTGTATCATTATGGTTTAATAATAATTTATGTCGATGGAGGAAGAAATAAAATAAAACGCTTGGTCAGGTTGAATTTACAAAGAAAATAAGGATTATAGGATGATATTAAATAATTAATTAAGTTATTATCATATATTTTTTAGAAAAAAATGAGTTTTGTTAGTTTGAAGAGGAGAGAAGAGCGGGTGACCTTTTATAAGTGGGGGATATGACACACTTAGTATTTTTGAAAATAATAAAGTGTACCCAGATTTTTCACAAAACAAAAAGCTAAAACATGGGTAATTATCAAACATTAAATTTTATAAGGACTAAATATGTCCATAAAATGGGTGTTGGTAACGTTTTGGTTAATTTTTAACCATAATCATTTTAATTTAACCCCTGGTAAATCCATTTTTATCGTTACTGTGGTAAATATTTTTTACAGTTTTTACTATTCATTATGTTACAAAAATAAGGTAACATTATTATATAATATAAATTATTCTCATTAAAAATATTTAATCAATATTTCCAAATTATATTCACATAATTGAAAAATTTTAATTTACAATTAAACCCGTTGATGCGACCAGAAAGTGATTTTCCAAAGAGAAAATGTTCAAATGTTTAAAAGGTTTATATATCAAAATTCGATATGAAAATTATTCCAATAACCTAAATTGGATTAATTTATATATAATAGAACTAATTTTACTTTAAAAACAACTTTGAAACGAGAATTAACTTTATAAATTCATAAAATAAAAATGAAATTTTCAATAAAAACCAGTATTTTTTCACTATTCATATGGAAAAATAAAATTTTCAGAAAAATATCAAAAATTAACTCCAAGATATTCTTGATATTATTATTTAAAAAATGATGTTAATTTTTTTCAAATAATTTTTTTAAAAGTGGTAAAAATTAATTTAAAAATAATTGCGTAAAATTCAATAAAACATTTTTTGGAAAATTTTTTTTTTATGTGAAAAAATGGATTGATTAATATCAGTTGTATTGAAAACAAATGAGATGATTATTAAAATTTTTATTTAATATATAATATATAAATTTTATTAAAATCATTCACTAAAATTCATTTTTTTAATTTATTGATCTAAATTCGTTTTTGTCTATAAAAATACATTTTTGAAAAAATATGTCCTTTATTTTCCAATAGTTTTTATTTTAATTTATAATTAATTGGTAACCATAGAATTCATTTTATATACATTTTTAATGATATATTTTTATAATTTAGTTAGTCTTATCCATACCTACCACTCCAATGGCTAGAAGATAACTATCATGTTAAAAAATAATATTTTAATAGTATGTCACATTTCATTTAAACAGAGTGTTGTGTGTAACACAAGATACACTCAATATTTCATGTAACACAAGATAAAATTTGTGTTACATTTACGCAAGCTAAAAATGGTGTTGTGTGTAATGTAAAATATCAAGAAGATTAATTTTTTCTAAAAGATATATTTTACAAAATCTCAGGGTGTTACAATATGAAGAGAATTATATATAGAATTTAGACCACAAAAGAGTGGTCTTATTATAAAGAAGGAATCTTTTGTTTTAGGAAGCAATATGTGTTCCCTCATTTCATTAGACAATTAGTGATGAGATATTATAACCACTCTATTTGGGAAGTTCATCTAGGAATCACTAAGATGACTATAACATGAAAAACTATTATTATTGGAACGGTATAAGGTGAGATATATTAGATTTTGTGTCGAGATACTACACCCATACTTATGTAAAATCAAAGAATTAAAATCCATTTGTTTGGATTTAACCCATTCCAATCCATAATTAGAAGTGAGATTAGATATTTATGGAATTTATTAATGGATTGCCTCATACCCCTCATGAAAAATAATGCTATCTAGGTTAAGATTTATCTACGAACTAGGTCATAACATTTCCCATCTATCAAAGATAAAACTAAAGTGGAGGATCTGGGAAAGTCATATCTTCATGAGATTTTAAAGATTCTTGATATTCCTTCATTGGTTATTTTTGATAGAGATACCCAAATAAAATCATAATTATAGAGAGTCCTTTACGAGTATATGGGGTCTAAGGTGAAATTGATCATGCCATACCATCAAAATATAGATTGGCAGATAGAGTGGGTGATTAAAATTTTAAAATACATGCTTCATTCTTGCATGATAAACATTGGAGGATAATGAGATACTCACATGCCATTGGTTGAATTCACTTGTAATAATAGAAAATTTTCATCTATCCATATGGATCCCTTCGAATCATTTTATTCTTATCCATATTCATATTCATTATTCTATAATTATTTTGGTGAAAATTCACGTATGTATTCAATAATGGTATGTCAGATGATATAGAAGATTCATTTATTTATAAATATCTGGTGTTTACTCAATGAATATAGAATTTTTATGTTGATTGTTTCTATGATACTTTGTAGTTTCTATTTAGTGATTAGGTATTCTTCAAACCATCCCCTTTATTAGGTCACTGATAACTTGGAAGGAAGAGAGTGCTAATGTCAATAAATTTTGGACCCTCCAAGATTAATTAAAGGATTAGGAAAGTTTCATATTAGTTTGAATTACCTCCTCATATCATTCTAATACATAATATTTTCTTTACCTATAAATTATTGAGTATTATCCTGATTCATATCATATACTAAGTTGTATAGAGATGGAATTGTAATTGGATAGTTTCATGATTGATCAAGTGATCAAATTTGTTTATTTTTAGAGTAATGTGTTACAAGAATTATCTATTATATTATTCTTGGTCTTATTATAGCATGAAAAGGACTCTCAAAAGACATGGAAGTGGGAATCAAAAATAATGGAGTGATAGACTCATATCTTTCCAGATCATCATTCCTCATGTTTACTTTATGGGGGTCATAAATTGATATGGTGGGTTGAAATATAACACCAATGGTGTCATTTTTTAGGTATGAAATCCAATCTTTATTAATTTTTTTCCTTATTATTTAGTTCATATAATCCTTGATGAAGTTTGAAATATATATAAGGGCTAATTAAAATTTGTTGGCTAATATATGTTAATTAAAATGGTGTGACCCAACCATACAGGGTGTTAAAAAAATTCCATAATTATCCATTTGGTTCACATAATATTTAGAAGACTATGTATAAAAACCATGAATCTTATCCTAGATATTATATAAAATATCTTGAAATTAACACATGTTTTCCAAAATCGTTTTTTTCAAACTGTGTGAAGTAGTTAACAAATAATTTGAGAAAGATGATCCTTTACCTTACATATATTTATCACTAATTTTGATTTATTCTCTCCAGAATTGAATTTTCCGTCACCTCATCCATCAAACAATTTTTCCTCCTTACTACTGGCTTCCATTTTTGGTTCCTCCATCACATATAATTAATTTTAATTTTGGTAAGTGGATTCCTTCTTCCTATTTCTTCATTTTCTTCCCTCTTCCATCATATTTATTCTTTAAAAAGGATATGGTATCCTAGGGATCATTCCATTATAGGACTTGAGTTGGAGGTTTGGTGTGTCAGGTATTCTAACCAAGTAGTAAGGCTCTTTACTCTTCCAATACAATGTAATAACATCATAATTCAATGATTACACTGATCTAAGGTTGGAATTTTCATGTATCACACTTTTTGGAAGATTTAAAAATGATTTTAAAGATGATGTTTCCAATTAATTTAAAGTGTTATTTTCTTTATTTATGAACTGAAATAATGTATATAACTTTTTATAGCCTTTATATTTTTATTTGGGTCAATTAAAGTATGATCCAAATTATGTTTTAATATTAAATAATAATACACACACTATATGTTTTTTAAAATTACTAAAATAGTTTTTTTTGTTGAATTAAATGGAATTATTTCCTTAAAATATTGGTTATTAAAGAGGTAGATTTATGAAATGGGTTTCAAAGGAAGTTGATGAAAGAAAAAATAAACTTTACATGAAAAAATAATTATAATATAAATGAAACTCTTTGATAATGGGAAGGCTTCATGGGTTTATCAGGTACTTAATTTGGAACCTATGATAAGTCATTTTCTAGATATGGATTCTAATCAACCTATAATACTATAGTTTACATCACTATCTTTGATCCCACTCTAAAATTTGTCTCTAAAAGTTTATTACTAGTGAAGAATTCCACTCTAGATAGTGGTAGACCAACTAGTTTAGGATGCCACTTTGGAAAATACCCTATGAGTAATTTCATATGATTTTTATTTGGTGTGTAATTATATATGGATCCTAGGGTGTCTCTGTCATGAACCATACCAAATTCCCTGGTAACCGGATAACGAAGATGACAGTAGCACTTCCTGAATGGAGTTCCTGATCCCCATGGGTTGCTGACTAGCACTTGACATCATATAAAATAAAATTGTGAATGATTTTGACATAATAATTATGGAAGAAAGATAATAATATAGTTTTTATAAAAAAACTCCATAAGGATAATTTTACCAGAATAAAAACAGGTATAAAATGTCACAACTCGTCCTAGAGGCCCCCTTGCTATGACTATCCCAAGATTGCCTCCAATAGGCTAGGGGATATTGACTAGTGAAAAGTAGGTATATCCCACAAGTGGGAGGTAGTTACCTAAGTACCTATACACATGCACACATATCCAAGCCCCAAAATGATGAAATGTAAAAACTCTAAGTAGAAAAAGTACACATACACTAAGATACCAACCATAGAATATAATAGTAGGGAAACTAGAAAGTATATATGGCTAGAATACAAGGCCACCAAAAGAAAGAGTCTGCAAAAGTGAATGCACACATTCCAAAAAATCTTACGTAGAAAACCCTACCTGAAGGGTAGGAGTAGGAAAAATGTATAAATCCATAAGACCAAACCTTTTCTATCTGATCACTCTAATCACCACCTAGTCCTGATCTACATAGGACTCCCTCAAAGTGTTGATCTTCTACACAAGACACGACACGTGCAGGAAAATACCATGCAAGGGTGAGTAAAAAAATCCTCAGCATAACACCCTAAAACCCCAAAGTAATAACACTAAAAAATACATGAATTACACCACAAAAGAAACACACGATGAATACTATAGAGGAAACACATGAAGTAAACCAGAAAGAAATAAATGAAGTATACCACAAAGAAAACACATGAATTATAGTCAACTCACACAGGTATAAGTCTATAGTACGAGAAGTAGGGTTATGAGACATAGTCCATAGAACACTTAGTTTTGATAACACATGGAGTTTTGATAACACACAGAGCGTCAATAACACATGGAGTGTCGATATCACACGAAGTGTTGATAACACATGGAGTGTGGATAACACAAGGATTGTCGATAACACACGGAGTGTTGATAACACACAGTGTCGACAACACACAGAGTGTCGATAACACTTGGAGTGTCAATAACACTCGGAGTGTCAATAATTCTTGAAACCCCCAAGTCATGTAGTTACTAAGTTACATAGTCACAAAGTCACATAATCACTAGGTCATAACCTATTCTGGATTCTACTCGTAGCATACTTATACTAGGAGAATATAATCCCCTAGACATTAGGTCTTCTTAAAATATCCAAAACAACTCAATTATAGTATCTCAAAATTAATGTCTCATCGCAAGGGTTCCAACACCGCAAATGACTCATCAAAGGGATACATAGTTTAAACGTGATGATCATTTTAGTGAAAAAATCAGACCTAGGTTTGGTCTGGGTCCGGCCTGGCCAGACCCGCTAACCTGACCCGATCTGGTTGAATTACCTGGACCGGCCCATTGGTCCTAGTCTGGCTTGAGCTATTGGCCTGTGGGGCCTGGTTTAGCCCAGGATGTTGGTCCGTTTTCCACTAGAGAGGCCTGGCCTAGTGTATGGGCCACCCCCATCTCCAATACGTAGCCGAGCCAACCGCGTGCACCTGGTCAATGCAGTACCGCTGTGGCCAACAAAGATGACCAATATATCCCTAATCTACCCCATTGACTCAATATTCATGGGATCCGCCATCGTGGCCTCTATGAAAACCTAGCCACGTGCTTCGCCCTTTCCCGTCGCGTCCCTGGTCGCCGTGCACGACCTCCGTCACTGCAGGCTCCCACGCGGTCCCTCCTAGAACATGATCCACCTCCACCTCTAGCTACCCCACTGGTGGACCATAAACCACATACTTATTCTGATCCTAGAACCTTGTCGGGCCATGTCTTGCTCCACCACTGGCTGCCCTGCTGGTGGCCCGCTGTTCGCTGTGCACTCCGCCTGAACCGGTCATAGCTGCTACTCCAGTCGCAGCTACTTCGGTCCCCACTGTTCACCACTGCGTGGAACCATCTCACCTCTATGGTGTCTTTTCTATGTTAGATCCTCAGTTTGAGAACATTTCTCCAGGGATAAAAGTTACAATGATGCTTCGAACATGTTTCAAAAAGAATGAGTAAAATAAAAGGATTGATGAAAAGTGATAAATGCCCAAGAATTCCCAAAGAATGTATTTTGGTCTTGTTCATGTCAAACTCGACCCATTCATGTTAGAATTAAGAACATAGAGGAAATAAATAAAATCTATTTAACAAAATCAATATTGATAATCAACTAGCATAAATTATCCATCTCATAAGAATGACCAAATTAATGATCAACCTGTTTGTGGGTTGGTCCATATTCATCATTAAAAATTAAGAATAAGGGAAATAATCACAAAGAAAAAACACTATAACTTGATTTTTGTATCGATCATTGAAAAAAAGAGATTTCATTTTCATCATCGATGATTTTCTCCACTCTTATTGCACAACGATTCAAATCCTATCAATCCATAATCAACATTCATAGAGATGATTTACTTCCACATCTCAGAGGAATTTTAGGGTTGTAGTGGTAACCCTGAATTCCATGACAAAGTATTTTTAAAAATAAAACCAATGTTGGGTCAAATAAATTTTTTTTATTAAAATATTTTAATGACATTCACATCAAAAAACTAACTTTCACATTCAGACCATGTTGGTCAATATCAGGATCCACCTAAGGTAAAGTCAAAGTTCTGAACGCAATAGTTCCCTCATATTTCAAATCTAGGCACCCATTTGTATGTTTTTCCAATTTAAAGAAAAATTGACCACATGATTTATTAAGAGATTATCATTTTTCAACAAATTGTTTCGGGAACACCAAGCCTCATAATCTCACGCCGTCTCAGTGTCTAGTCTCATAAATTTTCCCAATTAATTTATAAAAATAAAACCAAATAAAATCAAAGTCATTACATTCTACCAACCTTAGGTATTTATATCCCCTAAATCCAAAACAAGGGCTACTCAAAAAAATGGTGAGGGTACTGAGCACTAATCTAAGACTTCTGCTCCTAAGTTATCTCCTATAGATTCTCGTACTGCCACCAAACATGTACTGGAGGAATCGACTGGCCATAAAGGATCCACTCCTGTCAATCCTCGATCTCTACTGGGTACTCCGCAAAAGTCACCTCATCATCAATGTCCATCTTTCCTCAGTCGATGACATGGGATGGATCATGCATGTACCTTCACAACTGTGACACGTGGAAGACATCATGAACCTGGTTCAACTATGGGGGTATATCTAGGTGGTATTCCACCTCTCCAACTCTATACAGAATCTAATAAGGGTCGATGTATCTTAAATATAACTTTCCTCCCCAGACAAATATCCACAAAACCTATCATGTTGAGACCCAAATAAACACATGGTCTCCCTCCTCAAACTCCAGAGGCCTCTGTCTCCTATCAAAATATGACTTCTTCCGGCTCTGTGTAGTCTTCATCCACTCCTAGATGATTTGTACCTACTTAGTGGTAGCACGTACCAACTCTAGACCCTTGAGTGCTGGCTCTCCTTTTTTAATCTAGTAAGTGGTGACCAACATGGTTGTCTATAAAAGTCCTTGAATAGTACTATTCCAATGCTGGTGTGGTATCTGTTGTTGTTTTCAAACTCCACCAGTGGTAGGTGTTCCACCCAGTTATGACCGAAGTCCAATATGCATTCCCATGACATATCCTCAAGAACCTAAATGGTCCTCTCCATCTGGCCATGCTTCTAGGGATGAAACACCATTATCAAGAGTAACTGAGTCCCAAATGCCTCCAATAATCCCTTGTAATACTGAGATGTGAAACAAGAATCCTGATCTGAAACAATCATCTATGGAACTCAATGAAGATGAACTTTCTATTGTACATAAATGAATCTCAAGGACTCTATTAAACTCTACTCTTGAATCAGTAGAAAGTGGGATCACATGGTGAGTCAGTGAATGATCACCCATATGGTATCACATCCCCTGGATGTGTGTGGTAAACCTATCATAATTTCCATTGATATTCCATCCCACTTCCGCTCCATCACCTCAAGTGGTTGGGTAAATCCCTCTAGAACCTCATGCTCAACCTTAACTTGATGAAAAGTGATGCATAAAGAAATGAACTCTTACACTACCTTATTTTTTGTCACCCACCAAAACTAATGTGGAAGGTCTTGGTACATATTTTACAAAACCATATATACTGCCAAAGGGGATGTGTGAAACTCCCTCTGAACCTCCTCCCATAATGCCACTGGTAAAACTGTCCCCCCTATGAAAAGAGTAACGTTCTCCCCATCTATCAAATATACATTAAGGGAATGTCCTGTGGAAAACTTGTCACGTCGGGTCCTATAGTCTATATCCCCAAGATGTGCCTACCCAACTCACTGTAAGAGTGAATGGGTGAAAACCATTGATTAGAGGTAAGATACTCCATCTCCATCCACAATGAATATCTACAATGCGGCCTACTTCTTTAACACCTCACTCAAAAACTTCAAGATAGATATCTTGCTGAGAGAGTCTTCTACTAGATTTCCCTTCCTAGACATATAGAAAATATCAATGTCATAGTCCTGGTGAAACTCTACCGATCACCTCTATCTCAAGTTTAGTTCCTTATGAGATAAGATATACTTGAGACTCTTGTGGTCGAGTATATGGTAAAATTCTCCCCCATTAGGTAGTGTCAACAAATATTCAATATGAAGACTAAAACCTCTATCCCAAGATCATGGGTCACATTGTTCTTCTCATGCTATCTCAACTAACACGAACCATAGGAAATCTACTCTTGACACTACATCAGAACACAACCAATCTCAGTTCCTAATGCATCGTAAAACACTAGATACTCGACGTTCTCCTCTGGTAATCTCATGATGGGAATGCTTTTCAATCTATGTCTCATCTCCTAAAAGAACTATTGTCACTTCTCTATCCACACTAAAGGATTCCTATTCTATGTAAAAGCTATCAAGGGAGATGATACTCTGGAAAAGTTTGGAACAAACCTCTGATAGTTCCTAGAAAGACATAGGAAACTGCGCACCTCAATAACACTCTTGGGTTGATCTCAAGAAATCACCACCTCAATCATTGCATGATCCACTATGACTCCATCCTATGAAATGAAGTTTCCCAAAAGTGGAACTCTCAAATCTAGAATTGACACTTAGAGAGATTCCCATAATGATGGTTCTCTTAGAGTTTTTTGAGGACCATCCTCTAGTGTATCACATGATCCTCCTTAGAGGTCGTGTGCACCGGGATGTCATCAATGAAGACCACCATGAAATGGTATAAGTAAGTCTAGAAGATCCTATTCATGAGTCCCATAAACACTTTTAGGGATTTTTTCACACCAAATGACATCAAAAAGTACTCATATTGGTCATACCGACATATGAAGTTTGTCTTTAGTTAATCCTTGTCCTGTACAGAAAGCTGGTGGTAAATAAACTCAAAGTCAATCTTTAAGAACCACCTCACTCCCTTCAGTTGATATAAAATGTTGTCTATCCTTGGTAGTGGATAATATTTCGTCACTGTCACTTGATTTAGGTTCCATAAGTCCACACACAACATCAAGCTCCCATCTTCATTATTGTAAAACAAAACTGGGGTAGCCTAGGGTGAAACATTGGTTCTAACAAAACCATTCCTCTACAAGTTCTATGACTGTACCCTCAACTCACGAAGCTCCGCGAGAGCCATCCAATATAAAGTTTTCGGCATTGGTTCCATCCCTAGGTACAGATAAATGCATAATTATCCTTATGGGGAGGTAATTCATGGACATCCTCAGGAAATATGTCCTCATACTCCACCCCCACTATAGGAAATTTGGGACTCCTTTCATCCACTACACCGAGGGTGGGGCTAGCTAACTGATGGGTAATTGGATGCAACCTCCTCTGAGTAAGTCCATCCTATGATGAATGTATTTAATTTTCACCAAAAAAGGAAAAACAGGCCCCATCACTGAGGACACACTTCAATCTATGCCTAAAAATTCAATCTGAGCATGGACTGTAGATAGCCAGTCTATACCGAGAATGAAGTCACAAGGCCTAAATTCCACTACCAAGTGATCCCAACCAAAGCTCTCACATCCAAGAGTAAGTTAAAATTATCGGCACTAGTTTGTGAACATCGAATCTCCCCCCATAGAAGTCTATAAGCATAGAGATTGAGCCAACAGTTCCACTAGAATCTCTGAGTCCCGAATAGGGGTCGTGGAAAGATAACAATGACTGGAACCTATGTCTATCAAAACTATTACTAATATTTAAAAGACATAGATCGTACCTTGAATAATCCCTGGAGCACAAGGGTCATTGGCCTCCATCACCTATAACAGTCCTCATCCCTATCCACCAGCTCCCTGAGCCTAGTGTGGACCACCTGGGGGTGGTGATGGTAATATTTCAAACCTCCGTCCACTGCCTACTACTCTACCAACTCTTCTTCCATGTATTTATCCATGTGTACCACTTTGATAATTCCTCCCACTTTGCCTCAGCGGTCCCTCGACTGTATCCTGATTGTTTTTATGACGCGTTGGGCAATCTCATGCCAAAAGTCCTCGACCGTCAAACGAGTAACACATCCTATCATTAAGTTGACCAACTCTACCCTAGGAGCCCCAAAACACTAATACCATGTCTTGGGATCATCCCCTAGTGTTCTTGACCCACTTAGGCCCCTACTTTAGTTATCAGCTATCTTCCACCAAAGACTCAGATGCCTGGTGCCTACTGGTATCTGCCACTACTGGTGTCTGCTTCTCTAGAAAGATCTCCAATAGAAAAGATCTCTACAATAACCTAGAATATTTAGTGATTATAAGGGATATCATGTATTCCCTGATATCCTTGTATAAACCCTTCTTGAAGGTTAGATCCCTAAAGAATGGGTCTCACACCATATTAGTGAAGTAGTAAGAAAGATCAGTAAACCTCACTAAGTACTCTACCATAGTCTGAATGCCTTGCTACTAATGCAGGAGATCCTACATGCGCACAAAATGTAACATATCTGGGAAAAACTCCTCTATAAAGATTCAATCAAAGTATTTGAAAGATAGAGTCACCTCATCATGTGTCTGGTTCACTAATATTCATCATCATGTTGCTGAGCCCTGAAGAAGACTCGAAAATAGGACTTCCATATGTACGGTAGGTGTCCTCACAAGGAGGAAGACATGATTCACCACCTACATCCACCTGAGGGTCTATTTTACCCCTAAAAATTTGATGTTTCTACCTTTGGAACCCATGAAATACACTCAATCTGCATGCATCCTCAACTGGTAGAGCTAGTAGTAACTACTACTCGACGGGTGGTGGTATCACTGGTAAACCACCTGAAGGTGTTGTCTCCGATGTAGGGAGTATATCCAGTACATGAACCTATAACAACAACTCATCACTAGGAATAACATCCTCATGATGATGTAATGGAATCTTAGATTGATGTCTTCCTGGAGGCATCCTGAAAAATATCAAGACATACCACAATCAATAGAGTATACCTGGTGATTGACTGATGAAGGACATGAGTACACACCCAAATCCTATATGATGAATGTACCATTGATTTCCCTGCAACTAGAGTTTCCATGTACCAAGTCAAAAAGTAGGTTTCTAGAGTCCTGGTGTATGGATACGTCGGCTGCCACACCAACACTGGATTCCCTGACCTGAAATCCGAACGCGAAACAATTAACAATGTTTCCCCAGAATGACCTCATAGACTCTTTATCCTTAAGTATAACTGAACTTCTCTGATACCACTATGTCATGACCCATCCCAAAGGGGTCCATGATTTGACTACCCCAATCCTTCCTCTAATAGGCTTGCGGATGGTGACTAGCACCATGTAGGCATATCCCCCAAATGTGAGGTATTTTCCTAAGTACCTGTAAACACACAAACACATCTCCAAGACCCAAAATACTAAAATGTGAAAACAATAGGTACAAAAAGTAAACATACAATAAGATACCAACCAAAAAGTACAATATTAGGAAAACTATAAAGTAAATAGGGCCAAAATACAAGCCCACCAAAATAAAGAGTCTGCAAAAGTGAATTCACAAGTTCCTGAAAGTCATCCGTAGAAAACCCTAACTGAAGGGAAGGTGTAGGATAGGCGAATGAATCCATAGGACCACACCTCATCTATATGATCAATCTAAGAAAAACCTGGTCCTATTCTACCTAGGACTCTGTCAAGGACTTGATCGTCTTCATAAGACATGACATGTGCGGGAAAAGCCCGTGTAGGGGTGAGTAAAACAATACTTAGTAGGACACTCTAAAACCAAAAAGGAATACCACTATGAAATACAAGAAGTATAAGACCAAGGAAACACATGATGTATACCATAGAGGAAATAAATGAAGTATACCATAATGAAATACACAAAGTATACCACAAATAAAACACACAAAGTACAGTCATCTCACAAAGGTATACGACTCTAACATGAAAAGAAGGGTTGTTATACGCAGTCTAAAGAACACCTAGTTTTGATAACACACAGAGTGTTGATAACACATGAGTGTCGATAACACATGGAGTGTTGATAACACACAAAGTTTTGATAACACACAAAGTGTTTATAATTCATGTTGTTCCCAATTCATGTAGTCACTAAGTCACATAGTCCCCAATCCACATAATCACCAAGTCACAACCAACCATAGGATTCTGTTCATAGTGAAATTGTATCGAGAGAACCTACTCCATAAGAAATTAGTTCATATGTGAAATTCTACAACAACTCACTTAGATTATCTCAAAAGGAACATCTCATCGTAAGGGTCCCAACATTGTAAACGACTTGTCAAATGAACACACAATTTAAAATTTATGACCATTTTGTGGAAAAGTCTGACCGAGGTCCGGTCTAGGGTCCGGTCTGGGTTCTAACCCAACCTGACCCGACACAGTCCAACCAGGCCAACTGGGCCCAGTCTGGACCAGCCTATTGAGCCTAGTCTGACCCATCCCACTAGGCCCATCGTGGCCTGTTGTGCCATGTACAACCCGAGCCGCTAGACCTAGCCCACCTAGCTACTAGAGCAGCCCAATCCATCTAGTCTAGACCATTGTGCCTGTTAGGCCCCTTCTCCCCCATGCAGTCAACCCAAATGTGTGAACCTATTCAACGGGGTACTATCGTGGTCAACATGGATGAACACCAGATTCTTAGCCTTCCCCGTGGCCTCCACCACCACAAGCTTCACATAGACACAACTGTGTATGTGGCCCCTTGCTGCCGCGTCCTTGGTCTCCACCTGTGGATTTTTCCAGAGTAGGCTCCCACACTATCCCACTTGGACAACATTCCACCTCCACTACAGGATGCCTCACGAATGGCCAATCCACCATTCTCTTCGCCTGAACACGACCCCCCGCCAGGCTGTGCCCTGCTCCACCGCCGACAGCCCTATCGACGACCATCTATTTTCCATGCGCTCCCCAAGAACTGGCCAATGCCATTGCTCTAGAAACATCCATGCACTGATGCCTTGTTCCATCACACCTTTATGGTGTTGTTTCATTATTGGATCCCTAGTCTCAAATCGTTGTTCCATGGATCTAAGACACAACAATCCTCTGACCATGTTCCGTGAAGAATGTCGAACAAAAAAGGATTGGGGAAATAAGATAAATGCATAAGAAGGCCCAAAGAACTGATCTTGGCCTTTTTTGTGTTGGACTATAACCATTCATGTTAAAATAAAGAATGAAGAGGGAATAAGACAAATCTATTTAACAAAATAAATTCCGATATTCAACCCACTTAAATTATCCATCCTGCAAGAATGACCAATTCGCAGATCAACCTATTCTTGTGTTGGTTCATGTTAATTATTGAAAATTAATAATGGGGGAAATAATCACAAAGAAATAAAACCCTACCTAGAAATTTGGATCAATCATTGAGAAAGAGAGATTTGGTTTCTATCATCAATGAGTTTCTCCACTCCCCTGGCATAATGATTCGCAATCCGGTTGATCCATATTCATCATTCTTTGATAGAGTTTCCTTACACATCTTAGAGGAATTGTAAGTCTATGATAATAAACCTAAATTCCAAAAAAAATGTTTGTTTAAAAATAAAAGCAACGTTGCATCCAATAAAATATTTTTATTAAATTATTTCAGGGACATTCATGTCCAAAAACTAATTTTCACATCTAGACTGTGTTGGTTGATGTTAGACCCTTCCTAAGGTAAATTTGATGTTCTGAAGTCAATGCTTCCCTCAAGTTTATGATCTAGGAAACCATTTAGAAGTTATTATAGTTTAAATAAAAACTATCTGTACTCTTTATTAAAAACATAAATTTTTTTAAAAAATAGTTCTAGGCACACTGAGTTGCAAAATATCACGTTGTCTCAAAGCTTGGTCTCAGAATTTTCCCCTATTAATTTGTAAAAATAAAACTGGGTAAAATCCGATTCATTACATAAAAAACCGAAAGTACTATAGAAAATTACTATAAATCTAAAAGAGCAGACCATGTCCTAATAGACACAACTCTACAAGTCCATAGATCAATAACTAGAACCGCCTCAAAGTGGTGCTTTATCCCAACTTGAACCTAGATGGAGATAATCTACAAACACCAAATGTAACAGGTAGGGTATGAACTAAAATCACAAGAAGGTCTCTCCAAGGATTCCAAAATAAGATTCCAACATTTTATTAACTAGATAAGTGCTTTCAATTTTTATATAAATAGGTTTGGTATTTCAATATAACATTTTAAAAAAATCTTTCTTTAAATTTTACATGATGGATATACCTTTAAAATGATGGAAATAATTTAAAAAATTTACTTAAATAAACACATATAAAAAAAATTGTATATAAAAATCTGAAGGCGTGTAAAACAATTTATAAACATTGGAATACAATTATAACTCCTATATAAAAAATAAAGCAACATGGTCATCTACCAATAGGTATTATATTTACATGTTATGGTATCCTCACACACTCATATGATAGTATCCTCAATGTGTACACACATCCCTCATAACAGATAATAGAGGACTCATATATTTCCTACAAAGGAATAATATTTTCTAGAAAGTGTTTTTTTAGTGTTGTAAAATGTCAATCTGGTGCTAGGGGATTCCCATCCTAGCATGTTTATCGCAAATAAATCAATAACTACCTAGGATTTTATGTGATCTAGTACAAATTAATGATGTGAAATTTATTTAAAAAAAACATAAATAAAATTAAAACCCATTTTCCCATTTTAAAAATTCAATTTTTTCCATTTAAAAACCAAAGTTGGGTTTTAATAAAAACGTTCATTTTTCCAAGATACAACCCAAAGATTTCTATCAAAACCATTTTAAGAAATATTTCCCAAATAAGAATTTTAATCAATTCAATAATCAATTTTTTAACTCAATTACCATGAATAATTCAAATATTTAATTAAAACTATTTACACGAATTTCAAAATTTAAATTCAACAATTTAAATCCCCAAAATTTTCCATCAATATCACAATCCCACCCCAATTTCCTAGAATTGGCGGTTTTCTAATTTCTTGCCAAAATTATATTTCCCAAAACCCCAATTCAATGTTAATTATGGTTTTAATAAAATAATTGAAATTAATTTCATTTATAATAGTAATTTAATTCAAATAAAAAATTAAGAAATTCAGGGTTAATAAAAATTGGGCATGACAACGGAACCACCTACCTTGGGATCACAGGATCTCGAATCACCAAACCCTAATTAAAAATAGTCAATAATGAATTGTGAAAATGGAATTCAATAAACCAAGAATCAAACCTAGTTTAAGATTCAAAATAGTAGGAATAAGATCATCCATCTAACAAGAATATCTAAAAAAACCTAGGTAGGAAAAGAGAGAGAGTGGGAGATAGGGAATGAGATGAGGGAAATAACATGGATTAGATAAACCAAAATTCACCATGATTTTATCCTCTTTGGGAGGGTTCTAAGGGGTAATCTACTACTCTTGGGAGCCTCAAAGAAAGGAGAATTCATATGGGGGTCGTACATCCCCTTTAGGAGTATAAAAATATGGGTTCGAGAATTTTAAAATCAAAATCCATATTAAAAAATCTTGTACACATGGTTAGGCCAAACCATGCACCCTGTATGTGAACCCATATAAATGGGATAATAAATTCCTCCTAAGTGGGTGAAAAATTTATCAAACCATGCAGAAATAGTTCAAAAACCCACTACATAAGATTGTACAGTTTTTCTTTGAGAGGGAACATGGTTTAAGAAAATTGTGCGCTAACCATGTACTAGCTCCGAAACCTTCATTTTTTTAAATTTCACCCTAAATATCCTTATGTAAAACCAAACCAAGTATATTAAAAAGATTAGGTTAAGTAATATATAAAAATAGTAACAAAATGTTACAACCTCCCCATCATAGAAAATTTATTTACCTAGAAAGCCTTTAGAATCTTCTATGCCAAAAATATGAGGTCACTGCTCTCTCATTAGTTCCTCCCTCTCCCAAGTTTCATGATTATCAGAACCATGATGTCATAGAACTCAAACCAGAGGTATCATACTCTTAAGAAGAACCTTGGTTTAGAAATAAATTATATTGACTATCCATTTAGCCATGGATAAATCAGGATCAACCTCAAGATCACTCCATATTAGCATATGAGATATATC
Source organism: Viscum album (assembly GCA_963277665.1). NCBI lineage: Eukaryota > Viridiplantae > Streptophyta > Magnoliopsida > Santalales > Viscaceae > Viscum > Viscum album. The sequence continues at coordinate 1,360,060,281 of OY728152.1, read as the reverse complement.
AAATATATACTTTTGTATCTGAGATACATAAAACACGTTATTTATCGACGTTAGCTATGGTATAAGTGCTATATAGTAAGAAACTTTTCACACATATTCAATGACATAAAAAGTCCCTATAAAAAAAGGAGCATGTTTAACTTACCTCCCAAGTCATCGATGACCCAATCATGGTGAAACTGTCAAGAACACCTAGTCACTAACTAATAATTACAAAGCTTTATGAAAATGATCATCATAATAATTATACTTGCTCTGTTCTGTCAACATCCTAGGACGAATCAACTAAATATTTTCCATTATCTATTGGATAAGATTGGTCCAAAAAAGAAACTTTCACCAATATCTAATCAACACAATAAATATATTCAAATTCGACCATACATGTCCTGAAAAAGAGCCATTATAATCAGGGACTTGTAACTATTGTTTTATGAAAACTCAAATATCCCCAAATGATCATACCAAGCTCCACTAATGTCAATAAAACAAGAAAAAATCATATCCTAAAGAATTTGTATATCTCTTTATATCTGACCATGAAACTGGAAATGATATGTCTTACTTAATCAAAATTGAGATCCCAATGCCTCCTGAAGGCCTCTCCAAAAAACGAGAAGTGTACTGAGGATCTATATCAGAGACTATAGGAGATGGTAATCTTTCTAAATGAATGATTTCTTTTACATAGAAATTTCTCAAGTCATAAACTTTGTTTGTATCATGAATGGGTATATAGTGATCCAATTTCATCATCATATCAATCAAAAACTATATCAAAATCTTCTTTATCTGGGTGTGTAGAAACCCTACCAAAAATTCCTTTGAGATCTCATCCCACTTCCAAGTAGGGAATGGAAGTGGATGAAGAAAACATGAAGGTTTCTGGTGCTCAAACTTAACCTATTATCACATATATAAATGAGAGAAAAATTCATCAATTCCCCACCTCATACTTAGCCACCAGAACTGATTCAGAATGGCCTAGAAAATTTTCATGATTCTTGGGTGCATTTCCCACGTGGAATTAGTGAAATCCCCCATAACATCATTATTTACTTCTAACGACACAAAAAGTTATTCTCATAGCATCAAATTACATATTTAGAGAACAACCACTTAGAAACAATATCCACACCATAAAGTGATTGTACAATTCTATAAAAATCATCATAAAGCTGTTGATCCTGAACAATCATCTCGAGAAGAGTGGATGTTAACCAAACCCTAGTGAAGGAAACCTCATACCTTGATTCCTAGACTCCAATATGAAACTGTGAGATGTGATCCACCAAGTTCTACTCTTTTGATGTTTCTATAACTTCTATGGTCAGAAGTTTCCTACTCAAATAATATTCGATAACATTCCCTTTCCTTGGGGTATATGTGATGTCAAAGTAAAAAAATTCCAGGTATTCCACCCAATGCCACTAGTAGAGATTTAAATCCATTTGAGAGAAGATATAACTCAATATCTTATAGTTTCAAAACATGGTAACTTTTTTCCATAAATTTAATTCCTCCAACTTTTAGGTGCGTGCATCATAGATGCATGTTAAAGGTCATGGGTTTGATAATTCATCTCATGTGGCCTAATCCAATGAGAGACATAAGAAATGATGTGGTCACCTTTCATAAGAATGAAACCCAAACCAGAACCTAATGCATCATAGAAGAATAAATATCCCTACTTGGACTCTAAAAGAGTCAACTTCGATATAGTAGTCAAAATAAGTTATAGATCAGAAAAATAACTATAAAATTTTTCATAACAAGGAAAATTTACTCCCTCATGTGTTAGAAAAGTCCTCAAAGTATCCAACTTTGCGAAGTCCTTAATGAACTGATGATAATACACAAAAAGTCCAAAGAATATCTGGATCTCAAAAAAATTTCATTGTTGTTACCATGTCATAACTACCATTATTTTTTCATGATCAACTAATATACCATGTTATGACACCACATATCCCAAGAGTTTCACTTCCCAAAACCAGAAATTACATTTTAAAATCTTGGTATAAAGTCAGTGATTTCTCAACAATTTCAGAACAAATATTAGATGAGGCACATGATCCTACTTAGACATAGAGTAAACCGGGATGTCATCCACAAATACTACCATTAAATTATTGATATACTCATGGAAAATCCTATTCAGTAAATATATGATAATTTAAGGTGCATTGGTTAGACCAAATGGAATTAAAAGGAACTCATAAGGGATATACCTTATCCAAAAGGTAGTTTTATGAGCTTCATATTATTTTTTCCACAACTAATGGTAATTATATCAAAGTTCAATCTTTGAGAACCAATTTTCCCCTTTCAACTGATCAATTAGTTCATCTATTCATGGTAATAGATATTTCTTCTTTACCATAACTTGATTGAGCTTTCAATAATTAACACAAAGGTTAAGTGAACCATCATATTTCTTAACAAAGATAACTATAGCCACCCAAGGTGACACACTTAGTCCTACAGATACATTCACTAGAAGATCCTCTAATGGAGTCTTTAGATATTTAATTTCATTTGTATCCATTCCTTAAGAAAGAATAGAAACTATTTGAGTACCAGTAACTAATCCAATATAAATATCTTCCTCCCTTACCAGTGGAAAACCATAGATTTCAGAAGGAAACATATCATGATACTCAACAAAAACTAGAGGAAGATCACTTCTCAAAGATTCCTGCTCCAAATCAAAAGAAAACACAAATATCACTTTCTCCAATTCTAGATAAGAAGTTTTGACCCTAATAAACCTTGGGTCCCATTCTCCTTGAAATAAATAACACACACCATTGGGTGTTTTAATGGAGACCCATCGAAGAGAACAACCAATAAATGATTTATTAGTAATGAGCCAATCCATCCCAAAAATTACATCAAATGATTTTTTGTCAATAATAAGAAAACCCCAAGCAATCTTGACATTTGAGATAGAGAATACCCAAGCATGACTACTAAAACCATGATCTCTCATCATACCAAGAGGTGTAGTAATATCCATGATATAAGATAAAATCTTCATAGGAATATTTAGAAGATTAAAAATACATGTTCAAATAAATGAATAAGATGCACTAGTATCAAATAAATAAATCACTAATGAATAAGCTATAGTGATAGCACCTCTCATAGTCATTGGACCTATATATGCTTCCTATAGAGACCCTCCCACTGTGTGAAGATTCTTATTTCTATATGCCTATGGATAGAACCCTTTTATCCTTGAAGTATATTATTTCACCTCAATTTTAGAAGGATATGATGATCCCATTCCACTACATGAAGTTAAATAAACATTGAAAAATTTCTGTAAGTGGCCTAAGAATATATAAGAACCACATACATTTTGTGACTTAGTCAATAACCTCTTAGAATACCCAGGATTTCTATACTGGTAACAAATCAATGGGCCTCTACTAATTACTTCATGAGGTATAGAATGAACCTGATGTAGAGAACCACCACAAAAATCATCACACTTTTTCTTTATTTTAAAGGAACCCACACTTCCACTTGGAGAGAAGGAAACTCCAGATAAACCTAACTTTCCAGAAAAGTCCATTTCATCCAAGAACATTAGCATAAGAAGGCGTATTAAACAAGAAAATCTAAGAACGAATTTTTGATCAAAGTTACAAGTTGAACCTTTAAGCCATTATCTTCTCATTCGATATAATCTCATGTGAGAAATGCATGAGCTCAACAAAATAGTTTTCATACTCTGTCGTTGTCCTATCAGACAACTCAAGTCTAAAAAAATCCATAGCCTGGACAAACAAAATCGAATAAGGATAGAAGTGGTCGGTGAAAAGTACTTTGAAGTCCTTCCACACAATGCCCTCGTGATTCTTCTCTATCACTATAGTGTCCCACCATCTCTTACTTAGTCATTCCAGCATGAAGGTGGCACACTTCACCTTGATTTTTTCAGGTGTATTCAATAACCCAAAAAAATTTTCCACACTGCTCAAACATTCCTCAAACTCTTGATGATTGTTTGAGCCTTTGAACTCCACTAGATTCTAGTGAAGAAATTCTTAAGAAAAATTATAGAGATCATCCCTTTGATGTTCCATAGATAGAGACTAAATGGGAACCAGTGGTGGTGCCTGCCCCTATGATTGGACAATATGTATAGTTACCTCAACCAGATTTAGGTCCATAAGAGGATTTGTTTACTATATTTCAATAGAAGCTTCCCTCTGGATCCAATTTGCATGTCTTATCAGAGGAATGATACTACACAACATCTGAAAATAACAAGAAAGACATAATATTAAAACACAAATAGAGAAATGAGGGGAAATTAATCCCAAAATATAGAAAAAAATATTAGGACTTCAATTTATTAAAATGAAGAGAAGAGAAAAGACTTGAAAAAATCCTAAAGACTTATTTCCCAACTAACCCTTATGAGTTAAGGTTCATTGTGGTGAAATATCACCAGAAACTCTATTTAAACTACCTCCTAAGTCTCAACAAGATTAAAAAAATACATACTAATTTCAAGATAATAAGATCAAACTTACTCTTATACCACTTTTTCACAAACTTACCTCAGTGACCTGATAACCCGATAACCAAGACGACACTAACATAGCTTGAAGTGAGTTCCGAAACCCCCTAGGTTGGATACTAGCACCTGAGACTGTACAAAATGAAAGTGGGAATGAATTTTCCACAAGAATTATGGAAGAAAGATAAAAATATAGTATTCATACAAAAGAAACTCTACAGGGTGAAGTATAATAAAATTCAAACATGTATAAACAACCCAAAGTACAATAGTAATGTACAAGAAAACTGAAAGAGGTTCCCAGATCATAATGTATGAAACTCTCGAAGTCCATGGATCAACAACTATAAATACCTCCAAGGGGTGCTTTACCCCTACTCGAACCTAAAATAAGATGATTTACAAACACCTGATGACAGAGTTAGGATGCGAGTTAAAAGCACAGTAGGGTTTCACCACAGATTCTGTAATATGATGCCAACATTTTATTAACCAAATAAGATATTTCAATTTTTAAATAAATAGGTTTATAATTTCAAGAGAATATTTTTAAAAAATTATGATTTTTATTTTAAATTATGGATATACTTTTCAAATGATGGAAATAATTTTAAAAAATAAATTAAATATTTTTTTATACAAAATAGTTTATATAAATCATATTTCATGTAAAATATTTTACAAGCATTGGAATAAATTTACAACTCATATATAAACAAGCAAGCAACAAGTTCATCCTCCAAGAGGTTTGATAGTTCCAGGTTATGGGATCCTCACACACTCACGTGATAATAACCACAATATGTATACACATCCCTCGACACTAGAAGGAATGGAATCCCTTATATCCCACTGAGGAATAAGATATTCTAAAAAGTGTTTTTTAGTTTTTTAAAACGTCAATATAGTGATAGGGAATTCCCATTCTATATTTTTCCTAAATAACTCACTAAGTATCTAGGCTTGTATGTTATTTAGTACAAATAAATGATGGAAAATTTATTTTAAGAGACTTTAAAATACAATTAAATCCCATTTTACTATTTCAAGAATTCCAAATTTTACATTTAAAAAGTAAAATAGATTTTTTATTAGAACATGATTTTTTTCAAGATAAAACCCAACGGTATCTATCGAAACCATTTTAAACCACTTTTCCCAATTACAAATTTAAAATAAATTCAAAATTCAATTTCACAATTCAATTCACATAATTAAATTCAACAATTTAATTGAAACAATTTCCACAAATTTTTCAATTTATATTAACTCATTTAAATACCCATTATTTTCCATAAATTTCACAATCCCCCCAAAGTTAAATGATATTTGGTGTTTTCAAAATTTCATACCAAAATTTAATTTCCAAAAACCCAAATTCAATGTAAATTGTGTTTTTCAATAAAAAAATTGAAATAAATTTCATTTATAATACTAATTGAATTCAAATAAAAAATCAATAAATTTTGGGTTAATAAAAATTGGGAATTACAATGGAACCACCTACCTCAAGATCATGGGATCTCAAATCCGCAAAACCGAATTAGAAATCATCAATGAAGAAAAATGACAATGGAATCTGGGTAACAAAAAATCAAACCTAGGTTTAAGATTCGAAGTAGTAGGGATTAGATCCTACAACCAACTTGGATATCTATAAAACCCTATGGAGAGAAAGAGAGAGAGTGGGAGATATAAAATAGGAAGAGGAAACTAATCATTAGAGGATCAACCTCCATTCTCCAATCTTCGATCTGCTTCTTAGAGGGTCATGAGGGGTGAAAAACAACTATTAGGATTCTACAAGGAAGAATAATTCGTATGGGGGTCATCCAATCCATTTAATAGTATAAAAATATGGGTTAGGGAATTTTAAAATCAAAATATAGATTAAAAAATCTTATACTTATAGTTATTTAGGTTGGGCCACACGATTAGAAAAAGTGATGCACCCTAGCCATGAACCCCTCTAAATAGGCTACACAATTTCTTCTAAGTGGGAACATGTTTCGTAAAATCATGTTATAACTGTTCAAAACCCCATTTACTATACTTTCATGATTTTACTTGACAGGGAACATGGTTTGTAAAAACCATGTCCCAACTATGCACTATCCCATAAACTTTAAAATAGTTTAAAATTTCAGTCAAAATAGCTATAAACCAATCCCAATAAAAGAATGGTAAAAATATGTCGTTTTGGAATACCTGAAAAGAGTAATTTCATTTTATAGTCTTGAGAAAAATTCCCTAAGGATATTACCCTAATTATTAATTTTTATATTTAATATTAATTGGTTCTTTATTTCCATGCACAATCCTATTAAATGTTTATTCCTATTAAATTGTTTCATGTTATTAGTTTTTATTAAAATTAAAATTTTAGTTTCATATTAATATTTTCAAAATATCATGTTATGGATTATATAAAAAATATTTTACATGTAATACTTAATGGGAATATACTGGTTTGGTTTCTCTCAAACCCTACATACATCCTCTAGGTGAATATAGACCTTGTTTTTACTGATACAGATAATGAAAAGGCTCTATATGGATGTGGTAGATTTTTTTTTGTTTTCATTAATTAGGTCATATGAGGTGTCATTAAGGGGGATAACCCGCATGTAATATGGGATATGTAATAAATTTTTTATTCTTGTTTTTGGTTTTATATTATTCCCATCCCATGTAGGTTTCTTTATCAGATCCGCATGGAATATTCCATTTTTTATTTTTGGATTGCTTGGTTTTATATATATACTTGTTCCCTAATATAGTTATTTTTAGATGTTTTTTTAGTTTTAAATTAATGTTAAAATATTTTATTTATTATGATTCTTTCTTGGTTCTTGTTGCATTTTATCAATATTTTATTAGAAGCATGGATTTTGTAGTTATAGATAGGTTATTTTAGTTTCTCAGAATTATCTATCTCATTAATATTTAATTCTTTATTACTAAAAATCATTCCAATATAGTCATAATTAATACCCTGACACTAGTTCTAGCCCAGGGTGATTGAGAACACACCTTAAGCCAAGTGACATTCCAACTCAGGTGTTTATATGTGGTATAACACATTGGTTTATGCCGGTTAATGAAGCTATAAATGATTAATGAGTTTTAATTTTCAGTTAGTGGGTTGTTTAATGAAATTTAATATCTAATAGTTGAATGGAATGATAATTTTTTGGAGTAAATGTGACTAATAAATGATAATGTATAAAATAAAATAGAATTGATTAAATGTAATGTGTCTAATAATAGTAAATGTAGAATTTATAAATTTTGTGAAAAAATAAGAAGTTTTATTAATTATATAGTGGTTTTGTAGTGGAAGGTTTTTGGGTTTTTAGATAGATGTTATAGTGATTATTGATGAGAGACAGTGGTGATGGTAGCTGTTGTAGGATGTAGTCAGGTTGAATCCTTATGTCAATCATTCAAATAGTTTTCTTAGATATCAATCTTGTATTTTCATGTTATTTATTATATATCTACAACCATGTTTGGTTACACTATATATTCCCATATGGTTATGGATATTTTATGTTTTACCAAACATGATAGTTGTAAATGGATTATATGGTTGGCTACTTTCTCTTCCCCACTCTTTATTCTATAAGTAGTATGAGATTTTATTGTTTACAGTTCTGATTTATTGGTGGTAATGGTAATAGGTTAAAATTATAATATTGTAATTTCATGATGATGATTTGATATAGTTTTTGATTCATAGTGGGTGATATTCATGTAAATATGAGGGAACATGGTTAATGTCCCTTATGTTCATTTTACTCTACTTTGATGAGGATGTGATGTGCAATTGTGATGAAGTGATATGGAATGAAACGTTTTGTGGTAAGACATGATTTTGATATGTAGAATGTGGTTGTGGATATGTGTTTATAGTATTATATGGCTCTGTGGTTATAGTGAAGATGAGACTCTATAGATATAGAGGAAATTTTAGTGATGATATGTTTTCTAATGGGGTGTGAGAGCAACTAGATCAGCGGGGGAGTGGTTTTGGGGTATCCTCATTATGAATTATTATTATTAATATATTATAATACTTGAATGCTATATTAATTGAGAGAGGCTTTTTGAGGTCAGGTTCTATTTGACCTGATATAGGTGATAAATGTTTTCGACTATTTATTCATTATGGAATTAATACGATTCTTCTATATTTTGAAAATAATTTTTAGGGAAGATCCAATTGAGTATATTTGTATGTACACACACACACAAACTATATATATATATATACATGTTTTATAGTTTTTAAGATGGATTTGGTGATTGGTATAGACTGTAATAGATCATGGTGGTCGTTGGTTTTAGTGGAGTGCTACTATAAGATTTTCATCTTGGTATTTTATTTTAGAGAATTTTGGTTGTGTATGAAATTTACATGGATTATGGATTTGGTTTTATTTTATATTTTATAGAGTTGAATTTTTTTATATTTTATGCTCCTGGGATTCATGAGATAAATTACACATATATTTGTGTTTTATACCATCAATTCTAATCACTAAGTTATGCCTTGTTGAAGGTATACTTTAGCAGTCACTCTCATCTTCACTACTAACCTAGAATGTATTATTGGGGGTGGGGTGGGGGGTCATGATGGAGTGGAATTAGAGTTATGAAAAAATTTTGAGTTAGGAAAAAGTGGGGAATTCATATATTTGGTAGGTAAACAATTCTTTTCGAGATCAGTTATGAAATAAGTACGGGTGACCATCTAGGACACCAGTTCATTGGACCAATATGATCTGACCTAAGGAACATAAGATTATAGATCATACTAGGAAGGATAATGGTACCAGTAGTGTTGAACCATTGGAGGGGTAAATTCATCATGCTTGGCTACAAATGTGTTTTAATTGGGGTGATTTTATAAAATAAAAAATTAATATAATTAAATTATCTTAAATAAATTTCACGTTTCTATACTCAGAGAGTCCATTTTTCTATCTTATAGAGATTGTTCATCCATGTCATACACATGTGGTTCAGGTTGGTGAGGTGAAACGTGATTATTTAGTTAAACTTAGGAGGGTAGATATATTAGTTGAGGATGAATCTTGGAGGAATAAACCGTGTGAGTTTCAATATAAATTCTTGGGGAACAATGAGAGAACTATCTCTAATCCAAATATAGATCAGTAGATAATGGAACTCAAGATTTATTTTATTATGACCCATGAGTGAAAGGAGTAATAGATCCCATCATCCAATTTATAGATAATAAGTGCTTCTTATTAATAATGGTTTCTATTTATTTGTGATCATCTAGATTTTAAGGAATAATGGGATGATTTCATGAAGAAGTTTCTTGAAAATTTACCATCTCTAATGCCAAATATGGTAAAAGTTTCTCTCTATTATTTGGGGGAGATTGAGTACATGGGAGGTCAGAATCATATTCAAGAACCATATTCATTTTTATCTCTGCTATGTAGTGGATGAGTAGGATAGGGAATAAAATTTTGAGTAGGTGTTAAATATAGATATATAGTTCTAGATCCCCATATTTGTGATTTTGACATATATTGAGATATTGTTAAAGGATGAGGTGATTGAGAATATTAATGAAAAACCTTTGATATATCAAGAGTTAATTCATCCAAACTTCTTGAGGATTAATGTTGTAGATAAATATTCTTGAATATCTATGTTTTTAAGATTTTGATTGGTGGTGAGTCAATCCATGCCTTATTATTCTCATTTCACTGAAGATATCAATTCTACATCTTCTTCCATGAGTTTGTTTCTAGTGTGATTTTATTATGGGGGTCTTGGACATCATTAGTTTCGGTTCCCAACCATTATTGGAGGTTATCATGAGCCTATTTGTTAGTTTCCCACACTTCTCTAGTAGTATTTTCCTCGAAGGCCTTATCTATAGCCACAATACTATTAGTAATATTTTTAGTAGTATAGGGGATATGTAACTCGTAAAGTAAATCCAAATGATGTTCCTAATACTTAGGGAAATAAGATTTAAGAGGTTTATAGTGGTGGTAATCCTGAGGTAAAGCTTGATAGAAGACTGATTCATAATGAATGGCATGCCATGAAGTTTCTAGAATAAGGAAATTAAGTGATCATAGAAAGTTATATTAGTTTATATTAAACTATATTTTATGTAGTCTTTGATTTGAGATATTAAAACTCCTTCATTTCACCTACCATGCTATGATATATATGATAAATATTAAGTAGGATTCCTATTCCCTTAGTTTTATCTACACTAGAAATAGGTTATTCAGATTTTCTTGAGGTGTTTCAGGGCTGTGAGTTGATGAGGGGGAAAAATTTGTCATTGGGGGATTTATTATTTCTTTTTAAATATACCCATACAGATAAAGTTAAAATTTTAAATATATTTTCTTATAATTTTAATTAATTAAACCCCACTAATTTTACATTTTATGTGAAATTTCATTGTTTTTGGAATTTAGTGATGTTTTGAGATTGAAATTGAAAATTGAATAATTTTGGAATTTTAACTCTTTTCAATATATTATGAATTTCGGGTATATATTTCTTCATATTTATCATAACTGAGGAATACATTTTAAATAACCCTTAACTAATGGGATACATATTACTCTACTAGAACAAGTCTTGATTTAGCCTTATAGAGGCCCAAAGAACTAAATCTTGGTGGAAAGTATTACTGGTTGGAAAAATGGACCCCACCTCAATTAATGAGGTATAAATCAATATAAAGGTGTCCAAACACAATTATTATAAATAGATATATAAGTTACATTGATTAATAAATTTCATGATGAGTTTAAATGGAAAATTATCTCATTAAATCATTCCATATTCGAGTGAAAGATAGGTAAGATAAAGAGTCACTTTAAGAAGAAAAAGGCGTCTTTGGTAATTAAATCATATATATTTTTCAAATGTTTCAAAATAATCTAAAAATTAGATTGTATATGGATAGTTTAATTTAGAAAAAATCTTTATAAAAGTATAGCGGGTGATTTGGCTGGGAGGAGGAACAAAAAAGGAATCTTTTAGGGAAACAAAATTTGGAAAGAATATTTATAGCCCTCCTCTCTTTATATTATCATCTTCATTTAATTTTTAGAGGGGGGTTGGATGTAAGGAGTGAGATATGTGGGAGAATATATACTACAAGCATGGATTTTTTAATGAAGATAATTAAGGCATGATGTTCTAGGCTCTGAGAGATGGTGGCAACAGAGATTCAAGGATATATCCCCTTTTGAGTTTGTGATTCTCTTTATTTTCATTTGTATTTCTCTTGAAATTATTTTTCTAGAATGAAGGAGTTTTATTTATTTATTGAATTAAATTTATCCTAAATTATTATGTATTTATATTAATATCATTATTATAAATTTTTGATGATCGTTGTTTAAATTTCTTTGGGTTATGTCTCCCCATTGAGCACAATGAGTGTAATATGATTTGGTTTCTTAGAGGTCTTTAAGTAGTTAGATCACATGAATAAGGGGATTAACACCAATTTTTGAGGTATTAATATGGTTTCTAGTTAATATAGGATCATCCCTTAAGGTCTTGAGGTATAAATTGAGAAATACAATTGGATAATTCATGTAGAAATTGTTTACGGTAGTGTGTGAAGATCGAAGTATGTTTACTACTACCTTATTTAGATTTTTATTTTCAGTACAATTTTCTTCTAATTTCTAATAACTAACATTTATTTATAGTTTTAATATTGTTTTGTGTCATTTAGAATTGTTCAAATAATTTTAATACCCAATTTTAGTTATAAAATTAACTTAAAAATTAACTAAGTGATAGTTTGAAAACATAGTCTACAACCTCCTCTTGAGAAAAGCTCGTGGACACCACTTTACTGAATTTTTAGGGACAATATTGACCAGAGTTTCCCGAAAAAAATACAGTATCAATTTTTTGTTTTTTGGGTAAGTTCCCAAAGTGGATTTTTTTTTTATTTATATGATTTTAAACACTAATTTTGAGTCTTAAAAAATGGATTTTTATAGTGATTACTTTTATGCTTGGAATGGTTATGAAAAATATGAGGATGATAGTAATGATGAATTTTTTAAATTTCAATTCCAATAAAATAATCTTGATATTAAATAAAGGAATTTGGTGATTCAAAAAAATATTCAATATGTAATCAAACAAATCAGAATTCTTTCTAATGAATTAAGATAATTTAAAGAATTCAATGGTCAAAAAGATGCTCAAAAATGGAAAATATTATCCCACCCACTTCTATGTTGATTAATTTTTTTAGATGAGTTGAAAACTAAATTTGAATATCATTTTACAAATTTTAGGGAATAAATTGTAACCCATTCACCAATTGAATTGTATTTTGGAAAGAAAATGTCTTTGAAAGATTATTTAGGGGACTTTGTTGAAAATGAAATTTCATGTGAAGCCATTGTTTTTGAATTTAAAAATTCATAACCTTTGTATAAAAATTTGGATAATGATGAATATAAACATGAGACATTCACTTTTGAAGATAATTTGGTGGAACTTGAGATACTAAAAACATTCAATAAAACTATTTTCCACTCCCAGATAGAGATGGAACCTGATAAGTCACATTGAGATATCTCAAATTTTAGTTCGAATTTTCCTGATTATTTTGATAATATTTTCCAAACCACTTCTAATTACATATATTTAGTTTCCATTATTTATAAGTGTACATATTTTTTATATGAAGAGGATGTCAAGGTTGAAATGGAAGAAAGAATGGTGTGTCCATTTGAGTACAATAGTTCTCATGAGGATAATAGTACTGAGCTTATTTTTGAAGACTAAATCATTTTTAAAGATGAAAATGAAGATGAAACACATCATATAATTTAATTTCAATAACTAGAGGAGGTTTTTTGTGAGGGAAAAACCATATAAAGTGGTTTTTACATTTTGTTCCCTCTTTTAGTACATTATTGGAACAAAAATTCATAGAGGGGGACCTGAAGAAATATATTTTTTGGATAATCTAAAATTTTTATAAGATGAAGAAGTTTGGGAAAATTTCATTTTTCTTTTTCCTGAGGAAGAAACTGCACCCACCTTCAGATTCGAGATGTTCAGCTGGATCTGACTGACTAGGGATAGTGAAATCCTAGGACCCACTTGGGGGGTTCATACAAAGTCTCTTTTCCCTTCCATTTATTTTAATTTTTTATTCCCTTTATTTCATGAAAATTTTGATTCTTTGTTTTTTTTTCATGTAGGTTTCCTAGTTGAAGCTTTTAAAAGGCTAGCTCAATACTGTTGCTTTTCAATAAAAACCAGGTTGGGTCTTTCCTCTCCACTTATTTTTATCATGTATTATCTTCTTAATTTTAATTTCTTAGATAAACTATGAACAATTATTAAATTATAAAAAAATAAGTGTGTGTGTAGGGGGGGGGGGGGAGTGTCATCCTTGTTAGATTAGGATCTTTTTTCTTTATTTTTAAATTAATTTTTTTAGTTTTTGTTTCGATTTTTTTTATTTTCAAAATTTGTTTATTTTATTTAATATTTTGGGTAAAACATGCGATTTTTAAAGTGAAATCCTTTGTGAATTGAAAATAATTTTTATGGAATGAATAAACATTATTCAGTGAATTGAACTTAATTGATTGCTTAAATGTTATTTATTGTAAATTCAAATGTTGGAAATCCATGAAACAACCACTGAATTATGAATTTATTGCAATGAATAATATCCAATATTTAAAATCTACATCCTGTGAGGATTTAGAATTATTTTTTAACCTTCTTCACATTCACCCCATTATTGAGTGAACTAAATAATGTTTTTTTAACAATAAATTTCCTTTTTTTTCTTAGAAAACATATATGATTTAACGAAGTTGTTCTCAAAATTATTGAGACAATTTTTTTCGGATTGAAAGCCCCCATTTCATGATAATACTTTTTATTATGTCCCACCTTCTACATTTGATCATTCTTGAGCCCTTAGTAGCCATTTAAAATATATTAGGATAGCCACATTACAAGAATTTTTCCCTATCCAACCCGCTATAGAAGTGAAAATGCATGATCTAGTGGAACTTAAGTGTGGAGGAAAATCCAGAATTTTTCACACACAAAACCCACCAACCACAATCCAAATAAAAACACCTTTAAGTAATCATTTTGGACACAATTATTTGACTCCATTGGGTGGAGATTTATAATTTTTTTAAGACTATGATGAACATTGAATTTATTTAGATGACAAAAGATTTTTTCAAAATCAAAATCATGTGTTGAGAGGGAAAAAAGAGTGGTAGGAATAATTGTGCATATAGGAATAAATGAAATGGAATAGGAATGAATGAAAAAAATTAATAATTAATAATTTCTTCTCTTTTAGAGGAATTATATGTTTAGCACATTTATTTTGATATTGTGAATTTCATTAACATGTGTTTTGAATTTTTGATGGAAATTTATTTCAAGCTCTCACTTTTCTAGGAGACTAAGTGATAAGTGATGGATAATTGATAGATTTTAAATTTTAAATATATTTTATTTTCATTTAAATTATTTAAACCACAATAATTTGACATTTTATGTGAAATTTCATTGTTTTTATAATTTAGAGATGTTTTGAGATTAAAATTGAAAATTGCACAATTTTGGAATTTTAACTATATTCAATAGATTATGTATTTTAGGTATTTAATTATTCATATTGATCAAAATAGAGTGATTATTTTTTTAGTAACACTTTACTCACGAGATATATATTTCTCAACTGGTCCAGGTCTTGATTCAGCCTAATAGAGGCCCAAAAAAATTGATCCTTGTGGAAAGCGTGTCTAGCCAGCAGAATGGACCCCATCTAAATGAATGAGGTATAAGTAGGGATAATGGTGTCCAAATGTTATGAATTAAAATTAATATGGAAGATAAATCAATGGTGAAAGTTCACGATTATTGTAAAGAGAAAATTCTCTTATTATAGTGGTCTATGTTCAAGTAAAATAGAGGGAAGACGAAGAGTAACTTCGAGAAGTAAAATATGTATTTAGTAAGTAAATCATATATTTTTTTAGTCATGTAAAAATAAAATAAAAATTTGATGGTCTAAGTACAATTTCATTTAGAATAGATATTTATAATATTCCATAGGATGATTCTTCTAGAGGAGGATTAAAATAGAGGCATATTTCTTGGAAAAAAAAATTTGGACATAATATTTCCAGCCATCATCATATTATATTCTCATGTTCAATTCATTATTAGAGGGGGGTCGAATGAAAAGAGTGAGATATATAAGAGAATATATACTTTAGGAGTGTTTTTAGTAATATAATGAAGTAATGGAGTTATAGGATTCATGTATTTGTGGGAAGTAGAGATCTGAAGAAATATCTCCTTTTGTGTTTGTGTTTTTCTTTATTTTCATTTGTATTTCTATAGAAACTATTTTTCTATGATGAAGGAGGTTTATTTATTTCTTGAAGTAAATTTCTTCTAAGTTGATCTATATTTATGGTTATATTAATATTTTAGATTGTTTATTCTTGTTTTTTAAATTTCTTTGAGCGATATCTTCCCACTAAGCACAATGACTGTAATCTAATTCGGTTTCTAAAATTTCTTCAAGTAATCAGATCACATTCATTGGAGGATAAAAACCCATGTTTGAGGTCTCAATATTTTTTCTAGTTAATTTAGGTGTATCCCTGGAGTTCTTTTGGTAATCATTTAGAAAAATAATTGGATAATTTATATAGATAATGATAAATGGAGTTTCCAAAGATCGTAGTTTGTCCACCACAGACTTCTTTAGATTATTCTTTTCAGCTAGTTTTGCCTATAATTTATAATATTTAACATATATTTATAGTTTTAATCTAGTTTTGTGTCATTTAAAATTTTTCAACTGATTTTAATCCCCAATTTCAATTTTAACATAAAAAAAAACAAATCAATAAAGAGATAGTTTAACAACGTAGGATACAACCTCCTCACAAGACAACACCATGGTCACAACTATACTTCATTTCTAAAGGGAAAATATTTATTGAAGTTTCATGAAAAAATCCTAGCATCACATATTATTTTTTTCAAGGAATGGACTAGTTTTATTCTATGCATGATGTTATTGATATTTTTTTAAATGAATGTCATTTTCTTTTATGTTAAAGGATAGAATATAGAGATCCTTGGTAATAGATATCATTAAATGGGTCATTGATGTAGGAAGATCCTATCTTATTAGTTATACAAATTACTATTATTATCAATATATTTTCATCCAAAAATTTTTTCGATAGTTTTGGAGGTGTTTCTTGATGTTTTTCCTAAATATGTTGTATCAATACACCCTTAATGCGATATCGATTCTGGGATAGATCTAAAATATAATGTATCTCCAATTCAAATTAATTATTATTAGATGAAACCTTATAAGATGAAATATTTTAAAATTTAGATCAATTATCTATTGAATATGGGTTTCATTTGAAATAGTGTTTCACTTTTGGATGATATGTTAATGTATTCTAAAATGGTGTATTATATCATGAGGTTGTACATAAACTATTAATGGATTAACTATGCAATAAAAAATAAAAATGTAAACATCCTGATGATATATGATCTATTTTATTATTTTAAGGGAACCATTTGGTTTTAAAAAATTTATATATGGTCTAGAAATCATTATATAATGTATAATGAGTAATATATCCCAAATATTGTAATTTTATGTTATTATGGGAATTATGAGTTTTTAGTTATAATGCTCAATGTCAAAAACACCCAAACTCATTTCAAAGGAATAATTAACTTCATATTTCATGAGTTATTTGATCAGTTATTGATTTTGTACATCAATGATATGCTCATTTACTTAAGGATTAAAGAGGACCATGTTTAGAATATGAGTACCATTTTTGGGATTCATTGATGATATCTACTTATGGGAAGCTATCAAAGTGAAATTGATGGAACTATGAAGTATAATTCCTCAAGAATGCTGTTTCTTTGTAGCGTGTAGGGGTGTATATGTTTGAATATATTGTTATTAATTTATTATGAGGATCCTAAGAATGTAGAAATGTTTTAAAACTTCCTTGGTCTTGTGAGATATTATAGGATGTTTGTGATTGATTTCTCTTATATTGTATCCCATTTGAAAAAATTAACAAGGAATGACCATGATTTAATTTAGATTGGTTAGTGTCAGTTGGTTTTTAGTATCTAAAGGAGAATATGATCAATGATACTATCCTCTACTTTCCATAAGAATGAGTCTAGTTCTAGGATTTCTATGATGCGTGTCATCATATATTTGGTTGTGTGTTAATGTAGAAGAGGGTGGTATTATTCTTTTGGTCTTGGTAATTAGATCCACATGAGTGTAACTATGATGCCCATGTTATTGAGATAGCAGTATTGATTCTTTATCAGAATCTATAGTGGAATTATATAATGACCCAATTCTTTCCTAATTGATACTTATCTTATATTGAGTTACATATTTCTTAGACCTACATAGGGTTAAAATTGTAAATTTAACCTAGTAGTTGAACATTAAAAAATTATCTGATGGTACCATTGATTTTAGGTCATGGTATTTACACTTAGGATTAGATGGTGTAGGATTCTAAGTGTAACACCCTATGATTTTAAAATAACACCATGTTCGATAGCGTATACAACATGCAACACCGAGCTTAAATGAACCATGAAATTTTTTTATTCAAATATGAACATCATAAAATATATATTATATTAGAGGGTCTGAATAATGTTAAAAAATTAGGAAATTATTACAATTTGTTTTATAAAATTTATTTATTATCAATAAATAAGTTCTTAATTTTCAGTAAAATAATTCTATACTTAAAAACAAAAATTTCCATCAAAAGTGTTTTTATTTAATTTTATGTGTAGAAAATATAATTAATTTTTTCTAATTCAATAAATTATATTTTATAAAATATTTTTTTTAGTATCATCACATAAAAATTACCTCATAGGGATTTTTTTTGATTTTTCTAAAATCATTGATTTTTCAGTAAATTGTAAAAAGATACTGATTTTTCAAATATTGTCACATCTTTTTATTAAATAAAGAAAATTTCAAAGTCCCATTATATTTTATATTTGGAATTAATATAAAATATTATCCATTTTCTTTATGATAATTTATTTTTAATAAAAAAATTTAGGATTTTGATATAAGTTAAATTTTAGGCATAAAAATGATTTTCGCTAAAAAACCATTTTCATTGGGTTATACACATTTATATTAAAATTAGTTTATTTCACTTATTGAAAATGAATATTAAAATATGGAAACCATATTTAGAATCCATAGTGTCAAATTTTTTCAATAGGCCCCTTTTATTTTTAAGCATTGTGAATAGTAGTTGTGGTAAAATTTATTACATCTATAATTGGTAAATAAGGTAATTAACGTTAAAAATAAAGTGATAATGCCTAAAAATATCTATAAAACCTGTATTTATCTTATTGGATAAGTTTATTTTTTCATTTAATATTCAAGACACTAAAATGTGGAAATTTATTCCCACTTTCCTTTTACTATATCACTGATATTATTTTAAGTAAATATAAATTAAAAAATACCACTCTATTTATTTTAAAATAAAAAATATTTTTTATGAGGATAAAAAAAATTATGATCGACTAATTTTATATTGGACATATAACTTATTTTGTACCAT
Source organism: Viscum album (assembly GCA_963277665.1). Taxonomy (NCBI): domain Eukaryota; kingdom Viridiplantae; phylum Streptophyta; class Magnoliopsida; order Santalales; family Viscaceae; genus Viscum; species Viscum album. The sequence continues at coordinate 1,360,041,027 of OY728152.1, read as the reverse complement.
AATAATATATTTTTTAATTTTTAGTGAATAAATAATTACCTCAAATTCTTATGTAACCCTGAAAAAATATTTATTTAATTAATATAATAATAAAATAAATTATTTTCAAAAATCTAAAAGTAATAATTTTTTGATGTGTTCTAGTGAACAAATAATTTTATAGATATATATTTCATATTATAGATGTCTAAAAATTCTATATCCGAATGACATATTATCCTTGAGGTCTTTAAATTAAAATTAAATGAATAGTTTTTTAAAAAATGACATTTTTTATATTTAAAAAAAATATTTTATTAAATTATTTAAAAATCATAAAAATATTCCAAGAGAAACATTATGATATGAAATGATCTAAAATTTCATAAATTTACATTTATGCTAACATTATTACCTTATAAGTAAAATTATAATATTTTAAGATTGAAAAAGTCATTAATGCTATTTAGGTTTAAAGTACCACTTAAAGTTGAAAAAATTTATGATTTAAATTTATTTCATTCATATTCTATCATAGAATAAATATTATGGCCACATTGTTCAATTTTAAGATGAATATGAATTTATTTTATTTAAATATTTTTTTAATTCCATGTGTGTTCTTTCATTTACTATAAAAAAAAACCACCTATCCAATATTATTTACAAAACCTATATCCTATTAAATTCACTAATATAGGGGAAAAATATTCTCAACATTATTATCTAAGATCTAGAGGTTTTATTTTTCCTAAAATACCATCTCTAGGTCCCTTAAGAGAAGATCCAAAAGAGTTGTTGTGAAAAATATATAATCCTCTTTACCATCTCTTTCAAATTTCTTTCTCACACAACTTATTATCAATATTTTGTAACCATCATAAAATAATTAATAAAGTATCATAAACTAACATAGTAGTTATTATTATGGTATAACCATTTTGAATCTCTTTTCCAACATATGAATAAAGAAAACATCGCTCGTGTGTACGTATGGATTACTATCTCCACATAACAGTTTAATTTTTTTAATCACCACATTAATTGTATGGATATAAATATAGAAATAATGAATTTATATGATATTTGTGAAATAAAAATTATTTTATAATTATAATATCATATATACCTTTTTACGTTCCAATCCATCGAAAAACAATAACGTTGCTCATGCATACCTGTGGAATACCACCTCAACGAAGCGATGTTATCCACCCTTCATTTACAGTTTACATGTAAGGTAATAAGGATAGATGTAATATATTTATATAAAATTAATATCATGATTAATAATATGTATATTTTGGAACAATAATCAATGTTCAAGGACTAGAAATTGTATGACAAAACATGTATGACAAAATAATATATTTAACACACAAAACAATGATAAAAATGAAATATTGTTAACAAATGAGTTTTAAGTTATTATAACAGGATCATATATGATAGTATAAATATTAATATGTTTTTCTAAATTTAATAACATTTTTAAAACCATTATATAGGAGTTTAAATCTTGTTAAACAATGGAGAAACATGAGGTAAGGGGTTTCTTAACTCAATGTCCATTGATTGGGTTGTAATTCTACTTAATTGACTATTTTATTTAATTATTATATGTGAAATAACCATTTATTTTATTATGTTTTATTTCCATATTTTATTGTGAGTATTTAATTTTTTACGCATATTCATTTCATTTACTAAATCTCATTTCAATGATATAATCTTTAAAAGGGATTTCATCTTAATTTTTACTCTATTGAGGCATATTTGGTATTATGCACATGTTTATTTTTATGTGGTGTATGCATCACCAATTTTATGTATTTATATGAATATCTTTTTTATTCATGATTATTCAGGTTTATTTCAATTTTACTCTCTCAAGGGGTTACAATTCAAAATTTTCCAAAGAGGTAAGAATTTGTATTACAATATCATTTATTTGGGATTTATCTTATAGCCATTAAAGAAATATTATAATAAATGCGACAAAATATATATATATTTTAATATCATGTGGATATTTAAGTATTTCTCAATATTTATTCCAATCATTCCTCTATTTGTAAGTTGAATTAAGTAATTTAATATTTAGAAGAAAAGATGGTATTATTTCGATTTTTAGTAGAGTATATTTTTCTTCCAAGTCTATATTTTTTAAAATTACTCTACCAAATTAATTTTATATACTCAAATGATTTATTATGGGAATTTTATATTATATGAAATTTTTAGAAAACTTTGAATGGAATCTTTCACAAGTTTTTTAAAACTGTCATTTTTAACATTTATTACAAAAATTCAAAAGGAATGTTTTTTACCTATAGTTAATGAATTATTCCACCACTATAACTATTTTATGATCTTAGATTCTTCTATATGTTTTTAATGGTTTTAAAAATATATTATTTAATTAAATATTATTTTAATATTTCATGTCTATTTGATTTCTATCTATAAAAGACATGATTTTAATGAAAAACCTATAATTTCAATAAATTTATGGTTATATTTTATCTCTTAGTAATTTAATGTTCATTAAAATTAAATTGAAACATTAAATTTCTTATAATAAATGGAAATTACCTTTTTATTAAATATCATTATTATTTTTTATCATGTATATGATCATTTCATCAATCGTACACCATTTATACATACATTGTTTTACTTTGAAACATATTTGATTGTCTAAAGAAATATTGATATTTCATTTTCTTTATTCAATACATACATTTTTTGATAAGACATATTTTTTATGAATTTAATTAATAATTAATTATATTTGGAATGCATTTTGGATGTAGGGATGGGTGGGGTCAAAAATTATAGAGCCCGTCAATGTATCGATAGGTCTCATGCATCAAATTAGTTATCTAAAATTATGAAATGGGTTTTGGTGTATGAATAACCACAGTTTAAACTATCTTGGAATATTGATTTGATGGTATATATATCATGATTCATGAGATTATAATATCAAACATTATGAATTTTCTTCATTGAGAATTAGGTTATTATTATCCATGATATTACTACATTGATATTATCCATGGATGAATTTTATGCCCATATTATTGATTAAATAGAGTGTGTTTTTATTTATTTACCTTTCCAATTGATCATTACTTATTTACTAATAATAGTTTGAATTTCACTCAACCATTTAAAATAATTTTATCACACCATTATTTTGTTTCATTTACCTAGGTTATAAGTAATAAATCTTTGATTGAGTTTCAATGATCTTAAACATTTAATTTTTCATTTTTTATATTTTATTCCCAATGTAAAATGGGTATCATATATGCATCTAGTTATCCAATACTACTAAACTTAATGATACTTATATGCATTTTATCATTTCTAATGTAAAAATTTTACATAAAATTTGTGTTACAGGAGTTGGGATTATTATAGTTTCTTTCATAGAGAGTTTAGTAGAAACATTTGGAACTAGATCTAGGAAAACGTTGATAAGGGAAAAAACTCTATGATTGAATTTTAGTAAAATTATAAGTATAGGATAATATACTAAAACTTTGGTAAGGTATATAATTATGTGGTCTCATAATATGATTTTTTACTATGATTTTTTATTTTAGTTAATGTATAGAACCAGGAGGAATCATGTTAACAATGAATGTAATGGGAAATGTGATGATTATGAGAAAAACATCAGATGAGAGTGAAAGATATTGTGATTATGTATAATTATTCATCCTGTTATATTATTAAAAAACTAAACCTCAACTAACTCTCAGAATGAACAAAGAAGAGAAGAATATAGTTTTCTGAGTGCTTAGGTAGTAGAGACCATGTAGGAAAGAAAGTTGAATTTCCTTCATGTGAGAAATATGGAAAGAGATATCCCAAATGATATGTGAAAGGTGTAATAATGTTTTTTATGTGTGGTAAATAAGGTAATTAATAAATAAAATATCAAGGAAAAATAAAAATTTCATTGGAAGGATATAAAGTTCATCCTATATTTCAATTTTTAGTATAATTTATTATGTTTGGAGAATATGGAAACTATCCAATCCAATTACCTAATCTAAGTGTTAAATCCTAAATATTGGAAATACTAGAGTTATTCCAATGATTTAAGTGTAAGGATTAATCATATTATGTATTGGGATAAATTGATTATTGATATTGATGATATGAATGTTATAATATTGGGGACCTTGAAATAGGTTGCCGATTTTATGAAAAAGTGATTTAGTTTATCTTTGAGAAAGTTTATTTCATTTTTGGATTTGAGGAAATAGTTTAATATTTTATTTGAGGAATATGGACTGTGTTAATTTTGGGAAACATTTATGTTTTCTTTTGGGGTTAAATTATGTGTTATGAATTTAATCATGGGTTTATAAGTTTAAGGTTTCTATAAGTTCAAAGGCATAAATACCCATTTTGAGGCTATGGATATTGATATTTTGAGATTTGTAACTTTTACTAGGTTTTAGGAAGAACACTCTACTGAGGTTTAAATAACCCTTTAGTTTAGTATATTATCTACCATAGTCTATTGGATAATAATATATAGTTGATGTCGATGTTTTAAAAGTGATTAATTGACAAGGAAATATTTACAAATATATTTATAGTCAAGATAAGGATTAACATTCAGGTTAGTATCTATATTTTATACATGATATTATATTGAATTTCACTACATTATAATATTATATAGTTATTTATAATGTTATTAATGATATTTTGGGATGCTTATTATTGAAATCTTCATTATTTATTTCACATAAATACATGATTTATTACAAAATTTTACACATAACAAAACTTTTAATAGCGAGAAGTATATTGTATTTTGTAATTAGGTATATTATATATCAACTTAAAATGGAAAACAACATCTTTATTGAAAGAATTCATAACATGATCACACATAAAACTACATAGGATAACCTAAAGACATACATAAGAAATGGAGGAGCTATAAATACCACTAAGGGAATAATAATTTAATTAGATAATTCATGTTATATAACAAGAATATCAACATGGAATAAAAGGAACATGAATAATAAGGCATGATGTAGCTTGATAAACATAACATTGAAAATGTGGTAGCATCTTAAAACATCGCATCATAAAAATAGGTCAAAGATAACTTCCATGAAATCATGATGGAAAAATTACTATAAAGGAATCAGGTTCAATTCCTTTTCCAAAATGATGTATTATGAGACTAAACATTACCCAATGCATTGGAGCGCTATATAATTCTGGGCGCACCTGCCACTTTCATTTCATTCTCATGCTTAAGTGTGCCACATAGATCATATAAAATGGATTCATTTATCATAATATTTTATTACATGATTAAGAAGTGTGTAATAAATACATGTAAGTACCATTTAAAATAATTATAAGTGTATAAAGGTTAACACCCTTGATCTGAAATGGGTATGTTATTCACTACATAATTGTTTTGGCATGAAAAATCATAGTGGAATTTAAGAAGCATAACAAAATCACTTAAATATTCAGAAAAATGGGTTGATGAAATATAAAGGGGTATATAATAATTTTGAAATAAAATGGGTTGTAATAGGGACCTTCAAAGACATATCCTGACATTAGAAATTGGAAATAGAAGACCTAAGATAATAAATAAACTTGAATAAAGAAGAGAAAATGAGGATCCCTTACATGAGTGTATGACTACAAATGCTTGGGAGGAACTTCTTGAGAGATTCGAGGAACCTTGTGGGGGCTTTAGAGAGGGGATTGAAGAGAAAGGATGTGCTCCAAGTAGTTTTACTGAATATAAATTAGATCTTGAGTGGCTTTAAATAGGAAATTAATGAGGTTTATTTTTTATTTCTCAAACATAGATTTTGGACCCCATAAAATAAAATAACCAAAACCATAAACCTTCCCATGGTTTTTGACTATTATTTTTTCCAAATGATTTTTTTAATTTTTTTACAAGTACAATGGACTAATATAATAAAATAATACCCCTTTTTATGTGGAAGTGATCCATACTCTTAAAGAAATGATTTTAAAACCATAAAATATATTAATGGGTTTTGAGAATTCATAATTTATTTATAAAATTATTAAAATAAACTTAAAATATCATTATTTTAAAGAGAAAAATATATATTATTTCATGGATTCCTTTTATAGTATTTTACATCACTTATGGGTCATTATGATGTCCTGATACACAAAGTATATTTATACTGTATTTAATATTTACCCGAAAATTTGACATTCTTAGAAAATTATAAAAAAGTAAGTATTTCATAATTTTAAGGTTCTGATTTAAAAAATAATATTCATTTTATCTAATTTGATATTCTAAATATGTTAAGTTTCACTTTTTAATAAAATCTATTTTTTTAAGAAATTCTTTGTTTGTTTTGACAATGACATTGTTGGAATCCTTATAAAAACTATATTTGACTTCATAAAAATTATATGATAATTTATATTTAATAAAAAATATTTAATTAAAATATAATTTATTTCAAAAATCCTTTAATTCATCAAAATAATTTCCTTAATTGAATTTTAATATTACCCAAAAATACTATTTGTGTTTTATTATATAAAAAAAATCATTTATAAAGTAACAATAATAGGATGAAAATATATTCATTATTCTATATAAAATATTTTACAGACTCATATTTCTATGGTCTTGATACACATACCTTTAATACAACAAAAAATTCCCTAAGAGTAAGTTGAACGACTGTAAGACTTTCATGGGGAGATTCAGCGTACATGGTTTAGGTTGCGATCTCTATGAGCTATAAATTCTCCCATAAATGGTTTCTCTCATGCTGAAGTTATTAGATATCCAAATGGTTTTGGTAAAGAGAAAATCCTCGTGATTCTCTCTCCCTTGGAAGCTCCAATAAATGGTCTTCATAGGAAAAGATCCTACTAGTTGAGGCCATCACTTCCTTTGTCTATGTCGATTGGATATGTTATAATTCTATATTTATACTAATAATGTAATCACTATTCAAGAAATATATTATCAATGGTTATGATTATTAATAGTATTTTAAATTCAATAGTATATAATAAAACCCTATAAGTGAAGGTGTATTCTATAACCATAATACATAATAATACATTTAATGAAACATTAGGAAAATTTTATTTATAACAGTTATGGTCATTTCAATCTCTCCCTTAGAAAATTTATCACGCAATTTTTCCCCACACTAAAACAGAATAGGGTGAATCTATTTCATTATATACTTTGGTTTAAATGTTGCTTTCTCAAACTCATGGTTTCTCCACAGAACTTTGACAAAGTGAATTTTCTTATTTCGTCGAACTTTGTCTCTATGATCTGAGATCTTTAACAACTTCTCCTCATATGATAAATCATTCTCTAATGACACCACATCTAGATTTAGTACATTTTAGGGGTATGGTATGTATATTATCAAGAGTTATAAATGGAATAAATCATGTACTTGACATAGATTAGGTGGTTATGGTAGGTCACCGCTTTGATGTGATCAAGGATCTCAAAGGGGCAGATGTATCTTGGACTAAGCTTTACCTTTTCCCCAAATATTATCACTTTTTTAGTGAGATAGTCATAGTAATAACATGTATCTAATATTAAACTCTTGATATCATCAATGATTGTCAGAATATAACTTTCATGGACTCCGAGTAGCCTTTATGTGCTTTTAAATGGTCTTACCCTTTTCCACATTTTTCTTGACGGTTTTTGGACCATGCAGTTTTTGTTCCACAACTTCATCCCAGCATGCAGGTGTTCTACACATCTTCCCATAAATGTTTTAATATGGGGCCATATGGATGCTATAGTGGGTTTTTTTGTGGAATAAAAACTCAACCAGAGATAGATGTTGGTCCCATCTACTTTTTAAGTCTATAGAACATGATCACAAAATGTCTTGTATTGTCAGAATAGTCCAATCAGATTTTCCATTAGTTTGAGGATGATAGGCCGTACTTAAGTCTAGATTAGTGTTTAGATAATGTTAGAGACTTTTTTATAACATGGAGGAGAATCTAGAATCTTGATCTGATATAATCGACAGTTGTAATTCAAGAAACCTTACCACTTCTCCAATGTATGTCCATGAAATTTGATCTTATGATAAGTCCTCTCAAATAGTGATAAAGTGACTTGTCTTTGTAAGATGATCCACAATAACCCATATAACATTGTTTCTCCTAGATATCTTAGGATTTCTGGTGGAAAAGTCCATGGTGATGTTTTCCCATTTCCAAGTTAGTATGGGTAATGGTTGTATCATCCCCTTATACTTATACCATTCATCTTTCACTTTGGGGAAAACTCAAAAGTTTGATATATATTAATTGATATCCTTCTTCATATTGTACCACTAATAGTTCTCTTTTAGATCTCGATATATCTTTTTTCTTCCTAGGTTAATTTAGAAATTAGAACAATGTGCATCATCAAATAGTTCCTTCTTTAACTCAAGATTTGATGGTAAACACAGTCATGAACCAAATCTCATAACTCTTTTATTAACATTGAACTCCGATGATTTTAATTTCCTTATAGTTTCCACTTTCTTCTGAATTTCCACATAATCTATTTGAGCATCCTTTATCCTCTCTATAAGGGATGGTGGAGAAATAATTTATGAAATTATTGGTGATGTTCCTTCATTTTTGATTCTCATGTACATCCTTTTCTAATCCTAAATGATATGACCCTTCTCAACTATCATCAATGATAAAATTATAGGATCCTTTCTATTTAAAAAATCCTTTACTTTATTCACTTTACCAAGATGGTAGTTGACTGAGCAGTCATATTCCTTGATCAGAATTAACCATCTTCATTGGTGTATATTAATCTCTTTTTGTGTGAATATATACTTGAGGATTTTGTGATACATATATATTTCAAACTTCTCCCCAATGAGATAATTCTGCTATATTTTTAAAGTGAAGATCACTATATCCAACTTTAGATCATGCATTGGGAAGTTCAATTTGTGAAATTTTAACTACTTTGAAACATAGGCTATGAATTTTTCATTCTCTATTAACACACAACCCAAACCCTTCTTTAAAGCATCACTAAATACTATAAAAAGTTCTACACTTGTGGTTAGTATGAGAACATGTGCAGTGATAATCCTCCTTTTCAACTCTTCGAATATCTCTTCATATTCATCATTTTAAGAAAAAAATATTGATTTCTGAGTTTTCTTGGTTAAAGGGTTTGACAATCATGGGAAAGTTTTCACACATCTATGATAATACCCAGCTAATTCATGGATACTGTGAATATATATCATAAATTTAGCCTCAAATATCCTACAATTGATACTATTTTTGAAGGTTCCATATATATATAAGTTCTTATGATGATATACCCCAAGAAAGAGACATCCTTCAACCATAAATCACATTTTCTATACTTGGAATAAATATTCTCCTTTTGTATGATTTTTAACACAGTACTCAGATGCTCCTCATGCTCCTTCGTTCTTTTGGAGTATATTTGAATAACATATAGAAAGACCACCAATTTTTTCCATGTAATCTATAAATACTCTATTCATTTAGAAGATGAATATTTATATAGAATTAGTGAATCTAAATGGAATTACTATGAACTCATAGTGCCTGTACCTTATTCAAAAGTAGTAATGGTGATATCCACCTTGTTCATCCCAACATGGTAAAATTCTTACCACTGATCCACCATGGAGAAGTATTGTGCTCCACATAGATGATAGAAAAACGCATCAATGTTTTAAAGATAATACTTTTTATTTATCATGATCCTATTTAGCTCATGATAATCAATGAAAAGGAACTTTTACCTATCCTTCTTATTGATAAAGAGAACTGGTGAACCATATGGTGAAGCACTTCATTGCATAATCCCTTTATCCAGATTATCTAATAGTTTTTTTTCGGATCCTTAAGTTCCAAAACATCTATTCTATACATATTCTTGGATAATGGTAACTCCCTAGGAATAAGCTCGATTGGAAGTTCAACCTCTCCGCTAGGTGGAAGACCAGGAAATTCATTTAGAAACAGATCAACGTATTCCCTTGCAATAGACATGTATTCAAGGATGGTTATTTCCTTATACTCAATAATTTTATTTATACATGATTTCTCATAGGGAAATAATATCCATTCTTGAGATGTTTGTGCAAAAAATATTTATCCTCCTCCTTGCATTTTCACAGGATTGGGAGTCGATTGACAATATTGTGATTTATTTCCTTATCATGAAAATTTATGTTGGATTTATATAGGGAGAGATAATCAATAACCTAAATTGAAAAAAATTACACCAAAGGAAATATCAAAAGGTTTTCTTAGAAGTTAAACCCAAAATTCTTGATAGTGAAGGAGTAATATAATTAGGATGCAATAATTTTCCATTTTCTTTTTTCACTGACAACTCTATTTCCATGAATTTTAGTGGTGTTTGAATAGTAATAATAAACCTTTGGGATATGAAGGAATGAATATAACTAGACTTAAAAATTATTTACACTATTATTAAATGAAGAATTAGTTTTCCTATCACCTCTTATTCGTCTGTATCCAATTTAGTGGTTATAATGGTAGAATCTCACCCTTACTACCTTGGAGGTTGTTGATTATCTCAAGAAACCCTTGGATTATTGAATTAATTTTAAAAGTTTCTTATATACTTATAGTTTAATATATGAAAAATTAGTTGAGGGTTGAATGGAGTAGTCATTTCCTCCATAATATTGGTGGGTTTCTCCATGAAATTATCGATAGATCATTTCCCTACCTTCCCACACCTAAAGCATTTTCTCAACCCCTTAGAAAATTTTTAGGGTTATTATTTATGTACCTTTGACAAATGGGATGTTGAAATTTCATAGAATTGTTTTATTTCTCTTTTTGAGCTCCATAATTAAACTCCACTTTATGCTTCTTATACCTATGATACCCTGGATACTAACCAATATCAATCTTGACTTTGAAGGCACATCATAAAATTTCTTCATTTTTATCAAAGTATCTGATCACCATCCCTTTCATGGATGAGGTTTTAACCCACAAAAGAAGTGATAAACCTTGAATTAAGGGGTAAAAAAAATAAAGAGGAGTATCATACAAGTATTGTGATGTTTTCCTCATATGCCCTGATAGATTTGTCATATTTTTTACTTGAGGCTAAGGAAGTCCATTTCTATTTTAATTCAAAGAGTGTGAGGAAAATGTTTTCAAAAAAAATATTTTTTTGGAATTCCTTCCACCCCATCACTTCAACCTTTTCTTTAGTCTTCATATTCTTGATCAACATCCACCACTGATCTACTTCTCCTTCCATATGATAAACAGTCATTAGAACCATATCTTGTTCACAACATTGAAGGATAAAGATTATATTCTCAATGAAGTTGATCTATTGTTCCATGATTTTGTGATCAGATGATCCATTGAATGTTGGAGGCCTTTTATTCATAAAGGAATCAATTTTAAATTTCTATATAATAGGGGGATTTATAAGAACATCATAATCTAAGTTTCCATTCCGAACTAGAGTTAGATGGGAGAGTATCATCATAAAATTTGTGATTCCTTATCCCATCGGGTTGGGCATGTCGTTGGGGAAGTCATTAAATTTCCCTTCACATTTATTACATACCTGTTTCCTTGTATTTCCTACCATTGGCTAGAATAAAATGAAAATTAGGGATGAGTATTTTTTAAACTATTAAACACATAAAGGGGTAATCTATTTCCAATAAAGTTATAACTTATAAATTATATGTATTTTCTTAACTTACGAATTCATTGGATTCAATCTATGATATGCATGATCTAATTCATAGCTTATATTATCAAAAGTATTTTTTGTGTTCCATTAATAATGGTTTGTAATGAGATTATTAATTTACCCAATCATATGCCATTAGAGTGTCAAAAAAGGTGCCAAATAACGCCCATTTTCTTGTTCTAGGTTACAATGATCCAGACCCGACACGTCCTGTGGTAGTTTTCACCCTTGGTATATATATTCTAGAACCACACCAACTTCTAGTGTTAAGAAGTGGATGTATTTTCTGGATAAACCAATTAATATACACTTACCAAAGTTTAGGGATGTTTTTTATACTTATTATTTTCCCTAAGTATTTTTCTATAATTTTCTAATCTTTATCCCAAAAATAACAAAACATTTCCTTTGATACCAACTACGAAAACCCTATTATTTATTTCATTAAAATACTTGATTTATTAAATATAGTTACCATATATAAAAATAGAAAAATTGACAATTCTAATGTCTTTTAGAATTAGGTGCATTACACAACAACTAAAACTCAAAAACAACATATTTATCGAAAATATGTTTAACATGCTCTCACTTAAAACTACCTGGGACAACATAAAGAAATACATAAAAAATAGGTGATATATAAATACCAATAATATAATAATCATGTAATATGGTAATACATGTTATAAAATAGTCATATTAATGGGGAAAAATAACATGAATAATAAGGAATTATACAACATGATAAGCATAACATGAGAATTGTGGGAACAAATTAAAACACTGAATCATAAACATAGGTTAAGGATAACTGCCAAGAACTATTAATGTACAAATTCCCATAAAGGAATCAATTTCAATCCATATATCAGTATGAGATATTATAAGATTAAACATTACCCAATGCATTGGAGCGCTATATAATTCAGAGTATACCAGTCACTTTCATTTCATTTTCAAGATTAAGTGTGCTACATAGATCATACAAAATAGATTCATTCATCATAATATTTTATCCCATCGTTAATGAGTGTGTAATATATAAATGTAAGTCCCAATTAAAATAATTATAAGTATATAAATGTGAATAACTTTGATAGGAAATGGGTATGGTATTCACTATACAATTGTTTTGGCATGGGGAATCACGGTGAAATTTTTACAACATAACGACTTCACATTAAAATTAATAAAAATGGGTTTATGAGAGAAAAATGGGTATATCATAATTTGGATTTAAAATGGGTAGTAATAGGGACATAAAATACATATCACAAAATTATTAATTGTAAATATAAGGTATAAGATAAAAAATAAACTTGAATAATTAAGAGAATGTGGAGATCCTTTCCTTGAGTGTGTGACTCCAAATACTTGGGAGGAACTTCATTAAAGATTAAAGGCACCTTTGGAAGACTATAGATATGGGAGGTTAGACTAAGGATGTCTCCACAGAGTTTGAGTGAAGATAAATGTGATCTTGGGTGGGTTTATATAAGAAACAAGTGGGTATTTATTTATTATTTTTCAAACTTAGGTTTTGGAATCTGTAAAATAAAATAACCAAAACCACAACCCTTCCCATGGTTTTTCCAATGGGTTCACCAAATAGGATTATATTTCATTATTATATATGGAAGAAGGTCTTATCTAAATAAAATAATACCGTTTCTTATGAGTAAGTGAGTCATACTATTAAAGAAATGATTTTAAAAACTTAAAATATATTAATGGTTTTGATGGATTCATAATGGATTTATGAAATTAATAAAATAAACCTAAAATATCATTATTTTAAATATAAAATATATATTTGGTAATGGATACATATTATAGTTTTTATTACCTCCCTTTTGGGTCAGTATGATGTCATAATAGAAAAATTATATTTATACGGTATTTTATATTTTCCCGATAATTCAAATGTATCAAAAAAATTATGAAAAATTAAATATTGGATAATTTAAAAATTATGATTAGAAAAAAATTCTTTTTTTATAAATAATTTTATAAATAGTTTAATTTACAAATTTAAAATAAAATCTATATTTACGATTTTTTTTGTGTTTTTTGACAATAAGAGTTTTTGAACCCTTATAAAAATTACATTTGAATTCATAAAAATTATATGCCTATTAATATTTAATAAAAATTATTTAATACTAATATTTTATTAAAATACTATTTATTTCAAAAAATCCATTAATTCCTCAAAATAAGTTCCTTAATTGAATTTGAATATTACCCAAAATACTATTTGTGTTTCATTATATCAAAATAGAAAAAATTTATAAAGTAACAATAGTATGATGAAAATATATTCATTACTCTATAAATCATAATTTATATGCTGATATTGTTGGGGTCTTGATACATATCCCTTTAATACACCAGATAATTCTATTAGAGTAAGGTGTATGATTGTGAGACTTTCATGGGGTGGTTTGGGATACATGGTTTGGTCCATGATCCAAATAAGCTTGTAATTTTCACATAAACGGGTTTTCTAATTCTTAAGTTATTGGATATAAGCTTGTGATTTGTCAAGGTAAAATCATTGTGATGCTATATCCCTTAGAAGATCTGATAAATGGGCTTAATAGGGTATGATCCTACTAGTTGAGTCTATAAATTCCTTTGTCTATGTCAATTGGAATTGTTAAAACCATATATTTATACTAATAATGTGATCACTTTCCCATGAAAATACTATAAATGTTTATGATTCTTAAGGGTATTTTAAAACTGATATTATATAATAAAACTAATAAAGTGCTTGATTTTCTATAACCATAATACATATCAAGACATTTAATTAAAACACAATGGAAATTTTGTTTACAACAGTTAGGGTGTTACATTATTTGAGTTGATTCATATGTAACCTTAAATTTTAACATGTGCTTTAACATGAAATATTATTTGAAAAAAATGAAATTAAATTTTGGAAATGTAATTTAAAAGGTATGAGATCACCATTAAGGTTAAAAAATTATTTAATGTTGTGGTTATTTAGGTTATTTGGGATGTAGGGTTATTTTTGTGTGGAATAATATAAGTTGAAACATTGATGTTATTGTGGAAATGTTTAAGTAAAATGTACTATTTCTTCATATTAAGGATTACTAAATTTTGTATATTATCTCACCTTATGGATAATATTTAAATTTTGGTTAAAAATTAAAGATAATTGGAATATATTTTTCACATATTTGGTATTTTGTGATCCATCATAAGTTGATTTTAGTTAATTAAGAATGAAAACATCATACTGAATACTCATCAATTGAAAACTCATTGAATAATTATCATTTCAATGATATAATATTTTTATGGGATTTCATATCAATTTGTACTTTATTGAGACATATTTTCTATTATGATCCTATTTATTTTTATGTCGTGTATATAATTCCCTATTAAATTATTAAAAATTATTATCTTTTTTTCATGATGATTAAATTTTCATTTCAAGTGTACTCTTTAAAAGGATCACAATTCGAAAGTTACCCAAGTGGTAAGAATTTATTTTTTAATATTATTTATTTGAGAGAACCCTTATTTTAATTAAATGGATATTATTATACATCCTTCATAAAATCCATCTATTTTTTTATACTCTGGATATTTAATAATATTCCATGTATTCTTCTAAATTTCCCTCTATTTGGAACCTAAATAAAGAAAATTAATACTTAGAAGAAAATTATTATTTTTCTTTTTGATTGGGTATATTTTTTTTCCATGTCAACATTTTGTAGATTTTTTTAAAAAAAATGTCTTTTTATTTTCACAAATGATTTATTTAGGAAATTTTAAGTTATCCATGTATTTTTAAAATATTTTAAATGAATATTTATAATTTTTTTGAATGTTTTGTTTTCAACTTTCTTAAGAAAAAAGTCAAAAGGAATGTTTTTTACGTATACGACATTAAGGGAATTTCACACCGCCATAACCGTTCTATGTTCTTAGTTTCTTCTATAAGTTTTAAAATATTTTAAAATGAAAAATAAAAAATGAAAGATTATTTTAATTTTTCAATTCCAATTTAATTCTTCCTAAAAAACAAGATTTTATTATAAAACCTATAATTTTGTTGAATTTGTGGCCAATGTTTATCTCATAGTAATTTTATGGCCATTAAATTTCTCTTAAAATATTTAGATTGTTGTGATAATTGGATATTGAATTTCTATAAAATATCCATATTATTTGTATCATGGATGTGATTATTTCTTAAATCATATTCCATTTTTAAATTTTGTGTTTTACTTTGAATGTTATATGATTAACTATGTAAATATTGATATTATTTATTATTTATTAAATATAGTAATTTATTGATTATGAATATTGTGTATGAATAAAATTTGTCATTAAATATATGAGGAATGCATTAGAAATGCATAGATATGTGAGTCCCACAATTATATATCCCCCACATGGTATTTGCTGGTATCATGAAACAAATTAGTTGTAAAAATTTTTTAAATAGATTTTTTATATATTTTTTCCAATAGTTTAAACTATATTAACACAAGGGTTTTATATTTTAGATATCATGATGTATGAAATCATGAAATACAACATTAGGCATTTAATTTATTGATAATTTTTATATTATTATCCATGAGATTACTGCAATGATATTATATGGGGGTGAATTTTGTTTTTAAGTTATTGATAAAATGAAATGTGTTTCTAGTTATTTATATGGCCACATTGACTATGCCCTATTTAATCATAATACCATCCACGGTAATCATCCACTAATAATCATTTCACATCACCCTTATTTTTTCCCTTTCCCCAAGATATGAATTAGAAATATTTGAATGAGTTTTAAGGATGACTAAAATTTTATTTTTTTAGGTTTTATGTTTTATTCCCAATATGAAATGGATATCATGTATATATCTAGTTTCTGGAGATTACTAAATTGATCCATCCTTCAGTATTAGATCCCTCATATCTATGCCAATTTATTAAAATAGATACTAGATCTGTATTAATGGAGTTGGGTTTTTTTATTGTGATCATGGGGAGTTAAAAAGAAATATATTATATATATAAAATATTGTTTTTAGATAGAATGCATGTATTTGTGATGAAATAATTGTATCTCTTGAATGGAGAATCATATATGAACAATGACACCACATTTCAGTCTAGAACATTTATATACCATAAGTGTGGTGTATATTTTGTTTTTATGAGGATCCCTGACAGATTTCATTCATGGAATGATTCAGAGGATTGTTAGTTAAATAATTAATCAAACTTTATAATTAATAAATTTTCAAGAAACCTCTATTCAAACCTCTCTTTATTAAATTTATATGGTTAGCCACAAAACCCAATGATATTTTGATAGGGGCTACCATTAGAAAATCTGTAGCATGGGATTAGAGGAAATTGCAGGGATTTATGATGGATTTTATGAAAATTCTGATGACATTGATGCATGTTATTTATTCAAAAAATATTGATCTTCTCTTGAGGTTGTAATTATTATTCATGATTTTTATATGTTCTTAAATTATTTTTCTCACATGGATTAATGTTTTCTTCCAATTATTTAATCTATGAATGAACCTATAGATTTTGGAATTTTTTATTTGCGCTTGATAGATTTTATGGATTATTTATAATTATATATTTAATTTTTGTTTCCCGATATTGATGAATTGGTTCATAATGTCCATTTAAGATATTCAATTTGTTGTTTATTTGGTTTTCTCTCACTATTCTTCACATATTCATCTTTGGGATATATTTAAGTGGAAGATTCCGTATTCTTGGTCTGATTCAAATGCAATAAAATCCCTAAACCAAGTGTGATTTTTAGTTTTTTAAAGTAGTGACTATGTAGAGTATATTTTCTCTTAGATAATGGTGGAACATGATGGAATTAAGGTGTGGTTCCTTTCTGAGAAGTGATTTGTGGTGAGAGAAATATGTGAGGGTATCATCAAATTTTGTTTTTCAATGATTGGAGGCTAGATATTAATATCCAATGGAATCACGTCCATGATCATTGCATTAGAAAACGTTTTGGTAATTATTGGTGGAAGAATCAATAAAATAAAATGGGATTTTTGGAAAGAAAATGATTCTGGTATGGGATACTTGATTACATGATGTGTTTTCTGAATTAACAAAAGTCATAGATCTTGGTTGATATGGTGTATAGGGTTTCATACTGAGTTATATACCATATTACATGTTATTTAATAATATATCATTTATAACGATATTTCTATATATCATGTACAAAGAGTATATGCTTGGGAGGCTGATTGTCCCACACATAATGTGGGTTTGGACTACATGTAGTATACCACTATTTTCACACAACATGAGAGACTATTGTACAATACTAGCACCAACCTTATTTCTACACACTATATATACTAACCTACACGTATTGTATATGGATTTTTACATTCCATGGGGGGTATCCATACATGACTATGCTACTACATAGATCTACACACCATGTCCCTTGTTTAACACATAGAATAATCCTTCCAAAACTACTTAATAGCTATATATTCTTGTCCATACATAGTTTTGGTCATATGATTATTCTATTTTGATTATTTTTACACATAGAAGGTGAAAATGGCATATCTTTGATTTCAGAGATGCGGTGTATGATGGTCTAAGTGGGTTACTCTCTTCATTATCGATTATCCACTAAAAAGACTCACAATTGATCATTAGAGTGATATAGGGGTTAATATTATCTCTATTCAGGTGTCTTCAAATGTGTAATGTGTACCCCATTTCCTTTATATATATAGGTTCCATAGAATCCCACACACTTCTGAGATGTGAGTCCAGTATCCATGGAGTTGGTATTCTCTTATCAAAGAGCTCAGGTGGGGAATGTGTCCTCTCTTAGGGCTAGTATCATCTAAAAAATTATACATCCATCAACAAGGTGTGGGTATTCTACAATTATTCTAGATTATGGTTTTCTATCATGGGTAATTTTAAAGTTTGGATCAATAGTACAATATTGTTTGATAGGGGGATGGTGTAATCCCTATTCAGATGAGAATTTTTCAGTGATGAGTGGACACCCCCTTCATGGATTCATGGAGTGATGAGATTTTTATAAGTCATTTTAGTGTATAATTTCTTGGGAATTATGATTTATTTTCACCATGGGGGTTTCCATCGAGATGTGGTATATAGTCGATGATTTACATCTTGCTTTGTATCCTCTTCAATATTTCTAGGTTCTTTATTTTGTCATATGGTTTGACTATTGACTAGTTGAAACAATTATTTTTTTAACCATTCTTATATCAATGAGAATAATTATTGTCGAGAATACACTAATCATTCCTTATGGGTTTTCTCCCAGACACACTTTAGTATCCAAATATTTTAGTTGTGAAAGTGTTCTGATTCTTCCCTTATATTCTCCTCCTAGTCACCACTTGTATCTAGAGTTGATTTTACTTGTTTCTTTTTGATTTTATTATAATTTTAGGGTTTTCTATGGGTATATTTATACTCAACCCTCTATGGTATTTATTTACAAAAAAATTATAACTTTTAAGATGACACATAGGTTAATAAATGTTTTAGGTAGACATGGACCTGGTGTGTCTTGTTTGGGGTTGATGCCTGGTGATGATTGGTAGTTCATTATTGGGTTGAGAGATTCAGGATGGTGGTAGTGACTTATGTGACTGATGTGTCTTGAATTTGACCTTGGATAACTTATAGTGTGGTTTATATTCCTGATGATTCATACTGAAAATGATTTTCAAATGTATTGTTTCCCTTGTAACTAAATTATGGGATATAAGTTTATTTATTACCTCATGAATTAATTATATATAATTTATTTGATAATTTTTATATATACTACTATAGTTTCATTTATCCAATGTATTAGAGATATTTAGGTTTTGTAGGTTTATATAGGCTAAGGCCTCCCATATTCTTAGATATTATTACTCTATGTTTATCACCAAACCCTGGCCTATTAGTGGCCCTAATGGGTTAGAAATCTAAGCTTACTGCCACACTAGGTGAGGCCCTGGGGGGATGGGTTATGTTAGAGTGGTTTTGGAGTAGTTTGTAAAAGGGATATAATTTAGAGTTAGTAATCATGTGAGTATTTGTTTTGTGAACTTATAGAAATGATGTTAATGGGGTCTTGAGTTTGTTTATTAGAATAGGGAGACTATCATAGGTTTAGAAATAAAAATATCATTTTCATGGAGTTTTAGAATTTTATAGTCATCCCAAATATTTGAGGCACTATTGTGGGGTATAGTTAAGGTTGGATCATACATCATATAATAATGAGTTATAATCTTTAATATCTTTCCTATAGAATCCTATCTATATATTCAATAATTCATATGGGTCTAACCTATCAGTTGAAGGATTCATCCCACAGATTTATAGATTTCACATAGAGGTAGGGGTGGATGAGACCATGCTTGTGATTGGGCTTATGATATTTATATATTGAGTCAAGAAGAATTGTTTGAAGAACTCAGTTGAGAGACATTTTTTTTCTACTATCTGAGGCTCTATCTCTCTCTTTTATGCTTTGTACAGATCCTTATTGTAGATAGGATTTCAATTCTTACTAAGTTGTATTATACTAACCATAAGCTAAATATATTTTTTAAATTATTATTTTAGAGGTCCTAGGGGTATGCAAGGAATATTAACCTTTATTGGTAGAGATATGGATGGATTTTGAGACTCGAGTTTCCATATGAACATAGTTCTTTACTAAGAGGATGTTGATTCTTATACCAAGAATCATACGAGGCATAGTGGATCATTGGAAGTTTTATTTTACTTAATTCACATCAATACTAATCTATTAAAGATGTATTTGAGCATTGGTATATGATTAAAGTTTTTTTTGAGTATGTTAAACCCTCCATAGGGTGGTATGACCATGACCAAGTGTGCGTTGAGGACAAAAAACCTCATGTGGTTTTCCCTTGAAAAATTTCATAGTTAAATTTTTCGAGATTAGTAGTTTGGGAGGAGATTATAGGGGAAGGGTTTATCAGGTTATGAATGTGTTTTTGTGACTACCACCTTTTCATAGTTCCTATTAGGAATGAAGTGATAATAGATAGAGTTATAAAATGATGAGTGTTATGGATAAGTATAGTAATGGATATGAGGGTGTAGTTTGGGATACAATTCATATCTATTCTTCAATAAATCTAATATTGGTCTATTAAAACATGAGAAAATCATACTATAATATATGTTCAGTTGTTGTAGATTCTAGTGGAACCCTTAGATTGACCCTAGTGATCTAGAGTTTTTCCTCTGATGGTGAACTTAATCACTCACCAATTCAGGTGAAGTGAGTTTGTTGTCATGGTTGTGAAGAGATAAAATGTTACCCAAATCATCAAGGATTGGTTATATTATATTGGTTTCATAAGTTGAATATAAATTTTGTTGATAAGGTGGGACTTTTATTCAATATTACACGATACCCTCTCTAGTGTGGTGATAAGGGATAACCAGGGGTAGTTATGATCGACTACCTAGTAGGTGGTTAGCATGGATTGGTGCACTATGTGTGTGGGTGTGAATTATATTTCTATAATTCAATATAAAATCATGTATTTTTGTAAAGGGTAACCCAAGGTTAAACATTTACAAAAGTTTTATTTATAAATCATTTTATATTCTAAGGATGTTTTTCAAATTCATATGAGTGGGATGATGAGAACACTTGTGGTGCTTATGGGAATATGCACTATACAATTCTAGGAATTAATTTCTAGAGGAGACTATGGGGAATTCAAGGTATTTTCTATTTTTTGACAATGAGAGTGTCTTCTATGAAGAAAACATTTACTCTATAAAATTTAGATCCATGGGGTAAAGTTGTTATACCTGATTTTAAATCCATGCCTGCTAGTGGGATTTGAGAAGAAGATAAATTGAATTTTGATTGAATATTCTAGTAGATTAATCCATATCTAGATGTTGGAGAAGTTACTTGAGAATATTTATTCAGAAAAATTAGTTCTTACATATAGACAAAGATGTTTCACACCATTTATCAGTAGTAGTAGCCCCACACTATTCCCTTATAAGAGAGAGGGTTACAATAATGATGTTGACTTATTGATCCATTATAACTAGGAATTCTAAATAAACAGGCATGAAGGTTTTCTAGAAGGTTTGAATCTTTTCCACAACTTTTTTCAAGTGGATAATTATTTTTCCTTGGGGTTCATGGTGAATATTGAGATAGACATATTGAGTGGGGACAACCAAAGTGAAATGTAAGACTTAGTGAGATATCTCTTGTGGATATTTATGGGTGTCCCCATAATATGTAAAATCATTATATTTAGTAGAGGAAGAGGTTTTATTGGGTGTTTGTGAATTTTGATCACTCATTCCTGTGTTATCATATGGTCTAGAGTTGAAAAAGAAAGGTTATCTGAATGTTCATGATTACCCTTATCATATTATGGTGGATTGGGCCACCAAATGAGTAATAGTGTTATATTTAATAGTTTTTGGGGTTTTGTCTACACCTATGGTTCTCATCAGTAAATATCATGAATGATCTATGAATAAATAACTAGTCTATATTCAAATATGGCTGTGAACTAGTTATATATCAGGGAGTGAATGGGTATATTTTTGTGGATGTTTGTTTAAAACCATGGTAATAAGGCACATGATTCTCTTATTCCACAATATTTAAACAAACTAGACTTGTTATATATCTATTTTATGTCAAAGTAGATGTATTTAAGTTTCAAGAGGCATCATAGGTGACTTAGTGGATTTTATAGTTTCTTGGGCCTTGTTTGGTGGCTATGGAGGGCCACCGGCTAGCCTGTAGCTTGTTTACAATAAGGGGTTCCTACAATAAACCAACTAAAAAACCATTTGGAGTCCTCTAACTAGTATTTTGGGAGACCTAGTATACAAGAATTCATCCTGTAGTCACTAACCATCCAATGGGCATCTACCTAGTAGTTGGTATGTTGAGACGTAGCCACTGCACATTTACAGTGGCCACCGCTGGGTATCTTGTGGGATTGAGCCGGGCTGGGCTTGAAAGGGTGTAATAAAAATTATATACCTCAAAAAGCCATAATTAAAACCTTAACCCCTTATTCTAAAACCTAATATGATGATTGATATGGAGAGGATTTCCTTTTGTGTTTAATGTACCTTTGATCTTCTCTACTTGGTATTTGGATCTTGGTTTGATTAGTTGTCAAAGCATTTGTGTGTTTGATAAATTATTTAACCATTATGTTTCTATTATTGGAATTGGTTACAGTTATATGTATTATTGGTAAGGTATATCAATCAATTGATGATCACTACTCCATTTTTTTAGATCCATCATTTTTCATCTTCTAGAGGCCGAATCACATGCTTGTTATAGTGCGGTAGGTGCGATCCTTGAGGTATGGCTGATGTATCTTCTCCATTGGACCTTTTATTGATAGAAAAATGATTCTAAGTTTATAAAATTATTTTTTAGGGCCTATATTTTTTCCTTTCATTTTGGTGTGGGAATCTTATTGTGGTTGGTGTTCGACCTAAGTTTTAGGTAGGTGATTTGATAGCAATATTTCATGAAAATATTTTATGGTATTTTAATGTGTTGATTTGTGTATTTAATTGATTAATATTTCAAATATTTATAATGATGAACCTATTTTATGTTTTTTATAGGAATAATAGATATTTGGGAAAGGGACAAAAATTTTAGAATTTAGGAGCTAAAGAAATATAGTGCCACTTCGCTTCGCTCACAGCGCGACACTAGATTCCTTTGGATGCAATGGAGGTAGAAAACTATAATAGAGCATTTAAAAGTTGTTTAAATACATTACATTCCTTTAATTTGGATTAGATGATATTTCTAGAAGCGATACATCAAAATTTTCAATGCCTCCTCCTGCTGTGAAAATAAAAATATTACACGACCTGTAAAACCTTACACATGGTAACACCATCAAGAAATAGAAAAATTAATGAGACACGACTAAGGGTTTGACAAAAAAACCTATATATTGATTCCTTGACCGCACATTTCTATTTTTCTTGTATTATAGGAATAATAAAAACAAAAAAATGAATTATAGATGATGAAGTGATGATTTGGAGCCACGATTCACCACCGTTCTTTACTTCCTTTCTTCATCGGGTACCCATGCTTCTTGCTGTCATCATGCATAGCATGAGCGAGTATTTTTATTTGTTTCGGGTGTTGTTATTGTAAGGGGATGTGCTGCATATGGATTATTTCTATTTCTAATTATTTTTTTGGATTGTTGTAACTCTTTTTATAAATTCCAATTCATCTTATTTTCATATTACATGACCATTGTGTGTGATTTGATCTATTTCATTTCAATGCCGCAATTTATTTCCCTATTTTTTGTATGAAAATTATGAAATCTAAGTTTTTTATGTTTAAATAGGATTTTGGGTTGTCTAGTTTTGTGATTGAGTTTGGTAGATGACCATTCCAATGGTGAAATCACAACATTAAGTAAGGATACCCAGACTAAGGATCCTTATTGACCAATTCCAAATACCAAACCTGAACAAATCTATCATCAATTAAATACCTAAATCATGAACCAAAAATAACTAAACTTGGATTGCCCCTCTCTTGATAATAAAACCCAATCCTTGCTACACATTCTTTCGTTCTTCAAACAAACCAAACAATTTCAATTTCATTTTAATTAATTAATCTAGAACATATAGATCATACTTGTGGGTTCAATACTGGGGCTTTCCAAGTGAAATATTTTTAGTTAGGTTGGATGATTTTAATAAATTATTAAATTTATGTAGCCTCATAGTAAATAAACGACACCCAGTGGGCTGTCATGGTTCCATATATAGCCTATGTTTGATGAGTCATGAATGTTATTTGTTTTCAAAATGGTTCAATAAATGATAATTAGCATGATATGTGAATTTATTGATATTTTTATGTAAATGGGTTTTTGTTAAATGATGGATTTCACCTTGATTTTGTAAATTAATGGCAGTCTTCAAATCATTATGAAATATTTTGTGAAATTGGTTTTAAAAGCATGGTTTCTGTAAAAAGGGTGGTTGGGAATCGTATTTTAAAACATGATAAGACCTTTTGAAATGATTTTGACATATGAAGTATGTGTAACAATATAAAAAATAATAATTTAATGATTTTGTTTCAAGAAACGTCACTAATTTATCAATGTTTTCTAAAAATATTTCTCATTTAGTCACATTTTGTTAAAAACATCCCCAATTTGGCGACGTTTCTTGAAAATATCTTCTTTTTAGCGACGTTTTCTAAAAATTTCACTAATTTAGTGATGTTTTGTGAAACATGTCCCTAAATTAGCTACATTTCATTAAAAAAATAACTATTTTAACGAAGTTTCCTAAAAACATTGCTAATTTAGTGGCATTTCATTAAAAACATCACTAAATTAGCAACGTTTTCTGAAAAAGTTGCTAATTTAGGGACGCTTCATGAAAAACATCACAAATTTAGAGACATTTCCTAGAAACATTTATAGTTTTGAATTTCTTCATAACAAACCTCACTTAAAATATTTATATTTCTCTATCGATGTAAATATGTATATATATTAATATATGTAAACACAAACACATATATATTAACATAATATATATATATATATATAAACATACACACAAATATATATAAATAATATATATATATATAAACCAATATTTATATATAAAAACACATATATATTTTATATTTAGTATCATTTTTACGAAAACGTGGTTAGTTTAGCGAATGTTTTACCAGTATGTTTAAATGTTGCTAATTACACACACACACACACATGCATGCACATATATATTTAGACACACACACACAGAAACATATTTCGATAATATATATATATATATTAATAGAAACATATGATCTATATACAATATAAACACAAAATATATACACAATATAAACACACACACACACACATTATATAAACATATATATAAGCATAAAATATAAATATAAAATATAAAAAAATGTATATATATATACAATATGAAATATAAACATATATATAATATAAAATATATATATATATATATAATATATATATATATATAATATAAATAAATAAATAAATATATATAATATATATATATATAATATAAATACATGAAAAATATAAACATATATAAACATATATATAATATAATTTAAACATATATATATATAAACGTAAAATATAATATATAAAATATAAACACACAAATATATATATATATATATATATATTAATATATTAATATATATAACCACAAACACTTATATATAAACATATATATAAAAATATAAAGTATAAACGCACAAACACACACATTAAATATAAACACACACACACATATATATATATATCATATATCATATAAAATATATATAGAATATAAACACACACACACACAGATATATATAATGTAAAGACAAGTAATATATATATATAAATATAATATAAACATATATAAATATATATAAACATAAAATATAAAATATAAATCCACACATGCATATATATAAATATATGTATATATATAATATTAAATTTTAAATATGGAAATGTATTTATATATTTAAGTATATCATAATACAATTAAATATTTTAAATTTAGTCACGTTTATAAGAAAATGTGACTATTTTAGTGACATTTTTATCAGTGTTTTAAAACGTGACTATTTATATATATACATACATTTACACACACACACAAACACACACACACACACACACATATAATACACACACATATAATACACACACACACACACACATATAAAGACACACACACACACACACATATAATGTTAATATATAATATATATACATACATTTACACACACACACAGAGATATATATAAATATATTATATTTATATATAAAATATATTTTTATAAAATATATACATATTAATATATATATATATAACTAAACATAAAACATAAACCTATATATATATATATATAAAATAAAATATAGACATATATGTAAAATATAAACACACACATATATATAATATAAACACATATATAATATAAATTATTTAAATACTGAAATATATTTATATATATAAATATAATATAATACATTTATATAAATAAAAGTCTAATAGGTTAGTTGGTCCGCTTCTTGGTTGATGATGTAGGTATATGGATCAATTTCTAGTGGAACAAATTTTATTCAGGGTGTTGAGGTGGGGATGGATGAGCATGTGTGTATGGGGAGGTTGGGTGATGTGGAGGCGGGGTGGTATGAGCGAGTGTCTACTAATTGGAGGGTGTACGGGGGGTCATGTGCAACATCGAGGATGTGGGGGGGGGGATCAGTGGAGGTATGGGGGGCATGTCGGGTGAGGTGGGAAGATAGTTGGGGGTGTATTTTTTTATTATAATAAAAATTATAAACTAAAAAACCATGAAAATATAAAAAATTCAAACAAAAACATTTATGGGTAAATAAAAATCATAAATTTGAAAAAAATAATAATAAAAAAATCTACTGACGTTTTTTAGAAACATTATAAATGGGGATTCATTTACCGATGTTTCTAAAAAATGTCGATAAACGAGGTGCTACAAAATCGCTATGTTTATAAACATCACTAATTTAGCAATTCTAATTTACCATTTTTTCTAAAAACATCAATAATTGTGTTTTTACTATGTAGAGACATTTATAAATATTGCTTATTTAGTGATGTTTATAGACAACACTAAATTAGAGATAACATATTTTTTGATGTTTTTTAGAAAATCCTATAAATTAATTAACAACGTTTATAAATTCCGCCAAAGAAAAAAATGTCGCTAATTGATGTTATTTTTATAGTGGATGCCTTGGGTACCTAGGTGGAGGGTTTAGAATCCATCCTTGAATCTTAAAAAAACATCGGTAAATGTGTATTCACTAAATATAAACTTTTATAAACATCGCCAATTTAGTGATGTTTTTAAACAACACTAAATTAGTGAAAACTCATTTTTTGGTGTTTAAAAAAAACATCAAATGAATTATAAATGTTTATAAGCATTGCTAATGCAAAAAAGTCTCTAATTGGAATTTATTTTGAAGTGTTTTCCTTGGGTAGGTAGGTGGAGCATTTAGTATGGGGCCCTGAATCTTGAAACCATTGGGGGTATTATTTTGGGGGTGTTCCTTAATTATTAGATTGTAGATCCATTGGATTTTGGAATTTGATATTAACACCATAAGGTGTTCACATTCAAGGATATTCCTCTATTCCAATATCATAGATGTTTCGTCTCTAGGGACTGGAGTTCACACTAGTTGTAATTGTTATTGGGGTATGAGTGACCAAGCTATCCTGACCTATGTAATCCTTTGGTTGAACTCTACTGTTCTTGAATTTCAAAATTTGGATTTGATATGATATGATTTCTTCTTTATAAATGTAAATGGATTATTTGAAATATTCTTTGAAACTATGTTAACTAGGATTGTTTTAGAACTATAAAAGGGGAACTATTTTATCATTATTTGATATAAATGTGAATAATTTTTATCATGCCATGTTTTATGTTAAATTGAACATATTGGTATTGTTTGAAAGATACATTTTGTAGAACACATGGGTGGGATCCAATTGATCATGTTTAGCTCAAACCCTACAAACTATATTGGGGTTGTGTAGAACGTGTTTTGTTCAATATAGGAATTGTTAATGAACCACAATGAGGTGATGGGGTTTAGATTAATTGAGTATGGGTAGATGGTGGTGGGATAGTGGGACACTTCTCATGTCTCACATATAATAGCTATTGGTAGTTCTAGTTATCTTTTTTTGGATGTTTATGGACATTTTTTTGGGATTTTTTCTTTCTGCCTTTTGATGTATCATTACATATGTTAATATTTTAATTATGAAATATTTTTTGGTAATATTTATCTTTTGTATGCCATGTATCTTTTTTTTGGTTGGGAAAATAATTCCCTCTTGTTTTTATTGGTTTCTTCGGTGCTAGTCACATGCCTGTGGGGATTGGTAATACCCTTCAAGACTTGGTACCATCATATTTGGAACCTAGATGGATGGGTTGTCCAAGTTAGGTCATGAAATTTGGTATGAGAACATGGTTATGCTCAATATTGAGAAATTGATTGATAGGAGGTAGTATTTTCAGGACTTGAGAGGTGGGTTACAGTGAGTCCTTGGATAGATCTTATCATGGAGATCCTCAAGTATCCATGGGTTATTGGGTTTCATTTCTCTTGTGTTCAGTTTTATTATAAATCTAAGTTTATTCTTGTGTTATCTTGAGTTTAAACTAATGGTATTTCATTATTTCCTTCTATTTTTGTATGTATAATCATGACTCTATGACCTTTTCCAAGGGTTACTTAGGAGGGTGTGATAGATAATTCACCTCAAGGGGGTCCTCTTCTTGATCAAAATATCCTAGAGGCTATCATGAGGTAAGTATGATTTGTGGACCAGGATGTACCACCTATTTGGAACAAATAAATTGAGGTGAAAATACAGGATCTAGATGAGATAAAGGTCGAGTTCATGTATTCCTATGATAAAAGTATCTATCTTTTATAGATACTAATGAATATAAGGAGGTGGAGGACTAGATTGAAAATATCAATCAACACTTTGATTTTCTAGATACACATAAACTAGCCAAGATGAAGTGTGAAATGATTAAGATGAAGTGTCATAAAAAAGGTGGTGGGATTTTATTGATAAGGTGAGTCAACATATGTGATTGGAGTGGAATTGCCTCAAGAACCTATTCTTTAAATAATTCTATCTTGATTTTTTGATTATGGAAAAGACTATAGGGTTCTTCTCTCTATATTAGGGAGAGAATTCAGTGATAGAGTGAACCAAATATTTTATGGAGTTGGCTCATTTTTCTCTAGAAGTGGTGATGAATGTTTAGTTGGGGGATCTAAAATAAATTTAAGGATTTTATCATGACATCTTATTAGAGGTATATATACTGATTCACACCATATATGATGAGATTTTTTATAGGGATATGATGGAATCAATTGATTTTGAAAAAAATAGGATTTTTTAGATATTCTATTCCATCCATTAGAAGTTTTAGTGGCATATGCAAGAAGTATAAGAATTGGTATGATTGTCGCAAGAGTGGAAGAGGTGGTTCCTAGAAGTAAACTTTTTCCACTCCATAGGTATTGGATAGAAGTGTACCATTAACTAGATACCAATGTGTAGATTTGGGACACACTCAAAAATATTTCCCTTCACCTCCATATAACTTCAGTGGTTATGGATGCCAAGGTCATCTACAAAGATTCTTCTATGCTCTTTCTATGCCTTTTTATGATTAAGGATATTTAGCTTCAAAAGTCACCATGTTGTAGTTATAAAATTTAAATCCCACAAGGATTTATCCACAAGCCTCTAGAGCCAGTAATATTAATGATGTGGATGAGTTTAAAATGTAAATTGATGCGGGTCCTACTATAGGGAGAGGTATCATTTTTGTCAAATCCTTTATAGAAACGTTTTTATTTGATATAGTTTCCTCAAACTTTTGTATATATACTCATGTTTTTGGATTTTTTGAAACATACAATAGATCCCAAATCCTTTATTTTGGATATGGAAATTCTTTTAGGAAAGAGGAAAGAGATGGGGTTTCATTTCACTTTATTCTCTCTTTTCACAGCTAATGTGGAGTTTTCCTGGGGTATCCTGGTTTTTGATATGGATATTTACGATGTAATTAACATGATGGATTGTTTTGTTTCAAAAAAATAAAATAATTATTACTATCATTACCATGTTTCTTTCTTTGTTGTGGATGGTATCTCTCAGGTGTTCAAGGGAGAGTGGGACCCAAGGTCTGGTTGTGCGACAAAGTTTCTCTTAGATCTCATGAGTTTGTTGTCTGATGTTGCAGTTGATCCTGATGATGCTTCTTATTATGGTTATATTTCCTTGGTTAATTAGGAGTTCCCCAATATCTTACCATAAAACTTATCTAGTCTCACTCTAGAGTGGGAGGTAGAGTTCTCCATCAATTTAGTGCCATGTACTCATTAGATCTTGATACCCTCTTATCGTATGGCACATGTAGTGTTGAAAGAGTTTAAGATTCAATTGGATGACTTATTAGTGAATGGATTTGTTCTTTCACGTGATTATATATGGTATAACCCATTGTATTTACTAAAAAGTAAATATTTTATTTTCTTATCTCTATATACTATCAGAATATGAATTAGTTAACAGTTAAGAACAAGTGTCCTTCTCCCTGTATTGATGAAATGTTGGATCAATTAAAGGGGTAAATATAGCTTTTAAACATTGATATTTGGTTGGGTTATCACTAGAAGAGATTTAAAGAATTAGATATCTTAAATTCTACTTTTGGGATAAGGTTTGGACACTATGAATATCTTGTGATGCCCTTTGTCCAAAATAACACTCCAATAATGTTTATGGATTTGATGAATTGGATATTCCAAAAACATATTGATACCTTTTTTGAGGTATTCAAGAATGATACCCTTGTTTAATTGAGATTTTAGTGTGAGAATGAGAACCATTTGAACATAGTTTTGGAGACCTTGAGGTGTCACCACTTCTATAAGAATTTATCAAAGTGTAATTTTTGGATCTAAGAGGTGGAGTTATCAGGGTACATGATTTTTGAACATATCCTATTAGTTGATCTTGAAAAGGTGAAGGATATCATTTCATAGGAAAAACTAGAAAACATCCTCAAGATATAGATATTCCTAGGTCTACCTAAATAATATTGGTGATTTTCTATGGATTTATCAAAGTTGAAATCATCGTTGGATGCTCTTACATTGAAAGGGGTGAAATTATCTTAGGATTCTATGTTCCCTGACACTATTAATGAGTTAAAGTGATGTATAACATTATATCCAATAATGATATTTATAGATCCCAGTAAGTGATATGTGGTACACTATGATGAATATGGTTCTCATGTTTGGTGTTTACATATAAAGGCTGACCATGTTGTGTCATATGGTTTTTACTGCTTCAGACACATGATAAGAATTACCCCACTCATGACATGGATCTATCTATAATCATTCATGTACTAAAGTATTGGTGACACTACCTTTTTTGGGAGATTTTCACCATCTCTTATAATCATAATATCCTAAGTTACATATTTTAGTATATGGAATTTAACCTTAGGAAAATGTAATGGATTGAAGACATCCAAAAATTTATCATTAACATTTCTTATAACTTGGGGAAGGGGAATGTCATCAAATATGCTCTCAATAGGAAGTTATCCTCTTAGGTAGCCCTAGAATCAAAATAATACTAGAACCTTACAAGGAATATAACTCAATTATATCTATATGTAAAGGAATATGACTGACTTATGGTTCTGACCACTGTTTCAATTGTCATAATCTCTCCTTGATTCCATTCTACATAACCGGTATTACGATGAAAAGTTTAGATGATCCAGATAATCCTTATATTGTGGGGAGATTGTTATGGGTTGGTCTCTCCCCTCTAATAGAGTTACTTGAATTTGGACTCAATTCATCGTACCTTTATATGTTAGGAATTATATATATAATGATTTCTATAGTTCATCATGGGCTATCCATCCTAGAATTAAGAAGATGTATTATGATATGAGATGAAATTTATAGTGGTTGGGTACGATGATTTACATGGATTATTATGTGTCCCCCTATTACACATACCATAAAATTAAGGCAGAGAACCCAAATCCTTGTGGTATACTCCAGCCTCTTCTAGTGCTAGTATGGAAATGGGACAAGGTGTCTATGGACAACATCAATGGGTTATCATGGAATCTCTATGGAAAGAAGGCAATCTGGGTAGATATTGATCAGTAAATTAAATAGGGACATTTTATTATGATTTTGGATGCCACCAAGACTAAATATCTAGGTAGTATATGCATGTAGGATATTTTGAGGTTTCACGGTGTCCGCTCTTCTATTTTCCCTAATAGGGACCCCATATTTACCTCCCAGTTTCAGAAATATCTCAACAAGGCAACGAGGATTTAGGTCAGGTTCATTAAAACTTACCATCCATAGACATGTGGTCAAATAGAGCATTATATTTAGATTTTGAAATATATTATCCACGACTAAATCATGAATTTAGTTGGATATTGGGATATCCATATAGTACTAAACAATTTTACTTATAAAAATAGTTATCAGTCATTGATCAGAATAGAACCATTTTAGGCTTTGTATGGTCTCCCAAGAAGGTCACCTAATTGTTGGTTAGAGTTGGCTGAAACCTCTCTTGTGGGATAAAGTCTTTTTCAAAAGACATCAATGGGGATGTAGGATATACATCAATTATGATTCATATCTTAGAGTTGGAAGAAAGTTTATGAAAATCATTGACACCATCATAGTTTTGTATTGGTGACTAGGTTTTATTGAAAATTTCTCCTTAGTTGGGTCAACAAAGGCATGTGAAATAGGGGAAGTTTGATCAGACATATATTGGAACATTTTAGATAACCAAGTATCCTGGTCTTTTTACTTATCAGTTGGAATTTACATATCTATTGTTAGGTATTCAGGATATTTTATACACATTTCTTCTCAAGAATTACCATCCAGATCCTTCACATATTATAAGTTGGGAAGATATTGAGTTGGATCCAAATATTTCAATTATTGGAGAACCAGAAGAGATAATTGATTCTTAGATGAATTTTTTTTGGGATTTATATTCTCTTTTTCAAACTGTTATGGTGGTGTGAATTTTATTTTTCTAATACGTGGGAGTGTGAATCTTTGGTGGGGGAGAAATGACCTCATATTTTTTTGGATATTTTTTCTTCCGCATGAGTTTTTGGAGACAAAAATTACAATGGTACCGATAATTATAATATTATAATCTATTTATATCTCTATTTTATGTTTAATAGGTTTTATTTTGTTTTTAAGAGGCATAAAAGTTGAATTGGTGGAGTTTTATGGTGGCTCAGACGTTTTGGATGGTTATAGAGGGTCACGAACCAATCAGTAGCTTGAATAAAGTAATAGGTTCCAACATGAACCCCACTAGCTAGATGGTGGGAGTTAAGTGACCATTTAGTGGGGAGCCTCAGGCTATATAAATTATATATATATCCATATACTATATGGTGGACCTGTACTTTCTAGCCAGTAGGTTGATCGATAACCACCCCATGCTTGTAGTGGCCATCGACCAGCCGGGGGCTACCCCCAAGTAGCTAGAGGCCTTAGGCTGGACCAGGAATGTAAAGGTATAATCATGATTATATTCCCCTAAAACACTCAATTAACCCATTAATTCCTCATTTATTAAAAAAATTAAACCCATTCTCCTAGAGAGGTTTTTAATTTGAGTTCTAGGTTCCTTCGATATTCTCCACTTGGTGTTTTGATACCTCTTTGATAAGTTGTCAATGCTTTGGTAAGATTGACCAATTATCCTCTCATTCTTCCATTATTTTGGAATTGGAAAAGGTTTTATGCTACATTGGCCAGGTTTATCAATCTCTTGGAAATTATGTCATAGTTTCTTATAGATATGTCATTTCTTCATCATTTGGAGGTCAGATCTCATGTTAGTTGTTGGGCGGTGCATGTGATCCATGAAGCTTGTGACGATATATCTTCTTTAATGGATATTTTATTTATTGAATCAAAATTATATGTTGTTGAAATAATTTTTAGGTCCTCCACTCAATTTATATTGTGTTACCTATCCTTTTGATGTGTGGATCCCGTTGTGGTTGGTGTGCGACCTAAGTTTGAGGTTGGTTGCTCTGTTTCTAGACTATGTTTATTGAATTGTGAATGATTTGTGTTTCAAAAATGGTATTCAAAATAATAATTATCATCATATATGATGTTTTTGATAAGTTTTTATAAATAGGTTTTTTATAAAATATGGTTTCCCTCTTGACTTCATAAATGAATGGTGGTTCTCAAAGAATTATGAAATAGTTTATGAAACTAGTTTTCAAAGCATAGTTTTTGGTAACAGCATTGTTTGGAATTTTGTTATGATTTGTGATAAGAAATTTTTAAATGACTTTATGTTTGCATCACATGGGAGATTATGGTACCTAGGTAGATTGTTTAGTGTTGGTACTTGTCTATTGACACTGTAGGGGGTTCACTTTCTAGGGTACTCCTAAATTCTTAGATCATAGATCCATTGACTCTAGGAACTTTATATTTACACCATAGGAGGATTACTTTACAGGGGTGTTACTACATCCATTTATTGTATATTATTTGGTTCTAGGGACTTTATTTCAAAATATTAATGATTATTTTTGGAAGTATAAGTGACCTATCTAGCCCGACATATATAATCCTTAGAGTAATCTCTACTGTTCTTGAATTGTATACTATAGATTGGATATGTTATGATTCATGATTTGATAAATGAAAAACACTTATTTATAATATTATTTGAAACTATTTTTTATTTTTTTATTATAATTTTAAAATTGGAACTATTTTAACATGCTTTTGATATAAATATTTTTTTTATTCTACCATGTTTTCTGTGAAATTGAAAATATTGGGATTATTTGATAGCGAAATGTTTTGAAATACTTGGGTGGGATTCTACTGAGCCTTCTTAGATCACACAATAAAAAATACATCCCTTGGAGGTTTATATCCATTTATTATGATTAATTAAGGGTATGTTATTGGAGTGAGGTGGAAATTTTTATGTCAGCTGTGTATAAGTATGTAGTTGTTAGATGGTGGGATGTTTCCTTTATATCACATGGATGTTTTAGTTTTATTTTTATTTTAATGTTTCTCAGAATTTAATTTGGGTTTTTTATTACAAAATTTTGTTGTATTGATAATACTATTACAATTTTGATTATGAAATATATTTGCTTGGATAGATTTTTATTTTTAATCCATGTATCTTATTTCCGTTTGGGAAAATCATTCCCTCTTGTTATGGCTGGTTGCCCGGGTGTTAGTCACCAACCCATGGGAAGAAGAATAATGTTGTTTTTATGATATAATATAGTGTCTATAATAACCATTTATATGATGAAATGTTATAGTTGTGAAGATTACATAATTCTAAAATCGGATCCTACTTAGAAACTCTTATAGTGGATATTTGTGAAGCACTCGTTTTCAGAGTGATGTTTGGATGGGTTTCTCTCATATGATAATCATCTATACACTATTTAAAGTTAGGTCATGAGGTTCTCACACAAGTGGTAACTCTTTTTATGTAACCTTTTTAGGATAGGTTTTAATGGTTCACAGAGTCATTTCATTGCATGTGGTGAATTAAATTGTAATGAGATAAATTCTCGGTGTTGATTAATAGAAATAACTTCTAAGTGTTTATTAATGTTTATATTAAATTATTGATTCAATATGGATATAAATAGTATCATAATTAATGAAATATATTTTTTTTGGTAGTCATGTCTTGAGTTTTATTAAATCTTTGACATTTACTGATGAAGGACGTTTTTGAAATGGTGGGATGTTTCCATATGAGGATGTATTTTAAGTTTGTTTTTAGTTTGTGTTTCAACTATTTTCCTTTCTGAGAATGATAATGTTTTATGGTTGGATGGCTGTAGTGGACCATGTTTTTTCTAATCAATCTTTATATTAATTTTATTTTTTAAATTTTTAGGGCCTCTAAAGGGGTAAAATCGAAAAATTACCATAGAATTCAACCTCACAAAAATTATCCAATTGTCCAGTTTATTATGAGGTTTTGTATTTACCCCCTAGATGAGATAACAAAGTATTGTGAGTATAATGGTACCTTGAGTAAAATATATTAAATATAAAAAATATTACCAATAGACCATGCATGTATATTTGTGATGAAATAGTTTTATATCTTGATTAGAGCATCAACTAAGAATATTTACACCATGGTTCAGTCTATAACATGGGTTTTACCCTAGGAATAATATATGTTTTATTCACATTGTGTTACACACTAGTTTATAGTCAGGGGACTATTTATTAGAAATTAAATCAAATAATTAATTAAACTATCTAATTAATATTCTTACATAGAAAACCTTTATTTAAACTATAATTTAGAAAATATCTCGGCTAAGCCTCATAAACCTGAGAGATTTAGAGTGGGTCCACTATTGGATAATCCATGATGTGTAATATAAGGTAATTCATGGGATTGATGATGGATTCAGTGAAAATTACAATAACATTGACACAGAATCATTCATCATCAATGATGAATCCAATATTTTCGTAGGGTTTTTTATTTATAGTTTTTCTCCATTCTTATTTCATTTTTTTGGAATAGATCAATGTTTTCTTCTAATTAATTTATATGTTCCTGAATCTATCAATTTATTATTATTTTTATCGGAATGGATTAATTTATTGGATTGGTTATGATCCATTATTTGATTTCTATGTACATGTTTGCAATTACCATAAATGATATTCAATTAATTGTTTATTTTAGTTTGTCCCACCATTATTTATGTATTCATCACCAACATATGGTTAGGTTGGAGATTAAATGTTCATGGTTTGATTAAAATGTGACAAAATACATGAAATACCTGATTTTTTTTGTTTTTAATGATAGTGGATTTGAAAAATAAGAATTATTCTTATATGATGGTGGGACATAAAGTTATGGAGGTTTGGTTCCTTAGCGCGTAGCTACCAATAATGATAAAAACATGTAAGGGTGTCAAAAAATTATATTTTCCAATGATCAAATGTCATAGATTAACATAAAATGTAATAAAATCCCAGATTAGGACTTTAAATTATGTTTTAGGGATTCTTTGACATGGAATTGATGAAGAAAACATGGTTTTGGGTGAGCAGTTGAATCTGGTTTGGGAAACCCAACTACACGAAATGTAGTTTGTAAGAACACACATTGTGTATCATTGTTGGTGTGATGACTAGGGTTTTTGTTCAAGTTAAATATTGTACACCATGATACTAACTCACTAACCATGTATCCCTAGTTTTATATATAGAATCTATAGGGAGAACACACCATGGAGGTTGATTGGACTTGCATGATGTGTAGACCCGGACCACATGTCATGTATCCCTATTTTCACAAGGTATATAAGCCTATGGTACATGATAAGTACCACCATTTAGTTTACATACCTTGTATTCTAAATACCATGTATTCTACATACAATGTATTCTAACCAACACCCCATATATATGGATTATTTCAAAACTTATGGGGAATCAGGATATGATGGGGATACTGCTTAGGTCTACAGAACATGTACCATATGGAACATGATTTATACTCATTCTAGAATATTCTAATAACTATAACTCCCTATTTAGTGATAAATTTTGGGAATTATTATAGTTTTTAAATCATTTTCCCACATAAAATGTGATAGTGGACATATTTTTGATATCTGAGTTGTGACGTGAGGTGGTGAAAGAATATATTTCTCATTATGATCGATTTTTCACTGATGGGATATTTGATTAATATTCATATTGATATAGGGGTTGATATCCTCTTGACCAAGGTGACTTATATTGAGGTGTGGGTCAACTATTTCCTTTATATAGATAGGGTTAGTGTCCACCCATACACAACTATAAAGTGGGTGTTTAATATATACACTCGATATCCTTTCATTTAAGAGCTTAGGTGGGGTGTGGGCCCTCTTTGGGGTCAGTATTATCTTGACCATTGTACATCCAATGGTGATGAATGGTTCCCTCATTACTACTATGGAGAGAATATGTGGTTTCCTATAATTTTTAATTTTTGTTACTAGATCAATGGTACAATATTAATATATCATAGGATAGGGTTCTCCCTTATCCGACATTCATGATTTAGTAATGATAGAGATCCCCATCATAGATTAGTTAGACAAAAATATTATTTCAAGTATGTATAATATAAAATTATGTGATACTTGTTATTCCTCAATACCTCATGGGATTCCTTCAAGATACAATAAACAACTAGTGATCGACTTCAGTCATTGTGATTTCTTCAGTATTTTTATCTTCTTCAATTAATTATGTGGTTTGAATATCTAGTGGATGAAACAATGCTCGTTGTGAACTTTCTTGTGTCCTTGAGAATTATTACTATAGATAATATCTAGATAATTTATTTTTTTTTCTTATAGAAAATAATTAGTACGTGTAGCTTTGATTTGACTTGCTATTCTCATTCTTCTTCTACTATCTCCTCATTTTCACCACTCATACTAGGATTTGAAATGATGTGTTTAATTTCTATTTCATATTGTTTTTATAGGAATCATACTGGGTATGTTTATAATAACCCATATGTGGGCCTTCTTCCCACACTTCTATTCTATGAGAAAAAAATTACAAGTTTGGTGATGGTCTAGGTAGATGTGAAGCTATCATGGCTTGTTAAAGGATGGAGTTATGTGATTATTGGAGACAAAAAATGGGGCATAATGATTTACAATGGTTAAAAAATATAATTTATCTAGAGAGTTACCTAAGAGAACATGTAGTGTAGAAGATATTATTTGTTCTTTATGTTGTAGAGGCTAGTCAAATTTATTGTTTCCTTTGTGTTTACTTTGTAGGATATACTTTTATTTTTTCCCATGCATTCATTTTGTATAGTTCAATTGATCATTCACATATAAATATCCTAATGTTGTTTTGGTTATGATATGTATTGGAGATATGTATCTTTTATAGTTTGATATGGGATAAGGCCTCCCATATTATGAGATATACCTACTTGATGCTTGTAATTGTCCCATATCCTATTGGTGGTGGGATTGGGGTGGAACTCTCATCTTACGATAGTCACAAGTGGGGCCTTTGTGTGCTAATTTATGTCATATTACCTCATCCGAATTTACTTTATGGTGTTCACTAATAATAATAATAGTATGATGTATTTATTCTATTATAAAGTCTTGAATATACATCAATAGAGATGTATAATGTTTTTTCTGGAAAATGATTTATAGATCTACTACACACTATAGAAATAGAATATGGTTGCTGATGAACTTAGTAGGAAGTCTCATGGTAGTACGGTTTGTGAGTATGGAGATGCCTAGTGGTTGATGGAGGATCTTACAAACATGCATATTTATATGAAGGAGGCTAGTGGAAGAGGGTTTCTATAATATATGACCAAGAAATCATCTACATTTCAATGATTTGTTGAGTCACTATTTATATATATTGTGGTAGTGGGTTATTCATGGAAGTAATATTTATCCTTGATTCCTTAGACCTTTTGAGGTACTAGATACTATTGGTGAGGTGATGTTAGTCCAACTATGTTAAATACAATGATAGGGTGGGTGAATTAGGGTATGATAAATTAAAATAACTCTCTCTTTGTATTTGTTTCATCATTAAAGAAAACACTATTCTCTACCCTTCTTGTAGTATAGAATAACACGAGAATTTAAACATTCACATGACACATCAATTTTACATGGTTAAACTTCACTATCCTATATCCAAATAGAATAAAAAATAAATGTGCATATATACCAAATACACTAAAGATCACTACCAATAAAAGGTTTATAGAGGACTCAGTGTCCCTCCTAGTTTACAACCAATCACAATTTGAAATCTCACTGCTCTCTCAACTGAACTGTTCTCACTAACCATTTACATGAATCTTCTATTACTATAAAACTTCTTATTATTTTTTGAAACATGAGTGTGACATGATGTCCATTTTTCACCCTATAGATGAATTACACATTATTTAATTGAGGTTACATTATGTAGAGGCATTTTATTATCTATTTATTCTCCTTTATGAATTAATTAAGACTATTCATGAAAACCCTTGCACCACGTAGCATGAATGCTTCTTGATCCACCTATGTTCAAGGGGATCCTTTTTTGACACACGACCTTATCTTCATGACCCATTTTCCATTGTGAGAAATAGTACCTCCCAAACCCCTTCAACGAACTATATTTACAAACTATCTCCTTTTTGGAATTGGTCTTTTGAAAACCACATCAGACTCAATTGAATTCTTCCAGAGATAATTGTCTCAATGAAATTTAAACTCTCCTAATGATATAATTTTGGGTATTTATATAGGAGAAAAGATAAAAAAAACCTATTTATCACAATGAACAAAAAATCTATCATCGAATAACATTCACCGTGTATTGAACATGCTATGATATCTACATAGAAAATTTAATTTTTTTTTCAGAGCCCCTTAAATCAAAATCTTCCTTCCCAAATGACGATCCCTTTGTGGAAAACATTAATTCAGTATTTTTGACTTCAAAAAAAGATATCCCTATGAACTGACCTCCTTTATGGGTTGCTTAATTCTCCTCTTCCATCCACAAATGATGGTTTCCAATGTAGTGACATATACCTCTATTACATTCCACATAACACAGCTTCTATATAGTTCATATAACCGTGAACTCCATTAGATTATTTGTGGTTCACCCATTTTCTATGCGGGGATCATTCCTGTTACATAACAAAAAATCCTAATTTTGAGGCCAGGAAATTTAGGAATTAGTTAGAAACTATTCCACTTTCAAAATATCTTCTTTTATAGAAACCACACTAGAATATTATAAACTATCTGCATCAATAAAAAAACCCAAAAACACAAAAATGAAACCACGATAGATTTTTCCCAATAATCCCCCCTTTGGTTTTGTTAACAACACTTCAAATTACTAAAACTTTTTTACCAAAATTTTCTTCTTGTGATTCCATATGGCGATATAAGATTTCCTCCACAAAATCACTAAGACCACATGAGATATGATTAGTATGAGTAACCAGAGTAGCATTTAATGTTCATCAATGAAACCCTTATTTCCCACAAAATAACTTTCTTTCATCGTGGAACTAATCTATCATGGTATATAACCTTTGATCAATCATCTTTTGCATCATTATATTTAAACCCCCACTACTTCATTTCTACCCCTATCGGAAAATTCCCTCTCTTTATCAAGATATTTTATCACACTTTTTCACTAAACCCAAAGGTCACACATTTTTGTATGAAACATTGTAAGTAACACATTAATCACATTAGAAAAAAAACCATACCTTAGGGAGAGAGGTTCCCATAGTCACACTCTTTCAAGTGTGAGGATTAGACTAAACTCCATGATCTAGTCTATGTTTTTCAAATTACACTATGTGTAAGGACTTATTCATAATTTCTACAACCTGTATTTATGTAGGCACATAATCCAACTTAATAGGACCATGCTCTACCTTCTATTTGATAAAATGATACTTGATTTTAATGTGCTTCCTCCATGAATGATGGATTTTTTTATAAGATTTATAACACTTGAATTATCAAAATGGATTCTTTTTGGAGGCTTCACTTCAACTCCCATATCATAAAAACACTTCTTCATACACAATAACTATGTGCACATTGGTGTATCTGCAACATATTTAGCTTCTATGGTGCTCAATGAAATTAAATCATGGTTCTTAGAAAATAAATACACAATATAATGAGATATAATTCAATACATGACATTGATTTTCTATCATATGTTGAACTGACCCAATCTACATATGGATATATTAATAACACTTGCTGAGATTTTTCATTTTACATCAAACTGAAATCCACCATTATGTTGATATACCAAATTATTCTTTTGTATAGAAAGTAATTGGATTTATTTGGTATTACTTTGATACCACGGTTATTTGAATGTGTAAAAACAATATCTATAAGGTGAGTACTATATATAATAGAAATCTAATGATCTACCAATATTCTATGATATTAACCACTTGGCCTTCATCTTCTCCTGATAGTTTCAACCGGGTAGCCATCAGAGTAGACATATCCTTGTAATTATTCACTAAAAATATTTTTAAAACCTCCTTGGAATATTTATATTCAGAGATGACTATTCCATTCCATACTTATGTCACATTTAAACCAAGTAAAAAAGTTATATTCACTAATCATTGACATTTAGAACTCACTTTTCATAAATTTTGTAAATTATTTTTATGTGCTTCATATGATCCACCAAATAATATGTCATCAATATACACTAACACCATCTTAATTTTATTACAATAATTTTTGACATATATATTATAATCAAGTATACCACACTAAAAATTGGGCTTCATCAAAAACTGATATAGTCTTGAATAAAATAATCTCTATTCTTTCATCAACCCATATAGAGCCTTTCGTAAACAAAAAACTATGTTATCATCATCATGAATGAGAAAAACATATCTCTATTTTTTATATACTTCTTCTTCAAGAACACTACTTCTAAATGATGACTTTACAACCATTTGGAAATCTTTGAACCTTTTTTGCACAATTATGGCCAAGAATAATTTGAATCTCTCTATCATTTCAATAGGTGAAAATGATTCATCAACACTAATACCCTCTATCAAGGAGTACCCTTTTCACAATATCATTTCTTAGTTTTAAATAACCATACCATATAAATTAATCTAGTTGAAAAATACCCATTTGGACTGAATGAAATTCTTATCAATTTGTTTTAAAACAATCTCTGATTTCTAATTGTTATCAATTTGATCAAACTCTTTATTCATAGCCTGAACCCATTTATCAT
The DNA here is from genome assembly GCA_963277665.1 of Viscum album. NCBI lineage: Eukaryota > Viridiplantae > Streptophyta > Magnoliopsida > Santalales > Viscaceae > Viscum > Viscum album. The sequence goes on along the minus strand of OY728152.1, from coordinate 1,359,997,563 downwards.
ATACACCCACTTCCTCAAAACATTTAGTCTCAACTTAAGATTAGAAGGATTACTTCTATTAATACTTCCTTCTCTATGTTTGAATAAGTGATTCATAATAACAAATGATATTTTCTAGTCAATTTCCGCTCGACTCTTCGGCTTCCGTGAAGATACCAATTTGACTTTTCTTGATCATCTGAAATATCTTCTTTTGAATCATCATTTTTTTACATTGTATCCCCTTGAGTTTCTTACCTCTTAATCAATCTTATTAGGGAAAATTTCACTATGTTGTTGAATATCCTGTTCATTCTATACTATAATAAAATCATTGCATTCAACTAATTTTCCTAACCTCTTTTTTCAAGCACTTATATTCATTGTTTTTTCTTGAGTAGTTAAGGAATATCCCCTCATCTCTGTACAATTAAAATTTCCTGTATTTATTATTATTGAGAATAGAAAACTTACTAAAAAATATTCAAAAGTATTTCAATGTTGGTTTCCTTCCATACCATATCCCATACCTAGTATTTTATTTTTTCCAGATATAACTGAGACCTTTTGGATATATATATAGACATCAAGAAAAATTCCTTGTTGTAATTATCTGGTTGGTCCTTTTAAATAATCATTGTTCTAGACACGTTTTATGATCTTATTTCTCCTATAAACCACTCCATTTTTTAGTAGATATTACTTCAAAAATGTTATTCCTTATCCCATATTTCTTAATATATTCTTCCAATTTAATTTTTGTGAATTCCATACCATTATTAGTAAAAAAAACATTAGAATATTCTGCCCAAACATCCTTTAATATTCCCTCACATATTGATTTATACAATTGAACATGTCATACTTATGGGAAAATAAAAATACCCCTAAAATTATGCTAAAATCATCAATTAAAAGAACATAATACCTCTTTCTTTTATTGTCTCTTGGTGAGATTGGTCCACAGACACATGGATGAACCAATTCAAGCACTCTGAAGGAATTTTGTTCTTTTTACCTTATATGAATTTATGAGAATCTTTCCTTGTTGAAAATAATTGAACATTTGAGGATGATCACATGATAGCTTTGGGATATCTTGAGCATCATCACATCTGGCCATATCTTATAAGGATCATTGAAATATATGGTCGAGTAATTTATTTAAAAACCTATTTTCTTCCTCTATGGATAGAGTTCACATATATTCTTCTCTAATCACAAGGTATAGATTTGAATTCATTATTTTTACCTACAAAAAAAATCACCATATCTTCCATTGAAGATACACATATTCTTATAAAATTTTATAACATGCCCTGAGTAATATAGTTTACTGACACTAAAAAAGTTGTGATTGATCCCTTTGATAACCAATACATCAACATGACGTATTTCTCTCTCCCATATTTTTATTTTCCTAATCCAATAATATTCAGCCCTTAATCATTTCAAAATTTTACAACACCCTCCTTATCATATTTTATGACTTTAAAAAGATCCTTATTACCCTTCATATGGTATGTGAATATTCAATCAAGGTTCCATACACTTTCATAATATTATTATTTAAGTGAAATATCTAAAACTACCACCTACTCAGATAATTTATTTTTCATCCATGTCTTTGAATTCATATCTATTAAGGATTGATAATCGTGATCTTCATTGGAATATGATCGACGAAATTCATCTTATAGAGTTGAATTTTTTTTTCTTTTTCATCCCATTTAATGATTCCTTCAGATATTTCTTATGACCCCCTTTTTTTTCTTTGGAATGTTCTTATACATCGTTGATGAGTAATATCTGGCCATGTGTCCCAATACTAAACACCTTAAATAGTGACCATCAAGAACATTATTGGAATATTGGACTCTATATGGTTTCCTTTTTTCTTCTTATTCCCTTCAGTATGTTTTGGCTATAGAACATACAGTTTGAAAATTTACCATCCTTCTATAACAATGACATATTATATGAGGTGTATACTAGTGAGTCATTATCTATGAACAATTGTACCATGATTTCTATGAACCTTATAATTATTATTTCCTAAAACTAATTTTTAACCCTCGAGTGGGTGCATTCATTATCACATAAATCACTATAGATTTTTGTTTTTGATCAAGCCCCATACTATCCTTGTCATTTCAATATGGCTGTTGCTTCTATTTTTATAGACCATTATGCTCCACTTCTATCTTTTTTTTTTTCACCCAAGTAATATTACTTCCCATTTTTATACCAGGAATCAAGATTATATCTTGATCTTTTATCTTTATTCACAGTTCAAAAACTTTATCTTCATGTTCTTTGATACATTTGATTTGATCATTTATAGTGTCAGTAAAACCATACATTTATATTTTATGTTCTTATATTTTGAGTTTGTACTCGATAAACTTTACTATTGTTGAATTTTCTCCACCATCCTTACAGTTATCCATCTCTTCAACCATAGATTCTTCCAAAATTCCATTTTCTTGAGATTTTTTTCTTTTTGAATAAACCCCTCTTAACATTTTTTTACCTTTTACATAGTTTGAAGACATGTTCATTGGAATTTCTAATCCATCCTCATTATCATCTTAAAAATTTATGGAGTTACTTTCTACAAGATGTCTAACCTTTCCACATAAAAATAATTCAAGAGGAAGTTTGCCTTTGAAATTTCAATTTCATATTTGTTAATTTTATGAAATTAATGACATGAATTAATATATCTCTTTTTCATCCATTCCATCTTTAATAGTGATATTTTTCATTACCTTGAATTACAATTCTTTGGACTTCCCTTTTTTCACAGACTCATTATCATCCTTTATCATCTCGTATGCCACAAGGGTACTATGGAATATATTTAATGTGAGATCATTTGTATATTTATATTCTAATAAAAAAATTTCATGTTGAATCTAGGTTGAAGTCTTATCAATATGTTCTTAAAAATCATTACATATTCAATAATTTTTTTGATACCATGAAGGAATTCCATAAAAAGATTCACCTAGCTAAATAATACATCAATAGACTCATTAGGGTGCAATATTTTATCCACATAATTGTTCCATAGAACCTTTAATTTTTATTCCTTAACTTTTGAGTCACCCTTATAAATATTTATCAAATTTTCCCAAATTGATGAATAACATGAAATAACCTTCATATAAATTTTATTGGATGTGGATACCCCTAAATAATTTATTTATTTATTATTAACATTAAATTCCCTTTGGTTATATTCAGATAATGTTTCAATATCCACACTGGCATATATAACATGCATCGATGTTATAAAGACATCCAATTTCTAATGATCAAAAGTAGTGATGCATCTGATTCTTCCATAACTGGAAATTGTTTCCATAAAATATTTGAATACCTTTATGATTGAAAAACTATATTGAAACCCCTTAGAGAGAAACACTAAAATTATCCATTAGATTTGATATCAATTGTTAGTCCAACTATGTTATATACTATAAGGTGGTTGGGGGGGGGGGTGAATTAGGGTATTATATATTAAAACAACTATATATTCGGGCCTCATTTCAATGTTAAAAAAATAGTCTTATATTTCCTTACCATAGTAGAGAATAATATGAGAATTAAAGCTAGAATAGGACACACCAATTTTACTTGGTTATCCTTCCCTAGGCTACATATAAGGTGAATACAAAGGTAATGTTCCTATGTAAATAATCTACTAAAGCTCACTGACAATAAAAGGTTTGGAGTAGAATCACCATCCATTTTGGTTTACAACCAATCATAATTTGAAAGATCACTAATTTCTCACATGAATTTTTCTCACTAATACATTAGATGAATATTATATTTTTTGGAACAACCCATAATTATTTCACACATGAGTGATCCGTGATGTCTATTTTCACCCTATAGATGAGGTACACTTTATGGTGCAACATTTTATTTACAGAGAGGCCTTTCATGATGTACTTATACTCTTTTGCAAACTGCTTAAGACCCTTCATGAAAACCTTTACACCACATATAATAAATGCTTAATGATATTCTTATTCTTTGATGTCATAATTTTCTTTATAGATGACCTTCTATTTGTGACACATTTTACTTTGTGAGTAAGAGTTCCCCACAAAACCCTTTGGAAAAATGTCTTCACTAACTACATTATTCATGGAATTTCCCCTTCATGAACCACATCTAACTCAACCAAATTATTCAATTGATAATTATCTCAATGAAATTTGTGCTCTACTAATGATATATTTAGGGGTATTTATATGAGAAAATAGATCTTAAAACCCTCTAATCAAAATTGCAAAAAATTCCATTATGGAAGAGACTTCACCGCATACTAAACATACTATTCAGTCCGCATATCACAATTAATTTTTCACATATCCCCTTAAATAAAAGTCTTCATTAAAAATGTAGAACCCTTATGGTGGCCTTCAAATCACTATTTTTTATTATAAATGATGAGCTGAACATAAACTTTCCTCTTTTTCGGGTTTCATAATTCTCCACTTCCATCCTTAAATGATGGATTCAATTTTAGTTCCACAAAACTTTTTTGTGGTCCACATAGAATAGCTGATATACTGTACATATAATAGTGAAATCCATTATATTGTTTTAGGTTCAACCATTTTCTTTGTGAGAATATTTCCTTTTCAATAAAAACAACTCCTGATTTAGAGGTTCACAAATTTGGAAAATACTTGGAAAATGCACCATTTTCAAAACATATCATTCGACAGTAACCAAGATAGATTTTTGTCAACTATATTTTTCAAAAAAAAAATGTGAAAAACACTGTGATGACTCCTTGAGTTTCAACATGTGACATATTGGTTAGTGAATTCTCCATATATAGATTAGACCCATGAAATTTTTTATGTATCACATCTTTATTAGTACCTTCATTTTGAGTCACATGTTTTAGATTATAATGAGTTATATGTGGAGGAGGATATTAAATTTATCAAGTGAATTTTTGATATTTAGGATCAATGGAAGAAGGTGTGGCCTGGAATTCCATTCCCTTGGTTCGTGGATCATTTTGGAATGGTGTCTTGGAGGAGTGTATGTGGTAATGAGAGTCATATATCCATGTTCAATTCCCAATGTTTTTTTTGAAAATTTCATTATTTTTATATTAAATGGTTTAATATTTTATAGGTTTAATTAAAAATTTTAATTATTTTATCTTGATTTTAATGATATGTTTGATGATTCTATTTCTATATAATGTTCTCGAGTTTTCATAGGGGTGAAGTTCTCAATTGAGAGGTGTCTCCTAGGGATATTTGGTTTCATTTTTGTTTTTCTTCTTATCTGGTTTTGTTTTAATTTACAAATAAATGAATATTTTTAAAGGACTATTACATAATGAATAAAACATTATTGAAACCCTAACTTGTTTTGAGGTGTTATCAGTGTTATAAGGTAGTTTTAAGGAATGTGGTAGAGTAAGGGTGGATTTTATGTTGAAATTTAAACAAGTAAAATTTATTACACCGTGAAACTTAGGTGTTCGAACTTCATCAACTAGATATAGAAAAACGGATTTTATAGTTTGGTGTATTTCATCACAATTATTTAGGTTGCAGTGTGAGGTTATTTTTTGTGATGTGTGGATTTGGACATGAGTTTTTAATGGATTGGGAATGTTGTTTGGGTTGTAATAATTAAGGTTGTGTAATTGTGAGTCTTGAGGTATTTATGGGTCAATATTATGTGAGGGATACATTTTTTTGATTCAAATTATTATTCCATAGAAGCATGGGTGGTCTAATTTTATGGATTTTCCTTTTGGGGGAACATTTCACCATGGAAGAGGATATTGCACAATGGTGTGAGTATAAGGTTTATTGAGTTTTAGGTAAAAAATTTATGATTTTTTACATAGTCCTTGGAGATTCAAGAATTACTGCATAAAGGATATCATTTCATTGTGAAATTCTTTAGTTCTATTATAACTATGATATTTGATTACTATATGTATGGGGGATATCATTCCATGAATTCTAGATCAAATCACTATTGTAGTATGACCATGGGAATCACATCATAAAGCTCAGTTTCATTATTTTAATTGTATATTTTGGTGACTTCTAAGATTATCCATTATTCTGTAAAACTTCCTTTAATACATATCCCTCTTGGGGATCATATTGAGTGCCTTTTTTTTTCATCCTTTGGATGTTCTTTAATTGTTGTCTTTGTGTGATCATGATCCTTTGATTTGAGGTGTGTTTCTCTAACTATTTTCTTCTCTTCCTCTATTATTTCCATCTATTTTTATTTTCAAGATGATTTAATAGTGGGGTAACCTTGATTTTGTAATCTTTTTGTCAAATTTATGATGGGATGTCTATGTGATTAGGTATTATAGTGGATTCCTTTGTGTTTAGAAAATATTTATTAGTGATTATTTCTCATTCTTGTGTAATTTTAGATGATGTGACGATTGAGGTTTGGGATTAAAGACTTATATTTTATGTGTGAATATGGAATTATCATGATTTTTTCATTAGGTGGATGGTTTAGATTTAATTAATAAAGATAAATAATTGCTTAATGATAATTGAGGGGAATATGTAACTCATATGTTCTTTATATTATTTTCATGTTATTTCTAAAATGTCTTCCTATGATAATTTGAAACCTTCTATTGTGAAATATTTCTTAATGTTGTTATTATTATAATTCACCCATCCTAGAAGTATAATCACTTAATGTAGGTAATTAAATAGAAATTATATAAAATTATAAATAAATAATGATTTCCTGAAAGCATAATTTTTTGAACTGACATGCAGATAATTAAATATGTAATAATGTTTAAAATTATTTATCAAATATTTAAATAATTCACGGCTAGAATATATATTTAGTGTCCCTATATATTCATTTTTTGTAGGGTTTTATGGAAATTTAGATTTCTATTTTGGAGATGGTGCTTTTTAGTGGGGGTATTTAGGATGATTTTTATTTCTATTGTGACTAGACTAGAATAATTACTGCTCTGAAAGAAGAGGTAATGGTTTTTTATTACTATAATGGTGGTTGATGGTTTGGTATGTTTGTGCCTTCTGAAATGTTGAATATAGTTGATGTGGGTGATGTTTTAATGTTTTAAAAATATTATTTGATACAAAAATAAATTATTTACTCGGGTGAATTATTAAGTATAGAAAAAGTTTATGGGTTGGAATTAATGATAAGTGGAATTTTTAATTAAATTTAAAATGAAATATTTTAATGGAATGGTAATGGATGGAATAAATTTAATTAAGAGATGATAATGGGTGAAATAAATGGAAATTAATGAAATATTATTTGGTTGGTAATGGTAAAACTGAACTATATAAATAAAGTGATAATATAGAAAGTTTTAATGATTATATAGTAACCGTATAGTGTTATTTATTTGGGTTTACGGATAGTTGTGGAAGCGGGTGTTGGTGAGATACAGTTGTGATGGGGGCTTGGTTGAATCCTAGTATATAGATTATTGATAAATTTCCAATACCATATAATTCATATTCATGTAATTTCTTATATCATACCATCAGAATTAAGTAACCTTACTAACTCCCATATGGTTATGTATTCTGAGGGATTTTCATAGCATTCAGGTTGTAAATGGAATTGATGGTTGCCTACTACCTCCTCCAAAAAATTTCTTCCAAACATATAATTTCCAATGAAAACTTCATGTGGGTTTTTAAGTTTGAAATAATTTCGATAAGCTAAGATGATTAAAATTAAATGTGTTATTTTAAATGTGATGATTACAAAACTAGTTATTAGTATAGTAAAACTTGTTTCATTGAATATTTAAATTGGAATAATGTCTAAAACATTGGAAGAATCCTAGAGGAGTTGTAATTTAGCATGAATATCAATTTATTGAAAATTTTTGTATATTTTTCATTGAATTTGGATTTCTACTATTTTGAGAATATTTTTGTTAATATAATAAAAAAACCGGCTTCACCAAATCCATCCAACCAAAGGGGCGCTATATACAGAGATTAGGAATGGTACCAACAAAGCCCATAGCCGACCATCTAGGATAACTTGAGGGAGAGGTAGTAAGGAGCACACCACATGTTGATACATGGAGGTACATGAAAACCAAAATGTGGGGTGGCATGACAGGAGAATAGAGAACCCGACACGGTGCTATGCCATGAAGTTATGAGAAAACTATGGTAACCAATTTATAATCCAATTAATTTTTGGATTGTGTTATAAGTGATCACAAAACCAGGTACTATTTATATGTGGGATATCTTTGAGTGGGTTACCGTAGCTCTGAATAAAGCTGTGACCATTCAATCTACTGATCTAATTTTTAAGCTACTGATCAGCGCTTTACATTATATATTCCATCATTCTTTTTTTGATAGATTCTATTCACAAGGATATCTATGCTACGTTGTATGAAGCTTGATCTGAGAATTATCATAAACGTTTCATTTTTATAAAAATTCAAGGATGATCGCAATCAAATGAAACTTCGTTTTTATGTGAAATTGAATATCAAAATAAATATTTATAGAGTGTAGAAAATATGATATTATCCATGACAGTGAATCTTAGAGTCACAAAAGTGAGTAATGTGCATCTTCTTGGTCAGTGTAATGTTTCCTATAAATACATTAGTATTCAACCTTGAGTTGATATTGAGTTTGAGAGGATTTTACTTCTAGAAGAAATAGTACCACTGTGAATCCATCTAGTTTTTTGAAAGAATATCTACACATAATCTATTTTGTGTGAAGTTTAAGAGATCACGTGGGCATATTATATTAGCTTTTCATACTCATAGAGCTTTATAAAGAACAAGGTTCCCTGAGAAAAATTGAGATATTGTGATACTCCTACATGTATATCTTCATTTGTTGGAGTGAAAATCTTAGAGGAACCATGATATAATGTATTATTACATTGCATCTCATAAATAAGATCTTACAGTTTTAAAAATATAATACCCATTCAGTTTTTCATGTAATATGTAAGAAATATAGTGGGTACTCCATTTATTGCAAACAAAGAAGTAGTGTGCAAAAGGAATTGCTGTGTATCACGAAAAACTTTCACTTTTGAGATCCCATGCACACATATTTATATATAGAGAGTGAAATGGATTGTGTGTATATTCATGCATATGTGAATGAGTACATGCACACATGATGTCATAATCATTTTATGAAAACTTAAAGGGAATATGCATCTTTTGTTAAAAAAAGTACTTGTGTTAGTATTCATATACATATCCTTAGGTGTAAATTAAATTTGTGTATCTTGTAAATGTTTGTTGTTGTATAGTGTTGAGAAGATCATGAATAGTTTACACATACATGAAGAGTAAGAATTATTTTCATTTATGTTAATTCATGAATTTTGAATAAGTTCATGTGAAAAATATTTTCAATAATTTGGGTGAAGTGTTTTGAGACCGAAGATGAAGTATTATTTCAAAATATTTTTATATCCGAGTTTTTAGGGATTACTGAGGTCGAGCATTCAACAGAAGAAAGAATTATTTCCTGAGTAGTGTTTCACTTAGTTATCTTATTTTTATAGTGATCATATATTATTTGAGTAAGTCCAACATCAGTTAAAAGGTTATTGAAATTGTACACGAACTAGTGTGATTTAGTATGATCATGATGGATGATCATAGAGGAAGATCATGTAATCATCCTATCAGTGGATCAAAAATTCTAAAGAATAAAGAGCTTATGACTGGGGGGTCTAGCTAGTTGCTAAAGTGGATCTCGAAATTGGGGGGGGGGGGTCTAACGAGTTGAACTGTTGGGGTTTCTAAACAAATGAGGTAGAAGAGTTGGATTTATGGGGGGCAGGATGTCCAGAATCATTTGGAGGATTGATTACTAGGTTGTATAACCAGTTTATTCCCAAACCATTATAATTGATGAAAATATTATAGTGGAAAATCCATGTTGGGGGGGAAAAACCAATATAGAAAGGATGTAGGTCTTAGTACAGAACCTTGTAAAAATACTTTGTGCTATATTTAATTTACCTTTTTTTATTTCATGAATGATCCACTAATCCTAATAGGTGATGGAGGTTAGAATTAAAAGGTGAAAAATAATTTAGTAAAATTGATCATACATGATTCACCCCCTCTTAGTGTGACTGAAAAATCCTTGGAAACTTCAATTGGTATCAGAGGACAGACCACGTTTGGTTGTATCTACTTTACTAGTATAGTTGTTTTTATCTTAAGTATATTAAGTGTATATTTCAGTTTCATAATGTTATATAATGATTCAGATGAAAAATATTATCTCTACTCTTGGTGTTATAAATTTTGAAGTTCCAGTCAAGACTCAAAAAAGGAAGAAAAGATTGTAAAACCAGCTCAATAAGAATTCAATGATAAATGAAGATCAACTGCAATCTAAAATCACTCATAGTGGAAATTGTTCAGTGAAATATATTGGTTATAATTACAATGGATCATGTTATAGGTGTGATGAATATTTGATCAATAATGTAATTTAAAAAACCTTTTAAGAAAGTTCCCAAATAATTGGGCACATTTATTACTAGAGTTTTCAAGGAACATAAAGATGAAATATTATCTCTAAAAGAATAGAAAAATGATATAAAAGAAGCATTGACTAAAAATGCTAACATATCCAACACTCCCACAAAACTTTTGAATGAAAAGGAAGAAACAATGTCTCTTTGAAAAGAAATATATGATGGATCTATTGAATAATTTCAATGTAATGTTTGTGAGTAATACGTTATTAAATATTTTTTATAGAATTTATAAATGTAATGGAAAATCTCCATAATTCATATATGAATGTCAAAGATGCTCAGCTGAATGATAAATTAGAAAGAATCATGGATCTTGACAATTTGTTACAAAAAGAAAATCAGATGCCTGAAGATCAAATTTTGAAGATGAAGATTTTATGTGAAGAAGGAATGAAATCAATTGAATATGATAATATATATCTAAAATTAAAATTTCTTGAATTAGAAATTAAACTGAGAAATATGGAACTAATACAAGTGGATACTTCCCAATATACATAGAAAAGTAATTTTTACTAGGATTCATCTAATAAGAGACCTATTTCTGAAAATAATTAATGTAGTGGGAAGAAAATATTGATATTATACGAGGATAAATCGACTACAGGCTCATTGAATAAGGTAACCCTTTGTCCTAATAAATCTCAACATACTAATGTTGTTTTGATGACTAGTGCAGATTTAACATTAAGATATGAAAGAATATGGATGAAGAATGATTATCAGGAATCCACATCATCTCTAAATATGGATGTAAAGAAGTGTAGAAATTATTATTCCCCAAATAAAGAACATAAGAATAAATGTGTTACCCAAAAGAAGTAAAATGTCAAATATAGTCATAATGTTTCATAGAAGAAGAAATAAAAATTTGTTGGCTACTTTTGGTGCTGTTGGATGTTTGGGAATCTGGAAATTAATTGTTGGCATCATATTTCATTGTATGAAAATTATAGAATGCCTACATTTAGCGCGAGAAAAGATAAAGACAATTGGAAAAAGGAAAAATAGAAGAATAATTCATTTAAAGAGATTCAATTTATAAAAAACATATATAATTAATTTGAAAATTTATGTGATTATTGAGACTTATGTGGTCATTTTTACAATGAGTGACGGTATGTACCTATAACTCCCAAATCATCTATTGATGGAAATATATGACCACTATAATAAGTGAAGCAGGTAATAAATAAAGATGATAGGTCAGCCATGGGATGTGAAAAAAAAATAGGGTTGTTAAGTCAACAACTCCCACAAATTTTATGAAGAATGATGTGAATAATGTAACACCAAAAAAATATGCTTCTATTGTGGTAGTAAAGGTCACATCATGGACCATTGTGATTTTTCCATGAATATTTATACTAAAGAAAAAAATCTATTATCAAATAAAGAATAAATTTAGAATATAAACAATATGATGGATTTGTTGAAACACATCAATGATGAAGAGATTAAAATTTTTCCTAAAAAATGTAAATTATTTAAGTCTAATGTTGTGTGTAAAAGGTGAAATATGTATGGTTATTCAGGTAAAGAATGTTTGATATGGTTATTAGGTTAATAATAATTATTGAAGAATAAAGGGAATGCATATATGACTTCTAGTGTTGGAAAAAATAATCCAACACACAATGTTAAGATTGATAATGTTCCTAAAAAATGTTTGATCATATATGAAGAACCTTTAGAAGGGGTAATAAATATGGAACAACCAGAGAAAACTAAAATTTATTAGTCAAAAAATGTGAAGAATAACTTTTAATCTAAGAAGTCTATTGGGTTGAGAAGAAACAATCATACCTATTGCTCTTATTGAGGATCATTGAAGAACTAACTTAATCCCATATATACATTATTTTTTTATGTAGGGAATTTAAGGTAAAGTACTTATTTAGGGGGATACATGAATTTGATAAAAGATATGAACATCTTACATTTAAAAGATTTCCATCATGGAAGACTATTAACATCATGTTGTATCCTTTCAACATATCAAATAATCTCAGAACATACTTGAAGTTTATTATTGATGAAATTAAATCATGATGAATAATGTTTTGAGTGAATCTTTTGAGGGAGACATAGAAGATCAACCACCAAAAATTTCTATTTCAGTTGATATCTTCTGAATATAATAAGTTCTATTGAGTTATGCATCCAATAATTCTAAAATCTAAATGTCTGGAAATTGAAGCTTGTCATCTTTGAGGTATGTTAGTTACATTCTCCCATTTTCATGATGAAAAATAAATTCTAAAAAAGGATTGATTTATTACTTGATGAAAAAAGGGAAGGATAATTTTAAAGGGGAAACACATTCTTGAACTTGAATGATTCTAATATGTTTAATAAGATGTATATAGGTATTTAGTTGAAAATATTTTGAAAAATTCCTAAAAAAAAGTTTTAATGATTTCTTTCACATGACAAAAGTTTATTGACATCTTTAATGTTAAATTTGACCTCTCTTTATTTATATATAGATCATTGATCACATAGACTTAGATACGATTAATTTTAGCTCTTTTTTAGCTATTGGTGATTCCATACTTCATTAAAGTGAAACAATTTGTAAGTATCAGAAGAGAAGAGGATGTTTTCAAAATTTGAATTTCTGAAATGAGAATCCCTTTTCATACTTATATATTTGGAATTATCTCCAATAAGGTAGAGAAGATATAATTTAATTTTAAATGAAGTGGGTATTGAAAACAAATTCAAAGGGGGAGATTAAAGAAACTAAGTGGTTTGATAAGGATAAAATTGTTTTCAATAAGTTGAGAAGATGAAAAGTTAATGAGTTTTTTTTAAATGTGAAGATATTATAACTAGTTAGTATTTCATAAATTTTTTTTCATTGATTATTTAAATTGAAATAACGTTTACAACATTGGAAGATTTAAATAAGAGTTTGAATTTAGAATGAATTCATATCAGAAACAAATTTTGTATGGTTGGATTTGAATTTGGATTTCTACTATTGTGAGGATATTTTTGTTAGACTACGCAAAATAATGGTCATCACTAAAGATATCTAGACAAAGGTTGGCCTCATCCACTACTTAGGTAGGCAGCCAACCAAGACCCCAACTGGCCAGTAAGGCTGATCCAAAAGATATGTAGTATGGAACACGTCACATGTTAGCACTTAAAAGTACATGTGAATGAGCATATGGGGGGTATGATGGTGGAAGAAAGCACCTGAAATGGGGAAATTTCAAGAAATAATGAGATTTATAGAGTAAGCAATTTTTGATCCATTTAATTCAGAACTTATATATTATAACAAAGTGAAAAACCGGTTTCCATTTCAATGTGGTACCACTTTGAGGGGGTCGCTATAGCTCCAGAAAGAACTTTTATTGTTCGATTTTCTCATCTGATTTTCTGAGCCACCCGACAATTTATTTATGTTTTCTTATCCACTGAGCTCATTTGAGATCTTCTTTTCACCAGGATCTCCGTGCTACATTGTCCATATCTCGATCTAAGACTTATCATCATCGTTTTATTTTTCTGAAAATTCAAGGATGATCACAATCACAAAAAACATCATTAGTATGTGAAAATGAATATCAAAATGAAGATTTTAAGTGCATATAAAATATGATATTATTAGTTATTATGATTATAGTAGTTGTGGAAGTGAGTAAGTGTTCATGTTCTAGGTAAGTGAATTTTTTTTATAAATATGAATCGTTTACCCGTGATTTGATGATGAGTTTGAGAGGATTTTATTTCTAGAAGTAACAGCGCAACCAAGAATCCGACTGGTTCAAATAAAGAAGATCCACACAAACTTTGTTTCGGGAAAAGTTTAAGAGATCCAATGGGAATACTTTATGTTCTTCAAAAACACATAGATATTAATGAATAAAAAGGTTCCATAAAGCAACTGAGATATCATGATACTCCTTCATGTATATCTTTGTGTGTTTGTGAATACTTACTAGATAAACCACTAGATAATGTATACATAAACACCATCTCATGATGAAGGTCATTCATGTATAAAATTTGATTACCCATTTAGGATTCCATATATCAAGGAAAAAATATACTGGGTACTCCATTGATTGTGATTGAAGGTGTAGTGTGCAAAAGGAAGCGTTGTGTATCACAAAAAACATGCACTTGTGAGATACTATGCATACATATTTGTGAAAGAATATTTAATTGGATAGTGTATATGTTCATGCATATTTGAATGAGTCCATGAAAAAATTATTTCTTAATAATTTGAAGAAAACTTAAAGGTACTATGGGTTCTTTGTAAAAATAAGTTCATGTGAAAGTATGAACGTACATGTACTAATATGTGCATGAAATTTGGGTAGCTTCTAATTGATTTTTTTTGAATAATGTTTAGAATAAAATGATTAGTTTACATATTAATGAGGAGTGAGAAATATTTTCATTTAGGTTCATTCATGAAGTTTGAAGAAGATCACGTGAAAAATATTTTACATAATTTGGGTGTAGTGCTCTATGATTGAAGCCGAGGTATTATTATAGAAGACATTTGGGTATGATTTTTTAGTGTTTAACAAGGATAGGTATTTAGTATAAGAATATATTATTTATAAAAATCTATGGCACTAAGGAAACTGATTATTTATAGTGATCATATATTATTTGAGCAAGTCTATTGTCAATGTAATGGTACATGAAATTTTTGATGAGCCAGTGTGATCATACAATCTCATATAGTAAGATCAAGTGAAAATCCTATCAATGGATTAGAACATATAAAGAATAATAAGGAACTTGTGATTTGGGGGGTGTAAATAGTTTCTAAAGATGATCTAGAGACTGGGGGTCTATCCAGTTAAACGGTTGGGGTGTCTAACCAACTGAAACAGAAGAGTTGGATTACTAGGTGTATAACCATAATCAACTAGAGGATCAATTACTGGGGTGTATGACCAATTACCTCTTGATCCATTGTAATTTATACAAATATTATAGTGTATAATCCATATTGGGGGGTCTAACCGTCATATAAATGATATAGGTCTTAGTACCGAACCATTTAAAAATATTGTGTTCTGTGTTTTATTTACTTTCTGCATTTTATGCGTGATCCACTCATGTTAATAGGTGATAGAATTTTGAATTTATGGTTGAAAAAGAATTAATTAAAATAGTTCACACTTTATTAACCCCCTCCAATTGTGACTGAAAGATCCTTGGACACTTCAGGATGTGATGAAATGTTGTTTTTATGCATGATATATGATGAACAGAGTTTAGAGTGACATTGATGTGATGAATTAATGATGGTTTGATTGAGGGTTTCAACCATTATAAAGGATATGAATGTTATAAATAGTGATTTAGGCTTATTACCTTCATGTTCACATTATATTAAATTAATGAGGATGTACTGTGTGGTTGTGATATGGTGATATTACATGTTTTATATTATAAGATATGATGTGGATGTGATATTTGAAATGTGGTTACCGATCAGTGGTTGCAGAATGATATGGTTGTGTGGTTGTGGTTATGATGTGTCTATATTTATATGAACGTGATAAGAGTGCTATAAATTATGTTATTGTGAAATTAGAGTGATAAAATCAATGAGAGAGTGGTTTTATGGTACCATTTTCATATATTATTTTGATTATTATATTACGATACTGGGATGCGATATTGGGGGGTGATCCTCGAAGAGGTTGGGTACTAGTTTTCTTCATATATGTAACATGTTGGTTAAACTATTTTCTTACTAAGGCATTTGTATGCTTCTTACATAACGACATGAGAAGTTTTGAGGAGGTTCTTACTAAGTATACTTGTATGTTGACCCATTTATATAGTTGCGTGTATATATATATATATATGTGTGTGTGTGTGTGTGTGTGTGTATAGGATTCCGTGTGGGAGTTGGTGGTCCGGTCAAACTATACTAGCTTCTAGGGTTTTTCTGGTGTTAGTGGATCTATTTCGATAAGAGTTTTATCTTGGTATTTTAATTTAAGGACTTTTGGTTATGTGTATTATCGACATACATTGTGTATTGGGTTTTATTTTATATCATATTGATTTTATTGTTGTATTATATAATTTTCATGGGATTTATGTGGGTAATGAAACCTATATATGTGTTTTATACCATTAGTGTTAGTCTCAAACCCATGGGTAATTAGTGGTGGGATTTGGGATTCACTATGATATTCACTATTGGCCTAGGAGGGGTACCCATTTGGGGGATTCATGAAAATGATGTATATCCAAAGGACTAAGTGTATATCTATTATCATATAATGGAAACATAATTTATTATTATACATTCTATATGATGCATCTTGATGAACATTTTAAAATGAAAAATAATGGGGTAAATTTAATAGATAATGTAATGAATATATTTGGTGTCAAAGATAATAATACAATTTAAATGAATATGAATTAATTTGGTATAATCCAAGAAATATGGGAGTTGAACTATATTGAAGTTCATGTTACAATATTTTGATGCAGATGGGTCGATAATAGGATTATAGTAAAAAAATAATGAATTGGGATTCATAAAAGTGAAGTTCATTAAGTATGGATTCAAGGATGATTCATTCATAATAATATCACAAGTAGTGTAGATTTTTTAAACACATGATATTGTAAATGAAAAATGATCTATTATTGTTTTGGTAATAAAAACTAATGAGGAATTGAGTTTCAATTCTTATAGAATGATCCTTTCCCCAGGGTGTTATAATAATTTCACATTAAAAATAATGGATATGATGTGTTATATGTTATAGGTGACTATATAAATGGAATTTAGATTTCAATTATGTAGAAAACACTACAACCATTAAATAAAAATAATATTTTTTAAAATTAATGTTTATTCTCACTAAGGGTTTTTATATATAATATGTGTTTTATCTATAAGATTTTTGTAATACAAATTTTATATAGTCTAATTTATATATATAACATGTACCATAGAAATTTATTCTTTACCTTAGGATGATAACAACAATGAGAAGCTATAATTTAGTGATCCAGAAGTAAGGGATCAAATTATGCCTTACCAAAAAATAAAAAAGCATGATTTTCATTAGATGATATTTTTAATAGATTTAGTTAATGAAATAAGTATATGTTATAGGATTTAGGTCATATGGAATGATCATGTCCAAAAATTAATGCCAACAAATCAATATTCACTAATTTTATTGGGGTTAGTTATAGATTAATGTGTCATTTGATATATAAACCTAAAGTAAGGATATAATTGTAATAAGGGAAATTATATGGGAATACATTAAACAAATTCTTTTCCCTCAATTCATGAAATGTTTATTTTCTATGTTTACATTTATACTAGAATAATTTAATTTTTTTAAAGGTTACGAATATATACATGATGCTTTTTGAACATCATTATCTACTAAATACATGATAGATGCTAATGGTAACATCAATAATAAACCATAAATGATATATTACAAGTTCATTTCAAAATAAACATAGAATTATTTTAGTTCCTTATGTAAAAAAGAGGTTTTTTGTCGTAAATTATGAGTGATTTTACATTGTTTTACATGAAATTTCTGATGATATAGTTTTCTTATTAATCATTTAAAATGAGTTCAAAGAATAAGAAACATGCTTAAAATCCACCGTATCGTCTTATGTTTTTTTTTTTGATTTTAAGAAATGACCACATTAAGGTGGAGTGGGAATCAAATAAGAGAATTAAAATTTAAAAACAACATTTAAATGTAAAATAAAAATAGTACCAATAAAAATCATATGTATAAAGAGTTAAAAAGAATTAATGTATCTACTTGGTAGGTCTAGCCACTTAGAATATACCACAATAAACAGAGATACCCTCAATACAATCTTCATTAAAATCCATGACTAAAGGAGATATATAATCTCACATTGTCAATCTATTGGTATCATAATTATTCCTAGACTACTCCCTCTATTAGATGACTATATTAGTGAAGTCCATAATTTCCATATAGTAAACATATTAAAAATGTTTATCCAGTTTATCAGGAGTAAAATAAACCATAATTTTATAACATTACTAAGAGTTACATTAGAAGATAGAGGTAATTCTTATCCATTCATTTTTATCTTAATTTAAAAGTGATACAAGGATATGTATTTTTCTCAATTTGATATATTCTTAATATGTTTACTTTCCAAAATTATTGAAAATATTATTCATCATTTCGGTGAAATGAGGAGGGAATTATATGCACCTCAATCATTATTCTTCTTAGACCTCCGAGTCATCATTTTTATAATGGGGATCTCGATTAAATACTCTAACCATATCTTTAAGAACATAAACTTTTTCGGGTATTATATTTTATGTCTAATTTGACCCCAGACTATTTTTCCCGTAAAAACCCAATAGAAAATACACATACTTTCTGATCGATTCTATATTGGTTTGGGAATGTTTGAGTATTTTTTATAATTTATAGTTTTCTTTCTCTAAAAAACTATGTAATCTCCTGGATCAAGTACCTCTACTTTATATTTTTCACTCCCATTCTTAAATGAAAAAATAAAATTACTTAACCCTCTTATTCATATACTGAAAAGGCCTCATAAAATTTGTTATAAACATAGTAAATATCTGATTCCACATAAAAAAAATCCATTTAAAATTGGCGAGGTTCTGATCTTGTGTCCCGAGGTAGTTTCATCTCCCTTTTAGAATTGTCCATTTTCTATCCCTCATTATTCTTTTTAAGAAAATATTATTCTAATTACTCAAACCTATTATGGGATTTAAAATATGATAGATTGATTACCCCTTCATAAAGAGAAAGGTCCTCCTATACCCATTCATTGTAAAATATGATATTCTATTAGATTGTACAAATTGGCAAACAATTGAGATCCCTAAATATGTAAAAATATATGCAATTTTTTTTGAAATAAGTTGCTCAAGAACATGTATGATTGGTTTATTTATATTAGGATTCAAATCCACCATACCTAAACTATATGTCAAGGATGAGGAATACTACCATTGAGTAAGAACTGGTACATAAATTGAATTTATAATTTTTTTAAAAAAATACACAAAATAATTTAATAAATTATGTTGAGATACAAATATATAAATTAGAGACCAGTGACACTTTAATCCCACATCATATTGGTTGGAAGGATGGACATGTTAATAAGTGTGATTAACTTAAAAATTAACACAAACAAAAATCAAGGCAGGAATGTGTCAGAATGAAGTAATTAAATTTTTTTGAATTTTTTTGAATAATAATATATATTATTTTTATACAAAATATGAGTAATATTAAATTGAAGAATACAATCTACTTTCATTGGAATTTTATCTTCCATAATAGTGTGGATGTGTTTTGAGGTGGGATTTTTAGTCTCATCAAGTTTACAATTTAAAAAATTTGAGGATAACCACATTATGAGTTGAAAAAATTATATTTGAAAATATGTTTCATAACTTGGAGAAAAATATAACCCAAAAAATTAAGAACTTCTTACTAATAAAAAATTATTCATGAAAAAATGATATTATAATGAAAATAATAATAGACGATCTAACTACCATATTCAAATTAGTAAAAAATAGGTTTTGAGGGTATTTTCTGCTCATATTCCCATTAAAATACATGTAATCTTTTTTCACAATATTTTATAATATCATTGAAATAAAAAATTATTGATTATTTACTTATTTTTCACCACTAATACATGAATTGGGTATAATTTTCAAGTTAATACAATTCACAATACACTATTATTTAGGGGTAATGTTAGAGTTGGGATTCAGGTCACCCATGAGTCCAGAGACAAGATTCCTATTCCAATTAGAGATATTTATATTCAAATATTCAAATAATCCATTGGAATATATTTATCAGGGTTATTAAATCTTATAAAGGAATAGAATAATAAATTGGTGTTTTACTTGAAACATATATTATGTTAGATATCCTTTATAATAAATAAAAAAGTTATAAACTATTGTACATAATGTGATGTGGAGAAACGAGTAAATAATTGAAGATAAAAAATGGGATCGACTATTTCTTCACAAAAGAGGGATGAATTACCTATTTTTTCCCAACTATCAATCCTAACATAGTTAATGACTTTAAAGGCTCATATGAATTTATAATTTAAAGATGAAAATACTTATCAATTTTTATTTTTAGAAGATATAATAAATAAAGTTATTATTGATTTTATTAGTCTTCTTAGGGTAAATGAACTTCTATAACACTGATGGTTAGGATCCTTCAGAATAAATTTATATTTTTGGTATATTTTCAAAATTCATGCACCTAATTATTGATGTAAAAAATTTATTAAAATTTTAACAGTGTTATTTTTTTCAAGATAGTTTCATTACCATTGGGAGATGTTGGAATTTTTTTCATCTTTTTGTATTTGTAAGTTCTCATGTTCATTCTATGCATGAATTAACTATAAAGATAGATGAAATTATAAGTAAATCTAGAAAAGTTTACTAATTATTTTAGGCAACAAAAATAGATCATAGAGTATTTTTAACACTTACCATGAAAGGGTAAAACTATATAGTCTAATTACTATTTGGATATTTTTTAGTTAATATGCACTACTTATTATATTATATTTTTTATTTGGTAGAAATGGACTGTATATTTTCTCTATCAAGAAAATAAAATGTTATATTTTAAGGATCTAATACCTAATATCTAGAACATCACCCACACATGATGTCCCATTTTAATTTAGAAACATTATATATTTAAAATACAATATATTTTCTATTAAATGTCAAATAATATATATTTAAAATAATGTTTTATTTTTTATGGTGGTGTTAATTAAGAAACTAGTAAAGGGAATGTGGAAAATAGACAAAAAAGAAACCAATTTATTATTATATATTGCAATTTTTTGGATATATATTTTAATAGTTTGGTATTAGAATATATATAATAACTAATTTATTATAATATTAAATGTTTTTTCCTGTTTGTTAAACAACCAAATGACTGTGAATATGGTCACTATGTTTGAAAAATTATAAATGATGTTTTATCCCATAAAAAATATCCCCTCAACCATTCTATTTATGTGGATTTTATAAAAATAAAAAAATATTTGAGATTTTATCCATTCCTTTAATTTTATATTTTCAGAACTATTTAAATTATATTGATAAATTATTTTTATGTGAAAATATAGATTCATTATGGTATTAATGGACTTATAATGTTATTTAAAAATGTTTATTAATTTTTTGATGTGGTATTTATAAACCATTAATTTATCTAATATTCTTATCTAATTTTTTACCTGTATAAGTGAACTAAACGATCAATTTCCAGAAAATTATCTTGAATTATCATGATACTTGATGAAAATTAACATCGGTTTATTTGTAACATTTAAGACTAAAACAATCATCATTTAAATTCAATGTTTGTTTGGAATAAACTGAATTTCATATTTTTTATTTTGTGTGTTATGTTTGTACAAAACAAGTTTTACATTATAAAAACTAAGAAAAATTGATCATTTTAGTATGAAATACTAATAAAATGATATTAAATTCTCTTATGACATGTAATATCGAAATGTGCAACATTTTAATGAAAATTGTGGTCTAGATGACCAGAAATACATGTTTTTAATTTAAAAGTGGTATTTCATTTAAAAACATACAAAACATAATCAAAAATAAGTAAATGATACTAAATTGTCATAAAACTACAGGAAATGAATTATTATTTCTTTTATGATATTTAAGAATGAATCTACAATCATTATGATGAATAGTGTAGTGGGAATGGCCCAAAGTATTTTTCTTAATTTAAAATAGATATTTATAGTAAAATCACATGTGATATGTTAAAAACTATGAAAATGATCTTTAATTATTGTAAAACTCTAGGAAAAAGATATTTGAATTATTTTTATCCTTTAAAATTGATATAAACATCATTTTGATGTGTGATGTGGTTGTAATGTATGATAGTGTACTTTTTTATATTAGGTGTAAAAGATATTTTAAACACGCATCACATTCTCATAAATAATCAAGGATGATCATTAGTTATTAAAAATCTATGAAAGTGATATTAGATTTATTTTTTACTTGTATTAATGAAAAAATATCATTCTGATCCATGGTGTGGTCAATATAAAAAAGTGCGTGTTTTCAAATTTAAAAATGACATTTCTAGTCAAAACACAGACAACATACTCCAAACCAACAAAATAAGATCGGATTTTTGTTCAACTCTATAAAAATTATCCTAAATTAATTTTTTATCTTTAATAATGAACCATATATCATTCTAACAAGCAATGTGTTTAGAATGACAAAAATTAGTATTTTCTATTTTAAGTGTTATATGACTTTATAAAATGTGTCACAAGAACATAATCGAGAAAAAATATTTATTTATTATAAAAAAAATTAAAAACTTATTATAATCATTTATAAAATATATAAATAAACCACTCATCACACTAATAGAAATATATTTTTATATAGTTTTCAAAATTTTGAGGATAGAAAACCATTTCCACAGTTTCTAAAATATCATGGAGATATATGGGAATTGGTTGGGTCTGACTGTATAATTATAGACACATTTGTAAAAACAGTGGATATAACATTATTTTTTTCTTTAATTATATAATAATCATACTAAATAATTATTAATTTATATAAAAAAAATAAGTTTGTAGTACTATGTAATATATATTTGATAACAATTTACTAATAGAAAAAAATTAATTTATTAATATTTATCCATTTTTAATATGTAATTATTATATAAGTAATTGAAATATATATTATATATCAGGTATATTTACAGAGTCAAATTATAATTACAATTAAAATAATAGAGGGGGTCTTGCATTAAAGACGTTTCAACACATTTTTTAATGTGTTATATATTTCCATGTATTACAATGTCAAGGTAGTAGAGACCCATGAACATAGTTTTAACAAAATATGAAATAAATTTACTATGAAAATTAATTTCTTGACCACAACTATTAAAACCAAGGTAGTATGAGTTTTTTTCCAATTTACATGGTTTTATAAACTAATGAAATGATTTTAAAGAATGTAAATAATACCAAATTATTTTTTTTTTCTTTCCCACTTGTGATGGGATTATAATGATTTAAAGGTCATGTTTCAAATTTAAAATAGACATTTTATTCAAAAACATGAATAACAAGGTCAATAACTAGAAAAAAATCATGAATTATTATAAATATATAGGATTTTATTTATGATTTATTTTTGACATGTAAGAATGAACGAGAAATAAATTTGGTTTTTGGTGCTGTAAAAATTACCTATGGTGAAATATTTAGCCTGTAACTAGTTTAAAATTTGATATTAATTATTAGAATAAAAAACATTTCTTATTATTATTGTATACTACTATTTTTATTCATATGTATATTCATCTAGTAATTTAAAAGTCAAGGGATTATATATTCAATAAAAAGTTTTTCATTGAATGATACATTAAGTGTATGTTTTATTTATAATTTATATAATTATAATTGAAATTCCTTATGTAAAAAAATAATGTTATATGACTAATATATATATATATATATTGTTTTAGTTTTTGTAATTTTGGTTTTCATTATTCTAATTTTGGAGGTCATTTATTTCTATTTTTTATTTTTGGGACCTCGTAATACAAAATAGTGTCTATAATAGTTTATAGGTGACTTTGTTAGTGAAAAGCACTGATAATGTATGATTTTATTAGTACTATGCTATTTTGGAGAAATTGAACCATATTTTATCAATTATATAAATTTTTACACTTTTAATGAACTGGAAAATCCATTTTGAGCACTAAAAAAATGCACTTTTTTATTTTCCATCCCCATACCCATTCCATGTGCCCACTTCTTTCTTCCCCTATATAGTTTTTCACTTGAGGGAACTTATATAATTGGAATTAAATAATATCATTGTATCCCTATCCCTATATAGTACCCCACAACCACCATCACTACCTACACCCACCACCATCACTCACTCTTTATGTCCTTCTATAATTTACTACATGCCAAAAAAATTTAGAATATGCGATCTAAAAAATAGCCAATTCTCAACACTAGAAAATAAATTTATTAATAATTTTAATTCACTAATATTTCATGTGATATGAATATTAGGGATATTTCATTGAAGTTTCTTAGCATTGAGAAAGACCCCTTTATTATTACTATATTATCACTAATAAAGATTCACTTTATGTATGATCTTTTAACACTAAAAATGAACTAATGGCATTATAAGAAACTCTTTAATGAAGTAGAAACCCAAAAAAATAATAAAATAAAATTAAGAATTAATAACACCAAGAATATATAAAATACAAACGAAAATAATCATAACATAAATAATAACTATATTTCCTTGTTTAATTAAATTTTTTTCTTTAACACTATCTATTATTATTAGGATAATTATAAATAAAACATCTTCATAATAAAAAAATTGAATAAAATTTTGTTAGTGAAGTAATAATAATTTTAATTTTAACATAAAACATAAATGTCGATGAAAATAATGTGATTCATATGTAAGTAATAATAGAAAATAATAATTTTATTAATAACACATAAAAAAATTAAAACTAATTATATAGAAAAATGCACTTTAAGTAATTTTTACCACACTACACATTGGAATGATGTGTGGTTCATTCCTTCAGCTCATAAATGAATCAATTCTAGTTTTGTAATAGTTTCATGTTGTTTTGGGATAATTTTATTGGTTTTGATCATGTGATTCACGTTTTTATCAATAATACTAAATTTTAAACACTAATGTTTTG
Source organism: Viscum album (assembly GCA_963277665.1). NCBI lineage: Eukaryota > Viridiplantae > Streptophyta > Magnoliopsida > Santalales > Viscaceae > Viscum > Viscum album. Next base: position 1,359,972,151 of record OY728152.1, on the reverse strand, counting down.
AGATTTCAACCACAGAATAGTCCAAAATGATATATTGTTAATTCGTACATATCACAAATGAATCAAAATTTATTTTAAATTAATTTTAGGATAATATGAGATGATTTTATTTTCTTCAATCATGAGACACATGTTTTTAATTAAATATCTCTTTTAATATTTAAACACACTTTCAGTTAATTTAGAAACCTAGAATATCAAAATGATAGTCGGTTCATTGCAAAATATAAAAAATGATTCAATAATAATTTTCCTATATTTTTAGAGAATTATAATATATTTTTCACAATTTTGACTATATCACATGTGGTTTTAATTGAAACATATATTTCAAATTGGGAAAATATATTTTTAATAATTCAAAAAACATCTTACATTGAAATTATGTGAAGTTCATTATGATATTATAAAAAGGAATACAAGATCATTATACTTTATTTTTATCAATGTTTTAGTAGTAATATTTATTTTTTATTATAAGTGAAAAAATGCCATGTCCAGAGACACTTACAAGGATAAAAACAACCCCATCATTCAAGGGGGCTGAAAGTAGTGCAGCCCTAAAGCATCCCTCATCACAAAAGACCTGCACTCAAGAGGTATAATGCCCATTCTTCTATAAATAACGGGATATTCCTCGGGACTTCCAATCTTTGATAACGCATTCGAAAAAAAAATTTCCCTCCCCCAGATATGTTTAATGATCCTCCCTTGGTTGGTTTCCATGCAACACCTCCTGATGCTATAAGCCAGCTCCCAAGGCGCATCTATCCCACCCCGTACATGATTAACCAAGACTTTTGAATCCATCAACACCTCTGACACTTGAAAACCACTTCTCCTGCATACCCATAGCCCCGTAAAGTGGTACCGAGCCTTCTCCCCCAATTAATTGCCTATCCCAAAGGTGAAACTAAAGGCCAGGTGGACCGAGCCTCTTGAATCACGTAAAACCCCACCGCCTCACATTGTTCCATGCATGCAGGACCCACCCACATTTAATTTGAGCCCGCTTAAAGGAGGTTTCCATCTAACTAATCGCCCTCCAAAATGTTTTGTACCACAAGGTATATCTAGGATAATGCACACTGTGTTTGAGCGCTTATCAATTCTCAATAGGGAGACCGGCTCATAAACCAGCGACCTAACTCTTAACTGGAGAAAATAGATCGAACTCCGAGAACCCAAACGTTACTTATTCCTAGTCTCCCAAATGACCTAGTATATTGCAGCAAGAATACATGCACGTACCTTGCCTTCTGAGTTGCTGATAGGGCTTCCAATAAACCATGAGGAGAGGAGATCATGAAAGTAGAGATACTCGAAGCTGGCGCACACCCGAGGAGTGAACATATTCCAAACAACTGCCGCCTAGTCACTCTGGAAAAAGAGATGAGTAGTTGATTCACTGTTTGGTGTTCTGCAACAGAAGCAGCAGGATGCCAAGGATATTCCCCTACTTGGGACATTTTCCTCTATTGGGAGGGCCCTGTTTCAGACATGCTAGACCTGAAAATTCCTTTTGGTTTGGGTCTCCTTACACCAGATTCTCTCCGAGCCGTTCCCAGGGCTGACCTCCACACTCTTCCACTCCCTATAGCTCTGAGTGGAGAACTGGCCCAAGCTTGAGCCTATAAAGCAGCAATGATCGACTATCACATTAAGGCATATACTGTCAAACACCTTCCTCTGTTCATGGATAAGGACTGAACTGATGAATACTAGATGTCCATAGGCCTCCCTAAAGGTGATATCCGATACATGGCATCCAGGAAAAAACAAGCGCTCCCCAACCCAATTGTTTTTCCAAAAGATGACATCCCCTCTTCCAATTATACACCTCTCCAAGCCACATAGCTCCTCAAGTAAGACTAGCATGCTCCTACCTAGTCGAGAGGGACGAACCTTGCACTCATTATTGCTCATCTCCAGATCCTCGTATCACCCTTTGAATAATGTGGCCCATAAAGAGTTCCCTGCCACAATATCCCACGCTAAACATGCCCGCATGCCCTGCATGGTGATCATGAGATCGTGTAACCCCACTCCCCCGTCCTTAGTTGGTTTAGCCAGTCTAGCTCAGGAAGCCCAATGGAACTGGATTGCGTGTTTGGCATCCCACAGGAAGGCCTTGAGGGCCTTTTCCATCTTATCCACAGTTGCTTTTGGCAGTTGGATGATAGAGAAAGTAAGCATTGGAATCGAAGATAAGAAATTATTGATCAGGGAAACTCTCCCACCGAAGGAAAGAAACCTAGTTTTCCAGTTATAGATTCATCCCAGAAACCGGTTCGTAACCCCCTCAAAGATATCTCTTTTGATCCGACCATAAGAGAGAGGAACCTCGAGGTAGTTCATGGGGGTGTTTTTCTGCTGGCATCCAAGGATGGATTGAATATTCCTGCATCTCTTAGAAGATCATTTAGAAGAGATGTAAACCTGGATCTTGGCAGGGTTGATGAACTGTCCGCTAGCTCTACCATACCTAGAAAACACCTCAATAAGATTGAGCATGGATTGTCGACTCCCATTGGTGAAAATTAAAACATCATCTCCAAACATGAGATGTGAAATTCTTTCCCTGCCCCGCCGCCCAACATACGACTTCAGTTTTCCATCCTCTGCTCTCTTCTATAGGTTCATAGAAAGAGTCTCCTATGAAAAAATGAAGAGACTAGGAGATATAGAGTCTCATTGTCTCACTCCCTAGACCGTCTTAAAGAATCCAAATCATTTCCCTCTGAATGAGATGGACAAACAGGGTGAAGAAAAACACCGGAAACAGAGGTCTCAATTCCATTCTTAGAAGCCAAACTTGCGCATCACCCTCAGGATGAAAGACCATTCCAGCTTATCGCAGTCCTTGTCCATATCATATTGAAAAATGACATTGGATCCCACTGAGCGCTGTTTTATATCATTAACTAGATCGCTCACAATACCCACCGCGCCTTGAATGCATCTCCCCTTAATGAACCCGTGTTTCTCCTTGGAAATCAGATTTGGAATAATACCACCCATCCTCCTAGCTATGAGGCTCGCAAGGATTTTTTATAAGACACACTGCATAAGTAGATGGACCTGAATTGGCCAATGTTTGTGGTGTATTTAGTCTTCGGAATGAGAACAACTCTGGAACCGCTCACACACTTGCCAAAATCTCCCCCAGAAGAAGTCCTGGACCATTGCCACCACCTCTCGACCAACAATATCCCATTCCTGCACATAAAAACCTGTTGGGAAACCATCCGGGCCAGGAGCACTATCCCTTTTCATTTCCATTACTATCCTCTTGATCTCTTCCTCCTCTGTAATCATCAATAAATGCTCATTTTCAAATCCCCCCCCGAGTCCTGGAATACACTCCTTAAAATCATCCACATCCTCACTGCTACCCTGATTCCCAGAACTTTCTTACCTAAATCTAGCCAGTAACCTTCAAAATGATCCAACACCATACCCCCATCAACCTCTACATCATTCGTATATTCACCGTTATCCAGCTGAATATTAATCCTCAAGGATTCTCTCTCCTTTAGGAATGCATGAAAAAATCCACTATTGTGGTCGCCCTCCTTAAGCCATTTGATGCGTGTCCTCTATCTGAGGTCCCTCTCAATCTTCACTAGCTTGTCTGCCAAGAAAACCCCTTTGTCACAAAGCGAGGTAAACACATCCTCCTCCATCCGATCAATATCTTTCTGAATCAAGTCGACCCCCCCGTGTTGTCATTTGGTCTGTTTCCTAGCCAAACAATGATATCCTATTTGAGATGTTTGAGTCGTTTGGACAACCCATACCAAGGGCCCCCTTCCTCCCTACCCGCCCACGAGATCCTCACCAATGGCCAAAAATCTGGCAACTGATGCCAGCTGTTGGAGTAAAGGAAGGCCCAATTTTCCTGATGACTGCCCTGTGCACGCAGTTCCACCGGCAAAGGAGCATGATCCAAGAGTGTTCGTGGGAGGTGAGTATATGATGTGAGACCGAAGGAGTCAAGATCCTGAATATTCTCAAGGAACCTATCCAGCCTACTCTAAATACGATTAGTACCTTTCCGATTATTGCACCTGGTAAAGCGGCTACCCCTGACCCCAAATCGATGAAGCCTAGAGAGGCAATAAAGTCTCTAAAGTCCTGCAACCCACCAGAGATCATAGAGGATCCAACCTTATTTTCAGATAGATCACTGATGGAGTTGAAGTCACCTCCCACAAACAAAGGCATCGAATCTGTCTGAAACTCATTGGGAAAGTGCCAAATCTCCAGATGCGTAAGAACCTCAGTGCTCGCATATACGAAGGACTACAACACCACACCCTTAAGAAAGGATATTTTTTTGTTGATACACTATGACATCGTGCTGATCACCTCCAACTTAACATACTTCTTCCACCAGATCCAAATATGGGAGTTAACCGGGCACGCATGCACGAATGATTTAAAGACGAGCTTCCACGATAGACCATGAAGTTTACCATGATCTTGTTTTGGCTTGAGAATGAAAAAAATGGAAGCACGAGACTTCTTAACTTCGGAAGACAGAAGGGCCCGCTTAGACTACACCCCTATTCCCCTTGCATTCCAAATAATCAGGGACAACATTACACCTTGGAAAACCCAACCTTGATACTAGGGGCACTCGGGTAGGAGAACAAAGACCTAGCAGTGGCTTCCTTCGCTTTGGACCGAGTGAGAGAACCCATACTACCTTCTGATACCATGCACACTTTTGGAAGGAGGATCTTATTCTTGAAGTCTCCCTCCTCATCATCAAGAAGAGACAGTTTCACCATAGACGGCAGTTGTTCCAAACATACCTCAGAGTCCCTCTGGAGAACTGAGAGTATGAATGCCCTCTGGGGAGAAACACGTTGGGACTCTAACTTCTTTGAAACACCTTCTGGAACCAGAGGCTCCTAGGGCACCGTGGAGGACACCGATTCCAGTTTGGTGTGGAGGGATCGCGGTAGTGACAACGGAGATAAATGAGAAGAAAAACGAACCTGCTCAGGAGGCAAAGATAAAGCTCCACACGGAGAAGGCATGGAGATGGCAATGAGATAAAGCTTTCTCCACGACCGAGCTTCATAACGACTACCGAAAGCTACCATACTGAGTGATATTTCTTAGTTTTGAACATGTGTTTCATTTTTTGAATTTACATAAAACTTAAAATTAAAAAATGTACTTTAGTTCATTCCAAACAAACCTTGTTATGTAATATTTTTTTAGTTTATTTGTATACATCACAAATGAATAAAAACCTATTCTTATAGAGTTTCATGATAATACGATTATATTTTTTATTTTATGATCACATGATGCAATATTTGAACTAAAATATTAGTTTCAAAATAAAAAAAATACTTTGTTTCCTACTGACCACACTACTTTTTAAAATGGAAATATTTTCATTCTCTTAAGTTGTAAAGGAGTCTATTTTCAATTTCTTATATTTTTCTAGAAATTTAAGCACATTTTCTTGTATTTAAACATGTTTATCATGTTTTAAGAATACATTATATAGAATATGAATAAATATACATTAGGTTGTTCGAACCAAACTATGATTCTAAATAATGTACGATATGTTCTTAGATATCAAAAATTAAATGATGATCATTTTCTTATAGTATCATGAAAAATGAATCTTCTTTTATTAGAATTCGTCATTTTTCAGGCGTATTTAATTAAGATATCACTTAAAATGGAAACACACACTCTTGGAAATTATTACCACATCATGCATAAGAAATATGAATAATTCACTCATACTATTCATAAATTAGATAATATAATTAAATAAATATAACTAAATATATCTTCAATAATAATATAAAAATTATTCCCAAATAAAACTTTCCCACTCTTTCCTAATATATGTATTTTTTTATAAATTATTTATCTGTATAATCTTTATAGTTATAAAACATATAATTAAGGCAATAATTAATAAATATTTTAGATGAAAGTTTATATGTGAAAAAATGGAAACCTGTAATTGATACCTATAAGGGGATTTTATTTATTTTATGATCTAAAAAATACTTCATAAATTTGGAAGTTTAGTATCGATCATTGTATCCATTTTGATGTTTTGGAAACTACACAAATATTAATAATAATAAGAAAATTTTTATGATAAATTCTTGAATATTGATATATTAGTATATATATGTGAACATATTTTTATCTAGAGTAATCTATTAGTTTCATATTTTTATATTTTTATATTTTTTTATAAACCCTTTACTAGTTGATAAATAATCACCACATTACCAAAAATATATAAATATTAATACCTATTATAAAAAACACAATTCAAAGACTATATATGATTGAAAATATAATGTACTATTAATTTGAAAGGGACATCATTTGTGTATTTTTTTGAAAATCCTAGAATTGGAACCATTAAATATATAATCCTATTAAATTTATTTATCAGAAATATCATTCAATTATCCCTAGAAAAATTTAAAATTTAATGAGTATAATATATTAAGAAAAATAGTCATCATAATAATTTTTTGAATATATATATTTACCCATTCATTTAAGGTATAAGAAAATATCCTCTCATCAATTTACATTCATTCAGACACTATGAAAAGTTCTCTTTCTTTACTTATAATATAATCTAGACTCATGGTTTAATATTCTATAGAATGACTATGTGGATGTAGAAATATACAAATATGGCCAACTTTTCCATCTATTTCCCAATTGTATCATACTTATATTTAATATAAAACTATTATAACTATATTCAATATTGTGCATCAATAATTATGTATAATAATTTTGACAATATAACTCATATATACATTTTTATGGAGTCTTTTAAATGATCTTGATTCAAAATTTTATTATATCTATTAGGATAATAAATTAAATAGTCTCTATGTTGTGTATCTATTATTTACATATAAATTCAAAAAATATGTTTTTTTCAAGAGACATAAAATTAATTAAATATGTAAGAGGTGGTGGTGGTGTAATATTAGGGTATATAGTATTCTTTCATGAAGAAAGAGTTGATCCCTTTTATTACCTTAACCGGTGAGTTGTTTTATATTTTTTCATCACATAATTTTTTTAGAAATTCATTACTATTAATAAAATATATTAACTATAATAAGTCATTAATAACATACCCATTTTTATCATGTGGATTTATAGTATTTATTGACCATGCTAATAATGTTCCAATAGATTAGTCGATCAATTTAATATCAACATAAATAATGGGAATAACTAGCTCAACTCTATTGTCATGAGATGCAAGAATCCTAACTATGAAATAATCTTCTTGTAATAGTGAATTCTAAATGGAATCACATTGAATGTTTTACACCATAAATATTTTGGTTATATGGTGTTTGTATTCCAATAGATATTAGTTACAATCAGTTTATAACACCCTATACTTTAAACAACCCATAATTACATTATTTATAAAAAGAGTTTGAATTTATTACATTATTATTATATTTTTATTTTATATTTTTATATAATTAGGTTAGAAATTACATAATAATGTAGAAATTTCCACATAGTGTCAATTTTTCTCACAAAATAATTTATTTATAAATACATACTTGTTTCTTTCAAGGTAACTCCTATATCAAGAACATTGAGTTTATTAAATTTTCTACCCATTCTTAAGCTCTATGAAAAATTATTTAAAATGTGGGATTTTGAAAAAAACTTAGTGTGGGATATAAAAGGAAATAAAAAATTTAGTCTCTCGATAAACCTAAAAAATCTATAATAATGTTTTCCTTTTTCACAAAGAACATTTGATATCAAATATTCATTTACTTTTTCATGAAAAAAACATAGTTTCTTAACACCTTTTATAAAATTTTTCTTATGAAATAAAAATGATATAATCATAATCATATGGGTGTGTTATAAAATATGTAAACTAATATATACATTTCCATGAAAATAATTGTTTAACGATTATTTAAAAAAATTTCATAAAAATTATGAAAAAACCTAATCTCATTTGTTTAGCTCTTAATATAAAATTATTTCATTTATAAAACATTATAATAATATCATTTTGGTACATTGGGAAATTTTCCTTACATTTACCCTTAAAAGACCCTTATAATGGAATCACCTAATGGGATAATTACCATATCTCTTATGCACAACTTATCATCAGTAAGCTTCATCACTTTACCCAATTCATAAGAGATCTATATTGAGCTAACCTATCATTATAGTTTTATCTGGCTCATCCATAAATTATATAAAAATTATAGTAACCATAGTATAAAAAAATATATCTTGTTATTTAACCATAAACCCATTTTAATTAAAATTCAAGACCATAAGTAATAAAAATTTCAATTACCTCATAAATATAAGAAAAGGTTTCCATTTCCATGGATTTTATTAAAAACTAAAAATTATGAGAATATTGAGAGAAATATGTTCACTGAAAATACATTTATAAGCTTGTATATTAAGTTTAATAATTAATAATAGATATAGTGGTGGGAAAATGATAACAATCCCTGCGTTAAAAAAAATATTTTCACTCTTATAAAAAAGTTGAAATTAATCCATAAATAAAATGTTAATTCAAATACTTTTAAAAGATTTTAAAGAAAGTAAAATATAGATGATAATTACCTTAATAAACCATTTAATCATAAATAATAATATTCAACAAGAAATTGGAAATAACATAGAAATGGGAGAAAAAATTTAAATAATTTAAAACAACGATTTAAAGGAAAATCCCGTACCTTATTTTTAATATAGCTTCAAATGTTATATAACTCCTGAAAAATAAAATTATATTATATTTTTAATTTCATAATAACATTTTTTATTTTTATATAATTGTTATTATTTCATTTATTTCCATGTTTAATTTAGTTTTTAAAATGGTTATTTTCCCATTGTACGTTTCAGGGTCGTTCAGTTTATAACCTCAAACCACATCAGCGTGTTGACTTTGGTCAAAGGGGTTATGGTTCCATTACCTGAAGAATATTAAAAATCTTATTTTTATCATATTTATATATTATTTATACTTAAACCATGTATGTAATTTATAAAAAATGAACCATGTTGTTTCATTGAGATGGTAGTCTATACGCATGCATGGACAAACTTTTCATTCATTTAACAGGTGGAAAAGAAATAAATAGGAAAATATTTTAATTTTAAAGAATCATAAATATGTTAAATATGTCATATTTATTCATTATAAAAATTATTATAACTATACTTGTATGGTGGAGATGAAAAATGAATCGCATAACTTCATGGAGGTGGTATTCCACATGTACGCATGATCGATGTTATCAATTTCCAATAGATAAAAAGAGTAAGGAGGTAAGTAGTATATTTTCTTTATAGAATCATAATTATGACCTAAATATAATAGTAATTCATTTTATATATCATTTTAACCAACAATATGTCTTTTTTATGAAAAATGAAACACATCGCTTCGTGGAGGTGGTATTGCACATATATACATGAGTGATGTTTTCATATATCATAAGATGTAAATAGAGATAAAAAATGACTCTGAAAAAATTATAATAAAATTTATTATATTTTTTTACACTCATGTTATTATTTGAGCTTGTTTTAAGAATATTTTATGGAGGTTTAAGAAGAATTATACTTCAAATAGGTTGGTTAAGACTTATACCTTTTCTTGAGATATCCCCCTTTCTATTACACCTCAAGACTTCTCAGATTGATAATTTGAGAATAAAAGGAACACCAAAATATGGGAAGATATTTTTGGTAGTTTTAGGGTAGGTTTTTTATGAACTATAGTTCTCAAAATATGTGATTAAGTAAGGATAAAAGGCTCCATTTTGTAAGTTACATGAGTGACACACTTGTAATGTTTCTAAACATTTAAATATTATAATATCAAAATCATAGGAATGTGGTTAAAAAACCATCCAAATTAGAATATAATTTGATAAAGGTATAAATAAAATCATATAATAATAATTATGATAATATTTTTTAGCCTTGTCACTTATTTTTTAACTTAATTAACCCGATCAACCCTTTAACATGATGACAAATTTTTACCAAGATCACTATTCATAGTGATCAAAAATGAAATTGAAATTATTGATAAATTTTACCCTCACAACTACAAATATGGAATCAATTTTTGAATATTAAATTTGAATTGGTGAAAAATTTTCTTATATAAATTTGAAAAACACAATGAAAAATAGTTTTTATAAAATTTAATATTTAATATTAAAAAATAAAATTTTACCAGAATCGAATATAATATTGATTTCTATAGAATTATTGAAAATATTTCCAATAAAATATATCTTATATTACATTGAAAATGAATCCAAAAAATAATGGGACTTTTAAATTACTTTATTTTATGAAAATAAATGACACTTCTGTGAAATTTGGTATTTGTCACTATTCACTCAATAATAAATCTTTTTACAAAAATGCAATAAAATCATAATAAGATTTATTTGATACATTTATTCCAAAAATTAATTAATTTTTATCAAATTAAATTTATATAATAAATAAACTTACCTTTTAAACAACCATATAATTCCAGGAAAAACATATTAGTTAAACAAAACTATTCCTTTTTTAATATGAAAACATTTATAAAATTATTTATAAATCAATGATAAATATAAATCAATAAAATAAATACTTATAAATAATATGAATTATTTATTTCTAATATGACTTGGTTTATTATATTTTTACCCCTTAGGAAGTTTAATACTCATAATTGTATTCATTACTTATAAAAGTGAAGTTATTTTACCATTATATAATTTTATGTTTCCCAGGTTGCTTATTAAATAATGTGATTGTTCAGAAAAAATTTAACCAATAAATAAACTTATTTCTTAGTAAATACATCATATGAACAAAAATTTTAATTTTATTTTATTCATAAGGTAAATCTCATGTTACTGTATCGCTTTAGGGCCCAAAACATGAGATGCATCAGGTACATACATTCCTTGAAATGAAACATAAAAAAATCATGTATCAGAGATAAATTGAGTAGCAGAGATAATTTATATGCAACTTATCCCACTAACCCTATAATTTTATAGTTTTCAATGAATTATGGGATCAAAATTAATTTTTTTACCAAAATGAATTACACCTTTATGAGGTGATTTTTTAATAAATGAATGATCTCCAACCTTGAAAGAAAGGTATTTCCTATAGTTCTATACATAACTCTTTTGACTAAATTATTCCACACTCATGTGGTGATAAATCATCTTTACCTACTCAAATGTTTCTCATACAGATTCTGGTAACAAAAAATTACTTTCATTGACTTCATCCCAACACGCTGGAGCCTGACACCATTTTCAGTCTAAATCTTAAAAGGTTCAATATATATACTAGAATAAAAATTATTATTACAAAAAAATTTAACTAAATAAATATAATCATTCCAACTTCTATGATAATAAATTGATAAATATTAAATAATATACTCTATTTTTTTAAATTTACTCCCTGATTTTCCATAAAATTTAGGATAAAAACTATAATGAAATATAATTCATCACCCATCTATTTAAAAAGTAATTTCTAGAAATTTTATGTAAAGATGGGATCATGATCAGATACAATAGATATAGGTACCCCATAATATATATATATATATATAAAATATCATTTAATATTATCCACATACATAGCTTCTAAAATATTTATAAAATGACCAAGTTTAGTCAAAAGATAAAAAATAAATGAAATCACATCATTATATTAATTATTACTTGGCAATACCACCATGAAGTCCATGGATATATTCTCTTATTTCCATTATGGAATTGAAAAGTATGAAGTATACCATTCATTAGTTGGAATTAATCTATAAACTTCCAATAATTCAAGTATTTCATTTTACAATCAGATATATATCTCAATATACCTTCAACCAAAAATATATTTTTTATTGAATTTGTAAATATTAGTACGACCAAGGTGAATAGAAAATATAGTATAATGAACATCACTTAACAATTCCTTCTTCAAATAAGAATCACTTGAAACACACAAACTCTTTAAAAATATGATAACACCTTCTTTATCAACATTAAACTAAAAAAAATTCCATATGAAACAATTATAATCTTTCTTGCAAAACAATATCTTTTTTTGAGCCTCCTTCATTTTGTACGACAAATATTATTGCACTAATACCTATTCTAAATAGATTCAATATACACAATTTTATAGTCAATAATAATTAAATCATTATCTAAATAATTATGTTATATTCATAAAATAGTTAATTATGTATTATTATTTTTACTCAAGGCATCAAATACTTTGTTTACCTTACCTGAATAATAGTGACTTGTGTAATCATAATTCTTAATCTGTTATAGCCATATTTTATTATTATATTCCACTATTTTGAGTTAATATATACTCTAAACTTTTATAATCAATATATATTTCACATTTCTCCCCAAAAAAATGATTCCTTATGATTATTGAGTTTAAAACTTATTCAATAGTTACCTTACACTTCACTACACAACTATTACATCATTTTTGACATGAATAACACAATAGAGTTAAAAACCTAGGATAAAAAGGTTTATTATCTTGGTATATTTGGGCTGATACATGACATGTACATAATAAAAAATAATTTTTTTAAATAATTCATATTTATTTTTAAAATATCATCTTCTCCTTAGTATATGTAATCACCTAAGGATATACATCAAAGAAAGAGGTGATATGAAAGTCCAGTAAGAGGATGAATAAGGGACATGAACCAATATAACATGGGTGATCATCATAATCCTCATCATATTATCATAATAATTTAATCATCATTAATATCACGATTGAAACATTTTATAAAGGCATGGAATGTGGAAAATAATAAAATTGTAACATCCTGCCATAGTGCTCAAATACCACACATAGTTGCGAACAAAGCTAGAATCACGTTCACATATAAAATATGTGAATAATCATTATATAATCATTATGAACAATGCTAGAATCATGTTTACATATATTACACATTATATCATGAGATACATCACATTTACCAATTAATTGGATGAATATATAATTCTGAGCCCATCCATTACATCATAACATTTACATAATCATGTATGCCACATATGACGTATAACAATGGTAGTCTTGAAATAACCCATTGAAAGTAATGTGTTTCATAAGTAATTAATCAATCTTGTTTTCATGAATAAACATGGTCCTAACAAATGAAAAATGTAATAACATATTTTGTATAAGAATCATCATTCTTTAGTGATGAAGAAATAACAAAATAGGTGTAAAAGATGTTTTTTGTAAAGAAGAATTCTTTTGGAAAATCATTGTATTTATCATAAAATCAATTAAGAAAAATGTATATCCCCGAAAAGAAAATTTAATAATACTGAAATTATATTTATTTAATATTATATGAGTATTAACACCAAATATATATTAAAATAGGATAACCAAAATAAAAAGATTTGGGAATGAGAATCCCCTTACCTTTATTCTGGTATTATTTCTTCACTATTGTTCCTCCTAAATAATAAATATAGATTTATTAAAAAATTTATCCAAAAGGTATTTATTTAAATTTTTACCAAAATTTCTTAATTATAGTATTTTAATTATACTTATCAAATTCCTTGGTTAACAGGTAGTCATTTTGATATCATGTTTTACTTAAAAAATTAATGTTTTCCTTGATTTCTATATATAGTTAAATATAATTTATACATTAGTATAATTAATTCCAAATAAATTATAATTTAAATAATTACATGTCTATATATTATATATATTTCATAATATTCATCCATGAAGTTGGTTATAATCATCTACTATGAAATGTCTTCGTAGGTTGTTAATCGATCTTTGACATAACATTTCCGATAGAGAGGAAAACATAATTTTAAAGTTTATATATAGTAAATATGATAATTAAAGTTGGTTAAAATAATTAATATAATTTTAACTTAATTAATAATTAATATTGTGTGGCTTAGTTGTGAAAGGGTTGGAGAAAAAATGAGAAGAATAAAAAAAATAAAAAAGAAGAGTTGATCGAAACTTACTTAATCCTCAGTGTTTCTTCTCTTATACGCCACTAAAAACCCCTTGATGTTTAGAGTTGGTTTACCCCAGAACGTCCCTAGGTATTATAAGGGAATGAGATGGAGGTTTTTGGTATATTTCATTATGATACAAGTGGGGGATGAGTGGTTTTCCCAAGGGAGGGAGTGTGGATATTTATACTTGGGGAGATGTGTATTTTTAGAATAAAATTTCAAAAAAAATATATATCAAAGTAGAAACATGTTTTAGTGATTTTTTACAATATAAATAATATATAAATATAATTTAATTGTTTTATGAATTTAAACCCCTTTTGTAATTCTAATTTATTATTTTATTAAAAATGAAATCGGAAAAAATGAAATTGATATTTTAGTGAAACAATTTTGACATTAGGTTTTATAAAGTTATTTTTTTGGGAATTAATTTTATTTTATTTTGATTACAAATTTATGAAATAAATAAAATCATGTATGAACCAATGGTTTTATAAAGTACTGGGACAATATTAAAAAATTTATGATTTAATTTATGATGTACTGGTAATGTGAAAAACTATATTTTTACTATTCACCCAAAAATTGAAGTGTTTCAGATTATATCCAAAATACAACCCTGGATTATTTTAATGTCATGATTTGAAAAATGTTGTTCATTTTATCAAAATAATTTTATAAAATTCTTAATTTAATAGTGAATATAAAAATTAATATTTTTTTCTATTTATTTTAAAATATAGTTTATTAAAAGCCTGATTGTGTTTTCATTGAAATTTTTAATCATGATATTTTTTTAGGAATTATAAAATTTATATTTACATAAAGTGATCCTAATAAATATTATTTATATCATAAATTATTATTTTGAGGTAAAATTACTATTCCCACTAGTGAGGTTACTATTCTCAATGCTCAGGTTACTATTTCAATGATCACATTACAATTCCAATGGTAACATGACTATTCCAATGGTCACATTACCTACTATATAAACCACTTCATTATTTCATTCATTATTCTACTCAATTCCACTCAAGGTTATATATTTTTATTTTCTAATATTCTTATTAGTTTATTAAAATTATGTTTCTTCCCTATAGTGTTGGTAGTGTGGGTGACGATTCTATTAGATTGGGGAGATCCATATTTTCAGATTTTAGATTTTCTATTTTATATTTTTGTCCACTTTTAATGTTTGGAATGTTAATTGGTTTCATTTCTGATTAATTTATTGGTATTTAGGAACAAAATAATTTTTTATTGGGTTATCTCTATTTTTGATATTTATAATATTATGTAATATAATACAACATAAATTTATTAAGAAAAAAAATATTACTAATAAACACTTGGTCATTACATTATCCCCCCTAATAAATTTCATCCCCAAAATTTCAACTCATATTCTCTACTCATAAAAGTTGAGGGTAATTCTGTTTAATTGTTTCCTCTAGTTCCCATGCATCCTCTTAATACTCATGATTCCTCTACAACACTTTCATTTGGTGAGCAGTATTTTTTCCTAGAATATTGTTTATATAGTCTATGATCTTCACCGAATGTTCTTCATATGAGAGGTCATTCCCTAGTTCTCCCACTAATGGATTCTGTATATGTAAGGTACTGGGTATGTACTTTCTCAAGAGTGATACATGGAATATGTCATGAACCTAGGCCATACTTAGTGGAAGTAAAACCCAATAATCCACTGATTCTATGCTATCAGGAATATAAAAGGGTCCAATGTACCTTGGGCTAAGATTATATTTATTTATAAAGTGAATGAATATATTCCATAGTGATATTTGATGGGGAATTGTTTCTCCAACACCAAACTCCAAGTCCTTCGATAGTTGTCATCATAGATCATTTACTATCTTTGGGAATATTATATATATTTTTTGATGAATTGAACCTTATTTCTTATATCTTCCACAAGATCTTGTCCCAGTATCTTTCATTCTCTAACTTCATCCTAAAAAGTTTGAGTTTTAAGTCACTTCTCATATAGAGCTTCATATGGGGTCATTTGAATACTCAAGTTGAAGTTGTTGCTATATGATAACTCAACCAATGAAAGATATTGATCCAATGAACCTTTTAATTTCATTGAGTAGGCTCCTAGAATATATTCAAGTTTATGAATATTATTTTTATATTGGATATCATTTAGGGGTGATAGGCCATGCTGAAATTAAATTTAGTAATCAATGAATGTTGAATAATTCTCTTGAATTTATATGTGAATCTTGGATCTTGACTAGAGATGGTCGAAATTGGAACCCCCTAAACCTCAATACTTCCACCACATATATATTTTGATTTTTTTTCAAGAAATAAATCCCTCCCAATAGTAATAAATAGGGAAGTCATGTTGAGTCGATATGACAAAACCCAAATCACATAGTTTCTTTTGGACGTATTCAGAAGACTAGCGACAATGTCCACAGTGACATTATCCCATTTCCATGTGTATACAAGAAATGGTTACATCATCCCTTTGTAATCATATCACTATGACTTAAATTGATGACATACCAAATGCCCTGAGATATACTCTAAAGTATCCTTTTTCATGATTTCGCACCAAAAGTTCTCATGAAGACCACAATATATCTTGGTACTTTTGAGATGGATATAGAAATATGAGCTATGTGCGTTATCCAATATCTCATTCTTTATATTAGTTGATGTAGGCACCTAATGCCTACTTCCAAATAAAATCACACCATCATCATTGATGTGGAACTCATATAGCTTCCCTTCCTTTACTTATTTAACCATTTTTTAACTCTAGACCATCCATTTGTGATTTCTTGATCTTATCTTGGATAGATGTTTGATCAATAATTTGGGAAAGGTAGGATGAATTTCCTACTGTTATGATATATATATATATATATCCATACTATTCATATCCTAAAAGATATGGTCTTTCTCAATCCACATCATGGATAGAGTTACAGGTACCACTAAAACATTATTAACCTTTAGCGACGGTTTTTTAAACTACCGCTATACCTATTTTTTTATAGGAACGACCCTTATCTCCCCCAAGACCCCCAGACTCACCCAAAACCCAAAACCCCAACCCCCACAACCACACCAAACACTAGGCACGACCCTGATGACCCCTGCGACCCCAAAGACCCCAAAGACCCCAACGACACCGATGAGCCGTGTGACCCCACGACCCCATCGTGACCTCCACCACCCCCAGAAGCCCTAGGAGACCTCACCCGAGTGACCACCATGACCCTGATGACACCCATGACCCCAAGGAACCTCTCGACCCCCCTTTGCACAGGTCTGTATACCCTTATGATGTGGTTGGGGTATGAGTTTGTGTTTTTTTAGAATATTTGAGAAATTACAATGCGCAATGTTAAATTGTAGTAGAAATTACTCTAACATAGCACAAAAATTGGAAGGAACTCCAACCAGCGCCATGTTTTGCATTAAATCTTGAAAAGCAGATAGCACATGAACATGGGTGCGTCAAATATATCTTGTTAGTGTGGTTTCACTTCAAAATAGCACTAGAAATGGTGCCTGGTTGGAGTATAATAACTACCACATTTTAGTGTTTTCATGATAAAATGGCGTGGGTTGATATGGTCTTCATTCTTTATTTTCAATATTGATGTTTGTGGTATGATATTGCATTTATAGGTTCCCTTTGTGCTACGGTTGTGGTTTTCCACAAGATTCTGGATGTTTACATGCTTATGGTGTAATTTAACATTATTAAATGAATTTAGAATGTTTTATGTGATTCTTAATTATGTTTTATGATTTTTTTTAATGGAGAAAAATTTGTTTTCAAAGGGTTTTGAGGTGCATATGGGTTGAAAAATGATCTTGAAAATGAAATTTGTTAGGTTTCATGTGTGCCTTGTTTTTTATGCTTTCGAAATGTGTTCCATGAATTATGTAAATATATGGATTTATAGTTGGATTATTTAGTATTTAATAAATGATATTGGGTCATATCATGTTATTATGTAAGGATTCCTTCTCCACTTTGTTATGAGAGTCAAGTGTTAATGCACACTCCACTATATTAGGGGAAACATGTAGTGATATCTGATCTGCTATGTTATGATTTAATATGATTATTTATATTTAACTACTTTATATCACACTCTTTAATGCCTATATTGCGATAAATAGATCATATTCATTATATTATGTTTCTATAATCTTACACTATGGTATATATTTGGTGATTTGATATTATATGTCCTTCTATCATGACATGAAATCAACTCTCATGAATCCATTAAATTTTTAATAAGTCTTCTATTCCATTCTCATGTTTACCATATACTTATGATATAACCATCAATGGTATATTGATATGTTTTGGGGATTGAATATTTTATTTTTATTCCATAAAACATTGGATTTAATAGGTTATCCCACATTCTATAACTGAAACAAAATTAAATGGAAATTGAGAAGGTATATTGACAACAATAATTTTCAGTGTTATTCCATGATCTATTTTGGAAAATTTAATACACATGATTTCATTTATCTTAGGAATTTCATGTTTCCTTTGAGTATAGACAAACAAATACCTTACTCATAAGAATTTTATTCATCTACCCTATCCGTTAATACTTTCACATGATTATTCTTCACATGTTCAACATCTTGGTTCTCTATGTATTTTCTAAAGTAGTGAGTCATGTTTAAGGTAAGTGTTTGTTTCCATTTCATATTATTAAATTCTATTTAATTAGTATATGATTTATCAATCTCCTACCTAAGTGATATCAAATTTATGGCATCATTAGTTTGTCCATATGTATTTCTATAGAATGACATATAAAAAACTATAGGGATGGGATCCTTGTTCTCCTCTTGTTTTATATATTTTTTTAATTTGCATGACTGGTTTTCTAGTGGGTGGCTTCATTATTTACCATATGTATTTATATTGGAAAACCTTATTTAACATATTTATATTTTATTTCAGCTATTATATATGAATCTATTTCCCTATTTAGTAATAATTATGTGTTTCATTTTTTTTAATATTGTGTAGGAACATTGTGATATACATGGATACAAGATGAATCACATTACTGAGGAACACACATCAATATGCTGAGAGTTTGGAAGAGTTTTTAGATTTTTCAATTTCTAATCTATCCATTAAAGGGGTAATAAGATGTACATATCCTAATTGTAAATTTAGAAGATGGTTTAAGAGAGATGATGTTTAAGAACATTTAATATTGAAGCAATTCCCTGCTCAAAATTTGTGTTGTATTTGGCATGAAGAATCGAACATTACAGAAAAGTTGAGAACTGATGATAATCCACAAAAATAGCTCCCAAATTTATAAACAAAGGAAAAATAAATTAAGAACCTTATAAATGATGCATTTGAAATTTCAAGACACCAAAATCAACATAAAAATATATATCAAAACAACCAGATGAGGGTGCTACAAATACCAATGTGACAAGTGATGTTTTTGAGACTATAGGACAACCAGATCAAGACTGTAACATATCATTAGATCCTCTCCTTGATTCTATAGAGACTAATGTAAGGTAAAACTTCACTGAGAAAAATAAATTTCATAGTTTAGTTTATTATGGAAATAAATACTTGTATAGTGGATGTTTGAAATATTCAAAATTTTCATTTATGCTAAAGTTGTACCATATCAAATGCCTATATGGAATTACAAATAAGACAACATACATGATATTGGAATTTTTGTGCGATGCATTTCTTGAAGCAAATCTACCCAAGTATTTTTATGACCTGGAAAAATTTGTTAACAGGATTGGTCTAAATTATACAAAGATACACGTGTGTCCCAATGATTGTATGCTTTATTGAAGAGATGTTTCAAGTAGATTTTTTTTAAAAAAATGTTATTATTATAGTTGGTAGTTAATGGGAGATGTTGGAAGTCTGAATCAACATACTACTATGGAGAAGAAGAAACAGAACACACCTATAAAGGTTTTGCGTTACATTCCTTTAAAGCCTCGATTGAAAAGATTATTCATGTCATTAAAAACTATTGAACACATGAAGTGACATTTTGTAGATAATAACAATGATGGGTTAATGAGACATCCACAAGATTCACAATCATGGAATAAATTTGATTCATTACATCTAGATTTTTCAAATGATCCTAGGAATGTTCAATTGGGATTAGCTGCTGATCGATTTAACCCATTTGGGACTTTGAGTACCAGTTGTAGCATTTGGACAGTTTTTTTGATCCCTTACAACATGCCTCTATGGATGTGTATGAAACAATATTCTTTTATCATTTCGATAATTTTTCATTAAAAAAAATTCCTAGAAATGATATTGATGTATACTTGCAACCATAAATTGAATAATTACAGAAGATATGGAGCAATGGTATTGAGACATAAGATGCTTCTTCTAAAATAATGTTCAAAATTCATGCTTCTCTTATGTGGACCATTAATGACTTCCCTAGACTTGGGAATTTATCTGGTTGGATAACTTACATGGTTTTGTCTTGTCCTATTTATAACTTTGATTTTGAGCCCAAATGGAAACCTCATAGTAGAAAATGGTGCTTCTTGTTCCATTGAATATTTCTTGATGCATCTCGTAGATTTTGGCTAAATAGATAAAAATTCAACAGTTTTATTGATCGTAGAGCACCTCAAAATGAAGTTGAATAATTTATTAGGTCAATATTACACCATGAATGATGTAATTTAAGATACACTGATAATATAAAAAACTGTATTTTTACTGTTCTTATGAAAATTGAAGTATTTCATAAAATTAAAAAAAATCATCCATGGAAATGTTCTATGTGATGATTTAAAAAATTAGGTTCATTTTATGAAACTAAATTTCTATAATAGTTAATTAAAATTTTAATATTAAAATATGATTTTATGAAATACTTTAAAATAGAGTTTATTAAAAATGTGATCTTATTTTCTTTTATTTTTTAAAGAATAATTTTTTTAATAGTATAATATTTATATATAGTTACATTAATAAAAATAAATCATATTTACATCATAATTTATTATTTTGAGTAAAATTATTATTGTCAATGGTCAAGTTACTATTACTAATGATTAGGTTAACAATCACATTACTATTCTCAAGGCCACATTACTCTTCAAAAAATCACATTACTATTCCAAAGTTCACATTACTATTCCAACAGTCACATTACATCATATATATACCGTTTTATTATTTAACTAAATATTCAACTCAATTACTCTAATGGTTCTATAAATCCATTTTCTAAGATGTTGATCAGTTTACTAAAATTTTGTTTATTTTGTATAGTGTTGGTAGTTGGGGAGATGATTATAGTAGATTGGGGGACCCATATTTTCCCATTTTATCTTTTATATTTTATATTTTGTGTCCAAATTTAATGTTTTTAATTTTAATTATCTTCATTTCAAATTAATGTAATAGTATTTAGTAATTAAATATTTTTTTATAATTTCTCTATATTTTGTTTGTGTATAGTATAATATAATATAATACAACCCTCTTTTATTTAGAAAGTAAATAATAGTAACAATCACTAGGTTGTTATAACTACAACTAGATCATAACCTTGTACTAGATAATTATTCTAATGTGGTTTCATTTCACAAGATGGATTTGTGATAATTGGATCATTTTTCATGAAGACATGACAATGTACCTTGAAAGAAGCATAACATTAAATAATGAATTCATGATTTTTATAGTAAATGTTAACAAAATTTTATTAACCAATATTATTTTCAATTCAAAGAAAAAATAACACGTTTTTTTATCCTAATGAATTTAACTCTGTTTCCAGTTTACTTTGTTAGGAATCTAGAAAACCGAGAATTTTCTTAATTTTTTATAGTAACTCAGTTATCCAAGAAAACATTGAATCTCAGGGGAATTTGTAGGCCATAGATAATCTTCCGCCAGTTTAGTTTTATCTAGATCAAATGTTCTGCCACATTTAGAGACAATATTCCCTTTAAAAGAATTTTTTTTTATCCACAATTCACAATTACTAAATAGTCCATACAACTTATTTTATTTTAAATTATATAAATCAATACTTAGGTGTATCTCAGGATCACTATATCATTTTGAGTATAATATAATATCTTCGATAAACATAAACAATAATTTATTGAAACACTCTTGGAAAAATCTATCAATTAGATCCATAAATAAAAATTGTGTGTTTGTTGACCTGAAATGAATAATACCCATCAATTAGTGACAATACCTAGTATGAAACACTGTCCAAAAAATGATTTCCTCCTTCAACTTTAACAGGTGATATAGAGACCTAAGATTAATCATCGGATAATACTATTCACCTAGTATTTGGTCAAAAAATACATCTATATGAGGTGACATATACTTGTTCTTAATATAGAAGTTATTTAGGGATATATAAACAATGAAAATTTCCACATAACCGCCCTTCTTTTAAAAAAAATAACATGAGAACCACATGGAGAAGCGGTGGGGTGGATAAAACCCCTATTAATAAATTAATTTATTTTTTTCAATCCAAACTAATCAAGTAATTCCATTTGAATATAGATGATTTTAAATCATCTTAGAATTAAGAACTAATTAAATAGTAAAACCAACCTCTCCATAAAGAATAACACCAAAAAAATCATTAGGAAATAAATTAATATATTCATTTCTAATTGGATAAAATCAATTTGACTGGTTCCTTTATTATCCAAAACTTGTGAAAGATAACTTTCAATTCTATATTTTATCATTTTTCAACTTATTGATATTTTATCTGTGAAAACCATTGTGTCAATATTGCTTTAATTAATCAGAAAAATTAATTTCACTTGGGATATTTAAATTTTTGGATACCCTGAGATGGAATTCTAAATTTTTTGGATTTTATTTACTGAACAAGGGTTATGAATGGTTTGGAGTAACCATGAAGAAAAGTTTCTAAACTATACGATTACCTTGGTGAGTCTAGAGTATAGTGAAAGGATCACACATGATTTGGTAAACCATTCAACAATACTGTAGATCACCTTAGTGTCTTGGATGTTATAATTTTCATGGTAGGAGCATAATATTTTGAATTTTGTGGTGTATAGTGGAAACTGTATGGTGTTGGATTTGGATATACAATGCATTGCACATGTTTGGCACATAGTTAGGTGAATTTTCCAGCCCAACAATGCATTTTACCCAAGTTTTAAAGAATTGAGGGATTTATTGTTATATTTTTAATTGTATTTAATTTAGGAATATAAAAATTAAAACACCCAACTCTCTCCCCTCTCCCTCTCCCCTATCCTATCACATTACCCCTCCCCCATAGACACCCTCCTCCTATGAAAACATATCCCCCATTCTGATCTCATCTTTTGTGTGATACCTAGGTTGATGGAATCCCCTAATGTGAGATCCCCCTCCTAGAAGAAATATACTCTCACATCCTCCCTTATCACTCACACATGACACCCTAGGATGAGACCCATTGGATGTGCACCTCCCTCCTTCAACCCTCCTCTATTTTTGGTGATTCAACATGTGATCTTAATATCTTAGGGCTAAATAATTTAGGTGAGAACTCCTATTAACTTGTTTTATGTTTCACCATGATTTATTATTCTCCCTCATTGTTACCTAACTCATACACACTGTTGGGATGCTGATATGTATCGATTTTTGAGTGCTTTGGGTTTATTGGTATTTCTTCATACTTTTAGAATACCATTAATTTTAAGGATACATGTTTTATCTTTATGTAACTTACTTCCAGATAAATGATCTTTGGTCAAGGTATGTGTTTCTTTTCCTTATATTTCTACAACATGCCTTTAATTACTTGTTGTTTGGAAATACATTGTCTTTTAAATTATGAATATATTTATGGCCCATGAGTGGCCAATTTTTTGTACGAAATTTATTTTTAACCTTGTAAATATATGTGAATCTATGAAAAGTTTGTGAGAAAATGTCTAATTGTCCTTTAAAGAATAATTTTTTAAAGTGGTGGGTAGCCCAGACTTGTTTTTTGTAAATGTTTTTTTAATTGAAGTGTCTTTAAAACCAAGTGGTCAATGTTTTGAAAGTATTTAATACATTTTAAAGGGTAATTTGATTTCAAAAGGATGTAATGAACTCTGTTTTGGGTGTTTTTTTGAGATTTCCAAATGAATTGGGTGATTTCAAAAGGATATGTTAACCCATGAGGAATTTTTTTTGAAACTTGTTTTTTTCCTTTGATTAATCTCAAAGGTGATTTTAAAAAGGAGAATATAAATTTCCCATTTGAGTTTGAGAATCATTTTTATGAAATTATTTTCATTCGAAACAAGTTTTAAAGTGATGTCCAACTTTGAATGTAAAGGATAATGAGTTTTCGTAAATGATGTGAAACCCTCTTTAACCCCTTGTGATTTTTGTGTGCCTATAATGGATTGTGATCCTAAGAGAGGATGTTTATATTTTATGCATTTTATTTGTTATTTATGTTTTTTTTGATTATGGGTATTCTTATTTGAGGGTAGAAGGTGATGCATGCATTTTTTGAAAATTATCTAATTTTATATGAAATAATGGGTGATCATGATCACCTCTATTTTGATTTTCCATGATAATCAAGGTAGCTAAGTGAGAGTCTTTAATTATGTTGATCTAGGTATTCACACACTACTAGTGTACCACATAGTTACAAGGCAAGATATGGTTTTCCATCATGATGAGGTTAGGTACATGTCAGTTAGGTGGTTATTATAGGACCCAATGCACACTGATAGGTTGGACCTTTGAGAGAAGCCTAGGATTATATCACATTATGACCAAGGGTAAATACCATGACACTTGAATCCTTTTCATGATAATTTTTATGATTTCTATTTTTTATCTATTGTATCCCTGATTATTATTTGATTTCTTGGAACATATTCTCTTTTATTTTGTTTCCACTTATTTTTTTATTTTACATAATTATTCTTATATGAGAAAATTCTCCTTTAATTATGTGATTTACCTTCCAATGTTTGAAAAGAGTTTGTGAATGTTTTTTGAATAATGGAACGTGAATCTCTATTTCTAATGTGTTTTAAAACAATAGTAATAATTGTGTTTTAATGGTGTTATCTTATGTAAAAATTGAAATTGGTTTGTTTTTAAAATCTAATTGCGTGTTAGATTTTAAAATTGGATTTAGGGTTGTTATTCTCAGTTTTATTAAATGGTTAGTTTTTGATATTATTTTGTAAAATTATGTGTTAAATGAAACCATAAATGAGATTTGAAATAGATAATTCAAAATTAGGTTCTTATGAAAATGGTTTTAAGGTGTGAATTTAAATTGGTGTTTTGGAAAAGTGTTTTAGGATGGGAAAATGATGTTTTCCAATCAATTTTTTTAAGAAATGTCATGAAAAAAAGTTTTTAGCACACATTTGATATATTGTTTCTCCTTTTCAATTTTTTTTTTAAATTTCTATTTTTATATGGTAACTCAAACTAGAATTATTAGGATTTAATATGAAAGAGAATACTTAGTTTAAGCTTGTTGTGGTGGACTACTGAGTGCTTTTATGCTCATGCCTATATTATTTTTTCAGTTTCAGGTTCCCAGTTATTCTTAGGTTTTCTTATTGATCATTAATTATTAAGGTTAGTTTTTAATTTGTTAAATTTGGTATGTTTTCCCTTTTATGTGATTTTATATCACTTGTTTTTAATTTTCATAGAATACCCATTGTGTGGCCCTTTATTTAATTTATCTGGGAAAATTAGGATTTTATTTAATTTTATATATGTAGGGTAAATATAGATACTAGTGGGAGAAGAGAATCCTTCAGAGTGTTGTATTTTGTTTACAGGAGATAGAGATTTGAGGGTTGGTGTGGTTTTTAGTGCCCAATTTTATTTACTACATTCTTAGTTTTGGTTTCTGTTCTATTAATTTTTCTTTGGAATGGATGTTTCGTGTATAAATGGGTCATGTCAAAATTTTATTTATTTTAAAATACTTTATTTAATTTTAATTCATTATGTCCCAATGGGATTTTCTATGATTCCTATCAACTTGTTCCATGTCGTGGGGATTGAGAACTCCCTTTAGGACTGTGGAGGACAACTTTGGGCATCCGTCAGATGGATTTCTCAGGACGGTTTATTTCAAATGGTATCTGATCATTGGGTTCTTATTTCCCATAAGATCCTAATAATATTCAATTGCCTTTCTTTATTTTTGGTGTCAGGTTAAGATCGATTATTAATTTTTCATTGAAACCTGAGAGGTAAGAGTATGAATAATGTAGTTACCAAGTTCTTTCCGCAAGCCTCGAGTTTCCTCGGATGTTGGATTTGAATTTTTGGCTTGATATATTTTTTAGATTTAGCTTTCATTCCATTGGTGGTTGTGTTTTGATCCTCACCATCATGATGATTTGACTAGGGGACTATATTGGACTTTAGGATGGTGGAGTAGGACAATAATTTTTTAGGTTGTCTTGTAATTCCTAACAAACCCCGAGACAACAATAAATCATGATTTTGGACATGTATTAGGAAAAATTTCATGATTTGAATGTAGTAATCAGCTATGTGTCTAATTAAAGAATGGTTGCACATCCGGATTTATTTTTCTATTTGGAACATTAGACTCTTGGATCAACTAGTGTGTGTTGGATATACATGATAATAGATATGGTCGGTCTTATGATTTGTTGAAATATTTGGATTGGGTTTTTTGATTCTTGTCTTATATATTTTCCTATACTAATGTGTATGAGATTTGAAATTCATTTGTGTGTGTGAAAAATGATTTCTTGATAATTTTTTCTCTTAAAAATGGTATTAGGTATTGTTTATAAATTAAGCTTAGTTTTATAAAATATTTTAAATCAATTGATTTAATTTTTTTATATCTAAAGTTTTTTACATGTTATTTAATTTTGTAATAAAGTTCACAGAGTGTTTTAATTGGAGAGTTTTTTATTTTAACGGAAATTGGGGGTTTTTATAACTTTTATTTTTTCCTCAGTGGGTGTATTTTGAAAGGGAAAGTGATTTGAAAATTATTTCATTTTTAAAATTTTAATATTATTTGAATCTTATATTAGTGTCTTGGTTTTAAAACAAGTGGTGTTTATATTGAAAAAATTTATAAAAAAAGTTTAAATTGAAAAATTCATGTTAGTTATTGGGTTTGAGATTTTTAAATTGTTTCGTTTAGTTTTTAATGAAATGGGGACAAATTTTTAATAGTGTCGTGGTTTTGAAAAAAGGATTTTGGGAAAATATTTCCTTATATTTGTAAATATTTTTTCCCTTTTGTGTTTTGGGATTATTTGGTGTGATTTTGGGTACATGATCACTGAGGTTTTATGTCTCGAGTAGTTTTATGTGAGACCCCATCATAAAAAGGTCTAGCATGAAAGTAAAGTATTTTTCATAGGGGCCATTCCTCTTTTTATAACACTTCCCAAGCTTTAAATGGAGTATAATGTGTTGTTTCATTTTTGGAGTATTGTGTTTTGGGATTATCTAAGGAATTGTATCTATAATGGCTTTTAGAGATTTTTGTGTCTAGTGCTTTAGACCTATGATCCCTATAAAAGAATGGACTATCTTTTCTTGGGGACTCTTATTTGATCTTTAAAATAGAATTTTTTAATTACTTATCTTAATAGAAATTTTCATTTTTATATATGAGTGTCCATCATCTAGAGTAACTTTCAGGTGTTTGGTTACATATCTTTTTGCGAATGAAGCATCTTGGGATTTATGCTCAATTTTTTTAGAGATGTATTGGATTGAGGAATCCTTGGTCAAGTGTTTATAAATGATATTACTTGGTTTACCATTGTTAGAAGTGTTCCTTTTGGTAATTTCTTCATACCTCATCATTTGGTTATTGTTGCTTCACTTTTGTGGTGCAGGCCATAAGTCATCTTGTCCTTGGTTCATTGGACATGGGTAGGACCTAGGGGGAAAGATTGGATACTTAGTGTGTAGATTTGTTTTTGGTTAGGCAGTGTATTCCACCATGCTGTTTTTTATATAAAAATTACTAGGGGAAGATATTCCAAGGAGTTGGATCTAACCCCCCATGTGCTGGTTGTGACGCTTTGGATAGAGCCATGTCATTTTTTTAAATGAAATAATATATTTAAGCTTCTAGTTTTGAAACCATATTTTAGAGATATGGTTTTGTGATCCTTTGGGATGTTTTTAGGATTATTCATCCCCTTCTGGTTTTTATCGTGTTTCTTGTGGTCGGATATTTTGGTAGAGTATTTTGAATTTTATTCACGGATTTATGGAATGTGGTTTCAGAGTTAATATCTTGTTTATGGTAAGAGGTTGCTAGATTTTCACCCACTTAAGTTCATTTTTAAATAGGGGGTAGAGTGATGTTTTTTATCTATTTATTTATAATTTCCTTTTATGTTTTATTGATTAGTTATTGATTGGATTTTCCTGACTACTTACTGGTTTTTTCATCGGTTTATGATAAAAGGTTAGTTTTTTGAGGATTTCTATTTTTCTTTGAGTGTTTTTTCGAATTATTCCCCTTATTTACAACTACATTGAAATAAAAATTTATGGGGGAATAAAATAGTATTGTGGTGATTTTGTGACACCCATAGAGTCACTATATCTGCAATTAATTAATTTATCTTTGGATATTTAATTTTTTGGAAGACCTGGGATGGTGTTTTAAATTTTTTGAAATTTTTTTGTATTACAAATCGGTTTCACATTATTAGGAGTAATTGGGATGAAATTTTATAGGTCACTTGGTGATTCTAGTGTTAAATTCATGGCGCGATCATAGTTAGATAAACCATGAAACATGCATTCAGATCACTTTTGTGTTTTGGAAGTTCTGTTTAGAAAGATTTGGGGATTTGTTTCTAATAGTGAGGAAACATATGGAAACTGTGTGAAGAAATTGTTATATAGGTTGTGACTTTAACATGGTTAAATAATTTTTAGGTAAACTGTGCGGCCTAACCAAGTAGTTTACCTAATTTTTTAAAAATTGAGGGATATTTTTATATCTTTAATCACTTTTAATTTAAATCCTAAAAAATTAAAACCACCACCTCACTACCCTATCCCCCAAACCATTCATATCACATAACAACCCCCATTCCCTATATCATTCTATTCATTCCTCTCCCCTTACAGACTCCCCTTGTGTGTGCTCCCTCAGCTGATGGCATGCCCTTGTGTGAGAACCCCTATCTAAAAACCTCCTCCCCCATGGCCTCCCCTCTCATTTACACATTAAACCCTAGGATGATACCCCTTGGTCTTGTTCATACCTGCTTCTTACCTCCTCTATTTTGGGTGATTCAACTTGTGATCTTTGAAACTTGGGGCCAAATCATCGAGGTGAGAATTTACCCTCCCTTGTTTTATATTTTCTCATGATTTATTATTCTCCCTCATTGTTCCCTTACTTAGAATCACCCTTGGGATAGCGATTTGGATTGACTTTTTTATTAGAATTTTTTGATGTGTTAATACTTGAAAGAGTCTTCATCATTGAAGGTGACATGTTTTAGCTCACCCCTACTTACTTACGGATCAATTTCCTTTTTTCAGAGGTAGCTGTTTATTTATTGTCACTTTATATCACAAGATTTTAATTTATTTATGTTTTGATATGTTTTTTCTTTTAAATTATTCGTTTATATATGACCCATGAGTGGAAAATTTGTTTTTATCTTGATTTTAAGCCTTTTAATGTGGTGTGAATCCATACCAAGTGTTAGAAAAATTCCTAATTAGCCTTCAAATAAATATTTAAGTTTTTATTGTTGGGGTAGGATTAAAGAGAACCATATCCTATATTAAGGATCTTTTCACTCATTATGAGGATGTGGCTGGACAAGACATAAGCTGGGAAAAATCTTCAATTATTTTGGAAATTAAATTTCTATTGAAAAATAGAAAAGGTTCATTCGATACCTTAGGGTGAAGAGGAGGTCCTTGAACTTTCAAAATAATGGGGTGCCTCTTTTATTGGGAAGGTTGAAATGACGATATTTGGAAAGAATATATGCTGGAATTACTCACCAGTTTTCCAGTTGGAAAGGGAAATCTATGTCCATGGATGGATGGGTTTTCCTCGTGAACTCAGTTATTACATCCAAATTTATTTTCTCATTCTCTCTCTAAAAATGTATGTGAGGGATTATTAAGGAACTTGAAAGCCTGGTTAGAAACTTTATGTTGAAAAGATCAATCTTTGAAAGGAAGTTGGTCAAATTGAAGAGGAAAGACTGCATAAAACCTGTGGAAATGGGAGGATTAAAGGTCAAGGATCTTCGTACCTTTAATGATGGTCTGATTGGAAAATTAACTTGGAGGCTGATGTCAAATGATGTTGATGAAGAGTTTCTGTCGATAAGGTTCACAAAACAACTATTTAATGAATATAAATACTACCTTGAATCCTCAGTATGGGCTTCCCTTAAGCAGGCCTATGCAATGATAATATATGATACTAAATGGTTGGTCAGTAGAGACTCCAATCTTAGCTTTTGGAACACCTTGTGGCTGGATCAACCCTTTCATTCTATGAATGTACCATCTAAAGTTTCTTCATTGTCCATCTCGGGTTTTCTCTCGTATCAAATTTCACATGATTTGAATATTTCTGACTATGTGTTGTGTCAAATTAATAATTATGAATTTATAGATTGTGAAAAACTGATCTAGATTCCTAGTAAGACTAGGATTTTTGACCCCAAAGAGTTTTACATGATTGCATGTGGCAGTACTGACCATGCCCCAACCTGACGTATGAAGTTCAAGGCTCCATCCATTTGGCCAACCCGGTTTCTCCAGCTTTGGAGAATCTGAAAAAACAAACATCCTACCTCTAAACACCTGAAGCGTGCTGGATTTTAGATGGCATACAGGTGTTCCTTATGCAGGTCTGGAGAAGACACCACACAACATGTGTTTATGGAGTGCGTTCAGGCTCGATAACTCTAGAGATATTTGGGAATGCTGTTTGGGCTAGCGGTGGACTCTGGCATTCTTCTTACTAATCTGCAGCCCAGTCTGCTACAAATGCACCATAGTGAGAAGCTATTCAACCTCCTCACTGCTGCTATTACGACGGTCATTGTGTCCTTGTAGGAATCAAAGAACATGGTTCTATTTGATGGTGCACACGATGTTGTCCGAAAGGGAATGATCTCCATCCACTGGAACATGTACGCTATGTCATTGGTCCAAGATGATGTTATGTATAAAAACTTTTTTGACCTAAAAACTCTTAGGTTTCTTGGAGTTTTGGGCCGAACATACAAACCTATTATTCTTAAACATATAAAATGGATTCCACCAATTACACCATGCCTCAAAATGAATGTTGATGGAGCTGCATCAGGTGTGCCGGGTCTAGATGGATGCAGAAGAGTTTTCCGCACTTTTTGTGGGTTCGTTAAGGGATTATTTTATCACTAAATTGGTATTGGAACCACTTTTGAAGCAATGATCTGAGCTATGATTCATGAGATAAGGTATGCTGTCCAATTTAACTAGAAATTTCTTTGGATTGAATCTGACTCAATGATTGTAGTACATGCACTGAGTACTAGAACACGTAATGTAGCTTGGTGAGTGCTTCCTCAGTGGGTTGAATGCCTCATCGAAAACAATAAAATACATATGGTATTTTCTCATGTGTATCTGGAGGCTAATCAAGTTGTTGATACACTTGTAAAAAAGGTTGTACTTGATCTTGATATGATGTGGTCTTTCACAGCCCCTGATTATTGTGATCCAATGGTGGATGCGAATAGATGTGGTGTGTTCCACACTCACTTATGTAATAAACCATTTTACCCCTGACTCATTCCTTTTTATATATATTAATTTTGAGGACCATATCACACAGGATCCGAATATTCTTGCTAGGTATTTGTTTTCAGATTTCTAAATGAGTTGAGATATTTCAAAAGGGCGAGTTGACCCATATAATATATATTTTCAAAAATCAGTGTTTCTTTGAGTAATTTTAAAATAGATTTTAAAAATAAGGAGGTAAAGTTCCCATTTGAGTTTAGAAATAATTGTGATCAAATATATTGGCATTAAAATCATGTTTTAATGTTATGTCCTATATGAAAATTTATAGAAGATGAGTTTTCATAAATGATCTGAAATACCTTTGATACCCTTGTGATTATTTTATTACTTTGATGGATTGTAATCCGATAGGGGATGTTTATCTCTGATTAATTGTATATTATGTTAGTGGTTGTTGATTACTGGGTCTCTTTTGTGAGGGTAGGACATGATGCATGTATTTTTTTAAAATGTTGTATCCTTTAGTGAAGGAATTCTTAATTGTGACCACCTCCATTTTGATTGGATATGTGAGAGTCTAGAATTATTATAAACTAGGGATTAATTCCCTAATAGATATCCCTATAGTTAGTAATAGGGATAGATTGGGTATTCCATCCCAATGAGGCAGGGTGTAAGCTAGTCGTTTGGTTGTTATATGATGCAACATATTCTGGCAGTTTGGTCCACTGAGCGAAGTCTAGGATAGTCTCACGTTAGGACCTAGTATAATCCCATGAAACTAGTATTATTTTTAAAATGATTTTGGGGATTTAAATTTATGTATTGATAATATCCAATATTATTATTTATCTCATGGAACATATTCAATTATCACTTCTTTCCCCTTATTACTTGACTTGGTATAATGATTCTTTCCTGAGAAATTTCTCCCTTATTTGTTTGACATAATTCTAACATTTTTATAAAGATTTTGTGAAGGTTTTTTAAAGAATATAATTGAGTTTATGTTTTTGGTATATTTTTCAAAATAACTTTAGAAATAAGATTTATCAGTTTTATCTTATGATAAAAATGGAAATTGCTTTGTCTTGAAACTCCAATAGCATGTGATATTTTAAAATGGGGTTTTGGGTCATTATGCTTAGTTTTTAATAAATTGTTTGTTTTTGAGAGTTTTTATTAGAATTAGGTGTAAAATGAAACAATATTTTAGTTTAAAATTAGTATTTCTAAAATAGGTGTTAATGCAATTGGTTTTAAAGTGTGACTTTAATGTGGTGTTTTGGCTAAGCGGTTTACGATTGGGAAAAGTTGTTTTCCAAGTGATTTTTTCATTTAATAAAAAATATGGAAAATATATTTTAGAAAAATTTATCTTTATTAGTTCTTATTTTTAAAATTACATATAAGTTCTTTATTTTTTATATTTTATGTCAAATTATAATCCTTAAGTTCCAATATGAAGTCATATTATTAGATGTGACAGTTTGTGGTGGCCTACCGAGTCTTTTTGTACTCATGCATATATTATTATCTTAGTTGAAGGTTCCTAGTTATTCTTTAGAAAACTCATTGAGTGTTGATTATTGAGGTTTTTTTATTTTGTTGGGTATATCCTATGGTGCCTTTTATGTGTTTTTAGCACTTTCATTTTATTTTTGAGGAATTCTCAACATGAATCCCTTTATTTGATAAATATTTTACAATTATGATTTTATTTATTTCTATAGGTAAATGTTGACTACAGATACTAGTGGAAGAAACAAATACTTTGGAGGTGCATGTTTTCCATGCATAAGAGGAATATCAGAGGGTGATATAGGTTTTTGGTACTCGCTGCTATGTACTATTTTACATGTTTGGAAAATAGGTTGTAGTTTTTTTATTTTTCTATAGCATGCAATTACAATGTATGGATGGGTCATATTGGATTTTTATTGAATTTTTACTTTTTTCTATACTTATTATTCAACGAGTGAAATTGTTCTCAAGTGGTTCTTCCTTGATACCAAGGCACCTGTGCTTGCCTTTGGGGATTATGAATTCCCTCTAGGACAGTGGAGAATTGGTTCAGGCTTCCATCAAGTGGATGATGAGGGTCAGTTCAATACATTATCAAATTTATTGATTCATTATTATATAAAAACATAAACTCATTATAAAAAAAATGTATTCTTTATCAATATAATATATCTAATCGTGAAAAAATAAAATTCAATCCATTCTCAGATTAACATCAAAATACTTAATGGGAAATAATTAATGTTTTGGAGGAAAAATAATTACACATATGATAATTGGATGATTTTATTTAAATTAATGTTTTCTTTATACTACCCCATTAGTTTTTACCAAAATATTTGACTTCATTTCTATCGATAGGGTTTCTATTTTGATTGAAATTTTCCCAGACAGAAAATAATGTTTGGATCCCAAATCAAACAAGATATTTTAAGAGTACGAATAAACATGTAATATACTTATCTTGAATTCATTTTAGGGTCCAAAATCCTCCATAGTAGTAGAAAAATAATTTTAAAAAACATTCTATGTCTGATGATGTTGATTCCCACCATGATTAACAAATGTTGGACATGCATTAACATAATGACCCAACTCAATACAATTAAAACATTCAACAACCTATTCTCATTTTTGGTCTGACCATTACCAAATCACTTTTCATTATATTAACATGCTAAGTTTCATGGTTTTACACATCATTAACACTTCCCATATCTCATAATACATTCTCTAAAATTATTCTTTCTATAATATTCATAAGATGGAAAAGGAATTTTCTTTCTTTAAGGTTTCTTCTATGAATGCTTCCCCTTTTAATTTCACCTAGATATATTCTTATACTTATATTTCTAAAAGCCCACAATCACCATCCTATCTTTATTACCATACCAAACAATTTCCTCATAACATCAAAACTCACAAGAAACTAGATCCCTTAAAAAACATAGCCTCAATCCTGATTAATATCATTTAATTTTATTATAATGGTACAAAATGAAATTTTAAACATACATAAATAGTCTAGTAAAACTATATTTCTTAGAAGAAAATATTTATCCTACTTTTTTTAACACTTATTATTTCATTTCCAATATATGTTGAATAAATTTAAGAAAATAATTTTTTAAAAATAGATATTTAAATACCCTGAATTCCTTAGAATAAATTTCTTTTATTATTAGTGTTCTCAAACAAAGAAAAACATTGATCAAAATCACCTTAAAATCATAATTATAAAGTTGTAACTTATGATATACCAATCATTCCAAAACTTAAGATATCTTTTCTAGAGAATTAATCCATACATTAGCTTTCATTGGGTATGAATATCCATAAAATTTCAGAGGGTTCTTTTCATGATATTCTATACTATAAAAATATTTTTATTCATATAATTGTTTCACTCTCTTAAATTTGTTCCTCGATTTATATAACATGTCAAATAAGTCAATATAGCTATAAATTTCGTTTTTTCCAATTACAACCATTAATATTTGTTGTTTCTAAAGGATATTATACTCATGATACCTTTATACCACACCTTCCCTATTTCATTTGTGGAAAACTACTCTAAACTGGAATAGATTAGATAAAAAACAATAAATATTCAAAATATATCTCAGGGTAATGCTCAAATAAATTATAATCTTTTTTAAGTTTCTTTTAACATGTTCCTAACATCTAAAGTTATCTAAACATATCCTATGATACTAACTATAACAACCCATAATTTAAAAAACCCATAAATACATGATTTATAACAAGGGTTTCACATTATTATAATTATAGGATCCTTTAGGTTTATATTTTTATATAATTAGTTAAAACATTAAAAAAATATAGAATTTCCAAAAAAGTATCCATTTTCCCACAAAATAATTACTTTATAAAGAAACAGTTTCTTTATAAAAAAATTTCTTTAATTAAGGTAACTCTCATATCTATAACGTTGAAATTTTTAAATTTTATACCCATATATTATCCCGGTGATTTTTTTGAAATGTTGGATGAGGAAAAAATGTTTAGTAAGGGATATAAAAGGAAATAAACTTATTATTCCATTTTTAAACACATATAATTTATAACAATGTTTTCCATTTTCACAATGAACATTTTAACTAAAATATCAATTTACAATTTCATGAAAACAAGTTATTATATTAATATATTTAATAAAATATTTCACAAGAAATCATAAAAAAAAAATAATTTTAAGGGTTTCTTATAAAATATTAAAAATCATGAAAACCATTCCATGAAAATAATCATTTCATCATTATTTAAAAAAGTTCATAATATTCCTTTAGAAAGAGAAGCTTATTTTCTTACCTTTTGAAATAAAATGATTTCATTTCTAAACCATTAAAAGAATATCATGCTGGTACCTTGGGGAACTATCCAAACTTTAAAACAAAAAATAACCATGAAAATGGGATTACATAACTGGAAAATTCATATATCTATTAGACGTAACCCATCACTGGTAAATTTTTTTCACTTTACTCAGTTCATTAGAGAGCCATACTAGGATCACATTTCATTAGAGATTCATTGGGATCATTCATAGTTAATCTAAAATTATCAAGAACCATAAAATGAATAAAACTCATATATCTTATACTTTAAACATAAAACCCATTATAATTGGAATTAAAGACCATAAGAAGTAACACATTTCATTATCTGATAAAGAAGAGAAAATGTATCCATTATATAATATTTAAAAATAAAATAAAAAATAAAACAATATTGAATGAAATATTTTCATTTGAAAATAACAATGGATAATTTTATAGGAATATTAATAATGAATTACATACATGATCCATAGATAATGTACACAAGTCATATATATTAAAAAAATTCTATCTTCACTTTTATAAAAAAATCGAAATTAACCCCCACCAAATATGTTAAAATAATCATTTTTAAACCATTATAAAGA
Source organism: Viscum album (assembly GCA_963277665.1). NCBI lineage: Eukaryota > Viridiplantae > Streptophyta > Magnoliopsida > Santalales > Viscaceae > Viscum > Viscum album. Next base: position 1,359,935,232 of record OY728152.1, on the reverse strand, counting down.
AAGTAATTTAAAAAAAAATTAAGATCAATAACCATCGAATCATAAATAATAATATTATTTAAAAAATTTCAATGAACATAGAAATGGACGAATTTTTTTTTAAAAAATTTACAACATTGTCTTAAAGGAACACCCCTTATGTTAATTCATGTATAAGTTTATATGTTTTTTAACATATTCATAATAAAAATATATTAGATTTAAACTTGATTAATGAAAATTTCAATTTTTATTTCATTATTATTATTAATTTTATTTTTTTATTACCATGTTTTATTTAGTTACTTAAATTGTTATGTTCAAATTGGACATTTTAGGTTTTCTTGGTTTTTAACCTCAAAACCACATCAGTGTGTTGACCATTTTCAAGGGGTTATGGTTCCACTACCTAAAAAATATTAAACATGTAATATTTTTATATATATATAATATATAAACTTTTAAAAGCAACTTTATAAGGATGTCATGAAAAATAAAACATGTTATTTCATGGATATGGTAGTCCATACACACACATGAATGAAATTTTCATTTTTTATGGGTGGAAAGTAAAATAAGTATAAAATATTTTAAACACCCACAAATTAAAATATATTGTTACCTTTGAATAATTTAATGTATTTAATATCTTTCTCCACATACAACACTATAGTTAAATGAAATCATGATATGTTTAAATAAAAATAAAAATATTAAGTATAAACATTAAAACTTAACCGTTGAATTAGTGAGAATTAATTTGAGTAACTAATTTATGAAATACATTCATATATAAAATAAAGGCTACTTTATATATAAAAGTAAATTCAATTAGTTTACCTAAAATGATAAAGAAGATTATTTATTTCATAGAAAAATATTTTCTCTAAAACAATTTCCTTTTACACAGTATGCATTTCTATTTCAAGAAACATATGATTAATTAAAAATTATGTTGGATATTAAAAATTATTCAATAAAATTTTATTTTATAAATTATATGAAATAAAAATAAAAATAGATAATATTTAAAAATGTCATCTTGTAACTGAAATAGTTTTTCATTATATTTTTTGATTTTGTTCAAAGTCTAAATTTTTAAATTTTTTAATTGTAAATTGATAAAATTGAAATTAATTTTTAAATTACATATATAAAAAAATACTTAATATGTGGTTTTGATATATTTTGAAAATGTCAGTTTTCAGTTGAAAAGTACAGGATTTAAGAAAATTATTATTTATATGATTTTGTCACTATATAAGCATAACCTAGAAAAATTTGACACCATTAATGAAATAAAATATTAAATTATGTAATGAAATTATGAATTTTGAAATATATTATTTTCTATGAAACCTTTAATTTTTTTATAACTAAAGGAAAACATTACTTTAATATACGAAATATTTTTTATTCTCTTGTAATAAATATTTTTAAGGTACGATTCAATTTTACAAAGATTTTTAATATATATACCTTCTATTAAATTAGAAATATATCATTTTATAACGCCAAAATAAATAATTGTGGTAACTATATCACTTAAAAATTTAAATTCATAATGAAATTATTTACAAAACCATTTTACAGATTTAAGTATTTTTATTTTGAAATTAAACATTCAAATTTTTAGAAATTTTATTTGAGGAAATTATTTTAAAATATAAAATCATAAGGTTAAAATTATTTAATAAGGTTATTTTTAAATTTTTTCATTAAAAATAATTGCTAAGGATAAAAATTAGTTACCCCGATAAAATATAAAAGTATTAAAAAGAAATTAATAAGGGGGAAAGGAAGAAATGTGTTAATTTTTTTAAAAAATTATTTTTAAGGTTTTTATTGAAAAAAATAACTCCCCTTCTTCAATTTTCCTTTTTTAATCCATTGAACCTTTAATAGTGAAATTAAATTATTGAAATTGAATGGGTATTTCCAAAAATACCCTAAACCTCACTTATAAATACGGTAACACTTCCTTTATTTTAAAACACACCATATTTATTTTAAAATATTATATTTTAATATCCCCATAACCCTATCCCACTTTCAAAATATTTTGGTCACTATTATTTAGTAGAAGGCCCTCACTCCCAGGGAGACTTCTAAGGAAAATTCAAGTCCATGATGTGAGTACTATGAACCACTTAGTTTTTTTTCTTAATTATCTTTTATAGAAATTATACTATACATACTAATATAATCATATTAGTATAATTTATATATTTTAGTTACACAATATATGGGTAATATCATTGTTTATTCATGTACCCAATCCATTAAGAAAATCAAAGCCGCTGTTTATGCATTGTGTAAGCTAACCCCACCATGACACAACATGTTTCATTTTCATTCACTTAATTTTACATTTGGATATATGGGTGAGACTAAATTATAAATATGATGTTAATTATATCATTTATTTTTTTGTACGACAAATTTAAGTACCAATTAATGATATGATCAATAAATGACCATCAATAATTTCACCATTTAAAATAATCACACTAAGAGGATAATGTTTTATTCAAAGTGTGTATTGTTTTATATCCATTAATTTTTCTTATAATCATATAAAATTATGATATATAAAACTAATAAATACTAAATAAATATAATAATTCTTATTTTATAATGATATAATAACACAACCTTCTTATAATCATTGATTAAATAATATTATATTCATGTCTAGGTTAGTTTATCCCCAAAATTGATAAATAATTTGAATTTAAATCTTTAATTACTATGGGAAAATAATTAAAGGAAAAATATGAATTTTTTTTAAATAAAAATAATCTTTTATATTAATAATTTATATCATTTTTTAATTTTTTAACTTAGAAAATACTAATTGATCATCACTAATCACCCAACTATGCTTGTTATTGATTTTAGCTTCAAGGGTAAAAATAATATTCCCATGAATGGATTTTAAAAAACATTAATTAATTATAAATCATCCCTAATAGTATATTTAATTATATATATATTTTTATATTTCAAATATAAATGAACATAAAAAAAATATTTTCAAGCTAGTACAAATGATCAAAACTATAAAAACACAATCTAAAATATAAATAAGATTTATATAGAGAATTAATAATTATGAATAATATAAATTAAAATTTATATAATTAAGGTATTTAATTAATTTATTAATATAGATATATTTTTAATACATTAGGTTAATGTTCATTCTTGGAAGCCAGTACAAGGGGTATGGGTTTTCGTTTAAAATTATTCTCTCTGAGACACATTTGATATAATTAACTTAATTTAATTTATATGGTGTATATAATTGTTATGTGAGATATCATATGATGAATCAAATTTGAATCATGGTGTCTAACATTCAATTAAAATCCCTTTCTTTCATGGGTTTTGATTAAAGTTTTACTAAAGAAATAATATTTTTCTTGGTCCCTATTTCAATTCTTTGAGACATATTGCATGTTATTATCTATGTTTTGTTTGTATTGTTTATTTACTTACCATAGATATTTTTTATCATATTATTTGTATTTCATGGGATTTAATATCCAAATAATTTTCCCTTATTCAATTTTTAATTGATATAATAGTTTCTTCAACAGTAAGGATTTTTGGTCACTGGAATCCACTTATTTGAGATGTAATGTTATATATTGAACATTTTCATTCCATGAATGCATTATACCACACTGATATTTTATTGTATTTTATAATACTCTTTTGTAAACTTAATTTTTAATATAATGAACATTTTATTACTATTTTTAAATTGTGTGATTTCAATAAAAGAAATTTCAAGTATTAAAAACATCCCTTTCATAATCAAATGTTTTGTATCCATAATTTATATAGAAAAATTTATTACATTTTCAAGGAAATATTATTCTATATTATATTTTATGTATAGCTTTCCAATGAGTTTTTACTTTATCTTTTAAAAAATACTATTTTATGTGACCTGTAACTTCCTCTTTTATGTCCATGTTTTAACTATTTTCTAAAAGCTCATTTATGTTTTCACTTAAATTTTATTTTTCATTTAAAAAAGGATTTATCCTAATAAGGATTATTTTTCACTAATAAAATTATAATATATATATATATACACATTTAGTAATGAACTCATAGTTCTAAACAATCTAATTCATGATCTCTTCTTGGGCGGTATTATTCAAGGATTCTTTTTCAAGGTTGTTTTTTTAACAAATGTTAAAAACCATCTAGGTTTCCTTTGTTAGACTGGGGATATGTTATTTTGAAACAATAAACCATATTTATTATGAAGTATTATGTTCCGGATTAAACTAGTATTTATATTTTTGTATACTCATTTCTCTATAAAGTGTGAACATTACAATTTACACATTTTATATTGAACGATGTTCACCAAGAAATAATTCTATTTTATTAATATGGTGTAAATTATTTAAATTATATAACTTTCTATTCCAATATATAATATTATTGGATAGTTGGAATTAGAATTATTTTCTCTCAAACTTCTTTCTCTAAATGAGTTTTAATAATGTTATACCTTTTATTGAAAGGGGAAAAGTGTTGGAATCTTAAAGATTATTGACTGCCAATATGGGTTGATTTTGTATTTTATATATATATATCATTATATGTTTTTACATGTTTAATTAAGTAAAATTATCTTCATGGAATGGTATTAAAGGTCCTGATGACTCTTATAGTGAATGCATTGGAATTATCAGGTTATTGGTGGGTTTTGAAATTATATAGCCCCTTAATTCGTCGACATATATCATGAGGAAAAATAGGTTTGGGTATCTGGTGTATGCCTACATAATTCAGCAAGTTTTAGTGACTAAAATCTCAAAAATAGTAAAGGGTCTTATCATGGGGCCTTGACAATAGGTTTTTTATGTCTGACATTATACATACCATTAGTTTGAGATCAATATTAGTGATATCCATGTTTTCATTTATGCCATGTAAATATAATGATACCAGTTCCAAGATTTTTATGTCCTCATGTGGATTACATATTCCTTCCATAATATTTATTTCATGTTTATGGAAAGATTTATTCAGTTATATTATTACCTTAATGAGCAATTGAGATCACCACATTATTATATTTCTATCTCACCCAGCAATTAAGAACATAAATACACATGAAATGTTTAGAAGGATAAAATGTGTGAAATAATCTATGGAATATGTTGATTATTCTTTATTGATTAAATATCCTTGTAAATAATCAAAATTGTTTGATTTGATACAAAGAATATAAGTTTTTATTGTATTTGTTTTGTCTTAATTATTTAAAGTTGTAAACCAAAAAAGATCTTTTGTAATGTAAGGAATTTAATAATTGTTTTTATTTTCTAATTAATTATGGTGATATCAAAACATTTACAGCAAGTATAAATGTGATTATATATAGAGTATATGTTTATGGAACCAGATTTGAGAGTGTGGGTCAGAGGAAACATAGTTGGTATCAAAGTAATGGTTTCGATACCATTGGTGATTATAAGTTTTTTTAGTATAATTTGTGTATTGATAAGTTACAGTTGATTAAAATTTAAATGGTATAGATAACCCTTTGGAATAGAATATGATTTGATGACAAGGGAAAAATTTTCATTTTTTATGTGGATCAGGATAAGAAAACTTGAGTGAAAACCAAAGTAATAAGTCTCAGTATTGGATGAAATCCTGAAATTTCGATAAAATGTTGATTATCTAGTATTACTATAAATACATCCCTGTCTAGATACTAAAAATTGTATAAAACTACGAAATATGTACAACTTGTGGTAATCAACATGAAAAGGGTTGTCTAAACATTGAGTCAATTTTCAATCTAGACATGATGAGTGGGCCTAAGAATTCACAACTGAATATACACCCCTGAGGGATATAATTTGGCTAATAAAATTTTATTTATAAATTTTTTGAAAGGATTTAATAATTATGTCACCTAATTTGGTTAGATAACCTAATAGACTAATGACCACGATTAACAAATATTTAAAACAAGAGAGTCACAGGTTGATATGAAATTATTATATGTTAAAAAAATCATCACAAGTGAAGAGCTATTCAGATTAATGTTTTCATATACATATTTTGGGTTATTATCATAACCATTTCTCTTTTATTATTCAACTGATATATGATTATGTAAATGAATCTTAGAAATTCATGTACCTAGAAACTACTATGTCTTATAAAAAACAAGAATATTTAAATAGTTGGGAAAATTATTATATGATTGTTATGATGGAAAAGGCGAGTTTCCTAGTGTTACCGAAGGTATTGATATTGATATTTTCTTGAAACACTTGGCTATTTTCATTAGTGAGTGATATTTATCAATGATATTTTGAATATTCTATAGGTTATGATGTTTATGTGAAATATATAAGGATTATTCTTTAGTAATTATACTATAAAGGTATAATGAAATTTATTAAATGGAATTAATAACCTTGCAAAGTGATTTTATGTAATTGTTATATCTTTTGAGATACAAATTTGAGAGAACATGACTTAGGTATGGATTACTCATTTAATTAATATATGATTTATGTTGATGAATAAATAGTTGATTAAATTTGAGAAAAGTGAGTTAGATAGTGTTGATAGACATGTAATTTATTATTTATATAAAGAAAGATTAATTAATTATATTTGTGTTTTTATCTAATTTTTAGGAATATGGTATATATTTTCTATTTTGTGACATTATAAACTAGTGGGTAATCCCATTTGATGGTTAAACATAGAGTTAATTTTTTGGGGAATATATAATCTTGTTGATATTTAATGTCTTGTAGATTGAAATAGGTTATGGGAACATTATTCTCTTGATTAGGTTATATACATACTTGGGTTTATGATTATAACAATTATTAATTTTGTTTAAGGAGGAAAAAGTTTGATTTTTAGAGCATTGTGTTCAATTTTTTTTGTTTTATTATATTTTAAAAAAGTTCATTGTAATTTAGGACCTCTATTTTGAGAAATACATTAAGAATTATTAGAAAACCCAACTCTATGTAACCTAGGATGAACCAATAATGTTATAGGTTAAAATAAGATTGATATAGGTTGAATTAAAAGAATTATAGGAAAATTTTATGATAAGGGTTAATGGGTTTAACGTTGAAGCAATTTTATGTTATTCATTATGATAATTACCCCATGTTGATAATTATTTTCCACTTATTTAATCAATCTTGGTTTTTTTATTGAATGAAAATAAAAATTACAATGGGTGGGAGGGACAATGTAGATTTTACATTAACAAAAAATCCAACAAAATGGGGGATGAAGTCAGAAATCTTATGATTATTCCAAACTAGCTATCAAAAATGTGATTTAAAATGCGAACATAATAGAAGTAAAAAACACACTAAAGAAGATAAACCTGGAGTATAATGATATTTTAATTGATGAAGTTTATGTGTCACACAAATTTTTGGGAAACATAAAATTTATTAAAATCCATTCATTAAATTGCAAGTGTGATTGTCATTTTGAGAACCAATGTCCCAATCCAAGGACCAATAATGGATATAGTCACCGAAAAACCATGGGAATAAGGAAAGTACTATAAAATCCCAACTAATTAATTAAATATTAATCTTCCACACTAAATTTTCTATAGTACTATGTCATGTACGTTTTCATAAACTACTGGATATTGAGTAATAAATAAAAACCCATTATTTCATTATTATCATATAAATAATTTTAAGGTTTTGTATGATTTTATTCCTTATGGATCTAGATCTAAATACCTTATTATAATTATTTGTGAATTTTGTAATTGTTAAGAACTCTTTATGAATACCTTATAATGATTTTTTATATAAATAAAACTCATTCCACATCCAAAATAATCCCATGATCATCTAGCATTGTGTGGTTTATTATGAGTTCAATATATAAATTACTTTGATCATATAAGTCCAATTATAAAGTTGAAATTTATTTTTGGTGGAGGGGGGGTGTAACACCCCAAAATTATAATATATAAATATCTTTTAATAATTCAATGTGTTAGTTAGATTTCTCTTCATGAAAAATTGAATTTAAACGAAATCATGATATATTTAAATAAAAATAAAAATAATAATTATGACCATTAAAACATAACCATTGAATTATAGGGAAGGAATAATGGTAACCGACTTATAAAATATATGTATATTTAATATAAAGGATACTATCAATATTTATGAAATTAAATTATTTTACCAAAAAGGACTAATAATATTATTTATTTTTTATAAAAATTTGTTTTTAAAATTTTTTATGAAGTATTTATATCTATTTGAATAAACATATGATTAATGAATAATTATGTTTGATATTAAGAATTTGTTAACAAGAATTTATTTTTTAAATGATATGAAACATGAAAAACAACAATTGTATTTTAAAATTTCATTTTCCAATTAAAATATTTTTTAATTATACTTCGTGATTTTGTTCAATTGTTATATTTATGTATTTTAAAAATTAGAAAAAATTAAAATTAACTTCATTATTTAATTTTCCAAATAAAAATGACTTAGAATGAATTATTTAGTTTTTTTTGAAAATGTTGGTTTTAAGTCAAAAAATACATGATTTATAAAAATTATTATTTTCCTGGTTTTTTAACTATTTAAGCATAACATAAAATATTTTAAAACCACTAAATTATTAAAAAATTTAATTAATAAATAAAATTATTCACTTTGAAATATTGTTTTCATAGAAAACCTAAGATAGACTTTTTTAGGGCTCAAGTAAAATGCGACTTAAATATATAAAACTATTTTGGATCTTCTATTTAATTCATGTATTTTAAAGTAAAAGTTCAATTTTGGATTAATTTTTAAGCCTAATGCCTTTAAGTAAATTCCTAATATATCAATTTATGGCTCTAAAATAAATAAGCATGAGAAATTTATAATTTATAAATGTAAAATCTTAATAACATTATTTTTTTAAAAAAAATAGTTTTACACACTTATGTGTTTTTATTTTAAAAATCATTATTCTGTACTATAGAAATTTTTGTTTTATAAAATGTTTTTCAGATTTTAAATCATAATTTTCAAATTATTCAATCAAGATAATTTTAATTTTCGTTATTAAAATTAATCACTAAAGTTAAAAAATATTTAGCCTAGTAAAAATAAAAGTGGTAGATTGTCTTTTAATAAAGTGAAAATGTATTTATTTTTTAAAAATTGTTTCCAAATAGATTTTAGATGTTTATAATCCAAAATAAACATATTTTTTCATATATATTATTTTGAATCCATTGACCCTTTAATTATAAAATTAAATTTTTGAAATTAAATTGGTATTTCCATAACAACCATTCTCTTCACTTATAAAAAAGAAACCCTTAGAATAATTAAAGAAACACATATAATTCTAGTTAATCAATTAAAATATGCCATTTTAGTTTCGATTTAACCCTTTCTAATTTTCAGAATATTCTATTCACCATTAGTTTGCATTAGGCCACCATTCTTATTGAGACTTCTAAGAAAAATTCACATCCCCGATGTGAGTATCATCAACTACTTATATTTAATTATTAATTATATTCATTTAAATTTATAATTTGAAAAATAATTTAATGAGAATAATATAATTTATATACTTTAATTTTACTATGTTAAGGTTATTATCATTATTTTTTCATATACCCCTTCAGTTAAGAAAAAGAAATCCGTTATTTGTGAGATGTGAAGGCTACTGCCCCACATCGCAACCAATATTTTTTTTCTTGAACTTATTAAAAGGTTTTATATATGGATGATATAAATGGATAATTATAGTGTTTATTATGTCATTAATTTTATATCATTAAAAAATTATGAACCTGTTTATGACATGATCAATACATGATCATCATTAATTTAATCATTTAAAATAATCATACAATGAGCATAATAATTTATTAAAATTGTGTAATGTTATAGTATACATTAATTATAATTTTTATTATTTTAAATTATGATATATAAAAATAATAAAAACTTAAAAATAACATTATTATTCTTTTAGAATGATATTATAACAAAACCACCTCATAATGATTCATTAAATAAGGGTTCGTTTTTGTTTAGGTCTACTTAACAACTTAATTAAAAAATATGATGAATTTATATAATGAATGACTATGATAATATAATTTCTATTAAAATATTTTATAAATATGTCCATAATTTTTTTATGAAGATGTTATATCAATATTTAATCCATTAATTAAGAAAACAAACTTCAATCATCAAGAATCACCGAAACATGCTTTTTATTGATTTAATCTTCAAAGATAAAGAATAAGAAACATGTGAAAGGAGTTTAAACAAAACAATTAATTATTAATAATACCTAAAATTTTGTTTAATGATATATTAATGAATAAATTTTAATGATAGATGAAGAAACACACCTCTATTATGAAAATAATAAAAATGACCAAAACTATAAGCACCTGATGTAGAAAATTGATATAATTAATATAGATAATGACTAATTATAAATAGTATAAAAGAAAAATGTTATGATAAATTTTATTAATTAATTTATTAATATAGATATTTTATACATTGGGTTAAAGTACGTTTGTGGAAGTCAAGATAAGAGGTAAGGGGTTTCATCGAAAATTTATCTATGTGAGATGTGTTTGTTATTATACACCTAATTTAATTTATGTTTTGTATATAATGAAAATGTGATATTTAATATCATGAATTATATTTTAATCATGGTATTTTATGTTCAATTACAATCCCTCTATTTCAAGGGTTTTGATTAAAGTGTCACCCAAGATGCAATATTTTTCTTGGCCTTAATCTTGATTCGTTGAGACATGCTACATGTTAAGAACCATGTTTCCATTGTTTGGTGTATTAATTTACCACGGGTATTTTTATAATACAATTTATATTTAATGTGTTTTAATAGATTAATCAATTTCTCTTATTCAAGTGTCTAGTGAAATTTTTTTCCCCAGTAAAAAGTCATCTGTAAATTCAAATTCACTTATTTGAGTAATAATTTTTTATCTTGAAAATTGTTCTTATATTCTTGGTTTCTAACACCATAATATTTCTCTATTATTGTAGAATACTATTTGCAGAAATGATGTTTTAATAAAAAAATGATTTATTTCTCCTTTTATTATTTGGGTTTTCAACCAAGGTAATTTTGAGTATTAAAAATGTCTCATTTTATAATCAAATGTTTGGGATCCAAATTTCCCATAAAAAAATTATTTAAATTTAAAGGATATATCATTGGATATTATTTTAAAATTAAATGTTTAAAATGAGTTTTAAATTCACCTTTTTTAAAAAAAATTTTCAAATGAGTTCTAAATTCATCTTTTATGTTAGTGATGAAAATATTTTCTAAAAGATCTTTTATGTTTTCACTTGAATTTTCCTTTTAATTTTCAAAATTATTCACCATAATAGGGTTTATATTTCTCTATTTATTCTCTCTCTAATATATATATATATATATATATATTGGTCGCATGAACTCACGATAAAAATCAATCTGATTCATGATACATTGTTGGGTTGTATCGTTCATGATTTTTTTGCAAGGTAATTTTTAATCTAAGTCAATATCCTTCTAGGATTACATTGTTACAGTAGGTATATTTTATTTTGAAATAATATACCTTACTTCTCAAGATGTATTATGATAATTATTTAATATTTCTGAATTATTTGTATAATAATTTCTATATATGGTGTGAACATAACATTTCACATATTTTTTATTGGATGATTTTCACCTAAAAAGATTGTTAATTTATAGACGTGGGAAAATGTATTGGTTTTATTTTTAATGTTATTACAATACAAAAGATTATTTGAATGTTGAAACTGTAATGTTTTACCATTCAAATTATTTCCATGGGTGGGTTATGATCATGTTATCCCTTTTATTAAGGGTAGAAAAGTATCAATATTCTTGATTATTATTGAATACCAACATAGTTTGATTATGTATTGGATTTATGTATTTCTCTATATATGGATAACCAAGATTTATGTAGTAAGAGGTTACTTAGATAATGATATTAAAGGTACTAATGAATGTTATGGATAATTCATTAGAATTAACTAGTTGATGGATTGGTTCCATAATTATTTATCCCTTTGTTACATCAATAGGTTCCATGAGACAAAACTGGTTTTGGTATTTGGTGTATACCTACCCAATTCAATAAGATGTACTAACTACGGTCTTGATGAAAAGTAATGTGTCTTGGAATAGTGCCTCAACATCAAGTTTTTTTGTGTACGTCATTATGAATTCCATCAGTATGTGATTGGTATTATTGATATCCGGGTTTTCATTTATTTTCATGGGTATTACATAATTTCAATTTCAAGTTTATTATGGATTCGTGCTGATTATTAATTCCTACAAATAGGGATTCATGTTGATTACCAATTCCTATAATAATAGAACAAGTGAAAGAATTTGTGGGAGATATTGAATAATTTTTAGGGATTAATTAGTTTCATATAAAACAAAAAAATGTCCATTTGATACTAAGAACATGGGATTTTCTAGTTATTTTATTCTAAATTATATATATATCTATAATATAGAAATATCTTTAAAAATTTAATATATTATATAATATTACTTATTTTTTAATTAAGGATGGGTATATAGATGATTTTATAGCTACTATCAAAGTGAGTATGTGGAGTATGTGTTTATATCACCAAATACTGATTGTGGGTTTTGTGAATCATAATAGTTTACTAATAAGAATCATAAACATGTTACAAAAGTCAAATTTATTCATTATTTCCATCATTATAACCATCCTTGTTAGGTGAAAATGAAAAATTAATAACATCACTTTATAGAGGCGGTGTTCCATAGGTAGTCACGAGTGAAATTATAAATTTTAAATATATAAAAAAGTAAGATGATAAGTAATATATTATCTTTATAGAATCAGGATTATTTAATAAGTATAATATATATTCATTTTTTCCATTATTATAACCATCCATATGACCCTAATATGAAAAATGAAACACTATATTCATAGAGGTGGTATTCCACATGTATGTACAAGCTATGTTTTCAATTATCAGAATTTTTAAAAGGTGATAAAAAAGTCTTGTACCATAATCATATTAACGTTTTTGCATATAGAAGATAACATATCTATTTTTTCATCTTGTTGAGAGTACCACATTGGGAACTTTTTTACCTTTTAAACTTGCATAACTTTTAACTCTTAAACATGTTAGGATCATGATTCTACTTTTCTATTTTAATTATGAAATACAATTACATGAAATTTAGTAAATATAAAACACAATATTTATACATGTTTCACTAATCAGTAAGAGTATATAGTCCTTTTCATGGTTGTTAAATTATCCAATACAATATAACCAATAGAAAACAACCCTTTAATTTGGTAATATTAAGAAGGTAATAACTATTCAACAACATCTCACTATATTCAATCAAGAGTGATATTTTTATAGTTCTTGTATGATTATTTATACATACTATTATGACACTTTTCTCTATATTTATAATGTTATTTGTAACACAAAGGAAGTATTTCACCAGATTAGACTTCTTTATGATTTCATAGCACTACCTTAATCATATACTAGCATATTTACTTGTTGATTCACAACAGAAGGAAAAAAATTACATCATATATTCACAGTAGAAAGATAATATTATATTACCTTTTTCACTTATTATATTTAGATTAATATATATATATATATCTCCTTTTTCTTCTTCTTATGAAAACATATATTACTATTACTATCTTCTCTTCTTATTCTTCCATTATTATTCAATGTAGATCAAACTACAATATTTTCCCTTCTTTATTCTTGATAGAATCACAAAATTCCTTCATGATTATTGAAATAATGAATGTTTACCTAAACATCATGACAATTACTTATTCTTCTTTAATATAGCGTCAACAGTGAATTTAGTGTCAGTATATTCTTATTTCAATTGAATATTTTCAAAAAATAATTATAATTCACTTAAATTTTCATATCATATTATGCTTGTATTTTAAATATTCATGTAGTTATCAGAAAACTCGATGTGAAACTAATTTTTTGGGGTTCATCCATGACTTATAATGTCCTCATTATCATGAATGCACCCTTCCTATGAGAGTGCATGTGATATCTTCGTTATGTTAGTTTTGAAAAAATATTCACATAATTTCATAAAAATGTCCGCACTTCCTTCTTATTTATGAATGCTCATGTATGAAAAACCTCTATATTCTTCCTGATTATTATGGAGTTATTAATACCATGTTATATGTTTTTAAGAAATCCTAATGCTCGCATGGTCACTTATTATATTCATGAAAAATATAACGGTTGATCGACATATTACACCAGTTTTTTACAAGAACAATGTATTCTTATGATCTTAATTCTTGTAAAAAACTATTTTCTTTATTAAACTCTATGAAAATGAAGATAGTTTTATTGTCTAACCATTTAGAAAAGGGGATTTTTGAAAACTAGTTTTTTGGGAAACTGTGAAGGATGAAAAACTTATTATATATTTATTGACCTAAAACAGTGGGAGTATATTAATCATACACTAGACCATGGAACCTATTTACCAACATGTAGTTGTGAAGGATGGAACACAACATGATAGTATGGGAGTATACTTCTTCATCCAAGTAGGTCACTATTTCTATTCTCATAAAAAATTAGTGCACCAAACTCCCCCTTTTCATATATCTTAGTGGCTCATAGAGTACTATGATTTCTCATATAAGTGATATATGAAGAAACTATGTTTTTTTAACAAAAATGATATTTTTTAGATAAAGCATGAGAAAAAATATCATTTTAATCCTTCATACAATAGTATTTTGAGAGCGGTTTCACCACCAATTTTCATTATTTTTCACTAACTAAAATCCTGTAAATAAATCAATGTCAATAAAATATTTTAATACCTAAGGATATTAGTGTTTGAAACTCATGAGGGGTTCCTTATTTTTTTTCCTTATTTTTGTTACATTCAGTTATAAGGAATATATTCTTATGATATTATACCCCACGTGAAGATGATGACAATCAAATGATCCTCTTATTCTCAAATTCATTCTTTAGGATTAGAACAACGTAACATAATATTTCTTCAGTAGTTATCACAAACATTGACTTATCACATGCATGAAATATATATATTTCATGCATGGCCTCATATCGATCCAGAATGTTTCTCCCCTTTGACATAACAATGTACGGTGTTTGGGGTATTATTATATGAACTGTAGATTTGGATGGAAAACAATAGATATGAATTGAAAGGAAATTATTTGGAAGGAGGTAGAATATGATTCCTATGGTTGGTTGGATGATGGAAAAAATTTTAATCCAATGTCATAGGAAGTGTATGTATGTTATTAGAGGAAGAATAGTAGCCACATACCTAGTCACCCCACATTAATGTTTTTTCCTTGGTTAAATATTTTAAATATGATAACACTCTTCCACTTCACCATCAAACTTAAAATGGGGTTTACCACTTCCAACACACCACACATGCTCTCACGTTGCAATTCCACCCCACAAAATGGATTTGGTACCTCAATGAACATAACCATGAAGGTTATAAATGTGTTTTTCTCACACACTCATGTGTTTCCTATAATCGCTCCCTATGGGTGATATTCTCTCCTCACCTTCCACCACGGACCAGCCAAGTTGACTACCTCCAACATGGTTGACCCTCAGGTCCCAAATATATGGTTTAGGTGGTATCTAGTTGGCTTTTGGTTGGCCATATTTTCAATAAAGTACATACATAAAATACTTATAATAACTATAATTATAACAATTAATACAAATCCATTTAGAAACATCGTCACATTCAAAATAACACATTAAATAATTATATACTAGATGAAATTATCTTTAATTCCAACTTCTCCTTCCCCAAGAAAAATATTATTTTGTAAGACCTTCTTATTCCACCTATTTTTCTTTTGAAATATTAATTTTTAAGATCTATTAATCATGCAATCATTTTTATTCACATAGTCTTCATTGTTGGAACCAATGTGTCAGTTCAATGAACTTAGTGAATTTTGAATTTTGAACAAAATAATTTTGAAACAATTTTTAGACTAAAACTCAATGTATTCAAATATGTGTCATGAAATATTAAGACCTGAAAAATTAAATTCACTTCTTCTTCATTGAATCTTCTAAGGTAAATCAAATTTCTTATCAAGATTAAATATTTATTCTTAAATTTCCAAAAAAATATTCATTAAAACTTCTTCACCATATTAAAATCAATGAGATCATTGAAAACCATTGAAAACGATTAAAAATAAATACAAATCATATAATAATTTTCTCAATAATATCCCCTTTTTATTTGTTGGAAATATATTTACAGTTATTTCCAAATGAATATTTCATTATGAGAATCTATCCCTTTTAATTTTATAAATATTTAATTTCAATTTCTTTCCCCCTTATAAAAAATAAATAAAAAATTTCATTGGAAAATAGTATCAGTCCATACTTGATAAATGTTCAACCCAATATTTCACTCTAATTCTATGTGATCCATGATTTGTAAAGTAAATAATAGGAATTTATTTTCACAAAAAATCTATCCTTTACAAACTAAACATGATACATAATGAAATGATCAATCAAATAATTGTCATCAAGGGGTTTCCACCTTTTTCTAGGACAAAGAAGAAATTTAATTTGAAACTTTGGAAAGATTAATCAACCTAATACTCCTACACTAACTTCAATAAGTAGATCAAAAAACATTCACATGTGATAAGAAGGATAAGTGGGCTTGAATCACTTCCATACTCAAATTTTTTTTATTCCATTAAATAATTAAACTACTCTCCCTTGGTGTTATTTTTTATTTTTTTTTTAACTAAGGATGAGAGATTAAGAATGGAAAAACTTTTTCAATGACATGATCTTCATGATGTTTTCAAAATAATTAGATTTATATAAGAGAATATTTTCTAGAATATTTTTCATTTTTATCCATTTGTATCTACTCAAGGTAAACACTCCTAAACATATCAATAATGGAAGATATCTTCAAAAATGAATTTAAAGATGATATAATATAGAGAATTCACAAAAAATGGATCTTTAACTTTCCACTATCCATATTTTACAACATCCAGAATTTCACCAGGAATTATCTTCTTTGAGAATTCACCTTCTGAACACCAAATATAATATCAAACCAAGAATGTAGATTCTTTAAAATTATTGTATAAGATATGAAAACACTTTTTTAAAATTCAAAAATAATGAATATATATCATATTTGTATTTTAATACTAATTAAGGAATCATTCAATGATGATAAAATCTTCATCTTTACTATCATAAATTGATAGTAGTCACTAATTCTTAGGTTATACCCTTGGAAACATGATTCAAATTAAATTAAATAAATTATAAAGACAAATAAAATAAAAAATATAATGGGATAATTTGGATCCTTCCTTAATTTTAAATATGAACAGAAATGATTATATAGTTTTCTTAAACATGTTTTTATATTTCTTCTAGTATTCTTGCTTTCACATCTAAACTTCTATTCTGATTTATATCGGGGCATCATGGATCTCTTAAAATTAGTTTATACTTTATGTGTAGAATTATTTTTCATAACAACTTCCATGAATGATTTATTATTAAACCTCATAAGGACTAATTATTTTTCTTGAATAGTAGTTAAATATCCTTTTTTACAATGCCCAGCATTGTCACATCTGTCACATCAAACTTATTTAACACAATAGTTGTCTTGTGTTATCAAATTCTCATATAATTTTTCTTCATCACGCGGAATAATTTATTTTTAACTATCTTTAACTTGCACATCTTACATTTTCTATATTCTCTTGAAATATTCTAGAAGGATTTATAAAATGTCAATAGTAAAATTGGAATCTTGTTTGTAATTTTCACACTAATTATTCTAAGTGACATCACACTTTTTTTGGTGAATCAATTTTCTTCATATTATTGGATTTTGAATCCAAGGTCTTATTACCATTCATATTTGATACCTTCTTGGGAGAATTGTATATATTACATTTTTCAATTTATTCCCAAGGTTGATTCTTCATTCCATGCCAAATTTTGTTGTATTATTTTATATTCATCTTTGTATACATATTGATATGAGAATTCACCATTCTTGTGACCACCATCTTTTCTATCATAACATGTTTAATAAAAATTTCTAAAATCATTATAATCATTAATATTTTTCATACATGGTGTATGTTTCTTCTTCGTATTTGGTTTTCTGCCCCTTGATATGGGAATTACTTTTCCTTTTACATTTAGAGGATTATAAAAAAAATATAATGCACAATGGAAGAATATATTACAACAACAAAATTGAACCACAAACCTTTATGTTCTTACTTATTCTATTGGATATTTTAGGTTTTATTCAAAACTTGTTGGGATCTTCATGGGGAACTAATGTCAATACTATTTTTTATATTCATCATAGTAATGGTGGTTGGGTTCTCATCTTCTTTCTTCATCCATACTTATTAAGATTTTTTTTCAAATATACAGTATTCATGAGAATTTATTTTAATACATTATCTGAATATGGTATGAATGATACCTCTTTTATTAAAAATATTTGAGATATATCGTTGAAAGAATTAAGGATATTCTTATAACATGTTGGATGCCTTTTAGCATTAAAATTCTCCAATTATCATTGAGTAGTAACAAAAACCAAGACCTTCTTTTTTGAAGCCTAAATATGAGTCTTCTCAATACTGTCCAACTGAACATACAATTCTATATATCTCATATTGAGGTTTTTTTTCTAATATTCAGTCATGATAAATTTCTCTTCACAACACTTCTTTATTATTTTAAATTCGTATTCATGTATTTTAACAATGTTTTGTAACAAATAGTGAAGTTCCTTGATCTTCTTGATTTTTTATTCAAATTCTAAATCCTTAACAAGAATGTTATTTTTCAAATTTTATTCAACTATATGGATATATTATTCAAGATCCATCTTGACTTCCTCTTTCTCATTAACTTATTTTATCAATTTTTAGGAAAATATTTCAATATCCCTATATTATTGTTCAAATGATTCAACCTCTCTAGAGGGATTTAAATATTCTATAATTTTTTCCTAGAAATCCTTCTCTATGTTATATAATTTATATTCTAACTTCGTGATTTATTCTTATATTGTTTGAAATACTCAAAAATAAGTGATATTGTTTCTGTGGGAAAAAATGTGGAATATCACTTAATAAATCAACTGATATATCTTGAGAATTTTCAGACCATTCATCATCACTAGTTATGCTAGGATTCTTTCCTTGAAAAGTTTTTGTATAATAATTTTCATATACCTCAGGATAACTTACCATTATTGATTCACTTGAGGTAGGAATAATACAATTCTACTTGGTTGAAACATTAACCACCTTCCCTTAAATTTCTAATCATGATATGCCTTTTTTGTTTCCAAGGAAAAGAGATGATGGTACTAACTCTTCTTTAGATAAATGGGATCTATTTTTCGGCTTTATTTTATATATATTTATCCAGTTGTTCATGGTCTTAGAAGATATAGAATCTTGTTATGAGATAACTAAATCATTCCCAAAAAATCACTTAATTGTTAACATATGAAAGAAACTAAAATATTAAAAGGATAACAGCCCCTAAGTAGATAATCAATTCATGGTAAACTTACTCTCTGATACCAATGGATAGGTTCACATTGTGATATAATAAACACTATGGGGGGGGGAGTAAATTAGAGTTGCAAATTTTTTCACCTTTTAAAATATTTATTGATTTCACCTCATTGAATTTTTAGGATCCTAATTATATTATTATATTTTATTTATTAGATGAATTTATCTGAATGTTGGTAAAAATGCAACATAATATTTTTACCAGGTTGACGTTCCCACAAGAGTGTCTAGTCCTTGGAATGGTTTGTAAATAATCCATTACCAATATATTACTAGATAATAATATTTTATTGTTGTTACAAAAAATAGAGAATAACCATTATTTAGCATCACACTATAGTATGTTGAGGGTAATTGTTTTACAACTCCTAACTATTTATTTATACTTCATATGAATGAACTAGTCACCTTATTCTTAGGTACTTTGTAACGAAAATAATTTCATCCCTCATATTAGAATAATAGAGGGTCTCAAAATTCTTTTTTTGTTATTACCCTATCTTTTTAAATTGTTTATTTCATAATAGTAGAAAAAAAATTACTTTTCTATTCATAGTATAAAACTGATACACTAATCTTTATTATACAATTATTATTCTATTTATATATATGTACACATATCTCAATCATTCTTATTTTTTTTATGAAAAATGATATGCACAATATTTTATTCTTTTCTTCATCTTCCTTTCTTATTTAGTGTTGAGAAAACTACATCGGTTATCATTATTTATTATTTCTAGAATCACAAACTTCCACCATGATTCTAAAATAGGGAATGTTATTCTCAACATCATCAAAGTTACATTATATTTAATATAAAATCAAAAATGAATTTAGTATTAATATCTTCATAGTGTAATTGAATAATTTGTAAACACTAATTACATGAAACTGAATCTCTCACATCATATTATGCATAGAATTATATCCAAATCCCATGTGAATCTAATTTTTTTATTGTTCATGCATGTGTTATCATGTTCTCATTATCCTGGAAGAAAAAATTATGGGAATAAATATGTGATTTCTCAGTTCTATTTTTTATGAAAACCTTTTCCCATAATTTCATATATGCGAGGGGAATACTTTTTATTCATGTAATTTGAATTTTTTTAAAACCACTATATTCTTCATGATTCCTCTAAAGGAATTACAATTTTGTTATATGGTTTCCACATAGCCCCACACTCTCACTATCTTTTATTATCTTTGATCAAACCAAAAATTGGTGGTTGATATATTGTGAATTTGTTTTGCATAATTTAGGCTCAATATATTCCTTATTGCATGAAACTATAATATTCGGGAAACTCAAAACATAAAAAGAGGGTTCTTCTCTTCATCACATTTAAAAAATGTGCTTCATGAAAACTAGTTCATCATGAAACTATGAAGATCACAAATTCCTTCAATACTAGTTCATGTAACATAATGGGAGTATATTACTCATGAACTGGCTCACAGAACACACTAATCATCATGTAGAAATAAATGATGAATCATGACATGAAAAAACTGAACTATTTTTATTCATGCATGAATTCCATGGTTATTCTTCTTCATGAAAATCAGTGCGTGGAACACCCCTTCTTCATATAGATTAGAGGGTCATAGAATTCTATTTTTCCCTTCATAAAATAAGCTTAGAGATACTTTTTTTGGAAGAAATAGATTTATATGATAAAATGTGATTGGTAGAATCATTTTCCTCTTTGCACCATCAAAATTTATGAAGTGGTTTCACCACATATCTTATTTTTCACTCACTCAAATCCGCTAAATAAAGCTGTGTTATTAAATGTTTTTAATTCTCGGGGATATTGGAATGTTAAAATCACATGGGTTTTATTATTTTTATTCTCACACTATGTGGAATCGAGTTTTAAGGTGTCTCCTGTAATGTGATGACACCTCATGTTCATGTTAGGATAATCACATGCTACTCCTATGAGTGAATTCATACATAAAGGATTAAAACATTGTAACTTCATATCACCACAATACCTATCATATACTTAGAATTATCAAGTGAATATAAGACATAGATTACATGTATTTCCATAGATAAATCTTCAATACATTATCCCATTAACATCATAATGGAATTTGAATGATTTATTATTAATCAAACATTAGAGTTGGGAAGCGAACACTGGATATTAATGACAAAGTAATTATTTTGTGGGTGGTAGAAGACAATGTATCATTTTTATTAGATAATTCTGATCATATTAATAAAATAACCTATAAATATACGAATGTTTTTATTGGATGAATAGTAACTACGCAGATATCCATACCAAATCAATTTTTCTGTTAGGATAGGTATTTTATATAAGATAATGCGTTCTCAATTCACTATCAATACAATAGAGAGGTTCAACAACTTCCACACACCACACATGCCCTTAGGTCACCATGTTGCCCCACATGGTGGATTTGGAACCTTTATTCACACACCCATGTGTGCTTTATGAGTGTTATGGTCACACCCAACAACAGTTTATCTAAGAACTCCTTTATGGTGCTATGTTATCCTGGTCTTTCACCATAGGATAGAAAGGATGACTACCTCCTTAATGGTTGGACATCCGGTCCCACATATTTGGTTGAGGTTTTTTATAAACATTGTTTCCTTATAAGAATTTTAAATAAACGATGAAATATTTTTGGATCTAGGAATAGAGACAACACCCTATTCTGAGGCCCAGTTAGCCAAAAATTAACTTTATAAATATATTTTATATCATGTGTTTGTTGTTTTTTATAAACAATTATATATATTCTAAATGGATTATTTAATAAAAAATATGGGACCATAATTGAATCTGGAGCACTGGGATTGCCCTAGTTGTAATCAAAAGTTGGTCGGTGGCAGATGTTAGGATGAGGAAACTGTTGGTGGGTATGTTAAGTAAATTAATTAAATAAATTATTTAATTAATTTATTTAATACCCAATCCCTAATATCCTCAATAAATATATGGTTATGGAAAATATATAGGGTTAACAACACAAACTTGGGATTGTTTTGGGGGGTTCTGTTAACATTCACTGTAAAATCGAGATCAAATGATGGCCAATGAATAGATTGACATGATTTGATCTACAATGACCACCGCCTGACATCTTCACTATTAGAAAAATCATTACTCACCAAAAATCAATCCAAATCAAGGAAAATCATTAATTGTTTTAGTTTCCTCTTTATTTTAAATTAAGAAGTTAGGAATATTGAATCTGATTTTATTTCATGGAAAATTTCAACCCTCTCATGAGCCCCATCGATGAATAAATTTGTTAATCAATTTATTATTAATTATTATTATATGTTTCTAAACCTATATTAAGAGTTTAAAATATTTGTACAATAATTATTTAAAAATGATTATTATAAATATTTTTATGGTACTTTTCCTTCATATTTCTTATCGTTCTTCATAATGGGCTTTTGGGGCTGCAGTTCGACTTTTCTAGGTGGGTTCGAGTGTGATCGAACGACCAAATTCAAAGTACATTCATGTTAAATGAATTAATTTTCAAGTTATGTTTGGATTATGATAGATTTTGGGATTGATATGAAGAATCCCATTGATCTGGGATCTAGGACTGAGTAGTAGAAATGGAAAATGCATGAGGTTCATGAGGGCTTTGATTGGAGGATTAAAATTATGATTTCCGACCACTGGAGGGCTTAAATAAACGACTAAAGGTGTTTTCCACCAACATTGGTCAGTTAATGTGTATATTTTATGGAGGAGAGTCTAGATATAGATATACCATGAGTATTTTAGGGCTTCTATGAAAATAATGACTATACACCATTTATTCTGAATAACACATTGTGTGTAGTCCCCTGGATGCAAAGACTAGGTTTTTTGGGTGAGTTAAATATCATTTTTGTGTAGGACCCCCACACGCTCTGTGAATCAGTGATGGAAGCATGGAATATACTCTGATATTACATGAATACAGATAAGGCTAGGTGTATTCCCTTTATTGGTACACGGACAATGTAAACAGAAATGGCCAAGAGAGCACGAGCATGGCCCAGGTGGTATATATACATCATATAGTACCCTGAAATTAAATATAGTACTATAGGGATATTGAGTTGTGTACTAGAGAGGACATGTCTAAGTATAGGAGTGAGGCCACACACCGTGTGGACCCCCAATACAACTTGTACTTCCATGCACAACTTCTATCTCTTATATATATATATATATATATATCATTTTTTGGACTTGAATTATGGCCCTCAAGTAGCTTATATTGGGTTTTCTTTGTATAGAAACTCATGGTGGTCTTTGTAGTGAATTTTAAGATATGATGTGATATGTTTCGAGCATCATGTTTCTATAGAAGGTTCTGGACAATGGAAGTGACCAAGGACAATTAGTGAGAGGTTGGGTTAAGAAATACCCCTATCATACAATGGTTAGGGTCCTCCATACACCTTTATCTATCTACAGAGTGGTGCCCCCAAGATGAACTAGTGTTCATGTCCTCTATTTACCACGTGATGCCCCTTTAAAGACATGGGTCTGGGTACTCTATCTACTGAGGGGTACACTCTAATGAACTAGGGAATGGGTCCTCTATATAACTAGTGGTACCCCTTGATAAAATAGGTCATGAGAACTCTATCTATCTAATGAGTGGAACTGTATGAAAAAAATCCCTCAAGGAATCCTCTCTGTGTTTTTGGGCGTGATTGCATTTGTTAACGAATCCAGATTACCGAAAATGAGTATGGTAGGTGTTTTCAAAATCACGTGTTTAAGATGACGCAATTTCCTAGTGTTTTCCAAATTTTTGGGCCTCAAAATCAAGAGTTTGTTTTGGAAAAGGATTATTTTCCATGTAGGAGTACACAATTCATGGAAAACATAGCATAGTTAATGGATTGCAAAGGGTATACATAGAATGATGAAGTAAATAGGGAATGTAATGATTTCTTTATAGTAGTGGAATGCATACCATGAATAATTGTACACAGACCACGTAGGGGAAATAATTCACATGATGAAAATGGTTTGTCGGAAGGATTGTGATTTGTGGAAGGGAAACTGTTTGCAGATGGATTGTTGTTTATGGATGAGTGGTAGTGATTTTTTTATTGAAGGAATCAACTACCTTAAAAGAACAATGATGTTACATAGAACATGAAGGGAAAATAGTTCATGCGAGAAGCACAATATGTGGTGAAGGTTTTACCACATCAAAGATTTGAGTAAAAAGGTTTAACAATATTTATTGATCTATTTTCCTATATATAGACTGTTATTCCCATCATTACATAGAGAACTAATTTTATTAGATAAAATCATCTATCTGGGAATAAATTCAGAAAAGTCCTAAGCGATTCTTAAGGGCGTATTTTGTGAATGAGAGA
This sequence comes from Viscum album, assembly GCA_963277665.1. NCBI lineage: Eukaryota > Viridiplantae > Streptophyta > Magnoliopsida > Santalales > Viscaceae > Viscum > Viscum album. Next base: position 1,359,910,051 of record OY728152.1, on the reverse strand, counting down.
GTCCATAGCGAAGTGATTCCTCAAAGGGTGAAGTAGTTCACTGAATCATTTTCACTAAATGGTTTTGCGGGAAACTATATCCCATAAATGAAGAAGATTCCATGGAGGAGAGGTAGTACGAATTACATTAAATGTATGTGAATGAGTGGTTTTCCATAAAAGAAGAATCTGTATGCATAGTAGGTATGGTCCAATTAAGCAGAGGTGGTTTGTAAAGAATTAATGCCACACAGTGTAGCATAGTTCATAGTGGAAGCATCAAAATATGAGAATGACTCAAGAAAGTTCGTGAAGGGACCAAATGATTTATCAAAAGAAATTTATGCCTACTAAAAGTACCCAGAAAATTGGTTTTAATTTATGGGTGAAAATGAGACTTCAACAGATCATCTACCTATAGTTTAGGATGCATGCTTTCATAAAAAGGAAGGTACTTGCAAGTCCATAAACTATGAGTGGATTCCTTCCTGGAGTGGTGAGAAAATAAAGAGGAAGACAATGATCCTTTCCATAAGCAATGAGCCGAATAAAGATAGATAGGGAGAGACCCTTGAGAATTCATTGAGTAGACCCTAAATCATGTAATGGTTGTGAGTTTGGTCATATAAGTGATCTAGCCCAAGCCTTGTAATTTTTAAGTGATCCATAGTATATTTCTTAAATCATCATATTATCATTGTATTCTCTATAGACGTATACGAGTGTGGGTGAACCATTTAAATTTTTGTGTGTATCATCCATGATTTCATTTCTGTTCATATATTTCTATGGGAAGAAGAGAGAATATTGTTTTGTTTAACAAAGAAACAAAATACAAAGGGAAGTTGTTTTATCTTTCATTCCCTGATTCACCCCCCTCTAAGGGTATTTAACCAAATTAGACTAATAGGTACCGTCTGATAGACTTAAGTGTGGGTCCTCTACCTATTGGGTGGTACCCCCTAATGGACTAGGGCATCAGTCCTCTATTTATCTACTGAGTCATACCCACCTAGAATACTTGGGAATTGGTCCTATATATACTGAGTAGTACCCCCTTATAGACTAGGGTGTGGGTCCTCTATCTACAAAGAGATACCCCTTGACACACAAGAGATATAGTCCTCTACATGGATGTTTTTTCCCCCTGACTGTGCATCTTATTAGGCGGGTGTGGGTTTTCCACACGTTACTTATTCAAACATGTAACATGATTGGCCTTGATGATGGACCTTTGGAACTATTGGAAGACTCTTTTCGTAGCTTGGGTTTTGAAATAGAGATCTCCTGTAACACCCCAAGATTTTATGAGAAGTATTCTTTTTAATTTATTTGATGTATTGTGGTGTATGCTACACCAATATTAGCTTGTATTATACGCAACACCGTATTAGCTTACAGTATACGCAACACCATTCTTGGCTCGGGTTACACACAATTTCAAGTTCGTTTTGTGGAAATTATTCTACAAAATATTAAGTATAGATTTTGTTTAATTTATACATGAAATAAGTTTTGATTATGTTATATGAAACACCAAATAGATCTTTCACTACACACAGCAATGACTTGGCTTTCATTACATGAAATCACGGCCTTCCACGATAGCGTGTGTTGTACGCAATACCAAGTTTCACTAAACAAAATATTATTATAATATTATTATGAACTAGCCGTTATGAATAGTAATACCCACTTTTTGAAATTTTATAAATTTTATCTTTCAAAATGGATTTCATTTTTTGTTTCAGAATACCAAAATTAGCCTACGGTGAATTTTTGGTATTTTTCTGAAAACTTTTAATTTTTTATGAATAGTGAAAACACTGGGTTACTATTTAAAAAAAACTGAATTTTTATTTAAATAATTATTTATATTATTTAAATTTATTTTAGGTAAAAATTGATACATAATACTAATATAAGTTCAATGTAATTCATTTGAGTCATTTTATAATAATTTTAGAGATATATAAAAATTTTATTGAACTTTTCACCGTCTTTTACCCATCTCCTAGGAGAATTTAAAAATCTACATAAAACTTAATTTTACCACTTCTGTGAGTGGAATTTCGAAAATCCGAGAAACACGGTTAATATCAAGGAGTAAAATGTGGTTCAATAAGATAAAAATAATTTTTGGTGAATAGTAACTTTTTACTTTTATTTACCACGGTTACAAGTAAATAGGGTAATTAAGGGTAAAAATGATATTATTATTACCCTAAAACATGTCCTAATTCTATTGGATAAGTGTAATTCTACCAAAAACAACCTTAGGAATAAAATATGACCATTTAGGTCCACTTGGATTAGATTAGGACATTTATTATTAATTTATTTAAAGAAGTATACAAGAGATAAATTTGACCATAAAATTTCATTAGATATCCAAAAAGATTTCATACATAATGGTATTTTATTTATAATTTTTAGACATTAAATAATTTAATTTATTTATGACACAATGGTGATGCAGTAATTATATAAATAATGAAATATTAAAATAATTGATATTATAAATAGCCAAATAAATGTAATTTGAGACTTTTTATGAATTCAACTAATTTTATAGGTTAATATGACATGTTATTATAGATTTAATTAACATTTTTTTAACTAATCATGCAGTTATGAGTTTCACAAAAATCAATTAACAAATTGTGTCAAATTGGCATAAAATAGTTTTTTTAAAAAATATTATATTATTAATTGTTATTTTATTCCTAAAAAATATAATGTTAGGCCAAATGACTTATATGAAGTTATATATATTAATAATGAAACACTTGGGGTTCGTTTGTCTGGTTATAGTAAGTTTATTAACCATATAGTGTTAGGAAACAAGAAGACATGGTAAAAGTTAAATTATTTTACTTAGAGTTAAATCTAAAAGATAAGGTTGAAATAGTAACATAAACTTGTCTAACCCCTATTGGTTGAGAGGAGTTCGACCAATCCCCACTTTATATTTGAAATAAATCAATTTGGAGCTATTATAAACTGAATATGATTTTATTATAAAATAATATTTTAAGTTTTTCCAAATGTGCACCTCTCCTCCCTTATAAAAAGGGCACCCCTTACCTCTTCTCTTCACACCCTTTTGAGCCTTGAAGCTCGGAAAACCCCTGACAATTCCTCTTATCAACCTCTCTAGTTACATCATAGAGGTTCTGGTCTTGTCAAAAGACCAACTCTAGTGCCCTAAGAAGAAGTTTAAAGGAGGTGCGTCGAAGAAGAGGTAATCTCTTCTATCGACTCTTTCAAGTTTCTCTCTTCTTCTACTTCCTCTTATTTAGTTGTCTCATTATTAAGTAATAACATCAGTATTAATTTTATACTGATATGTTATTATAAATATGAAACAACCCTATTTCACCTTCTATCCATCCTACGGAAAACGAAATCACCGCGCGTGTGTACGTATGGAATACCGTCTCCACGCCGTGGTGTAATCTGTTTTCAACCACCACCTTACTTGGATGGGTATAATAGTGTAAATAAAAAACTATATATGATCATTGTAAAGTGATATTGATTTGGAAATATTATACATACACATCAATACAATTCCACGATCATGGGAATGATATCATCGCTCGTGCGTACGTACGGACTACCGTCTCCACGGCGCGATGAGATTCATTCTCCATGATTAACCATTCATGAATGATTATAAAGTATATATAATAAGTAATCATGAAATATATGACATAATAATGATACTGGATTTACATATATATATATATATGTATGTCATATACTTAATTCCATTCAATTCAATAAAGAAACGAAAACAACGTTCATGCGTACGTACGACCTACCGTCTCCATGAATGGTGTATTTCATTACATTTATCGATCTATCATATATATATGTATATGTGGAATATATATTATATATAAATCATGTTTTAAATTCTATAATTAAGTAAATCAGGATATAAGTAATAATATAAAGAACAAAAATTCAAAACACGTACAATAAATGAAATGATTTTATCCAAATCGCTGTTTTTACATAGAATTTACAAAAGAACGGGTAATATAGAGTCATAAGTGAACCATATATGATATCATAAACAATGAATATGATTCTATAATAAGTCAATGAAATTATTTATATCATTATACAGAAATTTTAGATACCTACGAATCATATCAGACATAAGGTAAGGGATAACTATTCCAATCTCGCTCTTATCCGATATTGTTTATTCATAAGTATTTAGTGGGGTTTTTGTTATCATACATGTCCCTATTTTATAATAATGTTTTCATGTATGTTTAATGGACCTTTTACCCATTTTTATGTTTACCACATGTTTTGAAAGGAATCTTACTTTTTTTTACCACGCGAGGAACTTTTTGACTTTTCCGACAAAAGTACGAGGAGAATGTTATTTTTAACTTATACGGCGTGAAAGGATTTTTTACGTTTTCATAACTCCTCATTTTCATGAAGATTACTCTACAAGATTTCATGATTATTTTCAACAAAACCCTTTTCTTGTAAAATTTCAAGGAATTTTTTGAAAAGAAAATGATTTTGATGAAGAAATGATATTTTCCTCAAGAAATCGTTTCAAGTGTTTTATCCAGACTATTTTCCATCTAAAATGACATTATTAAATATGTTTATGTTGAAATTATAATGTCTCTATTATTTACATGGTTTTATTTTTATTTTGATGAAATGATATAAATTTTTTTATATGGATTATGTTATGATGGCATGATTTTTAAGAATCCCATTCTATTACATGGGTTATGATGTATGATTTATGATTTTGTGGAACAAAAAAGAATGATTTCATTATGAGATGGGTGGGACCTATATCTCCCTCTAATGCATTGGGTAAAGATTTTTATCTCATGAGATAGACATGGCTAGAATGGTAAGTTAATCCAGTTCAGTAATACAGGACTGGAACGAGGAGTGAACTTGATTCAGAAAGGGACTTTGTCCACTAAGATGGTCTTGACAACAATGCCTTGGCTACTATGGAAATCATATCATGTTCTTAATGGTTTCCACAATCACATGTTTTTTCCCCATGATATTTTATCATTATTTATGTTCCTTTATGATATATTCCTTACGTACTTCCATGATTTATGTCTTTGCTCATGATTTTGATGTTTAGATTTTATGTTCAAGTTTTTGCATTCAAATGTTTATGGATTGTTTTATGTTCTCTATGTTTACCCTTATAGAGCATTTTCGCTCACCATTTTTATGTTTTCTTTTCCACAGGATATAGAGAAAGGTTTTAGGTAAGAAAACTAAAAGGGGAAGATCTTTATGGGAGATGCTGAAGATCTTTCACCATGATTAGAAGATTACGTTCCAAGTTTCCGAAGACACTAAACTAATACAATCTTTGGTTGTTTGTTTTTTTTTCATGTATTAAGTATTCCTCAAAAGTAATGTAATTTCCATGTACGTTAAGATATGGGTCTCTACAGTTCGTATCAGAGCAAAGGTTTACTTAGCCTTTGGAAAATAGGATGCGAAAACTTTAGCGAAATCCCTAGAGATATTTCTAAGGTATGTCTAGGGATGTCCCTAATGTTAAGTATACGTATAGGTTAGAGTTATAGAATTATGTTGATGATCATGAATAACCTAGGTTGAACCTATGGTGTCATGGATTAAAGAATTTTTGACAAATTAGACACCCCATAAGTGAATTTTTATGATTATGTGGTTCCTCGTTATTTTAACTGTTTCATATACTATGGTTTCTGGTCTTATTCAATGGAGGGAATGAGAAGGAATTAAGTTAACATTGATTCCAATGGACAAATTGGTGACTATGATCAACAAAATTATGTAACGCCTAGAGAGAATGATATTGTGATTATTCTGAATTAGTCATCTCGATATATGATTAACAAGGTGAACTTTAGTTGTATTCTTAAGTCCTCAAATAAGAGGAAGATGGGATTTTATGCATGTTCACATGGTGAGGAGCATAGAGAAAGGAAGATTGAGATTTCTAAATAAGGGAAGAAGAACCTTGAGGAATACCTCAAATGGAGGGGAAGATGTTATCTATGTGGAGAAAAGGGTCATACAGTGATAAACTGTTATGGAGTCCAATGTCTTATCTGCGGAGAACATGGGAATTACCCAACTCAATGACCTAACCTAAGAAGTTACTTCTAAATCGGAGAAGGACCTATTCCATGAAAATCATTGAAGAGGATGGATTGAAGGGATTATGTATTGAAATTCAATAATAATGTTGTTGAGGTACACTTATAGTTTATTGAAATATATGTGTATTGGTCCATTGTGGTTTTCTATAAGAATATAGTAGCGGTAACCATGAAAAGTTATTCAAATATTTTGGAATGCAGATGATATGAACATAATGAAGAGATAAGGAGAAAATAAATTATTTGATAGTAATCATGAGCTCATGATTGATATAAGGACTAAGTGATATCATGGTTTGAGTATATCGAATTTTAGGGATTTTTGTATGTGGAAAGAGTTAACTTTTTACACTAGTCATGTTTTCACTAAGGTTCTACGGTAATTCATGTTTCAAAAGAATGCATGATTAAGGTATTCACATGTTTGGAATGTGACCAAAAAAGTTATATCTTATGATATATGGGGGATAAATGATGATATTCACATGCTTGTTATGTGACTTTTCAAGTAACCATTTTCTTTATACTATGAGATTGAACAGATGTATTTTGGATAAGCCGAAAGATTAGAATGGATTATGTTGGACATATGATAGTATTATTTAAGGATAGAACTTATTTATCAATATTATTTCTAGAATGTTATAATAGTATAGTTTTAGAAAAAGGAAAACCCATAGGACGAGAAACAACCCGTCGCATCAGACAAGGATGTGGGAATCGAACCCAGAACTGAAGTGCAACATGACTTTATCGCATACCATTGGACTAGAGGAAGTACCTGGTTTGTAGAAACTAGTTTTATTTTATTAAGAGATTTGATAGATGAAGTATAAGTCTATTTTATAAACCATAAATGATTAATCCATAGATAGATGGACTTATGAATATTTCATAAATTTTGCTAAACTTTTTGCGATAGAAACAAATGGAATGACCTATCATTCTCTAGCATGATCTACTAACACTAATCGAAGGACAAATTTAACCTCATTTCTTTAAGAGATGAAGTGGAAATTGTTCAAGGCACGAAAAATGGTGAGATTTTACCAAAATTCGAGTAAGTATTTCTTTAAATTCAACAATTCTTTAGCATTAGGGAAATGATCTTGAAAACAAAAAATGTTGTCATAGTGCCCTCATATCTGATGAATCAGATGGTATCAGATGGTACCTTAGATCATCACAAATTTATGTCTTTGTGACTGTTGTCTTTATCATAGCCATGTCCTCTACCACTCTCCATAAAAACTTGATGGTAATATTTCTCTTCCATATCCATATTTTCACCTATTTTTTTCATGTGTTTAAAAGGCAGGGGCCGGGAAACAATGCGGGTGATGGCCCAGCCCACGAGTGGTTACGTGGTCAGGCATGAAGTGGCCCGAAAATCCCCTACCTTCCCCAGGCCCACCCAAGGGGTGAATCCCAGTTCCCCAACGGGGGCTGGTGCCGCGTAAACGCTTGGGTAACCGGCGTGCAATCGTGCACTGCGTGTGGTGAACATGCTTTTTAAAGCATACCCCCTGACAGGGTTCGAAACCCAGTGATGAGTTAATTTGGGTAATCTTTATGTTTCATACTTCACTTTTTAAAATTAAGTTTTAGTGTTTCTTTTTAAGATGTGGGTTTCTATGAAAGAAACTTTCAAGTAGTTAACCATTTACAACCCTGATGAATTCGAAGGGCGAAATTAATTTTAAGGGGGGTAGAATGTAACACCCCGAGATTTTATGAGAAGTATTCTTTTTAATTTATTTGATGTCTTGTGGTGTATGATACAAAAATATTATCTTGTATTATACACAACACCGTATTATCTTGTAGTATAGGCAACACCATTATTGGATCATGTTACACACAATTTGAAGTTCGTTTTGTGGAAATTATTATATGCGACATTAAGTATAGATTTTGTTTAATGTATAAATGAAATAAGTTTTGATTATGTTATATGCAACACCAAACGGAGATTTCACTACACGAAACCATAACTTGGCTTTCATTACACGCAATCATGACCTTCCACAATAGAGTGTGTTGTACGCAATACCAAGTCTCACTAAACGAGATATTATTATAATATTATTGTGAACTAGCCGTTATGAATAGTAATACCCAGTTTTTGAAATTTTATAAATTTATATTTCAAAATATACTTCATTTTTGGATTTGGAATATCAAAATTAGCCTAGGGTGAATATTTGGTATTTTTCTGAAAACATTCAATTTTGATGAATAGTGAAAACACTAGGTTACTATTTAAAAAAACCGGCTTTTTATTTAAATAATTATTTATTTTATTTAAATTATTTTTAGGTAAAAATTGATACATAATTCCTATATAAGTTCAATGTAATTCATTTGAGTCATTTTATAATAATTTTAGATATATAAAAATTTTATTGAACTTTTCACCGTCTTTTACCCACCTCCTAGGAGAATTTGAAAATCTACATAAAACTTAATTTTACCACTTCTGTGAGTGGAATTTCAAAAATCCGAGAGAAATGGTTAATATAAAGGAGTAAAATGTGGTTCGATAAGATAAAAGTAATTTTTGGTCAATAGTATCTTTTTACTTTTATTTACCACGGTTAAAAGTAAATATGGTAATTAAGGGTAAAAATGAAATTATTATTACCCTAACACATGTCCCGATTCTATTAGATAAGTTTAATTCGACCAAAAACAACCTTATGAATAAAATATGACCATTTAGGTCCACTTAGATTAGATTAGGACATTTATTATTAATTTATTTAAAGAAGGGATAAAATAGTTAAAATCAATGTTTAATAACTAAAGTATTTTTAATATAGGGTTATACATAAGATAAATTAGACTATAAATATTAATTAGAAAGATAAAAATATTTCCTACATAATTTTATTTTATTTATAATTTTTATATATTAAATAATTTAATGTATTTATGACACAATGGTGATGCAGTAATTTCCTAAATAATGAAATATTAAAATAATTGATAATATAAATACCCAAATAAATGTAATTTGAGACTTTATATTAATTACACTAATTTTATAGGTTAATATGAAATTTTAATATTTATTTAATTAAATTTTTTATAACTAATAATTCGGTTATGATTTTCACAAAAAACAATTACCAAATAGTGTCAAAATTGACAAAAAATAGTTTTTTAAAAAACTATTATATTATTAATTATTATTATATTCCCAAAAAATATAAGTTTAGAAAAAATGACTTAGATAAGGTTATATATATTAATAATGAACCACTTGGGGTTATTTTGGCTGGTTATAGTATGTTTATTAACCATATAGTGTAAGAAAACAAGAAGACACGATAAAGGTTAAATTATTAAACTTAGAGTTAAATCTAAAATATAAGGATAAAATAGTAATATAAACTTGTCTAAAACCTATTGGTTGAGCTTAGTTCGACCCATTCCCAATTTATATTTGAAATAAATCAATTTTGAGCTATTATAAACCGAATATGATGTTATTATAAAATAATATTTTAAGTTTTTCCAAAGATGCCTCTCTCCTCCCTTATAAAAAGGGCACCCCTTCACTCTTCTCTTCACAACCTTTTGAGCCTTCAATATCCTCAAACCCCTAAAAATTCCTCTTCTAAAACTCTCTAGTTACATAATTGAGTTTCTGGTCTTCTTAGAAGACCATCTCTAGTGCCCTAAGAAGAAGTTTAAAGGAGGTGCGTCGAAGAAGAGGTAATCTCTTCTACCGACTCTTTCAAGTTTCTTTCTTCTTCTACTTCCTCTTCTTTAGTTGTATCATTATAAATTAATAACATCGGTATTAATTATATAATTATATGTTATTATAAATATGAAACAACCCTTTTCACCTTCTATCCATCCTACAGAAAACTAAATCACCGCGCATGCGTACGTACGGAATATTGTCTCCACGCCGCGGTGTAATCTTTTTTCAACCACCACCAAACTTGGATGGGTATAATGGTTTAAATAAATAACTATATATGATCATTGTAAAGTGATATTGATTATCAAATATTATACATACACTTTAATAAAATTCCACGATCATGGGAATGATATCATCGCTCATACGTACGTACGGACTACCATCTCCACGACGTGATGAGATTCATTCTTCATGATTAACCATTCATGAATGATTATAAAGTATATATAATAAGTAATAATGAAATATATGACATAATAATCTAATTTATTTATGTATATATATATATGTATTTCATCTAATTAATTCCATTCAATTCAATAAGTAAATGAAAACAACGTTCATGCGTACGTATGGCCTACCGTCTCCATGAACAGTGTATTTCATTCCATTTATCGATCTATCATATATATATGTATATGCTGAAAATATATTATATATAAATCATGTTTTACATTCTGGAATTAATTAAATTAGGATATAAGTAATAATATCAAGAACAACAAGTCTAGACACATACAATAAATGAAACGATTTTACCCAAATCGGTTCTTTTACATCAAATTTACAAAAGAACCGGTAATATAGAGTCATAACTGAACCATATATGATATCATAAACAATGAATGTTATTCTTTAATAAGTCAATGACATTATTTAAATCAGTATACAAGAGGTTCAGATAAATACGAAGGATATCAGACATGAGGTAAGGGATAACTATTCCAATCTCGCTCTTATCCGAGATTGTTTATTCGTAAGTATTTACTGGGGTTTTTGTTATCATCCATGTCCCTATTTTCTAAAAACGTTTTCATGTATGTTTAATGTCATTTTTACCCATTTTTAAATTTTACCACATGTTATGAAAGGAATCTTACTTTTGTTTACCACAGGAGGAAATTTTTGACTTTTCTGACAAAAGTATGGGGAGGATGTTATTTCTAACTTCTACGGCGTGAACAGATTTTTTACGGTTTCATAACGGCTCATTTTTAGGAATATTCCTCTATAATGTATCATGATTATTTAAAAAAAACCCTTTTCTTTTAAAATTTCATGGAATTTTGTGAAAATAAAATGATTTTGAAGAAGAAAAGATATTTTCCTCAATAATTCATTTCAAGTGTTTTATCAAAACTATTTTCCATCTAAAATGACATTATTTAATATGTTTATGTTATAATTATAATGTCTCCATTATTTACATTGTTTGATTTTTCTTATGATGAAATGAATTCCATTTTTTATATGGATTATGTTATGATGACATGATACTTAAGAATGTCGTTCTTTTACATGGGTTATGATGTATGATTTATGATTTTGTGGCACACGAAAGAATGATTTCATTATGAGATAGGTGGGACCTATATCTCCCTCCAATGCATTGGGTAAAGATTTATATCTCATGAGATTGACATGGCTGGAATGGTAAGTTAATCCAGTTAAGTAATACTGGACTGGAACATGGAGTGAACTCAATTCAGAAAGGGACTTTGTCCACTAAGATGGTCTTTGCAGCAATGCCTTGGATACTATAAAAAACATATCATGTGCTTAATGGTTGCCACAATCACATGTTTTATTGCCATTCTATTTTATCATGATTGATGTTCCTTTTTGATATATACCTTACTTAATTCCAAGATTTATGTATTTTCTCAAGATTTTGATGTTTTGATTTTATGTTCAAGTTTTTGCATTCAAATATTTATGGATTGTTTTATGTTCTCTATGTTTACCCTTACTGAGCATTTGAGTTCACCCTTCTTATGTTTTCTTTTCCCCAGGATATAAAGAAAGGTTTTAGATAAGAAAACCAAAAGGGGAAGATCTTTATGGGAGATGTTGAAGATCTTTCACCATGATTAGAAGATTACGTTCCGAGTTTCCAAAGACACTAAACTAATATGATCTTTGGGCGTCTGTTTTTGTCATGTATTAAGTATTCCTCAAAAGTAATGTAATTTCCATGTAGGTCAAGATATGAATATCTACATCCCCTTACAATATTTTCTAGGTTTCTTATATTGGAATATATATTTTTTGTATGTTTTTTCCCTCTTTCATTGCACTTGAGAAGACAAAATCTATCACATCTCATATTCCTCCCCATATAGTTTTTTGGGTGTCCTACAGCGAATGTATATACTCATCCCTTCATGGGATTTTCCCACACATGTTGTGACATATATTGATAATGGACTAATAATCAGGGATTTTAGAGGATCATAGGGATACCCTAGTGTATTTGACTATGTATGGTGGTCGGGACTTGGTGTAATGGAGCCAGAATCTATCAACATTTCTTTCCCATTTTTTAGGTAGGGAAAAATTTTCTGGTTGGGTGTGTACTTTTCCCCTTTACTTCACATTTGGTATTATGATGGTATTGGTATTCCCTATAGGTTATCACATGCATGGTTTTTACTCTATATTTTAATGTCTTTTATTAATCTTCCTCAAAAAGTATTCATAGAGATGGTTGGGTGTGTGTGTGTATAGTACATTAGGAAAATGATATACAAATTAGTTTTTCTCTTTGGTACTTTTTTCCAGACCATGGATAATTTAGGTAGGATTGGTTTAGTTTCATCTCATCCTTCATCCATCCAGGTGGACCCTAGTTTGTTGGGTTGTGATATTTTGGTATCAGAGAGGGTTCAACCTCAAGATTTTTTTGGGGGATTTTTTAACCTTATTAGGTTTGGTTAGAAATCTTAGGCAATAGTATTGATGTTTCGTGAGTGTGTATTTCAGGATTGGCAACCCAATATTAGTGGGGAGACTGAAATATCCATTCACCAAGACTCTGATTAACTTCTTATCGACTCGACATACCAAGAAATTGGTTTTAGGGAATATTGATACATACATCATAGTCATCTACCCATATATATATGCTCATTTGACCACAATAAATATATTGTAATTTTTTTAAATTCCTCAATGAAGACAACTATCTAGATTACCGATTATGTATCATGAGGATGATTTGATGAGTGATGAGGTCTCATTTTGGGTCCATCATGTAAGGTATTTCCTCCCCAAGTGAAGGTAGTATCACCCCAACTATTGTGAATAATGTCATAAAAGAAGAGTAGTATAAGGATGATCATTAGAGTATCACACTCTATGAGTTTTAGTTCCAACATCTAATAAGATTCCTTAGTGATCCATACCCCCAGCCAGTGGAGGATTGACTTGAGTTGGTGAGAAGATTTTTTAAGCTTGTGCAGATCCTAATTAAATGGATGATTTCAATCACAACCAGTGCTCTCAATGGAGTATCAATTGATTCTGGAAGTACTAGTGGATGATGCACCAATGATAATTGAATTTTTTGGGGTTTGAAGATACATATATCAAGGGTTTTGTGTTGATATAGACTCACTTTTAAGGCGGGTAATGATATGAATGATCCTATGGTTTGGTTATATCACTCGGATAGGATCCCTTTCAATGGTGGTTCTCTTGGTGAGACCTCTCTAAGATGACCTTGTTCATTAGTAGAGACTTTTGATGATTTTGTTTATCATAGCTTCAAATATTCAAGGAATATTCACACATCCCCGACCAAGACACGTTCTTATGATGAGAATTAAGGCCATAAGGGTGATTCAGTTCCAATAAAAGAAAAAAGGGGAAAGTTGAGGAAGGCAAGGTCCTTTTACTTGTGTGTTTAAGGAAGGTTTGTGAGATGAGGTGTTAAAGAAGGACTTGGTTGAGAAGACCAGTAATTCAAGGGAAAGGATGAGCTTTTGGAAGAATGGGATTTTGGACTGGAGGATCGAGTGTTGTCTAGGGAACAACCAATGTCTCCACTTCTCCAACTGTAGTTATTAGTATAGTGTTTAAACATACATTTAACTTGATGTAGTCCCTTTTATAGACCTAGTGATTCTAGTGGAGTACTTTTTGATCAATCCTTGTATTAGAGGTTCTTTCAGGGAGGATCAATGATCACATATTATTGCCTATTGGGTGAGCTTACACTATGAGGATATAGATCCTCACATAAAATATTTTCATAGCAGTAGTGAGACCCTATAATTGGCTCCTAAATATGGACTGGTCATCTATTATCAACACATAGATGATTTCTATTACTCATTATGGTAGTGATTTTTGGTTTGTGGGATGTAGCTTCCCACCTTTATTATGAGTTATCCCCAGGTAGAGTAAGATGTGATCATTCACAGGCAGTTAAAGATGATTTAGAAGTTGGATAGTATTAACCTTAGAGTAATGGATGTTATGACCTATCATCTTCCAACAATGATGGTGGGATATGATTATAGATATACTAAGGGTATACTGTATTTACCTCTCTAATGTGAGATAGAAATATATATATACTTTCACCAAGGATGGCCTGATGTTTTCACAAGAATGTCAGATGACCCAGTGGGGGATATGAGAGACAGTTTGGAAAATGTAGGGTCTATAGAAGAAGGTCTTTTTATGACCTAGTGTGTTCACCTAAGTAGCCCTATTTTTTTACCTGGGAGGTGGATGAAATCTTTTGGTGAGTTGTGGATTGACATCGACTGAAATATTTGACTACCAGGAAGGAGTGTCCTCCCTCGAGAATAAATGAATTATTTGACTAGTATATTGGGGAAAATTAGTACATTGAGTATGAAATATGGATATGTTATCACTAGATCTAGGTTTGATAGGATACTATACTGAATGTGGATTTATAATTACACTACTATCACTTTTAGTTTATGTTGATACCATTCAGCATATTAGAAACACAAGTAGTGTTGAGAGAATTTTGGATTGGGTTATTAATCCCTTCATGGATCAATTCATAAAAATATTCTTCATTGGAACCCCCATGTACATGGAATCTGAGTAGGCAAACGTGAGACACCAGAGGATATATTCTAGATAACCTCTGAGAGTACCAGTATCATGGAAAACTAATATAGAGTTAGTAATATATTAAAGAGGACCATCGAGGAATTCTCTAGGGTTGTATCCCATTTTACCAACCTATTTCGGAAAGGGTATACATTTACCTACTCTGATCAGTGCTAGAGAATATTTTATGAGTTGAGTATGAGGCTGACAAGCGGTCCTATTTGGATACCACCATAGGTGGGCATTGAGTATGTTGTGTATTTCAATTCCACTATGCGTGGTCTTAGATTTATATTGATGAAGATGTAGGTATTGATCACATATGGGTAGAAGCAGCTGAAAACCATGATTATAACTGTCTTATTCAAGACCTAGAGTGGACATAAGTAGTGTATAATCTGAGGAAGTGGATGAACTATTTTGTTAGAGATCATTTTATTATTAAATTAGACCATCAATTTCTCAGGTATTCTTTCAGATAGATAGACTCAAACCTGAGATAGTGGAACTAGTTAGATTTCTTATAGGATAATGAATTTTAGATATTCTATGCACCTGTGATGTGAAACATGGTGAATGATTCACTTAACAATAAGTCATGTTCTTGCTTTGTGGAGGAGATGTCTAAGTAGTTGGGTTCCATGAAGCTAACCCTAGTAGAGGAGGAGGGTATATATTTTCTTAATATGATAGTCTTTACTCTACAACTCCTCTAATTTGTGAGGGAATCTCAGATGGGAGACATTCATAAGGAGGTCATATATGACTAGATATCCTTAGAAGATTCACAAGATGAATTAAATTAAGGAGGGAATCATGTCATTATTTTCTAGGCACTGATGGTGGTTCCCATTGCGATACAGGAGGAGGTGATGAGGGAGTTTTACAATACACCTTTGGCTATACATCCTAGTGTATGGAATATTTACAATGAAATTCAACAGAAGATTTTCTGTGCTACAATGAGGTGAGGCATGGCTGAATTCGTCTCTTGGTGCCTCACATGTCAGTAGCTGAAGGCTGCACCCTAAGTTATGGTAGGTTTGTTGTATCCTCTTAATATCCTAGAATGGAAATAGTATGGATTATCCATGAACTTTTAGGGATGGATTTTTTGGAAAACTGAAATCCATGATACCATATATGTGATAGTTGACCAACTAACCATGTTAGCACACTTTATTTCTATCAGATAGACGAGTCACATGGATATTTTGGGGTATTTATAAATGTGGGAGATTTTATACCTTCATGGGGTCCCCTAAAAAACTATCTCTTACCCCGATATAAGGTTCTCATAAGGATTGTGAGGAGGCCTATATGAGGAATTTTGGATCTATTTGAGGATGAACACAAATTTTCACACCCAAATAGATTGAAAGGATGAGAATACTATTCAGGTGCTAGAGGATTTTCTAATGTCTTGTGTGTTGGATTTTGGTTGGATTTGAAAGGATCAATTACATTTGGTATAGTTTTTTATAATAATAGCTATCACTGTACTACCAGCAATGTAACTTTAAAGTCATTATGGTGGAGACCCTACATGTCACCCTTATACAAGATTAAGATTAGTGCATTATCTATTGTTTGTCTATAGATGGTGTAAGAGATGAAAGATAAATCCTTGGTGATATACGAGAAGATGAGGGAAACCCATAGTAGGAAGAATTCTTATCCAGATCGATGTCATAGGCCCATAGAGTTTGACCAAGGAGAAACTAATTTCCTAAGAGTCACCCCATGAATCGGATTACAAATATTTGGACATGGAAATGATCTATCCTCTAGGTTTATTGGCCCAATTAAGATAATGAAGAGGGTTGAAGAGGTTGCATACTGCCTCTACTTACCCTCACATTTGGAGTAGGTGAAATACGTACTCCATGTGTCACATATAAGGTGGTACATGCAAGATCCTACAAACATTATAGACTAGGAAAAGATGGACATCAAGTATGGATCAACATTCACAGAGTACTTAGTGGTAATTAAGGATCATACATAGATGATTCTATATAGATGGATTGTTACATTTATTCGTGTGATGTGGTAGCATGTGAGCCTGCATGAGATATCATTGGAGAGGGAGAGCCAGATGCAATATTAATATCCTCACCTTCTTTTTATATTTTTCTTTTTTTATGGTTGAAAATATTGAAGGAGGGAATAATTTATAGACATTATATTTTCTTTATAATTCTTTGAAATATATTGAAAAATAATTTCAGAGCCAGACAGGGAAATGACATGTGATTCTGAGGCCCGGTGAGACCACAATTAAATTTATAAAAATATAAAATATATATTAGGTCACACATGTAAAAAGTTTCATAAATATTGAGATATCAGATAAATAGAATCATAAATTAAATATATAAGGTTTTGTTTGAATCTGGACAATTGAGTTTACCCTAGGCATGACCTAAAGCGAGTCAGTATGAGATGTTTAGATGAGGTACTCATTGGATGGTTTGTTAAGTGAATTAAGTAATTAAATTATTTGATTAATTAATTTTATTCCCAATACTAAATATCCTCTGTAAATATGGGTTTATGAAAAAATTTAATGGATATTTGTATAACCTTGTGATCATTGAGAAAAGCTTCTTTCATCCATCATTGGCGAATCAATATTAGAGGATGACCAATGATCAGATCAATGTGATTTGATATAAAATGACCACAGTGGATCGTCTCCATTGTGGGAAACTACATTTTCACTAATGGTTGACCTGAATCGATGTTTTCTAGGACTTTTTTTGGTTTTCACAATATTTTTAGTTAATTGAGAATGAATAATGAATCTTGTTGGATTTTGTGGCAGTTACCAACATTAGCATGATCCCCATTTATAAAGAAATTTATTATTCAATTTATTATCAATTATTATGACATTTTTTCTCCATATGTATCCCAATTGTAATATATGGATCAGAAATATTGGTCCACAATTATTATCACCCTTGTCATGGTGTTTCCCACCATTATTCTTCACATTCTTCACTATTATACTATAAGGTTGTAGTTTTGCATTTCCTGGTGGGTTTGATCATGATTGGACACCTGGATTAGAGAAATATTCCCATGTTAATAACAGATTATCAATTTATGATTGGATTGAGATATATTATAGGATTATGGTGATGAATCCCATGGATCTGGGCTCAGGGACAGAGTGGAAGTGATGAGAAGCACATGAAGTGAATGCAAACTTCACACAAACGATTAAAACCCTATTTTATAGCTAATGGAGGGACAAAATCACTTTATTGAGTAATTTTCTCTGATTTGAGGTTTTAAAAGGGTTTATTTCATGATTTCAAGGATAAATATAAAAACTTCATTAGGATTTAATGGATTCTATGAAAAAACACAACTAATAGTCATATAGTCTGAAGAAAACACAGTGTGTAGACCCCTTTCCATGATAGATCTGGTTTCTAGGTGAGTTATATATCACACATATTGTGTGACCCATACACATCACTGTACTCAATGCTTCTGACCTATCATGTAATCTGGGAGTACACAGACACAGACATGGCTAGGCATACTCAATGTACTTGAACATGGACAATGTACTAAGTAATGACCAATAGTAGACAAGAAGGCCCTCAGTGGAATAGACACACCATGTAGTACCATGGTACAATGTGTAGTACAACATGAAATTTGAGACATGTATTTTCAAGAACTTGTCTAAAAAGAGGAGTGGGAAAATACATTGTGTGGACCCTTACATGTTTTTAACTTTCTTCTACTACATCTACCTCTTCTATCTCTTTTGTTTTGACTCAGATTTTGGAAAATGAGTAGAATGTCCTCAGTGTTTTTAAATTTAAATGAAATGGTGGAATTCATAGTTAATTTTTATATACATTTCAAGATTTTCCAAGGGTGATGATTTTTAGGTGGTGGTCGGCGATGGTATTTATCAGGTAGGATCATTAGAGAGAGGCTGGCGTTATAAATCCCCCAATCGTACTGAGGAGAGGTTGCCTTATATACCTCAATATATCTATCGAGTCATACCCCCATGACAAAATAGTGAAAAGGTATTATATCTTCCAAGAAATAACCGCCTGATAGACTAGGGTGTGGGTTCTCTATTTACTAAGTGGTACCCCCTGACAGGCTGTGGAACATGTCCTCTATCTACTGAGTTGTACCAATTCAAAAATAGGGTGTGGTTCCTATAACTATCTACTGAGTGGTACCCCCTTTATGAACTAGGTCTTGGGTAATCTACCTACTAGGTGGTACCCTCAATTAACTAGGGCATGGGTCCTCTATCTATATATATAGTGGTAACCCCCTGAAAGATTAGGGCATGGTTCCTCTAACTACATAGTAATAACCCATGATGGACTAGGGAATGTGTCATATATTTATGGGGTGGTTCCCCCTTGACTCACTTGGGTGAAGGTCCTACACTAGTAGATTATCCCCCCTTGACTATAAGACATAGGGGAAAGTTATGGATTATCCACACAATTAATTTGTCAGACATGAAAGATAATGGGTATCAATGGTGGATGAGAACTATTAGAAGAATATTTTCCTAGGATGGGCTATGCGATGGAGATCAAATTTGTTTCACATTTGTGTTTCTTATGTGAGAATATATATATATTTTTATGGGTTTTATTTTTCCTCTTTCTTTGGGTTTGAGTAGAATACCTCAATAAGGTCTCATATTTATTCCCCTCTAGTTTTCGAGGTTTCCTACTAGGTATGTTTGTACTCCACCCTATAAGACATTTTCCCACACATGTCATGCCTTATATAGATGAAAGATAGGTCAACTATGATTTCAGAGAATCATAGGGAAATCCCGATGAATTTGACCACATATGGCGGTCAGGGCTTAGAGATCTGGAGCCATGCTCCTTTAGGATTTTTTTCCCAGCTCTATTCAAGTTAAGATTTCTTTTTAGTTTGGTAATGTATTTTTCCATTTTACTTCTTGTTACATACTATTAAACTATTTTTATTCCTTAAAGGTTATTCCATGAATATTTTTTTACTCTAGATATTAATATCTTTTATTATTATTCATCCGAACATTTTCCTGAATATAGTTTGGTTTTTTTTAATGGTATATTAGGCAAATCCCTTCCATATTAGTTATTAATTTCAGTGCTTCTTATTATCCCCTATTCTATAGAGGATGGATTAGGGTAGTTATGGATTAGCCTTCTGCTGACCAGGAAGCCCCCAGTGGGTTAGGTTATGATAGAGATGGTATGTGGTTGGATTTTGGTTGGACATATTTTTAATAAGGCCCAACATCAATGGAATTTAATAACTCCAAGTATAGCAATTATTAAAAATCCTTTTATCCACTTACTAAATTTTAAAATAACACATACAATAACAGGATGCTGAAAGGAATTATTTTAAATTAAAAATTATATATTTCATTATAAAAGGTATTACATTTTTTGCATTCATAATACTCATATTTCCCTTTTGTAATATCAATTCCAAATATATATTTATCATCCAATAATCATTATTCACTTATCATTCATTATTGAAACCAATTTTTAAATCCAAATCACTTAGTGTTACATGGATTCTAAAACTAGAAATAGTGAAATATTCATTAGACTAAAACTAAAAGTCTTAAATGTTTTTTCTTGAAATATTAGTAATTGAGGAATTAACTTCCTTTATTATTAATGAAATTATCCTATCTATATTAATTTTTTTACCATGCTGGGATATTTCTTCCAAAATTTCCAATAGTATCTTCTCTAAAAATACTTGACCATATTGAAATAAATGAGATCAATGAATACCATGAAAAATAATTTAAAATAAATAAAACTCATAAAAAGTCTAATCTACACATGGTTGAAGAATATTTTAATGCTTATGAAGAAGAAATTAAATTGAAATTTGTTGGTTAGTAGTTATACCCAATTCTTAGATATCACCCTTTGGATTTCATCTTAATCTTTCAAGGATTAGTTTTTTGGAAATATAAATATATCTATGATTTGTGGAGGGATGCTTTTGGGTGTTTTCTGTAGGGTTTTGGTGAAATAGAGTTATTAAAAGGTGTAAGTAATATAGGAATATATGTGACCTTTTATAAGTGTGTGGAGTGATAGAGATGTATTTTTTTTTAAAAATTTAAACATTATAAATTCCTAATCATTGGAATGTGGATTAAAAACTATAAAAATGTAAATAAAAGGTTATAAGGGTATAAATAACATTATCTAATAACAAATAATATTTTATTTTGGTTTTCTTATCACATAATTTTTACCCTAATTAACCGTATTTACCCTTTACCATGGTGACATACTTTTATCACAGTTACTATTCATAATGAAAAAATGAAATTGAACCCATTAAAAAATATTAAAATAATGATTATAAATATAAAATATATTTTTGAATTATCATTTTGTAAAATTATTTTAAATTAATCTCAATATAAGTGTGAAAAATACCATTAAAAATAGTTTTTTATAAAATTGCATTTTTAAGCATAAAAATGATATTATACAAGAATAAACTATAATGTTGATTTTTATGGATTTATTGATATTATTTTTCATCAAATATATATTATTTTAATTTAAAATAAAATATAAAACTAAATGAGGATTTCAAATTTCTAGATTTAAGGAACATAAATGGCTTTTTTGCAAAAAAATTGTATTTTCATTATTCGTTTGAAAATCAAAGCTTCAAAAAAATTCCAAAAATTTAATTCAAAGTTATATTTGAAATTTTTATTCCAAAAAGGATTTACAGTTTATAAAATTAAATTTCTAAATTCAATAAATTTATCTTTTATATAAAAATTGAATTCATGGGAAAATTTATTTAAATAAATGTATTCACTTTTTATTTGAAAACATTAATAAAGTTATTTATAAATATAAGATAAATAGAAATAAAAAATTAGTACATATAAATCATTATATTGACTTATATCTAATATTATACAGGTTTTATAGAATTTTACTCAGAAATATTACAAAATAAATAAATATTCAATTCAAGTTTGTTTAAAAAATAATAGAAATTTTTGGGTAATTGTTAATACTCTCAGTATGTTAGGAATATGATAGAAAAAATATAATTGAAACTATTTGTTAATATATTTTTTTGGGTATTTATTGGTTCACTTATTACTTTTATTTCATTAGTGTGTCAATTTTTTTCATGAGTAATTTTCTTTTGTGTTAATTGAAATTAAAAGATAATGTAAATTCATGACATGAATTATAATAAATGGATTTGGGAATAACATTATTGTAAAATTTTTGTAAAGGAAACAAGTAAAATATTATTCATATACACTAAATAATGATTAAAAAATATAAGAATCATTTTCGTATATTTTCAATACAATAAATGTTCCCAATTATTAATATTATGATATTCACATGCATGTGAATATGGAAAAAAAATCCTAGGGTTTAAAAATTCATGAAAATTATATTTAAAATTCAATATTTAATTCAAATAATAATTTTTAGTTGTCTAACACAAAATTCATTTGATACATTGAATAATATTTCAAACATATTCAGATAGATCTATTTAATAAATTAGAAAAATACCAATTTAATAAATATATGATACAATATTTCATTAAGACTATTCTATTTAAGGGGATCCTCTCGTCATTTATTTATTAATGTTCAAGTCCACTTGATCAAAAACTTAACTGGTGAATTCATCTCTTGTGGTACCTAATAATTCCTTAGGATGAAACACATTGAGATTCACCTGAGTGTATTGAAATAATACATACAAACAGAGACCATCAAGATGTATTAACATTAAAGTATTATTTGATTAGTGAATTCAATAATTTTTATGCTACAAATCATTTTTATGTTGAAATTAAATTAGATAATTCTATTAAATATTAACTATTGAATAAAATTCCTAGTGAAATGGGGACTGTTTTGACCACATTATGAGATACTATTCATAGAAATATTAATTGACTTCACCGTGCATATTGAACTACTAATATGTGATATCATTTCATAATGAAAAATTAATTCAACCATATATTTTGACCATAGTAGTGGGCTTGTAATGAATTATGAGATTATATATTTATAGGAAATTAATCATTGAATGTGTTCAAAAATAACTTAAATGAATGATTATGATATTATAATCATTATACTGCATGTAAAAATTAATTTTTGGAAACAATTACATTCCTTATATTAATTAATAAATACTGTATAATAAATTATTCTTTACCACAATTATAAAATGATTTAATACATAACAGAACCATAAGAAAATCTCTTTGTTATACTTCCCTCCTTAACACATGGGTGATACTAACATGCCATTGGAGTTTAAGGAGTTCTGGATAAATAATTTAATGAATTGATATGGTAGTCGATACCTTAATAGTTATGAGGCATTTGATTTATCCTTAGTGATCATTATCAAAATCTCTATTTAGATTGAAAATATTATCTAGTAATGTTTTTTTTTATTATTAATCATTTATGTTTATATTATTTCATAATGAGAGATATTATATTTTTTGGTTTCTTTAATTTTTTTAGGAATTACACATTCCTTTCCAAACCAACAATTTTTTCATAGTGATTTGATTAAAGAAATGATGTAAATATATATCCTTGATATTTCAAATATATAAATAATAATATGATGTTAACAGCAAAGTATCCAGTTCATTATCTATGTCAATGTTAGTATACCATCTATGCATTATTTTTCTGTACATCGTGGAGAATGATATGAAACAACACTACCCATGTTATGTTTCAAAAACATATAGTTTTCTTCACTAAAATATATAATTGAAAGAATAATATGTCATTTCTAGTTTACAATCCATATCATCAAGGGATAAGGTTATTAGATGACTTTTCCCCATGAAAAATGTTATAGAAGGATTTTTATAACATGATCAATAGAGTTGAAATACCACTATTATAATGGAATGAATTTGTTGGCTCATTTATTTTCACGATTTAGGTGTTTGAGGTGTCCACATAACAATTAAATAAGGGATGTGCAATTTTAGTCGGGGTTCCATCTAGGAGAGGCTGGTTGTAGTTTGATTGGGTGTTTCATGATGTGGGACAATCCTATGATTCTATTGCTAGCCTTAAAAACTTACTTATAATGATTTATTGGAAATTTTGAGTGGTTTTGGTTTTATATTTCACATGTATTCATGGTTGGTGATGGTTTCCATGGATGGGTGTTATGGTTCATCCCTAGACATCACAGTGTAGAGCCCAAGAGTCTATTTTTTATAGGTTTAGCCTATTGTATGTACGTTGGAATTATAAAATTAATTCCATTTAGTTTTCCACATAATCATTAAAAGGTAAATTATTCTTACAAAATAAGTTGAGTTTGGGGTAGAAATGAACCTATATGCCTAATGAATAAGCCAATGATATTTCTATATACCACATGAATGCTCACACACCGATGTATTGAGGTTCCTAAAACAAGTCTTAGAGTATAATAATGTGATGGAAAAAAATTCCACTAGAAGCAGGACATGAATTTAAAACATTGTTTATAAAAGGGTTTCAAGATTATAACACCCATTTTAATGGGTTTCAAGATACATTGTTTCCTAAAAAAACCCTTACTATTGAAGAACTATGTAACCTATGGTGTATTCATTCCACTGAATTTTATTTGTCTTGTCATTAATCTATAACCGACATTCGTTTAATGATTTATGGTAGCTATAATTCATTACCCATTTTATCCTGATATAAAATAAAAAATGCATTATTTTTGAATACTTTCTTCATGTCTATACACATACTACAAATTTACACACCTCCCTTGAAAAAAAATCATTCCTGTGTTATGGGTTCACTCCATCGCTATTTAATTACTATGAAGCCATAAACTTCCTTCTTGAATGAGATTCATTCATAGCTAGATGATGGGTCTGTTATGTGGACTCACACTTCTTTTATGGTCACAAACATCCTTAATGGATGCATGGTCACTTAATACATTGTATTTTATGGTAATAATGAACCTACTAATATTAATAACCATTTTGATAAAGAAAAGTATAAGATATCTTAAATGGGAGAGGAAGGTATATACTAACAGAAGTTTTTTCTTTTTTTCTTGTTCAACCAGACCAAAAATTTATTTCCAATGAATAATAATCCACCACGTATGGAATTTCTATCCATCATATCTATAACCCATTCAATATTAGAAAATTCCCATAATTCCTAATATCTTCCTTTTTCAAAGTATAAACCAAAATCATGTGTACGTTGAATATACCAAATGATTTGTCTAACTGATACCAAATGCTCTTAAATTGGATTAAATTGATGTAAATACACTATGGAAGTTGAAAACATGATATATAGACATCTTTCAGTAAAGTATAATAAGCTTCCAATTATTCTACTATAGAGGGTGGGATCCACAAATGTACTATCCTTATGCTTTCCAAGATTTCTAACAACCATTATTAGAGTTTAAATTAGGTTGTATTCATGCATTTTGAATTTCTTTATAATCTCTATTCCATATTTTCTCAAATAAAAGAAGTTTTAATCCTCCTACTGAATCACCTACAACCCCAAGAAGTACATGAGTTCAGAAATCATGGACATTTCAAATTCTGATTTCATGTGATTAGAAAATCATTCCACTGGTCCCTACTTGATTTCACCAAAAATAATATCATCCAAATATGCATGCACCATAAATTGATCTTTTTATGAATTAGTCACATAGATATTATGCTCGATGTCTCCTATTTAAAACTCAAACTTTTTATATAAGCATCGAGTCGAGAATACAATGCTTGTGGTGTTGGCTTCAGACCATATAGAGCCTTCTTTAATCTATAAACCATTGTGTCACCATTATTCATTTTTCTGCCCATCAATGAAAAAACTTCTCAGCATATTAATAATGGTGGATCCCATTAATAGTGGATTTCAAGAAATTATTGTATTTACAATACATCAGAATGGATCTTCAACTTATCACTATCCAAATTGGAAAGCATTCAAAACTTTACTAAGGGTAAAATCCCTAAAAAAAATTTCTTCAGGATTACAGAAATAACATCAATCCAAGATGGTACCATATTTATCCTAGCATTATAGAGTAGAACATCTTAAACTTCTTAAAAAATGATCCTCAATCATGTTTTTATTTGAATAAAAAATTGAGGAATCATTCAAATATTGTATCTTCTTCATCCTAGATATAATAAAAATTTGAATACCCTTAATTCTTCTTGGGGTTTCCATTTGTGAAATTTCCTAACTTTTCAATTCATTGCATTATAATAACAAATACAATAAACAATGATTATGTTAATAATCCTTATATTACTTTATTCATCAATATGAACAAAATGATTGAGATGATCTTATCAAACAAGTTGGTACATTTCCTCCCATATTTATGGTTGCACATCAAAATATAAGTTCTTATTTATGTTGTGGTAGAATGTATCTCTTCACATTCTCTTACACTTTTTGTTGAAAAAACTTTCTTTTTAATATCCTTCATGTATGATACATTCTTACTTCTCTTAAGGAAATATTCTTGTTCTGTTTGTATAGTTAAACAATATTTTTAAATCTGACCATATTTCTTGAATCTCTCACCAAAAATTATTTAACACAAGAGTTTCCTTTTTTTGACAAAATCTCATGAACTTTATTACCATAATGTGAAATATTTTCTTTTATTTTTCTGTATCCCTATCTAGTGCATATTAATGTTTCCTCATTTTTTCTAATTATTATGAAAAAATAACTTACTTGTCATTAGGAAATATTATAGAAAGTTTTGATTTTCCACATGGGTTGTTTGAGTGTCATCCCTATTAGTAGTTATTTTGGGTGTGATACCCTTCAAATTCTTAGATTTAGAGTCTTCGGTATCCTCATCTTCCTTTGATCTTCTTTAGAGAATTTGTGTTCACAATATTCTTCTAATTCATTTCCTAGGTAGATTCTTCATAATTATCTATATTTTGTGGTCTTATTTTTTTTATCAACTAGGAATTCATGTTGAGATAAAAATATACCAACCTCGTGACCATTAAAATTTCATGCATCACATTTTTTATTAAGATTCTTAAATCATTTTTTAGTATATACATTCATCTGAACCTATGGATTTTTCTTATACTTAAATTTATTTATCCCTCTTGAAATAGGATTCCTTTTTGATTTTTCATTTAGAGGATTATACCAAAAATCCAATTAACAATTCCAAAATCTATTGCAACACCAACATTAACCTACAAAAATTGATCTCCATATATATTCTATATAATGTTTCTTGATATTATTTACAATTTTTTGTGCTCTTTATGGAAAAGTAGATTAGATACTCATTTACCTATCCACCCTAGTAATGGTGGTAGGTTTCTTATCACCTTTCTTCATCCATACCAGTTATCTATTTGTATTACAACCTTCACTATTAGTGATAATAGTTTTAGAAGAATGAATACAATTTGGTATGGATGATACCTATTTATTCTCATATTTTTGATATATATCATCAAAAATACCATGATCTTCTTATCACATATTTTAGGTATTTTAGTTTCATAATCCACTGGTGAATATTGAGTAACTACAAGAACTATTTACTACTTTTGTGAAGTCTCAATATATTTCTTCTCAAGACTAGATAACTGATTTTCCAAATATAGAATTTTCATATTAAGGATGATATTCTGATCTTATATCATAATAATATTTTCTTCATAGGCCTTATTCATTCTAATAAATTCAATTTTTTTGCAGTAGAACATTATATTGAATCAAAGTGTCATGTTCCTTGATCTTCATGGATATTTATTCCAATGAAAAACCCTTGTAATGAATGCTATTTTTCAATTTTTCTTCAAGTGCATAGATCTTTTCATCAAGAGTATTTTTGAATCCATCTTTATTTTAAAATTCTTTGAGGTATTTTGAGGAACTTATTTAAAGTTTCCTATTTGTTTCTTCAAAGGTTCCATCCTATTTGGAGAGCATTAAATATTAAAGAATTTTTCCTTTCAAGCCCTTTTCTAAATCATCATATTCTTGTTTAAGATGTGTGATCTCTATCTACAAAAATTGAATGAATCCACAAATAATGGATTCTCTTTCTTTAGGAATATCAAGAACAAAATATATTAATTTATGAAAGGAAAATTCTTTTGAGGTTGTATATTAATCATCATTAGCAGTTGTACTAGGATATTTATTTTTAGAAACATGTTCCAATGTGCTAACATATACCTTATAATAAGTTGAATATTTTGATTTACATGAGCTAGAAAGTTTGTCCTTCTCTTTGGTGGAAACTTAAAACACTTTATCTTTACTTTCCAATCATGAGATATCTTCATTTTCATAATGTCATAGAGAACCAGATACTACATCATCTTTAGATAAGAGGGACCTCTTTAATATTATGTTCTCCTTCTTTTTCCTAGTCATCATAGTCTAGGTGGATATATAATTCTTCTTAGAGATAACTAAATATCCCTCAAAACTTCAATTACTTATTCACTCAATAAAAAACTCATATCTTTAATCGAGAATAACATTAATTTAGAGAATTAAACATAGGTGTACCTTGGATATGATACCCCTTGTAGGACCCCATATAACCCTGAGAGGTAAGGGGTGAATCAGTGTGTCAAATATTTATTTAAAAAAATGGATATTGTTCCCACATTGGTAGGAACTTGTTAAACATGTTTGTTGGAATACTATAATAATTAAAAATTCACATGTAGAGAACAAACACAATAGTTATAATTTGTTCTCCAATAAAGGAAATTACAAGGATCATATTCCTATATTGTTTTGGGTATACCAAAATACACTAATAATTACTAGTTGTGGAATAGAGATGTTCAGACAGTGTCACTCTATTTCAGGAATACTACCTTTACATCATTTTAGTGATAACACATTACCTCCCTTGAAAAAACTCCATTGAATCTCCATAGATCACTGCTTTGGGCAAAGTATTACTCTATTTATTGACTATAATTTACTTAAGTAGATTGTCATTTATGTCTTTGTCTCTGACTAGCATTAGAATCTATATTCATCAATTTCTAAAGTGTATGTTCTTGAAAAAACTTTTCACTTAAACTAGATGTTCAACACAACTATTCACGAACCTCCCAACCATTGTAAAACCCATTTATGTTAAAAATAAATACATTAATTCACAAAACCACACAATTTAATAAAGCTATAAAACATTTGGAAGATCACACACTTTGTGGGGAAAACTTCCATCATAAAGATCACTACCTTCATGAAAAAACTGCCATTATGAAACTCACTGCCTTTACATAACACTAAGTATCCACGAAAATCAATGTCTTTGAGAAAAATAAAAAACTCATAAGAATTGGTATTGGTCAATACATAACTAGTCCCGTGTGATGCTCGAGATCACAAAAAAATGCATATTCATAAAGCTCCCAGAATGAAAAAACTCATTGCAATTCAACCTTTTCTCTAATTCTGTTCTAATAAAATCAAGTGGGGGTAACTGCATTTTTCTAGACACTACCTTTCACAAATATCCCAGGACTTTAGTGAACTTTTCTTGATCCCCAAAAACCATGTTCGTAAAGTTATTATAATCATGAATCTTTTTTTTAAATTTAACTTGTTTGTGAAGCTTCTCATGGTCACGAAGATTCACCATCAATCCTTCATGCTCTTAAGGTTATTTTCAAAGTTTCAAAGAACAAATTATTTCCATAGTGCATTTGTGAAGATCTATTCCTAAAGAAATATCATCCTTTTGTGAAATAAATTTATCTTGTAACCAAATAATACAAAAAATTATCCCTTTACCATATTTGAGAAGTTTCATTCCTAGCAAATGACCCTTCACAAAGCTTTCTCCCTCAATCTAATTTAAAACCCAAGATTTTTTTAAAAACTGGGAAATGATTCCACCTTCAACACTATAGACTTCTTGTAATGTACGATTAATTTCTCAGAAAACTCTTTAATCATATTAGTGTGGATTGAAAATAAACAAAAACTAGAATCCATTTGTTACTTCTATCTGTGATAGTCCTCATTTCCAAAAAAATATCTTGCATATACAGTTTTTCTAACTCA
Source organism: Viscum album (assembly GCA_963277665.1). Classification (NCBI taxonomy): domain Eukaryota; kingdom Viridiplantae; phylum Streptophyta; class Magnoliopsida; order Santalales; family Viscaceae; genus Viscum; species Viscum album. The sequence continues at coordinate 1,359,879,944 of OY728152.1, read as the reverse complement.
TCAACTAAAAGGTTCTCTCATATTGGAAAGAAATGATCCAATTTAATTATGTGATCAAATATTACCTAAAAAACATAATAAATTATTGTTTTCCTAGGAAACCCCATCATAAATTGAAATATCATTTTCCCCACTTTCACATAGGGATTGGAAGTGACTAAAACAAACAACCATGATATTAATTATTGGGACTTACCCTCTAGAAGGTATGAAACCTTGGAAAAAAACTAGTGGTGTCCATCTTAATACCCGACCACCAAAAAAGATGTCACATCTCATGAAATATATTCATTAACTATAGATACACTACCGATTTTTTGAAGAATAAGAGTTCCTCATTAGATATTCCTTCAAGGAAGCTAGTACTACTAACCTCCCATGAAGGTAAATCACGTCGTCATAATCCAAGGACCACTGAATGAAAGAATCATCCCCTACTAAGTACTTCTGAATTATTACACACTGATGATCTATCTCCTAAATAGCCCTTAATCAATCCACTAATGAATATATGATAACTAAAATAACACATGTAACTACTCCATGATACCCTGATTTATCTAATATTTACTCAACCATCAAGCTCATCAGCTTAAAATCTTTCTATGAAGTCCACTCTCATAGATCAAATGTATTCTTTGTTTTTTAATTATGAGAATCTATATTGACATTACCCTTTCCAAAATAATTTGACATCATAATGAAGAATGTCTATAAATACTCCACCTAACACCACTTCCTTAGAATTTTCTCTTTTTGAGATAAGGATTATTGAAATCTCTTATAGTCTATAAATATGATAAAATTATCATCTAGGAGATAATATTTTCCAAACAATAGACTGTGGAACATGAATTCAAAACTAACTCATGTGTTAGGTAGTTATGCTCATGGGGTTGTAGCTAATGTTACCCTAAAATGAATATATGATCTATATGAATCAACACATCTCTAGGAAACACCCAAGGTATCACTTCAAACTAAGAATCCAATATGTTTCTAAAAAAGTCAAAACTATGGATATCATTAATTTCTAATTCATCTTGTGGAAGGCCACCTCACACATAATATAAAACTCAAAATTCACCCACTATTTTAATATTTATTATCAAAGAGGCTATATAAGATATTTTCTATATGAATCATCGATTGTACAATGAAATCCCAAGGAAACTCATGATCTCAAACACAGTCTTGGGTTTTCCCATGAAATCACAACCTTTACTTTCTTTGGTTTAACTAAAATCCCCATACTAGAAATTACATACCTATGAATTTGAACCTCTTCAATCTAGAAGTTTCACTTCAATAATTTGAAATAAATATAATGTGATTAATGTGTAATGAATATAATTTCTAAACTCCTCACATCATATCTAAAGTCATAGAATATATTATTTTATATTTAATGAATAAAATGATGAAGGAATCATGATATGGATGTAAAATATTATTCATGAGATCCATAAACTCCATTAGTGTTTTTTCTACCCAAAAAGAATGAAAATATACTCTAATAGTTTATATATACTCTAAAACACTATCTTTTGAATATCGCCCTCTCTGACCCACAACAGATGGTAGCCTGAATGAAGATTGTTCCTGGAAAACTACAAAGATCCAAATAACTGATCAAAAAAATCATAAATCCTGGGTAAGGGGAACCTATTCTTCACATTTACTTGATTCAGCTTCTTTTATTCCACACAAAACTCTATACTACCATTTAATTTCATTTAAAACACACTAGATAATCATAGAGAGATGTTCCTAGTATGATAAATCCCTTTACCTTTAAATACACTAATTACAACTTCAAACTCTATCAAATAAGTTGGTTCTATATGAAATTGAGTAACCAATATTAGTTACACCCCAGGGATAAGAGAAATCTCTGACACATTTTTCTAATCAGAATGAACACGTGATAAGTCATTTCGGAATATGTCTCAATAACAATCGACCATTGGAGAGATTATAGTGGGGACTACTACTGAATTTACAGTGAGATCCAAGATTATTCCTTACACTATCATAACTCCAAACTTGTTCAAGTATAGTACTAGTCAACCATTCCATTATAAATATCACATTAAAGCTAGTCATCTATAAGATCATGAATTTCAATGAAAGAAAAAAGAAATAAATAAGGATTGTTTCATTCAACACATCCTTATAGATAGTCTACTCTATTTTCCAAAATTGTTTCAAGATAGGAAAATTAGAGGATACCAAAACTGGTAAATTCAATCTTGTAATGACTTGAGGAGACATAAAATTATGAGAATCTCCATTATCATAAAATAAGTAGATAACAAGGAATTAATCAAAATTGTACCTCAAAATTTAGAATGTCCATTTTATAATGTGTAGAACCCTAACCATCAGAAACATCATACCTACCTTAGGAGTATGACCATGACAATATAATGAATGACTTTATTAAGACACTAAGTACTTTAGTGCCTGGATCTACTACTGTGGACTCTTTCCTAGAACCTAAACTGAACTCATCAAATATGAACATTATAGTTTTTAAAAAGAGTTCTATATATTACCCATATTTCCATATAAGGGAAATTCCATTGGTGGATTCATGAACAATGCTCTAAAACTTCCCTAATGTCTATAGTTATACAAACCGATAGATACTACTCCCATAGAGGGAGTAGAATAATCCTTACTCTAATCTATCATTCATCCACCTTTATATACCTCATCATCTTTCAACTTCCTACCACAAACATTCACACAAGTCTCAACATTAGGATGTGTGATCCTCAATAAAAAATAAGTGGGAAGAAAACAAAACAAAATGTCCTCCTATAAAACCATCTCAATAGGAAGGGACTTATGAAGAAACTCAATATATATCATTTGATTAAATACCGTAACCTAAAATCAATTCTACAGAAAAATGATAAACTCAATATTTTTAACCTTTCGCACCTTATTCCTAGCCAAAATAAGAGAAAAGTATTGCAGCTCAATAATGTAAGCTGAGTATGTAGAAACTAAAATCATCCCTTACTGATGCTCCATAAACTCATATGCTCATTCCAACTTCAGTATGTCAAGAAAGATAAACTCTTATAAGATCAACTTAAGTATTTATAAGTAACACATATGATATTTCAATTGCAAAACCAATCATTCCAGACACACACACGCAAGGTATAAACCTCATATCTCTACCAAAGGCTCAATCCTTGACCTTTATACCTAAAAGATATCCAAAATAATATATGTACAAAACATAACATCACACACAAGTTCAGAAGATTAATGATTGCACAAATATATCACAACAATAAAGAATAAATATATATAACGAACCAAATAATAAATAAATTCATTTAATTAAATAACTATTATGTAGATAAAAATAGTTATATATATGAAATGTGATCTTACATGGTTATTCAAGGTGTATTAACAGACCAAAATCCTACAAATAATAAAAAAAATCCCATCATAGGTTACTCATAGTTTTTTTCCACATTAGATAACCACAGATATGGAAACTCCTCTACTCAAGGTCCACACAACTGATATCCTTTATAACATGACCTATAATATAGAGATACAAAATGAAGTAAAATTGGCCTCTCATACCATTCTGTAACACCCCAACTAAAATCATAAGGTCTGATCGGAAGTTTTACATGTTGTTATGCACACATACCTGTATGTAAGAGACATTTGACTAGAGGTAAGGGTTTAAAGATGTTGTGGGGAGAATATATTCATGATAATCCTAGATGTACACTATAAATTAATAAAATATAAAAAACCAAATCAACATCATAGTGGAATAAAAAAACATGGTTCAATAATAGATGTCATTTTTGTTAATGAAAATCATAAAACAAAAAAACCTCAAATGTAGAAGGCCCACAAATATTAGCATTGAAACTAGAAATACACATATAAATGATACCATGAAAGCTTTCTAGGGTGTATCATGATAGCACATCCATCCCTTAACTCCAATATCCTTATAAACATTCTACTAGGATCATTCTTTTCTATGGATCCCTAATGATGGAGTCTAGACACACACACACTGTAAAGACCCAGAAATCCCATGGAATTTTTTTTCTTAAATACTTGGGAATTTTACAAGTCCACAGTTTCTGAAGGCGCCTGATTCTGAGGCTCAGAATTAATTTCTGAAGTTTTGTTCGGGTACGTTCAGTAAAGGTGCGTGTGGGATTTTATATCTTTTGAAATGATGCTCAGAATTGAAATATGAGGACACTGATGAACTCACAGCGCCTGTGTTCTCTTAATGAGACCTTTACCATAGTTGCATTTTATCGAGAGTGGTAATTAATTTTTTTGGGGTTTCTAAGTAAAAAATTAAAAAAAATTATGTGTTACATAATTTTATTTGGATGGTAGTTAAAACCACCAAAGGGAGGTTCATGGTGGGGCCCATCCCCAAATAACCTCCCATGGGTGGATATTATGTGGTGGGTCCCACATGAGTTCAGATTATTCAACTCACCTTTAACTCCTTGAACTCCCAATTAATGAGGATGAAACTCCCTTTAATTATTTTTGAGCCTCTTCATTTCCTCCCTCCCATTTAATGAGCCAACCCACTTTTTTTAATTAATGGATGTAGCTTAATGAATTTGAATCTCTTTGAATTCATTAAGACATAATTTTAATAAGGGGTGTTATTTCATTTTGGGTGGGGTTAGACACATTAACTTGGGAGGCTTTGGAGAATTAAAAAGAAAGCATTCTTCCCATGAAGAACATGAAGAACATCTTTTGATCCGGTGCTCGGAATTGAAATATGAGGACACCGATAAACTCTCAGCGCCGATATTCTCTTAAGGAGACCTTTACTGCAGTTGTGTTTTATCGTGAGTGGTAGTTAATGTTTTTGGGTTTTCTGAGTAAAAAAGTTAAATAATATTATGTGTTACATAAATATATTTGGATGGTAGTTAAATCCTCCAAAGGGAGGTTGGTAGTGGGGCCCACCCCCACCTAACCTCCCATGGGAAGATATTATGTGGTGGGGACCACATGAGTTCAAACTCTTCAACTCCCCTTTAACTCCTTGAACTCCCAATTAAGGAGGATTAAACTCCCTTTAATTATTTTGGAGCCTCTTCATTTCCTCCCTCCCATTTAATGAGCCAACCCACTTTTTTTAATTAATGGATGTAGCTTAATGAATTTGAATCTCTTTGAATTCATTAAGACATACTTTTAATAAGGGGTGTTATTTCATTTTGGGTGGGGTTAGACACATTAACTTGGGAGGCTTTGGAGAATTAAAAAGAAAGCATTCTTCCCATGAAGAACATGAAGAACATCTTCAACATCATCCATCCGCGATAGAGGAGTAGACGCCACCCACGAAGAGCATCACCAATGACGATGTTATCTCCTCCTGATGTCAACAGAATGACATCATCCTCCTGTGACACCATCAAGCGAACATTGAAATCAAGGTAGGGGAATTTTTGTATTAATTTTAAATATGAGATTACACTTTTGTTCTTCGTTGTATAAAATTCTGGTTTGGAAAACCAAATGTTATCCAATGATGAGGAGGGTTCAGGCCGCAATAACACAGCCCAACCCTCCCATTTTTTGTTTCCATTTGACGACGTCGAAGGAAGATCTAAAAGGTCATGGTGTTGTCGCACCGCGCTAGTGAATAACCACGACCGGTAGGGCCGCGGTGGATGAAGAGGCGCGGTGCCGTCGCACCGCGCTGTGGAGCTGAAGGCCACGGTTAGGTCGGGCCGCGGCGGTGGAGGACCAGTGTCGTTGCGTTGGCCGTGTGGAGGAGGAAGCGGCCTGAAACCACGAGGCGCTCGGCTGGAGGAACCATCCGGCCGCGTGTCGGCCAGGGTGAAGAAACGCAATGCCCGCAGGTGCCGCGCGGAGGAGGACCGTGGCCTGCTTTGCTGGGCGAACTGGATGGCCGCCTGTCGGCAGAGCTGGAGGACCGCAGTGCCCATAGGTGCCGCGTTAGATGAACCGCGGCCCGTGGACATGGGCCGCATGCACCGGGTAGAACCGGCTAGCTATAACCTGCCGACCAGAGGAAAAGGTGGCGCAACTTGGCGCCACCGGGCGAACCGAACCGGCCCGTAGTGTGGGCCGGGTCCGCAGGTGGGCCGTGCCCCACCGGGCCAGCCCGAACCCCCAGCCAGGTCGGACCTGCCAAACCGGGCCGGGCCGACCCCCCAGCCGGGTTGGACCTGCCAAACCGGGCCGGGCTGACCCCCAAGCCAAGTCAGACCAGCCGAGCTTGGTCGGGCCGACCTGCCAGCCCACTGGGCTTGACAGGCTGGGCCCGACTTCACTTAAATGCGAATATCTTCAAGACCGGGCATCTGAACGATGCGATGTCTGCAAAACTGGGACCCTCATGATGAGGCGGTCCTTTTTCAATAATGTAAGTGAGTTTTTATCAAATTTAGAAAATGTCCAGGTTTGGACCGAGCGTAAATCCAACCGGGCCCCTGGAACGAAAATGCCAATAACTCTCAGACCGGGCACTCATTTGATGCACCGTTTGTCCTGTTGGGTTCCTTATGACGAGACAGAACTACAGGATACATCAACTTAGGACTTCGTGATATTTTTTGTATCAAAACATGACTTGAGGAGTGGACCCTCCCAGAATCGAGCGTTCCAAGTGTGGGAACCCTAGAGGTGGCTGCGACAACTATTGTATCAGAATCCTTTGTGGGTTCGACAACGACGACTGCTGTACCAGAATCCTCTGTGGGTTCGACAACGATGACTACAATACCATAATACTCTGTGGGTAAGACTACGATGACTACTATACTAGAATCCTATATGGGTTCGACAGTTCTGACTTCTATTCTTGTATCCTGTGTGGGTCCAATAGAGTTGCTAGTCTTGTATCCTGTGTGGTTCCAATAGCTTAGCTGGTCCTGTATCCTGTGTGGGTCCAACAGGTTAGATGAATCAGGGACTACATCTGATTAGCTCTATTAGTCTACGAAAGATGTATACCTGTGTGAGTTGAGTCTTGACTTTCAATCATTTATCTTCGAGGTGATTGACTTTACTTCTTGTGTGGGCTGGGTTGTGCTTGGGCTCAAGAGTTAGAGCCGAACTGTGATTGGTAACTTAGGTATATGTATGGGCATATACCTAAGTAGGATTGGTTGATAATTCATGATTGTATCATTTTTATGTGGTTATCTTTTGTGGATTTTGGGAGACCTTCGGGGATCTTGGGGTCCATACTGAGTATCATTATACTCACCCCTGCACAGGCTATGCCCGTACTTCATTGTGTTGGTTGCATATGATTGAAAACACTGATCGAGGAAGAGAGTTGTAGAGTTGGACGGTACCCGGAGGTGGGCCACTTGGCGAGATGTACATGGAGCGAACATATGGACCTGAGGTGCTGAGGATACCATCTATACCCACCCTTCAGGTGGGTTTCCTGGAGGACGACTCAGTAGTTGTTTTTTACCTTTCTGTAGTTGTACTAGCTTTTCAGTTGTTTGTACTTTTATGTAGGTCTTTTATTTTCAGCCTCTTTTCTTTCAGCACTTTCTTTTGTATACCTCTTTACATAGTGTTTACTTCCAGTTGTGTACTCTGTTGTTTTTGTTTACCTATTAAAGGAAATTACTTCCATTTTTATTGGGATTACACCTTTAGTGCTAGTGGCTAGCCCCTAGCATATTGAAGGCAGGCTTTGGTTAGTCCCGACACGGGCCCCGAGGATGGGTCGTGAAAAATTTGTATCAGATAAGTTGGTTCTACCACAAAAATTGGACTCTGATTCTTTTAATTTCAATAGTGTTAAGAGTATTTAGTGTGGTTTTCAATACATGGATTCCCGTGTTGGTGCGGCGACCGACGTATCCATACACCAGGACCCTAACTTCTGATTTCCCACTCAGTGCATGAAAACACTGGTTGCGTGTGTGTTTAATTTGAAAAAGTTTTCTTCATGATTACTTTGTGTCAGCTCACCTGGTATACTGTTTTAACTGTGGTGCACCTGTTTCTTTTCAAGATGGCCCCATGAAGGGAACCAACTAGGGTTCTGAGTTTCGTATGATATGGTAGCCCACCGAGCGATGAGGCCTCGGTGCAGGGCCCCACCACAGCGGAGGTACCAGTAGTACCACTATCCGATGAGCAACCGATACCACCAGCTCCAGGAGCAGAGAGTGCACACCTTATGGGTGCATTGCACGAGTTCCAGCACTAGAGGACACCTCGGTTCCAGGTAGTGACGGACCCACATGCAACTAAGGATTGGCTGGAGGCTGTCGTGAGAGTTTTCAGATTCGTAGGGACACTAGCCGACCTCATGGTGATCTTTGCCGCGAATCTCCTGCATGCAGCAGCAGGCAGATGGTTATGCCTGATTCTCCAGGTGCATGAAAAGTCATCATTACTATAGACAGACTTCGAGAGTCTCTTCTGCTCAGAGTTTGTTCCGTCCACCCTTCGAGCAGTGTGGATTCAAGAGTTACTTCATCTACAGCAGGGCAACATGACAGTAGCTCAGTACTCATCGAGGTTCACTAACCTCTCAATCGACACAAAATATATGGTATGAGACCCATTCTTCAGGGATCAGACCTTTGAGCAGGGAGTCAGGAATGAGATCAGGGCTACGACGATACCCCTCAGCATTCCGACGCAGGCAGGGGTGCTGGAGTGAGCCCTTCTAGTAGAGAATTTTCTCGCTGAGAAGTCACCAATGGTGAAGACCCACCCCAAGATGACACGTAAAAGAGTCTTCTGCAGCTGGCAGTAGACAGATGACATAGAGGTCCAAGCAGACCAGGCCATCAGGTGGGCGACCCCAGGATACAGGTTCGATTGTGCGGGGCACACGAGACCGAGCCAGCTATATGAGGACCAGGCAATGCTATGCATGCAGAGGGCAGGGCCACATGGCTTGTGACTTCCTGACCCGCCATGTAGAAGAGAAAAAGACAGTAGAGGGAACTCTTAGGTAGAGGCATAGGTTCGACCGTGGTGGTCTTCCTGGATCAGGCGGATGTGGTAGAGGAGCTGGCCGAGCAGTCGGTGGTGGAAAACGTTTTGAGGCTCTACCACCACCACCACTAGGAGGTCCACCACGATCACAGGGAGCAGGAAGATAGAGGTGGACTCAGTTTTAGGAAGTCAGGGCCTATGACCACAACGCACCTGAGATGATTCTAGGTACTATCTGTGTCTACTCCACCCTTTCTACAGTACTTATAGACACAAGTGTGAGTCATTATTTTATTGACACTGCCCTCATTTGAAGCTCATAGATTCTGATGGAGCCATTGGCTCGATCCTTATGGATAGAGACTCCTACGGGAGTAGACTCGATGATTACGCATTGGTGCCGGCAATGTGAACTTACTCTAGGAGGTGAGAGCTTCGGCTGGGATCTTCTTGTAGCGGCGTCGAGGCCTTATGACATCATCTTGGGTGTAGACTAGTTATCCAAAATTCATGCCCAGATTGACTGAATTAGGCGCAAAGTGCAGTGTATCCGCATGGATGGGACCTGGTTCACCTTCATCGGTGAGAAGGGAGCCTTTGAAGTGCTGGATGGACTTACGCAGAGGAGGGGGAAGCCGATCACACATCCGTTGGATAGTTTTATCCTCGGAGCGGTTGACGTGAGGAGTCCTAGTTTTCCTATTGTGGTGGATCAGTATGCGGATGTTTTCCCTGACGACGTTCCAGGACTACCTCCTCACAGAGAGGTAGAATTATACCTTGACCTATACCCCATGAAAAAACCGGTAACAACTCTAGCATATCAGATGGATCTCGTCGAGTTTTGTGAGCTGTGGGTATAGCTGGATGACTTACAGCGGAAGGTATTTATCCGACACAGTGTTTCACCCTGGGAATCTCTGATTTTGTTCGCCAAGAAGGAAGATGAGAGTTTACGACTGTGTGTCGACTACCGTCACCTAAATCAGGTGACCATGAAGAATAAGTACCCACTTCCGAGGATAGATGACCTCTTTGATCAGCTCAAGAAAGCACGATGGTTATTGAAGATATACCTTAGGTCAGGCTATCAAAATCTTAGAGTTCGAGTCAAGGATGCGCAGAACACGACCTTCAGGTGATAGTATGGCCACAAAAAGTTCTTGGTTGTGCCCTTCGGCATAACCAACACTCCAACAGTGTTCATGAGTTTCATGAATAGTATCTTCTAGCCTTACCTCGATCGCTTTGTCATATTCTTCATCAACGACATAATGATTTACTCGACTAATGAGGAGGCACACGCCTACCTTTTGCGGGTAGTACTAGACACACTCTGGGAGCACCAGCTTTATGGTAAGCCTTTGAAGTGCCAGTTCTGGATTTGAGAGGTTCACTTCTTGGGACACGTCATCTCGAAGGATAGAGTTGCAGTAGATCCAGTGAAGATCGAGGCAGTACTTTCTTAGGAGCCACCCAGGAGTGTGACAGTGGTGCGAAGTTTTCTGGGACTGGTTGGGTACTATTGGAAATTTGTTCCAGACTACTCCAGAGTAGAAGCACCACTTTCATCATTGACGAAGAAGGGGAAACCCTTCCTGTGGTCAGATAGATGATAGTAGAGCTTTGAGGAGTTGAGGCAGAGGTTGACTAGTGCACCCATCTTGAGGCTACTGGAGGAGGGCGTAGGGTATGTAGTTTTCTGCGATGCCTCAGGGACCAGACTCGGGTGTTTCCTAATATAAGAGCGAGAAGTGATCGTGTATGGTTCACGATAGTGAGAAAAAATGAGAAGAACTACACTACCCATGACCTGGATTTAGCAGCAGTGGTCTTCACCTTGAAGATGTGGCGGCACTATCTAATGGGAAAGCGTTTTATAGTCTACTCTGACCACCAGAGTCTCAGGTACATCATCTCGCAGAAGGATCTGAACCGGAGACAATGACGATGGGTCGAGTTCCTCTGGGACTATGACTTTGAGATATTCTATACTCTTGGGAAGGGGAATGTTGTAGCAGATGCTCTCAGTAGGAGATCAGGCATTCAGCTGCTAGGAGAAGCGACAGAGCAGCTGGCAGTGTTTGAGATATCCTTTGTGGATAGAGATGGAGCAGCCCTTTTGCAGTCTCTCACAGTTACTCCTTAAGTTCTTCAGCGAGTCAGAGAGGCTCAATATGGGGACATTGATTGTGAGATGTGACGTGCTAAGATATCCTCAGGGCAGTCACCCGATGGGTTTTATGAAGGTGGGGAGCACGTCATCCTCGTAAGAGGACGTACCATCGTACCAGTTGCACTACAAGAGGAGGTGTTGAGGGAGTTCCACACTTCCCCTATAGCGGTACAACCAGGAGTGGTGAAGTTGTTTCAGAACCTCAGACTACATCACTGGTGGCTGGGTATGAAGAAGGAAGTAGAAGAGTTTGTCCCAGGATGCCTCACTTGTCAGCAAGTGAAGGCGGAGCACTAGGTTCCAGCCGGCTTAGTTCATCCCTTAGAGGTCCCCGAGTAGAAGTGGGATGGGATATCCATGGATTTAGTGATGTGAATTCCATATACATCCAGAGGACACAACTCTATCTGGGTGACTGTCTACCGACTCACCAATTTCACCCAATTCCAATTGATCAGAGATCAAGGATTAGTAGAGTACTTGGGATGCCTCTACATATAGGAGATCATATGGCTTCATGGTGGGCCATTGACGATCGTATTTGATAGAGATGCTCGTTTCACTACCTGGTTATGGAAGGGGTTGTAGGAGGCTTTTGGGACGTAGCTTCGTTGGAGCACTGCCTTCCATCCTCAGACAGACAATCAAACTAATATTACCATTCAGACACTCGAGGGCATGCTCCGTGCATGTGTTGTCGACTTTGTTCATAGCTGGGAGGATCACTTACCCTTGGTAGAGTGTCCGTACAAAAACAGCTACCACTCCACCATCGGGATGACACCTTAGGAGGCACTGTATGGATAACCTTCCAGATCACCACTGTGCTGGACTGAATTAGGGGAGTCAGTATTTGTAGGACCATAGATGGTGCACACTACAATAGAGAAGGTGTAGATTATCAAGGAGAAGATGAAGACTGCACAGAGTAGACAAAATTCATATGCTGATAAGAGACGGAGACCATTGGAGTTCGAGGATGGTGACCACGTTTTTCTATGGGTCTCACCTTGATGATGTCTACGGAGATTTAGACGAGGCGGCAAGTTGTCTCCATGATTCATTGGACCTTTTCAGGTCCTCTACAGAGTACGAGAGGTGGCTTACCACCTGGCCCTTCCACCTCATTTGCACAGGGTGCACGACGTCCTCCACGTATCACAACTGAGAAGATACGTGCACGACCCATCCCACATCATTGACCATGGGGAGCTGGACATCGATGATGAGGTGAAATTCATAGAGATTTCAGTGGAGATTGAGGATCGACAGGAGAAAGTCCTACGTAGACGGTCTATTCCTCTGGTGCGCATTCGCTGACAGTACAGGAACCTCTAGGAGAGTACATGGGAGCGGGACCCTCAGATGCATGCTCCTTACCCCCATTTGTTTTCCTAGTGCGTGTTGTAGCTTACGTGGATGTAAAGCCCTGAGGTAGGGAGAATTTAAAGACCAGGAAATCCCATGGAATTTTTTTTCTTAAATACATGGGAATTTTACGAGTCCGTAGTTTCTGATGGAGCCTGATTCTGAGGCCCAATGTGCCCATAATCAATTTCTAAAGTTTTTTTCGTGTAAGTTCAGTAAACATATGTGCAGGATTTTATATCTTTTGATCTGGTGCTCAGAATTGAAATATGAGGACACCGATAAACTCTCAGCGCCGATATTCTCTTAAGGAGACCTTTACTGCAGTTGTGTTTTATCGTGAGTGGTAGTTAATGTTTTTGGGTTTTCTGAGTAAAAAAGTTAAATAATATTATGTGTTACATAAATATATTTGGATGGTAGTTAAATCCTCCAAAGGGAGGTTGGTGGTGGGGCCCACCCCCACCTAACCTCCCATGGGAAGATATTATGTGGTGGGGACCACATGAGTTCAAACTCTTCAACTCCCCTTTAACTCCTTGAACTCCCAATTAAGGAGGATTAAACTCCCTTTAATTATTTTGGAGCCTCTTCATTTACTCCCTCCCATTTAATGAGCCAACCCACTTTTTTTAATTAATGGATGTAGCTTAATGAATTTGAATCTCTTTGAATTCATTAAGATATACTTTTAATAAGGGGTTATATTTCATTTTGGGTGGGGTTAGACCTATTAGCTTGGGAGGATTTGGAGAATTAAAAAGAAACCGTTCTTCCCACGAAGAACACGAAGAACATCTTCAACATCCTCCATCTGCGATAGAGGAGCAGACGCTGCCGAAGAAGAACGTCGCCAACAATGACGTCATATCCTCCCAACGTCAACAGAACGATGCCGTCTTCCCATGACACCGTAAAGAAAAAATCGAAATAAATGTAAGAGAATTTTTGTATGAATTTTAAATATGAGATTACACCTTTGTTCTTCATCGTATGAAATTCTGGTTTGGAAAACCAAATGTTATCAAATGACGAGGAGGGTTCAAGCCGCACGAACACGGCCCGACCCTCCCCTTTGTTGTTTCCATTTGATTACATCGAAGCAAAGTCGAAAGGGTGTGGTTTCGTCGCACCACACCGGAGAATAACCGCGGCTGGGAGAGCCGCGATGAATGAAGAGGCGCAGAGCCATCTCGCCGCGCTGTGGAACTGAAGGGCGTGGCAAGGCTGGGCCGTAGCGGTGGAGGATCGGCGCCGTCACGCCGGCCGCGTGGATGAGGATGCAGTCCGCAACCATGGGATGCTCGTCTGGAAGAACCGGTCGGCCGTCTAGCAGCTTGGATGAAGAAATGCAGCGCCTGCAGGCACCGCGCGGAGAAGGACCGGGGCCCACTTCTGTGGGCCGCTTTGATGGGCGCACTGGCCGGCTGCCTGCCGGTCGGGCTGGAGGACCGCGGTGCCCGAAGGTGCCGCGTTAGAAGAAACGCAGCCCGCATATGCAGCCCACGTGTGTAGGGCAGAACCTGCCGGCTATGGCTGACAGGCAAGAAGAAATTGGCGGCACCGTTGAGCGAACCGGACTGGCCCGCAGTGCGGGCTGGGTCTGCAGGCGGGCCGCGCCCCATCGGGTCGAGCCGACCCCCCATCCGGGTGGGACCCACCAAACTGGGACGGGCCGACCCCCCATCCAAGTTGGACCCACCAAACCGGTCAGAGCTGACCCCCAGCTGGGTCGAACCCGCCGATCCGGGTTAGGCCAACCCGCCTGTCCACTGGGCTTGATGGGTCAGTCCCGAATTTTCTTAAATGCGAATATCTTCAAGACCACACGTCCGAACGACGCGCCGTCTGCGGCACTAGAAACCTCATGACGAGGAGGTCCTTTTGAGATACTCTAAGTGAGGTTTGTACAAAATTAGAAAATGGCCGGGATTGGACTGAGCATAAATCCAACCGGGCCCCAGGAATGGAAATGCCAATAACTATCAGACCAGGCATCTGTTTGACGCACCGTTTGTCGCATTGGGTTCCTTATGATTAGATGGAACTACAGGAAAAATCAACTCAGGACTTCATGATAATTTATGTATAAACACTTGAATCGAGGAGCAGAACCTCCGTGGATCGAGCATGTTGTGTGCGGGAACCCTACAGCAAGCTGTGACGACTATTATACAAGAATCCTATGTGGGTTCGACAATGGTGACTACTGTACCAGAATCATCCGTGGGTTCGACAACAATGACTACTGTATCAGAATCCTCCTTGGGTTCGACAAAAATGACTACAGTACCGGAATCCTACGTGGGTTCGACAGTTCTGACTTCTGTTCCTGTATCCTGTGTGGGTCCGACAGAGTAGCTGGTCCTATATCCTGTGTGGGTCCGACAGCTTAGCTGGTCCTGTATCCTATGTGGGTCTGAAAGCTTAGATGAATCAGTGACCGCATCTGATCATCTCTATCACTCTACGAAAGATGTATACCTGTGTGAGCTGAGTCTTGACTTTAAATAATTTATCTTTGAGGTGATTGACTTTACTTCCTGTGTGGACTGGGTTGTGCAAGGGCTCGAGAGTTGGAGCTGAACTATGATTGGTAACATAGGTATATGTATGGGCATATACCTAAGTAGGGTTGGTTGATACATTGTGATTGTATCATTATTCTGTGTTTATCCTTCTTTGATTCTGGGAGACCTTCGGGGGACTCGACGTCCCTACTGAGTATCTTTATACTCACCCCGTCACGGGTTATGCCCGCACTTTGTTGTGTTGGTTGAAGATGACGGAAAACACTAAACGAGGTAGAGAGTTGTAGAGCTGGATGATACTTGGAGGTGGACCACTTGGCGAGATGTACACCGAGCGGATAGACGGACCTTGGGTGCTGATGAGGCCAACTGTACCCACCCTTCTGGTGGGATTCCCAGAGGACGACTCAGTAGTTGTTGTTTACCTTTCTGCAGTTGTACTACCTTTTCAGTTGTTTGTACTTTACTATCAGGCTTGTATTTCTGAACCCTTTACTTTCAACACTTTTGTTTGTATACCTCTTTACATAGTGTTTACTTCCGGTTGGGTACTCTATTTTTTTGTTTACTTATTAAAGGCAATGCCTTCCCTTTTTATCGGGATTGCGCCTTTGGTTCTAGTCACTAGCCCCTGGCTATGGAAGGCGGACTTGGGGTAGTCACGACATGGGCCTCGAGGATAGGTCGTGACACACACACACACACACTGATATGCTCATACATGTGTGAGTATAAACCCATTAGGACACATCCAATGCATACATAACTAAAGGGAACATGTATATAGATTTGTATTACCTCATAGAAATATAAATTCACATATAAGAATAAAAACAATCATACATAGAGTAATCATGTGCTAACTAAGATACCATTAAACCCAACTATACATTTTTTGGTACCATGCCATAAGAATGTTATAAGTGGTCACTACATGATGTAAATCAAGCTACATGACCTAAATAAAGCTACATGACCACATCTTCCCCTAAGGACAATACACTTTCCACCTTTAAGAAAGAAATCTATTAAACATTTAAGGGAAAGTGTCTCCTATGACCCATAACTATCCTCCAATGGTATGCATGGTCGGCTTGTCTGAAAAAATGGGGATATAAACATAAAAATGGACATTCCTCATCAATAAATCCTAGTGTCTTACACCCCCATATCCAATGGAATATTTCATTCAACAGTAATGTTCTAATCTAATACCATGGTCTAGTTCTATGCATCATTAATCCAAATCTACAACCAATCAATCATGTTATTCAATCTCCCCTATAAAGGAGTAATAAATTCCTTTTGGGGCACCTAGATACTAAAATAGAGGTTCCACTATCTTTGGAGAAATCTAAATGCAAGGAATTATATAACTAGGAATAATATCTCAGTTTTAATATTCCATAGACTATAAAATATTACATAATCTTAGTAAAATATAACAACAAACAATATATCATAAAGAGTATTCCATATTCTAGGAGTGATATAAAAACAAGGAAAACATAGGGATTTTCCAAGACCTATCTTTAATATGACCCATGCACAAAATATCAGACCAAATTTTAATTATAATTTTCAAGAATGACCCAACATATCTATGAATTAACACGGAATATCAAATATTCCATGGAAATGAATTAACCACATATATAATGTTCCATAGAAATGAACACAAAATCCATAACAGACAAGGTCTCATGAGATTCGTACACATGCAAACTACCATATCATGAAAGGGTTTGGACACAAGGTAAATATAGATAAAAAATAATATTAAAAAACCCTATAAAAAGGCTAAAGATAGAAAATACTTCTACCTTTAGATAATTATTGATAAACTCCAAGATTATTTAAGGAAAAATACTTGGATCAAATCCTTGAAAAATATTTCACTAGAATAATGCCTAATGCATAATATTAGAGTCTCCAGAATTATAATTATAGAAAAATATCATACCAAGATAAGAATCCACATCAACTTACCAGTGGAGATCCATCAACAATGGTAGATCTAGATCTTATCATGGAAGAGATGCCAATTATCAAGATTGGGAATCTATCAAATGAACAACAAAAAATTATCCATTAGATTGTGATATATTCCTTAGATATATCCAACATATCTTGGATATATTATCCACCTTAAGAGATAAAGAGGATATCTTGGATAGATATGCATTAATTAAGGGAAAAAAATATTATACCTTGAATCAACACGAGTAATTAGTCATTATCCTTTTAATTTAGATTAAAAAAAGAGGAACCACCAAGAATCACCATCGAAGATTATGGGTTTAGTATCCATATGATTTGGATAAATAATGATGAGTCTTGTAGAGGTTCTTGGTTAAAAATATAATTTTAGGATTAGTAAAATCCCCACAAATGGTTTTGTCTCATATTTTTCTAAATAGTTCACTAACTACTTGAGGCTTTCTACCACTTTTAGGAACCCACAAAGTTTGGATGCATTGTTTAGTAAACCATGCACGGATTTTCTCTTAACCTATATCCCAATCCACCACAGTTTTTGTGGAATGTCTCATGGTTTTCTATAAACATGAACTAACCATGTACACCATATTTTATTTCTCCAAATAAGAAATATATTTTCATTGGGAGATCCACATGGTTTCCCCCAACTATTTTGCTAACAAGAACCCAATTTAAGGATTCTAAAAACCTTAGAAACTAACGAGAAGATACCCAATACTTTACCCGAGAAATGAATAACTCAAAAACACATAATAACTATCTAATTTGTTTTCTTTAAGTTACTTGGATTACTACATGTTATTACACTTCACTTGTTCGTTGGGGAAAAACATTGTAAAGATTCCAAATAATAATTGACTTAATGAGATATTTATGTGAGATCATACTAATTATTTTTCTCTCCCTTGAATTTTGGTAAATATAATTGAAGGATGTTTCAAATTTATGTATTGGTATCATTAGTAGTTAAATTAAGTGTTGATAGAGTTATAAGATCCCAAAAAACAATTTGGAATGCATGAAAGTCATTTTCACTCTAACCAAAAGGCACAATTATTGAAGAATTATGTTGCATTGTGGTCCAAGTCATCTAAACTTACACTACAATGTTCCAATGTTCCAGTTTTAGTGATGTTAAAATATATTATATTTTTTCCTCATTATATGATGTTAAAATACATGACTATAATCCATGATTAATGAATTTAAACTATGTAACATAATTTCCTAGTTTCATGATGTTAAAATTTATGTCATATGGTCATTATGTTTGATATTTATCACATTATAATGATACAAATCTATATAATAATTTGTTAAACATTTCTCCTTTTCTAGGGACCCATGATAAACAATGTTCCCCTACTCCTCTATAAAAGTATGACCTATATAGGTTCCATATTGTAAAAATTTTAAGTGGATTGATTCCTATTACTGAATGATAAAGAGTAGATCCCAAGTCACACATACTAGGCCTAATTTTGACTTATAATCAACATAAATATTCTAACATTTTTGGAATTTTCATTCATTAATATATGGTTTTATTCTATCTCATTATAGGATAACTATCTAATTAATTTGATATTCACAATGCATAATCTATATTTAAGAAAATAATAAAATTACCTCCAAATTTTTAAAGAGTTACATATAAATTTATTCCATTTCCTATAAGAAAAATTGTGATGTATGAGTTATTTATAAAAGACCTAGAAATAAATTCATGTTTTATCTAAAACTTCTTGTTCAAGATCACTCAACAATGCTTTATATGAGTTTTATTAGTCTATAAAAATATGAAAATTCCATATCCCCATACATGAGATAAATCTATGTGGGGACATTTTAATTAGAACTACATGTGTCTTGAAACCAGCTACCCTGAGATACATAGAGATCCATGAAGAGGTGAAGATATTACCATTTTATAAATGAAGATAAGGTTAGTTTTGGAAATACCTATTGAATTTTAATAATTTAATTTCACTATTAAAGGGTATAGAGATTAGAAAAGGAAAAATTTAGGGAGGGGGTGATATTTGGTTGAGATACACCTCAACATTCCATTTTGAATCTTGTTTTAACCACGTATTGGAATTACAAAATAGTAAAAGAAATTTTACCATTTTTAATTCTTATCAGTATATCTAATTTTTATCCTTAGTAATTAATTGTAATGAAAAAAATTAAAATTAACCTAAATACCTAATTTTAAATTTTTCATTTTAAATTTCAGAAACATTATATTAAATAAATTTTTTACAACTATGATTAGTTAGTTTTAAAGTATAAACACTTAAATACATAAAACTATTTTTAGATAAATAAAGTATTGAAAAATAAAATTTATATATAATGTTAAATTACATTGGATATTAATTATATTGAAATTAATTGAATTATTAGAGAATAATTAAAGGATATGAGGCTTACAAGGTATGCTGAAATCTAATCTCCCTTGAAAAAAATTGATTCAAAGAAAAGAAAGAATCTATTTTTTTATTAAATTAGTATTTTAATTACTTATAAAAATGTTTTATTTAGGTTTAAATGATCAAATAATATTTTAAAATAAATAATTTTTTTCCTAAAATTAATGTTTTATTACATAAAAGGTTTTATTAATTTATGGGTCATTTTTATATAATTATAAAATTATACAAATTCTGAGTTTCCAGAATTCTATTTTTTCATAAAAACTTACCTTTTAATAAAAAGATAAAAAAATTCACACTAAGTTAATGTTGATATGGGGAATTAAACAATGAAGTTAATTTTTATTAATTTGAAAATAAGAAAATTTATAATGACATATTTTAAATAATATAATAAAATATAATTGAAAAAATGTTTTAATTAGAGAATTAAATTTTCAAATATTAAATATTATTATTATTATTTCATACCATGTCCTTGATAAATTGATTATGACAAATTATTAATGTCAAATACAATTTATTAGTAATCATATGTTTCTTAAAACATAAATTTTTATTAGAAAAAAGATAAATGTTTTAAAAAATACTTTTTAAAACAATAAATAATCTTATTTCAAATTTTAGTTAATCTAATTAAATTTTATTAATATTAAAAATTTATATTATTTTACATATACATATAATAAATAAAGTGATGAAACCTATTCATTCCCTATAAATTAATGACGAGTTATTTTAATGGTCATGCTCAAATATTTATATTTCATTTAAAAATATCATGGTTTCATTTAAGTTCAATGTTCTGTCAGGTGATAGCTTTGAGAAACATTGAATTATTTAATGGTAATCATATATTAGAAATTTGGGATGTTAATTTTTTTCCATCCCTTATTAATTGCTTTATAAACACATGGATCCCTTTTATTTCCTCATGTATTTCATGATTACTACCACATTGGCCCACCCTACTATCTAGGTTTACCAATGCTCTGATAAAAAAATACCCAATGTATAAGAACTACTTCTGGGTTGATTTATATTATTTTCTTATTGGTAGTGAAATATATATCACTTATCTTAGACCCAACCATGAATCTTACTCAACCTAAAACTTTTTCCCAATATCTACACCTTTATTCATTCACATCAAGTCTCCTTCCCATTCATGGATCTAACACCAGGTCATTTTATTTTGTGCATGAGAAAGATCTATGAAAATTCCCATAAAAATTGGTCTTTATTATAAAATATTAAACATAAATAAATATGTTCCCTTATTCACACGATTCTAAATTGAATGATATATGGTATAACCTACAAAACCTTAAACTTATCAGTGTGTTGTACCATATTTGACTCTATTTTGATACATGAGGTCCATATCAATGTAAGGGAACCTAAAATGTAGTTTCTATATAATATAAGATAGGGTAAAATTACATCATTCCACTATAAACATAGATTTATTAAATTGGTTGCATTCCATAGATACCTACTGTGTTCTGATCCCATAAAAATATAAAATAGAAAACATTCCCTCTCTCAATATATGAGCTCTATTCACACATGAACTATGATTTTAAGAAATATGTATTAATTGATTCCAAATACCCAAGGATACATATAGATTCATAAGTTTTATATTATAAGATAATATGAAAACATAAATATAGTGGGTCCAATAACTATGACAAAAAAGTATGTTCTTTTTTCTTTAGGTCCATCAATATTAGTATATAGCACTCTTCCACATCACATTTACCTCACATTAGTTGCTATGTATGCCACCTTATATTTTGGTATATGTTGTGAGACCTTAAATCCCAACATCAGTTGGTCAAAACTATGTGACATTAAAATATATTACTTGATGGTTGAAGTTTCAAGACCTTAAATTTTAGATCGAAGTAAATACATAGTTTTGTCAGGTTGAACACCCCCAAAGAGTGGCCCACAAAAATTTAAGTATACACTTTATAAGACAATCAATATCATGGTTTAGAAAAAATATGACCATAAAATAAAAAATTCAAAAATATTTTTGGTAAACCATATAGAATAATAAAAATAAAAGATATTATCACTATCACTCACTAATATAGAAAAAACTAGTGCATATAATTTTCCCCTCATAACATAATATTTAACTATGCCATGGGTATTATGTTGTTTATAACAAATCCATATCTTACTATTGGGTGGATCACCCATTTAAGTGATTGTGTAAAAAAATATCATGTTATATCCCTTTTTCAAATAATGGGGTAAATAAATGGAGTCATAGAATTTTGTATACTCGATCCCTTTTTGAAAATATTTTTCTTCATGAAACTACTTCATACCTTTGATGACTGAATCATTACTAACCATTTTCCTTGTTCTGAGATACTCATATTCAAATCACATAACCTTTATTCGATCATTACTCTTGGTTCCTCCATTGGTGAAATTATTGGTAACAATTTCTAACTGATCCATACAGACCCCTCATTCAATAGTGAATTCCATAGTTGCCTCTGAAAAAATGAACTAAATCCTTGAGGATATATTTATCCTAGTTGAAATCCCCCCTTAACCCCATGCACTATTTCCTAATAGTGCAACACTAGTTTCTCATATATTGGTGTGCTTATCCTAGGAAGTCCCAAATTCATTAAGTTGAGATACACCTATTAGAAATCCTAAATCTATGAGTTGAGATACTTCACTTGGAATATAAGTTATAGATACATGGTCCTCTCTATGAGACCATAAACCACACAATACAATGGTCCTAACATCATGAAATAAAAACTATACGAAACTATTACTAATGCAGTCCAAACCAACAAAAAGAATATATTCATGATGGGTCAACATTTCCCTTATTTCCAACTATACTACCTTATCATCTGGTCTATGATGTAAAACTATAAAAATTACTAACAATTGGTAAAATTTGTCTAACCTTAAAATTAAACAACACTTGAAAAAATCTATAATAAATTAAGTAACAGGGACTTATGATCAAATATATCTTTCATTAAACATCATATTTAATTTTCCTAACTTTCATGACATTAACTGCTAATGGAAAAAGACATATTACTATTTATATTGAGAACCCAAAAGAAAATCTAGGTTAATGTAGTGTTTTTTCTCACCAGGGATGCACATTGAATAGATTAAGAAAATGATTGAGTATTAAAAAATATAATGGCACAAAACTTATGAGGATGAAAACCCATAAATGAAAACCTATGAAAAAAACTAGTTCCTACCCACAAATACTATTCATAAAGGGATTAAGGAAAATTTAGGGTGAAAATAAATAGATATAAAGATTTCAAGTATCACCATTCATCCCAAAAATAAACTGATCTATTCTCTTTTGGTCAATAAACCTTAAAAAAGATTGAATGCCCTTATATTTTGAGGTTAAAATAGTCCTTGTCACCCGACTTAAAACTGCTGAGAGATGGTATATTGTGTGTGACCCATAACATGATCATGGTTATTTGTGTTATATGATAAAATATTATTAAAAAATATCTATATATATTGAATAAATAAATAATATTGGGCATGCATCCATTGTCCTAAAATATATTGAAATTATCCCCCTTTTCTAGTGTGAGCTTACTATTTATTCCCAATTTTCTCCAATACCCCTAAACTAAAATAGGCTTGTATATTCCTCCCCTCTCATGATTTATGTTTATATCAAGAGAATATTGAGAACTATGTATATATTGATTCATGTTCTCATAGAATACATAGTGACATCCATATATATATTTCTTGAATCTTTCTATACAATCCACTTTTGTTCAATTTCACTCATTATGATTGAATTTTAGAATTTTTAAATTTATCACATCAAATCATAGATTTTAGGTTTTTTTTTGAAATCATTCAACCCTTAGTAATTATAATCTATAATCCAACAAAATTCTAGAGTAATGTTGAAATGAACCCAACACATTTCTTATAATCGTATTCTTTACATTACAAAAGAAATTGAATTATAGGGTTAATTTTTCATCATAAAAAAGTTATTCCCTACAATTTACCATAGAATCTATGAAATGTTCCTCACCTAGACAACACAAGTCATTTATGAGTATAAATATATTTCCATTTCTAAATAAAGTGAATAGTGTAGCCTGTTCTCTATTAATGACCACACACTAAGGGATGAAGATTCCAAATCATATTTCATATACTGGTGTTGTGGTGGTGAAAATATCCTTATGGGAGTAAGAAATGGACTTCACACTTTTTTTTGGAAAAATTTTGTTGAGATTTTAAAACCCATCTTTAGGGTATCTTGGAGCATTTTAGTCATGGAAAAAATATAGTAAGGGAGAAACCTATATAAAATGGAATACCATTTTTCATAGGACTCCATTTTACTAGTTGTAGATTGAAAATGAACTTGAACATTATAATTTAGGACTCCTTCATGTTAAAATCCATTTTAGGGTGAAATAAAATCAAAAGATCAAAAATTCCCGTGTACTCACTCATGGATTCACACTTCCAACACAACCACACACCTCCTTCTTGGAAAACCCTGGTTAAATATTCCTTCATGAAATAATTACACCAACACCACTTTGTGATTCACTTTCATGAACTCACTTTCATGGATTCACTCCATAAGCCTTTCACACATACCTCCCTTCACGAGGCTTATATAAATCCAACAGTTTGCAATCACCATCCATGAGGCCAAAAATATAAGGATTCTACATAGATATTTACAGCTTCAAAAAGGCTTCCCAAATTACATTTTGTCATCATAATACATGTAAATACTATAGGGGTTCTACCCCGACACCACCAGATCAGATTAGTGACGTTTTTTGGTCCTAGGATCGCTTCCCATTCTCTTTTCTTCCATCACTGACCACTAATGAAAATATGGAGTCACAAAAAGAATGTTTCTATTTGGGTTAAACTGTATTTGTTTTTTAGTATATATAACCCCAAATTCCACCCCATCAACTCCCCCTATTTTTATAATCATCTTGGTTTCTCCTAGACACCATGGGTTGAGATTAACCTCTTGGTTACATCTTAAACACCTTGAGTAGAGATTCCCCTTTGGGTTACCTCATTTTAACATTGATGTGAGACACTACATTTGGTTCCCTTGAAGGACTGGATTCTACATAGTCCTCTTGGTTTCTGTATATATGGGACTCATCCTAGGTGAAATACATAAAACATTATTTTACACAAGTCACATACTATGTGAGGTATTGCAGTGCATCCCGAATGTATATGCTCTTCTCATTCTCTTTGTTTCACCCCTTTTTATGTAACATGCATCCTCTATGGTCCCCCTAATATGTGTAAGGACTAATTATATGTTATCATATCTATTTACCATGATATAGGTTCAATAAAACCGGAATATCATGTGTAAGACCCACCTCATCTCATATTTTCACCCTTTTTATGGCATATGCATTTGACATGGCCCCCTACAATGTGTAGGACCCAAATATACCTCATAGGGTATCCCAATTAATATACCCCATTAAATATACTTTTTTTTCACTCTAATACCATATGTCTTATCTACAATCATATCTTTTTTATCACATTGATCCTGACTCAAATGGGATTATAGGTTTTATTTGATCAATTAATTATCATGACTGAGATGTATCCTATCCAGATCTAAGGAGAATCTTTTTATTTCAATATCTATTACTCTATACTACATAATAAAATGTCCATACCACAATATATTAAACTATAAGGACCATTCCTCTCATAAAATCTTAAATAATACAACATGAACTACATGGTATTTAGTTCATGTTTACCTAAATATCTAGGTTTAATCTTTGATGTGAAATCCACATATCCCCAAACACACTTTCTCTCTTAAGTGATGAGCAGAATAAGGCCCATTATTACGTTTAGTTGAGATACTTATCTTGAATTCCACATACAATTCTTGTGTTTATATTCTCTTATAGATTTAAAAATAAACACGAGTTGAGATAAACATCTTAGTTTCCTATATATAGGCCTCCAAATAATTATAAGCCCCAACCTCAAATAGCTGCATCTTACGTGATGATTATAGGAGACCCATGTGATGATCATGGGATTACTAAATCTCCATTTAGGTGAAAAACCCAAGGAGATCCCAATAAATATCCATTGTGATACAATATTAATACCCCCTATTTGATGTGCATATGATCTCTTGATGATGATGGGAATAAGATGAATCAATTTTTCATAGTGATAATCTAAGTATTCATCTAGTGTTGTCTAGGGATAATTCATCATCTCCCATGTGATGAGTATAGTAATCCTTCATATCATGACATCATAATGATAATATGGGACTCTGACTAAGAGTAAGCCCCAATAATAACATCTCTTACTGAGTTAATATCATGCATAATGAACTAGAAATAGTAGTCAATCCAAAATTCAAACAGCAACCCTTTCTAGGAATAATTTTTTCAAGTAGTCACTCGGTTTGGGAAACATTACATTAAAAGGAACGTTACTCAGTTAAGACTATAGATTGGTAAAATAAATCAAAAATGTTCTTATCACATGACCTTAAAATGTACATTGTGTCCTATTATGTATCACCCAAATACATGGATTTTGATTCCCTTAATCAGGATATATAGGAAGGATTTCATAGGGACCCAAAAAAAACTCCACAACACATTTTTTTCACTTGATATTGATAAATTCGAGAGGGAAGAACTATATGGATTTAAAATATAACAATAATAAATAATAATTGAAAGATGAAGAACCTCTGATATAAAAAGACATTCACATTGTCATGTGGTTTAAATTAAATAATTGTCACATAGGTAACCAGTCACATTATTGGATTTTGTAAGGATTCATGAATACATAGTAAATATATAATAGAGTTCTAGAGTATGAACCAACCTATAATCCTCTTGACCAAGGATAATTATGAAGAATAACTAGGTAAAAAGACACCAGTGAATTCCTAGATTTGGAAAGTACCCCTAAATGATGTCTATGTCATGACATCATGTAAAAGAGATTTATTTGAGTTTTTGATTGAAATAATCTCATAAAATAGTCATATATATTATTGTGTGAGGACCTAGAGGATGATTAAAGTGGTTCAATTTTGAGTGATGATGCATCATGGTTCAATGGTTGTGGAATTACATCTCTATAATCCTATCATATTTAGAAAGACAAATGAGTTTTATGAGAATATATATGGGTGGTTAAAATGAATTATTTTATGAACATATTTTGAGATATCCATACCATGGTGTGATGATGTAACGTCAAACCATGCTGCAGAGTTATCAATACCTGGTTTAAAATAAATAGATCCATTATAAATCATTATTTTTTTATTTTTTCTTTAAACTCTCAGATATCATAAGGGAATTTTTAGGAGGCCTTTAAGTTCACATTCTTCACTTTCTTCCATGGATTCAAAAAATCATTTTTTTACGATCCAATGTGAGATTCACTCCCTTATCACTTGGATTTTATCACTTTTATTCATCGATTTTGTAAAACATTTTTTTAGTACCATGTTGAGTGAATAATGGGGATTTATAAACTATAGGTTATTGTCATTTCCCTTTTTTGATTTGGGTTTTGTGATAATTTATTATCTTCTTCATATTTAGAAACCATTGTTAATGATTTGATCAATGTAGTTGATTCTATAAGTTTACATATGTGTGAATTGTGGAAGTTATATGATAATAATATCCATATATAGATCATATATATTTTTCTATTAAATATAATAAAATTATTTAATGGAAATTTATGGGAAGGGATGATTTTCCTATTGTTATATATTTTTCCAATGATATTCCTAACATGATTCCTAAATGCCGATGTCGCTAATAAAAATATTATAATGCCAAAATATGTACTAAATTATTTCATGTATTTAAATTAACAGATTAACATTCATTAAATATTAACTACTTAAATATGGTAAAGTATCAGTTGTGTAAAACCAAGATTTTTGTGTTATGATCCATGCAAGAGATGTTAAATTAAAGAGATGAATTTTTTTTGAAAAAGGAAAATCTTTTTATTGGTTATTTCTATAATTTCATGTTGTTTACTACTATAATTCTTGTTTTAGTGTTGTGGTCTGTGTGGATTTTTACAAGTCTATTGTGTGTCACTTATTATATATATATTTTTAAGATTATTTTGGATTTAAAAGTATGGTTGTAGATGAATTATGATGATTGGTGAGATGGAATGTGGTTGTTAAAATAGAATAGTGGAAGATTTGGATATGTAGAATAAAAAGTTATTTATGGATATTGAGATGGTCATTGGAATGTGATGCATAGAGGGTTTTCAATGTTTGGTTTTCTAATATAGGGATAGATATAGTTTTATATTATAAATATAAATTTATTGGTAATAATGAAATTGACAAATTGGTGGGGGTAAAAAATGAATAAACCTTTGGTTGTAAATGAAATGGTTAATAATTTAAATAAATGGGTATGGAATAGAGTAAACAATAGTGATGGATGAAATTATATCAAATTAAATATATAATTAAATAGATTAATTTATTTTATTGGGAATGTAAATTATAGATCCTGAAATGGTTAAATGATATGTTTAAATGGGAAAAGAAATCGGTTTTTTGGTTGTTTTGTGTGGAAAGTGAGGATGTATTTGTGGTATATGGTTGTCCGTGATGGTTGTATGTGGAGGTGAAAATATGTGATGATTTTGGGATGTATTACTATTATTTGATATCAACCCTATAGTTTGGGACCATATGTGGGTTTATTATACTTGAAATCTCTTATGATTTATTTATAATCCCCACCCAAGTTAGATAACCTTACCGATTTGAAAATGTTTTGGCTTCTAGGTATTTTACCCAACATCCTTGTTTGTGAGGAATATATGGAAGACTACTCACTATTCAGTTTTATCCCTTCTAGGTGAGGTGTACTGGACTCGTTATGTGTATGAGGTGATGATATTTTCTGGGGTTTGTGTATTGTAGGAAGAAGGACCATGGTTGATGTTTTTCATGTTCACAATACCCTACAAAGATAGAAATTTGATGACATTTTCATGTGATGTGGATATATATATATTTGATAATGGTTTTTTTCATGGTTGGGGCATTAATGATACTGGTTACCACATGTGTGTTAGGACTTATATGAGTTGGGTTAGTTAGGATTTCTGTCTGACCCACATAAGATGCGGGGATATTTTTTGTTGTGTTTTGAAATAAATATAGAAGAGATGAGAGACAAATACTTTTGAAATTTGGGCATGATATGTAAAAACCAATTGGAAAGAGGTTCTTATGTATGTTGGAAATTTTTGATCTCAACAATAATCCATAAATCATATTGATTTTAATGCAAAAAAACCCTTGTTTGTTTTAGAAATGAAATTACATTAAGTGAATTTTAGTAAATTAATATTTTTTGAAATATTTTTTCTAGAATTATATTCATGTATTTTATTAGTGAGGAATATTTTTTAAGGTATTATGAACATGTTTTAATTTATTATAGAAAAACTATTCATACCCTACATATACAATCATAATGTAAGAAATAAACCCAAAGATTGAAATAATGTGTATGGATCATCAACCCTATGCTATAGGGAAAGTATTGTTAAATAAACCTACATTTGGATGGAAACCTATATTTAAGGAAAAATATGTATGGTAAATCAAATCTACATTTCTAATCCACAATAAATTTGAGGAAAAAAACATATGGTACATCAACCCTACTATTGTATTGAAAATTAAATTGTCAACCCTATGTTCTTTATTTTATTGTCACATGAAGGAACCCTAAGTTTGAATATTCAACAATGATGTTTTTAAATACATAATTTTCTCCATGATTTATACAATGATCTTAATGTAATAAAATTTATTTTCAATGGTATTTTATGACCGATTCAAAGAAAAATATTCAAAAGAGTAAATCATTCCTATTTCTAAGGCAACTTATGACTCTCTTGAACAATTTAAATTTGAATATATATGATCTGTCAAGTGAATTTCATGGATATTTTCATCCCAAAAATCTATCAACTCTATATATTTAATCATAGTATTTTTGAGATATAAATATATGGTGTACAACTGCATAATAGTAAATACATTTTTAACTGCTTCTATTTTTTTTTTCTATTTGTATCGAAGATCATTCACAGCTGGAATGTCTTTAAATCTATACTTATTTGAATACAATGATATTCAAATAATAATATACATATTCTATAATTTTATACTTCAACAATGAATTTCAACCTATACCATCAATAAATCAAACTCTTGTGATTTATTAGCATTTGGACTGCTCACACTGAATCACTGTTAAGTGTTAGAATTTGTACTAAGCTATGGAGAAACTGGTTCCCTACAAAATAACCTGAAGGCTCTCTATATCCGTATTATAAAGGTGTAAATTTCCCTCACTCATTTTTGGATTTTTAAGGTCTTATGATATGAGTACATTATGTCGTGAAAATCCTGTTGATCAAAAATAGAGAATTGGTGGAGTGGACTAGGAGATCTTTGTTCCTCAAACAACTATAAAAATTGTTGTTTTATTTTTTTACATATTATCCACTTCTCAAATAACTAATAAATTTGAAAAATTCATATCTTCATAAATCAAAGGGAATGTTAAAAGTGAGAGTCTATCAATATTATTGAAAAGACACAATTCACCCCACTCTTTTGTATCTTTGTATTATTATGACCTAACATTTGGTATTAGAGGGACCTATTATGGTAAAGCTCTAGGATGATCAAAATAATATTGTATATACAAAGAAGATATCAATGGTTTATCCTAGAGAATATATTTTTATTATTTATTCTCAATAATTCAATTGTGTAAATATGGATGCTGGAAATCACATATGATCACATATATATAGAATCTAGGCTTTAATGTTTATATGAAGATAATAACTTCCTATGTCATTCCTGAGAAACCAGATACTTGGGATGCTTCTAAAGAAACTTAATATGATATCAACTCAAAAAAAATTAATTTTATAATTTATGGACACAGACTTGATGAATTCAATATAGATTTATAATGTCATACTACATATGAAATGTGTCATAAAATCGATGTTTCTAAGGAAGGAATATATTATATCAGAAAAATGAGGCATGCTACTGAAAAAATGAATATTGGAACAATTAAAATGTATGATGAAGACGGAATCAAAAAAATTAATGGATGGATGATATAACTTTCCAAAAATATTTCTGCCTTGGGAGATTTAATTTCAAAATCCGATGATGCACTAAACTCACTCAGAGTACTATCCACAAGGTGGAATGACAAATCTGCAAGTGTTAGGAAATTGTCACCTATAAAAAATTTGACGATGAAGAAATTAATTAAAATATTGATGATGTATGAAAAATAAATGTAATATAAAGTTTGAGATAACAAGATAGTGAGAATGAAAAATACTACCCTTATGGTCACATATAATAAGAATGAAAGAAAATAAAACGAATATATGAAAAGAACATAGGATTTAGACTACATAGATTCTGATATAGAACTGGCCCATATAGAATGAAATATAGAAAATTCTACAAAAAGAAAATAGGCTTCATAAAAACATTACAAAAGGATATGAAATGATCTAAAGAAGTCAGATGCTTAGAATTCAAGAAGATGGGTCATATTAGACATGATTTCTCTCAAATAAAGGAATAAAGAAGAAAAATATAAAAGAAGAATCAAATGAAATTTTATTACGAGCTTAAAGGTAAACTATATATGAAAGCCACTTGGAATTTATCTAAAGACTCTAGTTGTACAACCAAATTTGATTTAGAAAAAGTTCAAAAAATTATGAAAGAAAATATGTGTTTTATGGATATGGAATAAGAAGAAGTAAAAACCTACGAATCTTATTCCATGGACATTGATAGATGCTCAAATCGTAAATTATAAAAAAATAACTCTATTTTAGAAGAAAAATATAATTCATTAATAAATAAAAGATTACAAATGAAAATTATTCATAATATTGTATTGAATGAAAAAGGTGGAATGTTAAAAAAACATCAAGAACTAAAGGAAATTTTTAATATAACTACATCAAATAGTAATGATCATGAAAATAAAATAACATAATTACAGAGTGATGTAGAATATTTGAAATGTGCTTCAAGTATTTTAAGAAAAGGTAAAAAATCCCTTAGTACAATACTTAGAAAAAAAACATTAAAAGATAAAAATATAGAATAATAATAAAGGGAGAAAAATAAGAAAAAATATAAAAATTATTTTACATCCATTTTTAAAAATACTACCTTAATCTACTGTGGAATAAAATGATATTACACTAATAACTGTTATTTTAGAAATTATAAAATAATTTATATTAAAAGGTCTTTACCTTCAAAAATATGTCTCAATCTAGTAATATATGTTTTGAAACAAATAAGGCAAACATGGATACCTAGATCCTTTCTTGCTAACCTAGTTGGACCTAATAAAATATGGATACCAAAATAAACTAGTGTTTAGTTACTTTTTCTGGTAAAATACCATAGAAACAAAAATTCTATATGGTATATGTATAATGGATGAAAACACACATGATTAGAGACTCTACCAACTTACATACACTGAAAAAATGGTTAGAGGTCTAGTTACTTTTGGAGATATGAAAAAGGAAATACTTATGTATTTGGAATGGTTGAAGATCTTAATTAAATTTAAAAGAAAAAAGTACCATATATAAAATGGTTAATTCAAAAAATGATAAGTAGTTACCAACTTTGGGATGGTGTATTTTGTGTTCACTTATTTAAGAATTCATGTGAAGTTTTCGAAGATATATTTCATAAATTTGAAGCACATGGAACTGGAAATATTTATACATTGGATCATAATTCATTTTATAAATATAAATTTAATTATTTAACTGCTGAGATAAATGAGTCATGGTTCTATTATTGGAGACTTGGAAATTAAAATATATATACTCTATATAAACAGTCAAAGAAACAACTAGTTTATAATTTTCCCAGTCATATGTTTGATAACGACAGATTTTTGATGGATTACAAATTGGAAAACAATAAAAATAATCTTTCAAATTAATTAAAAAAATTTATACATCTAAACCATTAGAAATTATCCATATGTAATTTTTTGGACCATAAATAGTAGCAAGTTAATATGGAAGACTATGTGATTGTGTTTTAGTTGATGGTATTTCAAGATTTACTTCAGTTTATTTTATAATGCTTGAAAGTGAAGTATTCACTATTTTAGAAATCTTTTTTTATTACTATTCAAAATAAAAAACATTTTAAAAAAATTTCATTAAGTGATCATTATAGAGGATATAAAAATAAATAATATAATTATTTTCCTACTCAAATCTGGATATTAAACACTCCTTTTATATACTATGAACACCTTAAAAAAATGGATTTTTTGAAAGAATAAATATAACCATTCAAAAAATTTCTAAGACTATGCTAAATCAATACATCCTTTCTATCTATTTTTGGGAAGAAGCTGTAAAAAAATTGTGATATCTTTAATAGAGTTTTAATAAGACTAATTATTAAAAATGCA
The DNA here is from genome assembly GCA_963277665.1 of Viscum album. Taxonomy (NCBI): domain Eukaryota; kingdom Viridiplantae; phylum Streptophyta; class Magnoliopsida; order Santalales; family Viscaceae; genus Viscum; species Viscum album. Next base: position 1,359,846,823 of record OY728152.1, on the reverse strand, counting down.
CCCAATAAACATTAGAATAATAGAAAAACTAATGTATTGTACTTTCATGTATTTGGATCCAAGGTTTATATCTTGAATACTATGGAAAATATTGGTAAATTCGATCAAAGTGCTGATAAAGGAACCTTTATAGAATATTATACTATTTATAAACCCTATAGAGTTTTTAATAAAATTTCAAGGATTGTTGAATAACCATTTCATGTGATTTTTCATGAAATGAACCTTTTCATAAAAGGAAATATCAAACAGAAGAAATTATTGACTCTATTGACAACATGGGGCTTGATTCATCTGATATTGATTATGAAAATTATTAAGTGAAATGAAATATAGTCTAGAATAACATGATACAAAATAACCTAAAAGTGTCATACCAAGAAACTCTAGAATAGTAAAGGACAATCCTTTCGAAATAATTATAAAAAACCTATATAGAAGGGTTAGGACCAGAAGAAATGTCGGAATAATTATTTAATTTTCAGTCTTTCTATCTTAATAAGAACCTATGTCTACTAAAAAATCAGTGGATGATGAGAATTTGTGGTTTTCTATTAAATAAGAGATTAATAAATTCATAAGAATTAATGTTTGGGAATTATAAGAAAAACCAATATATTATCCATTAATAGGAACCAAATGGGTATTTAGAAACAAATAAGTTGATCAATGGTTCATTACAAGAAACAAAGGCATATTAGTAGAAAAAAGATATTATAAGGAATAAGGGAAAAATTATAATGAAACCTTTTAATGTGTTACTGTATTAGATGAAATTATAGTACTTCTAGATTATACATGTCAAATGAATTTTAAATTATATCATATGAATGTTAAATATGATTTTAAATGGATATTTGATGGATGATGTTTTTATTGAACAAACACCATGTTTTTAATACCATTATAAAACAAATTCAATTTTTAAATTTACCAAATAACTTTATGTCATTAAATATGATTCTAGAGTTTGGTATGAAATATTATGCTCATTTTTATTAGAAAATGGATTTTCCATGGGATTGGTAGAGCTTACCCTTTTTAACAATTTTTTCTCTAATATTCTATTAGTGAACATTTATATCGATTATATTATTTTCATACCAACAAATAAAAAACTTTGTATTGATTTTTTAAATTTTATGAAATTTGAAATTGAAAAGAGTGTGATGATAGAATTGAATTTATTTTTCAGATTTAAAATTTATCAAAAAAATTATTGAAATGTTTTAAATCAAAATATATGTATTATCGATTTATTGAAAAATTTTGGACTCAAAAAAGATATGACATATAGAAAATTCTTGTGAACTAATGTAAAACATGATTTGGATGAAGCTAAAAAACCCATAGACAACAACTTATATAGAGGTGTGATCGGAAGTTCACTATATCTTACATCTTGTAGACCACATATAATTTTTTCTTTATGTTTATGTGTAAGACTATAGGTAAACCCAAAATAATACCATCTTTTTACTATTAACATGTTTTTTAGATATTTAAAAGGAACTATTTTTAGTCTCCAGTTTATCTAAAAACATATCAATTTTATTAAATTTCATAATCAGATATTGATATTAAGGGTTATATATTAAATAGAAAAAGCACATATGGAACTTTTCACCTTTTAGGAAAATATTTATTATCATGGTCGAGTAAGAAAACAACATTTATTTTCTATATCAATTGTCATAAAATAAGATATATCTAATAGAACTTACTGTTAAAAAGTGTTGTGGATGAAACACAACAAACTAAAATTTAGACTTAATTTTGATAATATACCTATATTATGTTATACCACTATTATAGTTAATAATTCAAAAAATCAAATAATTTATTCTAGAACCATGCATATTTATACAAGACAAAATTTTCTGAGAGACCATCCTATTAAAAAGTATATTTCTTTTTAATTTTTAAATAATGAATATCAAATAACTGAAATTTTTACTAAAACACTTCCCACTGTAAAATTCAATTTTATTAATGGGGAGTTAGGAATATTTAATTTCAAATAAATGTTTATTTAATTAATTTAATAATTTTTTATTATTTATTATTAATTTACTCATTATTTAAATAAAAAAATTTATTTTTAATTTTAAAATATCATGCCTTTTAAAAATAACTAATATATGATTACACTATGTAATGAGCTCGAAAAAATAGACTGTGTAAATTAAACCATCAAAAAACCCCTCCCCTTTCTCTGTTTTATTCTGAAAATAACATTTCAAAACCATTTAAGCTTCTAATGATTTATACATCCTTTGAGATCCTTGACTCTAAAACCTTTCCACCTTTAGATCCTCAAAATTTTCGAAGCAGAAAAGTGATGATGAAGGTGAACCAAGAGACTCGAAGTGACAGAACATCCATTTCAGGATGATTCCACAAGGAAATGTTGTTGGTTTCGAAAGAAATTATTAGTGAAATTTGTTTTTAAAGGAATCCCTTGCAATTTAAGGTTTTTAATTTATATTTAATGAATATAATACAAATTTATTTTTGAGATAGAACTGAATCAGTTCTATATGTGTATTCAGTTCAATTATAGAGAAATAAAGGACATGATTTTTTCAATGGTTGATGATAAGGAATTTTCAATTTCCTCTATTAAAATAGAAAATATCCTAAAATTTCTTCATTAAGGATTATTCCATTTAATTCTTTGATCGATTGGAAATCTTGATCACAAGTCAGATGATATAATGTAATTTATTTTTGGTTCAACCCATATTTATAAAATGTTTTTTTAATGATCTTGAAGATGACTATAAGGTATTGGACATATTTATCTAGTCTTGCATCCTCCCCAAAGTCGTATAATTAGAAAATATTATTTATCCTGACATATATGTCATGTTTTTTAATTGGTGATATTATGTTTAATTTCCCCAAATATTTTCTTAGACATATGAACCACTATTATTAGGTATAGACAGGGATGTATTCCTATCTGTATGGAAGAATTATTTACATTCTTTTATATATAATGAATAATATTTTTAATATTGATGTTCAAACTAAATTTAATCATAGAAATATTCTCAATGTTGATATGATATGAAAATTTAGTTTATTTTACCGTACAGTTAGAGGTAAATTAGTGACTATTTGTGTGGATGACCAGTAAGAATCTGATCCTATTGTTCAGGGAGAGAAAGGAAAATATGTTGGATTAGTTTGTAAATTTCATAAAGATGTTAAATTAAATTTAAAACAAATTGATGCTCAACAAAAAAAAAATTAGACTTATATATAATTTTTCTTATCAACATAAATTTTAAGAAATAACAAAAGAAGTACTTATCACATGACCCAAGAATAGAGAAGAACATCTACTTGAGAACCTTAAAGTTGACACAGTTGGAACTGGAGAAGAAACTCCTTCACTATTTTTGTGTGTAAATATTCCATATAGGGAATAACAATATGAATGTATTTTTCAAGATAAAAAGGTACATCTGAAAAAGATCAAGTCAATGAAACTACTCAAGGAGGTGATAAAGTTTAAACCTTAGTAGTAGAAACCACTGAATTTGTTTAAAAGAAAACTGTTTCTACTACTGAATCATCTTTAGTCAGAACATATTCAACATCTATGGAGAAAACCCATGTTCATGTAAATATTTATTTTTATATAGTGAGAATAATATAGAAAAATACTTAACTGGAGAAGAAGTATCTCCTCAATCGATTTTTCATGAAATACCCCCATCTGATTCTATGAATAATCATATCGAAGATCTGATAATCAAATTTAACAAAATGAAGGTGGAAAACACAAGTTTAAAGTAAGAGATGGAATCAATAGGAAAAACATTGGCAGATTTGAGAAAATAAACCATTTCATTATAATAATTTGAATATGTACATGCTCAACTATGAAATTCAAGAGTTAATACTATTTAAACATGATATTTTGATGCCTTTCCAAGGGAAATGTTGCATAAGTTAGGAAAAGTGAAATTAAAATCAATTTCCAAAATAGATGTCACATATTTAAAATAATATTTGGGAAGTTAGTTTGAATTAATTATTAGATGTGTAAGTAAATACATATGTTCTACTTCTACACAACCAACTTCTCTAGATTTAAATAAAATATTTCAATATATTATATCAGTGAGGGTGGATATAAATTATTAAATTCACTCACTTTAGTGTAGAAATGCACGTCTGAATATACTATTTGATAATTAGATAGATCTTGTCTAATATTTTAACTCTAGTGAACCTGGAATAATATTTCTTCTCAATTAGTCTAGTAATAAAATTCTGAATTATCTATAGACATGGAAAAATCTTCATGACCTTTTAAAATTCAATCTGATTGGGAGTAAAAAATTAGTTTAGGAATCTATAATTTTTATAATATAGTTGGCTGATGACTTTTAAAAATGTTTACAAAGTCAAATGGATGAATTAATGAAAGTTATTTAGACTGAACATGCTTCAAGAAAGCATGAAAACTATATAGAACCTGTCCTTTTTATTTCAATAAAACCTTATTCTTAACCTATTTCTCTACCAAAAATTACTATTGTAATAATAAAACATTTTTTTCAATCAAATGTCTTTGTTGATATATATTTTTATTATTAATATTACTGTTTATTTTACTTATGTTCAATTCAACTACCATAATTAATGTTTTATTTTTATGTCATGTAGAAAATAATATCAATTTATGTTATATTTAACATAAAATTTGTTTTAATCTATTTTCAAATAATTTATTTTTGATATCACAAAAGGAGGTGAAATTTGGGTAAACAATGAATTATATAACTTATGTTATCTATTCATTGAAATAATATTGTGAATTAAAATAATACTATGAAGCTTTAATTATTATAAAAAACTATTTATTCTATTAAATATTCTTTTAATATTTAAAATTATTATATTTTATGTAAATTCTTTTATTTGTTTTATGATCACAAAAGGGATAGATTTTTAGGAATTTATTTTCTCAATAATACTTTATAAATCATATTGATTTTGATGATCACAAATACCCTTGTTTGTTTTACTAATAAAATTAATTTAATTGAATTTTTGGAAATCAAAATTAGATAAAATAATTATTCTGAATTTATATTCAAGTATTTTATTAGTGGGGCATATTTCTTAAAGTGTTCTTGATGATTTTTAACATATTTGGAAACAATATTCATGTTGTAAATATGCAAATATAAAGTAAAGAAAAAACCCTATGTTTGAAATAGTGCATATGGATCATAAACCATATGTTGTTAGCAATGTATTTCTTAACAACAATACATTTGGATACAACCCTGTGTTTGAGGAAAAATATTTGTTACAACAACCTTACGTTTGTAATAAACACTAAGTTTCAGGGAAAAAAATATGGCACATCTACCCAAATTGTGTGTTCAACCCTATGCTGTCAACCAAATGTTATGTGTTTTGATGTTATATGAAGGAACCCTATGTTTGAATATTTAACAATAGAGTTTTAAATCTGTCATTTTATTCAAGATTTATGCACTTATCTTGATGGAAGGACATATCTGTTCAAATATATTTTACAATTGATTCAAAGAATCATATTCAACAAAGTAAATCATTTCAATTTATAAGTGATGTTTTGATTCTCCTTGGTGATTTAAATTTTAATATCTACGATATATCTGAATACTTTTTTGGATCCTATCAACCGAAATAGAATTTTTTGATATATATATATATATATGATTATAGTATTTTTTAGATATAGATATATGATACAAAACTACATACTAGTAAAAATATTTTGAATATTGAACTATTGCAATGAACAGACAACAATTTTATTTTCTGATGAGGCTAAACATTAAAGATATACATTTTTTAACCACATAATATTGTGTAACTATTTCTATTTGTTTATTTCTATTCGTATCGAAGATCATTCAAAACTAGGATATCTTAAAAGATATCCTTACTTGAATTCATTCATCTTTTAAGAAGAAGATAGATAATATATAAGTTGTTATACAATTGTGAAGTTTAACCTGCACCTTCCTCAAATAAAAATATTTTGATTTATTAGAGTTTCAACTACTCTCACTCAGATATGGTTAAGTTTCAGCTTCTTTGTGAAGAAAATGGTTCCCTATAAAAGAACCAAAAGGATCTGTTTAGCCTTATTGTGAAGGTTTCAACTGCCTTCAGTCCGTTGTGTATTTCTATGGTATTATGATAAGAGGACCTTGTGTAGTGAAATTAACCATGATCATAGAAGGATCATTGGTGGAGTTAACTAGGGGATATTTTTGTCCCAAACCACTATAAAAATTGATATTTTCTTTTTTAATTCTTATCCACTACTAAAATCATTTACATAATAGAACAATACACTTATGTATAAACCATAAGGAATGTTAAAAGTGATAATCTATCAAGATTACTGAAAATACAAAATTTACCCCTATTTGTGTATCTATGTATTATTCTGACATAACATGGAATTATATTAATATGTTCATTCATTACTATATTATTTTAATTGGATGAAACATCGGGTTAATGACACCTTGGTGAGGATGGTTGATATTTTTCTTGATAGGTTCTTGGTAGTTCTGCTATTTATTCATTGAAGAATTAGTATTATTCTGCCACATTTTGATGAGAGACTTTTAGGAGGTCAATACTAAGTATACACATATTCTCACCCATACGTAAATAAATCTATTTTTCAAGTTTATATAAAGAGTTGTGTGACTAAACTAGATAGTACTAGAATAGATATTGGTGGAATTTTTGTAGTTTATACTTAGGATTTTTTGGGTATTGACTTTAGAGACCTATATTTTGCATGAAATTTCATGTATTGTGGTTAATTTTTCATTACTGGATTTATTTTATGATATTAAATTGATTGGTTATTTTCTTATTATCTTCCTAGGACATACAAGGGTAATTAATCCCATTCTCATGCTTGATACACTCTATGCTAGTCTCCAACTTGGGGCATATTTTGGGTAGGAATTGAGGGTTACTCTAAACATAAAATTTATCCTAGGTGGGATTCATAGTTTGTTAGATTCATTAAAATGTGATATCAAACCCATGTATTGTATTTTGGATGAAGTTTATAGTGTATAATTTTAGGGAATTTCATGGGTTAGTTGAGAAACACTGTTTTTTAAATATTTTGTGTATTGTAGTTGAGTAGATAAAATAGGAAAAAAGTTATTAGAGACCCCATGAGATCTTATGAATGTAAGTTAAGGATACTAAACACCCTAGGTGAGGTAGTAATGATTATAGGTTTAAGATCTTGGAGAGTTAGATGAATTATATTTTTTTTGATATTTTTTTCTAAGCTAGGGTGATTTTTGGGAAATTAAATGAATTGAAATAAACTAGTCAGATTAAATAAATTCTATTCCAATAAGATAAATATATTATTTACATCTTTATAATATTTTTTACTTGTAATAATCTTTGTGTTATTCAGGTAGGTGAGGTACAATCAGATGATATAATTGTTCATTGGTAGATAGATCAAGTCGAGGAAGATGATTTTTATGGGATGTCATTGTGTGAGTTCTAGTGTTATTGGTTAATGATGTAAGTTGGGGGTGTGTTCGATCTAGAGACTGAGTGTCAGATGAAGGGTCTTGGGATATATTTTATAATGAGGAATTAAAGAGAAAATTATTTGTTTTTATTCGTGGTAATCCATAAGTGAGGATTAATTCACTAGTTGTGAGTTATATATCTTAAGTAATAGTAGGGGGCATATATTATATGTGTGATTTTAAGAAAAAATTTCAAGTTGAGTTTTTTATCTATAATGATGCTGAAAAATTGCTAATATTTTCTCTCACTTAAATAAGGAAACCTGTGTATATAAGATCCTAAGATCAAATTTAAGGAAATTATTTTCTTTACCCATTATATTTTCCTTGATTAGGATCCCAAAGCATGAAACTTGAAGGAGGAACTATGCACAATTTATTAATAAATTCACTTTTTAAACATAAAAATTTCATAACTTTTTAGGAATACATAAACATTATACAAAAAGAGGCACAAAGACCATAATTGTTCTAATAACTTTGGAGACATGTAAACATAAACACTAGAACAAAAATGAGATGCATCATATCCCACTCAGTTATTCTTGACTCACACCCATCTTAGACAACTCAAACATAATACATATAAACCTAATATGGGGGAAGGGAAACATAAAAATTGGTGAGCTTAGATTCTCAATATGGGTATGCAAGGGAGACATGTAAGCATAATAATGAGCATAATGGTATGAGAATGTTATAATTAAAATAGAATATCATACCCTACATATCAAAGATCCTAATAGGAATCATGCAATAAAGATTGGTAGTTCATAAGACATGAATCATAATTAAATAAAGATTTTAATCCATGAAATCATAACATAAGAATAAAACATTGAGTTTTGTAAGACACATAAGTATATAATACTATTTCTATATTATCCAACGCATCACTACCATAAACATCTTAGTAGTATGTGTTCTCTCCCTATACCATCTTTGTTATCATCGTTTACTCACATGGACATCTTAATAGCATGATTTCACTCCACATAACATCTTGGTAGTTATGGTTCACTCCCATGGCCATCGTGGAATTCAAGGTTCATTCCAAAGACCATATTAGTCTATATTATGAGATATAAATCTTTACCCAATGCATTTGAGAGAGATATAGGTCACACCCATATCATTGTAAAATCATTCATACATGTTCCACAAGATCATAGATATTCATACCATAACCCATGAAATGAATTTGAAATTATAAACAAGTAATCATATCATAACCTGTGGAAAAAGAAAACTTTCATAATCATAAACATAACCCCTAAAAAGAAGCAGGTTTCAAAAGCATATAACCTGTAAAAGAACAAATGAGTTTCATCAACACAATGCCTTAAAAAAATAATCCATTCAGAGAAATAATATTAATGGAAACATTGAATTATTTCCCCATTAATGAATTATTCACACCAATTGATGTTATCTTTGATGGGAAATAATTTTGAATGAACTTTTAAAAACATTTCTTCAAGAAAATATCTTTTCTTCTTTGAAAAAATATTTGTATAACATAAAAAATTTCGAAATCCATTTCATTGAAAATAGTTTTTAAATCATATAAAGGAATCCTTAAAAAATAAAAAAAAATTATGAAACATGTTTCCTTGAATAATATCTTCAAGGATTTTTTGAAAACATTTTCGAATACATTCTTTTTGAATAGAATAGAATTATGACCGAAGAGAGAGAGACAATCAGATTTCATATAAAAAATTATCTTAAGTACCAAAGAGTGAAAATATTGGTATTAAAAGATGATTATTTATTGAATAAATATAATAGAAGGAAAATATTGAGTATTCTTTATAGTTGGATCAAAATATTTCATCAAAGGATGTATAAATATAAACAATCTTGAAAAGCGATGAGATTGTCTCAATAAAATCTTATATCTTGGTAACTTGGTATCATAATATCCATATAAGAAAAGTAAATGAAATTAATTTTAAAATATCATGAAAAGAAGTATATTCCTGATATAACATGTAAAATGGAAGTATATACACCTTGAAAGAGAGTTTAGGTGCATAATAATACATGAGTCTCAAAGAAAGAAAATTGAGACAAAACATTTTTACTGATTCAGTATATTTTGAAACATAAACCCCATGAATGAAATTTAATAAAATAATTTTTTTAATACCCATAAATTTCTATGTAATATACATATAAAAAAATCACGTGAAGTATATATTCCATACAAAATGAAATATTTGAAAACATATCATGTATCTCATGAGGATAAAAAGCAAGATAAACCCCCTGACCTTGTGCCTTGACTCCCTTTTTACTCATACATGATTGATGTATAAAAAATAAAAGTTGAATATAGTTATATAAATTAAGAATATTACTACACATAATATCATTTATGGTTTGATTATGACCTTATATTACCCTCTTGTTAACAATCATATGTTAAGGTTTCACTTCGGGTAATATTTTCTTTGTTCTTTGCATGTGTCTTAATTTTTTATATCATTGGTACTTATTCTTATTTAATTAATAAAAAATGTAAATCATGATATAAATATCATTAATATCCATTATATTTATATTATAATAATATATATCATAAATATGTATGAAATGTAATACACCGTTCATGGAGACGTTAAGTCGTTCGTACGCATGAAAGATGTTTCTATTTTAATTGTCATATTGAAAAAAAGAAAAAACTGACATAAATGTGTGAATATATATATATATATATAATATGATTAAATTATAATTATAATGTTATACCTATCCTATTATTTCACCAAACCATTATTTAATAGATTCCACGTAGAGTGAGAATGAAACACATCACTTTGAGGGGGCGGTAGTCCATACTTCCTCAAACAAAATTATCGTAATTAAACTAAATTGAATGTTAAAAGGTGTCTATTGTAAAAGGAATACATAATATTAAATAAATAATAAATATAAAATATGGCATATATAAACATATTTTCCATCATAATTTCCACCATGAGAGTTAGTAAAGGCGAAATGAACAATCATCGTTTAGTGCGGTGGTAGTTTTCCATGCACGTAAATAGTATATTTGATATCAATTAGATGGAGGCTTGTGTAATTTTCGGTAAAAACCTTAGCATAAAAAAACCTTTTATATTGAGTATAATAGTTTTTTGATACAATAATGGAATAAATACATCGTTTGGGGTGGAGAAGTAAAATAAAGGAAAGTAGTTTGATAGAAGACGTTACCTCTTAATCGGGCAACTCCTTCAGTTTGTTCCAAAATAATAACTTGAGTTTCCTTCTTCTCAAGGAAAGTATTATAATAGTAAGGGAGGGAATTTGGGACCTTATTTTATTAGAGGATGGGTAATCCAAGGGGGTTCAGAGGTGTGAGGAAGTGGGTATAGGTGGTGGCATTTTATAGTGACGGGAAATGACACTCATGGTATTTTTCAAAACATGTTAGGTGTACCCACTTTTTTACCAAAAAAAGAAATAATAAACATCAAAAACTAAATAATGTAAGGTTAATAGAAGAATAATGTCTATAAAATGGGTTTTTTATTAGTTTATAGGTCATTTTGGGTCTTATATTTAAGGTTAAATTCTTTATTAACCTACTTTTTCTCTTAACCAATGTAATTAATTTTAATCACTTTCACTAATATTTTTGGTAAAAATTTTTGAACTTATTATAAAAAATAATTATGATTATTAGAAACATGGAATCCAAATTTTGAAATTCTAATCACATAATTGGTTGGAATTAATTTAAAATTAATCCTGTAGTTGGGTCTAGAATGCAGGTTTTTAATGTAAAAATGATCAAACGTTTGATATGTTTTTATATCCAATTTCAATGTGAAATTGGATCCAATGACCAAATTTGTATTAATTGATAATTTTTTTATATAAATAATATATTAGACCAATTGAAAATATAATTTATACTAAAAATAAAATAAATTAAAAAGCAGTTTTAAATTAAAAACTGGCATTGTTCACTATTCATCCAAAAAATAAAGTTTATCAAGAAAACAAAATAACCCTAAGATATTTTTGACATTATAAATTAAGAAATGAAGTCTTCTTTATAAAATTATATTTCTAAATTTTTCAAAAATTAATTTCATTATTTTTTTCAAATGGACATTAAAAGCGATTCATTTGAGAAAACAATAATTTTAAACATATAAGAACTTTAAAAGAAGTCAAATATTTTATTTTTAATTTTTTTTATTTAAATATAAAATTTATAGACAATTTTTTAAAATTAGTTATTACTATTCATACAACTTAGTTTAATGTCTAGGTTATAGTTATATCATTTAAATAATTATAACAATAATATTATGTTACGTAGAAACATCAGTGTTGCGTGTAACGTATTCCATGTCGGTGTTGCATGTATCGTACACCATGTAAGTTATGTCTGTAATGTAATACAAGTAGGTTCTATGTGAAAGGATTTTTTAGTTTAAGTATTGAACGATATAAATGAAATAAAAATTTATTTGAAAAAAATGTCCATAAAAACCTTGGGTGTAACATTCTACCCTCTTAAAATGAACTTCACCCCTGAAATTCATAACTCAATTAAAAAATGAGTATAATTATAATTTATAATATCCTAAAGTTCCTACCTATATTTCTCTAACTGGTTGTTTCCCCACAAAACATTGACCAGGTGAGTGATCTTGTTTCATATAACATTCTCTAATCAGTCCAAAATTTCAAAAAGTTTTACCTCAAAAGTAAGATCATGATCTAGTGGTATGAACTATGAGTTTAATACATGTTAAGGGTTAGGTATGTACTTACTCAAGAGAGATAATGTAACACATTATGGACTTGAGATATATTTGGGGGAAGTACCTTGTGATAGGATGCTATCCTGATACGATCAAGAATCTCAAAGGGACCAATATACTTAGGGATTAATTCACCTTTCTTCCTGAATATAATAAACTTATTCCTGGGTGATATTCATAGAAAAACAATTTGAAATACATCAAATACTAGATCAAGATAATGGTTATCAGTGTAACATTTATTCCGACGTCGATCTACCTTGATATAGTGCAGAATGGTTCTAACCTTCTTGACCATTTATTCAGTGATCTCAGCTCCCAAAAGATTTCTTTCTCCAACCTCATCCCAAAAAATTAGAGCATTAAATTTCTTCCCATAGTGGGATTCATACAATTCCTTATGAATTATTGAGTGAAATATATTATTTTATGAAAACTCAACTAGTGGAATGTGTTCATCCCTACCACCATTGAAATCTAACGAACATGATCTCAACATATCCTCTTGGATTTGAATTGTTTTTCAGACTAACCATCAATTTGAGGATGATAATTAGTGTTGAAAATCAATTATCTATCAAGTGATTGTGGAAGACTTCACTAGAACATTGAGGTATACCTCATATCCTGATATATTACAACAAAATGTGGTACCCCATGAAACCTTATCACTTCTTTAATGTATGTCACGAACCAACCCGGGTCGACCCTGAACCGGTCACCTGAGCTAGTCCGCGACATGGACCAGGAGGAGTTCCCAATCCTCCTTGGCTGGCAATAAGAACCGGGGCATTATCAGAGAGCAAGTGGGAAGGATTTCTCCCAAAATAAATAAAGCATCAGAAATAAAACCGAGCAGTGCAAAATAATTAAACAGAGCAAAGTAACTAAACAAGAACAACATAGAATAAAACTAACCGAAAGGGACAACCACTGTCTCCATGTGACCTCACGAGTCACTCTCCAAATCACGACCAAACGTCGGCCAAGGTGAACACACCCAAGCTGTAGACTGCACAATCACTAAAAACAAAAAGGAACTATAGGCATGAGTATAAAAACTCCCCAGGATAGCCTGATATCTTTTCCCAAGGCACTACCTTTAAATAAAGAAATTTATTAATTCCAGGTTTGAACTAAATATACAAGTTATTGATTTTCACACACACACACACTTTCATTTCTAAAACAAGTATCTGTCCATTTCCCTTTATAATGTAAAACAAGTTTTTGTGTTTGAAACAAACAGATTCATATCATTTTAAAATATTTTTGCGAACAATTTAGAAATCCAAATTTTAGTTGTTAGTAAAAAGATAAAACCTCACAACATGCAACCCACACAAAGGGCAATGGAAAAAGTGACACATATGGGCCAGAAACCGAACTAGACCTCTCAACCATCCACCATATACAAATAAACACAAAAAGAAACATGGGTCGAACCTAGGAGATCGTGAACAATACAAAACATACTATACATCTGACTCATACCGAAGGCATTCCCTAACTCGATGACATCATAACGCCCATACTACTACCCGACATAGCCCTGCATGGCCTAACCGAGGGGCACAATCCCCATAGTAGCAATAAATCATTATTCCACTACTCTGGGGTGACTAGCCAGTGCGTGGTCTAAACTAGTGCAGCAATCGTTCTCAGAAGATTCACTCACCATGCCAGGTTCCCATGTCAACACATATAATAAAAGATGGGTGAATCAACAATTCCAAACAACCAGTCACGATGAAAAAACATCACATACAACTCACGCAATCAATGCACACCAAATATCACCCCTGAAGAGGTTTTCCAAAATAATTTATTTTTATCAAAGTGTCAAGCGGGCCTTCACCAATTTTAAAGAAAAACCTCATTTCTCAAGAAAACCCAAAACACTTGTTCAAAAGAAATCATTTATCTTTAAAACTAGAAGTACATTTGAAATTTCATGGATTATGTTTAAAGGCCAAATGGGAATTCTTTCAATATTGTGTGTCCGCTCGTTAAGAAAATGTTTCAAGTGTTCGGTATAAAATAAACGGCTCTTTTCAGACCAAATAATCATTTAAAAATTAATTATCATATATTATTTATCATTCATTAAAAATTAATAAAACACCAAAAAATTAATAAATTCTAAATCTAATGGTATGTTAAGTGGGGGACCTACCTCGACTCGCATCCCGGTTACGGCGACGATGTGGTACGTCCCAACTTGCGCAAAAGTACGCGCGACTTGCCGACGATCGCAATAACACAAAAAAACATTTCCAAAGCACTGCAACAATGAAAAGAATCTAAAAACATAGAAACATTGTCTTAAAATAATATGAAAGAATAAACAGAGTACAACCCACATTGAAACCGGTGCAGATGAAACAAAACAAACCCAAAACATGTGGTAAAACAAGGTGTACCCCGCAAATAAAGGCGAACAATCCGAAGTAATATGAATCGCTTCACCTTCGTCGGCAGCAGACGGAGCGTGGTCTGACGTGACCCGAGACACCCTTTGTGAACCCAGCGAGGGGATTCGTGGCCACGTCGGAGCAACACCCTATAACAATTAAACAACACCCAAAAACAATTAATGCGTAAGGACAAAAAAATGACCAAAAAGGTATCCGGGACTCACATAAACCAAAATCAAAACCAAGCACACATCGAAACCTTCCCAAAGTATCATTCACATCACACTCACCAATAAATAAAACATTTCAATAAATAATACAAATTTTCTAGAAATCCCAACAAGGATTTACCCTAAGAACATACTCCATTTATTCTCTTTAAAGTCAAAGGCACCTCGAAATATTTTTCCAACACGACATAAATAAACACACCCAAAAACCTATTCTAATGCCAAAATCACACCAATAACATGTCGAAACAGAATTCACACCCCTTGCGCAACATAATAAAATGATAATACAAGACTAAACATGGTTTTTTCACCACAAACGCACTCCACCCCATATGATCAAACCACCAAACAAAACCAACAAAAGATAAACTTCAAGAACCCAAATTTTGCACAAAACAAATAAATTAAAGAACATGATAAATTAATTTAACAAGAAAATTACTTCATTAAATAATATTTAGATGCAGAAACACCTACCTATTTGTAGACAAAATTCACATCCTTGGTACGCAACTCCATCGCATGACAACCGCGCCACAACAAGCTCAGATTGGATTCTAAAATCAATACATCGAACCAAGTTCATCATAGTTGGACCCTAAAAACATAAAACCAAAAAATGAGGATTCTTACCGGAGGGGGCTTGGCTCGGAGAATTCTGTGCATCGGATGAAGCCGCATGAGGGAGGCACACTGGCCGAAGGGAGCTGCGCAACTGGGGGGGGAGGATGGTCGGAAGACTGCAGGGCCGTGCAGTGGTGAGGAGGAAGAGGGGGCTTACATCGGGGGGCTCTGTGGGTGGCTGGTTGTGCGGAGGGCGCGAGAGGCAGCAGGGGATAACCAAGGAGGCCTGGTAAAGGGCCTGCAGATGACTACATGCACGACTAGCGGACAAGGGGTGCGGGGTCACGATCGGGAGGAGGGTGAGCCGAGAGGGTGAGTTGGACGGGGGCGCAGGACAGAGTAGGACAGGTAGGCGGCAAGGGAGACGTCGAAGAGGCCGATAGGTTGGTGGTCGGGCGCTGCGCAGGAAGAGGGAGGCATGACCCATGGCGCTATGCAGAGAAAAAAAAGAGTATGGGGTTGTCATACGGCGGAGAAGAGAGGGGGAAAGGGGTGTGTGGCCCGCGGCTTTCAAGGGGGGGGGGGAGGAGGGGGACGCCGGGTAAACTAGGGTTTCAATTTTTATTAATAAAAATAATGATAATTATAGCAATAATAATATTATTATTATTATAAATAACATAATTATAATCATAATAAAATTAAGAAGAATAAAAATAATAATCTTATTCATTCTAATTTTTTAACAAAATTAACAATAATAATAATATAACATTAACAATTTCCTTAATAACAATTTTCTCCAAAAAAAATAATACTAAAAACACTTTTAAAAACCAAATAACATTAAAACATATTAATGGAAATAATAACACTTCCATTATTATTATTATTATTATTATCTAAACAACAATAATATTTTTATTATCATAGCGCAAAAATTTAACACACTTTATTTTTAAATTTTTTTTTTTATTTTAAACATTACACTTTTGCGCGGCCACATGGGCCAATCGCGCGGTCACCGCCAACCATGTGATGTCTGCGCACCGCTCCGACACCCACAAAAACTGTTAAACGATAAAAAAATATTTGACCCGTGCTTACCTCACACCTTGGGAAGGCTAAAAAAAACTAATAGATAATAAAATAAAATAATTTAAGGAGTCGAGGTGTGACAATTCTCCCCACCACAAAACTTTATGCCCATAGAAAGTCACCAAGACAACAATTAACATAACTCGAGTTCACGACCAGACCAAACCGAGGAAAAACCGTGAATCCCAGGATGTCCTTACTCTCTATAGGTCACACCCGACCAATTCAAGAGAAAATCGAAGCCCGAGGTTGAGGGGAGAACACGAGAGGGATCTCCCCACCACAAGAATTTACTAATATGGAAACCTTGAAGCCCAAACATACCACCCCCGAGGGGGGGCCAACGCGGGAACTCCCAAACCGGACCCAATTAATTTCTCCACATGGAACGAACAACACCCAGATAATTAAATGAAGATATTTCTACGAAACGACCCAAGAACCCAAGGATAAGTAATTGAATCGACCCCTCACACACTAACTGAATGAAATCCTCACTACAATCGGAGACTAGGGAATTCCTAGCCCGAACTTTGAAAGGACCCTGAAACACCGCCTGTTAATTTCACGAAACCGAAAATCCCCCTAAAAAACACAGTTGATACCCAAATCAAAATTAGAATGACCCGTTCATTCGCGGCCCCAACACCCTTTATGGAATACTAAACAATTTGAAAACCCACAGAGAATAGATAAGACCGCTTAGACTGCAGTAGAACGAGTTAATCACATCACCACAACTATGATGAGCTTAAAACGGTGACAAGAACAAAACAATTAAACATTGGGTATTTCTCTACCAAAGACGAAAACATTACTCAGGCCGAGGTTCCACACACCATCAACAACTCTTGACCATGTGTGAGCTTCATCCCGAGACCTGTGGCTGAGGCCTTGATGGATGAAGCATCTCCTGCCTCACAGTCAGGCATATTCATCTTCTGGTCTCTAACTCTTCCTTCCATTCGATGGTTCAAACAATCATGATGGTCCTATGTCTTCAAGGGAATGCAACATGATGACTTAGAATGTCCGGCCAGGCCATAATGATGGTGCACAAAAGAGCGGTCTAACGAACTAGGAGCCGGTACCGACGAGGATGGTTTCTTGGAGACGGGTTCCACCTGCCCGCACTCCTTGCCAGGTGGGGATCCTTCGCAGAAGTCTACCACCAGTAATCAAACCCAAAACTCTAATGATGATGAGAAATTTCATCTATACTAGTCCAGAACTGAACCCCAAAATAACTCTGGGGCAGTATGAACCTTAACTACTATGGGAGTTCCCAACAACCCAAAGACACACTATCTTTTAGAACAATACAAATACCTCTAACAGACTTCGACTACCTCGATAAGTAAGAAACACAAAAAAATGAACTAAGAACTGAGCATAACTCATTGACAACTTTGGGAGGCTTTCTGGGCGGCATACTCATAACAACACGAAAAATACCACCAATTTCGGCATCAAGACAAAAATCAATCAAAGTAACAACACAAGCTAAGGGAAATAGGCCCATAATCCAAAAATATACAACACAAGGTGAAATCACTTTTCCAAAACAATTATTTCTTTAATATTTTCAAAACTCACCTATGGAACTTTATGAACTGCCCACATGCGTTCATTCAATCCCGCTCACATCATCCATGAACAAGTGCCCCTACGAACTCTCTGTACAAACCCACGCACGCGTGACCCTCCATAAGGAGTGCCAAGGTTCAAACACTTATTTTCCTTATCAAATCCAAACCCATACCAAATTTTTCCAAACCGATACACTTTCTCTTTAAAAACCCACATTACTAATTTCGAAAACAATTTGGAAGAAACACTTTTCCATTTTAAAACCAATTTCACTTTTAATGCACACTCAAATCAACTGAGACTAAAACAAAACACAAGCAATAATAACCCACAGTAATGAGGAACTAGTGCATATGTCTGACTCAGCGACATGGTGGTGATCTATGCCCCAAGTAAAGTATAACACTAAGAGGACATGAAACCAGACACTTGGACTCCACATGGGTCACCACCCCATGTGAGGACACAAGTGAACTAATTCGCCTCCATTGTCATCCCTCAATCCGAAACGACCAAGGGTATGTGACTCAAATCCAAGACTAATCTTGGTAACTCAAGTCTCCCCATGAGCAGTGGTGATCAGGCACTGACCCGTAACCTACCTCTTGAGCCTCGACAGTCCTAATATTCATCTACCAGACAACCCAAATAACAAAGGGTGCTCTGAAAAGAGAGGTCCGCTAAGATCTGACCTCCTCTGATACCATATTTTCACGAACCAACCCGGGTTGACCCTGAACTGGTCACCAGAGCTGGTCCGCGACATGGCCCGAGGGGCGGTCCCGATCCTCCCGGGCTGGAGACAAGCACCAGGGCATCAGCAAAGATCAAGTGGGAACGATTTCGACCAAAATAAATAAAGCATCAGAAATAAAATAGAGAAACACCAAATAATTAAACAGATCAAAGTAACTAAACAAGAACAAAAGAAAATAAAACTAACTGAAAGATACAACCAGTATATCCGTGTGACCTCGTGGGTCACTCTCCAACTCATGAACAAACGTCTCCCAAGGCGAACACACCCAAGCTGTAGCCTTCAAAATCACTAAAAATAGAAAAGAAATATAGGCATGAGTATAAAAACTCAGTAGGATAGCCCGATATCTAGTCCCAATGCACTACCTTTAAATAAATAAATTTATTAATTCCAGGTTTGAACTGAATATACAAGATATTGGTTTTCACACACACACACACACTTTCATTTCTAAAAAAAGTATCAGTCCATTGCCCTTTATAATTTAAAACAAGTTTTCTGTTTGAAAGAAACAGATGAATTTCATATTAAAATATTTTTGCGAACAATTTAGAAATCCAAATTTTAGTTGTTAGTAAAAAGGGAAAACCACACAACATGCAACCCACACTAAGGGAAATGGAAAAAGTGGCACGCAGGGGCCAAGAATCGAACTAGACCTCTCAACCGTCCACCATATACAAATAAACACAAAAAGAAACATGGGTCGAACCTAGGAGATCATGAACAATCCAGAACATACTATACATCTGTCTCATCCTGAAGGCATTCCCTAACTCGATGACGCCATAACTCCCATAATACTACCCGGTATTTCCCTGCATGGCCTAACCGAGGGGCCCAATCCCCATAGCAGCAATAACTCGTTATTCCCCTACTATGGGGCCACTAGCCAGTGCATGGTCTAAACTAGTGCAGTAATCGTTCTCAGAAGATTCACTCACAATGCCAGGTTCCCATGTCAACACATATAATAATAGATGGGTGAATCAACAATGCCAAAAAATTAGTCACGATGCACAAAGATCACATACAGCTCACGCAATCAACGCACACCAAAGATCACCCCTGAATGGGTTTTTAAAAATAATTTATTTTTATTAAAGTGTCAAGCGGGCCTTCACCAATTTTAAAGCAAAACCTCATTTCTAGAGAAAACCCAAAACACTTGTTCAAAAGAAATCATTTATATTTAAAACTAGAAGTACATTTTAAATTCCATGGATTATGTTTAAAGTCCAAACATGAATTCTTTGAATATTGGGTGTCCGCTCATGAAGAAAATGTTTCAAGTGTTCGGTATAAAATGAACGGCTCTTTTCACACCAAATAATCATTTAAAAATTAATTATCTTATATTATTTCTCATTCATTAAAAATTAATAAAACAACAAGAAATTAATAAATTCTAAATCTAAAGGTAATTGCAGTGGGGGACCTACCTCGACTCGCAGCCCGGTTATGACGACGATGCGGTATGTCCCAACTTGCGCACAAGTAAGCGCCACTTGCCGATGATCTCAATAACACGGAAAAACCTTGCCAAAGAACTGCAACAATGAAAAAAATATAAAAACACAGAAACACTGTCTTAAAATAATCCAAAAGAATAAATAGAGTACAAACCACCTTGAAACTGGTGCAGAAAAAATGGAACAAACCCAAAACATGCTGTAAAACATTGTGTGCACTGTAAATAAAGGCGAATAATCCTATGTAATTTGAATCGCTTAGACTTCGGCGGCGGCGGATAGAGTGCGGTCCAAAGTGACCCAAGACACCCTTTGTGAACCTAGTGAGGGGATTCGTGGCCACGTCATGGAAACACCCTACAAAAATTAAACAACACCCAAAAACAATTAATGTCGGTCACCCGAGCTGGTCCCCAACATGGCCCGAGAGGCGTTCCCGATCCTCCTGGGCTGGAGACAAGCACCTGGGCATCAGCAGAGAGAAAGTGGGAATGATTTCACCCAAAATAAATAGAGAAGAATAAATAAAACAGAGCAGCGCAAAATAATTAAACAGAGAAAAGTAACTAAACAAGAACAAAAGAAAATAAAACTAACCTAAAGAGACAACCACTATCTCCGTGTGACCTCATGGGTCACTCTCCAACTCATGACCAAACGTCACCCATGGAGAACGCACCCAAGTTGTTGCCTGCACAATCACTAGAAACAGAAAAGAAATATAGGAATGATTATAAAAACTCAGTAGGCTAGCCCGATGTCTATTCCCAATGCACTACCTTTAAATAAAGAAATTTATTAATTCCAGGTTTGAACTAAATATACAAGATATTGGTTTTCACACACACACACACACTTTCATTTCTAAAACAAGTATCAGTCCATTTCCCTTTATAATTTAAAACAAGTTTAGTGTTTGAAAGAAATAGATGCATTTCATTTTAAAATATTTTTTAGAACAATTTAGAAAACCAAATTTTAGTTGTTAGTAAAAAGGGAAAACCACACAACATGGAACCCACACTAAGGGCAATGGAAAAAGTGGTACACAGGTGCCAGAAACCGAAGTATACCTCTCAACCATCCACAATATACATATAAACACAAAAAGAAACATGGGTCGAACCTAGGAGATAGTGAACAATATAGAACACACTATACATCTAACTCATCCTGAAGGAATGCCCTAACTCGATGACGTCATAACGCCCATACTACTACCCGGCCTAGCCATACATGGCCAAACCGAGGGGCCCAATCCCCATAATAGCAATAACTCAGTATTCCCCTTCTATGGGGCCACTAGCCAGTGCGTGGTCTAAACTAGTGCATCAATCGTTCTCAGAAGATTCACTCACTATGCCAGGTTCCCATGTTAACACATATAATAACAGAGGTGTGAATCAACAATGCCAAAAAATTAGTCACGATGCACAAACATCACATACATCTCATGAAATCAACGCACACCAAAGATCACCCTTGAATGTGTTTTCCAAAATAATTTATTTTTATTAAAGTTTCAAGCGGGCCTTCACCAATTTTAAAGAAAAACCTCATTTCTCTAGAAAACCCAAAACACTTGTTCAAAAGAAATCATTTATCTTTAAAACTAGAAGTACATTTGAAATTCCATGAATTATGTTTAAAGTCCAAATGGGAATTCTTTCAATATTGGGTGTCTACTCGTCAAGAAAATGTTTCAAGTGTTCGGTATAAAATAAACGGCTCTTTTCACACCAAATAATCATTTTAAAATTAATTATCTTATATTATTTCTCATTCATTAAAAATTAATAAAACAACAAGCAATTAATAAATTATAAATCTAAAGGTAAGTGCAGTGGGGGACCTACCTCAACTCGTAGCCCAGTTATGACGACGATGCGGTACGTCCCAACTTGCGCACAAGTACGGGCCACTTGCCGACGATCGCAATAACACGGAAAAACCTTTCCAAAGCACTCCAATAAAGTAAAGAATCTAAATACAAAGAAACACTATCTTAAAATAATCCGAAATAATAAACAAAGTACAACCCACCATGAAACCGGTGCAGACGAAACAGAACAAACCTAAAACATGCAGTAAAAAAAGGTGTGCACCACAAATAAAGGCAAACAATCCGAAGTAATATGAATCTCTTCACCTTCTATAGTGGTGGATGGAGTGCAGTCCGACGTGACCCGAGACACCCTTTGCGAACCCAGCGAGGGGATTCGCGGCCATGTCAGAGCAACACCCTACAAAAATTAAACAACACCCTACAACAATTAAACAACACCCAAAAATAATTAATGCGGAAGGACAAAAAAAAGAACAAAAAGGTATCTGGGACTCACATAAACAAAAATCAAAACCAATCACACATCGAAACCTTCCCAAAGTATCATTCTCCTCACACTCACCAATAAATAAATAATTTCAATAAATAATACAACTTTTCAAAAAATTACAACAAGGATTTACCCTAAGAACATACTCCATTTATTCTCTTAAAAGTCAAACGCACCTCGAAATGTTTTTCCAACATGAAATAAATCAACAACACACCCAAAAACCTATTCTAAGGCCAAAATCACAGCAATAACATGTCAAAAAAGAATTCACACCACTTGAGAAACATAATAAAACACTAATACAAGACTAAACATGGGGGTTTCACCACAAATGCACTCCACCCCATATGATCAAACCACCAAACAAAACCAACAAAAGATAAACCTCAAGAATCCCAATTTTGCACAAACCAAATAAATTAAAGAACATGATAAATTAATCAAACAAGAAAATTGATTCATTAAATAATATTTAAATGCAGAAACACCTACATATTTGTAGACAAAATTCACATCCTTGGTACGCCACTCCATCGCACGACAACCGTGCCACAACAAGCTCAGATTGAATTCTAAAATAAATACATCGAACCAAGTTCATCACAGTTGGACCCTAAAAACATAAAACCCAAAAAAGAGGATTCTTACCAGAGGGGCTTGGTTCGGAGCATGTTGTGCATCGAATGAAGCTGCGCGAGGGAGGCACACCGGCCGAAGGGATCTGCGCTAGTGGGGGGTAAGGATGGTCGGAAGAGTGCAGGGCCGTGCAGTGGTGAGGAGGAATAGGGGGCTGCCAATGGGGGGTTCCGTGGGTGGACGATTGTACGAAGGGTGCGGGAGGCAGCATAGGAGAATAAATGAGTCCTGGTAAAGGGTATACGGACGACTGCAGGCGCGGCTGGCGGACAAGGGGTGCGGGGTCACGTTCGGGAGGAGGGTGAGCCGAGAAGGTGAGTCAGACGGGGGCGTAGGCCGGAGTAGGACAGGCAGGCAGCAGGGTAGACATCGGAGAGGCCGGAAGGCTGGTGGTCAGGTGCTTCGCAGAAAGAGGGAGGCATAACCCACGGCGCTATGCAGAGAAAAAAAGATAGGAGGGGGCTGTGATACGGCGGACAAGAGAGGGGGAAAGGGGTGTGCAGCTCGCGACTTGCAAGGGGGGGAGAGGAGGGGGCGCCGGGTAAACTAGGGTTTCAATTTTTTTTAATAATAATAATGATAATTATAACAATAATAATAATACTATTATTATAAATAACAAAATTATAATAATAATAAAAGTAATAAGAATAAAAATAATAATCATATTCATTCTAGTTTTTTTAACAACTTTAACAATAATAATAATATAACATTAACAATTTCCTTAATAACAATTTACTCAAAAACAACAAATACTAAAAATACTTTTAACAACCAACTAACATTAAAACATATTAATGAAAATAATAACACTTCCAATATTATTATTATTATTATCTACACAACAATAATATTTTTATTGTCATGGAGAAAACATTTAACACACTTTATTTAACAAAATTTTATTTATTTTAAACATTACACATTTGCGCGGCCACTTGGGCCAATCGCGCGGTCACCGCCAACCATGCGATGTTCGCACACCGGTCCGACACCCACCAAAACTGTTAAACGATAAAAAAATATTAGACCCGCACTCGCCTCACACCTTGGCAAGGCTAAAAAAAACAATAGATAATAAAATAAAATAATTTAAGGAGTCGGGGTGTGACAATTCTCCCCACCACAAAACATTCTTCCTCCAAAAAGTCACAAAGCCAACAATTAACATAACTCGAGTTCATGACCAGACAAAACCGAGGAAAAACTGTGAATCCCAGGATGACCTTACTCTCCATAGGTCACACCTGACCAATTAAATAGAAAATCGAAGCCCGAGGTTGAGGGGATAACACGAGAGGGTTCTCCCCATCACAAGAATTTACTAATATGGAAACCTTGAAGCCCGATCATACCACCCCTGAGGGCGGGCCAATGTAGGAACTCCCAAACTGAACCCAATTAATTTCTCCACATAGACCAAACAACACCAAGATAATTAAATGAAAATATTGCTATGAAACAACCCAAGAACCCAAGGATAAGGAATTGACTCAACCCCTCACAAACTGACCAAATGAAATCTTCACTGCAATCGAAGACTAGGGAATTCATAGCTCGAACTCAAAAAGGACCCTGAAACACCGCCCGTTAATTTCACGAAACTGAACATCCCCCTAAAAAACACAATTTAGACCCAACTCAAAATTAGAACGACCCATTCATTCGCGGGACCGACACCCTTTATGGAAAAACGAATGATTTGAAAACACACGGAGAATAGATAAGACCGCTTAGACTGCGGTAGAACAAGTTCATCATATCACCACAACTATGATGAGATTAAAATGGTGACAAGAAAAAAACAAGGAAACTTTGGACATTTCCCTCCCAAAGCCGAAAACATTACTCATACCGAGGTTCCACACACCCTCGACAATTTTTGACCGTGTGCAAGCTTCACCCTGAGACCTGTGGCTGGGGCCCTGATGGATGAAGCATCTCCTGCCTCATAGTCAGGAATTTTCATCTTCTGGTCTCTAACTCCTACTTCCATTCAATGGTTCAAACAATCACGATGGTCATACGTTTTCAAGGGAATGCAACATGACAACTTAGAATGTCCGTCCAGGCCATACTTATGGAGAACAAGAGAGCGGTCGGACGAACTAGGAGCCAATACCGACGAGGATGCTTTCTTGGGGATGGGTTCCACCGGCCCGCACTCCTTGCCAGGTGGGGAACCTTCATAGAATTCAACCACCATTAATTACACCCAAAACTCTAACGACGATGAGACATTTCATCTATACTAGTCCAGGATTGAACCCTCAAATAACTCTAGGGCGGTACGAACCTTAACTACCCTGGGAGTTCCCAACAACCCGAAGACACACTACCTTTTAGAACAATACAACTACCTCTAACAGACTTCAACTACCTCGATAAGTAAGAAACACAAAAAAGGAACTTATAACTAAGCATAACTGATTAACAAATTTGGGAGGCTTTCTGGGTGGCATAATCATAACAACACGAAAAAAACCCTCAAAGTCGGCATCAAGCCAAAACTCAATCAAAGTAACAGCACAAGATAAGGGTAATAGGCCCATAATCCAAACATATACAACAAAAGGAGAAAGATAATATTTCACCATTCCTTCATGATTTCTATATCCATCTATTGTAAATATAGAAAAATTGATTCTTTTTTCATCCTCATCATGAATTAGCTAGCATGATTCTTTCTACATGAAGCATATTCCACCCGGTTTAGTTTCCCATAGTGGTAATGTATTGAGTAGTCATAATATTTTATCAACTCTAACTATGTTCTCTGTAACACGTTCAACTCCTTCTATAAGAATATATATTTCAGAAGTTTATAATCAGTATATATATCAAAATTTACTCCATAATGATAATTCCTTCATATCTTTATTGAAAAAATTACCACTTCTATCTCTAAATGTTGAGTTGGGTAATTTTTTTATGGAATCTTTAACTACCATGAGGCATACGCGATAAAAACATTATTCTGCATAAGAACACATCCTGATCACTTCATGGATGCATTATTATAGATTAAAAAAACTACTCAATTATAGGTTAATGTAAGAACAAGTGCATTGAACAACCTTCTCATTAGTTCTTCGAGATTTTCCTCACATTCATCTGTCCATAAGAACTTGACCCCCTTCTTGGTTAACCCGGTAAATAGATAATATTGTCATGAGAAATTCTCCAAAAACCATCAATAATTTATATATTAACCATTAATGATATAGATCTTAGTCACCATGGTTGGTCTTGGCCAACATTCAATAACCTTCTATGATGGATGCACGACTATACCATATATTGAGATTATGTGATGAAAAAATGAAATCTTTTGCAGCCAAAATTCACACATTGTGAAAATTTTAATGTGGTTATCCTTTTTAAGGTCCTCAATACAATTATAAACTGATCTTCATGCTCTTCCTTACCCTTTTAATAGATTATAATATCATCATTAAATACAACGACAAACTTTTCAAGGTAGTATCTAAAGACTCTACATATTAAATCAATTAAGATAACATGGACATTATTAAGACCAATAGGCATCACTAAATATTTATATTGACTATACCTTATAAATAATACCGTCTTGTGTATATCCTCTTTCTTGACCCTTAATTAATGATATCCTAAATAAAGGTCTATCTTGGAAAAGTATTGAGCTCTAAGAATTTGATCAAACAGGTCATCAATCATGGGAAGAGGATACTGTTTTTTTATTGTGATCTTGTTTGACTCCCAATATTCAATGTAGTTTCGCATTAACCCCTCATTATTTTTCACAAAAGGAATAGGTTCACCCCAAGGTTATACACATGGCCAAATGAATCCCTTATCAAGGTTTTCTGATACTTTCTTCTTCAATTCCATCAAATCAATTGGGGCCATTCTATAAGGAGTGTTTGAAATTAATGTGGAACTAGGAATGTGTTCTATTAATAACTCATCTTATCATTTTTTGAAAGGCTAGGAAAATTTTGGAAAAAGACATCTAAAAAATCCCCAACAATAAGAATATCATAAATTTCGATATTCTCCCCATCCATTTGAGATAAAAACCCTTTTGAATGGGAATTAAGACCCATATAATGGATGTAATATCCAGAAGAAGTTTATTCTTATCATCACATTGATGGTTGATCAATGTAGGGTTTGATATATTTAATGTAACATCCCTTCATTGAAAATTGATGTTAAATTTACATAGATAAAGATAATTAATGCCTAAGATGACATCAAATTCAATGAAAGGATGAATGAAAATATTTACAAGAAGAAAATTTCAAAAAACATCATCTAGAGAGGAATCATAGGCTTGAGATGTATTCATCATTCATTTAAGGGTTTGCACTAATTATTCCACATCTGATTGTTTTGGAGGAATCTTGACACCCTTAGAGAATTATTTAGATATGAATGAGTGGGTGGATCCAGAATAGAATTTGACAATAGAAGTTCTATAGTGGATGTAAAGTGTACCTTTCATCACATCATTATTGTACCCCTCTTTAGAAATAGAGATTTCGTGAGATTTACCCTTGTCCCTCGACATACGAAGTTATTGAAATCCATCATCATCACTAGACCATGGGTTTGGATAGTGTTTTTCATAATGCCCATTTTTCTTACACTTTTAGTAAAAAATCAGGGAAGGTGTATTTGATGAGTCTTTTTCTACAATAACGTTTTCAACTAACTTCTTACCATCACTTCGATAATAAATTTCTTAGGGACATTCCTTTCCACACATAGAGAATTTATTAGACCCTTAATGTAAATTTCCCCCATTCTTCAACCCACACATAGAGCATAAAAGAATCCTCATCTTATTTTCTTTGTGGTTTTTATATTTTACATTAACTCCATATTCCCATTATTTTCAAAACCATGATCTTGATACATGACTCCAACCTATATCTCAAACTTGATTGTACAACCCATAATATCATCATAGATACTAATGTCACTTATGTCCATAACCCTTTTGAGACTAGGCTTCAAGCCACTGAAGAACCTATCAACTTTATATTCGGGCTGGATGATAATTCATGTAGTGTACCTCACAAGTCTTGTGAAACTAGCCACCTAGGTACCAATAGTTTCATCATCCATTTGATTCAACTGAACGAAATCTTTCTCTATCATAGTATGAAGAATTTTGAGAATGTACTTATGGAAAAATATGTTCTTGAACTTGTCCCAATCCATGGATTTAATCTCATATTGCTGCCATGTATTCATGATTAGAGTCCATTACTGATCTATTTTGCCTTCTAATTGATAAATAAGAAGAACAAATTTCTCATGCCCCAGAACCTGAATAATAGAGAATATCTTTTTAGTAGTAATGAACCATTTATTAGAAATAAGTGTATCCAAAGTCCCTCTGAACAAAGGTGGTCATTGCCACATGAAGGACTCAATAGAACGTTGTTCCATCCTTTGTTCACTTATAATTTTACCATGATTTACATCATGAAAAAGCTATGTGAACATAAAAACATCATTTTTCCTTCCAACTCTAATAGAATTTGGATTCTAAAGAGGAAAATCGTTGCATTGTCTGTTGCAATCACTGGTAATATGATTCCTTCAGGTTCCATCCCTTGACTAAAACCAAAATCATTAAGTAAGAAACAATTACTAAAATGAGGAACCAAATAATAATGAAAAGTTACTTATAGTATATCTATCTTTTTACAGATTCCTTAATATATCACACCTTAGGTTTATCCTAGGTTATTCATATAAAAAATATATTTAAATAATTCATAATAGTTTTTAAAAAGTTTGTGGGTTCTCAATGAATATCCCCCAATATTTTCCAACTAGGTATGTAGCAATGAACGTTGTCATATAACAGACTACCCTGAGTGAGGATCATAAAATATTGTTAGAGTTGTTACCACTTAGTACATCTATGCTAGATCCACATCCACTTATTGTTTTCGGATAGGGATGTATTGATATGAAACCACTCACTCTATCCTTCACCAAAATTCAAGGACATTTTCCTATAATTTCGTTATCCTTAGACACGTCCTTAGGGTTCTCAGTAAGGGGTTCTCATCCTAGCATTCTAAGGTTAACTATAACTTTTATCTAAAACTGACTATAGATACTCTATACTTTCAAATATAATATTTACAATTCTTTTTTCTAAATACTTAAAAATAATACAAATAGATTCCCAAATACTGTAATTGGTCTTGTACCTTTGGAAACGTGGAAACATAAACATTGTTACACAAATGGGATATATCATCTACCAATAGGTTCATCTTAACTAGAAATTTTCTTTGATAGTAAAACATAATACATATCATCATAACCTAGGGGAAAGGAAACATAAAAAAGGGAATGATCAGATGCTCAGTAAGGGTATAAAGGAGAGACATAGATTTATAAACATTACCATAAAGGTATGAGAACATGATCATGAAAATAGATACTAAAGGCACATGTGGACAATACCATTCCGAGACTTGGATTTATGCCACTGAAGAACCAATCAACTTTATATTTGAGTTGGATGATAATTCATGTAGTGTACCTCACAAGTCTTGTGAAACTAGCCTCAAACATACCAATTGATTCATCATCGCTTTGATTCAGCTGAAGGAACTCTTTCTCCATCATGGTATGATGAATTTGGAGGAAAGTAATTATTGGAAAATAAGTTCATGAACTTGTCCCAATCCATGGATTCAATATCATATTGCTGCCTTGTATTCTTAGTAAGAGTCCACTACTGATCTGCTTCGCCTTCGAATTGATAAACAGGTAGAATGAATTTTTCAATCTCCGTACACTGAATAATGAAGAATATATTTTTAATAGTATTGATACATTTATCTGAAATAAGTATATCAAAAGACCCTATAAAAGTAGGTTGTCATTGCCTCATTAAATACTTAATAGTATGTTGTTCCCTCCTTTATTAATTTATAATTCCACCATGATTTATAGCTTGAAAAAGATGAGTGAACACAACAATGAAGTTTTTCATTACAACTAAAATAGAATTTCGTTTCTCAAGAGTACAATTGTTTCATATTCTATTTCAATCACCATTAATATGGTTCCTTCAGGTTCCATCCATTTACTAAAACTAAAATAATTGGGTAAGAATTAGTTATCCAAATGAGGAACCACATAATCATGAAAAGTTACTTTTATTTTTTCCAACTTATGACACATTCCATAATCTACCACACCTTAGGTTTATCCTAGGATATTCATAGAAAACTTATATTTAAATTATTCATAACAGTTCCAGAAGATTTTGTGGGTTCCCCAACATATCCCCCAGGACTTTCCAACTAGGTATGTATCAAGGACCATTTTCGTATAACTAATTACCCCAAGTCAGGATCACAACATCTTGTCAGATTTGTTACCCCTAGGTACATCTATGATACATCAATATCCACTTATAGTTTCAAGATAGGGATGTATTTATAAAACATTAATCACTCTGTCCTTCACGAAAATTCTAAGACATTTTCCTATACTTTTCCTTATACTTAGACACATCCTCAGGGTTCTTAGTAAGGATTTCTTATCCTAGAATTCAAAGGTTAACTATAATTCTTCTCTAAAAACTACTATAGAGACCATATCATTTCAAATATAAAAATTGATTTTTTTTTGAAATACTAAAAAATAATACAATTAGATGACCAAATACTGTAATTGGTCTAGTGCCTTTAGAAACATGGAAACATAAAAATTGGTGCATAAATGATCTAAATCATCCCCCACGAGGTTAATCTTGACTAGAACCATTCATAGACAACTAAAACATAATTCATATAATCATAACCTGGGGGAAAGGAAACATAATAAAGGGCATGATCATATGTTAAGTAAGGGTAAACAAGGGAGACATGGAATCATAGACATGAGCATAAGGGTATGAGAACATGATCATGAAATAGAAGATCATATCCTACATATCAAATATCATAATAGGAATCACAGAATAAAGAATGGTAATTCATAAGACATAAATCATAAAATAATAATAATCAAAATCCATGAAAGGATAACATAGGAATAAAAAATGGAATTTTGGCAGACATAGAAAGATATAATATGATTTCCATAGTAGCCATAGAATTAGTTCTAATACCATATTGGTATAATAGGTTCTATCGCAATACCATCTTGGTAGTCATGGTTCACTCCCATAACCATCTTAGTAGCATGATTTCACTCCTCATACCATCTTGGTAGTCAAGGTTCACTCCCATGGCCATCTTATTTAACAAGGTTCTTTCCCATTACCATCATTGTCTATCACATGATATTTAAATCTTTACCCAACACATGGGAGGGAGATATAGGTCCAACCCATCTCATAGTGAAATCATTCATACACGAGCCACAAGATCCTAAATAGTCATCTAATAAATAATAAAATGAATTTGATATTATAAGCATGTAATCATATTATAACCTATAAAATAAGGAAGGATTCATAATCATGAACATAACTCATGAAAATAATCAGGTTTCAAAAGCATATAACCTGTGAAAGAGAAATGGGTTTCATCAACATCATGACTTCAAAACATAATCCATTCATAGAAAGATTAAAAATTGAATCATTGAATTATTTCCCCATAAATAAATGAGTATCACCAATGGATTCTATCTTATATGGGATATTATTTTGAAATAACTTTTATAAAAATTAATTGAAGAAGTTATACTTTATTTTGTGAAAAATGATTTTTATAACACAAAAAATTTTCAAAACATTTTCCTTGAAAATATCTCTGAAAATTTATAAAGGAAACCTCAAAAAAAATAAAAAAAAATTGAGATCAATTTTACTTTAAATTCACTTCAAGGAACTATTGGAAACATTTTTGAAAACATATTCAGAAAGATGGGTTTTTTAATACAATAGTATTTTGATCAATGAGAGAGAGAGACAATTAAATTTTACCTAAAAAATTTATATTATGTACCAAAGAGTGGAAAAAGTGGTAATAACACATTATTATATCTTTAATAAATATCGGGAAAAACATAAGTATTCTTGAGACATGAATAAAAATATTTTATCAATGAAAGCATAAATAGAAACAATCTCAATAAGCGATGAGATTATCTCAATAAACTCGTATAACTTGGTAACATGGGATCCTACTATCCATATAAGAAACATAAATTAAATGAATATTATAATATCATGAAAATAAATAGATTCATGATATAACATGTAAAATGGAATTATATATTACTTAAAAAAGATTTTAGGTTCATAATAATACATGAGACTCAATGAAGGAAAATTGAGATAATACATTTTTACTGATTTGGTAACTTTTGAAACTAAACCCCATGAATGAAAGTTCATAAAATGAATTTTTTAATGCCCACAAATTTAGGTATATTATACATAGAATACAATCATGCTCAGTACATACACCACACAAATGTAATTAGTGGATAACATAGAATTTAACTCAGTGGAATAAAAAGTGAGATGAAATCCCCTTACCTTGTGTCCTGACTATCTTCACACTCATAAAATTTTCCTGTATAATAAATATAAGTTTATTATATAACTTTTACAGAATAATATTATCATATATAATAATATATATGGTTTTATTATGAACATATATTACCCACTTGTTAACAATCCTATGTTAAGGTTTCACTTTGGGTAATATTCACTTTTTTTCAATACATGCGTATTAATTTGTTATATAATTGGTTTTTGTACTTATATAAGGATTAAATAATGTAAATAATGATATAAATATAATTCATATAAATTATATGTTTATTATAATAATATACATAATAAATACCAATGAATTGGAATACACTATTCATGAAGATTGTAAGTCGTACGTATGCATGAACGTTGTTTCAATTTTTATTATCGTATTTAAATAAAGAAAGAAATTGATATTAAATCGTACATGTATATGATATCATTACCAAGGAATTAAATATTTATATATATCATATAATTTAACCAAATCCTTACTTAATACATTTCATATAGTGTGTGAACGAATCACATTGCTTTGAGAGGGAGGTAGTCCACACTTCCTCAAACGAAATTATCATAATTACACAAAATGGAATGTAAAAAGGCATGTGTTGTAAAAGGAATAAAAAATCATAACAAAATAATACATAACATATATGAATTATATAAATATATTGTTCATCATAATTTCAACCATGAGAGGCGGTGAAGGAGAAATGAACAATCATCGTTTAGCAAGGCAGTAGTTCACCATACATATAGATAGTATGCTAGATTTCCATTTGATAGAGGTGTGTGTATGTTTAGGAAGAAAACATAGCATTAAAATAACATATTTTATTGAGTATACTGTTATTGTCATACAAGAATGGAATAGAGAGAGTGGAGGGGTGGAGAAGGAAAATAAAGGCAAGGATCTTGAGAGAAGACGTTACCTCTTAATAAGATAACTCCTTTTAGTTTCTGAAAAAAGTTTCCTTGAGTTGCCTTATGGACAATGTATAGATTATAGGAAAAAGGGAGGGAATTTTGGAACTTATTTGAGAAGTATTTGGGCAATACAAGGGGCTTGATAGGTGTGAGGAAGTCAGTAGAGGTGGTTTTCTTTTATAGGGAAGGTAAAGGACACACATGGTGTTTTTGAAAACAAGTTAGGTGTACCATGTTTTACCTAAAAAAAGTCCTAAAAAAACAACAAAACTCAATAATTGAAGGTTAATTTCTGAATCAGGGTCATCCTTTGGGTTTTGGACAAGTTTATAGTTCATTTTGGCTATAATATTTATGGTTGAGTACTTTATTAACCTAATTTTTATCTCAATTGATGTAATTAATTTTAATCACTTTCCCGAATATTTTTTGTAAAAAAAAGTTAGACTTATTAGAAATTATAAATTTTTCTGATTCCAAATATGTAATCCATTTTTCCAAATAATGGTCACATATGTGGCATAAATTAACTTAAAATTAATCATGCAGTCGGGTCGGCAATGTAGGTTTTTAAAGTAAAAATGATCTAAAGTTTTCTATATTTTTATATCCAATTTAAATGTAAAATAGATTACAATAAAAAGAATTGGATGAATAAATAAAAATTTATCTAATTAAACTATTAAACCAATTAAAAATATAATCTACCCTTATAAATAAATTAATTTAAAAAGTAGTTTTGAATTAAAATCCAGTAATCTCTACTATTCATCAAAAAATGATGCTTGTCAGAAAACACCCAAAAATTCACCCTAAGATAAATTAGAAAATATAAATAAAAAATTAATCCTATTTTATAAAATTATGTGTCTAAATTTGTCTTTTTTTTTTTATTTTTTACAAAAGGAAAATAAAAGAAGCTCGTTTGAGAAAATGGTATTTTTAAACATAGAAGGAGTTTACCAAAAATATAATGTTTTATTATATATGTCTTTTATTTAAATAAAAAATTTATAAAATATATTTTAAAATTAGTTAGTACTAATCATATAACTATGTTTAACAAATAGTTTATAATTATCTCTTTTAAATGATAAAAACAACAAAATGATGTTTTGTAGAAATATAAGTATTTTGTGTAACATATTCCAAATCACTGTTGCATATATAATATGCCAAGTTAGATTTTCCTATAAAGAAAAATATGTCATTTCCATGGGAAATGAAATTTTGACTTAGTGAATTTAAATATACAAATGAAAATTTAATTTATTCAAAAAAGTTTTTTAAAATATCAGGGTGTTGGACAACTTTTCAATATGGAGTCATACATTGACTATGTATTTGGAGGTATATAAAAAAGATGAGGTTATTTATAGGATGAAAAAATGGGATCATCTATATAAGATATTGATCAAATATAATTGTGGAGAATAGATTTTTTTGGAGGATCTTAGGTTTTAGATTCATCGAGCTTTCAGTTTATGGGAGCCAACCTAAGTAGTTTTATTTCTATTATTCTAGATCTATCAGTTCCCATGTATCCATCAGGGCCTATGTGCTTGTGGGTTTTTTTCAAAGGTCAGAGTAAAAAATGATATTAATCAGAAATATATATTAGTGATCAACATGGTTCATATTATTTCTATCTATTATTGCCTCAAAATTGGTTCACCAAGTGGCCATATTAGTAGTTGGGGTAGTATGATTATGTTTCACTAAGAAGTGATTGAGTTGTTTAGGGAAAATCCCATGATGTTACCCACCCACATGGATAAATGGATGAGCATAGCCTTGTAACAATTTCTCAATAGTTAGAGAGAGGATCTAAACATTGATATTTTCATTCTGTAGAGATTCTAAACCCATATAAGAGAGAGATTTTCAATGTACCATATTTTTATTTTACACCCTACCATATGCTATTTTATTATGGATAATCATAGTTACATATATACCATGTGATGATATGGGTATGGTTCAATGATAGGTGACCAAACATTAGCAGTTCATGCCCTCAATCATTCCTTCAAACATTCCATAAATTACGTACAAAGAATATGAGTCTATAATGATATAATGGGGAGATGCCACCCTCATGATCTGAGAACAACCCAACAATACAATAAATGAATAATAAGTGGATGAAAAATTTAAAAATTAAAAAAAGTGACTAGGTAGGTGTAACAAATATCAAAAAACATATAAACAATGATGTTTTCATAATGATATACAAAAATGGGAAGTAGGGGAATGTGCAGCAAAAATACATAGTAATGTTGTAAAAAGAAAAAAAATATAAATTTTAATATAATAAAGTGATCTAGATCAGTCCTATTCTCCTAAAATACATGCTATTAAAGAAAATAAATCATATATAGATGGGTGATTCTACTTTTCCCAACCAACATTATTGAATTTTTTTAGGTACCAATCAGTAGTCCATAAAAGATATGAGTAAAAATCAGTAGGCCAACAACAATAGTGTCTTGTACAATACAGTCAGTGAATATATAAAAAATCAGTGTAAAGGTAATAGAAAAAAATAATTAATTGAAATTAATAATATGTACATCAGATTAGTCTCTACATGGGATACCCTTTTGATACTACCTACTTTGGGATAATCTGTAATGTCCCTAAATAATAATTATTTTATAAAACAGTTTCAAGATCTAAGGGACAAGACCAATGCATCCTCAAATAATAATTATTGTATAAGTGATCTAAAATTCCCATGGAATTTGCAACATATAACCTAGGGATAATCCAAAAGATTTACTTATTTAAGAGATTGACTAAAACAATGTGTGTTCTTTGACATTTCAGACACATCATTGAATCAGTTAGTGTCCCAATCCTATTCAAGGCATTAAATGTAGGAAATACAGATATCGCTCAAGGAATTTTATAATTTCATTTTCCCAATGGTCCCTTGTAAGGTATTCGATATTAGAATCCATATATTTCCCATGGAATAATAACA
This sequence comes from Viscum album, assembly GCA_963277665.1. Taxonomy (NCBI): domain Eukaryota; kingdom Viridiplantae; phylum Streptophyta; class Magnoliopsida; order Santalales; family Viscaceae; genus Viscum; species Viscum album. Next base: position 1,359,809,887 of record OY728152.1, on the reverse strand, counting down.
TATCATCTTCTTGATGAGCTAGTATAAGGGATAAAATGTATATAATCAGGATATCACCGATGACATATCATAATATTATATTCTCTTGGATCATGTCCAATGCATTCCATTTAAAAAATCTATTTATCTCACATTTAATAAAAATATCTCATTATTAAATCATTAAATTTAATTTTCCCAATGATTCTATCCTTGAAATCCTAAACCAGAACCCAAGAATTTCTCACAACATAATTAATGTGGTAAAAGGTCATGTTAGTTCCCATAGCATTCATCAATACATTTAATTCAAAGTGAACATTTCATTTATATGTGACACCACATGCATGAATAAAGAATAAATTAAGGGACCATGTTTCATGGACTTAAAATATATCTTTTGTTTAATTCCTTTAAACATTTCATTTATAAGGGACTATCCAATCCCACATCTAAGGGGGTCAATTCAAAAAAAAAATTATTATAGGAATTTAAAAATCTCCCCCAATGGTCTTCTATCCTTATGAAAAATGTTTACCGATCAAGTGGCATAATAAACACACCCTAAGGTTTGGTTTTATTTGAGGTTTATAACTTCCAACATTGAAATTTAAGTTACAAGGACTAGCTTCTCAAAGAAGTATTAATATATTTAATCAATTTTACATTCAAGAGGTAACACATGAAAATCCCAAAATATAGCCCAACAATGCATGATATTAAAGTCAATATATTTAGGGAAAATTAATAGGCCCCATACCTTATATTTATAGATAAATCCACTTCTATTATCTAACACTAATATAAGATAAAATGGGAGAAAATAGAGAAATAGAAAAATTACTTGAAAGTGGGGAATATTAGCTTTCACGGAGATATCAATAATTGTGGTGAGATAAACCATGAAAATTAAGAGGAGGACCAATAATCTTACAAATAGTATTACTATATGAAAAATAATTCTTGAATCGAGTACTAAATCTAGGAAAAAGGAGGATATAATTTTCATTGATTAAGGGGAAGAAAAATGAAATTTTCAATATTTTTAAAGGTATCACAATTTGGCTGTATAGTGGAGAAAATAGTGCCCCAACCATGAATCCCCAATATCTATGTAGAACAATCCTGTGATGACTAGGTTCATTGTTGAAAAACCATGTGCATATTGTGCATTCTTACAGTCTAGGTTTTCCATCACCCTTGCGTGGCTAGGCACATAGCTAAACAAACCATGCACCATAATTTCTAAAAAAACCTATAATTTATTATATGCTTTTCCTAGACACAAAATCTCAATCACATGGTTAGAATAAAAGTTCTCAATTGTTTTTATTATCACTCATTTGATCCATATAGTTATTACTTACCATGTCTCAACCGTGACCCTCTACCCATGTCTAAAAAAATTAGATCTTCAAGCTCCAAAAAAAACCCCATACACTTAAAAAACATTTATTATCCCTTTATAAACTCTTCTATAGTGAATAAAATATATTTAAATTGAAATAAAAAGGATCCATACCTCTTATAAAAAAATGAGATCTTATAACCTACCCAGCTTATAACTTATCATCCTCCAGAAGCCTTGGAGGAAAACAGAAAAACACTAGACCTACTTGGGTCACGAGTATTCCACTGAAACTACCACATTGTGTTTATAAATGCCTAACATTCCCTCAAAAATCACTTTAAACATATAAAATTTAATCCACAAATAAACGATCAAAAACTTTTAACAATAAACAAGGTGTTAAGATGATTCTTACTATACTCTGTCTATACCTGAGGTAATACCACATCATCTTCTTAATCATCAACCAAACTATGGTTCTACTCACCATATTATCACATATTTAGTGACCAATTACATGTTATGAATAACCCACCATCTAAATTCTCTACTATATCATGCCCTTACAATCCTAAATATTCTACAACTGTGTTTTTAAAGTCACTATTCTTTATCACTTATGATGACACTACATACAATCCTTGAATTAATAAAAATGGTTGAAATCCAAAGGATCCAAATTAGCATGGTCAAACAAGATTTTCCTTGAAAGTCTAATGCTAACCTTTAGTATTTATCTGTCTCATCCTAATGGAATTCCTGATAGGGTTCCTCACTGACCACATACTAATTGTAAAAGAACTAAAGTCAAACCTCCTCGAACAGACTACAAAAACTCAGATTCAATAGCTAACACATCTCCAAAACCTTATTCAAAATATTTTATTCCAAGGAATACTAAGATCATTTTGAGAAAAATTACCAAATCTCATACCCAACTTCTACATATTTATGTTGGATGAACCTACACCTTTCCAAAACTAGCATCGTTCCACAGTACCAGCCCCAGTCGATACGCGATCCCAAAATCCTTGGATTCTCACAAAATTTCCTTCCCTAATGAAAATACACATACTCCTACCATGTTCTTATCAAAATATGTAGCAAATATTTATTGATAAACCTAGCCGTGCATTATTCCATTTATCACATGTAATTCAAAACCCAAAAAACTATATAACGATAGTTCTTATTGTCGTACGACATCCCACTCCTCCCCTTAGGAGAATCATTATCATTACACCAATGAGGAAAAATCATGATCACTATATCCCATGACCCATTTATATTTAGATATAAGACTTGTCTTGGATAAGAATCAACTCATTGTCCATTTGGAATAATCTTTAACCCACTCTTCAAGTGTGACTCACAAGGTGTCCCTCATCGCAATAATAAAGATATTTACACAGATCAACATTTTTTCAATGATCTCTCAGCATAATCAAGATGATATAAAGATATTGGGAATGATTTTCTACAAATTGGGCATACACTTAGATTCCATAGATAAGCGTGTTCCAATCACCCTGATACACACTCACTTATAACTAGGTTATACTTTCCTTTAAGAAACTCATGACACTACACATTCCAAAAACACATTTCTAGGTACACCGATGGGTTAATTGTCTCATGAAAAAAAATTTATTTCCAAGATACCCCTCATCATAGGGTACTTCCCTTAATTTCATATACCCAAAGATCTGGGTCTCTATTCGTAGAAGTGTCACTTATTTGGAACAATCTGTCCATATCTCACATAACATAATGGATCTAAACTCTCCTACCACATGGTTCAAGAATCAAATAATGCTCCCTCAATTAATCTATTGATATGATCTAGGTAACTATGATATATGGAATGTGAGTATTATCTTGTTGAACCTCCCTTGGAACTCCTCTTTAGAATCATGCACCTTTCTAGTGGCATGATTAATTGAATGAACACCCATCAGATGATGTCATTTTCCAAAATTAAAGTGATAAAACAAAACCAATAGGTAATATTTATAGTAATTGAAACATTCCTTCAAATAAAATACAATATCAATATAGAATAACTCTAGGTGTTTTTTTCGTAAAAACAAAGGAATCATCCTGCATATGAGGAAACTTTGATCTCCTGCTTTACATCAATCTAAAAATGATCCTATAACCAAGACCACAACCTATAATTTATCCATAAACCGAGTAAAACCTTTTTAAATGTTTTACCTTGATCAAAAAAATGTCAATAACTCACTAGGGTTTGTGTCGAAACTAAGGGATTCTATGTCTCCCACCTAGCTGTAAAAAACAAGTCTCAAAATAGGCCCATTAGTTATGTCCACCTAGTCCTGAGTTCTGTCGTATAGAAACTTATCCCATAAAACGGATTCAATAACACAAAATTTAATGTAACTATAAACTCTATCTATAGTTGAAAAAGGGTAGGTAAGGAATCATTGACCCACATCGGTCCAAACCTATCAACATAGTGTAACGATATCACCTATCAAGCATCAGCCTACTAGGACATGATCCTATCAGAGCTTACTCATAGTTGAGTTATCCCTGGAGGGTCACAACCCCACTGTTTATAGATAAAAGATGACACTAAATAGATATAATCATGTGGTAATACCCTCTTGAGGTTCTACTAACCATAAAACCACCATCTTACTCGAGGGTGCTATTTTATCAACAAGGAGATGTACTTAAATCAAACAGTTAAATAGAAAACACATTAAATGCCTAGAATATCATATCACAATTCTTCCAATTTTCCATCTCCAAGGGAGATTATACAATGGGATAACCACTCAATTTCATTAGGCATTGTCTTTAAAATAAGTACATGCCTAAAAGGTCACTAGGATCTACTGTACATATTTTAGATCCAATATAATGGAATGAATTCACAAAAACCTCTAGAAAACAACCTCGTTCTGATTAAAGGTAGATCAAATCAATTATAAACCTAATTCTTACACTTAGATATTACCTATAAAGAATAAATAAGGTTTTATTTATCCTATTATAATAATTTACATTATTTTAAAAATATTTAAAAGGATCAATCATATATAGTGTCAAGTACTAGTAATAGAGGGAGATATTTTAAAATATATAATTGGAATTTTTTTTGAAACCATATAAAACATTATAAATTTTTTAGAAATTTTTTTTTAATAATTATTTATCCATAATATATAATTTCTAGTACAGGTTAATGAAAACTTCACTCAAAATATATGGGGAAAGAACTCCTTTGGTTGTAAGTTTCATTTATGTTAATTAATGGCTCATATAAAAGGGATTTAAAATGAATTAAATTACATATAACTTAAGGGTATTTTTTTAGAAAGATACCTCCATACACTTATATAAAACTCTTTATAAGTGATTGTTCAACTTTAAATAACCATCCCTATTTATCTATAAACACACCAAAAGGGGTATGTACCAAGAATATAAAGATAAAGGAGACCTATGAGAGTCTAATACTATCAATCCAAGTTTAGTTATTCGGGAATCAATCCCTAAATACGAAATCAAAAATTTAAAATTTAAAATTGGAATCCCTTTTAAGTAAAAAAAAATGATAGTTATTTTATTAAGGATTTATATTAACATTAATGGGTTTATCTCACTGACATAAAACTCCAAAATAGAACTACATGGGTAAAGTTGGGAATTTAGGGGTTTAATCATGTGGGTTATCACTCTCCTGTTTTAGTGGTACTAGAAGAGTTAGGGAAAGTGATGCTATAGGAGGTTCATTTCCAACCACCTTAAGAGCATGGTCATCACCAACTTCCTAACATTAAATTTGAGGATTTCATGGGGGTAAAACACAATATTTCTATGCACAAACCTTGAAAAATAAATAAATATAAAGGATACCAGATAGTAAAACAAAGATAGAATCAAGACCTAATTGAAAGAGGCTCACTTTAAACAACATGATAAGCATAATGGTTCACTTTTCAAGATATAAAAACTCAAATACCTACTACTAAGGCTAGGGTATTGGTAATTTTATGTGTTTTAAAAAATGATGTTCCATTATATGGAATGTGAATTTCAAGTTATAGGGGGAAATTCCCTTTTATTGTTCAATTGGAATCCCCTTTTAATGAAAATAATTTCCTTTAAGAACTTTAAATATGAATATATATATATATACCAGGATTTTTTAGATTCATCAACCATTCCAAATATTTAAATTCCTATGATTTATAAGTTTTAATTGGAATTTTATGTAACTAGAACCATTATTAGAAGTCATATATGATCATAGTATTTATTGATTCCATATATAATCGTTCAATTTTATATTTCACCATTCCCAATTTATGAAGGTCTATAAACATCAAAAAATGAAATTAACATCCATTTAATTTCAACCACTAAGGTTTTATCCCATACAGCCAATATTCCCTGGCCCAATCATTCCAAAATTTATTAGGTAAGGTTCCACCATCAAGATATGTGGTAAAATAACATTTAAGTTGTTGCAGACACCTTAATTAAACAATTGTCAATCCCGTTCATCCTGTCGATATGTTTGTCAAATCATAGATATATCATTCAAGGAATTAGAACATGCTGTAAAAAAAGAGAGCTATAAATTAATCATGGAATGGAATATTCATGTCATATATTTCTTATGTTCCTATAATAATACATTAACAATGATTAATTTCCATACTAAGATAATGGTAATAGAAAATTTGTAATGATAATAATACCCTGAGTAATGTGCATCACTCAATGGTGAAATCAGTACAACTGTAATAAGAAAATACTAGAATAGTAAGTCCCATCCTCGGTAACTAGGATTTTTCTGTATACTTTTGTTAGATACTCCAATGAAGAAGTTATCTAACAAATTTTGACACTTTTTAGTCTTCTATCTGACCATCAAAAAATAATAAATCAAGAAGATAAAAATCCACTAATATCACATTGGGATGTACTAAGTGTGGTTCACAGATAACTAACTAAACCTAAGGGCCATACATTCTAAAACATACCTCCTTGTATTCTAGATACCATAACATGTATAGAGGGTCTATGGTGATACGGTGGGGAGATTTTAGCCACATGATTAGAGAACAACATTATAGTATAATAAATGAATGAGAACCAGATAATAAATATAAACATTCAAAAAAGTCAATAGAAAAGCATAAACAATGTCCATTAACATATGAAAAAAATGATGATGTCATGATGTTATACAAAAATTGGGAGTATGGGAATAAGAAAAATAAATAAAAATTACATTTTGTGTAAAATATATTAAAAAATACCAAAAGGTAGACTCTAATAGAATCATGACAACTAAATAATCTTCCCCATATTCCTTACTAGTAGATAAAATCAATAATCAAATGTTGTGCACTTCTCTTTGTCAATATCTACATCCATGAAATCTATTCAGGTACTAATCAGTGTCCTGGACTAGGTGGGATTAAAACGTAGTTATCTACCACCAATGGTGTTGATTATTTTCGAGTATATATATATATAAAATGAAGTATTATTTTGGTATTAATAAAAAAATTAGTAAATGAAATAAATAATATACATATCAACTCAGGCTCCACAAGGGATACTGGTATGATAGTAACTCATTCAGGATAATTTGGAATGTATCCAAAAAGTAAATATTTTATAAAATACATTTGGTACCCAAGTCATATAACCAAGGCATCCAAATATAATGTTAATCATATGAGGAATCCACAAGCTCCGTGTAATTTATGACTTATCTCTTAGGGGTAAACCAAGTAATTTATGTATTTAAGAGATTGAACAAAACCATGATTTTTATTTGAATTGGCAGACTCATCATTGACTAAGTTAGTAGTTTAATTCTATCCAAGTAATTCTATATAGGGAACCCATTTATCTCTAAATGAATTATATAATTTCGTTTTACCAGTAACATTATCCTTGTAATTCCATATAAGAACCCATGTATTTCTTAGGGCATAAAAATATTTGATCTTCCTAGTGATTCCATTAATGAAATTCCATTTAAGGAATCCAGATATGACCCACAACATATCCTAAAATCATCTTCTATATGATCACATCCAACTTATTCAATGTAATTAATCTAAGTATCAGCCATGGAATAATAATATTTTATTTTTAATTCCTTAAATGTAATATTACTGATGAATTCATCCATTGAATTGTGAATAAGATCCCAAGTATCACTCTCAATATAAAAAAGTTGTCAAAGGCCATGTTAGTTTCCAATCTATTAATCAATCCATTTAATTCAAATTGAACATTTCATTTATAATAGATATAATTTATAAAGTAATAATAAATCATGGTTCCAGGTGTTACGGTCTTCCCATTAACATTTTTTGACCCCTTTAAATGTTTCATTAATAGGTGAGTAGCCAATCCCATCATATAGGGTGTCAAATTCCAAAAATAAGGAAATTTAGTAATTAAATTTAATAAGCTCACCCAAGGGTGTTAGAGCCTTATAAAAAAGGTGTATCAGTCATAGAATATAATACACACTCCCTAAGGTGTGGTTTAAGTGAAGGTAGAAAATGTATTAAAATGAAATGTACGGAGATTAGTTACTCAAGGTTATAGAAATATATTTAAATAATTTTACTTTTAGGATTTCATTCATGGAAAAACCGGTGAACGATATAAAAACACTTGATATAAACATAAATATGTTCAAGGAAAATTACTAATATACATAACTCATATTGGTAGGAAATTAATCTTCTTGTATTATCCTCTAATCTACACTAGAATGAGAGAAAATAAAGAAATAGAAAAATGACCAGAAAATAGGGAATATTAGAATAAACATAGATATCATTGATGATTGAAATATAATCCAACAAAAGAAGTAAGTTGATCGATATAATTACCCACAGGTCTCTAACATGATGAATATCTCTAGAATTATGCACCATATAGAGGATATCCAATGAAACCTAGGGGAAGGGGAAGTGGGAGAGATCCTATATTTGAAGGATCTTATTTGAATGAAAGGTATATATAAAAGGATGATGTAAGGTTAATTTATTGAGGATTAAAAATGGAATTTACCATATTTTTAAAGCGAACATTGATTGGATGTATTGTTTTCCAAACCATGGTCCAACCATGCACCACCACTGTCTAAGTGGAACACCACCTCATGTGACTAGGTTCTTGGTCTGGCTAACTGTGCACAAATCATTCATGCTAATTGTCTAATTTTTCCACCCCATCACTTGGCTTAGAATATGGTTAAACAGACCCTGCACCAACTATTCACAATAGTCATGGATTTTATTTTAGTTTTTTCAGGGTCATGCATCCCCCCTCACATTGTTAGACTAACATTTCTTCCTTTTGTAGTGCCACGTGATTGTGGTGTACAATCACTTTAAAACGTTCTCTAATCATTTACCTCTATCTATTTTTATAAAAATATGATTTATGGGCTTTGAACAAGGCTCATGATCCCCTGAACATTATCTTATCCATTTATAAACTCTCATATAGAGTAAACAATAGATTTAATCTAAAATGAAAAGGGTACATTACTCTTTGAAAAATCATGATCTCATAACATCCACCTTGTTCCATGCCTTGGGACTCAAATTGGATAGGATTCCAGTACCCTTGGTGTTGAATAAACTAGTTGTGGGTCTAATGATCATTCATGATATTATCTAAGGTTGTGATTTTATGATTCGGAAGCATCATTCATTGTGATATTTCATTATACTTTAGATAGATCCATACACATTCATTCATGGAATCAATTAGTTGTATTACACATGTGATTTCATCGATTTTTTGGTATGAGAACTATGTTCTCTAATGAGAAGGTCCAACATGCAGTATTCATTTATTGGAAGGATATTGTTTGAGTAATATACCTTAAAAGACTTTTTTTTTAATTTTGTATGTCTTTTCATTGGATTAAAAGGAGGTTTAGGTGGATGAGTTTCCCAGATTCATATATGAGTCTTTTGATTTCTTCCCCAAAGAGATTGGGACCCTTACCAGTTTATGTTACATTGATTTTTGGATTGAATTAAATCCGGGTTTATCCTCTATTTTGATAGATCTCTAGCAGATAGATCCCTCTAAGGTATTAGATATGATGATATAGAAAGATATTATGATATAGAAGGGATTTATCTATCACAACATAACACTATGGGGTTTTCATGTGTTCTTCACCAAGAATTCATGATATTGTATGATGTTGTGTGTCAAATAACATTGAATGAATTACATAATGATAGAAGATAATTTCTATATCATAGGATAGATGATTTTTTTGACTAGTTAATGCTAGCCTTCATGTTTTTTAAGATCTATATGAAGTTATCATATGACTAGATTTGGGATAAATAAAGGAATATTATGAAGATTAATTTTTAGTGTCATTATTTAGGATTCGGGTTTGTAATAGTACAATTTTTATTTTTTAGAAAGACTAAAATTTCAAGCGACTCATAAAATACATGTTATTTTAGTTCCTAGACTTGTTCTTGGTAATGTGCATCGACAATATACATATATACTCAGTTTCATAAGGGGATAATGTTGAGAATATTTTATCTATTTTATAAACCATTAAAAACCAATTTCTATATGGGATGTTTTGAATGTTAATTTTCTTAGGAATGTAGTGTCCTAGTAGGGAGTGGAAGCCAATCCTTTGAAGCTTAAGGTGGTTTTTCATGGGAAGCACCCTAAAATATTTTAGTGTTTTTTAGATTACTTGGTCTCAAGGGATATTATTTAAGGTTCATGTTTGATTTATCTTATATTTTAGCACTATTATTTTCCTTGACCAATATGGACCACAATTTCTTAGGGAATTATTTCCATTGAAAATATTTTGACTACCAGAAGGAGAGGTTAATCAATGATCTCATTCATTGATTTCAAGAAGAGGGAGTGATGTTATAGGTTTCCCATTCTTCTTACTATTTCAATATGATTTTCTTCCAAATGTAGAATAGTGTAGTGATCTTATATGGGTCTAGGAAGTTACAACCCCATTATTTTAACAATTCCACCCTTTATCATGAGTTAGTGGTAATGGGGTTTTTTATTTCATGTTTTTGTGTCATTACATCATTGGTTAGCTCAATGTTGTCTTCAAAAATCACAAGATCATGCAGTATATTTTATCTTAGTGGGACCTTAAATTTTCATCAATGGTGGTGGATAAACTTCTTATAGAATTATTAATTTTTTATCTCCGATATCCAAAGGAATTTTAATGTGTTTTATGATGCATTGATTATAAATTCATGAAGATATTTTGTTTTTGGGCCTAGAAAATATTAGGTGGTGAGACTCGAAGAGTGATGTGATGTGGTACTATGTATTTCATAGCGATTCTTTAGAGGTATATTTGGAGGATGATCAAAATTAGATGTTTTATCAATGTATTTTTAGTCCCATTGGAGATGTGGCATTTCATTGGACACTTATCATGTAGATGGATATTATCTGTGATGAATTCAATGTGTCCTAGCTTTACTGATATCTTTATGATGATTACTATGTCACTTATAAGAAATATAGGATATCAAGGGTGAAAATATTTGTTTGAAGTGTCTGATTTTGTTTGAAGATCATAAGGATAATGTTCTTCTTGTGTGAGGTATCATGTTAGTTTTGTATTTTTTAGAAAAATAGTATCTTTTTGGAGAGTTATTAGAACATGAGTTTAGATACATTCTTTGTATCGCTAGATCTTTTGAGATTTATTTTTCTATAATTTTTTAGATGGATGTTTATTCTATTTTGTTTTGTTTTTTGTTATTTTTCTTCTTTATATCTTTTCAATGGAAATTTAATTGTTTGATAAACATATATCTAGGATATTTAGACTTGTATGATGTATCATTTGTTGATAGGTTTGGTTTTTATTCTAAATGATGAGAATTATTTGAGAGTTGTATGATTTAATAGATTAGGACTTTCTAGTCAATTCCTTTACATGATTCATGCGTTGGAGGTATTTGAAGATATTTGAGGAAGGGATGTTTTATTAATGATTGGGTCCTAACTACAAGAGGCATTATGTAGCATGCCTATTTGTTTCATGGTTTTAAGAAACCTTAATATGATCTTATTAACCTTACAGAAATCCATCTAAATATTTCTTTCTCACAACATGAGGGTTTGGATTTTGATGAAATGTTTCATGGAAGTTTGAGAAGTTTTCTAGAGATAAGAATCATGTCATGTACCTAGATGTTGTGACATAGAGATTGGGAGGCTGATTTTTTATGGCTCTTTCTATTATATATCTCAGAACGACCATCTATTTTGAAACATGGGGAAATAGAAGTAAATTTCAGTAGTTATTTTTATAGTGAAAAAATTCCATGGTTTATTAATAATGGAGAAATTTATTGATCTTATTAGATTTGGAAAGTTAATTTAGTTTAATAGGGATAGATATAATGAGATAAAAAACACTATTTTCAGATGGTAACTCATAGTATTCCCATCGTAGCATGATTATGGAAATACATTATATGACATAGTGTTTTCAAGCCGAGGTATATATTTAAGTTCTCCTAAAAATGTTATTCTTTTTTTAATTTTTTGACTCAACCTTAGGTGACCTTATGTTGATTTTTTGGAGGCCTTTTAGTGTCCTTGGATAGACATGATGCTTTTATTTTTTAGATCCCTTATTCAAAATCTAAGGTGAGTTTCACTTCCTTATTCCATGAATTTCCTTCCTGTGATTTTTTAGGTATACTATGTAACCATATTTTTTGAATTAGGTTGAGTGATTGATAGGTGATGACATGATATCAGTTATTAGTATGTACCATTATTGGTTGAGGAATTGTGATTAGCTCTTATATTCTTCATGTTGTTCAATATCAATTGAATATTCAATTACAGTCAGGGATTAAAGAAGATTATTTATTTATACGTGAATTGAAAAATTTACATGATCTTTTTTTATTTTGGACGATAGTATGGGTTGGACTAATAAATATAATTAATTAATTTAATTTAATTTTATGATAAGTGGTTATTTACTTGTGGTTATATGTTTTTCCACGACATTTTTTATGAAAATATATATTACTAGTGTTTTTGTTAAAAATAGTCTACATATTCGATATGTATTGTGTTTTAACTATTATTTAAATAATAGGATCTCCTTTCCTTTAACGCCAACTAATTAAAGAAAACAACGAATATATTGTGTAGAACCAACATTATTGTATTAACTCTCATAAACATATTCTAAATTAAAGTGATGGTTTGTTTAGGAAAGGATAAACTGTGGTCATTCTTATTATTGGAATTTGTTTTCTCATTCCATAAAACTATTTTTATAGTTTGGCTATTTGGGTGGAATTTATGGGTTGTCTCTTTGGGGTTCTAATTATCAAAAGTTTTAGTTTTTTTGAATTGATTAGGAACCGGGGCGATGGATTCCTTTCTTTGGTTATCAATAGTTAATGTAGTTGTTGATGTGGAATGGTGGAACAATTGGTATTGGGGACAAGGATGTGATGTATAAAAATTTTCAGGGTTTTTGGAAATAGATTCATAGTGGTTGTTCAATGATTTCTTAGACATATTAGGTATGGTTAAAACTTATCAACTAAAATAACAATTCATGGTAGTAATGAAAATATTAAATGATTGTGGGAATGAATTTAAAAATTTGTTGTTGTTAAATGTAATTTATAATACATGAAATTAACATGTAATAAATGTATTGAATTTTGGTGATGGTTAAAATGGTTTGTTATAAAATACATAATTGAGTGTGTTTATGAATTTAATATGGTAGGTAAATGGACGATACTAATATAATTAAATAATGGATTTAAATGGTAATAAAGAAAGGTTGTTATAGATATTTTCTGTGGATAACAAGGCCTATTTTGTAGTATATAGTTGGAAGTGATGATACTGTGTGTCAGCGCTGGTGTGGTGATTCATGTGGTATATGGTAGAGATATTTATTTTGAAACGTAATGGTTTTGATTGTGTGTGGTTCTATTAAACATTTATTTTCATAAAAAAAATTTATACACCACACATAATCCAACAAACATTATTAATCCCCAAATTTTTTTAGTTAAGCTGGATTTCCCTAACATACAGGTTGGTGGGGGAATTAATGGATAACTACTCCATCTTAACCACTATCCCTTTTATCTGTTGTTCAGTGAATTGGTTATGTGGCAGTGCTAATGATACTTGATGGAAGTTGTAGATGGTTAGAGGTGATTAGGTTAATGTCTTTAATGTTTATGATTCCCTACTAAGAAGGATTTGGGATGAGCACAACTAAAAAAACGACCTATACCCACGGTTCAAAACCATGGGTATAGACCCCAACACCGTGGGTATAGGCTATACCCACGTTTTTGGGAACCTTGCGCTGGAACGACGTCAGTATAGGGGTCTCAATCGTGGGGTATTTGAATTCAAAAAATTGGGCAGAGGGGGAATCGAACCCGCAACCTCGCAGCGCCACAAGCCCGTGCCCCACCAAGCGACCAACTGGGCTATCTCCGCTATTGTTATATAATGATAATTTCATTTTAATATATTAATATAACAGTTATAATCGAAAAGAAATTTCCGCCAGGTTTCGAACCCGAGCTTCCCGTTCACTGCACAGTCACGGTGACCAACCGAGGTAACTCCCCAATTGATATATGATTATACTTGTTTTTCTTATATTAATATATCCGCTTTAATCGTAAAATAACAATATGTGGGTTTTCGAACCCATGACATGTGCTGAGAGATGTGAGGGAGTGACCATCTAACCTAAAGATATTATACGATTTGGTATTTCGTATCCTTAAATTTATATTATTTCAGATAGTCTTTTCACCAAATAAAATTTTCGATCCCGTGGAATTTTTTTTCCCACCATAACGCGGGAACAATATACCCACGGTTTTGAACAACCATGGGTATAGGTCATTGAAAAATATACCACCTATACCCACGGTTTTAGAAAAACCGTGGGTATAGGTCTTAAAAAAAACCTATACCCATGGTTTTTCCAAGAACCCTGGGTAAAGGGGACCTATACCCATGGTTTTGGAGAACCATGGGTATAGGTCCCGATACTATCCATATACCCACAGTTTCCAAAATAGTAGGTATAGGGGGGCCTATACCCACGGTTCTACATAAAACCATGGGTATATTCCCATTTTCAAGTAGTGGAGGTTTTTATTCTGAAATATATGATACTTGTTCCAATGAGAGTGTTATAACATATCTGGGTTGAGGTAGATAAGGTTGTGGTCCTACCACATCATATTTGTTGATATTGGCACAATGTTCCAGTGAATGGTTTTATAATGAATGGGAACACATAATGATTGATATTGGGGAATGAGAGAAACAAACTAGTAAAAAAGTTGTTATTGGGTACCATTATGCTATTTTTTTTCATTATTATGTTATTATAGTTGGATATGATATTGGGTGAGTGATAACTAGGTGATGATGGGTTATAGATTCTTTGGTGGGTTATAGTTTCATCTATGTTTTATTTACTAGATTATTAGTATGCTTCTTCATCATTTTCATGAGGGATCTTCAGGAGGATCCTACTAAGTATACATGTATACCCACACATATTTTTAAAAATCAATTTTTTTTAGTTTTATAGGGATTGTTTGGTTGATGGGATAATAAATTTTAGAATAAATATTGGGTTTAATATTGGGGTTAAAGCCTTGGATTTTATTTTTTGTATTTATTCTAGAGATCTATATTTTGTATGACATTTCATGCATTATTGCTCATTATGGGATATTTTTTATTTTATAGTATGCCTTTAATTGATAGTTTTATTATTATGTCCCCAGTATATATAATGGAAATGAATCTATATTCCATGTTTCACACCCTCAGTGCTAGTTACCAACCCAGGACCCACTATAGGTTTTCCTCGAGGTTACACTCATCTTTACTACGATCCTTGGAGGGGTTCTAAAAAAGGTTCAGTTTGAAAAATAATCATTATATAATATTCATATTATATATAAAATGTTAAGTTCAATATTTTTTCCATTCTTGGATTTATTAAAAATGTTTTTTTGCTTTTTAAAAATCATTTGTGGTATTATTCTGAAAGGCCTGTAAAAAGTTTTTTTCACATTTGACCATATCATAATCAAAATTTATAAAATCTTATGATAAATATTTAAATATATATATATATATATATACTTCCCACATTAATATGACTGAATAAAAATTACTTATAGTATGAATTTTGGTATTCTTCAATTAAATATGATTATATTACTTTTTATCATTTCCATACCAGATATAAAAGAGTTACATACTACATATGATAGAAGAGTTTATTTAATTAATCTAAAACTATGATTTATTATTATTTTTATAAATAGAAATATAAAAAATTATTATTTATATACATATTATGTTTTAAGTATTTCATTTTAATTTAGTAATTTCTTGAATATTGGTCATCAGATTGTTTGATATTATATTGAAATTTCCACTAGTTTGGAGATTGACATTTTTCTAGAATAATGGCGGTTGACTACCTATCCCACAATAATTTCTCTTGAGATGATATTAGTTAGGAATAATTAAAACCCATTATACTAATGGGTATCATGTACAATATACATGTTATGCATTGGATATATAGAAAATTATTAATAGATATATAAATTATTTTACATTGGATTTTCTAGAAACACATTAATTTTGTTAAATTTATCAAAGAAAAAAATTATTTATAGAATCATTCATATATATAGGGATTTTATGAGATATAAATATATGTATGAAATTCATATAGTGATTTTAAGACTATGAAAACATAATAAAATATTGAGTGTTTTATTTCCTCTAATGTGAACATATGTCAATACCTCGATCAATTAAATGGGTATATCTTGGAAAAGTTGGGTACCCATTTATTTTCTTATTAAAGTCTATTGGGGCATGATTGTCTCGAATAAAATTAGGTTTCAATGTTAAAATATGTTCCTTGGGGGTAAAAATTTCTATGTGACCCAAATATATTATATGACCATAGGAATGGATTAATAATAATTCTTATAAATAATTTGGTATTATATTTTAAAAATAATTACAAAAGAGTTATATGAGATATGATTGACACATTTTTTAAAAAATATAAATATACTAAATTAAATACAAAATGTAATTAATAAATATGTCATGTTGAAAATTATTAAAATAATCATGACCATAATTTTGAGATTTTTTATTGGTAGGTCATATAGTTTAATAGGTTTGTATCTAGTTTTTAGAACTGTTCTTATATAACATAATTCCTCTAATACAAATTAATATTGTACAATTTAATTTCTCTAATTATGAATCCTGGTTATTGGACACCAAGTGATAATCACATATTTTTCATAATGTAAACATAATCAAAATGAAGTTATAATTGACGAATAGGGAAGTGTATCTTTGAATTTATAATGAGTTAAGAGTTACTATATTTTAATTATAAATATATAATATTTTTCTACCCTTTTTATTAGCTATAGAATATGAAATATTTTACTATGTTTGGAAAAAAATATAAATTTTATTTATATATATTGTTCGGATAAAAGATTATTTTTATTCACGATTAGGAATAATAGATTATTTATAAATAGGAATGAAATATTTTTCGGTATTGATATTAAATTAAATGGTTTATTCATTTATTATATATATAATATATTTTATAAAATTCCAGATAAGAAGTTAAAGGTATATTATTCTAACACCACTTATCTTTGGAACTATTGAATTGGTCATATAAATGAGAAACACATTCAAAGAATTAATATAAATAGTTATTTAGAATAATTCATATAACAACTGTTCTTTCCTAAAAGGTATGAATCATTTTTTTTAATTCATGAAATGTCCATAAAATTGAAGCCTAATCAAGTCAAGGTAGTCTCCGGTGCATTTAGGGCTCATTCAGAGGCCAGATCCCTAAAATGGGAAGAAAAGACAGATCAGAACAGTAAGGAAAAACCATGTAGTACAACCCACACAGTTTATTTGAAACTTTGTGGTTGCAGACAGTAGAGACATGGGGGCCACACAATTTTTCTATAGTTGTGTAACCCATGGCACACAAACATGTGGTTCTATTGGATTTTTGGATAGATATTTTTTCATGGGTTTCACATGGTTGGGTAAACTATGTGTTTAACCATGTGTGGTGCCCCTCTATAAAATAAATGGTTCATAGTTGGCACACGGTTTGGCTAACCGTGTGGCCTAAACATGCACCCTTATGTTTTTTTGGTGAAATGACATGTTTACCCAACTTTAATTATTTTTACACTTTCAATATTACTTATCTTCCCTCCTGCAGATGACATTTGTTTCTCTTTATCCTCGAGATCCCTAATCCATCAAGTTTAGCTTCACGATAACATTAGGATCTGAAGTCTGATTCACGATCCATCTTGGGTGTTAGAATGGTTTTTAGATCTCTTCCAAATTACTCTAAATCTGAGTCTAATATCTAGCGAGGAGTCATGTATGGCCTAGAGATATGAGTTATCATTATTTTTCTGTTTTAGTTTTTTTTCATAGCAATGTCGTTGTTTCACATCTAAAATTTGCTGAGTACCTCTTATTAATTGAGTTCTTCATATAAAGTTGTCCATCTCTTCTTGATACATGCCTTGTGATCCTTGTTTGGTATTTTAGAGTTTTTAAACCAGTTATATGGTCACCCCTTGGGAGTAGCAAATGGATTTTTCCATTTTGGTTAATTGTTTTAGATGCCCATAATGGTTTTTTTGCTTCCATCTTGGTTTATTAATGGTTCACCTTGTTATATGGGTTGTTTATAGAACCAGAGGTACCTCCTAGGTGTTTTAACTACCTATCATTGCAGTTTCCATGTAGTAAATTACCTTCAAAACCATGTCATCTTCTTAAAGACTCATTAAGACTTATAAATTTAATTTCCACGTGTTATAAAATGAAATGGGATGATTAAATGGGAAGCCTTATTCATGTGGGTTTGTTTCTATTAACTGAAATTAATGAGACGATTTGTAAGGGTGGTGTGTCCACACCTATTACTTCATGATTAATAAAATGAAATTACATAATTATAAATCATTGCTTATATTGAGATTGATAAATGAGATTCATGGGAGGAAATGCCTCAAGATTATAATTGAAAACAAGAATATAATTTATTTATATGTATATTGGCTTGAAAAAAATGAAACATGAGTGTTTTGGTTCAAGTTTAATATTATAAAAGTTATTATGCATTACAATGGTTTGTGAGATGATGGTAAGGGATCATTTGAGAATGATGGTATCATGATCCCTTATATTGGGTGCTGAGTATGACATATCACACCTTCAACACTGGTTGGTCATTAGAATTTACACACTAAATTCCTTATTCGAGTGTTTAGATAAGGGAGCACTCACTATCTAAAGTGATGATCATGAATTTTCCCAATAATTATGAGATATAGGGTATGAAACCTGTTTCTAGAGCTTATAGGATCATTAGACTAGTTATGTATGTCTGAGTTATGCCTCGTTCTTGCCAGCACTAGTATACCTAGTATATAGCCACTTACGTCCACTTGTACCTGGTTCATATATGTGGATGTTATATATATATAGTGACTGATCAATAACCTTTCTGGAAATGAACCAATGTAGGTAGAGCCACCATGTGCCCTTTAGGGACTTGAGTGGGTTTTTTATTTATTTCAGTATTGTCTACTAATCCTATTATACCTGAATAATGTTTAGTTATGAAAACTACTTGGGTTACATGCAGACACCATTGGTGGTGGCCTATTGAGATTTATAGATAACACCATACCTGAGATTCCTTTGGAAACCAAGAAGATAATTTTTGAACGAGTATTGATAAGGGAGATAACCCAACTATAAGTTGTTGATATGCTTAATTATATATGGAGAATATGATAAGAGTATCAAGAATTTTTCTTGAGATGATAGTGGAGTTTATTTTTTAATTTTTTACTCTTTTATAGAATAATTTCATCTTCCTATCCCCTAAACCATTTTTTATATCAACATTCCATGAATCTATGTATAAGATCCTTCCTAGAGGATTTTTATTATCATTCAGTTTTTTATCTATATATATTCTTCTTTTGCATTATTACATTGTATTTTTATTCTTTATCTTCCATTGTTTTAGGTTCATAATTGTATCTACAATTCCACTCTAACAAGAGGGTATAGTATCCCCATCGTACAACCTTTAAACCCTCTCTTCTAGTCAGAAACCTCTAGCATATGGGGAGGTAAGCTTAAGATCATTTGACCAAAAGTCTTGGAGAACAGATTATGTGGATCATTTGTTGTGATATTACAAAGTGGTATAAAAGGTTAAATTTTCCTTTTTCGTGCTGATTAGGTACTAGATAGAAGACTAAGAGTTAAATGAATTTGGAATTCACCCTATTATTAGTCGTAACTAACCCATGTATAGGGGAAACCCAAATTTCATGGGATGAAAATTTTTATTATTGATTATTCCATTTAATATTGATACAACTTCACCAATGAGTAACACACTTATTTTATGATGTTATTGATATAGGTATTAATGAAATGATGATTTCTTTAATTTTTTCTATTGAAATGAGGGTTTTTCCTTAGTACATGCATCATCATAGGCACACTAGGAGAAATATGCCATGCATTTTTCCATGTCTAGTATATTTTCAGCATGCATTTTCTTATTTCATATTTTATGTTCCCTAAATATGTATTGAATTGTGATGAAACTTCTTTTCGGTGTTGGAAAACATAATTGACAATTAATGTGTCAGCCTTTAACTAAGAGTTTTTTTCTTGAATATGTTCATTCAGACACCTTAAGTATTTAATTATGGAACATTGATCCATGGACCATTGGTCACATGGGACAGAACATGTTATGGTGTGGGCTAATTAGATTCAATATTTTGGTTCATAAGTAGTATGGTCCCTTATGGACAAGACATGGTAATACACATAATTTAGCCACTTTAAGTGATTTAAATAATTGAATAAGAACATGTCAAAAATTGTTATGACTAATTTTTTTAAAATTAACTATCTTATATATATCTGAAGTAGATACGTAGACCCAAACTCATCCATACTAGTGGGTAGTGGGTTATATCTTGTGTTCAGATTTCCAATCATCAACTCTTATATCGTCTAAATATAGGTTTTGGAGTAGACAGAGAGGCACTATCATTTATATAAAATGGATTTATACCTATCCTAGTTTCCTATATTCAACCTTTTTAGTTGATTAAATATCTAAGGATGTGTTCATTTAAGATTATAGTTTATTTCCTCCATGAAATCCTCTAGTCACGTACCTTGAATGTCTTTACGTCCATGTACCAGAGGTGGTGGGCTGTGAGCTATTAGCGATTCCTCCGACAGTGACACCTATGACACCACTTTCTATTCTAGATAAGGGATCTGATGCCTAATTTCAAGAGGTATTTCTTCATATGTTATATTCCATGAAAGGAGTTGTTTATCCTACCTAGAGTATGTAAAAGTTTACAAATGAGTTTTAGTAGTATCATCCTCCCAACTTTTTGGTGGATGATGCACCAAATTCTGTTGAGTCATGACTCAAATCCATTCTTTCCATATACGAGCATCTAGAAATTCCTCCAAAGTGGAGCGTCAAACATACTACGTATAGGCTGTGTGATTATTCCAAGAGGTGGTGGGACAATATCACCCAGGAGAATTGAAATTTTGATATGGTCTATTCAAATTTCCAGACGATCTTTTACAACTATTTCTTTCCCCAGACTACAAGGGATGTTAAAGCTATAGAATTCATGATTCTATAGTATGGAAGCATGTTAGTTATGTATAACTCTTCCCATTTCAAGGAGATGTAGCAGCTCCCTCATACTCTAGTTAGTGATGAGATTATTACTACTAGATGATTTGAGGATTGGCTATTTTATGCCATCCAGTCATAGGTTAATGTCTTTTGATGGATGACTATATCTAAATTCATCAACCAAAATCTTACCATAGAGATGAATTTGAGTGAAAGTGATGGTGCAAGATAGGTAAGATAAACAAATAGAGATATTGTTCTTTTTTCTAGGAGAAGTTATTATTTGAGGCTACTCATAGTGGTAGTAGCATTCATACCCCACATGTAGAGAGTTTCCTGATTTTTCATCAGTGCAGGATGCTTGGGCATATAAAACTGGAGTTCTTACTTGATCCAATGGAGTGTAGAGTCTAAAAAGGGATGGGGAATATCCAGATTTTCTACAAAATATTACAATCAATGCTAAGTGTATGAGGATTTATTACTACTCCTCGATAAATAGCAGGACTCGTAGTATCACAACAGGTAGGTAGATGGAATACCACTAGCTGATCAGGCCTAGGTGGTGGTTAAGGAGGAGTCTAAGTCTTGTGATTCTCAGTTTCAGCTAAGAAAGCTTGAGTAGGGAAGTTAGTCAGTGACTCAGGGCCATGGTACATGCCTGTTACATGTACTCCTGTATATACCGATGGAGCAGAGCGCCAAACCTTCTACTGTATGAGGTACTATTCTAGTATCTTATCCTTTAGTGTATGCTTTTTATGTCATAGAAGAGTCACGATGTTTAATATATGATAATTTACAGGAAGTATGAACCTCAAGATAAATCTTTATAATGGTTTTATGGTGCTTTATATTCCATTAGATATCCGATCAGAGGGAGTAATCTGTTGTAAGTAATGTCCCTTGAGATAAGTGATTACAATTTTGTGATTAATCTTTTCATCCTTGACATGACATGCTTTAATGTAATAATTAGGATGGACTGGTTTGTTCCCTATCAAGACCTTTTGGACTTATATCATTGAAGCGTGAGTTTTACATCATAATAAATTAGTAGGCATATACATAAGGAAGAATGTGATGTGCAAGATACACAAGAAGGATCTGAGAAGTAGAGGCTGGGTAGTGTGGCATTTTTGATAACTAATATATTCTAGGAAGACTAGGTGTTATTACCTGATTTTTTTCCTATTATAGTGAAACATTTCAGGGACATCATTCCTTATAGAATTTTTAGTCTACCTCCAATAAGATAGGTAGATTTTACGATTGATCTAGTACTATGAGCAACCCCAGTGACCACTCCTCCTTATAAGAGGGACCCTAAGGTTGTTCTAGAACGAAAGAAAAAATTGAAGGAACTATAGGATAAATGATTTATATACCACAACACTTCTCATTGGGGTTCACCGGGATTTTTTTTCATAGTAGACGGATGATACCCTCTGGCTTTGTGTGGATTACCACTGATTGAATTAGCTAATGAAAAAACCAGTTTCCACTTCCATGAATTGACAAAATATTTGATTAAAACATTGGAGAAAAAATGTTTTTAAAGATATATTTGATATTGGGATATCATCAAGTGTGTTTTAGGTCATCAATCATACCTTTCAGAGCATTCAGGAGAAATTATTTTCTTTATGAGTACCTAGTTATGCCTTTTGGACACACGAACACACCTTCTTTCTTTATGGATCTTATGAATAGGGTCTTCAACCCATATATCGATTCATTTATGGAATTATTTGTTGATGATATCATAGTGTATTCATTTTCTATACATGAACATGCATCCCATATTGATATTGTGCTTAATACACTAAGATAACATCATTTCTATGATATGCTCAGTAAATGCAACTTTTGGATCGATAAAGTCCACATCCTCAATCACATAATCTCTAAGTCAGGACTATCAGTAGATCCAGAGAATGTGAGAGATGTATTTTCCCGGGAGAAACCTAAGAAAATCGTTGATATTCTTCATTTATTGGGACTTGGTTGATATTATAGATGCTCCACACAAAATTTATCACACCTTACGATGAAGATTAATAACATCATAATGAACGATGTTAAATTTGTATGTTTTGAAGATTATTAAATACCTTTAGGAGTTGAATGAATGTTTGACTTCAACACTGATACTGACTCTTCCAGATCCAAGAAGGAGTTGAACTATTTACTCTGACACATTAGGTACTGGTCATGGAGATGTTTTGATGTTGGATGAGTGATTCATCATGTATCAGTCTCTTCAGTTGAGGCCTCATGATATAAATTACACTAGAAACATCATTGAGATAACTATTATAGTTCATGTTCTACATTTCTAGTGACTCTATCTACTTATAGATCATTTTTTGATTTTTTTGTAATAAAAAAATCCTCAATTAAATCTTCACACAGTAGGATCTAAATCTAAGATAGCTCATGTGGATTGAATACCCATGGTTCTTTGATTTTGAGCTTTCTTACATAACTGGTAATGGAAATACAATGGACTATTCTCTGATCAGGAAAACTCAAGTTCATGTAGTTCATTAATCTATTGGATAATGGAAGATCATAACCTTATTATCAGATATGCACAATGAGGTTTAGGAGGTTCATGGTCAGACTATCTTATTATTCTTATCTGTGACTTATAATCTATTGGAATGGGTAAGAAGGAGGTAGTTATCTGATACTGAAGGCCTTATCAAAAGGGAAAGTTTCCTGGATGATGATACACCTTCATGTTGTACCATGGATGGGGATGCTTCCTTTTTGTTCCATGGGTGTGTAGGGACCCCAATAGGCATTATAGAGAAGCTAATGCGGGAATTACATGCCTTAGCAACAGATGTTAACACCAGTGTCACTAAAATTTATCGAGATATACAGTGCCATTATGAATATCCTAGTATGAAATATAGGATTTCTGACTTTATCACTCTATGTTCCACCTGTCAGCAGGTGAAATAAGAACATTATGATCTTATAAGGATTTTTTAGTTGTTGTCTATCCCCGAATGGATATGGGATAATGTTTCAACTGACTTTGTGACTGGTATACACAGATAACCTCATGGAAATGATGTATTGTGGGTTGTAATTTCTTGCTTGATGAAGGTTTCTCACTTATTTCATGTGTTGCAGACCTTCTCAGTAGATGTTCTTGGAAGAATTCATGTCTGGGAGGTTGTACGTTTTCATAGAGCTCCTCATTCTGTGATTTCTGATAGAGACACTCATTTCATGACACGGTTCTAACGGTGGTTATAGAAGTCCTTGGGTACTCATGTGATTGGGAGAATATCCTATAACCCATATACTAATGGCGAGACAGAGCATACAATTTAGGTTTTAGTGGACATGATCCATGCTTGTGTCCTAGACTTTAGAGGTTCATGGGAGAAACACATTCCCTGTATTCAGAATTCTTATAATAATAGATTTTATGATCCCATTGAGAAGCATCCTTATGAATCCTTATATGGAAGTACTTTCCTCTCACCTCTATTCTAGTTAGAGGGAGGGTATAAAGCTATTATTAGACCACATCTCATGAAACATAATATATAGTAGGTCTAGTTGATCCTGGATCACATGTTGAAAACTTAGCCCAGATAGAAGTTGTGTGCTAAAAGATACTAACAAACAATCATGTTTGAGGTCAGATACTGGTTTTTATTTTACGTCTCACCTAAGTTGGTACATATATATATACTAATGCATGGTAAGCACTCATTAAGGTTCATTGGACCCTTTCAAGATATAAAATAGGTCATACTAATGGTTTACCGGTTGGAACTTCCTTAGAGATTCCAGTCAATGCATGATGTTTTCATGTATCTCAGCTTCAAAGATATTAACCAAACCCACACAAGTATTTCAGCCTGATGAGTTTGTATTGGATATAGATGATTACTTCTAGGAGTATCAATTTCATGTTGTTTATCAGTGCGTGAAGACACCCCTAGGTAGGTCAGTTCCTTTGGTATGGATTCTACGGTAGATCATCTGAGTAAAAAATGATATTTGGGAATGGAAAGCAGATATGTGATCTTAGTGGTCATAAATTTTTCTAACAATACCTTTTTACCTTCATAAGGATAATTTGGGGATGAGTTTATTTATGGAGGGGCAGTTGTAATGAAACATCATTCCAAAAAGGTATAGATAGTTTTGTTTTGTTTTTAATTACTTTAACAACCCTAATAATGATGCATAATAATGTCAAGGAGGTGTTTGGTGCATAAGATGATTATTCAGATCCTGGATCCATTAAATGGGAAGAAAAGACTAGATTTCATAGTAAGAAAAAAAAATTCATCCCTTCTTTTAAGGTTTCTCTAAAACCATACAGTTGTAGAAATATGTAACCTTGGGGTCACACAGATTGTCTACAACCATGCAACCTTAAGTTCATGACATTGCAGTGATGTCAGAATTTGGGACAAAACCTTTTTCATAGTTTTCAAATGGTTAGTTAAACTGTGATTCTAACCATGTGAGGTTCCCCTCTATAGTATTGAATGGTACTTTGTTGTCACACAGTTTTCCAATCATGTGGTAAAACCACAAAACGTTTTTTTGGGTAAAATGAAATTTTTATCTCTCCTTAATCCGTTTTACACTTCCATTATCCCTTATCCTCCCTCTAGTGGATGTTCTTGGTTTTCCTCTACCCGTGAGCTCCTAAATTCCTCATGATAGGCTTGGAGCTAACTTTATGATTCGAACTATGATTCATGAAATGTCTGAAACATTTGATTTATATTGTGTGTTGGACAATTTATTAGATATATTCTAACCTACTCTAAATCCGTGGCTGATATTGAGTGAGGAGTCATATATAGAAGGTGTATCCAAGAGACCTGAGATCAAATCCGGGTGGAGGAAGATTTCTGAGTTACTGTAGCAGGCACCGTTCGGAACTATAGTAGTCGGAACTATTCATCCATTTCGGCCTTCAGGACACCAATTTGGTCCTCGGGGCCTGCAAGGATTTAGGGCCACCCAAGGCCTTCGGGCCAGTTGATTCTTAAGGCCTTCGGGCCACCGTAAGGCCTTAGGGCCACCCCAAGGACTTCGAGCCACCTGAATGCAGGCCCCAAACACACTACATAAAAAGGAGCAGCCCCAGAAGAGGATTCAGAGCAGGTGCACTCACCAGAACAGAGCCAAATGGATTGTCCGAATGAGAGGGTATGGCTATGCCATCGGAACCAGCCCGTGCTTGCTAGAGAAGCCTAACCAGACGGTCATGAAAAGGTGGAGATCTACTATCAAGATGCTGATGCTAGGGAGGGGTAGTTCCTTGTAGATAGTCTGGTTGAATTCCCTAAGACCTTTGGTTCATGTAATCTCCTAAGCCTATGGACCATGTAATCTCTGAGCCTACAGGCCTTGTAAGGGTTCCCCCTCATCCCTTGAAAGGGGGTTATCAAAAATAAATAAAAAATGAAGGCCTTCGGTCCATTCAGGCAGTTAGGTGGTATCGTCTTTCTTACCTTGAGTTTTGATGCTTTATAGACATTCTGTTATGCCACACAATAACCTTTTCTGAGTGTCTCCAATTAATTGTGATCTTCATATAAAATTTTCTAGCACAACTTGATACATTACTTCTAATCTTTTTTTGGTAGATTAGAGGTTTTACACCCATTATGGTTGTTCTAAATTGATTTCACCATTTTTTAATTATTTTAGTTGTTCGTAATTTATTTGTAGCTTCCGTCTTGATTTTTGACTAATTTAGGCATGTTATATGGGTTTTTTATAGAACCCAAGTCACCTCCTAGGTGTTTGACACACATATACTTGGAGTTTCCCATGTAGGAAATTCCCTTAATAACCATTTAATCTCATTAAAGTCCTATATATCCTTATAAATTGACGTTTCATGTGTTAGAAAATTAAATTGGTTGATTACATGGGAAGATATATTCATGTGGGTTGTATTCCATTAAATGAATTGAATTAATTTAATGAGATGACTTATAAGGTTGGTATGGATAAGATTATTAATTTATGATTTATCAAATATATTAATTGAATTAAATATTCTTGTTTATATTGATATGGATAAATGATATACATGGGAGTTAATTCAAAATTTTCATAATTATAAACAAGAATATGTCATATATATATATAGGCTTGGTAAACATGAAACATGATTGGATTTTATTTTTTTTAAATCTTATAAATTTGATTATTCATCAATGGGAAATGAGATGATGGTAAGGTGTTTTTTATGCATGATGGTCTCACACTCCCTTAAATCAGGTGTTGAGAATGAAATCTCACACTATTTACACTAGTTAGACATTGAGATTTATGCGCTGCATGAATTATTTTAGTGTTGAAAAGATGGCATCGTCACCATCTAATGTGAAGAGAGTGTCATAGACCTATAATTATGAGATATAGGTAATGTAGAATTTTTCCATAGGTTATAGGCTTGTCAGACTGGTTATGGATGTCTCCATTACACTCCAGTCTAGCCAGTACTAGTATTCCAGGTATATTGCCACTTACATCTACACGTAATTAATTTATATAAGTGGATTCGATATATTTAGTTATTATATATATATATATTATTAATATATATATATAGTGGCTGATACGACTCTATTTAGACTATGAGATGAAGTAGGTAGAGCATCCAAGTGTTGTTTAAGGACCTGAGTGGGCTGGTTATTTATTTCAATATTGTTTATTGATTATGTTATACCTACACAAATCTTAGTAACGGGAACTTCTTGGATTATGTGTAGAAACAGTCCATGGAAGCCTACTATGATTTGTATCTCACACACTACTCAGTTTCCCTTTGGTACCCATGAAAATTAATTTTCCATAGTTATTGATATAGGGTAGTTCCATGAAATAGGTTGTCGATATACTTACTTATAGATGGAACATAGGAGCAGAGGATCGAGAATTTGCTTGAGAAGCTAGTTGAGATTATTTTCTTCTTTGTATAGTTTTTGAACAGTATGATAAAATTGACCTATCACTTGTTCCCTTTTTTGAATATCATAATTCCTTAAATCTATGTATATGACACTACCTAGAGCCTTTTTATTATGATTTTGTTGTTATGTTATATTTATTATTATGACAATTTATTAATCTGTCTATTTATTATTTTTCTTCTATTTTTTCATATAAATGATTATATCTATTGTGACACTATGATATAAGGGTATAGTCTCCCCACCAAACCACATTTATACCCTCAGTGTTGGTTGGCAGTCTCTGAAAAACATGGAGGTGCGCTTGAGGACATGTGACCCACTAGCTTGGGGCACATGTTAAGTGGATCCCGGGTTGGGATGTTAAAGTTCATTTAGGAATATTTTGTTAAATAAAAAACATATACATATTAAAAATCAACCAATGAAAATTTTAGTGTATTTGTTTAAAGAGATTGTTTACAATTGGACCAAATACATATTGATGTATGCAGACTAACACAGATACATATAAGTGGTGGGAATTATAACATTGTATCATTTATTAAAGAATTTGGTAAGTATGGTTATCTGTTTCATATAAGAAATAATTTTCAATTATTTTAAATATCAATAGGGTTTAAACAATTATATAAAAAATAAAAATGATAATAAAATTAATATACTTTGATCAGATCAGGTCAATGAATACTTAAGAAAATAACTTTTGGATCATATGAATGATTGTAGACTATTTTTATAACTCAATCATCTAGTAATACTTCAATGTAATGGTTTTTATGTGTGTAAGGGTAATAATTCAATAAATATAGTTCAATATATTATGATTCAGTGTGACCTGATAGAAATATGAACAAATAAAAAATCACATCGTAGTGTAGGTCATAATGCACTATTTTGTGTTAATGTAAATAATGTTTTCATGATGACCAATATATCATGGTTATGTTTATGATTTTATATTCTTTATATGATATAATGTGATGACTATTATTTTATCATTTAATAGATACCTTACAATATTTATCATTATTATATAATGACATTTAAGAGTTTCAAACCTTCACTTTAATAATTTTTTCATTTTCCAATTAATGTAATTTTGAACCAAATAGTAAAATATTTACCCCATTATGAAATGTTTGAGTAATTTAAATACATTTAAATATTATTTTAGATTTGAAATAATATTTTTAATAGCCAATATAGTGTGTTTCATGCCCTATGAAATGGGATATATGAATATATTTTATGTTTTTAGCACACTATATAGCTCTCATTATACCTCTAATAAAACTATAACAAAAATGTTTCAGTATGTCATGGATGAAGAGAAAATCCTTCTGATTCATTTAGTGAGTTAGATAAGATATTGGTTATCCTAAGAGGAATATGTTTTTCAGTTTCTTCTAATGGGTTTTCATGAATATTTTATAGAATAACTTAAATGATTCATCTTCAAAACATAATGTATATGAATATTTTTTTCTTTCTAATATGAATAAATAATTATAAGATACTAAAAATTATTTAGTGGTTATTTCAACTTCATTTCAGAAATTAATTTTTTTTCTATGTTATACATACACTTTTTTACATTATGTTTGAACAGTCACAAAATTAACAACTTGTATATATTCCAAATTTCAACCATGAAGACAACCATTATGATAATGAAAGATATTTTATTTTTTAAAATATAAAATATCAAATTTATTACCCATTAGATCCGTTTAATAGATCTCGAGGATAATACAACTTGTATCATTCTCTTCATCCAACACATCACACAAGTACATGTCACCAAAATCTACACTTTATGTTTCCCTTATACACCATGGATGACTCCCTTTATTTGAAACCATCTTTTGAAAAAGATTCCACATCAAAAGAAGTAATTAAAACCTACCATTAGAAATATAATCTTGATATTTAACCACTGAATACAAAAAAAATGGAATTCTAGTAAGGGTAAGAAAAAACCATCACATATCATACAATCGTGAATTGATAAAAACAAAACAGAAAAATAAAAAAACTCAACTAAAATGGTGTATTTTGGGTTTTGAACAACTGGTAGAGCATTAGTGAAAAAATTAATACTGGACCTCAAAATGTAAATAAAAACAAATAGAGATAAAACTTGAACAAATAAAATGATAACTACATATGTGGTGTGAAACCAAAATCCAACACTATATCTAATGAATGAATGAAATCCACAAGCACTTAAACCCTTATTTCCTTAGGAGACAAACCTAATATCACTAAAGCATTTTGTAATTATCAAGGCCAAGAAACCACACCATCACCTCTATTGTTTGGAAGGACCAACAGATAGACCTAATAGGACGACTTGCGAGATCAACTAAAATTTCAAAGAATACAGTAAACTAAAAATTGATTTCATGTGTATAAATATGAAATTGGAAGGATATAGTCAATTGATGTAGAGATGGCTTAATCAAAGAAAATGAGGAGGGATTAGAGAAAACATGACCAAATGGGGATTGAATAGAAATGAAAAAGGGGGAAGGAAACCATAAAATAAAAATAAAAAAACAAAATAGAAATGAGTATAGAAGTATAAAATAAGGGGAAGAGAAAAACCATACAAGTCAACAAAGAGAAGGGGAAACAAAAACAAAAAACATGAGAGATAGGGGAGAAACATGAAGAGATATATCTATAAAAATTTTAGAAAATGGATTTTCATGAAAACCATAACATCATAGACATAAAAATAATAATATATTTTTTAAAATCTTCAAACGATTCCATTGATTATGAACCATGCATTGTTTTATATTTAAAATATAAAATCATTTCAGGGTTTCAAATAACATAGACCATAAAAAATGTTTTAAAAAAGTAATTTTATCATTATATCATTTACAATAATAATTAATTAAAATTAATCATTTATTATATAATATTTATATTTATATAGGGAATCCTTATGTTAGTGTATATAAAATCCTTGTTTAAAAGTGTTTCTTTTTAAATATATAGACAAATTAACAACTATAATTGAAAAATATAGTGGATAATTATGTAATGGTTTTTATATGTAAATAACCATTCCATGGTTCATATATAATTGAATAAAATGAAACTCATGTATTGGAGAGGAATATGTATATATAGTTGGGAGACTATTTCCCTAGTATTGTGATAATAAATATGTAAATATGGAGAAATCAAGTAGAAAATAATAAAAATATAATATGGAATCATAGATACCTTAAAACATTATAATAAAATTACATGAAGAAAAAATGAAACCCCTAATAATCACATATTTATAGACAAAAGAGTGATACCCACAATTACTAGATCAAATACAAATAAAATATAATACTCGAATATATGTGGCTCATATATAAAAGGATGAAAGAAAATTTCCCAATTAAACCTCAATGTATATGAAAATATTTTCATGATCAACCACCTAACATGTGGTATTTACCCTTCCCTAGATCTCTGAAAATGAGATCCTTACACCAGCTATGGTGCTTGTGTATCGTTTGAGTATAAAAAACAATAAAACACAACCAATGAGAATTTATCTTAAATCCAACATTATGATAGTGTGAATTCATAAAATAATAAGCAAACTGGTAAAAAATACAAATATGTTGGTTAATCGTTTGATACTAGGCCTCCATAAATCACAAATTTACCTGGTTTGGAAAAAGAATGTGGAAGGATTCATCCTATAATAATGGAATACAACATATATCATAACAAAAATATCACATAAAATCCTAAATCCTATGATCATGTTTAGAATGTGAATAATTTTAAAGGAATAATAATATTTAAGTAATTTGGAGAATATGATATAAATGGTGGAAAAAAACTCTTAGTTTGAACCATTACATTTGAATGAATGATATCATATGTCAAAATAATTATAAAGTATTTTCATATCCAATATATTAGGAAAATTATTCACTATAGTTTTACACGATCCTACAAAATATTTCCCATTATCCATCTTGATTATAAGTACATTATTATTTTTGGGAAATCCTAGACATATCATCCCTCTTGGTAACATACAAACATACAAGCCAAACAAGTAACCTGTAACTTCTTCATTTCCCTATCGATAATTAATTATCCAAATTTAAAAATTTTGCTCTAGTTTTAAATATTTTTGATTAATTATGGCTATTAAATGCTAAATAGTTTATGTTGATTGTTTTTTTGGTGTGAAGACAAGTGGGGAAAGGACATAAAGTTAATCGAGATCTCAATCTGACTACGAGTAAAACTATAATTTCATTTTTAATGATGTTTAAAAAAATATTATAGACTCCACCAATGATATCAGTATGGAAAATTATAAGGACCCAACCTTAAACACATTATATTCTTGAATTCAATGGATAATTCACATTGAGGATCTTTTCAGGTTTAGAGTTTTATAAAATTAGGTCATAACATTTACCTAACAACATGAATATTACATGTAGAAAATTCTACCCATTATCCTTTTTTTCATAAAATAAAAACTCTTGAAAAAAAGAGTCATGTCTAGTTCCATGTTTTAGACAGGAATACTTTTCCTTGATCCCATCATTGACCCTATTCACCTTTAAGTCCTATGAAAAACATTTCAAAACATGGGATGAGCATAAAAAAGATCAGTAAGGGTTATAAAATAAGAAATAAATCATTAGTCCATCAATACACAAAAAACATAAACTCTTTTAATTACCTCATGAAAACATTAGATTTATGAATGAAACATAGTAATCACAAATCATAAAGGTACTTAGGGAATTCATATCATACATACATTTTAGCTATCATAACTACATAGGGAGTAATGTTGGAATACCCATCATAGTATATTCCTTAAATCTCTTAGGAGAAACATCCCCGTTTACCTCCATCATGTTACCCAATGCATTAGAGAGCTATCTCGGGCTCACCCACCCTAGGTTTATCACAGAACCACCCATAAAGGTAACAATTCCTAAGATCCATTACATATTCGTAACACATAAAACAAACATAAAGGAAAGATAAAATTTCCAAATTTCCATCACAATATATAATTTAAATATATTTACATAAAAATCCATTATAAAAACCATTTTCAATACCAAAATACATAAAAGTGTATATGGTATTTATTTCCCTTAAAAAAAACACTACTGATTGTTAAGGAAGACAAAGATCAAATAATACTCGTGGTAGAAAAAAAGGTCATTGTCACCACTTATGTTTAAAAAAACATTCCTTTTTTTCATTTAGTAAAACAGTTTGTATAAAAATATTCCATTTGAATGAAATGAAAAGTCAAAGGGGTTTATACACCATATAAAAGAAAACCGTGTATAAAACAAAATATGCCTCAATGAAAGGAGATTGAGACGAAGTCCCTTACCTCGTGTCCGAATTGACTCGTTCGTTATTTAATCTCTTGAATAATAAACTAAAGTTAATTTATACATTCTTAATAACATTTTTAAAGTTTATTATTACTTTTATATCACTTATTACAATGTTATAAACATTATGCAATCATTTATGTTAATAATGGTCATTTGGTCAACATTTGGTACTCGAGTCAAAAATGGACTTCTTATAATTACAAGTTGTTCATGTGGTCAATAGTCCATTATCTCCAGAATGATATTCATTATTTATATATCATATATATCATATAAATCCAGTATATATATTTATTTATAATAGTACGTATCATTTGGATATAAGAAATGAAATTCACTGTTCATGGAGACAGTAAGCCGTACGTACGCACGAATGCTACTTTCATTTCTATTTCATATTTTAATTGAATTAAAACATAATGATACATAGGTATATTATAATTACATTCTAATATCATATATAATATAATTGAAATTTTCTTTTATACATCCCACATATAGCATTAACGAGTCATATCACTTTGATGGGGCGTTAGTCTGCACATCCTCAAATGAAATTATCGCATTTACCCATTATGGAAACCATAAAGGTATGATATAAATGTAAAATAAATAAGAATAAAGAAAATATAAAAATAATATATATCATATAAAAAAAGTTCCTTCTTAAAGGTCATCATGAGAGGCGGTAAGAGATAATCAAACAATCACCATTTCATGAGGCGTTAGTTTTCTATCCAGAGTAACAATATGTTCTTCAACCATTAGATAGAGGTGTGTGTAAGTGTAGTTCAAATATTTCTCATAAAAACATCCTAGTATATTTAGGATACTGGTGTTGTTATAAAAGAAAAAAAATTAAAAGATTTTATGGGTTGGAGAAGTAAAATAAAATAAAATAAAATAAAATAATTTAAGAGGAACTGTTACCTTTAATTTGGGGAACTCTCTTTTGTTTGAACCAAAAAGACTTCTTGAAATTCCTTCTGCCTAAGGTAAGGATTATAGGAGGAGTAGAGGGATCTTTGAGCTTTTTTGGTAAGGTTTTTGATGAGCCAAGGGGCTTGAGAGGTGTCAGGAATGAGTAATAAGTGAAGAAGTTTTATAAGGGGGAGGAGGGGCACTTTAAGATAGTGTGAAAATATTTTTTTTATTATATAATTATATTCGGTTTATAAAGGTCCAAAACTAATTAATGTCAACTATAAGATGACTCAAGGTTGAAATAAAAAAATCCAATAAGAATTGGATAGATTTTGGATATTGTTTTAATATTTATAATCTTATTTATTTAAATAATTTATTAATGAGGTCAATACTACATCATTATCGTGTCATATATTATTTAATTTATTTCTTGTCTAAATATTATAAAAAAATTCCATTATATAGGATATATTTTTATATTTCCAATGAATATTATTAGTTTAAAATAAAG
Organism: Viscum album; assembly: GCA_963277665.1. Classification (NCBI taxonomy): domain Eukaryota; kingdom Viridiplantae; phylum Streptophyta; class Magnoliopsida; order Santalales; family Viscaceae; genus Viscum; species Viscum album. The sequence goes on along the minus strand of OY728152.1, from coordinate 1,359,774,840 downwards.
CATATATAACCCCATATAAAAATTGATTTACTAAAAGATATTTGTTGGTGTCATTTTTTCTTTTACATTAAGTTAATTCAAATAAAGTGTCATTATCCAATTTAACTTTAACTACGGTAAATAAAAGTCAAAAGTTAAAATTCACCAAAAATTATTTTCATCTTATTGAACTACATTATACTTACTAATATCAACCACGTATTTCATATTTTCAAAATTCACTGCACAGAAGCGGTAAAGTTTCATTTATATGAAAATGTCAGTTTTTAACTACAACGTAGTGGTTTCACTATTAATCAAAAATTGAAGTTTTTCAGAAAACGACCAAAAATTCATCCTAATATTTAATTGATATTATGAAATAAAAAATGATATCTATTTTTACAAATTCAAAACATATAATTTTCATAAATTAATTTAAAATTAATTTTTGTTGTCAAATCAAATAGCGTGTTTTTAAGCAACAATAACTATTAAAATATTGACACTTGTTTATGTCAAATTTCAAAATGAAATTGATTATAATGACCAAAATTGGATTAATTGGTAAAAGTATAATCAAATTACACTTTAAATCCAATTAAAAAGAAAAAATAACCACATAAATAAATTTGATTAAAAGGCACTTTTGAATAAGAATGCAGTATTTTCACTATTCATTAAAAAAGAACATTATCAGAAAAATACCAAAAATTTACCCAAAGTAAATTTTTATGTCCCAAATCTAAAGAAGAATTTTATTTTTTCAAGTAGATCATATAAAAATTACCAAATCTATATTTAATGAGGGTTCACCATCAAAAGGTGGTAAATCGAACTTTTAGTTAATATTAGAGTATTTATGTTTAAAATTAGATTCATTCATATTTTGAGCCCCTGATTTTTATTGGATAAATGTAAAATTTTTTAAAAAACATGTATAATCATATTTTAGTTAGTTCTATTCATTCCCTCCAATACAACCTCTCGGCGTTAACTACCATATAAAATAATAATATTATATTATTTGTGTGCAACGTAGGATTTCAAAGAAATTTGTTGTTTCATATTAGGTAAGCCATCGAACAGAGAATCCCATTTAAAGTAAAATTAATATTTAATTCAAAAATATTAATAAATATGAAAAAATATTATTCTTTATTTTCAGGGAATGTTACATCCTTCCACCATTTTGGGAATCACATCCTCATAATTTTTTTCACATATCAAATAAATGGAGGTATTTATACCTCAAAGCATTTTTAGATTCCCATGTTGCCTCTTCAACCATATGGTTTTTCCACAAAACCTTTACCTATTTAATTACCTTATTCCGGAACACTTTCTATCTATGGTCAATAATATGGACTGGTTATTCCTCATAAGCGAGATTCTCTTCCAACTGAACTACCTCTGGGATCAAAACATGAGATGGATCTGGAACATTATTTCTCAACATTGAAACATTAAAAAAATTGTGTACTTAGGATAAACATGGAGGAAACTCCACTCTGTACACAATTGATCAAACTTTTTCAAGGATTTCATAAGGTCTGATAAATCTCAGACTGAACTTTACCTTCTTACCAAAATGCATCACACTTTTCCCTGGAGAATCTTTGAGAAAGACATGATCCCCTACCTTAAAAGATATATCCTTCCTCTGGTTATCTGCATAACTTTTGTACCTTCTCTGAGCTGTTCTCATGTTCTTCTGAATCAACCTAACCTTTTCTGCCATCTCTTCTACCAATTCTGGTCCCATCATCTTCCTTTCACCTACTTTATCCCCAAAAGATAGAGTTTGACAATTCTTTCCATATAATTTCTGAAATAGAGCCATCTGTATAATAGAATGAAAACTGTTATTATAAGAAAAATCAACCAAAGAAAGATGTTGTTCTAAACTTCCCTGTTAATCTAGTGAACAAGCACGTAGCATATCCTCCAATTTATGAATTATTCGTTCTTACTGCCCATCTATTTGCGTATGTAAAGGTGTACTTAAATTTAATTTAGTACCCAACGACTTCTGAAGGGCTTTCCGAAAGTTAGAAGTAACCCTAGGATCACGATTAGATACAATGGAGAAGGGACCACCATGCAACCTGACTATCTCTTTAACATACAACCAATAAAGTTGACCTAGCGACAAAGTATCTCTAATAGAAAAAAAATGAGTAGATTTAGTCAACCGATCAACAATAACCAATATTGAATTATTACCTTGAGATGTCTTTGGTAATTCCATAATGAAGTCCATTGATATACTTTCCCATTTATAATCTGGCACTAGTAATAACTAAAGCATCCCTTTTAGTAACTATCGCTTTGCTTTAACATGCTGACAAGTCAAACACTTCACAATAAAATCAGCAACATCTCTTTTCATTCCATCCCACTGGTAATACTCTATGAGATCTCTATACATCTTAGTACTGCTAGGATGAACTAAAAACAGAGAACTATGAGCTTTACATAATGACTCATTCTTCAACTTTTAATCATAAGGAACACATAATATTTTCCAAAACCTCAAAACACAATCATTATCAACATCAAAATCAGGTAACTTACCCTTCTGAACCAACTCTACCTTTTTCTGCAACTCACTGTCTTCTTTCTACGCTTTCATTATTCTGTCTGATAGAGATGATACCACTGACACCTGAAACAAAATAGAATAATTTTCTGCACCAACAAATTCTATGCCAAAGTTCTTCAAATAAAAAACCAAAGGATCTTGTTCCAAACGTATCATGGATAATGAAGAATTACTTTTTTGACTCAAAGCATCAACCACTTTATTTTACTTTCTTGGATGGTAATGAATTATGCAATCATAATCCCTGATTAATTCGAAACATATCCTATATCTCATGTTCAATTCTTTTTCAGTGAATATATACTTCAAACTTTTGTGGTCAATATATATTTCACAATTTTCATGTATACAATTTATGCCTCCATACTTTTAAATCAAAAACAGAAGAATCTAATTCCAAATCATGTGTAGGGTAATTTAACTCATGAGGTTTCAACTGACACGAAGCGTAAGCAATTACCTAATCATTATGCATAAGGACACAACCAATCTTTTCAACGAAGTATCACTGTAAATATAAAACTCACCATTTATGGAAGGAAGTGCCAAAACTAGAGAATTCCCTAATATTCATTTCAATTCCTGAAAACAATCATCACATTATTTTGTCCAAATGAACTTAACACCTTTTCGTGTTAACATAGTAATTGGAATAGATAACCGTGAAAAAGTATCAACAAACCTCCGGTAATAATGTGTTAAACCATGAAAACTATAGATCCCAATTATATTTCTGGGTTTTGGCCATTCTTAAACAACTTTTGTTTTAGCAGGATCAACTGTTATGCCATTTTTTAAAACAATGTGACCAAGGAAAGAAATTTTCTATAACCAAAACTCACACTTTCTTAATTTCCAAAACAATTTATTTTCTTTTAAGGTTTGAAAGAAAACTCTTAAATGATTTTCATGTTCCTCTTTACATTTTGAATAAACTAAAATATCATTAATAAACACAACCTCAAACTTATCTAAGAACTCATGTAAAATTCTATTCATAAGATCCATGAATACCGAAGGTGAATTGGTTAAACGAAAAGGCATTACTACAATTTCATAATGGCCATATCTAGTAAAAAATGCTGTCTTCAGAATGTATTCTTCCTTTTCTTTCAACTGATGGTACCCCAACCTCAAATCAATATTCAAAAAATACTGAGCTCCTAGGAGCTGATCAAACAAATCATTGATAGGAGGAAAAGGATACTTGTTCTTATCAGTGATGTTATTCGATGCTCTTTAATCAATGCAAAGTCTCATTGAACCATCATTATTTTTAACAAAAAAGACAAGAGAACCCCATGGTGATGTGCCAGGATGAATGAAACCTTTATCTAATAACTCCTTCAATTTATTCTTTAACAATAAAAGTTCAATTTGAGCCATTCGATAAAGAGTTTTTGAAATTGGCTTAGCATCAAGAACAAAGTCAACCGTAAATTCAACTTTCGATCAGGTATAATACCAGGAAACTCATCAGAAAAAACATCCAGGTACTCATTTACCACTAGCACATCATTAATCTCAACACTTCCTTTATTTTCAACAATATGTTCAAGGTAATATTCATTTCCCTATTTTACTAGTTTCTTAGCTTTCTAATATGTTATCAAAATCATGGGTTCATAATTGTACCCAATTTGAAAATCTTTCTTAAAAGAAACCTCTTTAGCTCTGCAATAATTTTTAGCATGATAAATAGAAATCCAATCCATACCCAAAAAATCATCAAACTCTACTAGATGAAAAATAATAAGGTTTGGAGGTATATTCTTCTCACACACAAGGTCAGGAAGTTTCTTATAATTTTTTTTCCCAACATTTCTCCCGGTGTTTTTACCATAAGTTCAAGATTCATATCTTGAGATGGAATTCCAAATTTACTAGAAAACTTCTTATAAATTAACAAATGTGTAGACCCTGAATCAAACAGCACATTGTCATAATCTGAATAGACAAACAATGTACTTGATACTACTTTATTTGATGGCCCAACATCTGCTGAACTAGTTGCAATGGATTTCACCAACCCTTTATGCTTATAATATGGATGCTTTCCCTATGTTGAGTTCTTCATTGGACACTAATTTGAATAATGACCCATTTTATTGCACATAAAATATTTTTCTGACTGTAAATCGGATTTTGTATTACTATTAATCTATTCTTTTTCAGTGAAATTTCAAGCCTTATGTCCCATTTTACCACATCGGTTGCACTTAACAGAATTCAAAAGACATTCCCCATCATGCTTTTTACCACAATTTCACAAAATTTTAACTAGGGTTTCTTACCATCAATCTTTTTTGAAGAGTTCTCCCCTTTCGTCTACCACGTTGACCTCTTATTTTGTTGTTTTTTAAAGAACACCTGATTATCGACAAACTCCATTTCCACATTCTCTCCATAATGATCCTATTTTTCGTAACTTTTGAACTCGCGAGAAGATAAATAACTTCTCTACTTTAGCTTTAATCCTGAGTAAAAATGGTTAATTTTACTATCAAGATGTCATATGAAATTTGGGGCATACCTTGTGAGTTGAGTGAATTTTTCTTCATAAGCAGCCACTGAGTCATACTCCTACCTCAATTCCAAGAATTGTTTTTCTATTATAAGATGAACCACGTTAGGAGAATATTTCTCAAGAAACATAACTTTAAATTAATCCCTATCAAGAGCATCAATTTCCTCACTATCCCTGATATTTTTCACCATTAACCACCACTGATCTGCTTCATCTTCAAAACGGTAAACATAAAGAATAACCTTTTGATGTTCTGAACACCCCATGTCATCCGAAATTTTCTCCAGTACTTTAATCCAGCCTTCTTCTAGCACAATGTCATATGATTCTTTGAATGATGGGGGATGTTTCCTCATGAAATTCTTCACTACTAACATGTTTATTTGTGGTTGATATGGATGATATTGTGCATGGATACCACCACCATTTATAGCTTGAGTCAACTATTCCATCACTGTAATAAACTATTTAGTTTTGATTCTAACCATCTCAGTTTGTTGAATTGGATATTTTTCTTCCTCCTAAATTCGTCCCAACATAGCTACCATGTTTCCTCTACAGAAAACCATTCTGAACAAAGAAATATATCAGTCAAAGAAACATGGAAGTCTATAAATGTTATATCATTTAAATCGTAACTTGAACAAAAATAATTTATGGATATTAATTTAACTATATCATAACTCCTAAAGTTTTCTAAACCGGCCTTTGATAACAACTATAAGGACCCAGCCTTAAACATTACATATTCTTGAATTAAATTTTATAATTCACATTGAAGCTATTTTCCGGTTTAGAGTTTTAGAGAATTAGGTCATAATATTTACATAACAACATGAATATTACATTTAGACAATTATACTTAGTATATATTTTTTTCATAAAATAAAAACACATAAAAAAGAGAGTCATGTCTAGTTCCATGCTTTAGACAGGAAGAATTTTCCTTGATCACATCCTCAACCCTATTCACCTTTATGTCCTGTGAAAAACATTTCAAAACTTGGGATGAGCATACAAAAGCTTAGTAAGGGTTATAAAATAAGTAATAAATCATTTGTCCATCAATAAATACAAAACATAAACTCTTTTAATTTTCTCATGAAAACATAATATTTATGAATGACATATAGTGATCAAAAATCATAAAGGTACTTATGGAATTCATATCATATGTACATTGTATCTATCACAGCTACAAAGAGAATTATGTCGGAATACCCATCAGAGTATATTCCCTAAATATCTTAGGATAAATATTCATGTTTACCTACGTCATGTTACCCAATTCATTAGAGAGCTATCTTGGGCTCACCTGCCCTAGTATTATCATGGAACCACCCATATACATAATAAATCCCAAAACCATAACAAATTCGTAACACATAAAACAAACATAAAGGAAAGATAACATTTCCATATTTCAATCACAATATATCATTTAAATATATTGACATAAAAAAATCCATTATAAAAAACATTTTCAATACCAAAATATAGAAAAGATTATATGGTATTTATTTTCCTTAAAAAAACACTATGGCTGGTTAAGTAAACAAAAGATCAAATAATACTCGTGGTGGCAGAAAAATGTCATTGTCACCGCTTACGTTAAAAAAAACATTCCTTTTTTTGTTTAGTAAAATAATTCATAAAAAAGATTCCATTTGAATGAAATGAAAATTACAAGGGGTTTATACACTGTATAAAATAAATTCATGTATAAAACAAAATATACCTCAATGAAAGGAGATTGAGATGAAGTCTCTTACCTCGTGTCCGAATTGACCCGTTCGTTCTTTAATCTGCTGAATACTAAAATAAAGTAAATTTATACTTGATTAATAAACTTTTTCAAGTTTATTATTCATTTTATATCACTTATTACCATGTTATAAACAATATTCAATCATTTAAGTTAATAACAGTCATTTTGTCGATATTTGGTACTAGAGTAAAAAATGGACTTCTTATAATTATATGTTGTTCACGTGGTCAATAGTACATTATCTCCCAAATGATATTCATTATTTAGATATCATATATATCATATATATCAATTATATATATTTATTTATAATATTACATATCATTTGTAGATAATAAATGAAATGCAATGTTCATGGAGACGGTAATCCATATGTACGCATGAACGCTAATTTCATTTCTATTTCGTAGTTTAAAGGAATTAAAACATAATTATAGGTATGTATATTATAATTCCAGTATAATATCATATATAATATCATTAAAACTATCCTACATACATCCCACATTTTTCATTAACTAGTCATATCACTTTGAGTGGGTGATAGTCCGCACTTCCTCAAATGAAATTATCGCGTTTACCCATAATGAAATCCATAAAGGTATGATATAAATCTTAAATACAGGATCATAAAGAAAAAATAAACATAATATATATCATATATAAATATATTTTCATATTAATGGCCACCATGAGAGGAAGTAAGAGATAATCTAACAATCATGGTTTTGTGAGGCGTTAGTTTACCATCCACAGAAACAATATGTTCTTCAACCATTAGATGGTGGTGTGTGTAAGTGTAGTTCAAATTATTCTCATAACAACATCCTAGTATATTAAGGATTATGGTGTTTTTATAAAATAAAGGAATGAAAAGATTTTAGGGGTTGGATATGTAAAATAAAACAAAATAAAAAAAAATAAAACAAAATAAATCAAAATAATTTAAGAGAAATAGTTACCTTTAATTTGTGTAACTCTCTTTGGATTGAACCAAAAGGAATTCATGAAGTGCCTTATGCCTAAGGTAAGGATTCTAAGAGGAGTAGAGGTATCTTGAGAGATTATTTGGTTAGGGGTTGGATGATTCAAGGGGCTTGAGAGGTGCGAGGAATGAGTAAAAAGTGAAGGTTTTTTATAATGGGGAGGAGGGGCTCTTTTTGGAAGTGTGAAAATATTATTTTATTATATATTGATATTTGGTTTCTAAAAGTACAAAACTAATTAAAGTAAAATATAAGATGACTCATGGTCTAAATAAAATCATCCAATAGGAATTGGACATGTTTCGAATATTGTTTTCAAATTTATAATCTTATTTATTTAAATCATTTATTAATGAGGTAAATACTACATCATTGTTGTGTCATAAATAATTTAATTTATATGATTCATTAAAATTATAAAAAAATCATGATGTAGGAAATAATTTTAGATATATATTTAATATTTATATTCTAAAATATAGCTTATATAACCCCATATAAAAATTAACTTAGTAAAAGATATTTGTTTTTGTCATTTTTGCCTTTACATTAAGTTAATTCAAATAAAGTGTCATTATCACTCCCAAATGACTCCATGGGGTCCCACAATCGACCCAAGAATGCCCATGGTCTTCCATGAATCATCCAATAAGGTTAGGACAAGTGTTAAGGTAATTTTTTATATTATAAAATTCTTTTTACATTGAATTACCCAATTTACCTTTAACTACGGTAAATAAAATTCAAAAGTTACTATTCACCAAAAAATATTTTCATCTTATTGAACCAAATTTTACATACTAATAACAAACATGTATTTTGTATTTTCAAAATTTAATCCATAGAAGTGGTAAAATTTCATTTAAATGAAAATGTCAGTTTTTAACTATTGCTTAGTGGTTTCACTATTCATCAAAAATTGAAGTTTTTCAGAAAACTACCAAACATTAAGCTTAAGATATATTTAATATTCCAAATTTAAAAATGATTTCTACTTTACCAAAATCAAAACATATAATTTCCATTGATTAATTTAAAATTAATTCTCGTTGTCAAAACAAATAGTGAGTTTTTAAGAAAAAATAACTATCAAAAGATCGACATTGTTTATGTCCAATTTCAAAGTGAAGTTAATTATAATTACCAAAATTGGAATTATTTTGTAAAAATATAATCCAATTATACTTTAAAAACAATTAAAAAGATAATATAACTATAAAAATAAATTATATTAAAATGAAATTTTGAATAAAAATACAGTATTTTTCACTATGCATTAAAAAATGAACTTTATTAAAAAAATACCAAAAATTTACCCAAAGTAACTTTTGATGTCTCGAATATAAAATAGAATTTTATTTTTTCAAATAAAACATATAAAAATGACCAAATATATATTTAAAAAGGGTTCTCCATCAAAAGGCGGTAAATTGACCTTTTAGTTAATAATAGATTGTTTATGCTTAAAATTATATTCATTCATATTTTAAGCCCATAACTTTTATTGGATAAATGTAAAAACATTTAAAAAACATGTATAATAATATTGTAGTTATTCCTATTCTTACCGCCAATACAACAGCTAGGAATTGACTACCATTTAAAATAAAAATATTATATTATTAGTGTGCAACGTAAGATTTCACAAAAACCTGTTGTTGCGTATCAGGTAAGCCATCGAACATAGAGTCCCCTTTAAAGTAAAATTAATATTTAATTCAAAAATATTACTAAAAATGAAAAAGTATTATTATTTATTTACCCGGGATGTTACAAGTATATCCATTTTATTGAGGTTATTGGGTTAACCAGACACTATCAATAATTTAGCTATTATTAGAAAGAAATTTTGTAAATATTATTTTTCTCAATTAAACATATATATTCATAATTAAGGGGTTTAGTAAAACCCTTTTTTATTTTTTTTATCATGATCATAGTTGTAATGATTATGACCCAAATCACTTGAATAACACCTAAATCTTTCCACTATAAGACCAAATTAAAATTCACTAATCCCCTTGGGAAAAAAACTAGTGACAAAAATATTGAATTGGGGATAAATTTACTAACAAGGATTAAAATAAATTAAAAATCATGTATACAAAACTATATGAATGAAATTAATTTCATCATAAATATGGAGAAAATATTTAAATGTTAATACAAAAAATAGGAACATTGGTACACATTGGTAAGTATGAGATACAACATATATTATCACACTCTAACTCTGTTTAGAAATTGAATCATACCTGTAATGACAAAGAAAATCATGAATAAATTATCTATAAATCTACTTTTACTTGAATGCACCAATAAATCATATTAAAAAAACATATTCTTCAGATTACACATTAATGCTATAGGCATATTATACACAACATATAATCACCAAAGTTCAAACACATAAGGAACATTTTTAGGTGTATGTATTATATAAATATACAAATTTTCATAGATATGTGTAAAAAAATAATTATGAACTATAATTAAAAAAAATATAGTGGTAGAAAATAATGAAAAAATTTATAATTAGGAAAAATTATTATTGGTAACTCCCTATACTAGGAGGAATTATACATCTCATCGGTAATTTGAGTATTAGCTCAAAATATGAGAAGATCGGGGCTTGGTAATCTTCCAATCACTCTGAACTAAATGATTATAATGTAGTATCGGTAAAATTACCATACCATAGAGGATAATGGATTTTCTATATATATATATATGAGTGATATTTCATATTGTCACTTTGGTAATAGGGTAATGGGAATAATATTGTAAGGGAAACTTGATCCCATCCCATAATGTCTAATAAAATACATTCGAGGAATTATTAGTCCATCATGAACATCAATGTTTCAACTAGGGCCCTTAATACCATCTCAAATAGTCTATAAATTATTATATTTTAGTTTATACAAGATCAATATATGACATTGAAATAGGCATTCAACATGTTAGAGAAATACATGTGGTCTACATAAATATTAATAGATCCTTTAACAAGGTCAATTATCATTATGAAAAATTAGTACATCATGAAAACTAAAAAAATACGATAAAAATGATGTACGAATTCTCATATACTATCAAATAGGTAGATGGGATATTTTATATTTATCATGAAATATCAATCAACATACTAGATATTACAAAGATACATAATTACCAATGTTACAAAGAATCATCATTCTTGATGTAGTAATCCAAAAAATTCTTCATATGATAAAGAAACAACTTGACTATCATGTGGAGATACACATGAATATGATATTAATATTAAGAAAATTCCACAGAAATTATATCATAAAAAAATATTGATATGTATATCAAGAGAAACCTTAATAAATTCAGGGAATAATAGATATTTTAAAATATATGAGGGATAAATTATGAAAACAAGTCATGAAGTAAGTTTCAATTCATGATTTAATATTTTCTAGCTACTGAAGGAATTAATCCTTACTTGGGTAGCATTCAATATACACTAGGAAAGTATGAAGTATGTTATTCATCACAACCTTGAAATATAAATTTCACCCCCAAAAATGTGTGATATGTGGGATTTTTTAAATTATAATTTCAAATCGACATTCCTTTTAAAATTCATACTTCCACGTCTAAAAAAATATTAATGAAAGATATTTTTTTAATAATAATCCATTTAATATAAATAAATATTTTGGAATTTTACTTCTCCATTTCACATTACTTTTAAACTGATGTGATCTCTTTTGTTAACTAATATGGTTACAATTTGATTTAAATACACCAATGAATAAGTAATAAGGAAGAATAATTTTTTTGTGAAAATCATAGCTCGTGCGTACGTACAGATTACCGTCTCCATGATGCGGTGAGATTCATTATCCATGTTAACCATTCAAGAATTATTATAAAGTATATATAATAATTAATCAATAAATATATGACATAATAATGATACTGGATTTATGTATATATAAATATGTCATTTAGTTCCATTCAATTTAATTAGGAAATGAAATCAGTGTTCATGTGTACGTACGACCTACCGTCTCCATGAACAGTGTATTTAATTCCATTTATCGATCGATTATATATATTAATATATTGAATATATATGATATATAAATCATGTTTTACCTTATTGAAGTAATTAATCATGATCTAAGTAATCATATGGATAAAATTACAAGTCAAAACACATACGATAAATGAAACGATTTTACCCAAAACACTGCTTTAACAATGAATTGACAAAAGAATGGGTAATATAAACTCATAAGTGAATAATATATGATATCATAAATATTATTATGGTTTTTTACAAGTTAATAACATTCTTAAATACTCTATAAAGGAGTCTCAGACACATATAGAATAAATTGGACATACAGTAAGGGATAATTTTTCAATCTCATTTTTATCCGAGATTTCTTATACCCAAGTATTTACTGGGGTTAAATTTATCATAAAAGTACATGTTTTATAAAAATGTTTTCATAAAGTGTTTAATAGTATTCCATGTATGTTTAAAGTCATTTTTACCCATTTTTTTCTTTTACCACATTGTATGGAAGGAATCTTTCTTTTTTTTACCATACAACGTACTTTATGAATTGTCCAGAAAAAGTACGAGGATAACATTTTTTTAACTTATACACCATGAACGGATTTTTACAGTTTCATAATGCCTTATTTCCATAAAGCTTACTCTACATGATTTCATGATTATTTTCAAGGAAATTTATTTCTTTAAAATTGACGACCTTTTGAGAATAGAATATGATTTTGAAGAAGAAAGGATATTTTCCTCAAGAATTCATTTCAAGTGTTTATTCAAAACTATTTTACATCTATGTTTACATTCTTTAATATGGATATATTTCAAGTATAATTTATCTATTATCTAAATGGTTTGATTATTATTTTGATAAAATGATATCCATCTGTTTTATATGGACTATGTTATGATGGGATGATGTTTATGAAAACCCATTTTATTCATTGGGTTATGATGAATGATTTATGTTTATTTTGTGGAAATGAAAGAATGATTTAATTATGAGATGGGTGGGACCTATATATATCTATAATTCATTGGGTAATGATTTATATCTCATGATATATACATATCTAGAACAGCAAGTAAATCTGGTTCAGTAATACAGGGCTGGAACGACAAGTTAACCCGGTTCAGTAATGGACTTTGTCCACTATGATAGTCTTCACATCAATTACTTGGCTACTATGGAAATAATAACATGTTATTAATGGTTTTACATAATTACATGTTTTATTCCCATAATATTTTATCATTATTGATGTTCTTTTATGATCTATGCCTTACGTAATGCCAAGATTTATTTCCCAACTCAATATTTTGATGTTTAAAATTTATGTCTAGGTTTTTAAGTTCAAATGTATATGGCTTGTTTTATTTTCTCTAGTCTTACCATTACTGAGCATTTGAGATCACCCTTTATATGTTTTATTTTCCCTATGATATAATGATAGGTTTTAGGTATGAAAACAAAAGGGGAATATCTTTATGGGAGATGTGGAAGATCTTTCACCATGATTATAAGATTATGTTCTGAGTTTCTAAAGAAACTAAACTATTATGGTCTTTTGGAGTCTATTTTTGTTATGTATTAATTATTCAAAAAAATTAAAGTAATTTCCATGTACGTCAAGCGTGGGTCTCTACAGTTGGTATCAGAGGAATGGTTTATTTAACCTTTGGAAACTAGGATGAAAAATATTTTGTGAGATCCCTAGAGATATTTCTAAGGTATGTCTAGGAATGTACCTAAGTTTAAGTATATGTATAGGTTAAAGTTATAGAATTATGATAAAGATCATGAATAACATAGGATTAAACATAAGATTTTAGATATTAAAAGTACTCCCCTTGATTATTTTGTTTTCCTAGTATGATTTTTCCTCTCACACTATTCTTTTTGGGTTTTAGAAAATGGCTAGAAACAAGAAGATTCATGTTAATAGAGAATATGATGAACAAAGGAATGATATTTTTCACTATCATGCAAATGAAACAAGATTTGGAAATATAAAAATAATTATTATAATCAGAAATCTCATAATATGATCAATAATCTCAACTTTGGTAAGTTTCTTGACTCAACTAATAAGAGAAAGATGGACCTTCATGATGATTATAGAGGAAAGAAAGTCCAATTTCACTCATGTAAATCATGTGGGAAGAGGCATCGAGGAGAATGTTTCAAAGGAATTAGAAGACGCCTTGGGTGTGGAAAAGAAGGACACAAATATAGTAATTGTAAAAGAAATGGTTCGGTTAACCCAAGGGACAAGGATGATGGTATTTCTTAAAAAACGACAATGGTTAAATGATTTAAATGTGGAATGTATGGGTACTATGAAAACCAATGCCCTATGGGAAAATCTCAAGAAGATAATCACTATGGTCGTATGGGTAGTATTTATGTTTATGATGATGAAGAGACTACAAATGATATATGATAAGAAAGAAGTATTGAGGAATAAAATGATGAAGCTTGGTCAATGGTTTAGAAGGTAGTGGAATGATTATATGTTTATCAAGACTAATTTTGTATAGGTAATTTAACGGTACTATGGAATAAAGAAAAATCTAAGAATTGTTACACTGTTGTTTTTTCTAAAGTATTTGAATGTATATGTTAAATGGTACTGGAAACCATGAATGGTTATTCAGATATTTTTGGGAAGAAGATGATATGCGGATAATGAAGGGATAAGAAGATTATGAGATGTTTGATAGTATTAATGAACTCATGACTGATAAAAGGACAAAGTGATATCATGGTTTGAGTATATAGAATTTTTGGGATTTTGGTATGTGGAAAAAGATATGATTTGATAGAATTCATATTTTCCCATTGGTTCTATGGTAATTCATGATTCATGAATTCATGATTAAGGTATTAACATGTTTTGAATGTGACCAACTTGATATATCTTATTATATATGGGGGATAAATTATGGTATTGGCATGATTTTTATGTGACCTTTCTAGTAATTGTTTTCTTTATACTATGAGATTGGAAAAAAGTATTTTGGATAAGCCTAAAGATTGGAATGGATTTAGTTGGACATTAGATAATACTGTTTAAGGCTAGAAAATTTTGATATTATTTCTGGAATGTTTTAATAGTATAGTTTTAGAAAAAAGAAAACCCTTAGGATTGGTGAAAACCTATCACAGCAGACAAGGATACGAGAATAGAACCCAAAAATGAAGTGAAACAGGACTTTATTTCCTATCACCGGCCTACAGGTAGTCCCAGGTTAGTATAAATTAGTATTATTTTATTAAGAGACATAATAGATGAAGTATAAGTCCATTTTTGGAATCATATACTGTTAATCTCACCATAGATGGAATTATGTATATTTAATAATTTGTGCTAACCTTTTTGTGATAAAGATAGATGGAATGACCTATCATTCAATCTCATGATCTGCTAACATTTCAAGAAAGGCAAATTAAACAATATTTATTTAAATAAAAGATGCAGTGGAAATTGTTCATGGAATGACCAATGATGATATTACACTAAAATCAAGTATGTATTTCTCATTATGCAAAAATTAATCAACTTTAGGGAAATGATCTTAAAAACCAAAAATGTTGTCCTATTACCCTCATATCAGATGAATTAGATGGTACCTTAGATCATCACAAATTTATGGCTTTGTGATTGTTGGTTTTTTCATATCCATATTCTCTAACACTCTCCATTAGAACTTGATGGTTAAATTTCTCTTCCATATCCATATTTTTACCTACGTTATCTTATGTGGAAACCCAATGATGATTTAATTTAGGAAACCGTTATGTTTCATACTTTATTTTTTAAAATTATATTTTAATATTTTTTTACGATGTGGGTTTCTATGAAAGAAACTTTCAAGCAGTAAATGATTTATAACCCTGACGAATTTCAATGGTTAAATTCATTTTAAGGGGGGTAGAATGTAACACCCCGAGATTTTATAAGAAATATTCTTGTTAATTACTTTGATGTCTTGTGTTGTACACTACACCATGTTTAGCTTGCGCTATACGCAAAACTGTATTATCTTGTAGGATATGAAAACACTATTCTTGGCTTATGTTGCATGCAAGAGTGACCTTCCTCGATAGCTGGCATGATACACAATACCGAGTTTCACTAAACAATGATATTTTATAATATTATAATAAACTAGCCATTATGAATATTATTAACCAAATTTTTAATTTTATAACATTATAATTCATCTTACACATTTTCTAGAACAAGGTATGAGATCAAAATTAATTTTTTGGATAAAAGAATTATTTTAAAAAAATGTAATTTTGCCACATTTTGATGGCGCAACCATTTTAAATCCAATTTTTGACATGTTAAAAAGATCAATTTTACAAATTAAACTTCTTCTTTTGAATCAGGATATATAAATTTACATAGGATAAATTTTTGACATTATTCTGATAACCTTCACATTAAGATGAATAGTAAAAATACGGTAAATTTTAATTAAAATCTACTTTTTTCATCAAGATAATTTATATGGTTAAATTATAATATTTAATATTTTTAAAGTATAAATAGAATATATTTTTACCATTTAATATAATTTTTTTCATTAGAATTAATTTTACATTGAACTCATAGGTAAAAAAATTTCAATCTTTTGTAATGTTTTGACTTCAAATACCCGTTTTCTCAACAGTAGGATTAATTTTAAATTAAATAATGAAACTTCTGAAATTTTAATTCAAAAAAATGGATTCCATATTTGTAATAATTAGGTTCAAATTATGTTAATAGGCTACTTTTTGTTTTTAGGATGTATGAATAATAACTATGGTAAATTTTATTTACTACAGTTTAAGGTAAATCAGGTAATTAAGGGTAAAAATAATATTATAAAATTACCCTAACAATTGTATTAATATAATTGGATTATTATATTTCGTCCTAAAATATAATTGGGTTGAAATTGTATCTTTTGGAACCAACTTAGATGTGATTAACACATTTAATTTATTTTATTTAAAGTGAAACATGTCAAACTCAAACTTTAATAATTAAAGTATTTTTAATATATTGTAATACATAATATATATTCGATTATAAATAATCATTTTAGATAGAAATTTTTTTTATTCGTCATTTTAATTTATTTTCGATTTTTATGAAATATATAATTACTTTAATAGACTATACATAAATGATGCAGAAATTATTTAACTAGTAAAAAATCAATAATATAGTTTTTATTAAAATAGTAATACCCATAAAAAGGACTATAAACTTAACCAAAACTTATTGGACGAGTGTATAGATACACTAAGAATCCATGGGTCGAATTGTTGACCATTTGGATCCTTATAAAAGCAATTATGACACTTATATTATTTTATTTTAAATGATGACAAAGTTGTCACCTTAACACATTAATAAATATAACAATTTAAATGTTGTGATTTTAAGATTATAAATTAGAGTAAAAGACTTATTTTGGATGATATTTTATTTATCTGCATTATAGTATTTTATTTTTAATTTCTATGCAACAAATAAGTATATTAAATAATTTTACAAAAATAATGTAGTAATTATTTATTAATTGAAATATCAAATAAATGGTTTTAAAAATATTAAAATAAATATTATATGAACAAATTAATGTGATCCATGAGTTTTTTAGATGAATATGACATGTTATAAATCTATTAAATATTTTGGTTCTAATATATATTCTATGTGGATTTTATTTAAATCCATGTAATTGAATAGTGTCAAAATTGACACTATTGATATTTTATAAATATGATATATTATTAAATTGTTTAAAAATAAAAAAATATTTAAAAATTAAAAATTAAAAATTAAAAATTATATGGTTTAAAATGTAATAATGTATATAATTATGGAAAATTCAAAACACATAAGTAATTATTTATAACTACTTAAAAATTATAATATTATTACCGCAAATACAATTAAATAGATTAAATAAGGATAAATCAAAATGATAAGGTTTAAAATAAAAATAAAACATGTATAAATATTATTTTTTGATGATATTACAACCCTATATTATCTCATATTCCAATTGAGTTATTTTTGGAAGTTTGTAAGTGTGGTTTCATTTTATTATTAATTAATATTTTGTTGTTTCCAAAAGTGCCCCTCTCTTCTCCTATAAAAGGGAAACTCATCCCTCTACTATTCACACAATTTTGAGCCTTCAATCATGAAAAAACCCTGACCATTACTCTTATAAACTTCCCTAGTAACATTTTGGATATTTTGGTCTTCTCAGAAGACCAACTCTAGTCCCTCAAGAAGAAGTTCAAATGAGGTGTATTGAGGAAGAGGTAATCTCTTCTACCGATTCTTTTAAGTTTCTTTATTCTTCTACTTACTCTTATTTATTTGTATCATTATAAAGTAATAACATAAGTATAAATAATATAATGATATGTTATTATAAATATGAAAAAAACCCCATTTCACCTTTTTTCCATCCTACGAAAAACGAAATCACCGCGTGTGCGTACATACGACTTACCGTCTCCACGCCGTGGTGTAATATGTTTTTCCACCACCACCATACTTGGATGGGTATAATTGTAGAAAATAATAAATATATATGATTATTATAACATTATACAAATTATGAGATATTATATCATCCACTCCAATTCCATTCAATAATTATGGGAACGATATCATCGCTCGTGCGTACGTACAGATTACCGTATCCACGATGCGAGGAGATTCACTCTCAGTGTTAACCATTCACGAATGATTATAAAGTATATATAATAAGTAATCAAGAAATATATTAAATAAAAATTCTACTATATTTATGTATATATATATATGTCATTTACTTCCATTCAATTGAATAAGGAAATGAAAACAACGTTCATGCGTACGTACGACCTACCGACTCAATGAACGGTGTATTTCATTCCATTTATTGATCAATTATATATATTAATATATATGATATATATGATATATAAGTCATGTTTTTCCTTTTGGAAGTAATTAATCATGATTTATGTAATCATATGAAAAAAATTACAAGTCAAAACACATACGATAAATGAAACGATATTACCCAAAATGTTGCTTTAACATGGAATTGACAAAAGAACGGATAATATAAAGTCATATGCGAATCATATATGATATCATAAATATTATTATGGTTATGTTACAAGTTAATAACATGTTTAAATCCTCTATAAATGAGTCTCAGACACATATAGAAGAAATTGGATATATAGTAAGGGATAATATTGCAATCTCATTTTTATCTGAGATTGCTTATACGTAAGTATTTACTGGGGTTAAATTTATCATACATGTCCATTTTTTTTTAAAATGTTTTCATAAAGTTTTTACTATTCATCCATGTACGTTTAAAGTCATATTTATCCTTTTTTTACTTTTTCCACATTCTATGGAAGTAATATTTCTTTTGTTTACCAGACAAGGTACATTTTGACTTTTTTAGAAAAAGTACGAGGAGAATATTTTTTTAACTTATACAGAATGAACAGATTTTTACAGTTTAATAATGCCTTATTTACATGAAGCTTACTCTACATGATTTCATGATTTTTTTCAATGAAATTAATTTATTTTAAAATTTCATGGACTTTTGAAAATAGAAAATGATTTTGAAGAAGAAAGGATATTTTCCTCAAGAATTCATTTCAAGTGTTTATTCAAAACTATTTTCCATCAAAGATTACATTCGTTAATATGGATATCTATCAAGTATAATGCCTATATTATTTACTGGTTTCGATTAATCTTATGATGAAATGATATCCATTTGTTTTATCTGTATTATGTTATGATGGGATGATGTTTATGAAAACCCATTTTATTCATTGGGTTATAATGAATGATTTATGTTTGTTTTGTGGCACATGAAAGAATGATTTCATTATGAGATGGGTGGGACCTATATCTACCAATGATGCATTGGGTAAAGATTTATATCTAATGAGATTGACATGACTGGAAGGGGAAGTAAATCTGGTTCAGTAACATAGGGCCAGAACAGCAAGTAAACTCAGTTCAGTAATGGACTTTGTCCACTATGATGGCCTTGGTAGAAATGCCTTGTCTACTATGGAAATCATAACATGTTATTAATTTTTTTACACAATTACATGTTTTATTCCCATGCTATTTTATCATGATTGATGTTATTTTATGATCTATGCATTACATACTGCCATGATTTATTTCCTAACTCAAGATTTTGATGTTTAAACATTATGTTCATGTTTTTCAGTTCAAATGTATATGTATTGTTTTATTTTCTCCATGCTTACCCTTAATGAGAATTTGAGATCACCCTTTATATGTTTTGTTTTCCCTAGGATATAAATAAAGGTTTTAGGTAAGAAAACAAAATGGAAATATCTTCGTGGGAGATGTCGAAGATCTTTCACCATGATTAGAAGATTATGTTCCGAGTTTCCAAAGACACTAAACTATTATAGTCCTTGGGAAACTATTTTTGTTATGTATTATGTATTCCTCAAAAGAAATGTAACATCCATGTACGTCAAGCTTGGGTATCTATAGTTGGTATCATAGGAAAGTTTTAGTTAACCTTTGGAAACTCGGATGAAAAATATTTAGTGAGATCCCTAGAGATATTTCTATGGTATGTCATAGATGTAACTAAGGTTAAGTATAATTATAGGTTACGGTCCTCGAATTATGATAAAGATCATGAATAACCTAGTATTAAAGCTAAGATGTTTGATATTGAAAGTACTCACCCTGATTATTTTGTTTTCCTAATATGATTTTTGCCTCTCAAACTATTCTTTTTGGGTTTTAGAAAATGGCAGGAAACAGGAAAATTCATGTTAATGGAAAATATTATGGACAATGTAATGATATTATTCCAGATAAATCAAATGAAACGGGATTTGGAAGGATAAACATCGTTATTATAATCAGCGATCTCATTATATGATCAATAATCTCAACTTTGGTAAGTTTCCTAACTCAGCTAATAAGAGAAAGATGGAGCTTCATGATGATCATAAAGGAAAGAAATTCCAATTTCCCTCATGTAAATCATGTGGGAAGAAGCATCAAGGAGAATGTTTCAAAGGAACTGGAAGATGCATTGGGTTTAGAAAAGAAGGAAATAAAGCCAGTAATTTCAAAGGAAATAGATCAGTTAACACAATGGACAAGGATAATGGTATTGCTAAGACAAAAATAATGGTTAAATGTTTTAAATGTGGAATGTATGGGGATTATGGAAACCAATTCCCTAAGGTAAAATCTCATGAAGAGAATTACCATGGTGGTACATGAAGTATTTATGTTATTGATGATAAAGATACTACAAATGATGTATGAGATGAAAGAAGTGTTGAGGAATAAAATGATAAAGCTCGATCAATGGTTTAAGATGGTAGTGGAAGGATTTTATGTTTGGTAAGAGTAATGTTGTATATGTAATTTAAAGGTACTATGTAATAAAGACACATCTATGGATTGTTACACTATTGTTTTTCCTAAATTATTTTAAGTATGTGTTAAATGGTACCAGTAACCATGAAATGTGATTCAGGTATTTTTGGAAAGCAGATGATATGTGCATAATGAAGGGATAATGAGATAAAGAGATGTTTGATAGTATTAATGATCCCATGACTGATAAAAGGAAAAAGTGATGTCATGGTTTGAGTATATAGAATTTTTGGGATTTTGGTTTGTGGAAAGAGTTATGTTTTGACAGAATCCATATTTTCCCTAAGGTTCTATGGTAATTCATGTTTCCTGAATACATGATTAAGGTATTAACATGTTTCTAACGTGACCAGTAAGATATATATAATGATATATGGGGGATAAATGATGGTATTTACATGCTTTTTATATGACCTTTCTAGTAATCATTTTCTTTATACTATCAGATTGGACTGAAGTATTTTTGATAAGCCTAAATATTTGAATGGATTATATTGGACATCAGATAGTACTGTTTAAGGCTAGAAATATTTGACATTATTTATGGAATGTCATAATAGTATAGTTTTAGAAAAAGGAAAACCCGTAAAAAGGGAGATAACCCATCGTGTCAGACAAGGATGCAGGAATCGAACCCACAACCGAAGTGGGACATGACTTTATTTCCTATCACTAGCCTACAGGAAGTCCCCTGTTAGTAGAAATTAGTTTTATTTTATTAAGTGTTATGATAGATGATGTATAAGTCCATTTTTGTAATTATATACGGTCAATCTCATTAAATATGGACTTATGTATATTTTAATAATTTGTTCCAACCTTTTTGTGATAAAGATAGATGGAATGACCTATCATTCAATCGCATGATCTGCTAACATTTCAAGAAGGTCAAATTAAACTTTATTTCTTTAAATAAGTGATGAAGTGGAAATTGTTCATGGAATGAAAAATGATGATATTTGTCACAACCCGTCCTCCGGGCCCGTGTGGTGACTACCCCAAGCCCGACTTCCATAGGATAGGGGCCAGAGACTAGCACCAAAGGAATAAATCCATATTAAAGGGAAGTCATTGCCTTTATATAAGAAAACAAACACCACAGATAATGGAAGATAAGGTAAACACTATAAACTGAGTACAAAATTAAGTGCTAGAAAGTAAATGGGCCAGTATACAAACCCAACTGAAAGTACGGTACAATTGAGAAAGGAAAGTACAATAGATGAAAGTAAAGAAACAACCACCAAGTCGTCCTCCAGAATTTCCTCCTGTAGGGTGGGTACAGATAGTCTCATCAGCTCCTCGGGTCCCTTCGTCCGCTCTGTGTACGTCCCCCCTGTTTTTCCACCTCCGAGTACCATCTTGCTCCATAAACCTCAACCACGATCAACTTTGTCCATCGTCTGCAACCAACACAATATAGTGCGGGCATAGCCCGTACAGGGGTGAGTATACGATACTCAGTAGGGACCCTGAGACCCTAAAAGGTCTCCCAGAATCCACAAAGGATAAATGAAAATGGAAGGATACAAACACGAAGTATCAACCAAACCTACTTTGGTATATGCCCATACATATATCTAATTTATCAATTCCAGTTCGGCTCCAACTCACGAGCACAATTACAACCCAGTACACATAGGAAAGCACAACCCAGTCCACAAAGGAAAACACAACCTAGTCCACAAAGGAAAACACAACCCATTCCACACAGGAAAGAAAGGCAATCATATGGATGATATTGATTGGAAGTCAAGACTCAGCTCACACAGGTATACTACTCATGAAGAAAGGTGGAGATGATTAGATGTAGCCTCTGAATAATCTCCTCTGCCTAACCCATGTAGGATCCAAGTATAGAAGTTGTCACTGCCGAACCCACATAATATCCAAGTACAGTAACCATCACTGCTAAACCCACATAGGATCCAAGTGCAGTCGCCATCGCTACCGAACCCATGAAGGATCCAAGTACAGTTTCCCTCGCTACCGAACCCACGTAGGATCCAATTATAGTCGTCATCACTGCTAAACCCACGGAGTATCCAAGTACAGTCATCACTGTCGTCACAGTCGTAGCCAGCTCTAGGGTTCCCGCACACAACACGCTTGATTTCCAGAGGGTCCGCTCCTCGGGTCAAAGATCGATACATCAACTGTCACGAAGACCAGAGTTGATGTATCCCGTAGTTCTGTCCCACTTCATAGAGGAAAAACCAATCAAAACGTGCATGATTCATGGAGAACAAGATGACCAAGCCATTTACCTAATGTACACGACGTGTAGGTAAGCGGTACACCCCGTGTCATCAGACACTGGGTACTGCCCGTTTGATATGGCCCGTGTCGCAGGGCTGGTCGTGTAGATAAGTATCTACACAGCGTGTAGTATGGTTACCTGCCATTTCCAAACCTCTAGGGTGGTTCCATGTGCGCTGGTCTTGCCTGGCCATGTGGTGGAGTACATTTCCGTGTACTCCACCCCGTGTCTGTGTATTTCCGGAATACATGCCGAGTCATCATGAAGCCTCTTCTGCCATGGTGAAGGTAGTACACACCGTTCTTCTTGGCCGTGTGGTTCTGCCCATGTCCGTCTATCTCCCAGATTACACACCGAGCCTCGTGAAGCCGCTTCTACCTTTCTAGGAAGAGAATACACGTTGTGTTACTTGGTCGTGTGTTGTTGTCTGTGTCCGTGTATTTTCCCTGAATACACACCAAGTCCATCAAAGTAACCTCTATCAAACAGAGTGGAGAGTACATGCCTTGTACTACTTTTCTAACGTCCGAAATGGAATCCACAATATTCTTGTACTACACAACGTGTGCTCCTATATTACACGCCGTGTATTCTGGAATTTTCCAGAAACGACGCCGCTGGCCAGAACGCCTCCCAAGGTGTTCGTTCTTTGTTACGATGATCCGATTTCTATGAAACTTCTACTTCTAGGTAACCGCGATGACCTGAGGCCATTTACAATGTTTTCGGGCCTCCTATAGGCTCCGAAAACATAACTTGATTCACCTCTCATGAATGGTTGGAGAACACCATACAACAACAAGAACGATGGAGGAATCATACCGTGTTAGTTTGGTCCGGTTCCTTCCGCATTAGTCTGATATCAAGTGGTTTTATGATAAACAACAACATGGAAGGTAAACCAACATTGCTCAATCAAAACACACCCCTACCTCGAAGAAAGTTCATAATTTTCAAGCACCGCGGACGATGGAATCATTCCCGTCGTCGTCGGTGTGCACCCGGGGAATGGTCGTCTTCTCTTTCATCACGGAGAGAAGATGATGATTGCGCGTCAGTCACTGAGTCATTCTTCGGTTGAAGAGATGACGTTCTTCGTGGAAGGATGATGTTTTTCCAAAAATAAAAGAGCTCTCTCCCCAAATTCCTCACACAAAAAAACTAACCAAATAAAATAAGGCCTCCCCTTATTTTATTATTTTGCCAATAATTTTAAATTTCCAATATTCAAACACATAATTGAATTAATTAAAGAGGTTCAATTAATTAAATTAATGTGTGTTGGCCTTATTAAAGTGGAAGAGGAGAAGTCACATAATTAAATACAAGGGAAGTTTAATGGGGGGTTTAAGGAGTTATGGGGAATGTGAAGGGTTTGGGGCACGTGCGGGGCCCACCTCACATTTATCCTCACATGGGTAGTTAGGGTTCCAGTGGGTCCCACCCTAACCTCCACATGTAGGATAAAACCACTTAGGTTAGGAATAAAATTTTTACCACAAATTTTATTCAATTCAATTTTTTATTAATCCCCAAATTTTAAGAACTCATCCGGAGAAGACGCACCTTTGGTAAAGGTCCTCTTAAACAATTATTAGCGCTGCGGTTCCATCGGTGTTCTCCGATTTCAATTCTGAGCACCAGTTCAAAAGATTGAAAAACCTGCTCATTCGTTCACTGAACGTACCAGAGCTAAACTATGGAAATTGATTCCGAGCAAACTGGGCCTCGAAATCAGGTGCCGTCAGAAACTATGTTCTCGTAAAATGCCAATGAATTTACGAAAAATAAAATTTCCTTGAAATTTATGGGTATTTACATTAATCTAACCTCAGAGATTTACGTCCCCGTAAAGATACATCATAAACTAGGGAAACAAAAGAGGGTACTATGCACGCATCTGAGCCTCCCGCTCCCATGTTCTATCCCAGAGGTTCCCGTGGTGGCACCTGATTCACACTAGAGGAATCGACCGTCAACATAGGACCCGCTCCTGTCGATCCTCGATCTCCACCGAAACCTCCGCAAATGTCACCCCATCATCGATGTCCAGCTCCCCGTAATGAATGATATGCATCGGGGAATTAATGTATCTCCTCAGATGAGACACGTGGAAGACGTCGTGCACCCAGTGAAACTGAGGTGGAAGAGCCAGGTGATAAGCCACCTCACCTATCATGCTGAGAACCTGGAATGGTCCGATAAAGCACGAAGATAACTTTCCAACCCGACTAAATCTCCATAATCCATGTCGAGGCGAGACCCATAAGAAAACGTGGTTTCCATACTCGAACTCGAGTGGTCTCCGCCTCCTGTCAGTATAGGACTTATATCGGCTCTGAGCAGTCCTCATCCGCTCCTGGATGATCTGTAACTTCTCCGTCGTGGCCTGGACCATCTCTGGTCCTACAAGTGCTGACTCCCCAGGGTCTGTCCAGAACAGAGGTGATCTGCATGGCCAGCCGTACAATGCCTCGTATGGTGCCATCCCGATGGTGTAGTGGCATCTGTTGTTGTATGAAAACTCCACCAAGGGTAGTTGATCCTCCCAGCTACGACCAAAGTTGAGGACACATGCACGGAACATGTCCCCAAAAGTCTGAATGGTCATATCTGTCTGTCCATCTGTCTGAGGGTGAAAAGTGGTACTCAGGTGTTGCTGCATCCCAAATGCCTCCTGCAACCCCTTCCAAATCCCGAAAGTAAATCGAGAATCTCGATCAGAGATGATAAATGATGGCAGACCATGAATTTGTATGATCTTCTGAACATAGAGGCACCCGAAGCTCTCTACTGAGCCCTGCTCTCTGATGGGTAATAAGTTGTACGACTTGGTGATTTGGTCTACGATCACCCAGATGGAGTCATTTCCTCTGGAATTACGTGGAAGCCCTGTCACGAAATCCATAGATATCCCGTCCCACTCCAACTCTGGGACCTCTAGGGGATGTACCAAACCTTCCGGTACCTGATGCTCTGACTTCATCTACTGGCTGGTGAGACATCGTGAAACGAACTCTGCCACAACCTTCTTCATACCTATCCACCAGTGCTGTCGTCTGAGATCCTAATATATCTTTGCTACTCCTGGATGTACTGCCAATGGGGAAGTGTGAAACTCCCTCATCACCTCCTCAAGTAATGCAACTGGTACCATGGTACGTCTTCTGAAAAGGACGTCGTGATCTCCTCCTACTGTGAATCCATCAGGTTCCTATCCTAAGAATATCTGTGCACGTCGCGTCGCATAGTCAACATCCCCATGCTGTGACTCTTTGACCTACTGAAGTAGTGGAAGAGTGACTATAGAAAGGATACCCCATCTATATCCACAAAGGATATCTGCAAAGCGGCTAACTGATCTGTCGCCTCTCCAAGTAGCTGAATTCCCATTCTCTTGGTGAGAGCATCAGCTACTATGTTCCAATTCCCAGGAGTATAGACTATCTCAATGTCATAGTCCTAGAGGAACTCGATCCATCACCGTTGTCTCAGGTTCAGGTCCTTCTGCGAGAAGATGTACCTGAGACTTTTGTGGTCAGAGTAGACTGTAAAGTGCTAACCCATCAGATAGTGCCACCACATCTTCAAGGAAAAGACCACTGCTGCTAATTCCAGGTCATGGGTAGCATAGTTCTGCTCATTTTTCCTCAACTGTCGTGATCCATAGGCGATCACTGCCCTCTCCTGCATCAGGACACACCCGAGTCCGGTCCCTAATGCATCACAATAAACTATGTACCCTACTCCCTCCTCTTATAGCCTCAAGATGAGTGCACTGTTCAATCTCTGCCTCAGCTTCTGGAAGCTCTACTAACATCTATCTGACCATACTAAGGGTTTCTCCTTCTTCGCCAAAGCCGAAAGTGGTGCTGTAACTTTGGAGAAGTCTGGAACAAATCTCCAATTATACCTAGAAAAACCTAGGAAACTCTACACCTCCATCACACTCTTGGGTGGCTTCTAAGCTAGTACTACCTCATTCTTCGTAGGATCCACTACAACTCCCTCCTCATAGATGAAGTGCCGCAAGAAGTGGACCTATCAAATCTAGAACTGACACTTCTAGAGATTACCATAAAGCTGGTACTCTTGGAGTGTATCCAGTACAACCTGCAAGTGGTAGGCGTGCTCCTCCTTAGTAGTCAAGTAAATCAATATGTCGTCGATGAAGACTACAAAAAATCAATCGTGGTAAGGCTGGAAGATCATATTCATGAGACTCATGAACACTGCTGGGGAATTGGTTACGTCGAAAGGCATAACCAAAAACTCATAGTGGCCATACTGACACCTAAATGCCGTCTTCTGCATATCCTTGTCTCAAACTCTGAGGTGATGATAGCCTGACCTGAGTTCTATCTTCGAGAACTAGCATGCTCCCTTGAGCTGATCGAGGAGATCATCTATCCTGGGAAGTGGATAATTTTTCTTCACAGTCACCTGGTTCCAGCGACAGTAGTCGACACACAGTCGCAAGCTCTCGTTCTCCTTCTTGGCGAATAATATTGGGGAGGCCTAGGGTGAAACACTGGGTCCGATGAATCCATTTCCCTACAATTCCTCCTATTGTACCCGCAGCTCACGAAGATTAGCGGGATCCATTCGATATGCTGGTGTAGATATCGATGCTGTCTCAGGGTACAGGTCAATATAGAAGTATACCTCTCTGCGAGGAGGTAGTCCAAGAACATCATCAAGAAAAATGTCCGCATACTGATCCACCACAACAGAAAAACTAGGACTCCTCACATCAACTACTCCCAGGATGAGACTAGCCAACTGATGAGTGATCGGCTGTCCTCTCCTCTGTGTGAGTCCATCCTACACTACAAAGGATCCCTTCTCGCCGGTGAAGGTGAACCTACTCCCATCGGTGGGGACACACCACACCTTGCGCCTAATACAGTCGATCTGAGCATGGACCATAGATAACCAATCCATGCCCAGGATGACGTCGTAAGGCCTCGACGCCGCTATAAGAAGATCCTAGCCGAAGCTCTCTCCTCCTAGAGTAAGCTCAAACTGTCGGCACCAGTGTGTAATCATCGAGTCTGCTCCCATAGGAGTCTTTATCCGTAAGGATCGATCCAACAGCTCCGTTGGAATCTCCAAGCTCCGAACAAGGGAAATGACAATAATATAATGACTCTCCCCTAAGTCTATAAGAACTGCAGCAAGTTGGATTAGATACAGATAGTACCTCGAATCATCTCAGGTGTGCAATGGTTGTAGGCCTCCACTTCCTGAAGCTGAGCCTGCCTCTGTCCGCTAGCTCCCTGTGGTCGGGGTGGACCTCCTGGTGGTGGTGGTGGTAGAGCCTCAAAGCGTCGCCCACCACCCGCTGCTCGGCCAGCTCCTCTGCCTCGTCCGCCTGCTCCCTGTGGACAGCCATGGTTGAACCTCTACCTCTGCCTGGGTGGTCCCTCAAGCATATGCTACTTCTCTGCATGGCGGGTCGGGCAGTCACGAGCCATGTGGCCCTACCCGCCGCATGCATAGAACTTTCTGCCTCTCTAATTAATGGCTCTGCTACATGTGCCCCGCACCTCCGAACCTGTATCTTGAGGTCGTCCACATAATGGTATGGTCCTCTTGGACCTCTGCGACATCTGTCTACTGCCGGCTGCAAACGACTCCGCTACGTGTTGCCCTACGGTAGGCCTCGCTACTAGTGTAGGCCCAGCAAGGAAGCTCTCCACAAGAAGAGCTCTCTCCAGTACTCCTTCCTGCATCGGTATGCTGAGGGAGATCATCGAAGCCCTGATCTCATGCCTCAGTCCCTGCTCGAAGGTCCGGCCCCAGAAGAATGGGTCTCGTACCTTGTCTGTTGAGTAGTGTGATAGGTCAGTAAATCTCACCGAGTACTGGGCTACTGTCATGCTGCCCTTCTGCAGCTGTAGTAACTCCTAGATGCGCATCACACAGAGGGTGGTTAGAACAAAATCCGAGCGAAAGAGGCTCTCGATGTCCGTCCAAAGTAGAGATACCTCGTTGTGCACTTGGAGCATCATGCTCCACCATCTACCTGCTGCTGCGTGCAGGAGAATCTGCGCAAGGATCACCATGAGGTCAGCTGGTGTCCGTACAAATCTGATGACTCGAACAACAGCCTCCAGCCGATCCTTGTCTTCCTGAGGGTCCGTCTCTCCGCGGAACCTAGGCGGCCTCTGACGCTGAATCTCTTGTAGTGCACTCAGGCGACGTGCACTCTAGGCTGTTGGGGCTGGTGGTATCAGTGGCTCGGCGGGTAGAGGTATCGCTGGTGCCTCCACTGTAATTGGGCCCTACACCAAGGCCTCGTCGCTTGGTGGGCTACCGTCTCGCACAAAACTCAGAACCCTAGAAGGATGCCGTCATGGGGCCATCCTGAAAATAAACTGGTACGCCACGGTTAATAAAGTATACCGGGTGAGCTGACACAAAGTAATCACAAAGAAAACCTTTGAAACACACATGCAATCAATGTTTTCATGCATTGAGTCAGGAATCATAAGTCAGGGTTGGAGTGAATTAATACGTCGGTCGCCACACCAACAATCGACTCCCTGGACTGATAACCACACTCAATACCCTTAACACTATTTCTTCACTTAGAAGAAATTATCAGAGTCCTATGTTCTGTGATAGAACTGACTCCTCTGATACCAATTTGTGACAACCCATCCTCAGGGCTCGTGCTATGACTACCCCAAGCCCACCTTCCATAGGCCAGGGGCTAGCGACTATCACCAAAGGCTTAAATCCCAATTAAAGGGAAGGAATTTCCATTATATAAGAAAACAAAGACCAAAGATAATGGAAGCTAAAGTAAACACTAAGTAAACTGAGTACAAAAGTAAGTGCTGGAATGTAAATGGGCCAGTATACAAACCCAACTGAAAGTACGGTGCAACTGAGAAAGGAAAGTACAATAGTTGAAATTAAAGCAGCAACCGCCAAGTCGTCCTCCAGAATTCCCTCATGAAGGGTGGGTTCATATAGTCTCGTCGGCTCCTCGGGTCCATCCGTCCGCTCGGTGTACGTCCCTCCTGTTTGACCACCTCTGGGTACCATCCCGCTCCACGAACCTCAACCACGATCAGTGCTGTCCATCGTTTGCAACCAACACAACGTAGTGCGGGCATAGCCCGTGCAGGGGTGAGTATACGATACTCAGTAGGTACCCCGAGACCCCTGAAGGTCTCACAAAATCTAAAAATTATAAACCACAAAGGAAGGATAAAAACACGAAGTATCAACCAACTCTAATTAGAATTATGCCCATACATATACCAAAGTCATCCATTCCAGTTTGACTCCAACTGACGAGCCCATGTACAACCCAGTCCACACAGGAAAGCACAACCCAGTCCACAAAGGAAAACACAACCCAGTCCACAAAGGAAAACACAACCCATTCCACACAGGAAAGCATGTCAATCATATCGATGATATTGACTAGAAGTCAAGACTCAGATCACACAGGTATTGTAGTCATGAAGAGAGGTGGAGATGATTAGATGTAGACTCTAAATCATCTCCTCTGCCGAACCCACGTAGGATCCAAGTATAGAAGTCGTCGCTGCCGAACCCACATAGGATCCAAGTACAGAAACCATCACTGTCGAACCCACGTAGGATCCAAGTACAGTGGTCATCGATACCGAACCCATGGAGGATCCAAGCACAGTCGTCCTCACTGCCGAACCCATGTAGGATCCATGTAAAGTCGTCATCGCTACTGAACCCATGGATGATCCATGTATAGTATTCATCATCGTTACAGTCGCAGCCAGCTCTAGGGTTCCCACACATAGCACGCTCAATTTCTGGAGAGTCCGCTCCTCGAGTCAAAGATCGATACATCAACTGTCACGAAGACCAGAGTTGATGTATCCCATAGTTGCTTCCCACGTCCTAGGGGAAAACCAGAGAAAAATGTTCCCAAGTCATGGAGAACAAGACGACCAAGCCATTTCCCTAAAGTACACAACATGTAGGTAAGCAGTACACGCCTTGTTATCAGACATCGGGTACTGCCCATGTGATACGGCCCGTGTCGCAGGGCTGGTCATGTAGATAAGTAAGTACACGGCGTGTAGTATGGTTACATGCCATGTCCAAACCTCTAGGGTCGGTTCCATGTGCGCTGGACATGCTTGGCCATGTGGTGGAGTACATGGCCACGTACTCCACCCCGTGTCCGTGTATTTCTGGAATACACGCCGAGTCATCACGAAGCCGCTTCTACCACGGTGATGGTAGTACACGCCGTGACTCTTGGCCGTGTTGTTCTGCCCGTGTCCGTGTATCTCCTAGATTACATGCTAAACCACCTGAAGCCGCTTCTGCCTTTCTAAGAAGAGAATACACACCGTGTTACTTGGCTCTGTATTGTTGTCTGTGTCCATGTATTTTCCCTGAATACACGCTATGTCCATCGAAGTCTCCTCTACCAAACATAGTGGAGAGTACACGCCGTGTGTCTAGAGTCACACGTCGTGTACCACTTTTCTAACATCTGAAACAGAAGCCACAATATTCTTGTCCTACACGGCGTGTGCTCCAAGAGGACACGCCGTGTATTCTGGAATTTTCTAGAAACGACGCCTCTGGCCAGCACGCCTCCCGAGGTGTCCGTTCTTCATTCCGATGATCTGATTTATATGAAATTTTCTCTTCTAGATTTCCCCGACACTCTAAGGCCATTTAAAAGGTTTTTAGGCCTCCGATCGGCTCCGAAAAAAAACTTGATTCACCGCTCATGAATGGTAGGAGAACACTATACAACAATGAGAATGATGGAGGAATCAGAATGTGTTAGTTTGGTCCGGTTCCTTCCGCATTAGTCCAATATCAAGTGGTTTTATGAGAAACAACAACATGGAAGCTAAAAAACGTTTCTTAATAAAAACACACCCCTGCCTCGAAGAATGTTTTCGGTTGTCAAGCACCGCAGATGATGACATCGTTCCCATCGTCGTCGGTGTGCACCTGGGGAAACGTCGTCTTCTCTTTTGTCATGAAGAGAAGATGATGATTGCGTGTCAGTCGCTGATTCATTCTTCAGTTTAAGAGATGACGTTCTTCATGGAAGGATGACGTTTTTTCAAAGAGAAAAGAGCTCTCTCCCCAAATTCCCCACACAAAAAAACTAACCAAATAAAATAAGGCCTCCCCTTATTTTATTATTTTGCCAAGAATTTAAAATTTCCAAAATTCAAACACATAATTAAATTAATTAAAGAGGTTAAATTAATTAAATTAATGTGTGTTGGAATTATTAAAGTGGAAGAGGATATTTCACTTAATTAAATACATGGGGGGGGGGGGGGGTTAATGGAGAGTTTAAGGAGTTATCGGGAATGCAAAGGGTTGGGGCTCGTGCGTGCCCACTTCACATTTATCCTCACATGGGTAGTCAGGGTGCCAATGGGTCCCACCCTAACATTCCCATGTAGGATAAAACCACTTAGGTTAGGAAGAAAATTTTTACAACAAATTTTATTCAATTCAATTCTTTATTAATCCCCAAATTTTAACAACTCCTCTCGAGGAAACGAACCTTTGGTAAAGGTCCTCTTTAGCAATTACCGGCATTGCGGTTCGATCTGTGCCCTCAGATTTCAATTATGAGCACCAGTTTAAAAGATAGAAAAACCCGCTCGTTCGTTCACAGAACGTACCTAAGCTAGACTTTGGAAATTGATTCCGGGCACACCGGGCCTCGGAATCAGGTGCCGTCAGAAACCACGTACTAGTAAAATCCCAAAAAAATTAAGCAAAAAAAATTTCCCTTGAAATTTATAGGTCTTTACCATATTACACTAATATCAATTATGTATTTCTCCTTATGTAAAAAATCATCACCTTTAGGGAAATGATCTTGAAAACCAAAAATGTTGTCCTATTACCATCATATTTGATGAATCAGATGTTACCATAGATCATCATAAATTTATGGCTTTGTGATTGTGAGATTTTTTATAGTCATGTTCTCTACCACTCTCTAATAGTATTTGATGGTTAGATTTATCTTTCATATCCATATTTTCACCTATGTTATCCTATGTTGAATCCCAGTGATGAGTTAATTTGGGTAACTGTTACATTTCATACTGTAGTTTTTAATATTATGTTTTAGTATTATTTTTTATGATGTGGGTTTCTATGAAAGAAACTTTCAAGTAGTAAATGATTTATAACCCCGATGAATTTTGTGGGTGAAATTCATTTTAATGGGGGTAAAATGTAACACCCCGAGATTTTATGAGAAATATTCTTCTTAATTACTTTGATGTCTTGTGTTGTATGCTACACCAAGATGAGATTATGCTATATGCAACACCGTATTAGCTTTTAGTATATGCAAATACTATTCTTGGCTTTTGTTGCATGCAAGAGCGACCTTCCTCGATAGCTTGCGTGGTACGCAATACCGAGATTCACTAAACAATGATATATTATAATATTATTATGAACTAGCCATTATGAATAGTATTAACTAAATTTTTAATTTTATAACATTATAATTCATCATAGACATTTTCTAGAACATGGTATGAGAATAAAATTAATTTTTCCGATAAAAGAATTATTTTTCAAAAAAAATGCAGTTTTGTTGCCTTTTGATGGAGGACCCATTTTGAATACGATTTTGACAAGTTTATAAGTTCATTCTGACAAATTAAACTTATTATTTTGAATTAGGATATAAAAATTTATGTTGTATTAAATTTTTACATTATTCTGATAACCTTTAAATTTTGATGAATAGTAAAAATACGCTAAATTTTAATTAAAAACAAATTTTTTCATCAATATAATTTATATGGTTAAATTATAATATTTATGATTTTTAAAGTATAAATATATTATATTTTTTACATTTAATATAATGTATGTCATTAGCATTAATTTTACAATGAATTCATAGGTAAAAACATTTCAATCTTTTGCAATGTTTTAACTTTTAAAACTCATCTTCTCAATAGCGGGATTAATTTTAAATTTAATACTACAACTTATGTGTATTTATTTTGGAAAAATGGATTCCATTTTTGGAATCATTAGGTCCAAATTATTTTAATAGGCTACTTTTTATTTTTAGGTATTATGAATAGTACTATGGTAAATTTTATTTACTAAGTTAGAGGTAAATCAGGTAATTAAGGGTTAAAATAATATTATAAAATTCCCATAAAACTTTTATTAATATAATTTGATGATTATATTTCATCCTAAAATATATTTGGGTCGAAATTTTATCTTTTGGAACCAACTTGGATGTGATTGAAACCTTTAATTTATTTTATTTAAAGAATGTGAAATATGTCTCACTAAAACATTAATAATTAAAGTATTTCTAATATAAGTTTATACAGAATATAAATTCAATTATAAATACACTTTTTAAATATAATTTTTTTTATTCATCATGTTAATTTATTTGTGATTTTTAAGAAATATATAATTAATTCAATAGCTTATACATTAATGATGCAGAAATTATTTATTTAGTAAAAAAATATAGTTTTATTAAAATACTAATACCCATAAAAAGGACAAGAAACTTGACCAAACCTTATTGGTCGAGTATATCTATACTCTAAGAATCCATGGGTAGAAGTTTTGACCATTTGGAGCCTTATAAAAGCGATTATAACACTTATATTATTTTATTTTAAATGATGTCAAAGTTTTCACCTTTATACTTTAATAAATATAACAATTTAAATGTTGTGATTTTAAGATGATAAATTAGAGTAAAAGTTTTATTATGGAGTATATTAGATTTATCTTAATAATAGTATTTTATTTTTCATTTTTATGCAACAAATAAGTATATTAAATAATTATACAAAAATGTTGTAGTAATTATTTTATTAAGAGAAATATCAAATAAATGGTTATAAAAATAATAAAATAAATATTATATGAACAAATTAATGTTCTCCATGAATTTTTTAGAATAATATGACATCTGAGGAATATTTTAATTATTATTTTCAAATATATATTCTATGTGGGTTTTTTTTAAATTCAAATAATTGAATAGTGTCACAATTGAGACTATTGATATTTTATAAAAATGACATATTATTAAATTGATTAAAAATCACAAAAATATTTGAAAATTACAAATTTAAAATTATATGGTTTAAAATTTAATAATTTATCTAATTAATGAAAATTTACAACACAAAATTAAGTATTCATAACAATTTAAAAATCATAATATTATTACTGCAAATAAAATTAAATAGATCAAATAAGGATAAATCAAAATGATATGGTTTAAAAAAACATAAAACATGTATATATTTTATTGGTTGATGATATTACAACCCTATCTCATCTAATATTCTAATTGAGGGATTTTTTGTGGTTTTTATGTGGTTTTTCATTTTATTAATAATTAATATTTTTGAGGTTTCCCAAAGTGCCCCTCTCTTCTCTTATAAAAGGGAACCTCATCCCTCTTATTTTAACACAATTTTTCACCTTCAAGCTCATCCAACCCCTGAACATTACTCTTATAAAATTCCATAGTAAATTTTTGGATATTCCGGTCTTCTCAAAAGTCCAAATCTAGTCCCTCAAGAACAAGTTCAAAGGAGGTGCATCGAGGAAGAGGTAATCTCTTCTACCGATTCTTTTAAGTTTCTTTATTCTTATACTTCCCCTTATTTAGTTGTTTCATTATAAATTAATAACATAATAATAGATAATATAATGATATTTTATTATAAATATAAAACAACCCTTTTTCACCTTCTGCCCATCCTAGGAAAAATGAAATCAGCGTGCGTGCGTACGTACTGCTTACTGTCTCCACGCCGTGGTGTAATATGTTTTTCCACCACCACCCTACCTGGATGGGTATAATGGTGGAAATAAAAACTATATATTATTATTATAACATAATACTTATTCTGATATATTATATCATCCTCTCCAATTCCATTCAATAATTATTGGAACGATATCATCGCTCATGCGTACTTATGGATTACTATCTCCACGATGCGATGAGATTCGTTCTCCATGTTATCCATTCAAGAATGATTATGAAGTCTATATAATAAGTAATAATGAAATATATGACATAATAATGCTACTATATATATATATATATTTCATTTACTTCCATTCAGTTTAATAAGGAAATGAAAATAGCGTTCATGCGTACGTACAACCTACCGTCTCCATGAACGGTGTATTTCATTCCATTTATCGATCCATTATATATATTAATATATTGAATATATATGATAAATAATTCATGTTTTACCTTATTTAAGTAATTAATCATTATTTAACTAATCATATGAAAAAAATTACAAGTCAAAACACATACGATAAATGAAACGATTTTACCCAAACCACTACTTTAAAATGAAATTGAAAAAAGAACGGGTAATATAAAGTCATAAGTGAATCATATTTAATATCATAAATATTATTATGGTTCTGTTACAAGTTAATAATATGCTTAAACCCACTATAAAGGAGTGTCGGATACAGAAATAAGAAATTGGACATAAGGTAAGTGATAATTTTGCAATCTCATTTTTATCCGAGATTGCTTATACGTAAGTATTTTCTGGGGTTAAATTTATCATACAAGTCCATGTTTTCTAAAAATGTTTTTATAAAGTGTTTAATATTCTTCCATGTATGCTTAAATTAATTTTTACCCTTTTTTAGTTTTATCACATTGTATGGAAGGAATCTTTCTTTTGTTTACCATACAAGGTACTTTTTGACTTTTCAGACAAAAGAATGAGGAGAATGTTTTTTTTAAATTATACGACAAGAATGGATTTTTACAGTTTCATAACTCCTTATTTCCATGAAGAATCCTCTAAATTATTTCATTATTATTTCCAATGAAATAAATTTAATTTAAAATTGCATGGCCTTTTGAGAATAGAATATGGTTTTGAAGATGAAAGGATATTTTCCTCAAGAATTCATTTCATGTTTTTATTCAAAACTATTTTCCATCTAAGATTAATTTTTTAATATGGTTATGTTTAAAGTTTAATGTATCT
The DNA here is from genome assembly GCA_963277665.1 of Viscum album. Classification (NCBI taxonomy): domain Eukaryota; kingdom Viridiplantae; phylum Streptophyta; class Magnoliopsida; order Santalales; family Viscaceae; genus Viscum; species Viscum album. The sequence goes on along the minus strand of OY728152.1, from coordinate 1,359,737,140 downwards.
ATTATTTAAATGGATTGATTATTCTTATGATGAAATGATATCCATTTGTTTTATATAGATTAGGTTATGATGGGATGATGTTTATGAAAACCATTTTATTCATTGGGTTGTGAAGAATAATTTATGTTTATTTTGTCACACACAAAAGAATAATTTCATTAAGAGATGATTGGGACCAATATATCCCTCTAATGCATTATGTACAGATTTATATCTCATGAGGTAGACATAGATGGAACGAAAAGTAAATTCGGTTCTGTAATACAGGGCTGGAATGACAAGTAAACCCGGTTCAGTAATGGACTTTGTCCACTATGATGGTATTTACAGCAATGCCTTGGATACTATGGAAATAAAAACATGTGACTAATGGTTTGAAAAAATTACATGTTTTATTCCCATTATATTTTATCATGATTGATGTTCTTTTATGATCCATGCCATACGTACTTCCAAGATTTATTTCACAACTAAATATTTTTAGGTTTAAACTTTATGTTCATGTTTTTAAGTTGAAATGTATATAGATTGTTTTATTTTCTCCATTCGTACGCTTACTAAGAGTTTGAGCTTTCCATTTATATGTTTTATTTTCCCTAGGATAAAAATAAAGGTTTTAGGTAAGAAAAAAAAGGGGAATATCTTTACGGGAGATGTTGAAGATCTTTTACCATGATTAGAAGATTATGTTCTGAGTTTCCAAAGGCACTTAACTATTACTGTATTTGAGTCTGTTTTTGTTATGTGTAAAGTATTCCAAAAATGTAATGTAATGTCCATGTATGTTAATCATGGGTATGTACAATTGGTATCAGAGGAAAGGTTTAGTTAACCTTTGGAAACTAGGATGTGAAATCTTTAGTGAGATCCCCAGAGATATTTCTAAGGTATGTATAGGGATGTCCCTAAGGTTAAGTATAAGTATAGGTTATAGTCCTAGAATTATTATAACAATCATGAATATCCTAGGATTAATCCTAATATGTTAGATATTGAAACTACTCCCCTTGATTATTTTGTTTTCCTAGTATGATTTTTTCCTCTCACAAAATTCCTTTTGGGTTTTAGAAAATGGCTAGAAACAAGAAGATTCATGTTAATGGGGAATATGATGGACAATGGAATGATATTCTTCATTATCAAGCAAATGAAATAGGATTTGGAAGGAGAAACATCGTTATTATAATCCGAAATCTCATAATATGATCAATAATCTCAACTTTGGTAAGTTTCCTGACTCAGATAATAAGAGAAAGATGGAGTTTCATGATGATCATAGAGGAATTAAAGTCCAATTTCACTCATGTAAATCATGTGGGAAGAAGCATCAAGGATAATGTTTCAAAGGAACTGGAAGATGCTTTGGGTTTGGAAAAGAAGGACACAAATCCAGTTATTGCAATGAAAAGGGTTTAGTTAACACAATGGACAAGGATAATGGTATTTCTAAGACATGAACAATGGTTAAATGTTTTAAATGTGTAATGTATGGGCACTATGAAAACCAATTCCCTAAGGAAAAAGCTCATGAAGAGAATCACCATGGTCGTATGGGAAGTATTTATGTTTATGATGATGAAGAGACTACGAATGATATATGAGATGAAAGAAGTGTTGAGGAATAAAATAATGAAGCTCAGTCAATGGTTTAAGAAGTTAGTGGGATGATTTTATGTTTATCAAGAGTAATGTTGTATTGGTAATTTAATGGTACTATGGAATAATGAAAAATCTAAGGATTGTTACACTATTGTTTTTCCTAAAGTATTTGAAAGTATATGTTAAATGGTACCGGTAACCATGAAAGATTATTCAGATATTTTGGGAAAGAAGATAATATGCACATAATGAAGGGATAAGGAGATAATGAGATGTTTTATAGTATTAATGAGATCATGACTGATAAAAGGACAAAGAGATATCATGGTTTGAGTATATAGAATTTTTGGGATTTTGGTATGTTGAAAAAGTTAAGTTTTGACAGAATTAATATTTTCCCTAAGGTTCTTATGGTAATTCATGTTTCATGAATACATGATTAAGGTATTAACATGTTTGAAATGTGACCAAAAAGATATATCTTATGATATATGGGGGATAAATGATAGTATTTTCATGCTTTTTATATGACCTTTCCCGTAATCATTTTCTTTATACTATGAGATTGGAAAAAAATATTTTGGTTAAGCCTAAATATTGGAATGGATTATGTTGGAAATCAGATAGTACTGTTTAAGGCTATAAATTTTGGATATTATTTTTGGAATGTTTTAATAGTATAGTTTTATAAAAAGGACAACCTGTAGGATGAGCGACAACCTTTCGCGTCAGACAAGGATGCGTGAATTGAACCCACAACCGATGTGCAATAGACCTTTATCGCCTATCACTGGCCTACATGAAGTCCTTGGATAATAGAAATTAGTTTTATTTTATTAAGCAGCGAGATAGATGAAGTATAAGTCCATTTTTGGAATCATATATGGTTAATCTCACCATAGATGGAATTATGTATATTTAATAATTTGTGAATTTTTTTCTGATAATGACAGATGGAATGAGCTAACATTCAATCAAGTAATATGCTAACATTTCAAGAAGGAAGAATTCAAAATAATATCTTTAAATAAGAGATAAAGTGGAAATTGTTCATGGAATGACCAATAATGATATTACACTAAAATCAAGTAAGTATTTCTCCTTATGAAAAAATTCATCAATATTAGGGAAATGATATTGAAAACAAAAAATGTTGTCCTATTACCCTCATATCTGTTGAATTAGATGGTACCTTAGATCATCATAAATTTATGGCTTTGTGATTGTTGGATTTTTCATAGCCATGTTTTCTACCACTCTCTATCAGAACTTGATGGTTAGTGTTCTCTTCCATATCCATATTTTCACCTATGTTCTCCTATGTGGAAACCCAGTGATGAGTTAATTTGGGTAACCGTTATGTTTCATACTTTAGTTTTTAAAATTAATTTTTAGTATTTGTTTTTACAATGTTGTTTTCTATGAAATAAACTTTAAAGTAGTAAGCGATTTATATCCCTGACAAATTTCGTGGGTAAAATTTATTTTAAGGGAGGTAGAATATAACACCCCATGATTTTATTGGAAATATTTTTTTTAATTACATTGATCTCTTGTTTTGTAGGCTACACTAAGATTACATTGCACTATACGCAACACCTTATTATCTTTTAGTATATACAAACACTATTCTTGGCTTGTGTTGCACGCAAGAGCGACCTTCCTCGATAGCTTGTGTGGTACGCAATACCGAGTTTAAATAAACAATGATATATTATAATATTATTATGAACTAGCTATTATGAATAATATTAAACACATTTTTAATTTTACAACATTATAATTCATCTTACACATTTTCTATAACATGATATGAGAACAAAATTAATTTTTCGGATAAAAGATTTCTTTTTTAAAAAAATGTAGTTTTGTCGTCTTTTGATGGACCACCCATTTTAAATCCAATTTCTGACAAGTTTAAAAGTTAAATTTGACAAATTAAACTCCTTATATTGAATTAGGATATAATTTTTTTTGTAAGATATATTATTTACATTATTCTGATAACCTTCACATTTTGATGAATAGTAAACATACGGTTAATTATAATTAAAAAAACATTTTCATCAAGATAATTTATATAGTAAAATTATAATATTTAGTAGTTTAAAGTATAAATAGAATATATTTTTACCATTTAATATAACTTATGTCATTATCATTTATTTTACATTTAATTCATAGGTAAAAACATTTCAATTTTTTGCAATGTTTTTAATTTTAAAACCCATTTACTCAACAATGGGATTAATTTTAAAATAAATAATGCAACTTATGTGATTTGAATTTGAAAAATGGATTCCATATTTGGAATCTATAGTTACAAATTATGTTAATATGATACTTTTTATTTTTAGGCATTATAAATAGTAACTACGGTAAATTTTATTTACTACAGTTAAAGGTAAATCAGGTAATTAGGGGTAAAAATAATATTATAAAATTACACTAACACTTTTATTAATATAATTTTATGATTATATAGATTTCTAAAATATACTTGGGTCAAAATTGTATCTTTTGGAACCAACTTGGATTTGATAATCACCGTCAATTTATTTTATTTAAAGAAAGTGAAATATGTCTCACTCAAACTTTAATAATTAAAGTATTTTTAATATACGGTTATACATAATATAATTTAGAATATAAATACTAATTTTAAAGATATATTGTTTTTATTCATCATTGTATTTTATTTGTGATTTTTAAGATGTATATAATTACTTCAATAGATTATACATTAATGATGCAGAAAATATTTATTTAGTGAAAAATCGATAATATAGTTTTTATTAAAATACTAATACCAATAAAAATGACAAGAAACTTGACCAAAATTTATTGGTAGAGTATATTGATACACTAATAATTTACCAGTCGAATTGTTGACCATCTGGAGCCTTATAAAAGCAATTATGAAACTTATATTTTTTTAATTTAAATGATGCGAAAGTTGTCACCGTCATAATTTAATAAATATAAAAATTTAAATATTGTGATTTTAAGATGTTAAATTATTTTAAAAGTATTATTATGGAATATATTAGATTTATATTAATCATATTATTTTATTTTTAATTTCTTTGAAAAAAATAAGTATATTAAATAATTATACAAAAATGTTTTAGTAATTATTTTATTATGTGAAATATCAAATAAATGGTTTTAAAAATATTAAACTAAATATTTTATAAAAATTACATATTATTAAATTGTTTAATAATCACAAAAATATTTAAAAATTAGAAATTTAAAATTATATTGTTTATAACGTAATAATGTACATAATTATGTAAAATTTACAACACATAAGTATTTATAACAATTTAAAAAATATAATATTATTACCGCAAATAAAATTAAATAGATTAAATAAGGATAAATCAAAATGATAAGGTTTAAAATAAACATAAAACATGTCTAAATTTTAATGGTTGATTAGATTAAAATTCTATATCATATCATATTCTAATTGAGTAATTTTTGATGGTTTTTAAGTGGGGTCTCATTTTATTATTAATTAATATTTTTGAGGTTTCTAAAAGTGCCCCTCTCTTCTAATATAAAAGGGCACCTCATCCCTCTCCTCTTCACACAATTTTGATCCTTCAAGCTCAGAAATCCCCTTACCATTAGTCTTTTTAACTTCCCTAGTAACATTATGGTGATTCTAGTCATCTCAAAAGACCAACTCTAGTCCTTCAAGAAGAAGTTCAAAGGAGGTGCGTCGAGAAAGAGGTAATCTCTTTTAACGATTCTTTAAAGTTTCTTTAATCTTCTACTTCATCTTCTTTAGTTGTTTCATTATAAAGTAATAACATAAGTATAAATAATTGAAATATATGTTATTATATATATTAAACTGCCCTATTTCACCTTTTTTCCATCCTACAAAAAATGAAATCACCGCGCGTGCGTACGTACGGCTTACCGTCTCCACGCCGTAGTGTAATCTTTTTTTCCACCACCACCATACTTGGATGAGTATAATGGTGGAAATAATAACTATATATTATTATTATAACATAATAGTAATTCTGATATATTATATCATCCACTTCAATTCCATTCAATAATTATGGGAATGATATCATCGCTCATGCGTACGTACAGATTATCGTCTCCACGATGTGATGAGATTCATTTTCCATGTTAACCATTAAAGAATGACTATAAAGTATATATAATAAGTAATCATGAAATATATGAAATAATAATTCTACTGTATTTATGTATATATATATATATGTAATTTACTTCCATTGAATTTAATAAGAAAAAAAACAGCATTCACACGTACATACGACCTACGGTCTCTATGAATGGTGTAATTAATTCCATTTATCGATAGATTATATATATTAATATATTGAAAATATATGATATATAAATCATGTTTTACCTTTTGGAAGTAATTAATAATTATCTAAGAAATAATATGAAAAAATTACTAGTCAAAACACTTACGATAAATGAAACGATTTTACCCAAAATGCTGCTTTAATATGGAATTGACAAAAGAACAGGTAATATAAAGTCATATGTGAATCATATATGATATCATAAATATTATTATGGTTCTGTTACAAGTTAATAATATTTTTAAACCCACTATATAGGATTCTCGGATACGTACAAGAGAAATTGGTCATAAGTTTAGGGATAATTTTGCAATCTCATTTTTATCTGAGATTTCTTATACGTAAGTATTTACTGGGGTTAAATTTATCATACAAGTCCATGTTTTATAAAAATATTTTCATGAAGTGTTTAATATTCATCCTTTTATTTTTTAAAGTCATTTTTACCCTTTGTTGACTTTTACCACATTGTATGGAAGGAATCTTTCTTTTGTTTACCATACAAGGTACTTTTTGACTTTTCCGGCAAAAGTAGGAGTAGAATGTTTTTTTATCTTATACGACATGAACAGATTTTTATAGTTTCATAATACCTTATTTCCATGAATATTACTCTACATTATTTCATTATTATTTTAAACAACATAAATTTATTTTAAAATTTCACGACATTTGGATAATAGAAAATGATTTTGAAGAAGAAAGGATATTTTCATCAAGAATTTATTTCAAGTGTTTATTCTAAAATATTTTCCATCTAAGATTACATTATTTAATATGGTTATGTTTAAAGTATAATGTATCTATTATTTACATGGTTTGACTATTCTTATGATGAAATGACATCCATTTGTTTTATATATATTATGTTATGATGGGACGATGTTTATGAAAAACCATTTTATTCAATGGGTTATGATGAATGATTTATGTTTATTTTGTGGCACATGAAAGAATGATTTCATTATGAGATGTGTGGGGCCTATATCTCCCTCCAATGAGTTGGGTTAATATTTATATATCATGAGATAGACATGGCTAGAATGAAAATTAAATCTGGTTAAGTAATATAGGGATGGAACGACAAGAAAACCCGGTTTAGTAATGGACTTTGTCCACTATGATGGTCTTGGTAGTAATGCCTAGGATACTATGAAAATCATAACATGTACTTAATGGTTTTCCAAAATTAAATGTTTTATTGCCATTCTATTTTATCAATTGATGTTCTTTTATGATCTATTCCTTACGTACTGCCAAGATTTATTTCCCAACTCAAGATTTTGATGTTTAAACTTTATGTTCATGTTTTTATGTTCAAATGTATATGGCTTGTTTTATTTTCTCCATTCTTACCCTTACTAAGAATTTGATATCACCCTTTATATGTTTTCTTTTCCCCGAGATATAAAGAAATGTTTTAGGAAAGAAAACAAAAGGGGAATATCTTTATGGGAGATGTTGAAGATCATTCCCCATGATTAGAAGATTATGTTCCGAGTTTACAATGAAACTGAACTATTACGGTCCTTGGGCTTATGTTTTTATTATGTATTAAGTATTATGCAAAAGTAATGTGACATCTATGTATGTCAAGCTTGGGTCTCTACAGTTGGTATCAGAGGAAAGGTTTAGTTAACCTTTGGAAACTAGGATGTGAAATATTTAGTGAGATCCCTAGACATATTTCTAAGGTATATATAGGGATGTCCCTAAGGTTAAGTACAAGTATAGGTTACAGTCCAGGAATTTTGATAATGATCATGAATAACCTATGATTAAACCTAAGATGTTAGATATTGAATGTACTCCCCTTGATTATTTTGTTTTCCTGGTATGATATTTGCCTCTCACACTATTCCTTTTGGGTTTCAGAAAATGGCTGGAAACAGGAAGATTCATGTTAAAGGAGAATATAATGGAAAATGGAATGATATTCTTCATGATCAAGAAAATAAAATGGGATTTGGAAAAGGAAACATCGTTATTATAATCAGAAATCTCATAATATTATCAATAATCTCAATTTTGGTAAGTTTCCTAACTCTGCTATTAAGAGAAAGGGGGAGCTTCATGATGATCATAGAGGAAAGAATGTCCAATTTCCCTCATGTAAATCATGTGGGAAGAAGCATCAAGGAGAATGTTTCAAAGGAACTGGAATATACTTTGGGTTTGGAAATGAAGGACACAAATCCAGTAATTTCAAAATAAAGGGTTTAGTTAACACAATAGAGAATAATAATGGTATTGCTAAGACATCAATAATGGTTAAATGTTTTAAATGTGTAATGTATGTGCATTATGAAATCCAATTACCCATGGGAAAATCTCATGAAGAGAATCACCATGGTCATATGGGTAGAATTTATGTTGATTTTGATGAAGAGACTACAAATGATCTGTGAGAGGAAAGAAGTATTGAGGAATAAAATGATAAAGCTTGGTGAATGGTTTAAGAAGGCAGTGGAATGATTGAATGTTTATCAAGAGCAATTTTGTATAGGTAATTTAATGTTACTATGGAATAAAGAAACATCTACGGATTGTTACACTATTGTTTTACCTAAATTATTTGAAAGTATATGTTAAATGGTACCGGTAACCATGAAAGGTTATTCAGATATTTCTGGAAAGTAGATGATATGTGCATAATGAAGGGATAGGGATATAATGATATGTTTGATAGTATTAATGAGCTCATAACTTATAAAAGGGAAAAAGTGATATCATGGTTTGAGTATATAGAATTTTTGGATTTTTTGTATATGGAAAGAGTTATGTTTTGACAGAATTCATATTTTCTCTAAGGTTCTATGGTAATTCATGTTTCATGAATACATGATTAAGGTATTAACATGTTTTGAATGTGACCAACAAGATATATCTTATATATATGGGGGATAAATGATGGTATTGACATGATTTTTGTATGAAATTTTTAGTAATCATTTTTTTATACTATGATATTGGACATAAGTATTTTGGATAAGCGTAAAGATTGGAATGGATTAAGTTAGACATTAGACATTACTATTTAAGGCTAGAAATTTTTGATATTATTTATGGAATGTTGTAAGAGTATAGTTTTAGAAAAAAGTACAACCCATAGGACCGGTGACAACCCGTCGTATCAGACAAGGATGCGGGAATCAAACCCACAACCGAAGTGAGACATGCCTTTATCACCTATCACTGGCCTACAGGAAGTCCTTGGTAAGTAGAAATAATTTTTATTTTATTAAGCGGTATGATAGATGAAGTATAAGTCCATTTTTGGAATCATATATGGTTAATCTCACCATAGATGGACATATGTATATTTAATAATTTGTGCTAACCTTTTTGTGATAAAGACAGATGGAATGACCTATCATTCAATTGCATGATATGCTAACATTTCAAGAAGGAAAAATTCAACTTCATTTCTTTAAATAAGAGATAAAGTGGAAATTGTTCATGGAATGACCAATGATGATATTACACTAAAATCAATTAAGTATTTCTCTTTATGAAAAAATTCATCAACTTTAGGGAAATGATCTTGAAAACCATAAATTTTGTCCTATAACCCTAATATCTGATGAATAAGATGGTACATTAGATCATCACAAATTTATGGCTTTGTGATTATGGGATTTTTCATAGCCATGTTCTCAACCACTCTCCATCAGAACTTGATGGTTAGATTTCTCTTCCATATCCATATTTTCACCTATGTTCTCTTATGTGGAAACCCAGTGATGAGTTAATTTGAGTAACCGTTACGTTTCATACATTAGTTTTTAAAATTAAGTTTTAGCATTATTTTTTACAATGTGGGTTTCTATGAAAGAAACTTTCAAGTAGTAAATTCTTTATAACCCTGATGAATTTCGAGGGAGAAATTCATTTTAAGGGGGGGGGGTAGAATGTAACACCCCAGGATTTTATGAGAAATATTCTTCTTAATTACTTTGATTTATTGTGTTGTACGCTACACCAATCTTAGCTTGCAATATACGCAACACTATATTAGCTTTTAGTATATGCAAACACGATTCTTGGATTTTATTGCACGCAAGAGTGACCTTCCTCGATATCTTGCATGGTATGCAATACTGAGATTCACTAACAAATGATATATTATAATATTTTTATGAATTAGCCGTTATGAACAGTATTAACTGCATTTTGAATTTTATAACATTATAATTCATCTTACATATTTTCTAGTTCATGTTATGAGAACAAAATTAATTTTTTGGATAAAAGAATTATTTTTCAAAAAAAAGTTGTTTTGCCGCCTTTTGATGGCGCACCCATTTTAAATAAATTTTTGAAAAGTTTATAAGTGAAATATAACAAATTAAAATTCTTATTTTTAATCAGGATATAAAAATTTACGTTTGTTAAAATTTTGACATTATTCTGATAACCTTCACATTTTGATGAATAGTAAAAATATGCTAAATTATAATTAAACAAAATTTCATCAAGATAATTTATATGGTAAAATTATAATATTTAGTAATTTTAAATTATAAACATAATATATTTTTACCATTTAATATAACTTATTTCATTATCATTAATTTTACATTTAATTCATAACTAAAAACATTTCAATTTTTTGCAATGTTTTAACTTTTAAAACCCATTTACTCAACAGCGGGATTAATTTTAAATTAAATACTGCAACTTATGTGATTTGAATTTGAAAAATGGATTCCATATTTGGAATAAATAGGTCCAAATTATGTTAATATGCTGCTTTTTAGTTTTAGGCATTATAAATAGTAACTACGGTAAATTTAATTTACTACAGTTAAAGGTAAATCAGGTAATTAAGGGTAAAAATAATATTATAAAATTACCCTAACACTTTTATTAATATAATTGTATGATTATATAGCTTCCTAAAATATACTTGGGTTGAAATTGTATCTTTTTTAACCAACTTGGATGTGATTGACACCTTTAATTTTTTTTATTTAAAGAATGTGAAATATGTCTCAATAAAACTTTAATAATTACAGTATTTTTAATATAAGGTTATACATAATATAAATTAGATTATAAATAATAATTTGAAAGATAAAATGTTTTTATTCATCATGATATTTTATTTGTGATTTTTTATAATTATATAGTTACTTCAATAGCTTATACATTAATGATGAAGAAATTATTTATTTAGTGAAAAATCAATAATTTAGTTTTTATTAAAATACTAATATCCATAAAAAGGACCAAAAACTTGACCAAACATTATTTTTCTAGTATATTTATACCCTAAGAATACAAGGGTCTAATTTTTGACCACTTGAAGCCTTATAAAAGAGATTATGACACTTATATTATTTTATTTTAAATGATGTCAAAGTTGTCACCTTCATACTTTAATAAGTATAAAAATTTAAATGTTGTGATTTTAAGATGATAAATCAGAGTAAAAGTATTATTAGGTAAGATATTAGAATTATCTGCATCATATTATTTTATTTTTAATTTCTATGCAACAAATAAGTATATTAAGTAGTTATACAAAAATGATGTAGTAATTATTTTATTAAGAAAAATATCTAATAAATTGTATTAAAAATATTAAAATAAATATTATATGAACAAATTAATGTGATTCGTGAATTTTTTAGATTAATATGACATTTTAGGAATCTATTAAATATTTTTTTCGAATATATCTTCTATTTTTATTTTATTTAAATTCAAATAATTGAATAGTGTAAAAATTGACACTATTGATTTTTCATAAAAATGACATATTATTAAATTGTTTAAAAATCACTAAAATATTTAAAAATTAAAAATTGAAAATTATATGGTTTATAATTTAATAATTTGTCTAATTATGGAAAATTCACAAGACATAAGTATGTATTTATTACAATTTAAATTTTATAATATTATTACCATAAATAAAATTAAATAGATTAAATAAGGATAAATCCAAATGATTCGGTTTAAAATAAATATAAAACAAGTATAACTTTTATTGTTTGATGATATTACAACCCTATATCATCCCATATTTAAATTTAGTGATTTTCGGAGGTTTTTAAGAGGTTTTTCATTTAATTATTAATTAATATTTTTGAGGTATCCAAAAATGCCCCTATCTTCTCTTATAAAAGGGAACCACATCCCTCTCCTCATCACACAATTTTGAGCCTTCAAACTCGTGTAACCTATAATAATTACTCTTATCAACTTCCATAGTAACATTTTGGATATTCTGGTCTTCTCAAAAGACCATATCTAGTCCCTCAAGAACAAGTTCAAAGGAGGTGCGTCGGGGAAGAGGTAATCTCTTCTACCGATTCTTCCAAGTTTCTTTATTATTATACTTTCACTTCATTAGTTGTTTAATTATAAATTAATAACATAAGTATAAAAAATATACTGATATTTTATTATAAATATTAAAATGCCCTATTTCACCTTCTGTCCATCCTAGGAAAAATGAAATCACCGCGCGTGCGTACGTACGACTTACCGTCTCCACGCCGTGGTGTAATATTTTTTTTCCACCACCACCTTAATTGGATGGGTATAATTGTAGAAATAATAACTACATATGATTATTATAACATAATAATAATAATGAGATATTATATCATCCACTCTAATTCCATTCAATAATTATGGGAACGATATCATCGCTCGTGCGTACGTATGGATTACCCTCTCCACGATGCGATGAGATTCATTCTCCATGATAACCATTCAAGAATTATTATAAAGTATATATAATAATTAATAAATAAATATATGACATAATAATTCAACTGTATTTATTTATATATATATGTCATTTACTTCCATTCAATTTAATTAGGAAATGAAAACAGCATTCATGCGTACGTACGACCTACCGTCTCCATGAACGGTGTATTTATTTCCAATTATAGATCGATTATATATATTAATATATTGAATATATATGATATATAACTCATTTTTTACCTTATGTAAGTAATTAATCATGATCTAAGTAATCATATGAAATAAATTACATGTCAAAACACATAAGATAAATGAAACGATTTTACCCAAAACGCTGCTTTAACATGGAATTGACAAAAGAACTGGTAATATAATGTAATAAGTGAATCATATATGATATCATAAATATAATTATGGTTCTGTTATAAGTTAATAACATTTTTAAATCCACTATAAAGGATTCTCAGACACATATAGAAGAAATTGGACATACAGTAAGGGGTAATTTTGCAATCCCATTTTTATCTGAGATTGGTTATACGTAAGTATTTACTGGGGTTAAATTTATCATAAAAGTATATGTTTTATAAAAATGTTTTCATAAAGTGTTTACTAGTATTCCATGTATGTTTAGATTCATTTTTATCCATTTTTTTCTTTTACCACATTGTATGGAATAAATCTTTTGTTTTGTTTACCATACAAGGTACTTTCTGAATTTTCCAGCAAAAGTACGAGGACAATGTTTTTTTAACTTATACTCCATGAACGGATTTTTACAGTTTCATAATCACTTATTTCCATGAAGCCTCCTCTACATTATTTCATGATTATTTTCAATGATATTAATTTATTTTTAAATTTCACGGGGTTTTGAGAATAGAAAATGATTTTGAAGAAGAAAGGATATTTTCATAAAGAATTAATTTCAAGTGTTTATTCAAAACTATTTTCCATATAATATTATATTATTTAATATGGTTATGTTTCAAGTATAATTTCTATATTATTTACATGGTTTGATTATTCTTATGATGAAATGATATCCATTTGTTTTATATGGATTATGTTATGATGGGATGATGTTTATGAAAACCCATTTTATTTATTGGGTTATGATGAATGATTTATGTTTATTTTGTGGCACCCGAAAGAATGATTTCATTATGAGATGGGTGGGACCTATATATACCTCCAATTAATTGGGTAAATATTTATATCTCATTATATATACATGAATGGAATGGAAAGTAAATCTGGTTCAGTAATATAGGGATGGAACGACATGTAAACTTGGTTCAGTAATGGACATTGTCCACTATGAGGGTCTTTGTAGAAATACCTTGGCTACTATGGAAATCATAACATGTGCTTAATGGTGTGAAATAATTACATGTTTTATTCCCATGCTATTTTATCATGATTTCTGTTCGTTTATGATCTATGCCTTACGTACTACCAGGATTTATTTCCCAACTCATGATTTTGATGTTTGCACTTTATGTTCATGTTTTTAAGTTTAAATGTATATGGATTTTTTTATTTTATCCATTCTTACCCTTACTGAGAATTTTACCTGACCCTTTATATGTTTTTGTTTCCCACGGATATAGAGAAAGGTTTTAGGTAAGAAAAAAAAGGGAAATATCTTTACAGGAGATGTTTAAGATCTTTCATAATGATTAGAAGACTATGTTCTGAGTTTCCAAAGACGCTGAATTATTACGGTCCTGGGGCACTGCTTATGTTATGTATTATGTATTCCAAAAAAGTAATGTAACATCCATGTATGTCAAGCTTGGGTCTCTACATTAGTTATCAAAATATTATGACATCAATTTGAAATAATTAACACTTGAAAATCAATGAACCCTTTTAAAATCATTTTTTAAAAGTTGAAAAGTTCCAAATGACATTGTAATATTTAGAATTTTGTGAAAATATTTGCTGTTATTTGATATATAATTTAACCATTTTAAAAATTTTCTTTCAAATTCAGATATACTAATATTTATAACAGGATTAAATGTTTTGGATATATTTTACACATGTAAAAATGAATATATAATTGAAAAAATCCTTAAAATACACTGTAATGTTTTTGAGATATCATAGAGATATATTTTATGTTTTTGAACTAATATATTCCATTTTTAGGAAATAATATTGAAATTAAAAAGAACCCACATATTCAATTATTCTAATTATTGACAAAAAACAAGGATCTTAGAATTTTCAAAATACGATGCATGATTTTTTATAAATCTTCAAGATATTTTTTAGGAATTGGTTTGATAAATTTTTAATGAATTATTTATATAGACAAGTTACAATTTAACCACATATCACATAAATTACCTTGAAAAGGAAAACCTAGTAAAGTTAATAAAACAATTGGATTCATGGTTTGAGATAAAATATTTATAGAATTATTGTCAAATTAAATATTCTATATCTGATTATGATTGTAAAATGAAAAAATTATATAAAATGGAAGCCATATTCCTAATTATTGGATCAAGAAGATGTTTATAGAATCATATGGTGTTTATATGACATTATTTCTATTTGTGATCCCACTATAGATGAAAACATTTAGAAATGAAGTGTGATTTTGTTGTGGTCCCAAGAAAAGGATGTTTAATCAATTTATTAGATGGTAGGTAGGTGGCTACATCTACACCTATTAATGATTTTTATATTGGTTACACATTCCCCTATATAAAATTCAATCTACTTGATTGAATAGAAATTATGTGACCACATGACCACATGGGGGAGTATGCTTGATCACGCCCCTTAAGAACCACAACATTCCTATCACTTGACCAGAAAGATGGTAACAAAAGGACGGGTTCAATAAAGGGACATGGGATATACCATGTTGGGATATTTGATCATATTATTGATTGAACATGGATTTGGAGTCATGTGATATTATCATGACATGTGTTTGAGGAATATTGGGGTGATACATAGAACCCTTAGTTGGAAGATATGTTAGGCCATTTGTAAGGGAAAATGGAGTGCAATATTTCAACATTAAAAATATAATTGGACTCTTATAAACATCCTAGACATAATGGAACCTTTTTTGTTACACGTTTGGAATGTTTATTTAAAAAAATAAAAACATTTCTTTAGAATTAGATTTTTTATAAAATTATTTATTAATTTTCCCATGGATGAATTTTGGTGTTGTAATGAAGTAATTATACCCAATGATTATAAA
Source organism: Viscum album (assembly GCA_963277665.1). NCBI lineage: Eukaryota > Viridiplantae > Streptophyta > Magnoliopsida > Santalales > Viscaceae > Viscum > Viscum album. The sequence continues at coordinate 1,359,721,219 of OY728152.1, read as the reverse complement.
TTAAATTATTATTGGTTACGAATATTATTAATGAAGGGAAATATTAAAAAATACCTACAAATTCACCTTGATATGTTTATTTAATATTATTATAAATTTATAATAATATTAAATTATATTTTGAACGATATTTATTTAAATTAACAATTTAATGTAATGTTATATGAACTAAATTAAAAATATTTGGATATTGATAGTAGTAATTTTTTCTACACAATTATGATTTTGAATTAATTATTGTTGATAATATAGATATTATGGTGAGATTATATTAAGGTTAATGAATTTAATGAAGCAAAATCATTTAAATTAACAATGATATTTTCTTATTAAACGTTGAAAACAATAAATGATAATATAAAATAAATAGTTAATAAAAGAAATTTTAAATATATAAATAATGACATGGGTTAAAAAGTTTTTTTATAATAAAGGAAATGGTAGAGGGTTATTAGTGGGTTTTTATAATGATAAATAACATAAGATTGATCTTAGTCAATTACTTAAATGAAATGTAAAGGCTAAAAAAGAACCTGGTGAAAATAAAATTGTTTATGAAAGGTAAAAAACAATTCATGTTAAGTGGAATATATATATATATATCTAGTATATAGATTTATTAATATAAATAAATATAGATAAAAATAATAAACTCTATATAGCAGGTCATAATGACTGATATTACGAGATATTAAATAAAATAATATAATGAGCATACCAATGATAAAGTGATATCCCATTCATGTTGAAATACCATATCTATTGAGTATGTGTGACTAATTAATATCATAATTTTTTGGGTAATATATGAAATAATGATAATTTGAAAATTATAAATTACAGGCATATAATCATTTTAGTAAACATTTAGATAATCTATAGGAATTATTATAAATATACTGGTGGTACATTAAGTAAATTTAGATGATGTAAATATAGATCATAATTTTGATATTGATATCAACCAATCCATGATATGGATTTCAGAATAACTCGATAACTACCATGTTTAAATCAATCATTATTTGAAAGAGAATAATGAGAGTATTCATTTTAAGTGTTCCTGATATGACTGAGATGATATGAAAAATATTATATAATTTAAGAAATATGTGATTATATTTTAATGAAATTTTATGTACCTTGGATATTGAATAGTGTTGGGAAATGATAATCCAAGAATCTAATAGTGAATTATGACAATGATGAGAATATTCTTTGTGATTCCATACATGTGATGTGTTTTTCTTATGTAGGTAGATATGAGCTACTCATTTTCATGATGTGATCATACCTGATGGTTTACATGGACTGCCTATGGTTTTTGTGTGTGTTTGGAATCCATACTTGTTCTATGTGAGGAAGATAACAATATTTGTGACACAAATTTGTGGATATTCGAGATGAATCTCTATGGTTCGTGGATGTGGGTTTTCTTATTGTAGTGGTGAATTGATCGTAGTCCTCACCCACTCATCTCAGATAAAGGTAGACGATGATATATAAGTAACTCTTTATCCCTCAACATTTTAATAAATTTGATTTTGATGATCGAATTAAAGAAATAACTCTCATTCTTATGTAACTAATTGTTGTGAACATGGGAGGGAAAAATATTTAAAGAAAAAATGAGGTTTTTCTACTATTATGATTTTTTTATTAACAAGGTTTATGTCTAATATATGAGTAATGAATTATTTTATTCCCCGTGATATGGGGTTTGGGTTCTACATCAATGGAACTGGAAATCCCCCAACTAACATATAACATCCAAACAAGGTGACATTACTCCATTTACTGGGTCATTACTCCCTTGACCATATTTGGTGATGTGTGGGTCCCACACTATAATTATAATATCAATACGAGCAATCCAAAGTGAGGTGAATTTAATTTTGTTCAATGAGTTTCTCTATAAGAATGAATCTAATGAAAAACATATACTTTTTAAAACATATGTCACCTAGTATGATTGGTTTGGTCTGTATAGAAAGTTCCCCTATCAGGTACACAATTGTTATCTAGATAATTCACATAGTTTTAATTTTAAATTGGTGTTGGATCACTACCTGGGATGATCGTACTAAGTTTTCTTAATCACCACTACATGATATCTTGTACATTTCATCTCTTGTGGTCTTATAGATTAGAATGTTCCCATGTGTATGTTACCTGTTGACAAATATGGACTATTCACATGGTAGTGGAAAAATAAATGTATTTTCAAAGTCAATCATATTATATTTGACCATTTACAGTTTTCATTATACTTCATGTGTTCTACATGACCTGTTACATTGATGTGTGTCATTTTATACCCAATAAGTTTAATTTTCGGCTGTTATGATATAATTTTATGTTATATTTTTAATTATTTTAAGATATTTATAATTCATGGTTTATAGAGAATAATGTATGAAGATCATGGGATTAATATAGAGGGAATTCATCCCATTTAATTGTATATATACTTCTACACTATTCACTAGCTTTTTGTATATCAGACGTAGGCTTGGGGAGTTAACTTATTGGTGTTGTTAGTTTTATGAGGTGTATCCCGAATAGGTATAGTTTGTAACAATACCTATACATCATCATGATAAGGAACTCATCGCCAAACCATTTCTCAAAGGAGACATGAATAAAATGTTGTCTATATAAGTTCTCCATGCCACCCATATTCACAAATTCCTATAATCTTGGATAATCATTACCAAGACTCGCCCCATAAACCCATTATCCCTCATTAATCATATATGAATATTCACATGGACCAACTCACCAAATACCATGCCAAAAATTATTCATCCAACTTTTTGATTCCACAAACTTTAAAGTTGAAACTACCCATGTTTTGAAACATATAAATTTCCCCTATTTCCTTCTGAATACTCATATCATCCAATTATAATATCAATTTTCATAGAGGAAAATACCCCTCACCTAATACTGTAGTATCATAAAATCATATCAAAACTATTTAAAACTATCTTAAAAAAGTTTTTAAGGGTATTTATCATCTTCCAAAGTCAATTTGGGTTTCTTTTCACACTAGGAATTTCCAAAACACACACCTTCAAACCCAACACGCATATATGTTCAATTATGGAAATATATAAAAACCATAGAATGTTAATCAGGTCTTAACATAATAATTTAGGAAAAAATCATGGAAAGGGGTCACCTAATTTGGTCTTAATACGCAAAAATCTAAAAATATCAAAAATATCCCTCTAAATATTTTATTTGAGATAAGGAAAGAATAAATAGAGGAATAAAACCATGAATGATAATTTTATGAGCTCAAAATTAAATAATAATAATAAAGAAACTAAATGGGATCAACGAGAACATGAAACATGGTTCGGTGAGCTTAGAGAAGTAATTAATAGATCATAGTGATCTGCAAAGTTTGAGTTTGAACTAATAAAAGAAGATAAATGGGCATTTAAAATTGTTTTAAACCAAATAAAAAAATTACAATAGTTATTATAGTACAAAAAACAATGGGTACCCAGTACACTTGCATCAAGTTCCCAGTTCCATGAGTCGTATCCTATACCTATCCACTAAATATATAGTGAGAATATAGGGGCCACTAATATTGGATTTTTCTACATAGAACCCAATAATCAATAATACTATATTTTAGTAGTAGGGACACCACCACCCTACTAAGGTCACCCACAAAATTCCTAAATCAGATATAATTAAACAATTAATGTACTAAAAATAATAGACACCTCTAAATAAACGGTTCATTACAAACTAACCCTACTATATTATAATCTTTGATAACTTTATTAAGTTATCCTCACTAAAAAATTCCAAATACATGGTATTAATATCAAATGTTAACTCCCACATATCCAATTGAGTGTATCTTTGATTCCAGTATACATGAACTATACAAATCACCTTCATTTGAAAAAATAACTCACTATGGTGAACTATGTATTATATATTCTCCTCAAAACATGAATATACTTCTTTCTCAACATACTTGAAGTCCAGTTTTTTCTTGGGGTTAATATAATACTATAAAAGTTAAGCCATAAAAATTACATCAAATGTAGAATAATGTATCAAAGGAAGATAAAGTTTGAATGAAAATGATTTGACCAATTATAAAATATCAAACATGCCGATAAATTGGGATGTAAGATTCTCCTACTACATTAACCTGCGATGCACTAGTCCAGTTTATATAATCAAAAAATATATAGTCACCCATTAAAAATACAAAGTATTTATATATGGTTTGTGTATGATAATTTTTTACTTTTAATGGTTACTAAGAAATTCTTGATAAACTTTACCCTTTCAGGTATCTCTTGTATCAAGCTTGGTCAAATAATTACAGAATCACCCACCTTTAAATAGTATAGAGGTTATAAAGATGATCATTCATATAAATATGTTTATGGGTATATCTCTATCAAATCCTGATAACTATGATTATATTATATCATTTATAAATCCATATAGTTTTTTAATATTCATTGAACTCTAACATGAGATGTAGGAGCATAACCTCAAGAATAATAATAATCCTCTTTTACTATCTATATGTATGTGGGTGATATGTTGTAATTTGCTTCAGAAAGGTACCCATGGAATTTATCAACCCTTAGTAGTAACAAGATATAGAAAACACATCTATATCAAATATAATTATCATAATAAGTATGTATATAAGAAAAATATCATTAAAAAAATCATTCCCCACTCATCCATTGAAGATGCTACATGAATAACAAAGAAGTGTGAGACTTTTATCAACCAGTATTATAAAACTAAAACTATATCCCAATGCATTAATGTATTAATAAGACAAGTGGTAAATTACTTAATCACCTTATCCCACATCCATGAGGAAATTATAGGGGACTAAAGTATGCTCACTTTCATTTTGTGTTATGCCTCTACCCCTTTATTTGTAAGGTATTTAAATTGAAAAATTTTATAAAACCAAAAGAAAAGAATGGGAATAAATGAAGGGGTCATTGGGGAATGAATTAGTGAAGTACATGGTTATCTACTAGGATAATTTCATCAAAGTATACAAGAATATATCCAAGAATCAAGTACACCATAATCCTATAACCATAGTTACATTTAGAGGAAATAAGATCAAACATTATAATCCCATATTTCCAAGACTGATCAAAATACAAATTTTTAAGAATAATGGATTTTCAATATCTGATATAATAAATTAAGTTACACTAAAATTAAAAATTACCCTATAATATATCAATAAAAATTAATGTGTCACACTCTACCTCAAATTATAAGAAAATATAATTCTTTCATAGGTTGTTCCCTTTTAACATCACAACTACCTTTTCCACAATAATGTCTCCATCCCAAAAAAGGGAAGAGAAATATTGGATTCCATATTCCAAGGTGTCATGAACAACACCACCATATCACATAATCCCATGAGCACATGAACCATTATTTTTCAGTTTCAAGCCTTGATGAGGATTCTTCCATTTTACCCAGACACCCATATCCCCTCTCCCATGAGAAGACATGCCAATCTAAAAAGTAGATTGTTGGAAGGATACCTTTTATAGAATTAGTATGACATGCTTCCTTGAACTATAGAAATAGGGAATACAATAGATACATGTAGTTTCATTTGATTTAATAGAGATCTAGATTGATAATGTTTTGACATATAACATTATATGTATCCCATACGTCCTATCCAAGAGTGGAAATGAACATTATCCCACCCTGGGCCTCATCACATGTTCCAACCTAGTAAACATAGATCACCAGAAGGAATTTATCCAGTATGATTTTTATTCCATGGGATCATGTAATGGCCCCGAGTTTCTTACATAAGTTGGTAACACATTTTCTCTTGATGTGTAGGTACATCAGATAGGGTGAATGATATTATGACACAAATTTCTCAGACCTATATGCATTTACATTTAATATGTGTGTGAGTCACTCATCAAATAAATTATTATATAAGTTGGGAATACCACTTTTCTATGTATATAAAGAACATAATTTTCAACCTATCTCTCTACTTAAATTGGTTATGTGTCAAATATTCTATATGATATCTTAAAAAACATTAATCTTTCACTTGTATTTCCTTTTCTCCATCTAATAATGAGAAAATAATGTAAGGAGGAGTAAAAGTTAATACCACATACCCCTTGAACATATAAAAAATTTATTCCAATGTTTGTCCCATTAGATACTATGTCTCATTGTATTTTCACATATTCTACACTTCATAATTTTTATTAAGTAAATTAGCTGCTATGTTTCCCTTCCATAGTGAATATGCCATCTAAAAACATAATACCTAGAGGTTTTCAACCCAACTTATTTGTATGATGTTTATTTTACACAATGAGAAGATGTATCATAAAATCATTTGATCAATATAAAGTAAAAATATATTTTCAAATAGATAATGGAACCAACACTTCGAAACATGGACCAAAAAAGTTAACACTAATTCATGGGGGGAGTGAGGTTTTATAATGGGGTTCCAAATTATGAGATCCATAAGTGACTCAAAACTCCTAATATATTAGAAAAAAAATATTATATAGCCCATGTGAAATCTTTTTAGATAATATAATCCTTACAAAAATTAGGAAAAACGAAAATTGGAGTGTATCCCTGCCTCTATTTCAATTCACAATTTTTTCCCATACATTGATTGGTCCACTTGAAGTTCACACATTTATTTTCCAATCTAGTTATAGGTGTTTCCAAATTGGATAAATATAAATTTAATCATAAATAATAATTATATAGACCAAGATATCTCCCAATCTCAAAATAATTTTTAAGTGTTTCCTAAGAATTCATTACCTTAACCTTATCTAAATTATCCAAGATTATAACCTCTTATTTTCATATATTTTGAATATAAAACTCCCAAATATAAAAATTAAACCTTTTGATCTTAGAATACAGGAAAAATACTCAAATAAAGAAAAATAAAATATATTAATTCTCACTATACAACCTCTAGGTTTGTTAATATACCCAGATATCATAAATAATACTACATTAAAGGAGTACTATTTGGGATTGAAAATATTGTTCATGAGAGCCTTAAGTACCATTATAGAATTCATAAAGTTGAATTAAATAACTATAAAATATTATAGTTTCTACATTTTTCCAAATACAATCCATGGTATATCCTTTTATTAACTCAATGTTGATGGTAACCTAACCATATATCAATTTATAGAATCATATGGTTCCCCTCAAGAGATCGAATAAATCCTCTATCTATGGAATCTGATTCCTTTATTTCATGGTATCCTTATTTTTTGCAACATATTCAATGAATAATATCAAGCTATCAGAACCTTTCTTGACTAATAATAAATGATCATTCTAAATATAATAACTTCTACATATATATAATTTTTTCTCAAGGTTATTAAGTTCAATATTAACCACTCTCAAATTGATCGATTCCATATGAGAAGAGGGTATTGATATGGGATCAGAACTATGAATACAAACAATGGGGATATTAATATTTATATTAGAAATGAAAACATTGATTTTTTAGAAATATCATCCTTGAAGTGGTCTAATTCTCAGATAGAAATAGGGTAAAATCACCATATTACCCTCAAAATCCCTATTGACCATCTATTCTGGATTGATCCCAAATACCTCAAGTCATGTCTAGTTCAACATGATTTAAAATACAATTCTTCACACCCATTAATGAATGAAAATGATAAAAAAACATCAATTATAATCAAATAATTCCTTAAATCACATCATTTAATCAATACCAAGCATGACTTCAATGTTATAAAAATATAATACAAATAAATTTCATATGTGAATAATTTCCACAAAAACTATGTAAAACACAATTAACGTCATTTCATAATCTAATCACATTCTTAGTAGAGTGTTTATGGTTACTTAACTAGAATATTATTCCAATAAAATCCCAAAACCATCCATCAAATGAGATAAAATTAAAGAATGTATTTCCTTTATATCAGACAAGGAATCAGAAAATGTTTAGTTAACTAAAATTTTCATATAGATATAATTATCCCCTTGATCATGTCAGTTGGAACCTATTTTAGTGTATAATGCTAACTTGTTCTAGATCTATGACATTTCTTTTGGGACTGTTGATATATTTAAGGTATTAGACCCCAACGAATCAGATTATACTATACTTAAAAGTCCCTATCCACATCAATTCCTTAATCCAATTGATAAACCCCTAATATTTGTCTAAGATAATCCATATAACAAGAAATTTGATGTTTTAGTATATCTAAATCCTCAACTTGAACCTTGCTACGTCATCCCCAAATAATAATATTGTAAATTCATCATACTTTCCTAATCATGGCACCACTTTGACATATTTAATTAGTTGAACATACTTGAAATTTCTTCACACAGTACAATAGTATTTCTATATCTAATTATAAATGAGGAAGTGAATAACATTGATTTTTAAAAAACATTTCTCACTCCACCGTATCATATCTCATTGTCTCTCCTCTTCCTAAAAGTTGAAGCACTTTCATTCAGTCTGTTATAAAGTTGAAACATTCCTATGCCACCATTCTTCATAAGAACCATTTGGTGTTGAGAACCATGTGGACAACCACAAAATAATATATTGTGTTATATATCCTTTCGTAATATATATAGGTTTTATACAGGAAAATATCAATACTAATATCTTCTTGGGCATCATTCACAGCTAGTTTTTGTGAAAACCATAATAAATATTAGAATTAGGAAGCATAATATGCCACTGTGGACCCTCTACAATTTAAATACTTAATATATTAACCCCATTCCAAATTAAGTGTATCCAAAAACAAATCCACAAATAATTGATCCATTAAGGAATAACATGTTATACCCTCATACCTCATATCCCCACAAATTACCCCCACTAATGTATCAAAGGAATCTGAAATATAATGGATTCCATCCCCTCCTAGTTATTTTTGAGTATCTCAACAAAATAAAATATGATATGGATTATATTGATGTTTTCATGTGCATGATGAAGAACTATCATGACTTAAAATTATGGATGATAATATATCTGAATGTCCTATGGCGGATGTTCCATATAGTGACTTCATCAATGTGCATGCCTCAAAATCCAACTAGCACTTTACAAAACACCCCTCTCTATAGAGGATCAATCAGAAGAGATATGGGTATATCCTAAGGAAAAATATATACTCTTAAATTTTTAGTTATAATATTTATTTTAGGTGCATTATTATTACTTTTCTATTCTTATCAATGTGATTTCATTGAGGATATATTTTTTTAAAGGTCAAATTACAGATTTGGAATATTTTATAACACTTCTGAATCCCGGAATATTTAAATAGAGGAATGTGCAATTTCATTTAGTATTGAAAAAAATCTTATAAATAAACACACTAAATTTTTAAATACAACTCATATACGAAGAAAAATAAACTGAGAAGAAAAAATTGACACCTCCTTCAAGAAATAAAAGAAGACACAACCTTACCACTCAAAAATGATTTAGGTTCACAATACACGTAGATAAGAATATCATAGATATCTGAAATTGATTATGAAAAACCATGTAATATTAATAATAGATAAATTTAATTCCTTATAAATACTGATGAATTATATTTCATTGATTTTTTATTAATGATATTAATAAAAGGTAACTTACAGTCAAAAAATATTTTTGTTATAACTAGTTTGAGTTTCATGCATTATATAGTTTTATTTAAAAGTAAAATTTTAAAAAAATATAATTTTAATTTTATAAAAGGATATAATTTTTGATATATTAAATTGAAAAAAAAATTAGATTTTTTTTCATTGTAAATTTTATAAAATAGTTTTTTTATTGAATTGTAGAAAATAATGATTTTTAAGAAAACTATATTTTATTTTCAAGTATTTAAAAAGTCTATTTTTTTGATTTCATTTAAAATTAAATATGTTTATTTTACTTATATAAAATAAATTTATTTCATTTGGACAAAAAGTATTCATGAATTTGATATGTAAATATTTTTATACATAAAAAGGCAAATATCCAAGAAACCATTTTTCATCACAATACATGTTCTGATTTTAAAAGTAATTTTTCTACATTTAGAGACACAAATAATACAAATTGACTTCATATTTTGAATTCAATGTTTCAGGATTGGTAAATAGGTTAACCTAATTTTTTTATTAGGAATAATAACATTGGTAAATGTCTAGTAACCTTTTTAAGAGTCAAAATGACTTAATAGTGTTAAAACTCAATCGATAGGGGCCAAAAAGACCTGAAAACTTATATAAATACTATTTTATGGTCATTGTTTTACCCAATATAATATAATATTATAAAATGGAAAATTTTTTATCCACATGTATTGATAAAGAAAAAATGAAATATTTTTTATCTTTTGAAGACAAATAAAATTGTGTCCTCTCCCTCACTTATAATAAGGAACCTCCTCTCCTCTATTATCAAAATTTTAATATTCTATTATCATTGAGAATAAATTCCAAAATAATTTATAAATTAACTCAAAATTTCAAATATGTCCTTATTTTATTATAATATTATTTTTATGAATACTTTAGGTATAATGATTTGGAAGATTTCAGAAGAAGAGGCATAATTCTTAATTGGGTGTTCAAATTTTTATTTTTTCATTTACCTAATTCATACTAATAATAACCATTGTGATATAATAAAATAATTATATCACATATAATGAAATTTTATTTCGTTTATGGTATAACCCTTTTTCATCTACTTATTAATCTAATTAGCAAAAAATACATTTTTATGAATACATGCAGACTACTGGATCACGAGAGGATGTATTTAATTTTTTTATCTCTAAATCTTATGGATAGCCATAATAAAGGAAAAAATGATATTATATGTTATATATGACATAAATTTTAATTTTTAATGTCTTATAAATATAAATTTTTTTTCTTTACCATCCAAAAAATATAAAAAACATCACTCTTGTGTATGTGGAAACAACTACTTCACAAACTAATATATTCTATCTCTCATCACCACATCAAATGCATGGTATATATAGGTTAATTTAAAGGAATAATTTTGATATTATTATTATTTTTAAATAAAAAATTATTTTTCAATTAATTCATTCATTTTCACTAAAAAATACAAATATAACTCTTATGTACATAAAAACTACCTCCTGCATGCTGTATCATAATTCAATTTCCGTATCCCTGAGACATTATTTAATTTAAGCGTATAATTATCATATAAAAATGATTATAATAACATTAATATGAATCAAGAAATGATATAATCATGACCAACTTGACCATATTCAACCCACAGATGTCATTTTAGACTTATGAACAAAGAATTAGAAAAATATTTGATGTAAACTTTATCAATTAAGTGATTAAGTAGGCCATTGTTATATGTGAAATAATAGGAATAATAAAAATATAATTAAATAGAAAAATATTCAAAATCAATTAAAAAAACCTTAACTTTGTTATTCAGAAATATAAATAATATATGTGACATTTATAACTTTTTTTTTAAAATTATGGAGGTAGTATCTATTATATTAAAAACAAGAAAAGTAAAAGCACAAAATAAAGTTGGGTTCATGTAGATATAACAGAAAATGTCCAATGAAAAAAAAACTAAACTATCTATTTCAGTATCCTTTCACCAGGTTTTATTTCATCCACCTGGATTTCATTCTAGTTAACTATTCTATGTCCAGGACACTAACATCTACCACAAAACATACTTAAAGGTAGAGATCTCTACCTTTCAAGTTCGTTTTCTGCATCAATTCTATCAGAGTCCAAGCTATCATCAAGGTAAACTTTTAAAATTTTAGGAGAGGAATTCCTAGACCTGTATCCTTCTACTTCTATTGACCCAAGTGGTTATATATGAATCATATCAGAAGTACCAATGTTGGAATCCTGTAATTTAATATCACAGTTAATATTATATTTAGAAAAAATAGATGGTTTACCATAGTTTAGTGAATCAAGAACCACTATAGAATCAACCAGGGCCTTTGTCTTATCTTAAGAAACAAGATATAATCCCTCCACATCTACAAGGGGTTTTTGAGAAGCATTTTTCAATCCATATAAAGAACTTTCCATAGGTTAATCAAATTTTCTAGTACTGGGAGTAAGCACTTCTGTTAGATGTAAGTCCCTTGGACTAGGTTGGCCAATTTTAATGATCACTAGAGAGTCAGATTCCAATATTTTCTTTCCCTTTCAACTTCCAAAAATATCCATCCATTCTTGTGACAGTTTTTCATCAACATGGTTCTAAATATTTTCTTCAGTTACCTATTCAACCATCATCTCACTCTCGCTACTTGTAAGTATAGGATCCATTTGAGTCATCTTTGAGTTAGTATTTCTCTCTTTTCTACAACTATAAACATCATTCACATTAGCTTATTTAATGAATATTTCAGCCCAAGATTTTGGTGTATATGGAGAATTAAGGACATTATAAAATGATAAGTCGCTTGGTAGGAAAAACCTGTAATCTAACACTCACTTATATACATCAGCTATTACATATAACTATTCTTCCATCTTCTGTTTGATAATTTTAGTAGCAATACCATCATGGATATAAACATCATTAACATTTGGAAACTGGTTCATCTAAGGAGAAACCTAAAAAGTTGAGTCTTTATACATCTTATGGTAGTTATTCCAATAATATCCACTCCTAGAGTAGAAGCAATAGATTTTAGATCAACAAAATTTAGTTGATTCATGAACAGTAACGTTATAGACCCTATATAATTTTTGGGGGTTTCTCTTACATAATATTCAATTCAATAATATCATTATCAGTTTCAAACATTCCATTGTCAACTAGTTCTGAGCCAATTTCTACCTCTAATAAGATCCCAGTGAAGAGGATAAATCTTTCCACTTACATTTTATTATCAATTTCAATCAGAATACATATTGACATAGAAATATCATAGATAATTTTTAGATGATTAAGTATCCAATTCAACCCATATAACCTTACCCAAATTTGAGTAGAGGTACAACCTACCTCAAATGGGTTGAATTTTATATCCCATTAGCAGAGATGAATAATACATGGTTTGAGATAATTTGATGTAAAACTGCAGGACCAAAACATTATCTCATTAGAGGGGGAAATAATGTGGAAGAATTTAGTTCCTAAAAAGATGCATTTCCAAGTTCAAAAAACCAAAAATCAATGAAATACACTTCATCATTTCATCTAATTTCAGAGGTTGAGAACCTTTTGGGAGAAATAGGAAATCAATAATAGAGTTCTCACCTATTTTCATTCACTCAAAGAAAGATTTTTGATCTGCATTGATAGGCATAACCTTTATATTTTTTCAAATGAAAGAATCATCATTCCCTTGAAGATGTTGAAGGGTCACTTCTCCGTGAATCCCTTGTGATCAGCATCTCCACCTCATGCATGAGGTCGATGATCCATCACGGACCTAGGGAAGCGATCAGAATAGAATCTCATAGGTTTAAGATAACAATCACCCAGGAAATTAGAGAAATGGAATGAACCATAAGAGTAGGAAACTCTAATCACCCACTATTTTAGAGAGATGAGCTCTCATAGTTTCTCACTCATCATGACCCCTCCACAAAACGTACTTGAGTTAAATGATTTTCTATAATAAATCTTAGTTTTAGAATTTTTGAAATATTTATTTATAACTTTTTCCTCCATTTTCATATTTTCTAATGTATGTAAGATATTTAAATAAATAAATTAAAAACACCATCTTACCTATCCTTTTAATTTATTATAGTGTTCATCGAATGGATCCTTTATGAATATTTCATAGGGAATATTTTACATTCTTAAAAATTAAAAAAGGATTGTTTTTCAAATTATAGGATGTTAATGTATTTTGTAACCAATAAAACCATTATATGATATTTATATTAATTTAAATTCTTCCAATTTTTTTTTCCAAAAATCCTTTTTCCATTTATTCCGAGTATTTTACTTATTAAGAGACAAGTTTAAAGGAATGAGATATATCAATATCAAAAAATGTTTTACTTTTGGGTTCAGAAGAACATTTTTTGAGTTTAATGATGTAAATGAAATATTTTATAAGTTTTATGCATGTTATAGAGCTTTTCAATTGTTTATGATGAAGGGGGATCCGAATATTTCTCTCTAATGCATTGAGTAATGAGTATGATCCCTAAAAAATTATATTGTAATTAACCAAGTTGGTGATTCAATTTTTAACAGTTCATGTAAGGGTTTTATGGTGATGAAATACCAATGTACATATATGACTTTATTATGATTGAAAATGACTTTTCATGTATATATTTTGTTTTTATAAAGAAAGATAATGATATTTTATTTAAATTAATTATTATTCAACTTAAGGGTAAAAGTTTTTGTATTTTATTTTTTAGGGGTTATCATTTTTTTTATAAATCCCCCATGAATTTTATTTTGTGATTAAATTTTATATTAAAGTGTTTTTTGTTTTTTTTGTAAAAAAATAATTTTATGTGTGAGTAAATTATTATTTGAGATAAAGGTTTATTAGGTTAAAGGAAAACTATCTAATATGATATCATGTTTTTTTAATGGTCTAAAAAATTTCTTTTCTTATTTTTATATTCCAATTATTTTTATTTTTTTCATACCATGTTTTCAAATGGGTTTTCACAAGGTTAAAGAATTTGTAAGAATAATGGTTATGTTATGTTAAAAATCGTGAGGATTTTTTCTGAAAAAACATTTGTTTTATTTTATAGGTCTTGTATTGAGAAAAATGGGCATTAGGTGGAAGTGACTACTTTTAAATGAATGGTTTTGTTATATAATAATTATGAACTAATTATCTTAAACTATTTAACTGAAATGGTATTCTGGAACATAAGAAGATGATTTTTTTAAATAATATAATGTTTTGAAAAATGATTAGGCCTTTATAGGTAACATTAGAGTAGGGAATATATAATTTTAAAGGGTTGGGATAATATAATTAATTTATGTTATTATTATTTTTATTTATTATTATCATTTTATATAATTTTAAGATTATTATGTTTCTTTATGTAGTATATATCTATTTTGAAAATTTTTCCATAGAGTAAACAAGGATTCATAATTTGGAAAGCACCCTGAGGGATATATCCTTTCAAATTAATGACATGTAATGGTTCAAATTTGAAAAAAGAAGTTTGTAATTATGATGGATTAGAATAAGCATTCTATTAATAGTGGTGGAATCCATGTTAGAGAGAAACCACATTCATTATCGAGTAATTTATATATAGTATATAATTTTATAAAATAAAAACCGATGTTATTTAGATGATCTTCTAACATAGTGGTAGTTTAGGGAAGGGTTAAATATTTATAAATGATATTTAAATTCATGGGTTTTTTGGGGAATAAAAATTAAATTCTATATATTTATCATTTTTATGGTGAAGACGATCATTGGTTGTTAATGGTAACGAATAATATGGAAAGATAAGAAATTAATGCATTATAATGGGATGAATTTAAGTATATTTTCCTTGAGAAATATTTTTATAATGATATATGAAATATGATAGAATATAAATTATTATAATTTATGAATAATGAATAACATTTAGTGGTTGTATAGGAATAAAGATTCACCTGATTGGAAATGTACACACTAAAATGTATCAATTATCTTGATAGTAAAATTAATCAGTTTTACATAGGATTCAAGCTAAGATATAGAAAGGAATTGTATTATCATGAATTTTAATTTTATGAGATACTTGTTTGATGTTATTTTAAGGTATGAATAGAGTTCTATGTTGATCATGTGTTCTATGACAATAATTAGAAAAAGTGGCATAAGTGGAAGGCAATAGGGAAACATCAATCAAGGAAATGAAAAGGTAAGTAACTAAAGTTTACATATTGTGTTAAGTGTGTTATAAATTACCCTGAGAAATTTATTATAATATATAATAAGTTTTTTGAATTTTTTATGTTTGTACATGTGGATCATGACTAGAAATAAAAGTATCATTGTAATGATCAGAAAAATATTGAAATGTCGATAGTCAGATGTTTTAATTGTAATGTGTGAGGTCATTAGATGATTATATTTATAAATATAGAAATATAGGATGTTTTGTATCAGGATAATTAGATGAAATGTGTGTTTATAACCTTTTTGAATACTTTTTTAGATATTGGACCATCCATTGATGGGTTTTCAGACACATTACTTGCTTTTAAATATTTTCCAATGTTTTGTTTGATTTGGGGTATAGAACTTATTTCATCTCTGAAAAGTAATCTTATAAATTATAAATTTAAACTGAATAAATAAATATAGATTTTTTAACTAAGACACTATTAACAGTACTGTGGAAATATTAAATTATATGAATGTTCTTATTTTTTATGTGGAAAGGATTTACCTACAATTTTTTTTTTCTGTTATTGAGTTTTAGGATATTCATGGTAAGGATTGAATTTATATTTATCATGTTAAAATATTTTGTAGAGATAATTAAGTTTTTTATAATGAGTTTCATTTGTTTTTCATGAATGTATTTATACCTTTTATAACATGTCAAGAATATGGGAAAATGATTAAATATAGAAGTGAATGTTATCTTGTACATATTTTTGAGAAAATATAAGCTCTTAAAATTGGTGATATTATTTTAGTAAATGAATACGTGGATATATTTATTATAGGTTTTAGGTGTAGAGGAAGCATGCGATGGGTGGTTCCCAAAATTAATTTTTTTCATAAGAAATGATCAATCCAATATCTATTGGAAGATGAATGCCATGATTCATAAAATTGAGTCAAAGAAATAGAAAAATAATAATTGTTCTAGAACTAAGTGAGAAAGATCAACACATATTGTTTTTAATTAATTTAATTAGATAAATAAGTACCTATAAATAATTATTTCATTATTGATGTTTCCAGTGACAGGTCTTCAGTGCACCATCATTGTGTTGTAAAAACAAAGTGTAGATTTCCTCTAGTGGTGATCCAAATGGGTTCCACAAATCTCCAGACATCATTGAAGGAGTTTCTAGGTTCTAGCATAGAATTTCCCTATGCTTGGGTTGTTCACGTTTTACTGCCTAATGAAAAAATTCCATATTGTTCTCCTAGATTTGGTGGAGCTGGAATGGTATCGGTTCTTGAGAGTGTTGTTGGAGAATAGAGATCTCTAGTCCTGAGTGGATTTTCTCCAAATCCATTGGGCTCAAAAAAAATATTCTAATAAGAAAATAACATAATTGGGTATTTGGATTTATAGGGTTGAAATAAAATAATTGCACAAGTGAAATTATTATTTATTTAATCCAAGTAAAACTCCATGTCTAATAATAATAGTAATATTATTATTTATCAATATGCACCATTGTTATGAATTTAAATTAAGTATTAATTAATTAAATAATATTCAATTCATTTCTCACCGGACCATTAAACATGATTCTCCATTCCTCTAAAATATTTACGGGGCGTTGGGTAATTTATATTTATCTATTAAATAAATATTACTACATTAATCGCTAACAAAAAATTAAATATTATATTCACTAAATAGAAAATAAATGTTTATTATATATTCCACTCAAAATAAATTCTCTAGAATAACTACGAAAAAATTAAATAAGATCATGAATAATAAAATAATTATTAAAACAAGTACCTGAATAATATTTATTAAACCTTTTTAATAATAAATAATAATATATTATTTAACTGAGATTCTTTATACAGTTTGTGTGTGACCCTCTTGGCCACTTTCTTAGAGTAAATAAGCAAAGTAACCTAATGTATAAGGTTAGTGTCTAGTAACACACCAAGGAAACCATAGAGGAAGATTTTAATTCCATAATGACATATCTCCTCACATAAATGCTTTACATGTAATATAATCCCCTTAACACAATATATCTAATCAAGCAGGTAGTATGTCAGTGCAATCAACCTATGTGCTCAATATCTCTCTCTTTGAATTTCAAGAAATAGAATGTTCCTATAGAACACCATGTGCATTGATTTATTTAGCCTATATCACTTTTAACAAAGGGTCTAAGGTATTAACTTCCTTTAATAAATAGAAGGGATAATTCCTTCATCACATCATTCATTAATGCAATATTACTCATGATTCACCCAACATATCCCACTTCATTGCGAACATCGATCATCACATATTTTGTCAATACATCTAAGTGAATGACTAATAATACTCATTTTTAATAATAATAAAGTCTAAGGACAAATAAACATTTATGTGGATAGGAATATCCAGTGACACATAGACATATGGTTTTCTTATTGGTGGGTCTCATTCTCATAATATCCATACTGAACATTACTAAGGGAGTACACCATGAGAAGTTTCCTTAGCATCCTATGAGTCTCCACCCTTGATAGCCTATATCATTTGTGTCCCTTAAATGATATCATCTAACTATAGATCATATATTCAAGAATAGTGCTTTAGAACTTATGGGTTCTCATCATAGCAGGGAACCTATATTACCTTTTAGTGTGACAACTACTCTTAGGAAATTATCACATACCATGTTATGTATAAGAACAATCATGGTGTGATAATTGTTTTAATAATATTAAAAACCATGTATACAAGTTTATCATAAGGTAAAAAGAAGTTAGTTATAGGGAACCAACTCCAACAAACTCGTAATTTCAATAGAGCCAACTTCTAAAACCATTTAGTCCAGTAACTCTCACATGATACTCATGCTTCTACTAAGATAATAATTTAGTCAAGGGGTCCCCCACATTATCTACCATGGGTACTATTCTTATAAAAAATTCACCCCTGTGATAGAAATCCTTCTAGAGGTGATACTTCCAAAGCATATGATTTTTCCATTGGTGTAACCTTGGATCTTTTTCAAGAGACACTACTGCTGTATTATCACAATAAAATGTGATAGTTTATTTACTTATAGGCACCACAACCAGATTCTAGAAAAATTTACAAATCCACACATATTTTGTGACTACATAAGAAGCCTCTATATACTTATACTCCACAGTAGAATTAGAGGCAACTTTTTTGCTTTGAACTCTTCCATCTCATAGATTATCCAATGAGATACAAAACATATCCAAATGGAAACTTTATATCTTTTTGACATGTCTAGAAACCATCATCAGTAAATCCCCTATTTACTAGCTCCTCATCTCATCAATAAAGCATGAATATATCCTTAGTTTTTCTCAGATACTTAAGGATAGTCATAACAAAAATCCAATTATGGTATCCTAGATCTTATGGATATCTTTATACCATGATTAAGGCATAGAAAACATCATGTATAGTATATAACATGGATTAATTATTTATCCTATCATTTAAGTGTATGTGATCTTACACTTTCTCTCTTTCTCATTTTGTGTCTGAGGGCACATTTTCATTGAAAGATGTAAACCATGTGAGATTGGAACCTATCCCTTCTTGGACTATTCAATACTAAATTTATTAAGTATATAGTTGATATATGTACCTTGACATAGCCCAATAATCATATTAGATCTATCAAAAATTATCTTGATCCAAAGTATATAGTTATTTCACCTAATTCCTTCATGGATAATCACTTCTTTAACCAGTATTTAACAGATTTTAAGATAGTTATGTCATTTCCAATAAGTAATATCTCATAAAAATATACTCATATTATAATGAAAAATTCCCATGAAACATTTTATAAACACACAGATCACATTCTTTATTAACAAAACCAAAATTATTTCTCAATCTATTGAATCGAATGATCCAAGACCAGGATTCTTACTTTAATCCATAAATGGATCCCTATAATTTTTAATTCCTTTTTTCATCGGCAGGAGTCAAAAAACCTTCTAGATATGTTATATAGAAATATTCTTGAAGGTTCCTGTTAAGGAATGCAGGTTTTAAATACATCGGGAAAATATCATAGTCATTGTAAGGTGATATAAAGAGTATTATTATAATGGATTTAAATAAGGAAATTGGTGAAAAGGTTTCATTGTAGTCAATACCTTGAGGTTGTTTCAACTCTTTAGGCTCTATCCTTGATTTATAAGTACTTAATTTACCTTCTATTTCTAGTTTTGTCTTGAATACCCATTTTCATCTAACATGATTTATATTAATTGGTGCATTGAACAGAACCCAAGATTAGTTTTGATACATTGAATCCATTTTTGAATTCAAAGATTCTAGACATATTACAACTTCTAAGATCTCTACTAACTTTTTATAGGATAGAGGTTCAACAATGTCAACCAGTAATGATTCACCATTCCTTGGACCAAAAAAGCATATCTATTTTGTTCTCTTACATTTCTAATGTTCTTATGTAGTACATATGTTTAATGAACTACTCCATCCATAGGTACATGTGGAATCATTTTTGGTACCTAATCCTATATATATAGATCATAAATCTCATCAAATTCAATCTTTCTCCAATTATTATTTTTGATGGTGTTCTCCCTCTCAAGAAACATGGTTTGTATAGTGAAAATCATTTTTTTCTGAGTGGTTTAGGTGATATTATCCCATTGTTTCCTTGGTATACCCAATAACGATACAAATTATTCCCTAGGGTGATAGTTTTTTCCTTATAGGTCATTGAAAATTCCTTTCAAACCCATACATGTGTATGTGAAAAAATGGGTTTCATTTCACTCAGTAACATGAAGGTAATTCCGTTTTCATCTTTATTTGGTACTCGGTTTAATGTGTATCCCATAGTTTAGAATGGATATCCACAAAAGGATAAGGGAAGTCCTACATAACTCATCATCGAACTTACCGGGTCCAAAAAGGTATAATTCCTACTTTTACTAACATCATTCCACTATGGTGTATAAGGTGGAGTGATTTGAGATAGAATCCCAAATTCCTATAGAAATTCGATGAACTCTTTTTTATGATATTTTCCAACTCGATCTGATCGAAGCTTATTTATCTTTTTATGAAGTTGATTTTATAGTTGATTCTTTAATTTTATTAATTTTTCAAAGGACTCAGACTTATACCTCATTATGCAGAAAAACACATATCTACTCAAATCATTAGTAAAAGATATGAAGTAATAATATCCACCTTTACCTTCTACTGAAAACAGTCCACATAAATCAGTGTATACCAATCCTATAAGCTATGTGGCCCTTTCACGCTATCCACTGAATGTTGGTTTGGTCATTTTTTCATATAAATAATAATGACATCTTTCAATCTATTTTAGCTCATAAGAGTCTAAATAGCCATATTGATAATGTTTTTTCAAATGCATCTCTATTACATGATCAAGATAGTGATTCCAAAGATGGGTGTTATATAATTCATGTGAACTTGATTCATTATTAGTTCTACACAATTCGGTTTCATAATTTATTACCTATAGACCATTATTTGATTTTTCCATACCATAAAATATGTTTTCCTTATAAAATAAACATTATTTATTTCTAAACATTAAAATAAACCCATTAGTATCTAATATCGATACCAAAATTACTTTTTTGGTAACAGTAGGTACATAATACCAATAACACAAAACAAAAATCTTTCTCATTGGAAATGAATGTTTTTAGCCTTAGAGGGTAAGAGGATCTAGCCTCGCACCATTGGAATCTCATAGATCCATCTCTCCTCAGAGAATTTTTTAGAATCTATATGGTTCTGACATTTGGATACAGATGTGAGCACCAAAAGATGTATATAATACCCAATGTGTAGATATGGAAATTTTTCACTTGAAATGAATTAACCTTTATATTCCAAATGCTTTTGGGTGCGTTTAATATTCTAGTGGCCATGAATTACACATTTTGAAAAAACTACTTCATTTATTATATACTTTCCTCTAGATCTCTTTAATTTTGGTAGGATGATGCTCGAGAGATTTAGGCTGTTTATAATTCTTGGTCCCCATTGCCTATTCCTTCCCTTTACTATTCACCATAAGGACTAAATGTTTGTGACACCCCATTTACTTATGCACCTGTAGAATCAAGGTCAGAAGTTCCGATAGACTCGTCTCATTATTTCTAATATTATAATTCACAATAAAACCATATAAGGAATTAGGAAGTGATTAATGTATGGTATATGAACAGAACACATCTTTTAATTTAATCCCTAAGATGTAAAGACATTCAAAGTATCCAATATGTGTGACTACATGAGGACCAAATGGCACGCACTCTCCAAAATTAGGGAAAAAAACAATGGAGATCTCATACCTCTATTGTGTCTCCTTTTTTTTATAGAGACCATAATGCTGTGACATATTTTAACATGAATCCATTTCCTCATACTTATTTAAAAGCTCATTGGAGATGGATGATTCCATGAAGAACTGAACATCTGTAGCATTATTCAGATTTTTTTATCACATAGAGATAACTCTTCACCACTTGCCTCATTTTCATGCACAGCTGGTAAAGGTTATTCCAATGAATATAATTTCCTTTCATGGCAAAGGATAATATGTAAAAACCTTTTCCATTCATGGAAATTTTGGCTGGTTAGAAGGTTTTTGTTTTCATTTATAGATTACAACAATATGTTTGATGTCATTTTTAATGTTATTTCTACAAATAAGGTATGAATAATTATAGTACTTCATCTGATAAAATTTAGAAAAACAACTAATTATTATAATTATTAGTCTCCCACTATTTTATAATTTTCCAATATCCCTCACCATTGGATTCAAAAAATCCTATTGGTTGTAAATCCTTGATTCAAGTATCCATATTACCCTTCTCACTTCCCCAACATTGGTTGGTCAAGAAACTCAAAAGGTTTTAGGGAGGGATACCAACTTCCAACAAAATTAACTCACAGTTCCATTATATGCTTAGTGGAATCCCAAATCCTGAAATCATTAAATTATATTTCCTCTACATTTTCCTCTGAGTTACTCCAAGTACTTCTTTGGATTTCAACCATTGTGGTGAACCAAGTCTTGTCAAACCAAAACCTCATGTTATAATTCATTAATAATTGAAAGATCCCCAACTTTCTATAGTCATGTAATTTGAACTATGGTTCAATTATAACCTATGTAATGGAATGCTATACCTAATTAATATTTTATTGATATATTTTATCCTTTATGCATAAATTTCCAATTATTGTCTTTATTACAGTTTTGTGAATAATAAGTGATATCA
This sequence comes from Viscum album, assembly GCA_963277665.1. Lineage (NCBI taxonomy): Eukaryota > Viridiplantae > Streptophyta > Magnoliopsida > Santalales > Viscaceae > Viscum > Viscum album. The sequence goes on along the minus strand of OY728152.1, from coordinate 1,359,697,958 downwards.
CATAAGTGATAAACCATGACTTTGGAAATATTTATAAATAGTCGAACTTATTTTAGTACTACCTTTTATTCTTGTTAATTCAGTAATTATCTAATCACGAAAATACATCCATATTGAAATAACCATGAAACTAAAACATAAAATAAAATAAAGGGTATGATCATGATCTTATACTAATGGTTGGTTTATCTAGCAGTTCGTAAACTAACCATTGATCTAGTGGACAAACATCTTGAACAAATTGAGATTATTGTTTATAGATTTCCACTTGTTAATATTTTTATCGCCTTATATTGGTTTCACCTTGGATCCAAACATGAACTACCTCCACTTTCTTGGGAGCTGTATCCGTTACATATGCCTTTTAATCATTCACGGTTGAGGGGAAAAGGGGGTTTACATGAAATACATCATGGGATGAAGGCCCTAAATAAAAATGAAGAGAGAAAGCATACATTCCAATAGTATAATTTAATAATCAATTAAATGAAAAAAATCACATACAAAAAGTCTAGTCTAACTCAAAATCATTCACATATATGAAACGTATTACATATTTAATAAAACTTGCAGTCAATTGTTTAATCATAATTATTTAATCTAAATCATGATATAATTGATTAATTATTATCTTTAATTAATCGAGCCTTTTTTCATAATTATTTTATGAATTTTCTTGAGAATCTCAAGCATTATTATTTTAAACAAATTAAAAAAATTCATTTAAAATTAACCTTCTACATAAATATACCTTGGAGGAAACATGGTGAATTCATATTCAAATCTACCAAACACGTATTATAGTAATATAATATTCTACTCTTGTGACATATGGAATAAAAAACATATCACATACTTTCACGACATATACTTCATTGATGATTAAATGAATTACATGATTTTTCAGGCATGTGTTATGATTTAACGTATTTAGAGTGACTAATTGTAATACTGCACATACATGATATAAAGATCTTGAACATCATGCTGAAGTCAATTAATCATTTAAATATTTATTTATATTAAAAGCTATTTAAAATAATGTCTGATCTTATTGATTACATGAAAGTAAATATCTCAAGGATTTCATAGTAAAATAATATTTTTTAAATATGTATAAATTGGAATAAGTACATGACGTGTAGATTCGATCTACAAGAAATTGACACTTATCACTGTCTTTTCAAAACACATGCCTATGGAATCATAATGCAGTACTTTCCTCATAAAATTTGGAGTACACGGAGTGTCAAATGGGACATATGCCTAGTTAACACTTTTTTATATGGTCACCCATCAGGTAGGGTATGTATTGAATACACAACCCATTTTTAATGAAAATAGACCACATTATGTTTCCAATAGGCCACACGATGTGTAGTCTGGATGACCACATGACCGTATATCCCAGCCAATATGCAAGTTAAGAATTAACTACACCACCTATCATTAATGAACATAGGTTGATTAATTCTAGAATTTACTCCCTGTATGTTGAACAAAACTACACTGCGTGTAACCTTAGTTACATGGCATGTAGTACTGTGTTATATGGGAAGAATGCTTGGCTCATCTAGATGACTTCCTAAATTTCATTTTAATCAAAAAATTAAACATCTCGATTAGATCAATGAGAAATGATTGAGGAATAAAAATATCACACAATTAAAATTAAATGAATGATTAAGAATGAATTATAACACTAAATTATAAATTCATAAATCCACATGGATCTTAAATAATTATAAATATTTATTTTCTTGATCTGATACCACTTATAGTTTATAGGCATAGAGGAAGTGTGCGATGGGTAGTGCCCAAAATTAATTTTTCCATAATCAATGATCGATTCAAGATATATACAATGATGAATGTCGGGATCCACCAAATTGAGTCAATGAAATAGACAAAGAAGAATTTCACTGAAACTAAGAGAGATGGATCACCACATATTATTTATAATTAATTTAATTAGAAAAAGAATTAACTCTAAGGAATTATTTCATCATTGAAGTGTCTAGATATAGATCTGTAATTCAACGTCCTTGAATTGTAGAAAATAAGCATATATTTCCTCTAGCGATGATCCAGTCATGTCCAACGAGTCTCTAGACATCGTCGAACGAGTCTCAGGGTGGTAGCATGGAAGATGCATGCGCTTGTATCATCCACCTTTACTCACCTTGATAACCCTTATAATTTGTTCTCCTTGAATTGGTGGAGGAGGGCTGCTCTCCATTCTTGAGATGTTAGGGGAGAATAGAGCTCTCTAGTCTTGAGAAATTTTTCTGCAAATCTGTTGTGCACAACCGAATTGGCTTATTAGAAAGTAACATAGTTGGGTAATTGAATTTCTACGGTTAAAATAAAATAATTTCCCAAGATTACTTTTTATTTATTTAAACCTTTCAATACCCCATTTCAAATAATAATATAATATTATTATTTCTTTACATGCGCTAAAATTCTGAATTAAAATTAAAAATTATTTAATTAAATAATATTCAATATTATCATTTCTCACCATACCATTAAAATAGTCCCTTCATTCCTCCAAAATATGTATCAGGACTTGAATAACGTATATTGATTTATTAAATAAATATAACTACATTAATAACCAATAAATAAATAAATATTAAATTTACTAAAAAATAAATAAATATTTATTAAATATTCCACTTAGAATATATTCTATAAATTAAATAGTGATTGAATATAGGTGATCAAGCATACATGAATTATTATTAAACCACATATGATAATAATATTTGTTAACCTTTTAAATAATAAATAATAATATATTATTTAACTGAGATTATTGATACACTTAGTGTGTGACCCTCTGGGCCTCTTTCCCCTCGAAATTAGGTGAAGCAGCATATAATCCAAAGAAATCATCTAGAAACATGACAAGACACCCATAGAGAAAGAAGTAAATTATAGAATGACAAGTCACATCATATGAACGATTACCATATAATATAATCCATTTATCACAATATCTCTAATTGGTCAGGTTTCATGCCAGTGCCATCAACCTATGTGCTCGATATCACTTTATTTGAATTTAGGGAAATAGAACTTTTCTATAGAACACCATGAACATGGATTTATATAGGCTATATTATTTCAATCAAAGGGAATAAGATATTAAATTATTTAAATAAACAGAAGGTATAAATACTTTCTCTTATTATTAATTAATGCAATATTACTCATGATGTACCCAATATATCCTAGTTCACCATGAACATCTGTTATCACAGTTTTTTCCAATACATCTAAGTGCAAGACACATAATAATAATTAATAACATTATTATTGTATAAGGATAGATACACATGTTCATAGATAGGAATACCCAATGAAAAATAGAAATGTGTATTTCCTAATTGTTAGTCTTGTTCTCATAATCTCTACACTGGACATTACCAATGGAATACACCATGTTAAGGAGTCTCAAAATCCTTTGAGTCTCCCCCATAATAGCCTGTATCATTTGTGTATCTCAATTGACATAGTATAACTATAGAACATATATTCAAGAATAGTTTCATTGCAATTTCATTTTCTCATCATAGTAGGGAACTTCTATGACATTTTAGTGTGATAGTTACTCTTAATACATTATTACATACTATGTTACATTTAAGAACAATCATGATGTGATAAAGAGTTTGTTAATATTCAAAACCATGAATAAAAGTTTAACAAAAAGTACAAAGAAGATGGTTCTAGGGAACCAACTCTAATATTTCCTAAGAAATTTCTATGTATTATACCTGATTGAGATATTTAATTTTCTAGTAATTACGTGCATGATTTTAACACAATTTAAAATATTCCTTATTAAATGGTTCAATTAGAACACCGGGAATTGAAAAAGTAGTTTCATGAGTTTCTTAAAAATGTATTAATTCATCATAGAACATCACTATGGGTTTCTTCTATTTTTTTCATTAAATTGAACGGTGGTTACATGTGGTTTTTAATTGAATATATAACATTGAATAACATGACTATTATGAATAAGTATTTGTTGTTCCATATAGATGACTTTTTGGAATATCTTAAGGGAGGTAATTGTTTTTTGGAGGTTTCTATTAGGTATGGGTATCATCAGCAGATTATATGGTAGGGTAACATTAGAAAGATAACATTTCAAAATAGTTATAGGAATTATAATTTTGGGGTTATTATCTTTAGGTTAAAAGATAATCCAATAGTATTTATAGACCTTGTGAATAGATTCTTCCATGAGTTATCAGATACATTTTTTGATGTGTTTATTGATGTAATAATAATATATTCTAATAATTATAATGATCCTATGAAGCATTTGAGGGTTATTATTAAAATATTAAAATAAAAAAGTAATTTTTAAAACATAGTGAATATGAATTTTGTTTGTGAAAACTTCATTTCCTTGGACATATTCATAATTAATATGGAAAAATATTGATCCATATAAAACATAAGTGTTTAAAGAGTGGGAAAAAGAAAAAAAATTCCCCAAATATTCATGTATTGTTTGTTGAAAACATTTCATAGTTATCCATCACATTAACCAAGTTAATTATAAAAGGAGTTATATTCATCAGGATGAAAAAATTTGATGAATTCTTCCCATAATTGAGAAGAAATTTAGGGAATGCTATATTTTTGGACTTTATATATATAAGTGGCGTTTTTTTATATAAAATGACTCTAATTTTATGTTATAATGTTTTTTAATGAAAAATAATTGGGTAATTTATTTAGCTTCATGAAAATTGAAACTTCATTATATAAATTTTCGCCCACATGACATTGAACTGGAGGTAGTAGTGTTGGGTTTAAAAATAAGGATACATCATTTATATAGATTAGAATGATTCATGTATAATTATCATAAAATCATGAAGTATATATCCACTAAAAAAATGAAACATGAGTATGAATGATAGAAAGAACTAGTTAAGAATTATGAACAAACATTTCATTAAAATCATTGAAATGTAAACAGAGTAATTGATCCTTTAAATTGAAAAGAAAATTCACCATGTGCTATTAAATGAATAGAACAAAACCCTTTAGTTAATTATTTAATTTATGTTATCCAAGTAATTTTTCATGTATGAACACACTATATTTTAGTTTTGGTGTTATAATAATTTTAATTTTCAAATAGATTTTGAAAATTTCATAAGGAGGACTGTGATTTATAGGAAAATGTAAAATTGGTCAAGAAAACTATGTTTATCAAATTTAAAATTAAAAACATACATTTTTGAGTTTTTCAAAATAATATGAACACCTTATGATACTTACTTCAAAAATTAATTTTTGAGTGAAGCTTATAACTATCCATTTTATATTCATATAGTTAAAATAAGGATGTATATACCCCTTCATAAACTTTTCTAGTGGGAAGAAATGAAAAGATATATTGCTTATTTTAACATGAAATATTTTAATTGTCAAAATTTCACTCTAGAATGAAAATAACTGAATGATATGCTTCAACATATTCAATTTCTAGAATTGAAATGGGCGTATAAATCCATGTATTTTTTGATTGGATTACCAAAATAGATATCAATGTAAAAATGAGATATGGATTATTATTGATCTTTTGAGTAAATCTATTCATTTTCTTCCTAATTAAGCTAATATTTCTCTAGATAAACAATCTAAAATTTATGATACAGAGATAATAACATTTCATGGAGTCTTTATATTAGATTTATCAGATCATAATACTATATTTACCTCTAATTTTTGGAAAATCCTTCAAAATGAATAGTGTAGAAAATTTAATTTCAATACACATTTTTATCCTCAATCTGATTGATAGGTATGTTGAATAATTCAGAATATTGAGGATGTTCTATGAGATTATTCGTTAGATTTTGAGAGAATTTAGTATCATCATCATTCACTAGTTTTGTTATCTTATAATATTAGTTTTGATTCTACTATATAAACTACACCCTTTTAGGCCTTATATAAAAAGAAATTTCAGACTCCGAGATATTGGGATACATTTGGTGATGGTATTTTAGACCGAAATTACTATAATTATTGTTTGAGAAAGTGAATTTTATTTAATATTATTTAAGGATATCTCAAATTAGAAGGAAGATGTTTGTGGATAACTGGTGTAAATATCATTTATTCAAGGTAGGCAGCTGCATTTTTCTTAAAATATCTCTATGTAAAATACTTATCAATTTTGTTAATATTATAAATTTATATCCATGATTTCTTAAACTATATGAAATTATTGAAAATATTGGATCAGTTTCTTGTTGAGGGGAATTTACTTTTATTTTATCTCATGTACATGACGTGTTTCATGTTGAATTGTTAATGAAGTATGTGCCATATGAATCGCATGTTTAGAGTCTATTATCTAGAAGAGAACATTTCATATGTGGAATAACCTCTTCTGATTCATAAACATAGAGGTAAGTTTTTATCTAATTAGGTGATTCACTAGGTTATGGTTTCAGAATAAAACCATGTGATTTGAGAAGAACCATGGGATTCTGAATATTTATTTAATGAAATATATCCCCACTTATTTACGAAGTTAATAAAAATCACATGCATGAAATTAAAAAAAGGGGGAAATAATGTGACAGTCAATGTAATATTAATATTAGATCAATTTAATTCATTATTAATATTTATATATTTGGTATCATTGATCTATATTCATTACGATAATATTTGTACATTTCTTTGTCAAAAATTAAATAGTTTTATTCTAAATAACATATATTTAATGCATTATACATTTTCATTAAAAATTTATCATAAAAATTCTAGAATAAAAATTCTAGAAAAATTTTATCATTTCAGAAATCATCAATTAAAAATTGGATTATATTTTATATTTTATATTTTTTTTGAAAAAGATGATTTTGAGCGAAAAGTAGAAAATAATCATTTTTATGAGGATTGTCTTTAATTTTCATGAACTTTGAAATTCTCACTTTATTTTGGACTGGTTTAAAAATTAAATTTTATCATTTTGATAATAAATAATTAATTTAAGGTCTCTTTTTATATAATTAAATTAATTTTTTTACAAAATAAATTTATACTTAAAAATGAATTTATCCATAAAACTATTATTTGTCAGGTTACATGTTCTGATTTTAAAGTCAATTTTAAAGAAATTATATATTTAATATTGAAAAACAGATCTAATATTTTTAATTTTGTGGTTATAAATTAGAAAAAATTTAAAGATATTTTTTGGTTATTATGCATAGTAACTTTCGAAAAAATGTCAATTACCACAGTAAGAGTTAAAACATGCTAAAAGTGATAAAAAATAATAAGAGTTAAAATGAAATAAAAACATTCAAAATTATATTTCATGGTCATATTTTTACCCGATATCATCTCTTATTATAAAATTTTTCATTTATATCAAAATTCATTGATTAAGTTATTAATATAACTTTGTATTTTTAAAAAATAGAAGTATATCATAATTGTCCCTTATAAAATAAAAACACATATCCTATCTTCTCTAAACTCTACATGTAAAGTATCGAAACTTTGATATAATTTTTTTTAATTAAATGGGAATTTTATGAGTCTGTAAAAATTGACGGTTCTTGATTTTAAGGCATAGTGTGCCCGAAATCAATTTCTAAAGTTTTGTTCGGGTACATTCAGTAAACGTAAGAGAGAGTTTTTATAAATTTTGCACCTATGCTCGGAATTGAAATCTAAGGGCACTGTTGAACTAACAGTGACAGTATTTGCTTAAGAAGACTTTCAACCTGACGATAGTTGGTTAAGAACAAAAGTTAGTTTTTTGGTATTTAGTGAATTAATTAAATAAAAATAAATTAGTGTAGATTTATTTTTATTTTCTTTTGGATAAAACCTCCACTTAGAAGTAAGAAGTTGGAAGTGTGGGGACCACCCGACCATAACCTCCCATGAGAGGTTATGGTGGTGGGGCCCACTCCAACATAACCTTCCGCAAGAGGTTACGATGTGGTGACCACCCGAGACAAAACCCCTTAATAATAGTGGGAGAGGAAAACCTCTCAACTCCCTTCATTAATGAGGGAGAGTATCTCCACCCCCCTCCTTTAATGTTCCAAATACTTCTCTTCAATTAATTGTGCCAACCCCGTGAATTAATTAAGTGAAGCCAACTTAATTAATTCACCAATTTTAAATTCTTATGACAATGATAGATTTTATAATCTATTATCCTTGGATAACTATTATTTTGTGGGAATAGGAGGAAGGATATTTTGAGAGAAAAGCACTCACTAATAAAGAACGAAGAATGAAGAATGCGTTCTTCCAACGAAGAACGCCGACAAGGAGCGTCTTCGACTTCCTTCTACGAAACCACCTTCGTCATAGGACATCTTCGACTATGACAAGCTGAAACACAAACCGACGATCGCGGAAAATGCTGACGTCCATCTTTATTTCCAATGATCCATCTTCTTCGGCATGGCGATGAAATGAAGAGGCGACAGACAAAGACCCCGCTACCCACGGTCCCTGTAACCCGCGCCGCCCTCGCGGCACTTTTTCCGAAATAGCTCCACCGCACCGGCCGAACCACACCACCGGAAGGCCCAAGCCATCGGCCTTCGGGCACCCGGCCTCCCGGCAGTCGGCCGCCCCCGACCTCTCGTTCACCCCGGTTGAACTGTGCCGACCCGTGCCACCGGGCTCCCGACTGCCGTCGGCCTCCCGTACACCCTGGAAGAAATGTGTTGGCATGGCCACCCATCTCCCTACTGCCGTCAGCCTCCCGTGCACCCTGACTGAACAGAGCCAGCCCGCGCCTCACGACATCCGGCCGCGCACTGGCCACCTGTTCTCCTGGGCAGAGCCGCCCGAACTGCACCCTCGTGGTGCTCTCGGCCAAACTAGCCCCGGCCTCCCAGGTCATGCTGCATAAACCACACCCCTACAGTGCTCCGAACCGAACCGGATCCGCGCCACTGGGCCAACCCAACTACGTGGAGCCCTCATGGATGAACCGCCCTCGCGCCGACCCACGGCCGGTCCGCACCCTCGCGATTAGTCTGCGCTCTGGCGACCTACTGGGTGTGGACCAGCCGGCCGGGCCAAATCTAATGGGATTACCCACCTAATATGCCGGGCCAAACCCAACGGGTCATACCGGGTTTACCGAGACTGGGTGCACCCAGACTTGGTTGGGCTGGGTCAGTCCGACCTGTTCGGACCGGACCCAGGCCCACTACCGACACCTTTACTTTCTTTTGGCCATATCTTTGGCACAGGATGTCTATTTGAATAACTGTCACCGGCGCTGGTAATCATGGAGCATGGTGGCATCTTAGAGTATACCCCACTAGAGTTTGGGGTATAGTTTTGATACGGTCAGGTTTGATCGCGCACGAATCCAACTGGGTCCCCGGGACTAAAAGGATAATAACTGACAGATTAGGCAGCCGATTGATGCGCTGTGTGTTGCGTTGAGACCTCTATGACATGGTAGATCTTTGATACACCCCTTCATGGGTTTTATAGCTCTAACTAATATTCATGGATCCTACGTGGTTTGGACAGCTCTGAATACTGTTCCAGGATCCTATGTGGGTTTGACAGCTTTGACTACTCTTCCTGGATTCTACATGGGTTCAACAGCTCTGACTACTGTTCCTGGATCCTGCATGGGTTTGACAGCTCTGACTAGTGTTCTTGGATCCTACTTGGGTTCGACAGCTCGGACTACTGTTCCTAGATCCTACGTGGGTTCGACAGCTCTGACTACTATTCCTGGATCCTACGTGGGTTCGACAGCTCTAACTACTGTTCCTAGACCCTACATGGGTTCGACAACTTTGTTTTCTTTTCTAGGATCCTACGTGGGTTCAATGGAGAAGATGATTCAGTGGATACATCTAGCCATATCAATCCCTCTACATAAGTTGTATACCAGTGTGAGATGAGTCAGTTTTTCCGTGTTTTCCCTCATGATTGAGATGGATCACTTAATAACTTAGGTATATGTATGGGCATATACCTAAGTAAGGTTATCCGTTGACTTCATAAATTTTGGTTTACCCTTCCTATATTTCGGGAGTCCTTGAGGGCCTCAGGGTCCCTACTGAGTATTGTTATACTCACCCTCGCACAGGCTATGCCCACACTTTTTTGTGTTGGAAACAGACAACGGACAACACTAAGAGAGGCAGTTAGTACCAGGACTGGACGATACCTAGAGGTGGACCATTCGGCATGTCGGAACTCGGAGGAGACAGACTGACGTAGAGTGATGAGGAGGCTATCTGTACCTACCCTTTGGGTAGGAATCCTGGAGGATGATCCAATAGCTGTCTTTTATATTTCTTCAATTCTATTTCATTTTAGTTGTACTCGTAGCTTTACTGTTGGGCTTTTATTATGGCCCCTTTTACTTTCAGCACTCTTTTTTTATACAGTTTACTTGCGGTTTTGTCTAGCAGTATGCTTTCATGTGTGTGTGTTTACAGGTTATAAAGGCAATTCCTTCCCAGTATTAGGGAATTACTCCTTTTGTGCTAGTCTCTAGCCCCTGACCTATGGATGGCGGGCTTGGGGTAGTCACGACATGGGCCTCGGGGGACGGGTCATGAAAAATTGGTATTAGAGGAGCTGGTACTACCACAGAACATAGGACTCTGATATTTTATATGAAGAAATAGTGTTAATGGCACTGAGTGAGGTTTTTAGTTCGAGAGTCCAGTGTTGTTGCGGTGTCCAACATATCCATACACCAGGACCCTGAATTATGATTTCCGACTCAGTGAACAAAAATGCTGATTGTGTGTGTATTTTCAAAAGGTTTCCTTGAGTCATCCCACCAGGTATAATATTTTTACTGTGGAACACCAGTTTCTTTTCAAGATGGCCCCATGTAGATAGCTATCCAGGGTTCCAGGATTTGTATGAGATGAAAGCCCACCAAGAGACAAGGCCTCGGTGCAGGGCCCTATCACAACGGAGGCACCAGCGGTACCACTACCTGTTGGGCCACCGATGCCACCAGCCCCAACAACAGACCATGCACGCCGCTTGAGCGCATTTCACAAGTTCCAGCGCCAGAGGCCGCCCTGGTTCAGGGGTGAGATGCACCCACAGGCAATTGAGGATTGGCTGGAGGCTGTAGTGAGAGACTTCAGACTTGTAGGGACACCATTTGACCTTATGATGATCCTTTCCACGATTCTTCTTCACGCAACATCAGGCAGATGGTGGAGCTTGATGCTTCAGGAGCATGACGAGGCGACACTTCTCTAGGTAGACTTCGAGAGCCTATTTCTAGAGGAGTTCTTCCCATTCACCCTATGTGCATTACAAATATAGGAGCTAATTAATATTTAGTATGGTAGCATGATGGTGGCACAATACTCAGCGAGGTTCACCGACCTCTCGTGCTACACCACAAATATGATGTGAGACCTATTCTTCAGGGCCCGATCCTTCGAGCAGGGTCTCAGGCGAGAGATCAGGGCATTGATGATATCCCTTAGCATCCCGACGTAGGAGGGGATGTTGGAGTGAGCCCTCTTTTGGAAGAGTTTCCTTTTTGAGCTATCACCAATGAAAAAATGCACCACTGGGAGTCACGCAGTGGAGTCTTCTATAGCATGCAGCAGACAGATGTCACAGAGATAAAAGTGGAATGGACCATCTGGTGGACGACCTCAGGACACAGGTTTAGTTGTGCGAGGCACATGAGACGTATCCAGTCATACGGGGAATAGGTAGTGTTTCACATGCAGCAGGTAGGGTCAAATCGATCATGACTGTCCGACCCACCATTCGGATGATTAGCAGATGGTTGATGGACAACCCAGGCAGAGACAAAGATTCGATCGAGGAAATCCGCAGGGTGCATGTGAACATGGTAGAGGAGATGGTCATGCAGCTGGGGGTGGATGATATTATGAGGTGTTACCACCACCACCACCAGGAGGTCCAACCTGACCGCATTGAGCAGGTGGACAGGCGAGAGCTTAGCTCCAGGTAGATGAGGCTTACGATCATGGTGCTTTGGAGATGATTCGAGGTAAGATATGTGTCTAATCCACCATAGCTGTAGTACTTATAGACACAGGTGATAGTCTTTTTTTCATTACCACCATCCTCGTTCAGAGCTCAGAGATTCCGATAGAGTCATTGGCTCGATCCTTATGGCTAGAGAATCTTACGGAAGAAGATTCGATGATTATGCACTGGTGCTGGTAGTGTGAGCTTACTCTAGGAGGCAAGAGCTTCGGCTGGGCTCTCTTAGTAGCATCATCGATGTCTTAAGATGTCATCTTGGTTATGGAATGGTTATCCACATTCCATGATCAGATAGACTATACTAGGTGCAAAGTGTAGTGTGTCCGCACGGATGGAACTAGGGTTACATTCACTAGCGAGAAGGGAGGATTTTCAACACATGACAGACTTACTCGGAGAAGGGTGCAGTCGATCACTCATCAGTTGGCTTGACATACCCTCAAAGTAGTAGATGTGGAGAGTCCCAGCTACCCTGTAGTGGTGGACCTATTTGTGGATGTTTTCCCAGACGATGCCCCATGTCTACCTCCACATAGATAGATGGACTTTTATATTGACTTGTACTCTAGGATGACACCGATATCTACACTAGTGTATCGGATGGCTCCCGTGGAACTTCATGAGATGAGGTTATAGATGGAGGACTTGCAGAAGAAGGTATTCATCCGGCCCAGTGTTTCTCCTTGGGCATCCCCAATTCTGTTTTCCAAAAAAGCGTATGGGAGCTTGAGGCTTTGTGTTGACTACTGGTGCCTAAACCAGGTGACCGTGAAGAAAAAGTACCCACTTCGGAGGATTTATTTCCTCTTCGATAAACTGAAGGGAGCACGATGGTTCTTGAAGATAGACCTCAGATGAGGCTATCACCATCTCAGAGTTTGATACAAGGATGTGCAGAAGACGACCTTCAGATGTTGGTACAACCACTATAAGTTCTTGGTTACACCATTTAGCTTAACCAATGCTCCGGCAGTGTTCGTGGGACACATGAATAGGATCTTTCAGCCATACCTAGATCTCGTTGTTGTAATATTCATCAAAGACATTATGATCTACTCTACTACTGAGGAGGAGCATGCCTACCATTTGTAGGTAGTACTGCACACAATCTGAGAGCACCAGCTTTATGGTAAACTCTCTAAGTTCCTATTTCGGATACGAGATTTTCACTTTCTAGGACAGTTCATATCGGAGGCTGGAGTTGTAGTGGATCTAGTGAAGACTGAGGCGATACTTTCTTGGAAGCCACCCAGGAGTGTGACAGAGGTACGAAGTTTCCTGGGTTTAGCTTGTTATTACCAAGGGTTTGTACCAGACTTATCCAGAGTTACAACACTACTATCATCCTTGACAAAGAAGGGGAAACCCTTTATGTGGTTGGAGTAGATCTTTCAGGAGTAGAGGCAGAGGATAACTAGTGCACACATATTGAGGCTACCAGAGGAAGGTGTTGTGTACGTAGTCTATTGCGATGCATCAGGGACTAGACTCAGATGTTTCTTGATGCAGGAGAGAGCAATGATCACTTATGGTTTTTGACAGTTAAGACAACACGATAAGAACTATGGTACCCATGACCTAGAGTTAGAAATAGTGGTCTTCGCCTTGAAGATGTGGCGACACTATCTGATGGTCGAGCATTTTACCGTGTACTCTAATCACAAGAGTCTCATGTATATATTTTCTATGAAGGACTTGAACCTAAGATAGTGACATTGTCTTGAATTCCTCCAGGACTATGACTTCAAGAGAGTCTATACTCCTGGGATGAGGAACGTTGTTGTAGATGCACTCAGTAGGAGATCTTGTATACAACTGCTAGGCAAGGTGACAATACAGCTGGATGTTTTATAGATATCCTTCTTGGATTGATATGGAGTAGCCTTACTTGAGTCTCTTACAGTCACTCAGACACTTCGTTAGTGTGTTAGGGAGGCGCATCATGGGGACACTGACTGGGAGACACGTTGTGTTCAGATATCAACAGGACAGGAACATGATGGATTTTTTGAGGTTGGGGAGCATGCCGTCCTCTTCAGAGGAAGTACCATGGTACCAGTGTCACATTAGGAGGAAGTGTTGAGGGAGTTCCACACATCTCCTCTAGCGGTACATCCAGTAGTGGTGACGATGTACCAGGATCTCCAACGATAGCACTGGTGGCCGGGAATGAAGAAGGCAGTTGCAGAGTTTGTCCCACGATGCCTCACTTGTCAGCAAGTGAAGGCGGAGCACTAGGTACCAGAAGGCTTGGTTTATCCTTTAGAGGTCATAGAGTGCAATTGGTATGGGATATATATGGACTTTGTGACAATAATTCCACAAACATATAGGGGACAAGACCCTATTTGGGTGATCGTTGAACGACTCACCAAGTCAACCCACTTCCTACTGATCAGAGAGTAGGGTTCAGTGGAGATCATGGGATGCCTCTATATGCAAGAGATCGTGTGGGAACATGGTGTACCTTCTTATATTGTCTCCGATCATGACGCACAATTTAATTCCCAGCTATGGAAGGGGTTTTATGAGGCTTTCAAGATGCAACTTTATCTGAGCACCGCCTTCCACTCTCAAACGGATGGTCAGACCGAGTAGACCATTCAGACCCTCTAGGACATGTTGTGTGCTTGTGTCCTCGACTTCTGTCGTATCTAGGAGGATCACTTACTTTTGGAGGTGTTTTCATACAATAATAGCTATCACTCCACCATTAGGATGTCACCTTTTGAGGCGTTATACATGCAAACTTGCAGATCACCTCTGTGCTGGACTGGCCCAGAGGTGTTAGCACTCATGGGACCAGAGATGGTATGGTCTATCACAGAGAAGGTGCAGATCATCTAGGAGTGGATGAAGACTGCACATAGCAGGCAGAAGTCGTATTCTGACAGGAGACAGAGAGCTTTGGAGTTTGAGGATGGCAACCACATCTTTCTACGGGTCTCACATCGACATGGTTTACAGAGATTTGGCCAAGGAGACATGTTATCTCCGAGATTTATCAGACCATTTTATGTCCTCAGTAGAGTTGGCGAGGTGGAATCCCACTTAGCTCTTCCACCTCAGTTGCAACGAGTTCACGAAGTCTTCCACATATCCCAGCTGAGTAGATACGTGCATGACACTTCTCAAATTATCTACCATGGAGAGCTTGACATCTAAGATGGGGAGACTTTTACAGAGGTTATAGTGGAGATTGAGGATCAAAAGGATTGGGTCCTACATGGATGGTCGATACCTCTATTACCTTTTCACTAGATTCATGAGAACCCTCAAGAGATAATGTGGGAGATGGAGGCTTAGATGTTTTCTCAGAACCACCACTTGTTCCCTTAGTTATGAGTTGTGTCTTATGGGGACATAGAGCCCTAAGGTGGGGTGAATGTGAAGACATGAAACTTCCATGTAATTGTTTTTATTAAATGGGAATTTTAAGAGTCCGCACAAAATTGACGGCGCATGATTCCGAGGCCTGGTATGCCCTGAATCAATTTCTGAAGTTTTTTTCAGGTACGGTCAGTAAACGTAAAAGCATGTTTTTATAACTTTTGAACCAGTTATCAGAATTGAAATCCAAGGGCAATGTTGAACTCGCAGCGCTGGTATTCTCTTAAGAACACATTCACCTCGACGAAAGTTGGTCGAGAAAAAAATTTAGTTTTTGGGTTTTTAGTGAGTTAATTAAATAAAAAAAAGTAGTGTATCTTTATTTTTATTTTTTGGTTAAAAATCCACTTAGAAGTTGGAAGTTGGAAGTGTGGGGACCAACGGACCATAACCTTTCATGAGAGGTTATGGTGGTGGGGCCCACTCTAACCTATCCTACCACAAGAGGTTATGATATGGGGACCACTCGGGACTAAACCCCATAATTATGGTGGGAGAGGAAAACCTCTCAACTCCCCTCATTAGTGAGGGAGAGTCTCTCCACCCCCCTCCTTTAATGTTCCAAATCCTCCTCATTTATTTATTGTGCCAACCTTGTGAATTAATTAAGTGGAGGCAACTTAATTAATTCACCCTTTTTGTATACTTATTCCAATGATAGATTTTATAATCTATTATCCTTTGATACCTATTATTTTTTTTGTCAATATAGGAAGGATATTTTGAGAGAAAATCTCTCGCCAATGAAGAACGAAGAATGAAGAATGCGTTCTTCCAAAGAATAAAGCCGACGAGGAGCGTCTTTGAATTCATTCTACGGAACCTCCTTTGACATAGGACGTCTTAGACTATTATGAGATGACACACAAATCGATGATCGACGAAAAAGTTGACATCCACATCTCTTTCCAATTATTCTTCTTCTTCCTCGCGACTCCATCGACGAACAATTATCAGGGTAGGGGTTTAATTTCATTTAAGTGATACGTCCTTCCTTTCTTTCTAAAACGAAGAATGAGGATGTTTTACCTTTGAGGGTGGATTGTTGTGCTCGATCCAATGAAATGATTGTTATCACCCTAAATGCGGAGGGTGCAGAACAAAATAACATGGCCTGTCTCCCTCCATCGATTCTATTTTGTGATGTTCTTCGGCATGGCGATAAAATGACGAGGCGACAAAGGTGACAAGAAATGACCTCACTACCCACAGTCTCCGCAACCCGCGCCGCCCTCACTACGCTTTGGCCAAACTTGGTCTGCCACCCTAGCCAAACTGTGCCATCCAACAGCCCGAGCCATTGGCTTTTCGTCACCCGACCGCCCACTGGCCTCCCGGCCCCTGGCCGCCCGCCGGCCTCCCGGCTACCCGGCCGCCCACTAGCCTCTTGTGCGCCCTGACCGGATCGCACCGGCCCGTGCCACCCGGATCCCGGTCTCCGCCGGCCTCCCGTGTGCCACAAAAGAACCGTGAAAGCCCACACCACCCAGCTCTCAGCCGACGCCAGCCTTACGTGCGCCCCGTCCGAACTACGCCGACCCGCGACTCCCAGCTCCCGACCGCCCACAGGCTACCCTGTCTCTCGGGCCGAGCCGCCCGAACAGCACCCCCACAGTGTTCCATGTGAAACTAGAATCAGCCTCTCAAGCCGATTCACCAAAACCGTGCCCTCAGGGAACTCTGGACCAAACCGGCTCCGCGCCTCTAGGCTGAGCTGCCAATACGGCGCCCTTTGGGCCTAACCGCCTCGCGCCGACTGGCAGACGCTCTACGCCCTCGTGACCGGTCCACACTCTCACGACCTAATGGGCTGGGCACAGTGGGACAGGCCAAATATAACAGGGTGAGCCGCCTAACGGGCCAGTCCATACCCAACAGGTCAGACCCGGTTGACCCGGGGCCACTACCGATCCCTTGACTTTTTTTGGCCATATCGTTGGCACCGAGCGTCCGTTCGACGAACCGTAAACGGTGTTTGAAATCATGGAGTGTGGTAGTCTCTTTGAGTATACCCCACTAGAGTTTGGGGTATAGTTGACGAGGAATACATTTGAGATACTCCTACGTGGGTTTGACATTTCTGACTACTAGTCCTGGATCCTATGCGGTTTTGACTGTTCTGAATACTGTTCCTAGATCCTACATGGGTTCGACAGTTGTGACTACTGTTCCTGGATCCTAGGTGGGTTCGACAGCTGTGACTACTGTTCCTGGATCCTACGTGGGTTCGACAACACCGACTACTATTCCTGGATCCCATGTGGTTTCGAGAACTCTAACTATTGTTCCTGGATCCTACGTGGGTTCGACAGCTCTGACTACTGTTCCTGGATCCTACATGCGTTTGATAGCTCTGACTACTGTTCCTGGATCCTACATGGGTTCGACAACTCTATTTCTATTCCAGGATCATATGTGGTTTCGACCGAGAAGATGATTCAGTGGATACATCTAATAATCTCTATATCTCTACATACGTTGTATACATTTTTGAGCTAAGTCAGTTTTTTTTGTGTTTTCCATCATGATTGATATGGATCACTTAATAACTTAGGTATATGTATGGGCATATACCTAATTAAAGTTATATGTTGATTTCATACTCTGTGGTTTATCCTTGACAGATTTAGTGACACCTTGAGGGCCTCGGGGTCCCTAATGAGTATCTTTATACTCACCCCTCCATGGGATATGCTCGCACTTTCTTTTGTTGGATGTAAATGATGGAAATAGCTAACAAAGGCTGTGAGTACCTAGACTAGACGGTACCTGGAGGTAGACCATTCAGCATAGCGGTACCCGGAGGACACAGATGAGCGTGGAGTGTTGAGGAGTCTATCTGTACCTACACTTCATGTAGGAATCCAAGAGGATGATCCAGTAGCTATCTTTTCTCTTTCTTTAGTTGTATTTCAGTTCATTTGTACTTTTACCTTTACTGTTGGGCTTGTATTCTATCCCCTTTTAATTTCAGAACCCTTTTTCTATACAGTTTACTTGGTGTTTCATCCAGCTATATGCTAGCATGTGTGTGTGTTTACAGGTTATAAAGGCAATTCCTTCCCACTATTAGAGAATTATGCCTTTGGTGCTAGTCTCCAGCCCCTGGCCTACGGAAGGTGAGCTTGGGGTAGTCACAACACGGGCTATGGGGGACGGGTCGTGACACTAAGATACACTAATCTTATCTATGACCTAATTAAATCCTTTCCAAACATCCATCCCAATATCCTTGAGGTATTTCTTTGATCTAAACACTATCCTTTGAATGCTATTGGTATAAACCAAAAAATGTTATCCAAAGAAGATGTATAGTTCTTAACAAATTTTCTTTTTTATTTCTTATTTTAACATATTCAAACGTCTCCTAAACATTATTATACAAGAAAAATATAATTAAATTTCTTTTTTTATGGACTTAAAATTTTTCATTCTACTTATCATTCGAAAGTAAAATTAAAAAATCATTAATGCATACGTGCATATTACCCCCTTGTGGGGTGACGAATTTCAGTTTTCATCACTGAATCTTATGTATTGTGTCCCAAACCATCCATATAATATTAATTATTTTTAATAATTTAATCAATTTTTCCTTACATTTGTTTATTTCTCAATAATGGGTTTTATATTTTATTTTTTGGATTTTTTGGAATAGGCTTATGGTCAGCACAGAATTAGTAGATATCATGAATAGATTGTGCATGTGTGCCTATTGTTTCTAGAAGAGTTGACCACATAGTAATTGCATGGTGTCACTAAACATGTATCATACCCTTTCATGTTTTCTAAGTCCTACAATAGAAACACATCATTGGAACATGATTTGGGAAACTGTGCAGGAAAACCTTTCCCACATTTCGAGCCTTAAAAAATATTTTAATTATATCGTTATTTTTATTATGATTATGATGATGATGAAGATTGTTATTATTATTATAATTAATATTATTCTTATTATGTTCGAATAAAACCAAAATTCAACTCTTGTCACCCCTTATACACCCAACACCCTCACCCCCCATCGCCTGTTCGACGCCCACAGGGGATCCACATGCACTTCACTAGCTCCTTCCCTCTTCCTCTGGAATATGTTTTCTTTTCTGATATTGGGTGTGATAAAATCTAGTGATTTTATTCTCCAATTATCCTTCATTATTATTTTTATTTTCATGGATTTTTATCAACCTGGTGGTGCGTGCGATTTAGTCTAAAAACTAATCCCCCTTTTGGGAATTTCTCTTATACCTTGTTGATTTCTAGGGTCTTTGGATATCATGGGGACCGATTCTAGCCAAGAAAATTGAATTTAGTTGATTATACATGGGGTTCAGGTAGGTTTTGTTCCATTACTAATTTTTTTACAATTTTTATTTAGGATTTTTGTGAATTTTGTGTTTCTGGTATTTTCCTCTAATGAATTTTGGACTAGCATTTGGGGGTATCCTATACACAAATTCATGGGAAAGGTGTATACATATATATATTTATGTATCCTATTTACAGATATTACCTCATGGCTAGGTAATATATATATTAATTCTAGGAGTATATATATATATATAAATTCGTGTCTATGTGACTGGAAAAGAGTGTATTCATTTTTCCATCATCAAAAGAAGTGAGTTTTATGGTAAGTTACTTTTTTGAGCCTTTAATTCAAATTCCGTAGTTTCATGAAGGTTTTAAATGTATGATTTAATATTAATAAGTTTTTATATGATATGAAAAATGGCTTTGGATATGATAAATTTTATTATCATATTTTTTACATAATTTCACTAAGCTTATAACATGTGTTTTTCATGTTGGAGTATGATTTGAACCTCATATGGGAAAATGTAAAGTATTTTTAATATTCAATTGGTTTCTAGAAGTAATCTTATTTAAATGATATATGCAGTTATTTTCACTTTAAATTGTTTTATGGAAAATGAAAACACCATTTAAGGCATTCCCCTTCGAATAAAAATGATACAATTGTGTGTCAAATGTGTGATATAAAAAATGTGCATGCTGACGGGTTAATACTTTTTTAATGGGTGAATTGTGAATGGGATGAAATTAAGGAGGGAGGTCAGAGGATAGAATTTGGAATGTTTTTGTGATATGAATGTGATATGTATTTATATGATAGTTGGATAAATCTAAAATAAAATTGGGCATGACAAATGGGAATCATAGGTATCTAGGTTTAAATACTTGGTCTAGTACACTAGGAGAGTCAACAGGGCTGAGGCTTAATATCCCTAGAAGTTTTACACAATAGCACTGACTAAAATTTTATGTTGGGGATTTTTTGGATTGAGAATGAGTTTGACTATCATGTCCAGGATTTGATCACTATGAGTATGAGGATCCTATGGCCCACTAACCCCTGTTACATAGTGATTCCCATGGTGTTTCACTCTTTTATTCTAGTTTTTAGGGTATTATTTAAAATTAATTTTTTCTGTGTTCTCTTAATTGTATAATATAATAAAATGCAGTTATATTTTATATAATATTTTGCATAAAAACTGAAATAACAATTTTATTAGGTTTTGGGAACTGTTTTAAAAAGGAATTTGAAAATGGTTTACATAAAAATTGAAGATTTATTCTTTTTTTATAAAGAATGTAAAATGATAATTTATATATATATTATTTTGAAACTAGAATGAATTGGATTTTTATAAAGGCAATTAATATATAAGAGTTTATTTTTGCATGACTATGATGTTTAACAATCATTCCTATATATCTATCTTTGTTCATAGATTCTGGTGATGGTTCCAACTCGGGTTTAGTTATCGAGGAGGGATTTTTCCTCAGTGGTTGATGGTGACCTATGGGGTCACATAGAGGTATGTCGATTTTTATTTATTTTCCAATTATAGTTTAGTATTAGTTGTTATCTATCTATTTATTTATCTATCTATTATTGTTGTGGAAATAATTCCCAACGTTTTATTTTTATGCTTGACACTATTTGATAGCCCATGAGAATCGGGAATGACTATCAGGCATTGTCATGGGAATAATTGGGTGATAGGGTTGGGGTTGACTCATGATGGTTCATGAAAAAATTGTGTCAGAGGAGCCCTTTTTTATTTTGGATGACCAGTAGAGAGAATATTGGATTTTTAGGGCTCATGAGGTAGGTCATGGTTTGATTCCTAATCACCACCACTCATGATGAGACATGAATCACTAGGGGTAGTTGGGTTTTGATACTTTTGTTTTGTTTTGGGTTTATGTTGTTATAATTTGATTTGTTTTATGATATTTTTTATGTTCGGGGATGACAATGGAAGTGGAATGGTGATACTTGGCGACCTTGCATGGAATAGAAAACCATGTGGAGACAGAGTCCACAATTAAATATGCTTCTTATGGGTAGTTCATTCTCAATTTATGGTCTAATAAATTATATGGCTAGGTTATGCATGACCAATAGCTACCTATTTTAGTAATATTTCTTGGGGTGATGTTTTTACATGATATTTGTTAATGTAACTGGAATTTTAATGTATAATTATCTTTTTAATATTGTTTTTGGAATGATAAAAATGGGTTTTAAGAGTGAAACATGCTTCTATTAATGGGAATTTTGGGTTCAAAGGGTAAGTAGAAGAGGTTCTGTAGCTTTGAAAATTGATGAAAAATTGAAATCAGAAATTTTATTAAAAAATTGGACTTTGTGACCATGGCGACTTGGGACGTGGAAGATGATTTTTATTTCAAAAGGGGGAATTGAATTTGAAAATGGGTGAAGTTTGAAATGGTGATTTTTCAAAAGAGGGTTCTTGGTTTGTTTTTTTATGTTGTTTTTGTTTTATTTTAGTGAGATATGAATTGTTTTATTTGGTTTTAGGGTGTGTTGGTTTATTAACATGTGTTTGGTGTAAAAATTCCAATTTTTCAAGTTATAATTAAATGTTTATTTGATTTTGTGAACTAGGTTGTTTAGAGTATGACAACCAGAAAGACCGAGAAGGTTTATAAAGAGTCTCTTCCAGTCATTAGAACTGTCAAAACTCCTAGTGGAGTAGTTGAACCAAGATATTCTCAATAATTTCTCATTTTTAGTAGTAATCACATACTATTAGTTGTTGTGGAGTGTCTTGAGAAAGTTGTGAGTGTCTTTGGGTTTTTAGAAACTCCATATTCCATAAGACTGTTAGTTTTCTTGGGTATGTTTGAAAGACCAAGATTAGAATAGTGGAAGGTGATCATTCCATCCTCATTTCTATTTTGGATGGCTCAGGTAATATTGAAAACCAATTTCATCCAATTGTTTATTTTTTAGGACTTAGAGGAGAATAAAGTGCTAGAACTCGTGGATTCTCAAGAAGGTTAGCTAGAAGTGAAGTGGAATATTGACCATTTCAATGTATTAGTTTCCTTTAGTCTAGATGTAGTTTTTAGCTATAAATTGGAAGATATATTTTTATATGGGGTCTCTGTCTAGGGACCAAGGGTTTCATTATTTATTAGGGTAATGTATCAAATGTATGTTTTTGGTTATTAATTTTCTGGTTTATTTTGGTTCTAGGGGAGATTCCCCATGTTGAGAGGAGTGTGAACCAGATGAAATTTTCTTAGAAAAGTATCCATTTTTTCTTCCTATATTGCATTTATTAGAAAAAATTATTTGTTTTATCCATTATGGTTGGCTTGGGATCTCTAAGACCTATTTACTTGATCTTATGAAGTCTTGTTTTTTGTATGGACAATGGGGATAACTGAATAAGTTTAGTAAGTTGATCCACATAGATAATGAGTTTTATTCAAGGATTATCAGATCCCAAATACAGTGGAATAAATTATTGAAGATGGTTGGTCTCTTTACATAGGTCTCAGAGTGAATATTTTAATGATGTTATTGAGTTTCCTAGTGTGGGGGATGTACATGAATCTTATTTTGTATGGATTTGGAGTGAATACCATTAATATATTCCCTTTATTTGGGTTTTTGTTCTTAATAACCTTTCATTTTGGTGGTCTTGGTGGTATCTTTCTTGAAATTTTTGTGATTGTGAATTATGGATGTGAACTCTTATATTGTTAGTCTTCCATTGGACCAGTTTTAGTTTTGGAGTGGTAACATTTTGGAGATTAATGAGTCTTGAGAAATTATGAATTTTGACATTTCCAAGTTCCAAGTTTTTGTTGCCATGGTTGAACCATTTTCATGTTGGTGGGAGGTTTATTTGAGAATTCCTCTTACCAAAAACCACATTTTTGGTCAGCTCCATTATGGAGGGGATACCCCCTGTGGGTCTCGATTATGTCTTCTCTTATGGTGGTCAGATGTAACATGGGAATTTACAAGGTCACATCTATGTTGTATTGTTTTTCAAGATTTGTGAGTTGTTTTGTATTGGGAAATTATGTTTTGTTCAAAAACCCAAAATGGTAGGGAAGCACATAGGGATACATTTGTAATGAACTTGGTTTCAAATAATTCTTCTTGTGGACCTTGTTTATTTCTTCCCTACCCGATCATGATAATAGTTGTGTCTGGTTAACCAGGGTAATGGTTTGGGTGATGGATGTTGATGAAGATCATAGATAGAAAATTATTTGTTGATTTGGAGTATTGTATGGTTAGGGTTATGGTGTTCCATAGTTTGATATTTTATGGACATTTGATCCTCTTTTATTGAATATTTTCTCGTATAATTCAAATTCTAGGGGCCTTGTTCATTATATGTTTTATTTTTAGTCCTGATTATTTAAGGATTACTTTTATAGTCTCTTTTGGGTATGGAGTTTGGAGAGAAGGCTGATTATTCTTTATTTGATCTCCAGGTGATGGTGGTTTCTTTTAAAGTGATAGGATGGCTTTACTTTATTTATTGGTTAATTTAATCTTTGGACTATTTGGGAGAAGAAGGTGTCCTAGTGGGTATAATTTTAAGACCCCTAACCTGTAATATTAATTATATATAATAATTTAATTATATTTATCCTTGATTTTGAGTTTCGGGCTAGTACACATTTTAGTTTTTAATTTATTTTCAATTTTTATGCATAGGAACATGGTGTGTGCATTATTTGTAGAAACTGTGCACAAAACATGCAAGGGTGTTTGTAGTTTTTTCAGAGACGATCGCATGGACCATTCAAGGATTCCCAGACCGTATAGCCTGCCCATGTAAGTTGTATAGGGCCACTATTAGAGGCCTATAGTTGGCTCATAGTTTGACCAACCATGCAGAAAAACCATGCATGGTATCCATTCCATAATTGTTTTTGATAATAAATCTATTATTTTGATTAATCTTATTATTATAATAATAAATTATAATATTATTATTTGGTTTTTATAAAACCCAAAGGTGTATCCTCCACTCCCTTACCCATGAAACACCCTCACATGCTGACCTCTACCATTATATTCACACTAGAGTTCCCCAAAAATGACAAATCCTCCTCCCCTAATTATTCAATGAATTTTTTGTTCTATGATTTTGGGTGTGATCAACTTCAGTGAGTTTCTTCTCTCCTAATACATATTTATTCTTCAACTTTTCTTGGTTTTATTTAATATTAATTGGCGCATGTGATTTATTGTGATCTCTATGCACCCCATTTTATAGTATTTATATTTTTCCCATGGATTTCTATGGCCCCTAAGTCTTATGGGGACCAATTTTTTCCATGAACATAGAAGGCAGTGGATCATCCATGGGATTCAGCTAGGTGTTTTTCCCATTATCTAATTTTGTACTTTTTTTATTTTGTATTTTTGTGATTTTTTATTTTATAATATCTTTATCTATTTTGTTTTGGAAAAGAGTTCATGAAGATGACGTACACATGTATTCATGGGTAAGGAATATATATACCCTCTTTATATATATATTCCTACATGGTGAGGGGAATATCCACATTGAATATCGATATATATATATATATAATGCATGGGTGTGTAAGTATAAAAGAGTATATTCATATTTCCATCCTCAAAAGAAACATGTTTTGAGGTTGGTTTCTTATATATGAGAATTTTATATGAATTCATAAATTTCTTGTATGTTTTAAGATAATTATTTAATATTAATTAGTATTTTTAGGCAATGAAAAAGGGTTTTTGATCTAAAAATTGTATTTTCATATAATTTACACAATTTATGAAAGATTATAGCATGGGGTTTCATGTTAAAATTTTCTTTCATACTCATTTTGTAAAATTTAAAGTAGTTTCAACATAAAATTGATTTCATAAAATAAGCATCATTATAAGTGGTAAATACATATTTTTAATTTTTTGTGGAAATGGAAAACCCCACTTATTACATGCATGTTGGAACCAAATGTGACATTATATTGTCAAAAGTGTGGTGTGGAAATGTTTTTAATGATGTCCTAGTTCTTTTTTATGGTTGAATTGTAAAGGGTATGCACTTATGGAGGGATATTGGAGGTGATAAGGTAGAAGGGGTTTGTAATAGAAATTAATATGTATGTATATGGTTGTTGGATAAAAATATCCTCCATTTGGGAAAGTCACTTTGGAATCATGGTTATCTAGGAGGACATACAAGGAATAGTATGCCATGTGAGTTGACATAGCCATTGCCCGGTCTCCCTAGCAGGTTTACAGTAAAACACTAAATAAACTTTTATGATGGGGATTGGTAGGAACGAGTAGGAAAGGGATATTTGTGTCCATGATTTGATCATTGAGAGTATGAGTATATGAATACCCCACTAACCAAAGTTACTTAGGTATTTCATATTGTTTTTTCTGTATTTTATTCTAGTTTTCATGAAATTATTTTATCATTCTCTTTCTCTTAGTTTGATTCCTATTTTATAATTAAAAAACCATATATATTTTATCTTCAGTTGTGCATCCAAACTAACACAACTATTTTTTCTTGTTTTGGGAACTATTTTAAAAAAATAATGGAAAATGGTTTTATAAAAATTGAATATGCATACAAGTTTTGGAAATAATGGAAATCCATAGTTTCCATATATATTATTTTCAAGCTAGTATGACTTTGATTTATTTTTAATTATATATGATAGAGAATAGTTCATCAAGGAATGTATAATGAGTTTTAATAATAAATATTATAACTCTGTAATTTTTTATCTTATGGTACTACTTTGAACATGGACTCAATCATCATGGAGTGACATTGGTTCGGTGGTTGATAGTGACATGTGAGATCACATGGAGTTAGGTACATTTTTATTAATTTTCAACAACTAGTTAGGTCCTATTTGTTATATTTGTATTTATTTATTTATATCTTGTTCATGGCCTAAATTACTCCCTACTGAGAATTTTTTATTCCTAACACTAGTTAATTTCCTAGTAGGATCATGAATTCCTCCTAGGTTATGTCGTGGGCTGATTCATGTGACCAGTTCAGGGTTGACATGGGTTGGTTTGTGAACGATAGCCATAAAATGAATAAAAGTGAAATAATATGTTATATGATTCAAATTTTATTCAATAATGGTAAAGGAATATTATAATTCAATCTTCTCTATCCAATTAATTGTAAAAACATCTCTTGTGAACATGTGTGAACTATGACCTCACAAACTGATGTATTTTATTTTTCATCACCACCTCACATGGTTGGTACAAATAGAAGGATTTAATGAAATAATATGATATTTTATGATAAAATAATAATTATATAAGTATAAAATAACATTTACCGTTCCCTCATGTACATTTTAAAATAGAAATATTACTCCTATGTTCGTACTAACTACCATCTCTATAGAGTAACATGATTCATTTATAATAATCACCATACATAGTTGGTTTTAGGAATATAATTAATGTATAAAAATGATAAATATAACATGATTAATATTTTTTAAAATATACAATCATTAACCATTTGACCACCGTAAGCATACTGAAGTCATTTTTGAATTATGAACCAAACATTCTCAAAACGTAATAAGTATACTTAATCAATAAATTAATTTGGTATGACATAGTAATAAGTGAAATTAAAAGAAGAGTAAAAATGTAATAAACTATAAAAATATTTTTTATCTTTTAAATAATTTTCATAAATTTATTATTTAAGAAGATAAAGAATGTATGCGACAATTTAAACTCGTGGTATAAGATATTATATCATAAAACATCATTTAAAATGTTTTAAATATTTTATTCTTATCTTTTTTATTTATATCCATATTTTTTAACGTATGTGTACATATTTAAATAAATAAAATAAAATTTTCATTTTACCTTTCCTCATAATTTCTTAGATAGTTATTTGAAAGGGTTTATTTTGTTTATTTTGAACGAAATGTTTGAATTTCATTATAATGTAAAAATAATTGTTTTTAAAATATGACGTCAAAAACATATCCGACCACCACAACCATTATTTTATATTTATATTCCATTAAAATATTCCATGTTTTCCTTAAATAAAAAATGTTATCCTCTTTATTCATGGTAATTTTCATTTGAAAAGGGGATTTTAATTGAAATAGATATATCAATAAATAAATATGTTTTACCAATGTATTCAAAAGATTATTTTTTGGAGTTTGATGATAAAAATAAATGATTTCATATTTTTAATGTATGTTAAATTCCTTTTAGTTTTTTTATGATTTTTTATGTGTCTAATATATCTCTCTAATGTATTGAGTAATTATTTTTTTTCTTGAGAAATATGTTGGAATTAAATATGTAATATTTTACATTTTTAAGGGATATTATTAGGGTTCTTGTTAGGGTTTAATAAAGATGATGTATCAAGAAACCTGCATGAATTTTAATTTATTGTATATTAATTTCCATGGAAATATTTTGATTTCTTAATATAATCCAATTATCTTTTGTTTAAAGTACTAATTAATCCATTTCCGTGTAAATGGGTATGTTTTTTAATTAAATTATTTATTGTGTTATGATGATTTATTAAAAACCCACAGGATTATGATATTTCCATTATGAATTATTATAAATAGTTTAATGAATTAATTTGCTAATTTAAACTAATTTTATGTGTAAAAAATGATTATATGAGATAAACATTTATAATTTCAAATGAAATCTCTCTAATATGATATCATTGTCCTGAAATAGTCTAATGAATTTCTCTTAATCTTTATATTTGTCCCTTACTGAACATTTTTTGTTCACCAGACATTTTCAATTTTTTCATTGGTTTTATGGACGATTAGATGAAATAATTAATTTAATTTCAAAATTATGAAGATTTTTTATGAAAAGAAAATGTGTTTCATTTTTAACTAATTGTATTTTGAAAAATATGGAATTTAGGGGAATTGGCCACTTTGTAATGAATGAGATTTTTATAAGGGTTATGATCTATTTATCTAAAAATGTAAACCTAAAAGGGACTTTAGGAATACAAAAAAAATTCTTATTTAAAAAATAAAGTGTGTGTTGAATAAGTTTTATGGTCTTAAATCTGTAATCATAATAATAATCAATCACCAATGTTCCAAATAATTAGTTGTAACCAAATTATTTTTAAATAAAAATAAAATAACTCAATTTTTCATTTATTTAACATAAATCCATTTTTAAAAATAAATTTTTAACTATAAACATGAAATCACATGTCTTGTGGATCTATGTGATAGATATGATGTGTGTACCTATGCTCTATCTCCATTTCAGTATCAGAGTAATAAAATAAGACACAAATAAAAACATATATTATTGAAAACCAATGAAATCATAAATATAAAAAACATATCATAAATCCCACAACCCTAGTAACATGGTTAACTAATATAAAATTACTAGACATACACAAGCATAACTTCCAACCCATGTTCTAACAGAACAATATCCATTATATGAATCCCCAAAAATATATTCCAAGGAAACAATTACTCTCAGAACATGTTCCAATTACCCAATTATGTTAGAAGTTCTAATAGGGATTACTAGATGGATCTATGAACATTTTCCCATTCATTGGATGTTTCTTTATGCTAGCGAGGGCCAAGGTCATACTGTAAGATGTCCATAACATTTGTATAATTCCAATAAATAAATAAATCTAGAAATAAAAATTGTAAAATAATAACTAAAAAATTTGTAATCTTATTTTTATTCCAAATATATAAATAACATCTCCTGTAATAAAATAATATAACTTATGATAGTAAAAAATCATCAATAAAAAGAGTGATCCCCATATATATTATATCATATACGTTGGAAATATAAATGATTACAATAATACATGAGGATTAACTATAAATGATTCCAAGAAAATGTTCATGTAACACCTACATCTATATAAAAATAACTTCACACTGATCCACCTGACTGTAGATATTTCCCTTTCCTTAGATCCCAAATAGTAAAATCTACATGCCCACTAAGGTTTACACGTTTGATAAGTGTATAAAACTATGTAGGAAAAAACCATAGGGCCTTAACATATGTCCGGTAATATATGTTAATGAGTATATTAAATAATAAGTAAACTAATGAGATAAATACATGTAATTTAGGATATCAGGAACTAATTAGGAAAACATGAATTTCAAACATACCTACTTTGTCCAAAGCTGATAGAAAGAGTCATATTTTTCTAGTGTAATAATACATACATAATAACATTATTATATTATGAAAATATATACCCCGATAAAATATTTAGAATCCAAATGATGATGAATTCCGAATAATATCCAATACCACATGAAATAATAATAAATATAATGATAAATGACTTTATGGATGAACCCTTACATATGAATGAATAGAGACATGCATATAAATAGTGATGAAGTAGGGTTGTATCCAAACTCTCTAAAAAAGTCATCACAATAATAATAAATGAGAAAATCAACCATTTAATTGAATCCTTAATAATTAGATATGTATTTAAATAATAATAAGATCTTAAACATATCTTCCCTATCTTGAATATATATAATCCAAATAAATCAAGTAATTAATATAATGATAAGAAAATAATTCAAACAAAATTTCCCAACCAGAACACTAATACATTAATTTAATCCCTAGATCGCCATTCCACTCATATTTATAAATTCCCATATATTAGGCTAGTAATTAGAAAAAATACTATATAATCCTATTCTATTTCACTAATAGTTGATTCCCATGGGCTAAGTCACCTGAAACAATGCATCTCATTTAAATTTAATAACTAATATTTCTTTTACTTCCTTCCACATATTTTAAGGAATAAAATGCCTATTTTTAGACAAAAATAATGTTACCTTCATTCCCAATTTAAGATTAAAATTCACAATAAATACCTTAGTTTCACAAGTAGATAACCCATCTTAAAAAACATCAATTTCCACAAAATTTGGTTCTATCCAGGTAGAATAATCACAAATTGTTTTCAAGGGGTATTTCCTATATTACCTTGTTAATATATGTTTCTTCATGTCATAAAAAAATTTAAAACATAAACTTTTATTATTCAAATGTATAATAGTTAATGTAAATATATATAAACATAAATGAAAATTAGAGAACACAATACTTAATCCATGATGATAAATTGCATTAAAGGTAATATAATTATTAAAGATAAATTCATAAAAGTTGTATATCTAAATAAAAATTCCCTAAATTATGTATTTGATATGAGAATTGAAGAAAATATCAATACAATAAATGATTGAACATTGCAAGGTATTATCCTTAGTTAAAAAGGAATAATGAAATTAATAGGAATAAAAACTACATTCAAATGAGGGTTAGGGATATTAAATTAGAAAAACAGTTTTCATGGTGGGTCTTTGGGTTCTAGATAGAAGAATGGAGGAAGAAAATTTGGTATTGAAGAAACTTTTAACAAAATTTACAAAAATACCACTAGGAGTTTCAGTATAGTGACCATTTTGTACTATATATACTTGTATTTGGTACTTAGTGCATTATTGACTACTATGATCTGGCCCACTGACTAGTCTGTGAGCATTCATGGGCCACTAGAAATTTTATTTTTCAATGGGTATTCATTGACTATGAATTCAGTAGTTGGTGGATCTAACTAAAATCTATAAGAAAATGTTAGTTAGTAATGATTTTAAAAAAAACTAAGAAATAATCATGAGGATTATAGTTTTTATGCCTTATTATTGTCATCCATTATGGGAAACTATATATAAATTATTTTTTAATTGCGATGAATAACAAATCACAAATTTTTTATTTTTTATCAAACTATTAATAATATTTTTATAAATTGAATTGTAATAAAAATACACGTTTTACCAAATGAGCATCTCCTTCTTATTCTACCCCTTTGATCACATGAATCACTCTATCGGTTGTATAAATCCTCGTAGATCCGTGTCACCACCAATAGCCTATTAAATTGTTACTCATTGATTTACCACACATTCTTCAATCCTCAAAATCAATTACAATCACATAAAATAATTTTTAGTCCTCTCTATAACCTGTGACACCATAATTCTATCCTCATTCCAAGTTAGATTTAACACCCTTTATAAAAAGAAAACGATTTTATAAATTTGGTAATTAAAGCTTAAAATTAGTTATAACCCTCTATAGTAGTTACATAATGTTTTTTAATTTATTTCACTCAAGAATGGTGAATTATAGAGTTTTATAATTATTGATATTCATTGAGATCACATAGAGTATGCTAAAAACCAACTAAATATTAGGGAAAGATCATGTTAGATCAATTCACATTAAATAATTATACATCATGGTCTCCAAATTCAAAGAAATAAATATTTTTTTCAGGGAATATAAATGTTATTCATATAAAATTTCTAAGAATATATTTGTATCTTATTATAAATTTATTATATATAAAATCAATATTCAAGGTGAAAGAAAATTATTATATAGATTTACATATGTTGGAGAGTTATAATATTACCTATAGGTGTTAATGTTTTTTTATTATTTAATTGTGAATGTGGAAAAATAGTTACAACATGATTTGAAAAAATAGTATTTGAAAATATAATGACTCAAATTGGAAATAATTAAACTAATAAAAAAATATTAAGGATGTGGTGTCTATATTTTCAAAA
Organism: Viscum album; assembly: GCA_963277665.1. NCBI lineage: Eukaryota > Viridiplantae > Streptophyta > Magnoliopsida > Santalales > Viscaceae > Viscum > Viscum album. The sequence goes on along the minus strand of OY728152.1, from coordinate 1,359,665,489 downwards.
AACATATATAGTTTTAGAAATAGAGGATATAATACAACACACATGATATTAAAATTGAGAATAAAATGTTCCCAAACATTATCACATTTAATGTTATGCATAAATATGATTCCATGGATTTTAATTCATAATATGAATAATTATTTTATAATATTATACTCCATAAAAAAATTAATAATTAACCAAATAATAAAAATATTTAAATATTTTGTAATTTAATATGAAGTTATTTATACTCTTAATAAGTATACTTTTGACACATTATATATTAACAGTATTATTTTTAAATATTTATTGGTAATTTAAAGAATATAAAGCATTTAAAAACCATCTATGATATTTGATTCAGATCCTTCGAATGTTTTAAATAATTTTCTCACAAAAAATATTTGGTATTTTAGAAAATTCTTCTTTAATATATATAATAATTGAATCAATTTTTTTTTAAATTTTGTACACCAAATAGGAATAATTTATTCTTGATAATCTATCACTCTTAAATTTTTTTTCATATATTGGGTCATTAGTGTTTTGAAATGATATAATGTGTTATTTGTTTATAAATTTTTGAGAATAATTATTTTAAAAATTCATCAAATTAACTTTCTTAATAAATATTCATAATAATTAGAAGAATCAATAATTTTGTACCATATATTAAAATAATATTTTACTTATATAATCCTTAGTATCCTTCAATATTTTAATATTTATTTAAAATATGATAATGATTATTTCCAAAAATATATAATTAACAACAATATTAAAAGCATTTGAGATTTTTTAGGTTATTCATTTAATATATATTATTAAATCCTCTCTTTCATTGTATTGAGATTAAACCCAGAAAATATGGAATGATAAAAAATTCAAAACATAGATGATGAAATATGTATCATTCAATAGTTATAAATTTAACTAATTTATTAATTCAATATATTTTTTAATTTAGATTTCATGAATTCAACAAATTTAAATTCATAGTTTTTTTAAAATTGAAATATTTTTATCTAAAAAAACATTATATCATGTTTCATTCTAATGTTTGATATTGGAAATATTATTTTGAAATGTCTTAATGATACGATCTGATCTTATAAACAAAAATGTAGCTAGATGAACCCACTAATACTCTCCAACTTTCTTCTAGCATGATCCAAAGTTTTAGTGTACCCCATTTTACATCAATGACACCATCTGATATAATCCTATATGCATCTAGTATTATGTATCTTTATATTGTGTCCATTTATCTTTAAAGGTTATATAAGACAATGATTTGAGGATTGAATTAATTATTTGATCCTTAAGAATCATCTAAGAAAGTGGTATCATCCTTACTATCATGAAGTTATTAGAGGGTTTCTTTTATTGGTACATACTTGTTAATGTGGAAAATAATTTATTACCTTTTAATAATAATTTTTTAATATATTTATTAAATATATAAATTAATAAAAGTATAGTAACAAACATAAATACATCATATGTTCAGTAGATGAAAATATTCAGAATATTTTTTTCATTTTATGCAAACATGGTTGCTATTAAGGATTATCAAGGATTACAAAGGAAAATATTAAGTTTACTATCATATGGGATGATGTAATTTCCCATTATATATATAAAATGGATGAAAATTCATAGTGATTGAAGAAATGAAATATTTGATAAAAAATTCAATTTAATTAAAACAAAATATTTATTTTTTATTTTAATTAATCTTATTATTAGATGTACATAGGTAATTTTTTTGGAATGTATTATTTTTATATTCTTTTCAGTTTTATTGTGGATGTAAATCATGTACCTAAATGAATCTTGAAAATTTTAGGGGAAAATCTAAGTACATCATGTATATGTTAAAGTTTTAGTTCAATGACACCACATGATTAGTTTCCAAATGCATGAAAAATTACCTAAATAGATAACTAAAAAATATTGAAAGGTGTTTTTGGATATGAATTATAAATATTAACATATTATGTTTTATTTTTTATTAATAAATTTATATAAAATTCTATAAAACATTTTAGTTTTTATTAATAATAACAATTGTTTTCTTGGAATAATAAAAAATTAATCATGTAGTTGGAAACTGATAATTACACTCACATCTAGGATTGAATGTTTTTTATGACAAATTTGGAGAAAATTAATATTTTAACTATTTTTAAATATTAATTACTTTTATCTTAAGGAATTAAATTTATATAAACATAATTAATATTTGTTTTGCTGATATAGGATAATGTGGTAGGTCCCAAGGTTGTTCATAATGAGATGTGGTCGACTGTCCCAAAGAGATAATATAAAAATTATGTTAATGATATTATTAAACTACCTATGGTAATATATATAAAATTTTAATAAATCTTATATAGAAACACGTTTTCTTATTTTATTTCGATTTCAAAACATAGTATTCAAGGGACATGAGATGATAATCCATATCAGTCTTCACCAGTCTCCTAGGTTGAGGCGATTTCCCATGTGTTGGGAAATGGCCATGATTTTCATATGTGAGGAATGTGTTATCGACTATCTTAATCGTGATTATTTTGGATAATCATATATTCATTATCTATAGTGCATCCATTAATTGGGTTCAGTACTATAATTATTCTAGATATTTAATCACAAAAGAAAATTTTAATGTTGGAGATAGGATGCATAAATAAGTGTCAATATGGATAACTTTAGATGAGTATTTTAAAATGATGGGGAATTTTTAGGAGATTATAGTTTACAAAACGACATGTGAATTCTTTTGAAAATTTCATTCTTGATATACTAAAATCTATATGTACTTATATAGTTATATTTATCAAATAAACATGACATTTTTATGATAATTGATTAAAATTTTATTCCATATGATTAATGTCAATGAAAAAAATAATATTGTTAATTATATTAAATATTTATAGTAGTGTCGATTAGTAGAAAGAAAAGTACAATGTCAGAGTAGAAGAAAGTAGAGAATTCATCATTTGGGACGAGGGGAGAGGGGTCTAACAATAAAGAGTATGGGTGATGGTGGTTCCCCTTTTATTTTTGAATAAGAAATTTGATGATACCATTTATAAAATAAATTATACCTTAAAATATTGTCTATATATATATATATATAATCATTCATGTTTCATAAAAAGAAACAAGGTTGAGGGGGGTTTCTATTGCGTGTTGTATTTCTCGACATCCAAAATTAAATGGGACTAAATTATTTATATTTTTTATTTTCAAGGGAGTGTGGTTATCAATATAATAAATTTTTTAATTTAAAACATCATAGTAAATATTTTCATTTTAAAAATCTACACATAAAAACCCACCACAACATTGTTTGAGTAAACTGAAATTGTGGTCATTTAATAAAAACACACTACTAATTTTTGACAGGCCATCACATGCAATATTATTGAGATTCAAACCACCAATAATTTAGGGAAATTATTTTTTTCCTCGCATCTTTGATATAAAAAATTTCATGGTTAGAAACAATGTTAAATTGTATTAAAAATAAAATTTTCACGACCCACCACTATAATGAAATTTTTTGTCCAATAACTTCCACCTTTTATTAACTCAAAGTTCTTATTAAAATTCATCTTGTATTGTGAAACCTAAAAAATGGAAGAAAATTTAGAAATAAAGGATCGTTATGAAAAATGTAGGTAGTTATAATGAGATAGTTCATATAACCAATAATTTAAAATTATCCACTTATATATATTATTTTTGTTATACCGATTTTAGCAGTAGGGCTCTTTCCACCCCTCTTCTACTTTCCCCGACTACTAAATTTTTTTTACCCCATGTATAACTATATAAAATTTCATAATTAAAGGATAAAAATAAATTAAAATTAAATCTCAAAATCTTCACGTCATTCGAATAATGATACACAATTTTATTTTATAATTTATTTATATATTATTTCATTATCTTCTCTAAATCCTTCACCAGTGTGATGTTTTTTTCTTTTAAATGTTCTATTAAATGAAATCATTTAAACCACATACAATTGTTTTGGTGTATTTGGTCAATTATTTATATAAGTATAATATATATTATTTTTGAATAATATATTTTTTACATTGTTAATTTGGCGTTTCTATATAGTAAAGAATATATTGGTTTTATATTTTTTTACAGAATCATATATTTTAATATAAATGAGTTCATTGGATACTATGTAATTGATGAATTATTACATCTCTATGTCAATGATATATATATATATATATTATGTGTTAATATTTTTGTGTTACAAAATTTTATTAAAAGAATATATAAATTATATGTTGTTTATAATTTCTATTAAATGTTCAAAAATGCATGTATAAATATTTGATGGATTGATTGATTGATTTATTATTCAGGAATTTAAAGTGTTTATATTATGAATAAATATATTAATTAGTTTAAATTTATAATTATTCTTATTTTAAATATCACAACATGTTTATAAGTAGTTATATACTTGGTACAATGTAATATTTAGTTTCATTTAATCAATAAAATTAATTATTATTCTGTTATGATCTCAATTGTATAGAATAATTATGATTTAAAGATACTAAGTATTAATAATTTATTATAAATAAATTCTCAATTTAGTATTAATATATTGAAAATTTTACTTTAGTTTGTAATTCTATCTGGTGTGGGATTTTAGGATCTATATGGAAGAGTTGGGGTTAAAAAACAATAAAAAATACTTTTATTTAAGAGATATGGTTTTGTAGAATTTTAATCAAATAAATAAAAGTATTTTATGTACCTCATGTGTGATTTATATTTAGATATTCATAGATATAGATATTACTACTAATTAGATAAGTATCCCAAATAATTAACTTTATAAAGTGTTATATATAAATATGTGTAGATCATATTAATTTTGTCAAGGTTATTGAGTATAAAACTAAATTGACACAATATTTTATTCATGATGTGAATATAAGAGAGAAAATATTGATATTTAATATACACTTAAAATATTATGTACATTATTAATTTTCAAAAAGAAACTTTTGAAGACCTCAATTACTCTGTACAAGTGACCCTAATACTTTGGTTCCCATGTGTTATCTTTTGAATTGTGAGAATGATATTGGTGACCATTATTGTTAGGTTCTTATTATTGGAATTGGATCTTGGTAAGACTTGTGTGTGAAAACCTAATTGTTAGGATACTAGAAAAATATATTCGGTATAATCTCTGTGGTAGTCCTTGGAATAGACTTTCCACTAATCTATCAAAGAGTCATATATAATATTATTTCCACGATTTTATACATGATATATCAATGGATAAAACTATAATCTTATTTGTGTTAATTCATAGTAATAAATAGACTTTGGTTCATTAATATATTTGAATTATATTAAAAAATTTGTTATCATTTTAATAGAAAAATACTAAATAAAAATCTTTATTAATTGACTATAAAACATAGATATAATTTGATATAAAAATATATTATATATAAAATTACATCATTATAATCAAAATAATCATTGAAACATTTTCTATTTTTAAAATGGAGAAGCATAATGGTAGTATCATATTTGAATAATAAAAAATCCTAACAATATGTTTTATCTATTGGAGTAACCAGATCATGAATATCCAACGGGTGACGTTGTTAAACAAACAGATCTAGATGATTACTTTTCCTATAAAAAGGATTTAATTGGTGCATATACTACAATGTTTGATTTCATAAAAATCATCTTTCAAAAGTAAAATGAGAACATAGTTGTATTTAGGATTATAGAAACCATAAATGTATCAATCAAGATTATATTGGAATGGGGGAAATGAGGTTTTTAAGTCTATTATAGATTAGAAATATTGGAACAAACATTACTCTATGTTCATGTAGCATCCCATTACCAGATTTTAGATAATTCTTCACCCTTGTTTTCATTCATTTCTCCTTGGGTACATTTTATGTCTTTCATGAGTGTTTTTAAATTTATGGAGAATTTTGAGGAAGCCTATAGTAGTATATTTAATGGTGGTAGGGATATGGAGTGGAGTGTGAGGGGATATACTATAGACCATATAGCTCTGATGTAGGGTAACTTGGGGACTCTTCCATTTTATGTTGGGCAGGTAAATTTTATTTTGACTACACTATGGAGACCTAGAATGTAACTTTAAATCTACTTCTAATTTTGTCATAGATATTCCGTAGAGACTGGGCAACTATGTAGACCTCATCTAGTAGTTTTCCCTATGGTGTGGAGATAAGGATACATCATGGAGGATTGAGTGGCCTGGTTAGGAGCATCTTCAAATTTGGTTGATAGATGTGGTGTGGTTGTTAGGAAATTATTTAGCCTTAACTTGACCAATTAATATATAGTCACACCATATGCAACAGATTTCAGAGTCCATTTTATCGATGGTGGTTGAAACATGTTCTAGGGTGGCTATGCCATGGTCTACCTATTTTTAGAAAAACTATGAAGTGACTATATAGGGAAATGACATGGTATTTTCTTTTTCAAACCTAAAATACCCATACCTAGGGTTTTCCCAACTTCTCCCGCTCAAACCAAATTCAACTTCTTGGATTTTGGTAGCTCCAAGGAGGATTTTAGGATCAAACAATACCAATTATTACTAGATAAAAACATTTGATGTTGAATTTATTATCACCCTAATATGCGAGACTTATTTTTTTATTTTAATTCTATTTCATTATCTTTTCCCCCTTGATAGTGATAAATCCTCAGGTCGTTAATGGATTTGGTCATTTTTTGAAGGATCGTGATTCTATAGATTCCTTCTTAATATATTGTTCCATAAAATCTCCATAGTTTTTTCTCAATCCGTGACATTGATTGATCGTTTAATCGTGTGATAAAAGGGTAGGTGGGTTTTTATGTTTTTTAAACAATTGAAACTATGATACTCTTGCTTGATTTGAAATATATTTTTAATTTATTTTTCAAAAAAATTAATTGTGATGATTTATTATTGATATGAAAGGTATGAGATATATGGAATAAAATATATTTTCAATGTATCAAAAAAATAATAATGTGATTTTAGAAAATAGGGCTTGAAAATATTTTATATTAAATATTATGAAAATTGATTTTAATGAAAATTGAATTAGAGTTGAATGAATTTGATGAAAATATCTATTTTGGTTGTAAAATTTAAATGGAATGTTAAAACATTAAATTAGGAATCGAGATGTGAAAAGATTTGAAATGAATGAATTTCCCATTGATTGTTTGATTGATTGAAATAACAAGTGATCCAGATTAGTTAAAGGGTGATTAGGAAAATCATTCTATGATATTGACACCCTAGAAATAGATTGAAAATGATAAGTATAACTATACCATGTTTGGAATGATTATCCCAATGGGGTGTTGATTGATTCTTTCATAATGACTTGACCCTAGGGATGTGTACACCTATATTAATCTGTGATGATTGACTAAAATGTTTGAGTATCCTGTAGATGATAAATAACTAACAACATAGATTATTTACAAATTTATTTTTTTATTTCTTTATTACATGAAATTTTTATAGAACTAATATTATTCAATCCATTGTTTATGAAAATGGTTATTAAATCATATTTTGGATATTTATTCCATGTATTTTAATTTAAAACACATTTTATTGAAAATAGGAAATATAATTTACCATTATTTGTTTTATTTAAATCAATTCATAAATGTTTTATTTGTATTGGAAATTATTATTCAATTATTAGTGAGACTTTAATGGTTTGTTTAGCTCCCTCACTACCTTTTCCTTTGGAAAATTCATATATTTTGTTATATCGGGTCTAGGAAAAGTAAAATAGCCACATTTAGGGGAAATGTGTTATTGAGTACATAATCCTTGTGTTATGGTGGTGACTGGTGGGACTATGCTTAACTTATTGCATAGGGACTTTGAGGTTTGGTATTTATGTCTATTGTTATATTTTTCATTAATTTTTCTTTGGGGTTTTTAGCTACTTGTGTTATTTTTCCTCTTGAAGAGTTATTGGAATACTAATTATGTATTGGTTTTTCTTCTTCTATATTATTGTAATTGTGAAAAAATAATTTCTTTTTTTTGTTTTACATGGTGTTAGGTGGTTGTTACTATCCCATGGGTATCGAGAACTCCATTCAGTATTTTTTATAGACTGTTTAGGTAGTATTTTAACATGTTGTCCTAGATGGTTCTTGAAAAGTGGTATCAAATGTAGGGTGAGTTTATTTACTTGATTTATATTTGTAGTTTGGGATGTCTTGGTAGTCAAAAAGTATGATTTTGTGGACATAATAGGTAGATAAAAGTGAGTTCCTAAAAATATATTATCTTAGCAATCGTTATGTGACCATGGGTTTTTGTGGAAAGTTTCATTGAGGGTTAAATTAATCTTATCTATTATTTTAATAATTATATCTAAGTATTTTGAAATCCCATAATGTTGATTTATATCTGAAGGAATTGATATTCATGTATCTCATGATTGAGTTAATGATTTGTGTATCATTACTGTGGTATTTATGTTTCCTATTTATTTTCTATAGCATCATCCATATGTGGATAATTTTGAATAGACAACAAGAGGAAGATACTTATAAAACATTAAATGTGAACCCTCAAGTTGAATAAATTTTTAGTGAGGTAGTAGTTTGTTCTATCTAAGATCTAGGACATGCATTTTAACCTATTTTTATCCAGAATCATGCTTTCAAACCTCAAAGGGTAAATTTGGAGATTGTTCTCCAAAATTTCATTAAATGAAACCATCAGATTTATAAGGCTCAAACAATACACAAAAGGTGGAGGATTAGTTTATTAAGATCGATATACTTTTTTGAGTACTATAAAATTTAATAATCTAGAAAGGTAAGGTGATCCAACTTTAAACTAGAGGTGCCTTGTAGGAGGTGGTGAGATTTTATGGTTACAACTAATAAACATGATGTATTAGATTGGAAAGACATCAGATCAAACATTAATCAACAATTATATCAAAAGATAATGATTCTAACAAAGCCCGTGGAGTACCATATCCTCCACCATATGGGTAGGACTATGACATAGTATGTGAACTACTTTACATAACATGCGCTGTTTTCTCATGGCAATGAAGAATGACAAGCTAAGATAATTTTTTTTGAGATTGATCTTTGATATTATATACGATCTCAAGTTTTCATGATGAATCTCATTTCTTTTTTTGATATGATTGATAGATAATTGACGGGTGATCTTGACCTAGATATTCAGTTATTATTAACATGAGTTACCTTTACTCCCAATTGAATCTCTACCAACCCCATTAAAGGAAATAAGAATCATGATGAGTCTCAAAGAAGATCTCGATAGTAGAAATCATCATGATATTCTTTGGTTTTTATAAGATGCCATTTTATTTGATTCTAGTGTTTCATTATTTTGAATTTAATTTAGGTTTGAACATATGAACTGATTATTTGCAGTTAATGTGGATGATCATGCCACCTAGTATTGTTCTTCCATATATTTTATACCCCATGAAGTGGTGTGGAATCATCAACACCTAAAATAATTGTTTTGTATTCAGATTCTTCAAGAACTAATGGGTTACAATTATATGAATCCTAAATAAATAATCTTTACATAGTGAACATGTATCCATTGGAAAATGATGCAGGTCCAACAATAGTGAGAGGTACCATCACTATAACATCATATTTAGTGATTTATTTATCCGATATTAGTTCATATCACTCATTCATATCAAATTGTTTTGTTACTTTTATAAAACCTCTTATAGATATTATTTCTTATTTGATGGAAATTTCAACAACCATCATTCTTAATAGAAAGTTGGTTCTCTAGTGTCCCTATTTCATTTTTATCTATTAGAGATTAAGGTCAAATTTATTTTCCTTATTATCAACATGAAATCTCCTGATCTCATTTTCATGATTGATTTCTAGAATACCTAAATATAATGAATTGATTATTATATTTTAAGGTTTCATTTTCTCTATTTGTCGGGGTATGTGAGGTTTACCAGGGTGAATTGGACCAAATATCTTGTTAGGATTGACCTCCTACATCATTGTTGGAAAGAATAATATAAATGTTTTCTTTTTACCTGGAACAAAGAATCTTGTGTTTGGATCTTCCTCTAGAGGTCATCTATTTTGATGATGTGTTTCCTTTTATATTTTTATGTTTTACAATGATAAGGGAAATAAAGTTCTATATTGATTTTTTCCTAGTTCTTAGCTAGTGTCGATTACTTCTTACCATATGGATGTAGAATAATTTAAAGATTCCAAAACCCAACTTGATGAATTTTTAGATAATAGATTTATATGCCTGAGTGTGTCACCATAGGTGGTGCCTTTTCTTTTTATGAAGGGGGATAAAGGGGAACTCCACCTTTTTGTTGATTATTAGAAACTTAATCGAGTTATAATAATGAAAAAATATCAATTTCCTCATACTTATTATCTATTTACCAATTTAATGGGAGAATTAGTTATCAATAATTGATATTCAATCTAGTTATAAACAGTTGATAATTTAAGAATATGTAATTTTGAAGACCTCTATTGGGAGTGGGTATGTACATTATGAGTACCTTGGCATGCATTTTGGTATACCCAATGATCCTAATGTTTTTATGGAACTAGTTAGCCTGAAATTAAAATGTTACATCAACTATTTTAGGAAGTTTTTGTGGATGAAATCCTATTTTACTCCCTATACGAGGAGGATCTAGTGCATAATCCGATAAATGTTTTGGAAATTAAAGTGCGGAGACCATCATTTTGTGGTCCTTATATCCAGTGGTTATCCTATTCCTTTAGATATCGTATGTTGTACGCTTTATATTGTGAAAGGATGTGATGAAGGATTTCCCTAATTCCCTATGTATAATGAAACCAACAAGCACAGAGATATTTAATGAATTGTGGTGATGATTCTGGTAGCCATGTTTGAGATGAGACACTTCTTACTTTTCCTCTCAAGGTTATAAATTCCCATAGGATAAGGTAGAGGACCAGGGACCTTCAGGATTATTTCAAACCCTCCCTATACATACTTGGAAGTGTGATGATATTTCCAGAGATTTCATGGCTAGGCTTCCATGTAACCCTATGAAGAGGAATTTGATAATAGTATTAATCGATCTACTGACCAAATCAAATCACTTTATCCCAACTCAGGATACAATCAATGTTAAAGACCTTATAAATCTCAACGTACAATATATTTTTAGATAGCATGGAGTTCCATAAATCATAGTTTTTTATAAGGATACATGATTCACTTCACATTTATGGTGATGCCTTGAAGTGGTGTTGGGATCCCAAGAGATTTTGAGAATAACTTATAACATACACACTGATGTCTAGATATAATGAGCTATACATATATTTGAAGAAAATATTTGGTTACATGTTCTTGATTTTGGTGGAGTTTCGGATAACCACATGGGGCTCGTTGATTTTTCCTATAAAAATGGTTACTATTTTTCCATATATACGGAATAATTTAAGGCTATGTATGGTTTCCTGTGTTTATCCCCATTTTATTGGTTAAATTTTGGAAGAATAATTGTTGATGGTACCTAGTTTAGTGTAATAGAAGACAAAAATTAGCAATTGTAGTCCTTATATAATGTTGAAATCTCGGAGACAAATGAAACTTTTAAAAATATAGGAAAGGTGGATTACCACATGGATTTTTCCCTTAGTTTATGTCGATTCAGGATGTGTTTAATGTATCATCACTTCCAAAGTATCTCCCTAACCAATCTCATGTTTTAAGTGGGAGGGACTTAATGTGGAAACATATTTATCTATGAAATAACACAAGTTTTGGGTTTTTTATTTTGAGAAGAAGGTTCTAAATGATATTTGAATACCATTGGTTTGAGTGCTATGGTATCATGGTTATGATTCAGATGATATTTTGAGCGTAAGGAACTGGTGATATAACATTGGCCATATATATGATATGATGTATTATTGAGATGAATTATGGGGATTGAAATAGTTTACGGTGGGGAGGTTGTAACATCTGATTTATAGTTTTTTTATAATTATTGAATGTTTTTTTGAGCCCTTTTGTTTGGGTGAATTTTAGGAATTTCAGGAGTATATTTAAATTTCAATATAATTATGAGGCAACCTATAGAAGGATATTTCATGGTGGTACAGATATGAAATTGAGTGTGAGTGGTCTTTCCATAAATATTTAGGCTGAATTGTTGTAGAAATTGAGGCCTATACCTTTTCAAGAAAGGCTGCGGTGTGGGAGGGTGGATGTGCCATGAATCCTTATAGACAAATTATTAGTGCTATTTCATATTTTGACATAGCTATGACATGGACACTAGGTATAATCATAATTATTTTTTTGGTGGTTTGTCCCTACAGTGTAGAGTGATTCCTATAGTGTTGAGGATCAAGTGGTCTTGTTAGGTGAATAAACCATTGGAGGCAGGCGGTAGCTGCAGCATGGTGCCTTGGATACATAATAGACTTACCTTGAGAAGGGTGGACCTGGGCATCAGATGTTCCATGGATTCTGGTGTCCAGTTGGATGGTGGTGGCTGCCTTGCGGTTTAAGGATTTCGCAAAATGGTCTGCCCATTTTCAGAAAATTGTTCTGTGGGAATGTTGGGTAGAAAAATGGTTTCTATATTTCAATAATTAAAAGTTCCAAACATGATTTTTCCCATCTTATCCCAATCAAAATTAATTTTACTTTTTATCATTTTGAGGCCCCCGAGAATCTTTGTTCACCTCCAATATCTATTATTCTGGGATCAAAACACCTATGGATGTCTTTGATCTCCCTCTAGTATGTGAGACTTATTATTTTCTTGGAATAACATTTTATTATCTTCCCTCCATTGAGAGTAATGAATAATCTTGTTATAGAAATATTTGACCTAATTAAATTAATAATGATTTTATGTATTCTTTCATGATATTATAAACCATTGAATCTCTATTAGTGGTTCCTAATCTGGATGTTTTATTTTTCATTTAATAAGGTGATAAAAAGGTAGGATGTTCAGAAAGGATTTTCAAAAAAATTGAATCCATTATTTTATTTCCTGATATGAAATATATTTTTCATTATTTTATATAAATTGAATAACAATTATTGTATGATTGATTTCAACGGCTTGAGATATAGGGAATAAAACCAATTTTTAATGTACATGAAAATATGTTTTTTTTAAAATGGATGTGTAATGTATCTGAAATTCTATATAATTTTTTTAATTATATGGAATTGTTTCAAGACTGTAAAATCTAACAACTTGTGATTCCAAGGCCTGTAGTGTCTGGAATGATTCCGTCAAAGTTTTGTTGAGGTTAAATTAGTGTGTGTAAGCAGTTTTCTTGAAAAAGTGGAATAACTCTTAAACGGTTACACAGATCAAAAATCCAAGGGCACCATTTCACTCAGGATGCCATGTTTAAACTAGGGGAAACATAAGTTTAGCCGGTGCATGCCTCCTGTGGGAAAACCTGAAAATGGAATAACTGTAAATAAAATTACAAAATAAAGTTATTTTATTTTTCAAATGCTTATAACTCATATATGTTAAATCGGATTAAAGTTCTGAGACCACCAATGAACTTGTCAGAGTATGATTTATTTAGGTAGATACTAACATTGGCCGGTGCAGGCCACTAGGGAATGTTAGTTTTTGGCCGTAAATAAAATAATTAAGTGACAATTATTTTATTGTAAAATCCATAACATTTAAACGGTAACATGGATTGGAAATCTGAGAGTACCATTGGGTTTTTTGGGTGTGTTTAACTTAGGCAGAGCGTAACCTCGACCTACGCGTGTTGAGGGTGACTGTTAATTATTACTGAACATCTTTTTCGGGTACGTTTAGTAAACGCGCGAGGGGTATTTTGTAACTTTTGTACCACTGCTCAGAATTGAAATTCGAGCACACCGTTGAACTCACAGGGCCGATATTCTCTTAAGGAGACCTTTATCTCGACTGCATTGGGTCGAGGGTAGAATTTGGTTTTTTCATATTTTCTTGGGAGAAGAAAAAATGAAATAAATAACATTTTACTTATATTATTTGAAACCACCATGTTGAATGCCTGGTGGTGGGGACTACCCGAACTCCCAATTAATGTGGGGTAAAACCTTGGAATTACCCTAGTTAATGTGCCAACATTAATTAAATTAATAAACATAATATATTAAGTCGGATTTTCACATTTCTTGAGGTTGGAAAAATCGTAGGAAAAAAGAGGAGAGGCATGGAGAGAGTTTTTGAAGAATCATCTTCCAACGAAGAACATCCTCAGATATATAATGAGGATGACGTGTGAGCTCGTATTGGGAGCATGGGGTGAGAGAAATGAATTCCTACGTCTCCAACATCATCTCCTTCCTCACGAAATCTTCACTGAACATCAAGGTAGGGGTTTTAAATTAAAATATGATTAAATACATGTTTTTGATTCTTCATGTTCAGGATTCACAATGATGATGGCCAAAAAAACATGGTCATCATCTCGCACTTATACATGTCCCCTTCTTCTTTTTTTCTTTGTGCGTTCTTCATGTTCTCATCAACGCCTAATAATTAATGACATTGGAAACACATTGTTTTGTTGAGTGCAACATATGGTCACAGAGCCCTCGTCTCGAGGATCACGAATATGCGGTCATATTATTTTTCGAGCTTGGAATGAAGCACTAATGGCTCACAGAAAAAGGCGGCGGTCGGTACCCGATCGGTCGTGAGGAAGGATGGCGGCATGCGTCCACGCTACTGGTTGAGCAGGAGGTCGTGGCCCGTCAGCCGTGGCGGAGCAGGGTGGTGGCCGACATCCGGCTGACCATGTGACGAAGTGGCGGCACATGTTCGTGTGGCTTGAATAAGTAGTCGTGACCACTTAGCCGTGACTGAGGCCGGAGTGCGGCCGAAACCTGGACGGCCGCACACAGAGTAGTGGCGTGCGTCCGCCCCCTGGGAGGAGAACCGTTCAACCGTTTCAGTGGGACGCATCGCACCAAGAAGGACTATTGGGAGGTATTGTGTGCCAGCAGGGTGACTGAATGGCCATTAGGCTGTTCAGAATACCAGGGGTGCTCCTATCCCTTGGGTTGTGGCTAGGGCAGACCTAGCCATGGCAGGCCACCCGACCGTGGGTTGCACCGCGGGCCGCCCCAGTGGGCCGGGCTGGGTAGCGCCCTTTGCAGGCTGGGCCGGACCATTGCCCAACGGGTCTGGCCTGCCATGGCCACAGCCAACCGGGCCCAACCCGGATAGGGTCTGGTCATCCCAGACCCAGTCGGGTCATCCTAGGTCGGGTCGGGTCAGCCTGGGTTAGCCCGAATGGGGTGAACTGAACCTAGGCCCATCTAGACCGAAATATGCCTTTGTGGTCATATCATGAGACCTGGGTGTTCGTTAGACGAACTATACCTGACACTAGAATCCTTGGATCAAGACAATCCTTTTGGTATAATCCACTTGAGTTTTGGATAAAGTTGGAGCACAACCGGGTTGGATTGAACCCTAAATCTAACCAGGCCTTCGGAGCAAAAACGCTAATAACATAAAAACCGTGCATTAGATTGACACACCATCTGTTGTGTTGGGTCCCTTATATTGTGAAGGACCGTTGGGTTACTCATTTTTTGAACATAGTGGTGGTTGAGGTATCAACGATCCTATGTGGGTCAGTGCGTACTGATCCTATATGGGTCAGACACTGTATGGTCTATAGTAGTGCCTATTGATAGAGTAAGATGATCTAGCTTCGTGAATAATCGTCTGTACTTCTATACTTCACTAATAACCTGGTTTGAGATGAGACTCTATTTGAACTAAGAATTTTAACTTCATGGTACTATCTTCGTGGTGACACCTGTGTGGTACTTTTACCTTCGTGGTACTATCTTCATGGTGATACCTATGTGGTACTTTTACCTTCGTGGTGCTATCTTCGTGGTGATACCTGTGTGGCACTTTTACCTTCACGGTGTAACCTTCGTAGTATTACATCTATGGTACCTTTACCTTCGTGGTGTTACCTTTGTGGTATTCTTCCCTTTTGAATGATATGTGTATATCTTGATAACTTAGGTGTATGTATGAGCATATACCTAAGTATAGTTGATATATTTCTTTTTGGTTTTACATTGTGGAACATTAGGAGAAATATGGGGTCTTGGAGTCCCTACTGAGTATCGTTATACTCACCCCTATATAGGCTTCGCCCGAACCTTGTTTTGTCTTGTGCGGACGATGTACAACATTGGTCGAGGCTGAGGGAGACAGTACTGGATGGTACTCGGAGGTAGACAATTTGATTTGAAGTAACACGAGGATTTCTGATCATGAGTTGATTAATGTTCTTGTGGAGATGGGTTTCTCTACTAGGGTGGTTGACACTGTCTTTAGACGTGTTAACTCCTCATGACTGGGTGTTTCCTTCATGGTTAAGATGCATGGTTTTTTTCAATGCGACTAGAGGCTTGCGCTATGGAGACCCGCTCTCCCCTAGCCTTTTTCATCCTGGGTCAAGACTCTCTTAGTGCTCTTCTGAGCCAGAGCATATTTCAAGGGGAAATTTTACCTTTCAGAAGGAAACAGATCATCCCTTCAATATCCCACCTCATGTTTGTGGATGATACTATGATATTTATTAATGGGGGGAGGAGATCGGTCCAGAGAATCAAGGATATTCTGAAAGACTATTGCTTCTAGAGCGGGCAGGTTCTAAGGGTAGAAATTATTGTTTTCTTTATAACTCACAGAAGATCGACACGACGTGTGTCATCCTTATGCATTCTGCTCAACATGCAGCAGGGGTCATTTTCCATGGAGTATCTGGGCACACATTTATTTTCATGTAGGCTCCGGATCCGTGAATTCTATGGTGTTATGAGTATAATTACTGGGTGTGTTCTCAACTAGAAGAATCATTTCCTATCATTTGGCAGATGCATTGATCTGGTTAATAGTGTATTGTCTGCCACCCCTATCCATTCCTTGTCATCTTCTAATGTGTCAATGGGTGTTATAAAAGTTGTGGACTCTATTCTTTGTAATTTTCTTTTGGGATACTAAGTTAGAGGGGAAGAGGCACTGGACTTCATGGGCACGACTGGCTAGACCCATACAAGAGGGGGGGGGGGATCAATTGTAGAAGTATGGAGAGAACTATCAAGGGATCTCATGCTAAGCTTGCTTGGGAAATCTTGGAGCAATGTACTCTATGGAGACAAGGCATGTCGCAACTCATAGGAAGTAATGATGAGGTCATTAGTGGTTATGTCTCTCCCCTTTGGTCTAATGTTCTTCATCTGGTCCATTCTTTGTCTCAAAGAATGCGTTGGTTAGTGGGATCATGGGAAATTTCCTTCTGGTATAAGAACTGTGTTGGCTCTATTCTAGCCTTCCCTGGGTTTCTAGTTCCTCTGATCACATTTAAGGAAGATCGAAGCCATCCCCACTTCATCAAGGCAGTGCTGAGTGCTGAACAACACGACATCTTTGATTCTATCAAGATGAATGAAGAGAGGGATATGTGTGTCTATACTCCCTCATCTTCGGGTGATTTTAGTATCAGAGACTTCCGGAGGATGTATTCTTTGGGATATCAGGATCGATGGAATGAGGTGGCATGGTGCTGTAAGACCCCGTTGAAGTTGAAATTCCTCACTTGGCGTATCAGGAATCTTTCCCTTGATTTGGATGAGAATATCAAGAAACTGGGGATCTGTTTGGCCTCGGGTTGTCACTACTGCAGCCTGTGGATGGAGGAAAGCTCTGAACACCTTTTTTTAGGGAGAATGGGCTCAAGCGGTGTGGTCATATCTTGGAGGTGATGGTCTTCTCAACAGGGAGGATACTGAGATTTCTTTCTTTGTGAGATGTTTTGATGGTTTGATGGGCTCGGAGAAGGCCGATATGGCTCGGGCTGCATCCTTCAACGCGGGGTGCTGGTGCATCTGGCAAGACAGAAACCAAGCTAGGTATGAAGTAGAAAGGCCCACAGTGAGACCTATAATTTCCCGTATTCGTTTCCTGCTTCTGGATCTAATCTCGTTTAATTAGGAGTGGTACGAGACTCCCCCCCATTCCCATGCATGCAAGGGTCTTACCCTCTTCCCATCATTTCCATGGCGGGAGGCATTGGAAAGTGGGTTCACTGGGTTCCTCCTGCATCTGGCTTTAATCTCAACATGGATGGGGCTTGAAATGGTTGGATGTTATCTGGAGGGTGGGTTGTTAGAGATACTGAGGGACGTGTGGTCTTGACCTTTTCTTGTTCCTTTGGAAGGGGTGCTGCTATTCAGGTGGAGGCTCGGGCCCTCTACACAGGGCTATCTTTGTGCACTTAGGAGAATTTGGCTATATCTGAGTTAGAGGTGGATTCATTAATCCTCTATGAATCCATGAAAGGCAATCTCTCTACTCCATGTTCCATTGTCTATACAGTCAGAAAATGTTGTGGAATGCTTCGTCCGAACACTCTTTTATCCCACACATGGAGAGAGGGGAACAATGTTGCGGACTATTTGGCTTCCATGGATGATAATAGGTCTACTGACACTCGTCTATTTCAGATAGATAGCATGAAGCCATAATGTGTAAACCTTATAAGAGGGGATGCCCTCATTTTTCATTACTATAAACCCCCATAGCTTGTTTTGTTTCCTTTTATATTTTAATAAAAAATTATTTTGGAGGAGGTAGGATCTATGGTAGACAATCCATGAGCTAATTTTTACTTTTTAGTTTTATTTTCACTTTTGGGTTGTTCTTGTACATTTAATTGGGCTTGAATTCGGACCGCTTTACTTTCATCACTCTTTTTACTACAACAGTTTACTTAGTGGTTTCTTCTTGTAGCGTTCTACGCTGTGTGTATATAGAGGTTTAAAGGCAATTCCTTCCCATTTAGGGATATATATTTCTAGTTATAGTCACCAACCCTTGTCCTATGGAAGGGGGGATTGGGGTAGTCTAAACACGGGCCTCGGGGGACGGGTCGTGACAAAGTGGTATCAGAGGAGTTTGGTTCTACCTAAGAACTAGGTCTCTGATCTTTTCTATAAAGGAATAGTGTTAAGTATTATAAGTGTGGTTTTCAGTTCAGGGAGTCTAGTGTTGGTTCGGAGCCAGAGGTATCCATATATCAGGACCTGAAATTCTGATTTCAGACTCAACGCACGAAAACAATGATTGCATGTGTTTTTTAAAAATATTCTTTTGATTTATTTGGAGTCAGCTCACCGGGTATTACTTAATGACCATGGAGAACCTTTTCCTTATCCAGATGATATCACAAAGACAACCAACAAGGTTTCCTAAGAGTGTACATGATGACGGCCCACTGAGCGATGAGGCTCCAGTTGTAACACCCCAAGATTTCATAGTGCGTCATTTGTTCAAAATAATTCAATAACTTTCACTACAAGCAACACCGAGTTAAAGCGCACCATGACTTACCAAAATAGCCGTTCAAAAAAGGTTATGAATAGTATTAACTGAATTTTGAACTTTATATCTTCCATATAATTTTAGAATCCATATTATGAGTTTCTTAGACATAATGTATGATCAAATTCATTTTTTTCAGATAAAAGAAGTATTTTCCAAAAATGCACTTTTACCGACTTTTAATAGTGAATCCTTTTTAAATCCAATATTTTAAAACTTTTATATATTGAATTTGACTAAATAAATTTTTTATTTAGAATGGGGACATAAAAAATTTACAATGTAACACCCCAAGCTTCCTCGGTACGCTTCTCTTTGAATAATACATTAGTGTGTGTTGTACACAACTTCGAGTTCTAACACACACCACAACCAATCAAACTAGCCCTTATGAATAGTAATACCTACATTTTAAATTTTTATACATTTTAACTTTTAAAATAGACTTCATTTTTGGATTCTGAATATCGAAATTATCATAGGATGAAATTTTGGTACTTTTCGGATTACTTTTATATTTTGATGAATAGTGAAAATTACTAAATTTTTATAAAAAACAAATTTTTTAATCGAAATAATTAATAGTGATAAATTATGAATTTGAGTGGTTTTAAAGTATATTTAGAATATATTTTTACCATTTAATAAAATTTTGGTCATTGGACATAATTTCACAATTAAACCGGACATAAACAAGTTTCAATCTTTTGACTGTTATTATCTCTTAAAAATACGCTTTTTGTTTTGACAGCAGGAATTAATTTTAAATTAATTTTTGCCACTTCTGTATTTTGAATTTGGAAAAATGGACTCCAGATTTGGAATCAGGATGTCCAAATTTTTTAAATAGTTAACTTTTATTTTTAGATATTTAGAATAATTATTTCGGTAAATATTTTATTTACCATGGTTAATGGGTAAATCCGGTAAATAAGGGTAAACAAATAATATAATAATAATAATAAATTACCCTAAAACTTGTCTTAACCATGTTGGTTGATACATGTTCGACAATGGGAATATTTGGGTCGATTTTGGGACCCCATGGATCCACTTGTAAGTGATAATGATAGTTTATATTAATTAAGTTAAAGTAAATACAAAAATGACATAGGACTATATGTTATAGGAAAAAAAATTTCATATAAGGTTATATATGTTATATTTTCGGATATAAATATTAATTAGAAATATAATTAAATTTTATACATAATTTTTATTATTTATAATTTTTAGACCTTATATAATTTAATTTATTTATGACACAATGATGATGTAGTAATTACCTTATTAGTGAAATATTAAAATAATTGATATTATAAATACTCAAATAAATATAATTTGAGACTTTTAATGAATTTGACGAATTTTATAGGTTAAAATGACATGTTAGGATTTATTTAATTAACATTTATCGAATTAATCATGCTGTTATGATTTTCACAAAAATCAAATACCAAATTGTGTCAAAATTGAAATAAAAGAATTTTTAAAAAAACATTATATTATTAATTGATATTAAATTCCAAAAAATCAACGGTTCTGATAAAGAAATTTAATCATGATATGTGTATCATTAATGGACCACTTGGGGGTCTCTTGGAGGTATATAGTAATTTTATTAACTGTATAATATAAAAATACAAAGTGACATGGTAAGTGTCAAACTAATTAACCCAGAGTTAAAACTACAATATAAGGTTAATATAATGACCCAAACCTATATAAAATGTATTGGTTGAAAGGATTTAGACCCATACCCACCTTAGTCTTTGAATAATCCACTTTGGAGCCATTAGAAACCGAATATTAATTTATTATAAAATAATACTTTACGTTTTTCCTAAAGAGCCACTCCTCCCCCTTATAAAAGGACACCACTTCTAACCAATTCCTCACACCTATCAATCCTTTTGGATCGTCTAAATCCGGACCAATTAAGATCCATACATTCCCCTCCTCCTCTTATAAGCCTTACCTTAGACATAAGGCACTTCAATAGTCCTTTTGGTTCAAACCAAAGGGAGTTACCCATATTAAAGTTAACGATATTTCTTAGCTTCTTTTCTTTTATTTGACTTCTCCAATCCCTAAACTATTGTAATTATTTTATTTTGTAACAAAACCAGTATCCTAAATGTACTAGGATATTTATATTATATGTATTCGATCTACACTTACACAGACCTCCATCAAATGGGTGAAGAACATAATGTTTTTGTGGATAGAAACCAAACGCCTCACGAAGCGATGATTGTTCAATTATCTCCTATCACCTCTCATGGTGGCCATTATGATGGAACTATAATTAAATATGATATTAATGATTTTTATTTTATATATAAGCTTCTGTAATTCTATTTTATATCATACCATTATGCATTTCATGTTATATATATATACGATAATTTTATTTGAGGAAGTGCGGACTGCCGCCCCCTCAAAGTGATATGACTCGTTCATACCATACATGGAATGTATAAAAGATGGTGTTAATGAACTCAAGTAACACATATAAGATATTATATTATACTGGAATAATAATATACCTATGTATCATTTTGGGTTGATTCCTTTCAAAATGAAAAATGAAATGGAAGTAGCGTTCGTGCGTACGTACGGATTACCGTCTCCACGAACGCGATGAGATTCATTTCCCCATCATATCAATTAAAGACTAATTATTTTTTGATGATTAAAAGTAATTGTTAAGGACTTGATATCATTCTGTATTTTAATTAGATACAACATATCCATAACAAACACGGCTTACGTAACAAATCATATAATGGAAAACGAATCAGTTAACACCAAAAACGACGATAATACTAAAATATTATTAACAAAGAAATATTAAAAGATCATATATGATATCATATTTATGAATATGATTATTTTATAATTTAATAAAAATTATTTATCTATTATATAAGATGTTAACATACACACTATCAAGGAACCGTACAAGCTAAGGGGTTTTTATCTCACTCCTTATTTCCGTGAGATTCATGCCATATTGCCAATATAACATTTTCTGTGGTGTATGTACTTCCTATAATTGTATTGTTTGTCTAATACACTTTAATTTATGTGTATTTTAATATTAATTTTATGATACCTCTTTCATGGGGTGTATGTTTCGTATATTACCAAATTGGTAAGGCTTTATCTCAAAATCACTTCATTATCCGAGGTTGTTTATACATAATTATCTACTAGGACCTCTTTATCATCCATATACATGTTACTTAAAAATGTATTTCAAATCATTCTTAATATTTTAAAGACTATTGGATAAAGTCATTTATACCCTTTTTTACTTTTTATAAGAAGTTTATAAAGTAATCTTTCTGTCATTTTCCAAACAAGGCATTTTTGAACCTTTTTGACAGAATTAAGGTAAGAATGTCTTTTTTAACTTATACGGTGGGTGCGGCTATTTTCCGCCATTATAAAATCATCAAAGATTCCCTTACAAGCTTATAAGTATATTTTCAAAGTAAATGTTTTATTTTATAATTATGTGAATTTTAATTGATTTTAAAATGAATATTTTAAGAATTTGTGAAAGTTACTCTTTATCAAGATCAGAATTTTAAATGTTTTAATGATTTATCTTTCTAAATATTTTTAATTAATGTCCATTTTTTCAAAATGATTTTAAGGATTTATTTATATGGACATAAATGTTTTGAAATGATATTTATTTTCAAAAGTTTCAAAGTGGTATGGGACACTTTGATTCAAAAATCTCTTTAAAATTATTTCCTTAATAAATGTGTGACTTTTAAATGATTTCAAAAAAGAGATATTTCTCTCAAATAGTTTTGATTTCATCTATGTCAAATTCCTTTGAGAGATTTTAAGCTTATTTGAAGTTCATTTATTATGATACAAAACTTCCATATTATATTGAAGGTTTTGTGATATGTTTGACTGTGGATGTGTTATTTTTATACCATTCCTGGTTTATGGAGAATGTATCGACATTTTGTATGATAGTTTTAATTAGAATGTTTATGTTATGTTTAAACATCTTAATATGGGAATGAATTGGAGTTAGTAAGTGATGGTTGGAGCCCGCTATAGTTTCTCGATGCATCGGTAGGTCTCATGAGACAAACTAGTGTCTTGGAATGGGGCCTTGACAAAATCTTATTTGTAGTCTTGGCACAAGGCCTTGGCTACTTGGTTATGATAGTCTGTCATTATGCATTCCATCATTATGATAGTGGTTAGTGATATTACATGTGATTATTTGACTAGTAGAATATCCATGTGAATAAGAAAATGGCATTATTTCATTTTATTTTTTCCATATTATGTTGATGTTCAAGTTTAAAAGGCTTTTGTTTTAGTTATTCATTGCCTTAAATGTTTATGATTATTTATGAATGTTTTTGATGTATTTATTACCCTTACTGAGCATTTTAGCTCACCCCTTTCTATGTTTTATTTTTCCCAGGATTCCAAGAAGTGTATTGTGATTGATATGCAAGGTTAAGCTAAGGGAATAATGGCGTTTATAAGGATTATTTATGTTGTTTTGTATGTCTTAAAGTGCAATGTAACATTCATGTATGTAATCTATTTTCCAATACTACTAACCTAATTGGTCCTTAGGTACTTGATTCCTTGTAATCATGCCAATGTTATGTAATAATGCACCGACTCTGGGTAACTGGGGTCAGGGCGTTACAGTTGGTATCCAAGGAAGCTTAGCAATAACCTTGGAAGCTAGATTTAGATAAACTCTGATTAGAGAATATATCCCTAAGATAGACTTTGAGGATTATTAGAGAAGAACTTCCTAGAATTTTTATATTATAGAGATTTTGTGAGTTTTTCGAGCAATACATCTCTATATGGATACGAGCAGGTAGAGGCGGTTCTGGCACAGATGTACCTAGGGTTAAAACCTGAAAACACCGCTTTGAGCTAGACTCGAACGAGAACTGGTCCACGACAACGGGCCTTGCTGCACTCTGGGTTACAACACTCTCATAGGATATGCTTTGGATAATTCTCATTTTCATTACAAACCATTATGAAGGGTTTATGAGTATATACTACCTTAAATAAGACATTTTTAAGATTATGGATTATATCCATAAACTGTTTAATTTATGTTAAATGTTTCACAAGTTCGGGATCAGGTATTTCTATTCACAAACTAATCTAGTGTATTCCATTGTTTATAAATGGCGCCCATCAGAAGGAATGAGAACTCCAGCAATACGCATGATCCAAAGAGTAAGAAAGATCATATATTTCATGGTATTAATCCATCATTTATAAGGGATATAGTCTCCCACATATTATCATCATATGAAAAAAAAAAGTATCATGTGTTGATAAGATAAGTAAATAGTTCTCTCAGTCCTATGGATTTGAAGGGAATAAAGAGAAGAAAAGGATGAAAGAGAGAAAGATGGATAAAGGGAAGAGGGAAAAGAAGAATTTTCCTATATGTGATAACTGTGGGAAGAAACACCATGGAACTTTCCTGAAAGGAATGAGAGTTTGTTATAAGTGTGGAGAAAAAGGACACCATGTATGTGACTGCAAGGGTAAGAAAGAGGTTTTAAATGTACAATGCTTCATCTGCAAGGAGCTGGGACACTATGCGAAGCAATGTAAAAATAATCAGAGTATGCCTCAAATGATGCTATTGGATGATAATAAAGTTATGATACTACCACATATGAGGAGGAATGACTAGAGTTATTATGTTTTTATTAGAGAATTGTGTCATTTGAGTGTTGTATCAACAATGTATTCATTATAATAATTATGGAGTATATAAGGATTGTACTGCAGTACTATTTCATTAAGGACTTGTGATTGTGTGGAACCTAGAAAAGTAGCTCAATAGCAAGTTAAATTTTTGGAAAATATATGGTTGAGAGAAAGATAAAACATAATATGGTTCAGATAATGAGGTAGTGATTTTAGAATAAGAGATGGTTGATTTGAATAAATTATATTGGATATTATTGACCACCTTGAAATTGATTAATGATTTTTATTCCCATCATTGTTGGAGTTTACAACATTTTTGGATAGAAGGAGTATATCCATTATTCAATAAGGAATAAGGGATCATGAATGTAATCAATATGGTTTTATGGTAATTTAGGATGTTGCAATGTTTTAAAAGAATATATGATGAAGGTGTTCACATGTTATTATGTGGAAAAAAGGATCTTCATTATGTTTACCTTCCTTATAAATTTTGGACTGTAGGTTTGCACAGAAATATTTTGGATAATTAGAGTTTGAGATTAATTTTTGGATTTCCATAAATGGACCACCCGGAGGTCGGGCGGCAACCCGTCGCGTCCGGCAAGGCCACGAGACTTGAACCAGCAACCGAAAGGCGACAAGGGTGTATCACCTACCACTGGCCCACGTGATATCCTGGATTAAATAATGTAGTTTTTTTTAATATATCTCATAGATTAAATATAAATTCATTTTTTTGGAACCCTATACGAATAAGATAAATAGAATATTTTTTTTACGTTCTATTATCTTTTAGAGTGAAAGATGGGTTTGTGGTAGAAATTAGTTAAAGGATGGAACTCTAATTTTCAAGAATAGATTTTTCTTCATCTCTTATTATGTGAAGAAATTAATTCTTATACTTTATTTAAGGGATCCTAAAAACAAAAATGTGTTATCCTAATACCCTATTTTTTGTTGAACCAATGGTATTTCAAATCATCATATATTGATGAATTTAAGGACCTCAATTTACACTTCTTTTTGATTGATGACCTCAATCACTACCTATAAATATTTAATTTTTTCCTCCAATTATATGTCTCTAATTTCCACCAATGTTCTTCTAATAGAGATCATAATTTGGTGGTGACCCTTACATTTATCTTTTCCTATTATTAAGACTAAATTTTATTAACCCAATTTCTGATGTGGGTATTCCCACAAAGATATTTTCTATTTTCAACCTTTTATTTTTGAAGAACAATTTCAAATTGCAAGGAAGAAATTTATTTAAGGAGGGTAGAATATAACACCCCAATATTTCATATTGCATTATTTCATCAAAATAATTCAATAACATTCACTACACGCAACACCGAGTTCAAGCGCACTATGACTTACCAAACTAGTCATTAAAAAGAGGTTATGAATAATATTAACTGAATTTTGAACTTTATATAATCCTTATTATTTTAGAATCCATATTATGAGTTTCTTAGACATAATGTAAGAACAAATTAATTTTTTTTAGATAAAAGAAGTATTTTTAAAAAATTCACTTTTACCGACATTTAATGGTGAAGCCTTTTTAAATCCAATATTTTAAAACATTTATATATTCAATTTGACTAAATAAATTTATTCTTCAGAATGGGGACATCAAAAATTTACAATGTAACACCCCATGCTTCCTCGGTATGCTTCTCTTTGAATAATACAGTAGCGTGTGTTGTACGCAACTTCGAGTTCTAAAACATACCACAACCAATCAAACTAGACCTTATGAATAGTAATACCTACTTTTTGAAATTTTATACATTTTAACTTTCAAAATAGACTTCATTTTTTGATTCTTAATATCTAAATTATCATAGGATGAAATTTTGGTACTTTTCGGAAAACGTTTATATTTGGATGAATAGTGAAAATTACTAAATTTTTATTAAAAACAACTTTTTTAATCGAAATAATTAATAGTGATAAATTATGAATTTGAGTGGGTTTAAAGTATATTTAGAATATATTTTTACAATTTAATACAATGTTGTTCATTGGATATAATTTCACAATTAAACTGGACATAAACAAGTGTCAATATTTTGATAGTTATTATCTCTTAAAACACGCTTTTTGTTTTGATAGCGGTAATTAATTTTAAATTAATTTCTGCCACTTCTGTGTTTTGAATTTGAAAAAATGGACTCCATATTTGGAATCAGGATGTCCAAATTGTGTAAATAGGTAACTTTTATTTTTAGACATTTTGAATAATTACTTCGGTAAATATTTTATTTACCAGGGTTAAAGGGTAAATCCTGTAAATAAGGGTAGACAAATAATATTATAATAACAATAAATTACCCTAAAATGTGTCTTAAACCTATTTGTTGATAAATGTACGACCATGGGCATATTTGGGTCGACTTTGGGACCCCATGTATCCACTTGTAAGTGATAATGACACTTTATATTAATTAAGTTGAAGTAAATACAAAAATGACAGAAGCCTATATCTTTTAGATAAATAATTTTCACATAGGGTTATATATGTTATAGTTTCAACTATAAATATTAATTAGAAATATAAAAAGATTTCCTAAATAATTTTATTTTATTTATAATTTTTAGACATTAAATAATTTAATTTATCTATGACATAATGATGATGCAGTAATTATCTTATTAGTGAAATATTAAAATAATTGATATTATAAATACCCAAATAAATATAATTTGAAACTTTTAATGAATTTAACGAATTTTATAGGTTAATATGACATGTTATGATTTATTTAATTAACTTTTTTTGATGTAATCATGCTATTATGATTTTCACAAAAATCAAATGCCAAATAGTTTCAAAATTGACAAAAAAGAGTTTTTAAAACAAATATTATATTATTAATTGATATTAAATTCCTAAAAATCTAAGGTTCGGAAAAAGGACTTGTATCATGATAGGTGTATCATTAATGTACCACTTTGAGGTCTTTTGGAGGTATATAGTATGTTTATTAACAATATAATATAAAAATACAAAGTGACATGGTAAGTGTCAAACTAATTAACCAAGAGTTAAATCTAAAAAATAAGGTTAATATAAAGACCCAAACCAGTATAAAATATATTGGTTGAAAGGTTTTAGACCCATACCCACCATAGTCTTTTAATAATCCACTTTTTAGCCATTATAAACCGAATATGAATTTATTATAAAATAATACTTTATGTATTTCCTAAAGAGCCTCTGCTCCCCCTTATAAAAGGACCCCACTTCTATCCAATTCCTCACACCTATCAAGACTTTTGGATCAGCCAAACTCTGACCAATTATGTTCCCTACACCCCTATCCTCCTCCTAGAATCCTTAACTTTTGTAGAAGGCATTTCAAGAGTCCTTTTTGGTTCAAACCAAAGGAAGTTACCCAAATTAAAGGTAACAATTTCTCTTAGATTTTTTCTTTTATTTTACTTCTCCAACCCCTAAAATCTTCTTATTATTTTATTTTGTAAAAAAACCAGTATCCTAAATATTCTAGGATATTTTTATAATATGTATTTGAACTACACTTACACACACCTCCATCTAATGGGTGAAGAACATAATGTTTCTTTGGATGGCAACCAAACGCCTCACGAAACGATGATTGTTAAATTATCTCCTATCACCTCTAATGGTGGACATTATGATGTAAATATAATTAAATATGATATTAATTAAATTTATTTTATATATAATCTTCTGTAATTCTATTTTATATCATACCATTATTCGTTTCATGTTATATATATATACGATAATTTCATTTGAGGAAGTGCAGACTGCCGCCCCGTCAAAGTGATATGACTCGTTCATATCATACATGGAATGTATAAAGGATGGTGTTAATGAAATAAAGTAACAAATAAAATATATTATATTATACTGGAATAATAATATACCTATTTATCATTTGGTTTTTGTTCCTTTTAAAATGAAACATGAAATGGAAGTAGCGTTCGTGCGTACGTACGGATTACCGTCTCCACGAACGCGATGAGATTCATTTCCCCATCATATCCATTAAAGACTAATTATAGTTTTATGATTAAAAGTAATTTTTAAAGACCTGATATCATTCTGGATATGAATAAGATACAACCTATCCATAACAAACATGGCTTACGTAACGAATCATATAAAGGAAAACGAATCAGTTAACACCCGAAACGACGATAATACTAAAATATTATTAACAAAGTAATATTAAAAGATCATATATGATATCATATTTATGAATATGGTTCTTGTATAATTTAATAACAATGATTTAACTATTATACAGGAGGTTAACATACACACTATCAATGAAAAGTACAAGGTAAGGGGTTTTCATCTCACTTCATATTTCCGTGAGATTAATGCCATATTGCCAATATTACCTTTTGTGTGGTCTATGTACTGTATATAATTGTATTCATTGTGTAATACACTTTAATTTATGTGTATTTAAATAATAATTGTATGATATATCTTTCATGGGGTTTATGTTTCGTAAGTTACCAAATTGGTAAGGGTTTATTTCACAATCTCTTCATTATCCGAGGTTGTTTATAAATAATTATATACTGGGGCCTCTTTATCATCCACATCCATGTTTCTTAAAAATGTATTTAAAATAATTATTAATATTTTAAAGACTATGGGATAAATTTATTTATACCATTTTTTACTTTTTATATGAAGTTTATAATGTAATATTTCTGTCATTTTCCAAACAAGGTCTTTTTTAACCTTTTCGACAGAATTAAGGTAAGAATGTATTTTTTAACTTATACGGCGGGTGCGGCTATTTTACACCATTATAAAATCATTGAAGCTTCATTTACAAGATTATAAGGATATTTTAAAAATAAATGTTTTATTTTATAATTATGTGACATTTAAATGATTTCAAAATGAATATTTTAAGAATTTGTGAAAGTTACTCTATATCAAGATCAGAATTTTAAATGTTTTAATGATTTATCTTTCTAAATATTTTTAATTAATGTCCATGTTTTCAAAATTATTTTAAGGATTTATTTATACGGACATGAATGTTTTGAAATGATATTTATTTTCAAAAGTTTCAAAGTGGTATGGGACACTTTGATTCAAAAATCTCTTTTATATTACTTCCTTAAAAAATGTGTGACTTTTAAATGATTTAAAAAAAGAGATATTTCTCTCAAATAGTTTGGATTTCATCTATGTCAACATCATTTGAGGGATTTTAAGCTTATTTGAAGTTTATTTATTATGATACAATATTTCTATATTGTATTGATGGTTTTGTGATATGTTTGATTGTGGATGTGTTATTTTTATTCCTTTCATGGTTTATGGAGAAATTATCGACATTTCATATGCTATTTTTAATACGAATGTTTATGTTATGTTTAAACCTTTTCATATGGGAATGAATTGGACTTAGTAAGTGACGGGTGGAGCCCGCTATAGCTCCACGATGCATCGGTAGGTCTTATGAGACAAACTAGTGTCTTGACAAGAGGCCTTGACAAAATCTTATTTTTAGTCTTGGAACGAGGCCTTGGATATGTGGTTATGATATTCTTGCATTATGCATTCTATCATTATGAAAGTGGTTAGTGATATTTCATGTGATTATTCGACTAGCAGAATATCCATGTGAATAAGTAAATGGCATTATTTTAATTTATTTTTTCCATATTATGCTGAAGTTCAAGTTTAAAAGGAATTTGTTTTAGTTATACATTTCCTTAAATGTTTATTCTTATTTATGAATGTTTTCGATGTATTGCTTACCCTTACTGAGCATTTGAGCTCACCCCTTTCTATGTTTTATTTTTCCCAGGATTCAAATAAGTGTATTGTGATTGATATACAGGGTTAAGCCAAGGAAATAATGGAGTTCATAAAGATTATTTATGTTGTTTTGTATGTCTTAAAGTGCAATATAACATTCATGTATGTAATCTATTTTCCCATACTGCTAAATTAATCCGTCCTTCGGGACTTGATTCCTTGTAATCATGGCAATGTTATGTAATAATGCACCGACTCTGGGTAACTGGGGTCGGGGCGTTACACCAGTGCATTTCCCTCTTACTGTGTTGGAACCTTTGGGTGGTGTACTAATAGAACCACCACCTATTGGGCAGTAATAACAACTGGTCGTACCGATATAGGACACATTTTGGCTTAGTGGCCTACGTGAGTTTCATTATCAGATACCCCTTAGGTTCTGAGGTGAGCCCAACTCACAGGCGGCTGAGGATTGACTTGAGGAGGTGGCTGAGTGTTCTCTAGAGATTCTACAGCTTCAGAAGGAATACATGTCAGTAGCTGAGTATTCATCAAGGAGTACTGACTATTCTTGGTACTCGATGAATACAATACAATCAGTGATTTAGGGCTCAGACTTCCGAGCGTAGTGTGTTTACGGATGTCCATGACAACACTATTCCTCTATACATTTCTACTTATGTTAGGGTGCTAGGGAGAACCTTTTTGGTTGAATGTTATTTGGATGAGAGGATATAGCTAGTGAGTGTTAGTAGTAAGTAAGCAAGAAATTGGCACTTGTATCAGAGACATGGGCATGTAAAAAAGTTTTTAGAAGAAGTGTTTGGGACTTATGAATCTATAGGGCTGTAGATGTAGAAGGAGAGAAAGGAGAGTAGCATGAGGTGGTGTACATTTTGACATGTTACAACCACCCCCCTTTATGGTCCCCACCAAACTCAGGGAGATGTAGGAAAGGAGAAGGGAGTAGCTACATATGGTCATGGAGTGCGACCCAAGGGCTCTAGGAATGATTCGATAAATGGTATGTGTCTACTACTAGCTGCCGTATTAATAGACATAGGTACCAATTATTCCTTCCTTCCATGAATCATTCCCAATAGTTAGAGTTCTTGGTTAAGTCATTGACTTTACCCTTATGTATGGAGATAACTTTTGAAAGATAATCGATAATCACACTTATGAATATGGTGTGATCTGACCCTTGAGGCGAGAGTTTCAGTTGGAACCTCTTGGTGGGAGCATCGAGGCATTATGACATCAGTTTTGGTATGGGCTAGATATCCATAGTTCATACTCTGATTGATTGTATTAGGATAAAATGTTTTGGTTTACCTACAACATTGGAATGGGATTTTCCTTTGTTAGTGAAAAAGGAAACCCAAGAAACATAAGACAAACTCACGCATAGGAGTGTGCAGCCGATCACTCTTAAGTCATCCAGACTTACCCTCATGACAGCAAGAGTATTTAGTATTTAGTTCCAAATAGGAGTGGCAGAGCATTGGGACATATTTTCAAAATATGTTTTTAGGGTTAAATTCCTAAAGGGAGAGGGACATATGCTTTTTCTAGGTACTACTGGAGATTTATACCTGACTTCTCTAGGGTAGAGGGACCCTTTTAATATTTTAAGAAAAAGGGGGAGCCGTTCTTGTGGATGGATAAGTTTCAGAAGAGAATTCAGGAGTTGAGGCAGAGAATGACAAGTGAAAATATGCTACCCATGACTTGGAGTTAGCAACAGTGGTCTTTGCACTAAAGATGTGGCAGCACTGCTTGATGGGTAAACATTTTATAGTCTACTCTGATTACAAGAGTATTAGGTATAAATTCTCTCAGAAGGAAATGAACCTGAGATAGCAGAGATGGCTAGAGTTCCTCCAAGACTGTGAATTTGTGATAGTCTATAATTATGGAAAGGGTAACATGGTAGCAGATGCACTCAGCAAGAGGTCTGGTTTGCAGTTTCTAAGTGAGGCGACAGAGCAGCTAGCCGCGTTTCATATATCCTTCACGGATAAAGATGGAGCAGCATACCTTCAGTCTATGACAGTCACTCCCCCACTCATTCAGGAAGTCAGGGAGGTGCAACTTGGGGACACTAACTACGATGCTCGATGTGCTCAGATATCCTCAGGGAAGGCACCAGGATTTTCTAAAGATGGGGAGTACTTCAACCTCTTCAAAGGATGTACCATGGTACCAGTAGCACTACAGAAGGCGGTGTTGAGGGAGTTCCATATGCCCCCTCTGGTAGTACATCCTAGAGTGTTAAAGATGTACCAGGACCTCCGACGTCAGTACTAATGGCCCAGGATGAAGGAAGCAGTGGCCGAGTTTGTATCTCGATGCCTCACTTGTTAGCAAGTGAAAACTGCTCAGAGCTAAAATAAGTCTTATGCCGACAGGAGGAGGGAGACCAAGTCTTCCTATGGGTCTCTCCTCGATGAGGTTTGTGGAGATTTGACTGGGGCTGCATGTTATCTCCCAGGTTCATTGGAACTTTCTATATTTTTAGTAGAGAGGGCAAGGTGATGTACCATCTATCTCCTTACCCCAGATGCACCAAGCACATAATGTTTTCCATGTTCCACAGTTGAGGAGATACGTGCATGATCTATCACACATTATTATCTAGGTTGAGTTGTACCTTGATGATGTAGGGACTTTTATATAGTTCTTAGAAGTGTTTGAAGATCAACATGAGTGAGTCCTTCGTGGGTGGTTGATACCTCTGGTGCACGTTCGCTGGCAGCACGAGAACCTCTAGGAGAACACATGGGAGTGGGAGGCTCAGATCTGTTCTCAGTACCCCAATTTGTTTCCTAAGACTATGTTGTGGCTTCAAGGGATATAAATCCCTAAGGTAGGGAGAATGTAATGTCTCAAAAATTCTGTATATTTTTTTTAATTATGTGGAATTATTTTGAGACCTCAAAATCTAACAGCGCGTGATTCCGAGGCTCGAAGTGTCTTGAATAATTCATCAATGTTTTGTTAAGGTTTAATTAGCACACGTAAGTAGTTTATCTAAAGAAGTATAATAACACTTAAATGGATAGTTGGATCAGAAATCCGAGTTCACTGTTGCTCTCAGGATGGCGGGTTTACCCTAAGCATGACTTATGTTTAGTCGGCACGGTCCTCCTGCGAGAAAACCCAAAAATAGAATAACTGTAAATAAAATAGTTAAATTATGTTATTTTATTTTTCAAATGCTTATAAATCACAAATGGTAACTCATATTAAAAATTTTATACCACGACTGAACTCATGAGGTTATTCTTATTTTAAGCAGATACTAACATTGGCCGACGCGGGCCACCAGTGAAAGTTAGTTTTTGGCCATAATCAAAATAATTATGTGAAAAATATTTTATTGTAAAATCAATCACTTTTAAAAGGTAACTTGAATTGGAAATCTTATAGTACTGTTGGGTTCATTGGGGTGTGTTTCACAAGCTCAACCTCGACCGACACAGGATGAGGGTGACTGTTAATAATTTATGAACTTTTGTTTCGGGTACATTCAGAAAACGCAAGAGGGACATTTTGTAACATTTGAACCGGTGCTCGAAATTAAAATCCAAGGACACTGTTGAACTCGCATCACTAATATTCACTTAAGGAGACCTTCATCTCGACCGCAGTGGGTCGAGGGTGGAAGTCAATTTTTCATATTTTCGTGGGAAGAGAAAAAATAAAATAAATAATTTTTTATTTATTTTATTTGAGACCACCATTATGAATTCTTGGTGTGGGGGACCACCCAAACTCCCAATTAATGTTGGGTAAACCCTTGGAATTCCCCTAGTTAATGTGCCAACATTAATTTAATTAATGTGACAACTTTAATTAAATTAATAAACTTAATTTATTAAGTTGGATTCTCACATTGCATGTGGTTGGAAAAATCGTTGGAAAAAAGAGCAGAGCCATGGAGAGAGCATTTAAAGGATCTTTGTCCAACAAAGAGAATCCTTGAATCAAGAATGAGGACAATGCATGAGCTCATATTGGGAGCATGGTGTGGGAGAAATGAACGCCGATATCACCAACATCATCTCTTTCCTCATGACATCTTCAACAAATGTCAAGGTAGGGGTTTTGAATTGAGGTATGATTGAATCTATTTTGTTGATTCTTCGAGTTCTGGATTCCCAACGATGATGGACAAACAAACATGGCCATTATCCAACACTTATACCTTTCCCCTTATTATTTTTTTCTTCGCACATTCTTGGTGCGCTCATCAGCGCCTAATAATTAATGATGTTGGAAACCCTATGTTTTGTTGAGCGCGACGTATGGACATGGAGACATCGACCATAGCATCGCGAATATGAGGTCATCATATTTTTCAGTCTTGGAAGGCTCACAGAAGAATGCGGAGGCTGACACCCATCCGACCGCGAGGAAGGAGGGCGGTGTGCGTCCGCACCTCCGGCTGAGCAAGAGGCCTTAACCCGTCGGTCGTAGTGGAAAAAGTCAGCGGTCAACATTTGAACATCTGCATGGAAGAGAAGGGGTGCACGTGTGCACTACCGGAGTAGGAGGTCGTGGCCTCTTGGCGGTGGTGGAGGTCGAAGGGTAGCCGACCCCTAGTCGACCGCAGGCAGAACGGCGGCGCGCGTCCGCGCAGCAGGGAGGAGAACTGTCTGACCGTTTCGGCCAGATGTGTCACACTGAGTGGGAGTGGTGGGCATTACCGTGTGCTAGAAGGGCGACTGAATGACCATCGAGCCGTTCCGAATACCGGGGGTGCCTCTCCCCCAGGTTGCGGCTAGGGCAGACCCCTCTAGGTTGGTCCACCTGACCGTGGGTTGCACCGCGGGCCGCCCAACGGGCCCGGATGGGCCTCCCCCTTAATGGTCCATGCCAGACCAGGGCCCAGTGGGCTGGCCCCGCCCTTTCCTAGGCTAACCGGGTTGGTTCGGCCTAGGCTGGGTCGGGCTAGGTGGTTTGACCGGGTCGGACCGGACCCAGACCCATCATGACCCAGATTCACCTTTTTGGATATATCTTGAAAACCGGGTGTCCATTTGATGAATTGTCTACATCAACAAAATTCTTGGATTGAGACGGTCCTTTTGGTATACTCTAATTGAGTTTTGGATAATGTTGGAGTATTTCCAGGTTGGATTGAACCCCAAATCCAACCGGCCCCTTGGAGCAAAAATGCTAATAACATACAGACCGGGTGTTCGATTGACGCGCCGTCTGTTGCATTGGGTCCCTTATAACATAACAGAACCTTGGGTTACTAATTTATGGATCATAGTGGTTTTTGAGGTATAGTTGATATATCGAGGGATGGATTCTACGAAACTCAAGTTCATCGAGTGCGTGGAATCCAGTTGCTGGCAGTGGGGCGGAGGATGGAGGCGGATAATACAGAGGCTAGTTAACTATCGACTCTAGGCGGGTCAGATCCTTTGTGGGTCATTTTGGGGGTTAGTACCTATAGATCCTTTGTGGATCAGCCCTCAATGATCCTGTGTGGGTCAGTTCATACCAATCCTGTGTGGGACAGATCCTGTATGGGTCAGCACTCAGCGATCTTGTGTGGGTCAGCACATACCGATTCTGTGTGGGTCAGATCCTGTGTGGGTCAGCACAATGTTATCTTGTGTGGGTAAGTTCATACCAATCCTGTTTTGTTAAGATCCTATGTGGGTCATTGAGGGGGTTATTACCTATAGATCCTATGTGGGTCAAACTCCGTATGGTCAGCAGTAGTGCCTCTTAACAGAATAAGATGATATAGCTTTGTGACTAATCATATGAACTTCTATACTCCACTAAAAACTTGTTTTGAGCTGAGACACTTTTTTAATTAAGACTTTTACCTTTATGGTACTATATTTGTGGTGACACATGTGTTTTACTTTTACCTTCGTGGTACTATCTTCGTGGTGATACTTGTGTAGTACTTTTACATTCGTGGTACTATCTTCATGGAGATACCTCTATGGTACTTTTACCTTCATGGTGTAACCTTCATAATGTTACATGTGTGGTAATTTCACCTTCGTGGTGTTACCTTCGTGGTATTATTCCCTCTTGTATGAGATGTGTATATCTTGATAACTTAGTTTTATATATGGGAATATAACTAAGTAGAGTTTATGTCTTGATCTGTGGTTTTCCTTTGTCAAACATTAGGAGACCTACGAGCTTTTAGGGTCCCTATTGAGTATTGTTATACTCACCCCTAGACGGTCTTCACTCGCACCTTGTTGTTTCTTGTGTGGATGACGTACAACATTGACCAAGGATGAGGGAGCCAGTACTGGATAAAACTCAGAGGCAGGCCATTTGGTGTGACATGATGTGGGGACAACTTGTCATGAGTTGTACATACACTTTAGGTAGGATATGTGGTAGATGATCCCAGAGTTTATTTTCACTTTTTAATTGTATTTTTACTTCTTGGTTGTACTCGTACTTTTATTTGGTCTTTTAGTCCATCCCCTTTACATTCAGCACCATTTCTACTATAGTAATTTATATAACTGTTTCTTCTTATTGCATTCTAATCTGTGTGTATGTACTGGTTTAACGAAAATGCCTTTCTGTTTTAGGGATACACCTTTCTGGTTCTAGTCACCATCCCTTGGCCTATGGAAGACGAGTTTGGGGTAGTCATGACACGGGCCCCAGGGGACTGGTCGTAATAGGATGGATTCAAAGGATTTGATGTTGATTATAGAGAAAACGTAATTTCAAATAATTCTTATTTTTAAAGTGAACAATTTTATGAAAACACCTATTTTGGTATTGAAATTGAAATTACATGTTGAGACTTTAATAGGGCGTCAAACTATGAAATGATTTGAAATGAATGAAATTCCCTTCGATTTATTGATGGATTGAAAGAACATGTACACCATGGTAGTTAGAGAGTGATCAGTACAAGAACATAATATGATACTAAATCCATATAAATGGATGGGAAAATAAATCTCTAACCATACCAATTTCTATATAATTTCACAAATAGGGTGGTGATTAATTCTATTTCGATGGATTGAGCATAGGGGTGTGTACACACACACTTAGCTGTGATGATTGAATGAGATTTGTTTGTATCCTATTGATTGCAACTATCTAATGAAAATTTGTATATACATGTTTCATGGTTTTTATTTGACAATTATAAGAAATATTTTATATAAATGATTTTATTAATTCCCTTGATTATGAAAATGTCCACTAAATCCTATTGTGGATATATTTTCCTTCAATTTACTTTGAACAAGTTTCTAATTGAAAATATGTAAAATTATTCTCCATGATGATTTTTTATTTAAATTAAATCATAAATGGTTTAATTGTATTGGAACATATTTTTGAATTCTAGGTGAGACCCTTCTAGGTTGTTTTTCTCACACACTAACTTTGACTTTGGGTGTTTGTAGATTTTCTTATTCCAGGTCTGGGAAAAGAAATAACACCACTTTTTGGTGGAGTGTGCTTGATCATGATATCTTAGAGTGATGGTGGTATTGAAAGGGGATATATTCCACTTATTTCATAGGGAAAGTGAGACTTGGTCTTGGTAGATATTGTCATATTTTGGATGGTATTTTTCATTGGGATTTATCTTCCTACTTATTTTTCTTTTCACATTTTGAGTGTTTGTAATACTTATTATGTTATGATTTATCTTACAATATTTTATTTTACATGTGGTTAAATCATTCCCCTTTGAACATTGACATTATTTCAAGTGATAATATTCAACCTATGGGGATTGGGAATGCCCTTTGAGCTAGGTTTTTACTTGTTCAGGTATCGATATACTAAGGAATCCTATTTGTTCAATGACTATTATGGGACTCAATATGATTGGGTATTCTAATGACTTAGAGAGTTAGGGGTCACATTTTAGGTTTAGTATGAAAATTAAATCCTTTTATAGTCATTACTAGGAAGGTTTTGATACTTAATTATTAAATATAATATGAATGAGTTTGATAAAAGTTTACGTGATATTCTCAATATGATGAGAATAACTACACATGTCATGGGAGGTATAAGATATAATTACATGATAACAATATATAATTATAATTTTTTAATATAAAATGAAGGAGAAATAAATTAGAGGGACCAAAAGATGGACTCCATAATAAAAACATAAAATGATTTTTTTGGAAAGGAGGGGTAATTATTTTATTATATAATGATTATAAATGGGAGAAAATAATTCCATGAATACCTAAAAGGGGAATAAGGAACTAGTTAGAGATTCCATGTGAAATATTAATGTTATAGAATCCAATTTTATTTTATTTCTAATGGTATATGATACCAAATATAAATTAAATAGTAAATGTGAATATTTCACAATGCTAATAATTAAGGTACAGAATGATGAAGCTTAATGTTTTTATAAATATATTAGAAATATATCTTACTATCATGATATGTAATGAAAATAATTACTTTAATCTTGAGGGATTATGAATTTATAAACATTGATAAGCTTTTCATTTTATTATAATATTATTATATAAGATAATTTTCTTTATAATTGTGAATTTTTTAAATTAAATAATAGTTTTTAGATACATGTCTTCTAATTTGATTTTTTTATAAACCATGTTTAAAAAAAATAATAGATGTAATTTTTCATATTATAGTAGTGTTTTATCAAATTTATTTTTAAAAACTATTAGAGGAGATTTCCCACAACCAATAAGTTGTATATTTGAAAAAATAGAGAATTTATTTTAAAATATTTTTCTCTAGATACATAAAATTCCATAAGAGATATGGTTATTAAGGATTATTTAAAATTTTCAGAAAGGATGTATGTTCTATTTTATTTAGTTGGATGGAATCTGAATTAGAAATATTTTTTTGGAAAATAAATTTTATTATAGGTTTAGATAAATATATTTGAGCATTGAGAGGTTCATAGTGTAACAAATAAATGATTATACCAATCTAATTCAATTTAAAATTCTCTTTACATCCTAATGATGTTTTGGATATAGTGAAAAATAAGGATGTTAATTTAAATAACCACATTTACATAATTTTCCAAATAATCTAAAATAAATGATTAAATTTTTGGAAAATTAATAAGTTGGTTACTGTATAAATCCTAAATTAAGTAAATGTGTAAAAAAATAACACATGTTACTAATATAATAAAATTTATGTTTTAAAAAAAATAAGTTGAAATAGATTTTTAATTGCTGATCATAAGGAAAATAAATACCACATCTCACCATTATTCATACAATATTTCCATATGTATTAGTGTAACATATGTTATATGTATGGGTAAAATGTGTAATATAAATAAAAAAACTCTAGAAAACAAAATCCAACTTGCGCCTTTTTTTATTTCCTAAAGTAAATAATGATTTTTAGGTATGGATCTAGAATAAATCATCATGGAGTTTAATAAAATATAAAATGTATCATGTTATAAAAAAATCATATTTGTTTTATAATTTGATGATATATTTTATATAATTCATTGAATTTAATGATAATTTACCCATCAACACATGGCATTAATTTATCTCTATTTTTTGGAAATCATAGAGATTTATGGGATGGGGAAACATTTGAAAAGTATAATAAGTTGGGGATCATATAAAAATATTGATTTTCACTCATGAGAAAGATATTTTTAATGTTTTGATGCATTAATACAAATACAACATGGTATGACATAAATTATTTCATTAGTATACTATGGTAACATGTTTCACTTTAATTATTATTATAATATTTCAATAAGTAATCTTTCATGAATACCTTTATATTTAGATAAATTATATGTTCAAGTTATAAGGATGATCCAGACATGGAGTTGTTTGGTATGGTTATTTCCATATAGAAATATTTTATAAAATAATAATGCATTTTTTCACATATATTAGGTGTATGAAATTAAAAACCTCGATTTAAAAAGACAGATCAATTTTATGATAATACATAAATAAGTGACACATGATATGGTTATCTATTTTGGTAATTCAAATGTGATGTTATCATATACTTGTATTAATGACATGTGACAAGTTTATCTATATTATTCAATATTTTTTCATATATTTGAGAATATGAGACTAATAATATAAAATATTTACATAATAAATGTCATATTTTCATGAAATTTCATGAACATAGGGAAAATTTTATTATGAATTTTGTATGAAATACATCAGTTGGACATAAGAATAAAGTTACATAGGATTTATTGAGATTATACCAAATCCCATTGAATCTAGATTAATATTTAATACTTTTTATAGAGAGAACTATTCACTTACAAATATGGATTGTGGAATATATATTTGTTTTCAATTATATAATGGCCCCTGGTGTGACATGTTGTGGTTATCTGAATGTGTAAAAGTTTTGTTTTATAGTGTTTTTAAAAAACTATGAGAGTATAATGATAGGTTCTTCAAAATTATTATTCGTTGATATCCAAAATGAGTTTTGGATTTAGTTTCCATGTTAATTTATATGATGTGACATATGTTGAAATGTAAAAAACTCTATGAGTATTTAGTTAATGTCAGAGGTTGATAGAAATATTCATTAAATAAAAACAATGGATTGATGGGGCTCACAACATTGTAGTTTTTACTAATGTAAACCATGTCATGGTGAATACCAATTTGATAGTTATTTTCATGGAAGTGAAAATGTTATACAATAACATATATATAATGTTTCTTTATCGACGAAAAGAAATCATAATTGTCTTAACATTATTAGAAAAGGGTATTAATTAGTTTTGAATGTTTAAATTAATAAACTAAAAATTATAAAATTATAGAAGGTTGAAAGAAATATTATAAAGAGTTATAACGTTAAGTAATATTTAACTTATAGTTGACCATTTTTAAAAAATTTGGAGGTACATAGAAAGCATTGTAACCATATACATAGTAGTTCAAGGATTTTGAATTATGATATATTAATGTATGTGGTGTTCAAATCAGACTATGAGAATTCATGACGTATTTATAATTCTATAATTTTTCCTTTAACACCAAGGTTCTTCTAGATCATTGATGAAGAGATAATCCAAAATAAGAATAGGATGATTAATAAAACCTATGGAAAAAATTAAGAGGACAGATTCTATTGATTATTTTTAAGATATATTTATAAATATCATGTAATAGAGATTAATATAATATGATTCAAACAATTTGAAATAATAATCAAAATATTTTTATTTAATTCAATAAAATGGTTTGATCTTATAGAAAAAAGATTTTGTGATTAATTTTATTGAATTTGGATAGGTGTTTTTTTCCTTAAACCCAACACAAACTTCTATTGTAATTATAGTGATATTCATTACAAATATTTGATTTTCTTCTTAATAGACTTTTATTTTAATATGTTATAAATTCACTATAGGAGATATAGACTAAAAGGATTTACACATTTTGATTTATGATAGTTTTTGGATGTGAAGTTTACATATATTTTCAATTTTATAAACATAAACCTAAATTATAAAAAAATATTTTTATTTTATACTAAGGAAATAATATGGTATTATCTATATTATAATATTGAATACAATACTTT
The DNA here is from genome assembly GCA_963277665.1 of Viscum album. Taxonomy (NCBI): domain Eukaryota; kingdom Viridiplantae; phylum Streptophyta; class Magnoliopsida; order Santalales; family Viscaceae; genus Viscum; species Viscum album. The sequence continues at coordinate 1,359,622,871 of OY728152.1, read as the reverse complement.
TTTGTATTCATCCAAAATCCTGGAGGCCTTCAAATATGTTTATTATTGATAAATCCACCTTTTAATGGAAAAAGGGTGTCACGACCCGTCCCCCGGGGCCCGTACCATGACTACCCCAAGCCCGCCTTCCATAGGCTAGGGGCTGGAAACTAGCAACGGAAGGTGTATTCCCTAAAAATGGGAAATAATTTCCTTTATAACCTATAAAAACACATAACCAAGAACACCACAAGATACAGGCATAGGTCAACTATATTGAAAAAAGAGTGTTGAAAGTAAAAAGGGGCTGGAGTACAAGCCCAAATAGTAAAAGTGAATGTACAACTAAAATACAATACAACTGAATAAAAAGAATGACAACTATTAGATTATCCTCCGAGGTTCCAACCTGAAGGATAGGTACAGATCTCCTCCTAAGAACTCTACGTCCTCCCATTTCTTATACATACCGTAACGCCGTATGGTCCACCTCTAAGCCCCATCTAGCCCTGGTACCTTCTGCCTCGATCATCACTGTTCGTCATCTGCACCCAAACACAACAAGGTACGGTCATAACCCATGCATGGGTGAGTATAAAGATACTTAATAGGGACCTCGAGACCCTAAAGGTCTAACAAAATCCACCAAGGATAAACCACAAGGCATAAAATAATCTGACAACCCTACTTAGGTATATTCCCATATATATACCTAAGTTATCAAGTATATAAATATCAATCATGAGGAAACACAGATTCCAACTCAAAATCCCAAAGCTCATGTGTTCCACAATGGAAAGAGTACCACAGTGGTAAGTAACACTCAGGTAAGCCACACAGAAGAATACCACAAAGGTATTATCACAAAGGAAAGTCATGCTCAGGTACGAACTCAGCTTACACTAGGTATAACTTAAGTACAGAAGTAGAGATGATTAGATCTAACTAATAATTCATCTTACTCTATTGAGAGGCTCTCCTGCTGACCCACACAGGATTTCTTGGTGCTGACCCACATAGGATCGCTTGGTGTTAACCAACACAGGATCGCTCGGTGATAACCCACACTAGATCGCTCAATGCTTGACTCACACAGGATCGCTCGGTGCTGACCCCCACATGATTTCTAGGTGATGACCCACATAGGATCACTATTCATTCTTCATGTCACAGCCAGCTAATGGGTTCCCGCACTAAGGTTGCTCTGCTCTAGGAGGGTCCGCTCCTCAAGCCATTGGTCGATACTCCTACTGCGACAAAGTTCCATGAAGAATTATCAAAAAATACCTCCACACCATAGGGGCTTCAACGCAATAGACGAGGCGTCAATCAGACGCCCGGTCTGTGAGTTATTAGCCTTTTATTCCCAAGGACCCAGTTGGATTTTTCCTTGATCCAACCTGACCATAATCTATCTTTAACAAAATATCCAATGGGATATACTCAAAGAGACTGTCTCTCTCTAAGGTTTCAAGTACCACTGATGGTTCGTTAAACGAAATCCTGGTACTAAAGTTATGGCCAAAAGAGCTAAAAGTTCGAAGTTGAGCCGGGTCTGGATCGACCCGGCCTGACCCGGCATGGGCCAACCCCACCCAATTCAGGTATACCTGACCCTCTGGGTCTGGTCCGGCATAGTGGGTCCCGCCCGCCCAGCCGTGCTGGGCGGCCCGACCCGCAATGGTCGGCACAGAGGCCGCGAGGGCGGTGCGAGGCCACGTGGGCCGCGGAGGCCACGAAGGTGGCACAAGGCCATGGGGGGCCACTGGGGGCCACTGGGGGCGAGGCTGTAGGGAAGAAGAGGGCTGTGGGATGGCAGGTCGTGGGATGGCGAAGCTTTGGGGGCCCGCGGGGCGGCGAAGGCCGCAAAGAGTGAGGCCGCGGGGCGGTGGGGGTCTATGGGGCAGTGAAGGCCTCATGGGCCATGGAGGGTGCAGGGCAGTGGAGGGCCACTGGGTGATGAAGCTACAAGGGCCGCGAGATGGCAAGGCCACAGAGCAAAAAGGCCGTGTGGCGGAAGAGGGCCACTAGGCGGCGGAGGTCACGGTGCGGTAGTCCACTGGGGCTGGCCGTGCGGCGGGGTCGCGCGCCGTGCCATCACCGACGGCCCGCTTGACCAACCACCCTTAGTTTTTCACCTTTTTTGCATCCATCCGTCTTGCCAGCCGTGGTTCTTGAGTTCCACTGGTGCCAAAATCCGACACCAGTCACCGTCACCATCACGATGAACACACCAAATAATCATAAGGTTTGCGGAGGGGTCGGGCCATGTTTGTTTGGCCTGTAACCACCGCGTTAGGGTGGTAGCAAGCAGATCAAGGGGAATAATGCAATGTGAGAGTAAAATTAACATTGATCCATTTAAAACACACCCCTACCTTGGATATTTGTCGACGAAGGTCGCATGGAAAGAAACGAAGTCATTGGGGATAGACGGAAGTCAGTGATGTCAGCATTTCCTTGATCATCGGTTCATTTTTGTTGAATACATTCCTCATTGGTGGGTGACCCGAGGAAGAAGTCAAAGTCATGAGTCTATATTATTCATTGGAAGAGCATTCTTCATTGGAGAAGAATAATTCCTCTAAGGTTCTCTGCCAATTTCCATTTTCCAACACGTCCCCCAATTCCACAAAAAACGGTATCATATATGATATGTTTCCCCTATTAAATTGTTGTCACAAATTAAATTGGCATCAAAATTACATTGAGGTTTGCATAATTAATTTTTGGGGAAACCTAAAGGTCACCTCCCTAATTAAAGAGAGATTTCAAGAGGTTTCTCACATTAGGACGGTTTGGGTGGTCCCCACCCTTAAATCCAAATTGAGGGGGGGGGGGTTTAGGTTCAGTGGTCCCCACCTCCATAACCTTACATGGGAGGTATAGTTATGGTGGTCCCCACCTCTTAATATCCACAAGGGAGTTTCAAAAGAAAATAAAATGATACAAAATTTTATTTTATTTTATTCTTTCACGAATAAGTGAAAAAATAACATCCACCATTGACCTACTGCGGTCATGGTGAAGGTCTCATTAAGCGACTACAGGTGCTGTGAGTTCAACAATGCCCTCAGATTTCAATTCTGAGCAGCGGTTCAAAAGATAGAAAAAACCCGCTTGCACGTTTACAGAACGTACTCGAATGTAATGTTCAAAAATTAATTCTGGCCACTCTGGGCCTCATAATCACGCGCCGCCAATTTTCGCGGACTTGTAAAATTCACATCTATTTAAAAAAAATTACATGGAAATTCTAGGTCTTTACATTCTCCACACCTCGGGGCTTTGCGTCCCCATAATCCATAACTCAAACTAATGGAACAAGTGGGGGTATTGAGAATGCATCTGAGCCTCTCTCTCCCAATCCCTCTTGTAGATACCAGAAGTTTAACGTACAAGGACATTACATTAATTTTGCAGAATACTTATTACTTAACAAAAACACACACACAAGGACCGTAATAGTTTATTGTCTTTAAAAACTCGGAACGTAATATTCTAATCATGGTGAAAGATCTTCATCATCTACCATAAAGATCTTCAATTTTAATTTCTTACCTAAAACCTTTCTTTATATCCTGGGGAAAAGAAAACATAAAAGGGTGAGCTCAAATGCTCAGTAAGGGTAAACAAAAGAAAAATCAATCACATAATATTCATAAGAACATAACATTTTGGCAATATTAACCTGCAAAAGAGATCATAATATCATAACATGGGATAAATCATAGTAGTGAAATGAAATCCCAATAATCCTAACTTAAAACATGAAACTTTGTGACATGCCCACATAATCATAGAGAATCATATCTTATTAGTCAAGACTCATTTCCAAGACTATCTTAGTGGAAAAAGTCCATATCTGAACCGAGTCACCCTCGTTTCAGTCCTGTTTCACTGAACCGGTATAACCTACCGTTCCATCCATGTCTATCTCAGGAGATATAAAATCTTTAACCAATGGTTCACTTATGGCTTTATATTACCCGTTCTTTTGTAAATTCCATGTTAAAGAGAGTTTTGGGTAAAATCGTTTCATTTGTCGTCCGTGTTTTGACTTGTAATTATTCATATGATTACTTAGATAATGATTACTTAATTCCAGAATATAAAACATGATTTATATATAATATATATTCAGAATATATATATTTAATAGATCAGTAAATGGAAAGAAATACACCGTTCATGGAGACGGTAGACCGTACGTACGCATGAACGCTGTTTTCTTTTCCATATTGAGTTGAATGGAATTAAGTAGATGACATAAATATATATACACATAAATCCAGAATCATTATTATGTCATATATTTCATTATTAATTATTATATATACTTTATAATCATTCATGAATGGTTAACGTGGAGAATGAATCTCGTCGCGTCGTGGAGATGGTAGTCCGTACGTACGCACGAGCGATGATATCATTCTCATGATCGTGGGACTTTATTGGAGTGTATGTATACTATTTTAGAATCAATATAACTTTAAATTAATCATATATAGTTATTATTTACACCATTATACCCATCCAAGTAAGGTGGTGGTGGAAAATAGATTACACCACGGCGTGGAGACGGTATTCCATACGTACGCACGCGTGGTGATTTCCTTTTTCCGTAGGATGGATAGAATGTTAATTAGAGTTGTTTCATATTTATAATGACATATAAGTATATAAGAAATACTGATGTTATTACTTTATCATGAAACAACTAATTAATAAGAAGTTGAAGAAGAAAGAAATTGAAAAAGATCGGTAATGGATATTACCTCTTTTTGACGCGCCTTCACTTAAACTCCACATGAGGAACTAAGGATGGTCTTTGAAGAGGACCAGGACCTCTAGGATGATACTAGGGAAGTGGAGAAGAGATTTTGGCAGGTTTTGGCCGAGCTTGAATGCTCAAATTGGTGTGAGGAGGAGAGGGAGGAGGTTCTCTTTTATAAGGGAGGAGAGGGGAACCTTTGGAATAACTAAAACTATTATTTTATTATAAAGTCAAGTTCGGTTTTAAATAGCTCCAGATTGAGTTATTTAGAAGATAAGGTGGGGATGGGTCGAAATACTCTCATCCAATAGGATTTAGACAAGTTTAGGTCATTATATTAACCTTATCTTTTAGTATTAACTCTTAGTTAATTAGATTGACATTTACCATGTCACTTTGTATTTTTATATTATATAGTTAATAAACTTACCATATACATCCAAGAGACCCCCATGTTGTGTTTTATTAATATATATAACCTTATCTATGTCATTTTTCTGAACCTTATATTTTTAGGAATAAAATAACTTTTAATAATATAATATTTTTTTAAAAACTATTTTATGTCAATTTTGACACTATTCAATAGTTGATTTTTTTGAAACTCATAACAGAATGATTACTTCGACCAAAGTTAATTAAATTAATCCTAACATGTCATATTAACCTTTAAAATTTGTTTAATTCATAAAAAGTCTCAAATTATATTTATTTGGGAATTTATAACATCAATTATGTCAATATTTCATTAATAAGACAATTATTACATCATCTTTGTGTCATAATAAATGATAATTATTTAATTCCTAAAAATTATAAATAAATTCCTATTATTTAGATAATTGTCTTAGATTTCTGGAGACTATTCATGTTCGAAGTTTCATAAAGTTTATCACTAAATAAAATTATTATACTTATAAAATTTAAGAAAGTGACATGTTGTCTCATTCTTTAGTTTTAATAATAATTAAATTATTTTCATGGGAAAAAGTCCATAAAATGAATCTAATCCGACCCTTAGGTTATATGGGTCAACTTTTAGCCATATAATAGGATTTTTCCAAGTGTTATGGTAATTTTATAATTTTATATTTACCCTTAATTACCCGATTTACCTTTAACTATAGTAAATAAATTTTACCGTAGTTACTATTTACAATGCCCAAAAATAAAAAGTAGATTATTAAAATAATTTGGACCCATTGATTCCAAATATGGAATCCATTTTCCAAATTAAATACACAAAAGATGCATAAATTATATTAAAATTAATCTCGTTGTCGAAAGAAAACGGGTTTTTCATTAAAACATTGCAAAAGATTGAGTTGATTTATCCTACGAATTCAAGGTAAAATCAATGCTAATGACATAAATTATATTAAATTGTAAAAATATATTCTATTTATACTTTAAAACCATTAAATATTATAATTTAACCACATAAGATATTACGATGAAAAAAGTTGTTTTTAATTAAAATATAGCGTGTTTTTACTATTCATTAAAATATGAAAGTTATCGGAAAAATATCAAAACATTATCTAATGTAAATTTTTATTTCCTGATTCAAAAGAAGAATTTTATTTTGTCAAATTGAACTTATAAACATGTCAAAAACTAGATTTAAAGTGGGTGCGCCATCAAAAGGTGGCAAAACTGCATTTTTTTTAAAAAATTATTTTACCCGAAAAATTTATTTTGTTCTTATACCATGTTCTAGAAATGTGTAAGATGAATAATAATGTTATAAAATTAAAAATTTAGTTAACACTATTCATAATGTCTAGTTCATAAAAATATGATAACAATATATCATTGTTTAGTAAAACCCGATATTGCGTACCAGACACGCTACCGAGGAAGGTCGCGATTGCGTGTAATGCAAGCCAAGTTAGGGTTTCGTGTAGTGCACAACTCCTTTTTTGTTGCATATAACAGAATCCAACCATAGTTTATTTATAAATTGAATATATATATATATATACACTCAATGTTGCGTAGAATAACTTCGAACATGAAATTGTGTGTAACAAGAGCCAAGAAAAGTGTTGCGTATACTACAAGCTAATACAGTGTTGCGTATAGCGCAAGATAGTCTTGGTGTGTCGTACAATAGAAGATATGAATTAAATTAAAAATAATGTATCTTATAAAATCTCAGGTTGTTACATTCTACCCCCCTTAAAATGAATTTCACCCTCGAAATTTTTCGGGGTTATAAATCGTTTACTATTCATAAAAACCCACATCGTAAAAAGAAATACCAAAACTGAACTTTAAAAACTAAAGTATGAAATATAACGGTTACCCAAATGAACTCATCACTAGGTTTCCATATAGGAGAAAATATGGACATGGAAGAGAAATCTAACCGTCATGTTCTGCTGGAGAGTGGTAGAGAACATGGCTATGAAAAAGCCAACAATCACAAAACTATTGATTTGTGGTGATCTAAGGTACCATATGATTCATCGGATATAAGGTCAGTAGGACAACATTTTTGGTTTTTCAAGATCATTTCCCTAAAGTTGATGAAATTGGAAATAGAAGAAATACTTTCGTGATTTTGGTATAGTCTCGCCATTTGTAATTCTTTGGACAATTTCCACTTCATCTCTTAATGAAGTTGAATTTGTCATTCGTGATGTGTTAGCAGATCATGTGATAGAATGATAGGTCATTCCATCTGTCTCAAACTAAAGGTTAGAGAAGTTATCAAAAAATACATAAGTCCATCTATAGTGAGATTAATCATATATGATTCCTAAAATGGACTTATACTTCATAAAAATAGTTTCTACCAAACAAGGACTTCCTGTAGGCCAGTGGTAGGTGATAAAGGCCAGTCGCACTTCGGTTATGGGTTCCATTCCCACAGCCTTGTCCGACGCGATGGGCTGTCGCCCGTCCTGCAGGTTGTCCTTTTTCTAAAACTATATTATTATAACATCCCATCAATTATATCGATAAAACTTCTATCCTTAAACAATACTAACTTATGTCCAATATAATCCATTGCAATCTTTAGGCTTATCCATAATACTGCAGTCCACTCTCATAATATAGTGAAAACGATTACCAGAGATTTAATACCATCATTGATCCCCATATATCATAAGATATGTCTTGTTGGTCACATTCCTAACATTCTAAGGCCTTAATCATGTATTCTCTTGAAAAATGAATACCCATTGAACCATAGTGAAAATATGAATGTAGTTAAAAGTTAACACTTTCCACATACCAAAATCCTCAAAATTCTATATACTCAAACCATGATATCACTTAGTCCTTATATCAATCATGAGCTCATGAATAATGTCAAACATTTCATTTTCTCTTTATCCCTTCATTATGCGCATATTATCTACTTTCCAAAATATTTGAATCACTTTTCATGGTTACCGGTACCTTAAAATTATTGAAAACCACAATAGACCAATACATAAATATTTCAATACACCATAAAAGTGACTCAAAAACATTATTCCTGAATACCAATACATAAACACTTCAGTCCATCCACTTCAATGATTGTCCTGGAATAAGTCCTTCCTTGATTTAGAAGTAACTTTTTAGGTCAGGTCATTGAGTTGGGTAATGCCCATGTTCTCCACAAATAAGACATTTAACTCCATAACAGTCTATCACTCTATGACCCTTTTCTCCGCACAGATAACATCGGTCCCTCCATTTGAGGTATTCCTCAAGGTTCTTCTTCCCTTATTTAGAAATCTCAATCTTCCTTTCTTTATGCTCTTCAACATGCGAACATGCATAATAGTTTATCTTCCTCTTCTTTGATGAATTAGGCATACGAATAAATTTTACCTTGTTAATCATATATCGTGATGACTGATTTGGCATAATCACAAGATCTTTCTCTCTAGGAATTACAGAATTTTGTTGCTCATAGTCACCAATTTGTCCATTGGATTCAATGTTAACCGAATTCCTTCTGGTTCCCTCCATTAACTAAAACACAAAAAGAATCTTGTGAGAGGCAAATATCATGCTAGGGAAAACAACATAGTAAATGGGGAGTAACCTCAATATCTAACATCTTAGGTTAAATTCTAATATCTTTAGCGCAATTCTAGGACTACAACCTATACGTATACTTAACCTTAGAGACATCCCTAGACATACCATAGAAATATCTCTAGGGATCTCACTAACGTTTTCGCATCCTTGTTTCCAAAGGTTGACTAAACCTTTCCTTTGATACCAACTGTAGAGACCCGAAGATTAACGTACAAGGACATTACATTACCTTTGCGGAATACTTATTACTTAACAAAAACACACACACAAGGATCATAATAGTTTAGTGTCTTTGGAATCTCGGAACGTAATCCTCTAATCATGGTAAAAGATCTTTAACATCTCCCATAAATATCTTCCATTTTTTTTCTTACCAAAAACCTTTCTTTATATCCTAGGGAAAAGAAAACATAAAAGGGTGAGCTAAAATGCTCAGTAAGGGTAAAAAAAAGAAAAATCAATCAAATCATATTCATACGAACATAACTTTTTGGAAATCTTAACCTACAAAAGAGATCATAATATCATAACATGGGATAAATCCTAGTAGTGAAATGAAATCCAAATAATCATAACTTAAAACATGAAACTTTGTGGCATACACACATAATCATAGTGAATCATATCTTATTAGTCAAGACTCATTTCCAAGACTATCTTAGTGGACAAAGTCCATTTCTGAACCGAGTCACCCTCGTTTCAGTCCTGTTTCACTGAACCAGTATAACCTACCATTCCAGCCATGTCTATCTCATGAGATATAAAATCTTTACCCAATGCATTGGAGGGAGATATAGGTCCCACCCATCTCATAATGATACCATTATTATGTGTGCCACAAAATCAGAAACCATACATCATTGAATAACCCATGTAATAAAAATGGGAATCTTAAACATCATGACATCATAAAACAATTCATATACGATAAAGGAATTCATAAAAATAATTCCATCACAACATAATCAAATAAATGTAATAATAGGGATAAAAACAGAACCCCTTATTATCTTAGATGGAAAATAATTTTGATAAAACACTTGAACTTCATTCTTGAGGAAAATATACTTTCTACTTCAAAAACACTTTTCCTTTCATAACATGTCATACAATTTTAAACTAAAAGAAGTTGATTAAAAATAAACTTGAAAACTTGTAAAGGAATATTTTTGGAAATAATGTTTTAAAAATCCATTCATGCTGTATAAGTTAAAAAAAACATTCTTCGTACTTTTTTCGGATAAGTCAAAAAGTACCTCGTACGAAAAACGACAAAAGATTCCTTTCATATCCTTCACTAAAAACTCAGCGAAGGGTAAAATTGGATTTAAACAATTATAGGTGGATGGAAATAATATTTCATATTGAGGAAACATGGATTTGGATGATAAAATACACCCCAGTAAATGCCCAAGTATAAACAATCTCAGATAAAAATGAGATTGTGATATTTCCCTTACCTTAGGTCCGATTTGCTTCGTATGTGTCTGAACCTCCTGTATTATGATTTAAATAATGTCATTCCCTTATTCAATAATCATACTCAATGTTATGATATCATATATGGTTCACTTATGGCTTTATATTACCCGTTCTTTTATAAATTCCATGTTAAAGAGCGTTTTGGGTAAAATCGTTTCATTTGTCGTCCGTGTTTTGACTTGTAATTATTCATATGATTACTTAGATCATGATTACTTAATTCAAGAATATAAAACATGATTTATATATAATATATATTCATAATATATATATAATAGATCAGTAAATGGAATGAAATACACCGTTCATGGAGACGGTAGACCATACGTATGCATGAACGCTGTTTTCTTTTCCTTATTGAGTTGAATGGAATTAATTATATGACATACATATATATACACATAAATCCAGAGTCATTATTATGTCATATATTTCATTATTAATTATTATATATACTTTATAATCATTCATGAATGGTTAACGTGGAGAATGAATCTCATCGCGTCGTGGAGACGGTAGTCCGTACGTACGCACGAGCGATGATATCGTTCTCATGATCGTGGGACTATATTGGAGTGTATGTATACTATTTCAGAATCAATATCACTTTAAATTAATCATATATAGTTATTATTTACACCATTATACCGATCCAAGTAAGGTGGTGGTGGAAAATAGATTACACCACGGCGTGGAGACGATATTCTGTACGTACGCACGCGCGGTGATTTCCTTTTTCCGTAGGATGGATAGAAGTTTAATTAGAGTTGTTTCATATTTATAATAACATATAAGTATATAATAAATACTGATGTTATTACTTTATCATGAAACAACTAAAGAAGAAGAAGTTTAAGAAGAAAGAAATTGAAAAAGATCGGTAATGGATATTACCTCTTTTTGACGCACCTTCCCTTAACCTCCACGTAAAGAACTAAGGATGGCCTTTGAAGAAGACCAGGACCTCTAGGATGATACTACGAAAGTGGAGAAGATATTTTGGCAGGGGTTGGCCGAGCTTGAATTCTCAAATTGGTGTGAGGAGGAGAGGGAGGAGTTGCCCTTTTATAATGGAGGAGAGGGGCACCTTTGGAATAACTAAAACTATTTTTTTATTAGAAAGCCATGTTCGGTTTTAAATAGCTCCACATTGAGTTATTTCTATGATAAGGTTGGGATGGGTCGAAATCCACTCATCCAATAGGATTTAGAGAAGTTTAGGGCATTATATTAACCTTATCTTTTAGTTTTAACTCTTAGTTAATTAGATTGACATTTACCATGTCACTTTGTATTTTTATATTATATAGTTAATAAACATACCATATACATCCAAGAGACCCCCAAGTGGTGTTTTATTAATATATATAACCTTATATAAGTCATTTGGCCGAACCTTAGATTTTTAGGAATAAAATAACTATTAATAATATAATATTTGTTTTAAAAACTATTTTATGTCAATTTTGACACTATTCAATAGTTGATTTTTTTGAAACTCATAACAGAATGATTACTTCGACCAAAGTTAATTAAATTAATACTAACATGTCATATTAACCTAGAAAATTAGTTTAATTCATAAAAAGTCTCATATTATATTTATTTGGGTATTTAAACATCAATTATGTCAATATTTCATTAATAAGACAATTACTGCATCATCTTTGTGTCATATTAAATGATAATTATTTAATTCCTGAAAATTTTAAATAAACTCCTATGATGTAGATAATTGTATTAGATTTCTGGAGACTATTCAGGTTCATAGTTTCATGAAGTTTATCACTAAATAAAATTATTATACTTATAAGATTTAAGAAAGTGACATGTTGTCACATTCTTTGGTTTTAATAATAATTAAATTATTTTCATGGACAAAAGTCCATAAAATGAATCTAATCCGACACTTAGGTTATATTGGTCTACTTTTAGCCATCCAATAGGATTTTTCCAAGTGTTAGGGTAATTTTATAATCTTATATTTACCCATAATTACCCGATTTACCTTTAACTATAGTAAATAAAATTTACCGTACTTACTATTCACAATGCCCAAAAATAAAAAGTAGATTATTAACATAATCTGGACCCACTGATTCCAAATATGGAATCCATTTTTTCAAATTCAATACACAAAAGATGCAGAAATTAAATTAAAATTAATCCCATTGTCGAAAGAAAAAGGGTTTTTCTTTAAAACATTGCAAAAGATTGAATTGATTTAACCTACGAATTCAAGGTAAAATCAATGCTAATGACATAAATTATATTAAATGGTAAAAATATATTCTATTTACACTTCAAAACCATTAAATATTATAATTTAACCACATAAGATATTACGATGAAAAAAGTTGTTTTTAATTAAAATATAGCGTGTTTTTACTATTCATTAAAATATGAAAGTTATCAGAAAAATATCAAAACTTTATCTAATGTAAATTTTTATATCCTAATTCAAAAGAAGAATTTTATTTTGTCAAATTGAACTTATAAACATGTCAAAAACTAGATTTAATGTGGGTGCGCCATCAAAAGGCGGCAAAACTGCATTTTTTGAAAAATACTTATTTTACCCGAAAAATTTATTTTATTCTTATACAATGTTCTAGAAAATGTGTAAGATGAATAATAATGTTATAAAATTCAAAATTTATTTAACACTAGTCATAATGGCTAGTTCATAAACAAAATTATAATAATTTATTGTTGTTTAGTAAAACCCGGTAATGCGTACAAGACACGCTATCGATGAAGGTCGCGATTGCGTGTAATACAAGCCAAGTCAGGGTTGCGTGTAGTGAACAACTCCTTTGTTGTTGCGTATAACAGAATCCAACCATATTTTATTTATACATTGAATATATATATATATACACTCAATGTTGCGTAGAATAACTTCGAACTTGAAATTGTGTGTAACAAGAGACAAGAAAAGTGTTGCATATACTGCAAGCTAATACAGTGTTGCGTATAGAGCAAGATAATCTTGGTGTGTCGTACAATAGAAGATATGAATGAAATTAAAAAGAATGTATCTTAGAAAATCTCGGGTTGTTACAGCTCTCCTGGAGGTTCCCGTGCTGCCATCTAACACGCATTAGAGGTATCAACTACCTATGAAGGACCCGCTCCAGTCAATTCTCAATCTCCACTAGAACATCCAAAAAGGTCCCCCATCGTCGATGTCTAGCTCTCCGTGGTCGATGATGTAAGAAGGGTCATGCATATATCTCCTCAGTTGGGATACATGGAAGAAGTCGTGCACCCAGTGCAACTAAGGTGGAAGAGCTAGGCTGAAAGCCACCTCGCCAACTCTGTTGAGGACCTAGAAGTGTCCGATGATCCTCAGAGATAACTTTCCGCATCGTCCAAATCTCCGCAAACCTCATCGTGGTGAGACCCATAAAATAAACATGGTCACCATCCTCAAACTTCAGAGTTCTCTATATCATGTTGGCATAAGACTTATGCATACTCTGTGAAGTATTCATCCACTCCTGGATGATCTGCACCTTTTCTATGGTATCTCGTACCATCTCTCGTCCCACTAGTGCTAACTCACCTAGCCCAATCCAACACAAAGGTGATATGCAAGGTCACCTGTACAATTCCTCAATAGGTTCCATCCCAATGGTGGAGTTATATCTTTTGTTGTATGAAAACTACATCAAGGGAAAATGATCCTCCCAGCTGTGATCGAAGTCGAGGACACAAGCATGCAGCATGTCCTCGAAAGTCTGAATGGTCCGCTCAGTCTGGCCATCTGTCTGAGGATGGAAGGCGGTGCTCAAATAAATCTGCATATCGAAATCCTCTTACAACCCCTTTCATAGCCGTTAAGTGAAACGTGTATCACGAACAGAGAAAATTATCAAGGGTACTCCTTGTAGCCTCACAATCTCCTGCACATAGAGGCATCACAAGATCTCTACTGAACCCTACTCTCTGATCGGTAGGATGTGGGCCGACTTGGTGAGTCGGTTGCCGATCACCCAAATAGAGTCATGTCCCCTAGATGTAAATTGGTTTCCTATATTGAAGTCCATGGATACTCCATCCCACTTCCACTTTGGGACCTATAAAGGATGAACCATGCCTACTGGTACCTGATGCTCCGCCTTCACTTGCTGACATGTGAGGCACCGAGAGACAAAATATGCTACTTTATTTCTTCATTCCTGGCCACCAGTGCTGTCATCGGAGGTCCTGATACATCTTTTACACTCTTAGATATATCTCTAGAAGGGATGGGTGGATATCCCTCAACACTTCCTCGTGAAGTGACACTGGTACCATGGTACATCCTCTAAAGAGGATGACGAGCTCCCCACCTTTAGAAAATCCATCAGGTGCCTATCCTGTGGATATTTGAGCATGTCGAGCCTCGCAGTCAGGGTCCCCAGGATGCACCTCCCTAACTCACTAAAGTAGTGTGGGAGTGACTATAAGAGAATGAAGAAAAAATTCTCCATCCCGATCCACAAAGGATATCTGCAGAGCGGACAACTACTCCATCTCCTCTCCTAGAAGCTGTTTACCAAACCTCCTACTGAGTGCTTATGCTACAATGTTCCCCTTCCCATGACTATAGACTATTTCGAAGTCATAGTCCTGGAGGGACTCAAGCCAATGTCACTTTCTCAGGTTCAAGTCCTTCTTAGAAAAGATATACCTGAGACTCCTGTGATCAGAGTAGACTGTAAAACGTTCAACCATCAGATAGGGTCGCCACATCTTCAAGGCGAAGACCACTACTACTAACTCCAGGTAATGGGTAGAATAGTTATTCTCATGTTATCCCCATTATCGAGAACCATATGCAATAACTACTATCTTTTTTATCAAGACACATCTGAGTCTGGTCCCTGATGATTTTTAGTAAACTATGTACCCTACACCCTCCTCTAGAGGCCTCATGATGGGGTCACTAGTCAGCCTCTGCCTCAGCTCCTGAAAACTCTCCTGGCATCTCTCCAACCACATGAAGGGTTGTACCTTCTTTGTCAATGATGATAATGGTGATGAAACTAGGGAGAAATATGGTACAAACCTTCTGTAGTATCCAGCCAAACCCAGGAAAATATGTACCTCCATCACACTCCTAGGAGGATCCAAAGAAAGTACAACCTCAATATTCACTCGATCCACTGTAACAGCAGCCTTTGATATGACATGTCATATAGAGTGAACCTCAAGAATCTAAAACTGGCACTTCTAGAGCATACCATAAAGTTGGTGCTCTCAGAGTGTGTCTCGTAATACCTGCAATAGGTAGGCATGCTCCTCCTCAGTAGTTGAGCAGATCAAAATGTTGTTGATGAAGACTACTACAAATAGATCAAGGTATGGATGAAAGTTCCTATTCATGAGTCCCATGAACACTGTTAGATCGCTGGTCACGCCGAGTGGAATAACCAAGAACTCGTAATGGTCATACTGAAATTTGAAAGTCTACTTCTGCAAATACTAAGCGCATACTCTATGCTGGTGATGGACTGATCTGAGGGATATCTTCGAGAACCACCGTTCTCCCTTCATAAGATCAAAGAGATCATCAATCATTGGGAGTGTGTACTTGTTCTTCACGTCCACTTGATTCAGGCGTCAATGGTCAACATAAATCCTCAAGCTCCCCTTCGCCTTCATGGTGAACAAAATTGGGGATTCCCATAGAGAAACACTTGGCCAAATGAATCCCTTCCCCTATAAGTCCTCTAGCATTACTAGCATCTGAAAAAGCTCCATGGGAGCCATCCGATAAGATGGTGTAGATATCGGTTCCGTGCCGTGGTACAAGTCAATGTAAAAGTCCACATCTCTATGAGGAGGTTGACAGGAAACATCATCAATGAAGAAATCTGTGTACTGGTCCACCACAATATAATAAATCAGACTCTCCACATCAACCACTCCAAGGGGAAGGCGAGCTAACTGGTGTGTAATCAGCTGCACCCTCCCCCGGGTAAGTCCATCCTACACTGTGAAAGATCCCTTCTCACTGGTGAAGGTAAACCTGGTCCCTTCCGTGAAGACACACAACACATTTCTCCAAATAGATTCTATATGAGAATGGAATATAGATAAATATTTCATACCAAATATGACATCGTAAGGCCTCAACACCACTATTTAGAGATCCTAGCAGAAGCTCTCACCTCCTAGAGTAAGATCGCACTGCCGGCACCAGTGCGTAATCGTCGAGTCTGATCCTGTAGAAGTCTTTAGCTGTAAGGATCGAGCCAATGCCTCCGTCAGAATTTCCATGCTCCGAATGAGGGCAGTGAAAATAAAATAATAATTTTCACCTGTGTCTATAAGTACTATATTTAAGGTGGAGTATACACAGATCGTACCTCTTATCATCTCCGGAGCACCATGATCATAGGCCTAAGTTGCCTGGAGCTTAGGTCACCCCTATCATCTTGCACCCTATGGTCGGGGTGGACCACTTGGTGGTGGTGGCGGTAACATCTCGAATAATCTCCCATCGCCAGCTGCACGAACAACTCCTCTGCCACATCTGTCTGCTCCCTACGGACCTCCTCGGTTGAACCTCTATCTCTACCTAGGCAGTCATTCGACCGTCTTCTGATCATCCGTATGGCAGGTCCAACAGTGACAAGCCATGTGACCCTCCCCGCCGCATGTGTAACACTTCCCACTCCTGGAATGACTGGATCTACCTTGGGTGCCCTTCACAACTAATATTGAATCTTGTTGTCATACACCTGTAGCTCTGGTCCCCTTGCACCTCTTTGACATCTGTCTATTGCCAGCTGCAGAAGACTCCACTACGTGACGACTGGTGGTGGGTCTTACTACTGGTGACTGATCAGCAAGGAAAGTCTCCATTAAGAGGGCTCTCTCTAACACCCTTTACTAGGTTGGGATAATAAGATAAATAATCAAAGCCCTGATCTCCCGCATGAGTCCTTGATCGAAGGTCTAGGCCCTGAAGAATGGGTCCCGCACCATATCAATAGAGTAGCATGAGAGGTTAGTGAACCTCGCTGAGTACTGAGCTACAATCATGCTTCTCTACTGTATATGAATAAGGTCATGTATGTGCACTGAACGAAGAGTTGTTGGACTAAACTCTTCCCGAAACAGGCTCTCAAAGTCTACCCAGAGAAGCATCACCTCTTCGTGAACCAAGAGAATCAAGATCCACCAACTACCTATAGCTGCTTATAGAAGGTAGGTGGAAAGGATCACCATGGGATCAGTAGGTGTCCCTACCAGTCGGAAAACTCTCACCACGGCCTCCAGCCAATCCTCAGCCTCTTGTGGGTCCGTCTCTCCCCTGAACCTGGGTGGCCTCAGGTGCTGAAACTCGTGAAATACGCTCAATTGGCCTGCACCCTATACATCTGAGGCTAGTGGTGTCGGTGTCCCAACAGGTAATGGTACCGCTCGTGCCTCTATTGGTGCCTCTACTAGTAAAGGGCCTCCTCCGAGGCCTCAT
Organism: Viscum album; assembly: GCA_963277665.1. Lineage (NCBI taxonomy): Eukaryota > Viridiplantae > Streptophyta > Magnoliopsida > Santalales > Viscaceae > Viscum > Viscum album. The sequence continues at coordinate 1,359,605,118 of OY728152.1, read as the reverse complement.
TTCTTGATGGGCTATCAGTGCATACTATATCTGGAACCATAGTTGGCTGTCTATATGGATGAATACTGAAAAGAAACAGGTGTGCCACGGTCATAAATTTATACCTGGTGAGATGACTCAAAAATATCACAAATAAAACTCTTCAACACACACATGCAATCAGTTTTTTTGTGCACAAAGTTTGAAATCAGAAGTTAGGTTCTTGGTGTGTGGATATATTGACCAACACACCAAAACTGGATTCCCTAAACTGGTAACCACACTCATTACACTTTACACTATTTCTGTTAAAATGAAATACCAGAGTCTGATGTTTTATGGTAGAACCGACTCCTTTGAAACCAATTTGTCATGACCCATCCCCTAGGGCTCGTGCCATGACTACCCCAAACCCACCTTTCATAGGCCAGGGGCTGGCGACTAGCACCAGAAGATGTATTCCCCAAAACTGGGAAGGTATTCCCTTTATAACCTATAAAAATACGTAACCAAGCACACAACAAGATACGAACACAAGTCAAGTTTATATAAAAATGAGTGTTGATATTAAAAAGGGGCCGGAATAAATGCCAAAGAAAAATAGTACAATAACAATAAAAAAATACGAATGAAGAAAAACAATGGTAGCCACTGGGTCATCCTCCGGGGTTCCTACCTAAAGGGTAGGTACAGATTGCATCATCAACACTCCACATCTGCCTATCTCCTCTGCATACTGTCACACCGTATGGTCCACCTCCGGGCCTCGTCTAGCCATGGTACCTTCATCCTCGATCAATGATGTTCTTTGTCTACAGAAAACACAACAAGGTGAAGGCATAACCTATGTAGGGATGAGTATAACGATACTCAGTAGGGACCCTAAGACCCTCAATGCCTCACAAAATCCACAAACGATAATCTACAAGGCATGAAATCAACTAAAAAACCTACTTAAGAATATTTAAATACATATACCTAGGTTATCAAGTTTACCCATCTCAATCATGAGGAATCATAGAGTCCAAATCAAAATCCCAAAGCTCAACTATTCCCCAAAGGAAGGAGGACCACGTTGGTAAGTACCACTAAAGTATGCCACACAGAATAATACCACCAAGTTATTATCACAATGGAATGTACTGCTATGGTACGAACTCAACTCACTCCAGGTATAAGTTATGAAACGTAGTAGAGATGATTAGATTTAACTACTAATTCATATTACTCTGTTAATAGGATCTACTACTGACCCACACAGGATCGATCGGTGCTGAACCACATAGGATAGTTGGGTGCTGACCCACACAAGATCACTAGGTGATGTCCCACATAGGATCTCTTGCTGCTAACCCACACAGGATCGCTATGTGCTGACCCACACAAGATCACTATTCATTCTTCACGTCACAACCAGCTACTGGGTTCCCACATGAAACTTTCTTGTCTCCGGGAGGGTCTGCTCTTCAAGCCACTGGTCAATACTAAAACTACCATGAAGTCTCACTAGAAGTATCAAAATGTACCGCCACGTCATAGGGGTCTCAATTCAATAGAAGATGGGTCAATCAGATGCTCGGTCTCCGAGTTATTAGCCTTTTAGTCCCGAGGGCCTGGATGGATTTTTACTCGATCCAACTCGATCGTTCTCCCGTTTTATCCAAATCTATAGTGGGGAATAATAAATGGTTTAGTCTCGCTCCAAGGCTTCCAAAACCACTAACAGTTTGTCAAACGGATGCTCGATGCCATAGATATGGCCAAAAGAGCGTAAAATTCAAAGTTGCCCCGGGTCTGGTCTGCCCTGGCCTGACCCAGCCTGGACTGACCCAACCCGATTCAATTCGATCCAGCCCACTAGAACCGGCCCAGCCCATGGGGTCTGGCCTGGCTGTTCTGGGTGACACGAAGACTGTGAGGGCGGCGTGAGGCTGCGGAGGCCGCGAGGGCAGCAAGACGCCATGAGGGGCCACAGAGGTCCACGGGACGGCAAGGCTGTGGGGGCCATGAGGCTGTGGGATGGCCAGGATACGGGGGATGGGTGCCCGTGGGATGGTGAGGCAATGGGGGCCACAAGGTTGTGGGACGACAATGCTATAGAGGTCACGAGGCCGTAGGAGGCCAAGGCTGTGGGGGGCGTGGAGAGCCGCAGAGCAGCGAGGCCACGGTGGCGGCGGAGGGCCACGGGGTGACGAGGCCATGGGGGTCACGGAGGGATGCTGGGCGGCGAGGCCAAAGGGGCGTGGGACGGCGAGGCCACAGGGGGTCGTAGAGGGCTTCAGTGCGGCGAAGGCCATGGGGGCCACAGAGGGCTATAGGGTGGAGGACGCCACGGTGCGGTGGTCCGCTGGGGCAGGCTGGGTAGTGCGGTCGCATGTTGTGCCTTCGCCGATGGTCTGCATTACCGACTGTCCTATGTTTTTCGCCTTTACCACGGACGATCGTCATTCCAGACACGGTTATTGAGTTCCTCTGGTGCCAAACACCAGCCCCGGTCACCGTCACCATCACGAAGAACACACAAAAGAACCATAAGGTTTGTGGATGGGTTGGGCCATGTTTTTTAGGCTTGTACCCTCCATGTTAGGATGGGAGAAAGTGGCTCAAGGGGAATGATTGAATGTGGGAGGAAAATTAACATTGATAAATTTAAAACACACCCCTACCTTGGAGATTTTTCGATGGAGGTCTCAATGAAAGAGACGAAGTCATTGGGGATTGACGGATGTCAGTGACATCGACATTTCCTCGATCGTCAGTTCATTGTCATTGAAGACGTTTCTCTTCGGAGGATGTCCCAAGGAAGAAGACGAAGTCGTGCATCGACGTTCTTCATTGGAGGAGCATTCTTCGTTGGAGAAGAAGAATTCTTCCAAGGTTCTCTCCCAATTTCACTTTGCTAACACTTCCCCCAATTCCACCGAAAAAGGTATCTAATATGATATGTTTCCCCAATTTAATTTTTGGCACGAATTAAATTGGAATCATAATTAAATTCAGGTTTTCATAATAAATTCTGGGAAAAACTAAAGGTCACCTCCCTCATCAAAGAGGTAGATCAAGAGGTGTTTCACATTAGAAGGGTTTTGGTGGTCCCAGCCCGGAAATTCAAATTGGGGGTTTTAGGTTCGATGGTCCCTACCTCCATAGCCTCAAATGGGAGGTTTATTTGTGGTGGTCCCCACCTCTTAACATCCACATTGGAGTTTCAAATGAAAATAAAATGTTACAAAATTTTATTTTATTTTATTCTTTGACGAATAAGTGAAAAAATAACTCCCACCCTCGACCTAATGTGGTCATGGCGAAGGTCTCTTTAAGAGACTACCAGCACTGCGAGTTTAACGGTGCCCTCAAATATCAATTCTGAGCCCCTATTCAAAATTTAGAAAAACCCTCTCGCACTTTTACTAAACGTACCCAAATGTAATGTTCAGAAATTCAATCCGAGCACTTCCGGCCTCGGAATCATGCCACGTCAATTTTCAAAGACTCTTAAAACTCCCATATATTTAAAAACAATTACATGGAAACTCCAGGTCATTTTAAAGGGGTAAACCAAAAGACTTCATGGGCTTATGACAATCATACCCAAATAGAAAGAAGAGGAAAAATTAGACTGAAAACCATACCATCCCTTCCCGAGAATAATGTTTTTTTATTGTTCTGTAATTTTACATGAGAATGTATATATCACCTGGAAAATACAATTGGATTATTTCAACACTGATAAACAAGAAATATTCTCAAGATAGAAAGTGATATGATTCCACAAGTCATGACCTTCCTTTAATAAATCTTATTAGGGGGAATAAGTGAACCCTAAAGTCTCCATCAATATACCACTAATTAGAGACTAACATTGATGGAATAAAATAATGTTGGTTGGAGAATAGAATTGAGGGAATAAAATCACATATATGGGAGAAATTACATTATAAATCCTAGGAGAATAATATTCAACCACTAATATAAATTATTTCATATATATAACAGGGTTCCCAGTATAAAATACTAATAGTATTCCAATGATAGTGATGACAAAAATGATCACAACCTCCATGATCTAGTAAGGTCTAGATTGATCACCAAAAACAATCTATAAAATTGAATGTTTCTATGTATATAATGTTTCTCATATAAAATAAACAATATTATACAACTTAAACCTATTGTGAAAATGTGGAAGAAGCATCCTAAAGTCACAATGAATAATTTATAGATCCAACTTGCCACTAATACCTAGTCAACCACTACTCATCCTCAGCAAGGATCACTCTCCAAAGAAGATATGAATGTTTAATAACCTAATATTAAGAGAAAAATATTAACAAGGTACCCTACAAACATTTCCCCATTAGCTTAATATCTCTCACACCACAACGACACAAATTAAGATTATCTCAAGACATCTATCTACACATAAAACCTTAACTAACTCAAATCCATAAAAGAAAAACCATAATCATATGCCACCAACCACATCACAACCACATACTGATCGATATCAACTTGTTCCAAAACATAAACCAAATCACCATATCAAAAATAAAAATCACATCCTCATAATTATAAGGTTATTTTTAAATGACCAATATCAACATTTTGACCTCATATTTATGTGAACATCCCCCACCATGATTTTATATCATACTCACATCATAGTCACTCTATCCTCTGGCCGTGATAACTCATTCATAAAATCCAGAGGCTATTATAAGATATATTATAACCTTAGTTTGTTATAGACAATAATAATCAATATAGAGACAATGGGGATGATGTATTAGTCAACCATATGTTCCATCTAGAACCTAGATATTAGGGAAAGTTCCATAAACACATATAATCATTTGGAAATTAGTTTAGATTACCAACATAGGTGATTGTTCATAATAAAAAAGAAGTAAAATATTGGTATATATATTCCACACACAAGGCCAACCTAAGGGTAAACTCACAAATAAATTTTCATTTATTTCTATGACCTACCACAAATAAAATAACCCAACAACCTCAAACATACTACCTTTTCCATAAAAAAACTCAATATGATCCAACCACACTAGCCCCTACAAGTAGTCACATGATAGTTATAAATTCTAATTTTATCACATTATTATAAGTTTCTATATTTATTTTCCCTAGCCTCATTATATTAATTATGTCACATTCACTTCCACACACTAATATTTGATATTAAAATTTGCATTAAAACATTTCATACCATCTTTACCACATGCTAAGAAACATTGCATAAATTATTATTTCCTAAAAAACACTAACCTATCAACCCATTTACTTAAATATTAGTTATAAATAATTTCATTTAATTACAACATAAATATATATTCTAAAATACTATGAAAAAAATCACATAAACCACTCCCAAAACAAATTAGACTACCACATCATCATAAGATAAAAATACTTGGAATACCACCATAATATCCAAAACATCCCCCAATTCTATTTACACATCAACCTATACAAACAACCACTGAATTGAAATCATAATACCATCCAAATACTAACTACAAAAAGTTAATCCACACAATTATAGTAACAATACAGAAATGTCCACATTAAATAAAATTACATAAAACTTTGTTTAATAAAGATATTATAATATGTATGAGTCACATAAATAAACTAAAATATTATAATTATATATTTCCATGATAATAATTCATTATCATCTTTAAGTGGATACTAATTGATTAAAAGTGATTTAAAAAAAAACTGTCAAGAAATTATTTATAGATAATATAAATTAATAGACATCAACAAATAAAAAATAACAATGGAATCTGTTAAAAAACTTTTGAATCACACAATTTCCCTTAATTTCATTAGTTCATGAAACACCATGAGACTTTATGATACATTCCCTTTTAAATAAATTCAACCTCATTGATAGCTTCTAATAAATGAAACCCCAAGCATCAATTATAGTATTTAGAAATTATATTTTATAAAAAATATAATAAAAAATTTATATATTTAATGGAAAAAATTATAATTCAATATTATGAATATCAAATTTGAATTTAATTTGTCAAAATAATCCTATAATGAATTTTTGAAAATTTATTTACAAATAATCATTTACAAATAAAAAAATGATGAATTTAAAAATAACTCATTTCATTTTTAATAATATATAATAAAATGTGTAATTAAAAATTTATTAATAATAAATTTTATATTAATAATTCTATGTAAATTTGGATCTAAATGATTATTTTAAGAAAATTGAATATTTCGTAGAAAACTATTTTTGTTTTAACATGCATACTGTCCGTCTATTTTAATTAATTAAAAAAATATGTAATGATTATTGATATAAAATAAATTGATATATTATATATCTAAATACATGAATTTAAATCCAAATAATGATAATTACTAGTCACATAGTTAATATTTTATCATATTATGATTGAAAATGCATTTTTGAAAAATGTTTTTGGCACTTTTTATCGGAATATTTTAAATTAAAATCATATAATTTCGTGATATTTTTTTCTATAAAATGGATTTATAATTTTGAATCAGGTTAGTTAAGGTTAGTTAATAAGTATAACTTTATTTTTTGTCTTATTTTTTTTTTTAAAATAGAAATAAATTAATTAACACAGTTGTAGTTAAAATAAAGTTTTACACGTTACATGCGATTGTGTTAAAGATATTTTTACACACATATAATTTTTAATTTTTTAAAAGAATTTCATATTTTGAATCAGTGGGTAAAAAATTATCAAATAATGGTCATTTTATTTTAGGATTAGTGGACAAATTATGTATGTTAACCAAACTAGTTACTGTGCTTAAAAATAGAATTCTCAAAGTTAGTAAACTTATAGGATTAGAGAAGAAAATGATTAATTTTTTATATGGTGGATGTTTATTTTTAAATTATATCCAATTTAATAATTTATTTATAAAATTTTTAGTCACTTGGGGTGATAGTGACTTCCATTTACTAAATATTTTTTGGTATTTACAAAAATGAAACTCACCATCATTTTAAAAAGGGAACTCCCACCCATCACTTTTTCACATCTATCAAGCCCTTTTTATCAAAAAACACTTATAAAAATATATAGAAAAAAAATTTATAAAACCGTAAAGATTATTATCATCCCAAAATATCAACCGAGGGGTCTTTTATAGGAGATAAAAATGAGGTTTCTTTTAGAGAATGCAATCGTCTTAACGAAGCTCTGTTTTTCTTTTTTATTTTACAACAATTAATTTATATCAACAATTACAATATAATAGACAAATTTTATCTTATATACTAAAATTATATTATGTTTAATTGAAAATAATTATCCACATATTTCTTCATCAAATGGGAAACAAAGCCACCACTTGTGTATATGGAGGAGTACCACATCACAAAATGTAGTTATTTGTTTTGGATCACAAACTAAAATGGAATGTCATAATGATATAAATAATTTATATATATGATGAATATAATGTCATATCATCTATAAAAAATTTATACATCATCTAATTTATTTCCTTTTAACCTTTTACGATAATGATATTTTCGCTCACACGTATGTACAACCAACTATCTCCATGAAGCGATGTGATACATATTCCATGTATGGCATTGAAGATGGTTCAAAAAATGTATCTAATGATTAAATTTTATATTTTTAATATTCATATAATTTTGTATATGATGTATCTATATGCTACGTACAATAATATGACCTATCAAGAAAAAATAGTCATGATAAAATAAGGTAATTAACACCCAAAATAATGGACAAAATGAAATATTATTAAAAACAGTTGAAATAATGTTTTAATATTATAATATATGATATTATAAACTACAATATCATTATATTATAAAATAATAAAATTATTAAAATAATTATAAACGAGTTTAAATTGTATTCATCCAAATGGAATCGGGAGGTAAGGGAGTTCATCTCAACTTACATTCCATTAAGGAATATTTGTTAATATGAATATATTCAATTTTTATGGTGTATATATTTACACATTCACATATTTATCATGAATAAATATTTATTAATGATGGTTAATGTTTTAATTATTTTTTACACTTTCAAATAGTGACAATTTTAAATTTACCAAAGTGGTATGAATCTATTTCAAAATGTCACATTATTTTGGGATTAATTTTACATTCACTAAAGGAATCATATTATTAATCCTTTATAAGATCCAATAAATTTATTAACCACTGGATATTTAATGATTTTATATATTTAATTCAAAATTATTCTCTTTGTGGTACTTGATTCAAGTAATGGAATTCTAAAAATAAATAATAACTTTATTTCTATATAAATCAGATACATTTTTATTCTGTATTCATGTTTTTTAAAATTGTTAAAATTTATTTATTAAAATGATAAATTAAGGAAATTTTAATCTATACATTAATTTTAAAAATTATGTTTAGATGGTACATTTTTACTATTTTTATAATGTGATATTTTTGAAAAAAAACAAAAGGAATGATTATTTTTAAAATATACAATGCTAACAGACATTCCCATCACTATATCCATTATAAATAATATAGGTAATTTTAAAAAATTTAAATAGTTTTAAAAATATATTTATTTTACGAAATATTATTTTAATATCTCATTTAAGTTTAATTTATTCTTTCTAGGAAATTTATTTTATAAAAAAAAATCCGTATCCTCATTGAACAATGGTCACTTCTTATTCCATGTTTAATTTTGTAATTATTAACTTACTCTTGAGACAATCACATTACTGCGCTAAATTTTCATTGATAATTATATTTATATTAAATATACATACTATTTTTATAATTGATATGATTATTTTCTAAATCATATTCCATTTTTACATATGGTGTTTACTTTGAATGTTTTTTGATTAACTATAGAAATACTGATAAATCTGAATTTTTTAATCAATATAGAATTTTATTATTAAGGATCATTATACATGAATTAAATTGATTATTAAATATATGATGATTTATTTGGAGATACAGTGATGATTTAAGGCCGATATTATATATCCCCTTGATCCATAATAAGGTCTCATGAAAAAAATTTATTAGGTAAATTAAAATGGTTTTTATTCATTTTTAAATTGTCTTGTAAAAGGCCTTGATACTATAGATATCATTATTTATGAGATCATGAAATACAGAAAATAATAATTTCATTCATTTTGAATTATGTTATTATCATCAATGTGATCATTTCATTAATATTATCCATGGATTTATTTGTATGGATATTATTGAATATATAATAGGTGTTTTGGTTATTTACTATTCTATATTGATTATGCCTTATCCAATTATGATATTCATTTTATTAATAAAATGTAAGGTGCGATTAATTATATAACTAACCATATTAATTATTCCTTATTGATTCATGATAGCTTCCAATGTATTTTATCCTTACTAATAATTTGTTACCACCCTTATTTTGATTCCATTCCATGGGATGTGAAGAAGAATTATTTGAATAAGTTCATGGATGTAGAATGTTTTCTATTTCTATGTTGAATATTTTATCGCGAATGTAAAATGTGTTTCATATATATATATATATATATACATATGTACATATAATAATACTAAACTGATTGGTATTTTGATATTTGAAAACCTTTATATTTTCCAATGTAAAAATATAGGTATTAGGTATGGGTTACTCGAGTCAGGGTTGTTACAATTGGTTTTAGAGAAAGTTTAGTATAATCCTTGATAAATTTATTAATGAAAATATAGATTTTAGAATATAACTATATGGTGTATAATGAGGTTATGTATATAATAACATCCTAATTTTTTGGTATGGAAGTTATTATGAGGTTTTTCTGGAAATTCATTTAACCAGGGATACAATAAGTGGATGCAGATTTAGAAGAAATACATCGATGGGTAATAATTAGAAAAATTGTTGGTCGAGTATATGTTGGACATAATTATAGTTCATGATGGGTGTTCCATTAATACATAGATGTGTTGACACTACCGAGGGGTATTCATGTGATAAATAACATTTTATTTACAAACCATTATAAATGATTTGAAAATAAAGATATCCCTAAGAAAACCATGTTTTGGATTCTGAGATAAAAAAGCATAATTTTTTTATTTACGTTAAGTGCTACACAAAATTTAGAATTATTAATTATTATTTAAATTATATAATTTTATAATCAAGTCCAGTGTATTCTATATTATATAAATGAAACTTTGAAGAAAAAAGGTACTCAATACACATGGACAATGTATATATTTACCTATTGAGAATGGGAATATATTTGGTATTTGAACTAAGTATATCATATATAAATTTGGAACTCATAACTATGTTATGAAAAATAAACTTTCTCGAATGAAGAAAATCATTATTCTATATTGTTATTATCTTATGTAAGATCCTTTCATGTGAAAAAACACCACCATTATTTTGAGTGACTATTAATCAAATGGTGGATAAGAAATTGACTATGTCCCATAAGAATATATTTCTAGCTGTGGGATGTAGTGGAATGTAAAAGGATATACTTATAGTGTACTATTTCAAAGGTTATTCTGATCAATGATGGTTACTGCTCAAGAATTCTAGGTTGGAAGAGGAAAATTTTTGAATTGAATAAAAATATTTCATGGAATGATTTTTCTAAAAAAATTTCCATTATGAGACATTAAATTGAAGAATGATAAATTTCCATATATTAAAAAAATAAACAATAAATTGTTTCAAATTATGTGTATATATTTATAATACTATCTAGTTATTCTATTGGTTACAAATGCAATATAGAATAAAATAAATAATGTTTAATTGACGAGATTAACACAAGTCACTGAATTTTGTTGGTCTCTCAAATTTTATAATAATATGATAAAATAGTTTTATATACCCTAAAAATAGAGAATTAATTTTCTTAATATTATATATTCAAAGGTAATCAAGAGAAAAATATGGGGGAAGAGAAAGAAATAGATATTCGAATGAATTTAAGGAAGTATTTTCTCACATGTGATAATTGTGGGAAGAAACACCATTTTTTTATTGATGGGAATATGATTTTTCTTAAAATGTGGAGACAAAGACCATTAGGTGCATAGATGGAAGGGTAAGAATAAAATTTTTAGTGTTTATTATTTCAACTATATGTTTTTGGGAAACTATGTAAAATAAATCCCAAAGAATTGATGGAATATACCTTTGAAGAAGGTAATGGATCAAGGTCAATCTTATGTTATTACTATAGATGATGTGGACTGATTGATGTATTTATGTATTTAAATTAAGGAATCAAATAATATAATTATTTTCTCAATGATAGTATAGTTATATGAACCATGAAAATTATAAGAATTGTATTGATGTAGTTAATAATGAAGGATTTGATATCATATGTTGAGTGGTACTAATAGCCGTGAAAAATGATGCAGTGGTAAGGTGATATTTTTATAGAACACAAGATTAAGGGAAATATGACTCTTAAAATTTTTGTAATATGGGGATAATGTTTTTTAGTTTTGTTAAAGATATTATTGTAATTGATAAAGTTATTGGGATAGTACTAATGAATATGCAATTAATTAGTGATTTGGGTAAAAAGTGGTCCATATTATCTTTTATGGTGTATAAAACTTCTTCAAATTTATAGAATATATTTAGTAAGATGCTATTTTAGATAATTATGGAGAGAGATTTAATTTTTTGAATAATTCACGTTTTCATTATGGTTTTATAAAAATTTATGTTATTACCATGAATAAGAGAATATATAATCATCATATTCATATATTTGTTAAGTGACTTTATTGTTTACTTTATATTGTCTGGGGATAAATGTTTAAATATTTATTTCAGATTTATAGGTTTTGAATATTTTTAGAAATATTTAAATGAGCATCATGTATTATAATGGATATTTATAGTGAATTATGTTCCAATATATGTTATACTAAAACATGTTGGTATAAAGTATGTGAAATGAAACTTAAAGGTCTATAACATGTTTAGGACACAACAACAAAGGTAAATAATATTTTGGTTTATATTAAATAAGTTCATAGCGGGAAAAGGATTATGATTACAATTAGAGGAAATATTTGTAATTTAAAGTGATAGAACACATTTTCTTAAAACAATATCCATGAAATTGTTTTATATAGTTCAGTAAGAATTGGAAACTAATCACCAGGTACATCAAACCCTTTTTACTTTTGAAATGGATTGGAGTTATGTTTTATCGATTGGAAATGGCACTAAGTCTCTCCAAAGTACATGATGTGTTTGATATATCATTTTTAGGGTAGTAAACCTATAAACAATGCACGTTCTCGCCTAATAAATATAATATTACCTAAAAATTATTATTATGAAGATACCATCCATATTCTTGATACGATAGAGAAAGTATTGATGAATCAGACGACTCGATAGGTAAAGGTAGTTTGGGGAAATCAAAAAATCAAAGAAGATAAGTGGGAACCCAAAAATATTATAAAGAATAACTACCCTAATTTTTTGAGAAGTTAAAATAAAAAAAATATTGAAGATAAAATTTTTTTAGGTGGAGAGAACACAGAACCCATATACTTTACAATATATTCCCTTTCAGATAAATTCAATCTCTTTAATAGACTACGATACATAAAACCCAAGCCTAAATTATAGCAAGTAAACATTATATTTTTATAAAACTATTTCATAATGAAAAATTTAATGTTTTATGGAACAACAATTCTAATTTGGTAGGCTGAATAACAATTATTAACTTACATTGAAAAAATAATCATGGAGTGAAATTTTGAAATTATTACATAGAAATAAGATTTTATGAATAACCAAAAATGAAGAACATAAAAATAACTCGATATATTTATAATAATTTATTATAAAATTCATAATTAAAATTTTTCAATCCATCTATTTTATATAAGTAGATATAATTACATTTGGAGGTAAAAGTGATATTTGATAGAAATATATATATTTTTAGGAAATTTTTTTGTTTATAATGGAAAGTTTTATATCGATTTTAATTAATTAAATAAATATTTAATGATAAGTTAGAAAAATTGAATAAATATACTCATTTTATAAATATATTAATTTAAATCCATATAAATTTGATTACTATTCATATATTTGATATGATATCATTTTTTTGGAAAATTCATTTCCTGAAACCCATTTTTCGACACATTTTGTGGGTATATCTTAAATTAATGTTCTCCACTTCTATGATTATAATTTGATTAAATGGTTTAAATATTTTTAATCATCATAATTAATATTTGGTGATAGGGTAAAATTAATTTTTGTTCTTAATTTTGTATAAAATTATTAATAAATTTGTTTACACAGTTATGCTTAAAATGTTATTTTGTGAATTACCTGTGCTAATGTTAAAATTAACTTTAAAAAAATATATAAACTTTATTTCATAAATTTAATTAAATATTTAGAAACATTGGGTCAAAATTATCTAACAAGTATTATATTATTTTAGGGTGAACAAATACATTACTAAGGTTAAAAAACATGTTATCACGATGAAAACTAAAATGTAAAAGTAATCATTGAGGGTAAAAGAAGAACATACATAAAAAATTCTTATTTATATGTTTTTTAGTTTTGGATAAAAATTAAATTCCCTTAAATTCTTTTTTTAAAGGAACATGGTGTGATGGTGACATCACATTATTGAATAGTATTGGGGATTTACAAAAATGAAAATCCTCCTAAATTATAAAAGGGAAATATCTCCCATTACTTCTTCACACATATAAATCTTTTTGGCTTAGAAAAATCCAAAAAAAAGTACCCAAAAAATCCTTATCCACATTATAGATGTTCAGCTCTTCCCAAATGAGCTAACCTAGGGTCTTTAAGGGAAGATCCAAAGGTGGTTTCACTTAAAGAAGATAAAAGTTTTGGTAGATTTATTTCTTTTTATCTCTTATTTTAAAGAATATATATTTTAACACCTCAAATATAATAAAAATACTATCTCTCAATTAATGATATAATATTTTGTTTACTTCATAATAACTATTTATATCCTTCTATATTAAATCGTAATCAAATCCATCCCTCTTGTGTATGGAAGACTACCACCTCACAAAATGATGTAATTTATTTTCCATCAAAGACTCACATGAATAACCACAATGATAAAAATAATGAATATATATGATAAATATAACAAGATATATTTTTTTACAAAATCAATATATAATCCACTTCATTTCCCTTTTATCTCTTAGGGGAATGATATCATCTCTCATGTGTATGTTTTGCCTAACCTCTCCATTATGTGATGCTATTAATTTTTCATGTACAAATTTATATAAGGGTTATAAAAATGTTTATATTGATTAAATATTATATTTATAAAGTTAATATAATTCTATAAATTATGGATCTATATCTTCTTTACAATAACAAGAATGTGAACATTCATGAAAAAACATGCCTGAGAAAAGAAGACAATTAACACCCAAAATAGTGCAAGTAATGAAATATTATTAACATACAAGTTGTAAAATGTTATAAGAGTATCATATATGATTTTATATCAATGAATATGGTTCTTTTATAGTTTATAACACAATTAATACTATTATAGATGAGGTTAATGTCCATTCAACCAAAAAAAATATCATGTTTTGGGATTGTGTCTCAATTTTCATTACATTAAGACATATTTTTCAATATTAAACTACTCAATCTTTGGGGTGTATATACTTGATATTTGATTTATATGACATGAATACCTATTTATTCATGCGTATATTGTTTTTATTCATGTTTATTCTTTATATTGGTTAGAATTTTCATGTTACTAAAGTGGTAAGAAGCTATTTTACAATCTCAATTACTTTTGGGATTTATTTTACTTCAATTGAAGGAATACTAACATTGATCCTTAAATATATATGTAATAATTATTTTACCATTGTATATTTAAAATTCTTCCATATTTTCATTAAATTTTTCTAATATTTTTTTATTTGATTCTATAAAAAGAATTTGTTAAAATAAAAACCTATTTTATTTCACATTAATCTGATATATTTTTCTACCATCACCGTATTTTCAAAAAAATATTTTGTAAAAGTCCTTTTTATTTTCCTAAATGATCAATTATAGATATTTTATTTTATCATTGAGGTTTAAAAATGGTTTTAAAGGAATATTTATAAATTTTTTAAATAGTCAATTTCGAAAAAAATATAAAAGGAATTTTTATTTTAAATTTATACAGTGATAACCAACTAACAGGTTGTTGTAACCATATTAAAAAATTTATCTCATTCTACACATTTTCATTAGGTTTAAGAATAAAATTTTTATGGAATATTTTTTTAAAATATCACTTCTATTTCTCTTTTCTCATACAAAGTACATGATTTTAATGCAATAACCAATATTCCAAATGAACTGGTGGTCATTTATCATTTCTTGATTTAATTTTTGATTTTCAATTTACTCTTAAGACAAACACATTACAATGATAATTTTTATTAGACATTTTATTTATCTAAAATATCCATATTCATTATATCATGGATATTATTATTACATGAACTATATACCATTTGTATATATAGTGTTTACTTTAAATGTTATTTTATTAACTATAGAAACATTGAAAAATCCATATTCATCATTCAATATATATATATATATATTTATAAGTTTTATCATTCTTGAATTAAATCAATTATAAAATATATGATGAATTCTTAGGACACGTGGTGATAGATGTGGAAAGAAATTATGTAGCCCCTCAATTAATTAATTGATTTAATGAGACAAATTAGTTGGCCAAATTAAACGGGTTTTTATAAATATATTGAAATTGTATTGTGAAAGGTAGTGATTGTTCTTTTGTAAATATATATGAGATCATTACATCCATTATTTTGAATTTAATTAATTATGAATTTACTTGTTGTAATACATGTGATAATTTTGTTGATATTATTCATGGTTGCATTTTATGCTCATTTTATGGAATGTTGTTTCAGTTATTTACCTTTACATATTGATTATGCATTATCCAATTATGAACGTCAAGTTATTTATTAAAAGTCATGTGTGGTTATTTAATTACTTTTCCATATTTATTATTCCTTATTGATTCATGATTGTTTTTATTGTATATAAACCATACTGAGTATTTGATCTAACCCTTATTTTGTTTTCATTCACTAGAATATGAATATGGATTCATTGAATTAGTCCAAGGATGCTAAAATATTTCCATTTCTATGTTTCATATATTATCCCCAATGTAAAATCGGTATCATGTATGTATCTTTCTATCCAAGAAAACTAAATTGAATGATCCTTTGGGATTAAACCCATCATATGTATTCTAATGCAATAATGTTGATATTGGATCGAGGTTACTCCAATTTGGTTTTTTATAGTTTGTTAATGTATCATACGCAATTTAATTAAATCTATCCACCGTGTAAATAAAATATAATTCTCATTTTGAAGTATAACTTAAATAATAATGGATATGTATTGAATCTTTTACCTCACCTAGAAATTTTATGTTCACAGAGAAAAAACGGAGTAGAATTTTTGATCAAAACCTTACAAAATTTAGCAGACTCACTAAAACACTAAATCTCATCAATATCCCATAGAAAAATCAAACATAATATCATAAAATGAATGTAAATACACTAGAATAATCTAATATAAGTATGAATTGAGAAAAATAATTGATAAAGAGAGGAAAAGAGGGATGGAAATAGAACTCAGATAATGGGATCTATATCTTGTGAAGAAAAAGATCAATGATTAGCTAAATAATGACTAAAGGGATCATAAGATAAAAAAAGTGGCCATGATTTCAAATGAATTCAAATTAAGGTGACAGTTATTGAAGGAACCCAAATTTATATGCAAAAAAATTATGGAATAATGGAATGATGAACTTGGCCATAGTGTATTGGTAGCCCGATCTAGAATTCATGGTGGGACCCTCCCAAAATATTATGGAGTTAAACCAACTAGCTTTATTATAATTATTTGAGGTCATGGTGAACTAGTTTTCTTAATTCCCCGACACATAGATAATAGAGGATAACAACATTATACTTGTCTTACAACTCAAACTTAATAATTCCATAGATTCCCATTATTGTGATACTCAATGTATCATGGATCAAAACATCTGAAAATGTGAGAACATTGAAATAAAATATTCGACACCCTTAGGATACAAAAACCATCATCACACAATAATATTCAAAATTTCAGATTAGATAAAAAATTCAACGAGAACATTCACACCATAATATATTGAATTGTAACATAACATGTTTCCCTAACTAGATAGAAAGGATAAAAACAAACAAGGATAAATCCCCACACTATAATATAAACCGTCAAACCAAATATAAACTAATCATAAATGGTATATTAAAATATATAAAACCCTTTTATATAACTATTTTTTAGGGAATGACCCTAATTATCCACAATGTAGTGAATGATGTTAGATAAAATAACATATTAAAGCTCCACACTTCATCCAATAATCAACTCTGAACTTCTTACTCACACCTAAAGTACTTGTTTGATAAAATTCAATGGTGAATGAAGTAAATGAACATTAAATTAGTTACATATCAAATAATTATCTTCTTTATGAATCAATTAAAAACTAGATGAAGTAAAAAAATAGAAAAAACCCAAAAATTAATTTGGAGATACCATTAAAACAAGAAACTCAACAATGTTGAAACTCTAGAATAGATAAATGAAGTAAAATATTCAATAATATCCATAAAAAATAAAAACACAGAAATTATAGAAATAACTCAAAAAACTCATGATATAATATTGAAATTCATGAATCAGGATCCCTCATAACCTCTTCCAAGCCACCATTCTTCTATGTGAAACAAACCAAGGAAACTAATATTACCTGTAACACATTTTCTTGTTGATCCTAAATATCAATGACATACTCCATGAATGTTAAATCATACTCTATATCCCAATAACCCTAGTCAATAACATAGGAATAATCATAAAGATACCAATGATGTTGTGACTCAATGAAAATTTGATGGATCCAATCCATATATGGATGAAAGATAAACTAATATGTAACCATAGTGATACAATCCAACACCATGAAATGGTGAAAATATCAAAGAGATAATTTACATATATAACTATACCACCAATTCCCATGTAGATGGTAAAAATTAAAAAAGTGATCACTAATATCAAACACTATTTACCTAAAACTATGATAAACCTAAAACCCAAGAACATCTTCAGTACCTTTCATCCATACTTGATGAATCTTAATCACATATACTATGATAAACATCAAATATGGTTCCAGGACTACTAAATTTCTATCAACATATGAACATATTGATAGATAGTTCTTAAAATGGATAACCTATGAACATATTTGAATAATTTTTTTATAATAAATATTATTGATTGATTATATATTACACATTGATTTTATTTTTTTAGTAATATGTTAAACCATTTAATAAAATAGATAAGAAAGATTACATGATTTCAATCTAGGGTTCGAAAATACCTCGAAAGGATAACATAACCTCACAATGAGGCTTATAGATTATTTAACCGAATGAAAACAATATCATCTATGTTATTGTAATTGTTTTCAATGAAATTATAGTCTTTAATTTTTTCCTAAGAATTTTTCAGCATTATAACGTTCCATTTTGTGTCCCCCTGAGCATCCACTAATGCCAATATAATGCAGAAAATAACATCTTGATAATGCATCATTTCAAAAAATAATATTGTAAACATCACTATGAGGATATATCATCTCACCAATGCATATTTACTCAACTTATCAATACAAATATATCTCTAAAATAACATGGGGTAATAAATCAAGGTTAAATATGTTCCAACATATGGTAGAGAGTGAATAGAGGATACAAACTCAAAGACAATGTCATCAGTGTTGTGATCCCTTATTCTTCAAATAAAAAATATCAATTCAAATAAGGATACATTATAAATAGTAACAATCTCATGTTATATATAGGGTTAATTATAGAAAAAATGAAACCATGAATCATAATATGTGGATACTTTTAAACACCAATGTTATATTCAGAAGCAACACATGATCCATTGCACACCAACATACTCTTTATTAATCCAAACAATGATTATTTTCCCACCTAACAATATATAAAGACCTAACACATGATATATTGAAGCTAATGTATTCATAGGGATTGAATTCAAATGTTTCTGTATTTTTACCATAATAATAACGAAGTTGATCTAAATGTTTTCATTTCATGTGCACAATAATACTTTTATAGTATTTTGTGATGAAAGTAGATAGGGTCATGCATCATGATCACTTGATCATGATTGTGGCCATGATGAGTGAATTAATAGACTATGTGGATCAAGTGAACATTTAGTTTACCGTATTTAACTATATCATGAAATCTAACATCATATTTTACATATAGACCATTATTATTGGGGGAGAGGAATCTAACATGTTCCTAGATATTGAACATTACTCATGAATTAATGAAATAACCATACATGACTCATGTAATTAACCTAAAGAGTATTGAATACACATGAAAGGATCTTGGGATAAGGAAATTATTATAAAAATAGGATGAATAACTCTATTTGGTGTGTTTCATTATTTTTATCCAGTCTTACACTGTAATTTTTTTGGAAGCTCAATTCCAATGGATGTAATATTCTATATAGAGGGATAAATTTGGTAAAAGGGTTTTATAAAGAGAGTGATATGATTATCTATACTTGTTTTCTAATGCATTTAAAATTCCTATTTTGTTGTTAATATAAATTTGAACTATATATACGTGGTTTTTAGTGATTTTGATCATCCTATATTTCATTAGTTGTTTCTACCTTGATTGTTTATCCATCCCCTAAATACTCAGTCAATTATGTATATTATGAAAAAATAGTGATAATGTGGTGAAGTTAATGGAAATATTTAACACATGAGTGGAATTTTTAATCTCATCATAATATACATGGGATCAATATTTTTTCATTGGGAGGTTCCTAAAAAATTGATAATTATTTTTTCTAGAGTCTTTGAAATTACAATTTTTCCACCAAGCACATTAAAAGGAAGATAAGATAAAAACGTTAATCATAGCATCAAAATTCACCAAAACCATCATAAAAGGATGAGGTATGAAATATTGTGAGTATATAAATGGTTAATGAAATGATATGAATTTATAAATTTAAGAACCATGATACCTGTAAACTAGTACTCAAACCCTATGATAAACCACTAATCCATTCTATTGATATATTTTAGATTTCCTTTAAACCATTAATTTTTTTAAAACCATTTATTGATGTAAGAACTTTTTTGTATTAATATTGAATATTTTTTATTCTTTATTTTATATTTCATTGAATTTTTTATTGAGTGTTTGTGTGGATTTAGAAGTGTTTTGAGGGTTATATGATTGAAACTATAAGAAATGGAAATTATAGGCAATAATGAATAGTTAAAACACCATTACTTATAATGATGTTCATAATCATGATAAAGGAAAATAGCCTAGTGACCAATTCCCTAAACCATGTCACATGTCAGAAGAAATCATGTAAAACATATATTTTTTATCATAGGTAGTTCACGCATTTTGTGGATTGTTTACTGAATAATCCGTATTAAACTTGGAATGTGTGATTCCTAAAATAGTGTGAAATTTATAGTAGATTCATGGTTTGGAAATATATATATATATATATAAATTGTGTGGAATTACTAGTAATATTAAAAAAAATTAATCCCTAAATTGAAACTTAATATTTTTAATACCCAAACCACAATTTCTTCTCTTATATTTGTCCAACATACTATCCAATGCATGTCTCCTTTTTCTATACAAATAATTAAATATTTTTCCCTCCAATATTATTGGAATGGATTATCATTTATCCCTATTGTGAGGCAACATAAATTATATCCTTCCATCTAATACATTTTATAGTTTATTTTAGCATCAAGTGGTCTCACATTGGTTTCTGCAATTTATTCCCAAGTTAAAGGTTTTTTGAAATGACCCATTATATTTTAAAGATATTTTATTTCTAGAAAATGCGAGTTATACACCAGAAACCCATATCTATTTTTATTGATGTGTTATTTATTGAGTATCAAGGGAAATATGACCATCAGAACTCAACTATTATATAACCATTGGTCAAATATGATTTTTTTTCATTATGAATGATGGAAAATATACTCTTGGTAATAATTTCAATGTTTTAATTAGTTCAATAATAAAATGAAAATGCATAAAGGAGAAACGATTGAATCTTATAGTAGAGTCATTCCATACAAATCCAATTTGTCAGAACATTAGAGGGGCATAGTATCACAATGGATCACCCTTGAGCCATCTAAATTTGAGTTTCAATAACTGAAACTTGATCAACCTTATCTATCAGATATGTTCTTGTTAGTGTAAATTACCACTTGGGAAAATTAGAGAGCCAACCCATAAATAAATCATCATCACTCACATATCCCCTAGGTTGTATGTAGGTGTTATAAGGGGTTATATTTTCATACCTTTGTTACTTAAAGATGAATTCCTTTTAATAAATAAAATTTTTAATCCATATTTTTTTAAGAATACTTTTCCTTAAATATAATGTATTTGATAAATTTATTTTTCAGACAGAAATTTTACAATTTATAAAAGAATATTATATTATAATAAAATAATGTAGTATGAATAATATTTATTTTAATTAAATAGTATTATATACACACTCTTATTTAAAAATAATTCATTAAATAATTTTATTATTTCATTTAAAATTTTAAATTGTTAGAAATTTTAGTATTCTTTTTGAACACAAATTTTTTTAATAAATACATATGTTTATATATAATAGTTAATATTCACATAAATACTAAATAATTGTGGTGAAATATTCATTGATTTTTAAATCATAATGTTGAAATTAGGTTAGGGACATTTTTTCATAATTTTCTAAAAACATAATTTTCCATGAATTGTAAAAATAAATTTTGGGTTTTCTGATATATTTAACGACATCATAGTTATTTCATATTTATGTAATAATTAATTAATAAGTTTAAAATACCTAAATTTTTCTCTTTTTAATATAGATTATTTTAATACATTTTAATCAATTTCCATGCCTATAAGATACTTTCTAAAGTCTAAAAAACTTTAACTCTAAATATCATAGTTTGTGGAAAGTTTACCTTTCCATTCAATAAAGAAGTAATATAAAATGATTATCATTTATAATGGTTTAAAATAACACAAAATTTATCCCAAATTTTCAAAAACATGGGAAATAACCATGATAAATTCCATGGTTTTTCATTTTTCACAACCAAGATTTCCAATCCTACATTTGGAAAATATTTCAAAAATCCTTCACTTTTGTTATAAAATCCTGCCAATTTCTCCATTTTATTTCACTTAGAATCCATTATAAAAATATATTAGATAATATTTCTTCCTAATTATCCACCTACTGCATCTTTAGGACTCCATGGTTCTAATCTATATGATTTAGGAGTAACACTTTAAGGAATGGGAAATATCCATTTATCTCTTCCATTCAACATACTTTTATGTGGTATGTATTTAAATTTCAATACTAAGTTATATTTAGAACGTTGTTTTATCCCATTATTGTAATATGTGTATTTTATTAATGGTTTACCCTTTTCCCTCTCATTTTACCTTTTTATAAACTCACATTTATACACGTAATGTTTCCGAATTTAAATCTCAAAATTTCATTCTTCTCCTAAAAATATTCTCTTTTATTTTGTCATTGTGAATGCCAAAGCCTCTTTATTTTATTATTATATTCAAATAAATGTAAAAATTATTTATTTGATTCAGGTATTAACATACATGAATCCTAAAATACTTTTATTTGGGTTGAAAATGACATAATTTTCATGTTTTAAGCACTTTTGAAACTCCCTGATTGTGATATGAAACCCGTTATTTATTCTACATGGGTTATTTAAGATATATTTTATTATGATATATATGGATAAAATTAATTATGGAATTTTATGGTTTCACCTAGATAGTGGTCCAATGAATTGTGAAGGAATTTAATCTCTAAGAGTGACATGTTTTACGATACCTTGGCGAATGACTTGGGTAATTTTTATTTATGACACCACTATAAGAAACCATGTTGATAAGCTTATGAATGTATCATTTAAATTTTTATCCACATTTACTTGTTATGCTTCATATCAATTTTAGAATGAAATTCCTTATTTTACTTTTCTCAGGACTTAATGACATTCCACATGTTCTTATTGTTATTGCTCATGATCCCATGTAAGTCGTTTTCACTTACTGGGCCTCATTCTCACCTCTTTCTTTTGATTTATGTCCCCAAGATATGATATTCATTAAACGTAATTATTATGAACCCATTAGGATTCCTTTAAGTGTATTTATAATAATTTATTATGTTTTCATGTATTATTTTATATATTTCCAAGAAAATAAACATTAAAAGATCCTATTTTTTCACCATAAAAATATAAATAATATGTAATAAATGGTGGGATTACTGAGTTGGTATCAAATGTAGGTTTCTTTATTTTGGGAAATTCATATTTAAAATCTTTTGGGATAACAATGGTGAAATTTTCAAATATATGAAGACATCATTCTATTATAGTGAAGTATAAAGTCAGTAGTTTCTAAGAAATGAAATCCATGTCTAGAAACAAAGAAGAAGATGTGGCTCTAGAATATATGTATATAGGGGTAACACTATTAGTCACCACCTTGAGCTAGAATCAAATGAGAATTGGATATTAAAAATGGGCCTTTATGTTTTCATGGTTTAAATCTCTATAGGGACATGTTTGGTTAATCACAATATTTTTATGAACCATTAATAAGGATTTATAGAAAATGTATTTTTTTTAAATAAAATATTTAATCCTGATGTTTTAAGACATAAAATTCCCTTATAATTATATGTTTTCTAAAAGAAAAATATTTCTCACTACGGTTTTTTTCCTTTATGAAATGGTGATAACTTGAAGGAACCACATAAATATTGAGCACTATAAGCCATGCACTGAAGGCCCACCAATTTATGTCTGAAAAAACACCATGAGAATGAAAACTCAAATAAATTGAATTATGAAAAATATTCTGAGTTAATTGACGTGATGATATTCACATTGAAGGGAAAAACATTCCATTTATTTCTTAATGAATCATCCAAAACCTTCTTCTAGTGGATCTAGAAATCGATTGATTGCTGAAAAAAGGATAAAATATATAGAGAATATATTTTGTATAGTCTATTGTTCAGAATTAGTGAATATCACTTTGGATGTATACCACTAAGAGGGAGAATTTGATCAGTAGTGGAAACTAATTAAAAATACAATTCTAAAAGGGATATTTATACTATGTAGTAGTAAGAGTTCTTGATACACCTTTTGAATAAATATTTCCACTATTCAATAGGAAAAGATGGATAAGGAATTTATAGATATAAAGGAGAAGGAAAATGAATCCAATGGAAGCTACAAGATTAAATTTATAATACTTTCACATTATATCTCTATCTTTTTGGTCGATACAAATGGAACAGTTGACAGATTCTTTGTTAGACTAAGACCCCATCTAGGGAGTAATCTAGCCAATAGAGATTATAAAAGCTATAAGATGATAATGCGTAGTTATATGATGGTTCAACCAGACTTTATAGAGATTAAATGGTTACAAAAATAAAATGAAAATAAGAGATAATTAGAGCCAGACTTATGGAAGAACATTTATCATAGAATAGGAGGAAAGAAAGTACAACATCCTACATGAAGAAAATGTGGAAAAAAATAATTTAGGGAACTTCTTTCTATGGATCAAAAAATTTTATGAGTGTGAATGAGATGGACATATAACTCATAAATTTCATGGTGAGGTGAAGCCTTATCTTCTAAAAAATAACAAAAGGGATGATAGTGCCAGACCATCCTGAATTATATTGATTCGTGTTGGAATAGCTAGAGAACTTTTCCAATCACTATTCAAATAAAAATATAATGGATAGAAATCACCGTCAAACACAGTACATTCCAAGAGATAATGTTCATGCATTTTCTATCATAATATAAAAAGTATAGTATCTATATGATGTGCTGGAAGGTACTCTCATTGTTCTCACGATGTTAAAAAGTACATTGTTTGATTCTAGTTCTGTAGATTACATTATTTACTACATGTTTTTAGTGGAATGTAGAATTAATACAAAAATTCTATAAGTAGTGTTATAAGTTAGGATACATAGAGAGATTAACCTAACATCAGCATTGTATATAAACTATATCATTGACTTTGGATATCACAATATTATAAAAAATCTAGTAGTAATTACCATGAAGGAATTAGACTTTATACTCAGGATGGACTGACTCTCAATTTATAATACTAAGATCAACTGAAAAGTAAGGAAATATCAGTAGTATTGAATGGAAAACCTATATTCATTTTCAATGGAATGATTTTAGAACATGATATTTTTACTGAAGAACCTACCATAGGATTATTTTTTGAGATAATCAGTGAACATGGGAAAGGAAATAAAAGAATAATAATAGAAAATCTTCCCATCATTCAAAAATATACTAACATATTTCCTAAAGAGTTACACGGGACTCCCCTATAAATATATGTGGAGTTCTCCATTTAAATAATACCTAAAATCAAGAGGATAACAAATACCTTATATAGAATGAAAAATACGGATCTAGAGGAATTATAGAAACAACTTCAATATCATTTGGATAAGGGGATTATCTGACCAATTATGCCTCATTGGGGGAGAACCTATTCTCATTGGGAATAAGAAGTATGTATCAATGTGGATATGTGTTGATTATAGAGAACTTAAGCGGATCAAAATAAAGAATAAGTACCATCTCCCAAGGATTGATTATTTATTTGACCAAACTCTTGGGGCTCAATTATTCTACAAGATTCATCTTTGATCTAGTTATCATTAATTAAGGATAGATAAATAAGATACTCCAATGACCTCCATCATATCAATATATGGAAATTGTGAGTTTTTTTATACCATACACCATGACTAATACTCCTAATATATTTATGAATTTTATGAATATATTTTTTAAGGACTACCTTAATAAATTTTTGGTAGTTTTAATTGATGATATTCTCATATATTCCAAATTTTTTTTATAAGAATAAGGATCATCTAAGGGTTATATTGAAAACAATGAGGAAGTGGAAGATATTTGAAAATTTTAATAAATGTGAATTTTGGTTACATCAAGATTCATTCTAGGAGAATATTGTAACCATTTATGGAATATCAGTTGATTGTGCAAAGACAAAATTTATAGAGAAATTGCTTCATCCTAAAATAGTAACTGAGGATTATTGTTTTTCTAATTTATGAGGATATTATATATGTTTTGTGAAAACAATTCACAAAATTCTATTTCACTAACCCATTTAACACAAAAGGGAATAAGTTAATATTTATTTATGAGTGTGTGTAAATTTTACCAAGAAGAGAATAATATATTAGTTACTACACTAGTGTTAATTATATTATCTACCTGAGAAGGATTCATTATTTTTAGAGATGAATCTCTTGAATAGATTGGGTGAGTCCTCATTCAAAATAAAATGGTGGTTAATTATTCATATTGATAGTTTACACCTCATGAGAAGAATTATAATTTTCATGACCTAGAGATAGCTTATGTTGTTTTTGATCTAACAACATGGAGGCACTATCTTATTGGTGGGAAATGTGATATATACCAAGAAAACCAATGTTTTTATCATATATTGACAGAACATGAATTGAATATGAGACAAATAAAACGGTTTGAAATTTTTAAAGACTATAACCATTCAATTAATTATCACCATAGAAGAGAAAAAATTCACTAATACATTAATTAGGGGATAACCTATTATGATGGAAATTATGAGGATTCATGGATATCCTTTGATCCAAGACCATATAAAATTGGACACAGTAATCATAATGGAAGTGAAGTCATAAAACATATCCCTAATTAGTTCTCAAAAATAATTATCTGAAAATATGAAGAATGATAAAATAGAATATCACTTTTTACAAAAGAAGATAAAGGTTTTGATGAATGGTATGTTTTCTGAGTTTAGTATTGATCAATAAGGTGTATAAGAATTTCATACAGCACTATGTGTTCCCTATATTATAAATATAATGTAAGAACTTAAGGACTATGATCATATATAAATATTCTCTATATATCCTAGAAGCACTAAATGTATTGGGACCTTCATGGGAATTATTTTTTGGATAATATGAAAAGGGATATTTTTTACCACACTAAAAGGTTATTGTTATGTCGTCAAGTGAAGGTGGAGCCACAAATTCATAAAGGGGTTTTAAAACCACTACCCATTACCACATAGAAGTAGAAAATTATTACTATTATATTAGTCACCAGTCTCCTAAGAACGTCCAAAATAAATAATGCAATATTGGTTATAGTTGACCGACTCACCAATACATCCAATTTTATATCTATTTAAGGAGATTTTACTCTGAAAAAATGTTCCATGATATATATAAAAGAAGCATTTAGGCTTCATGGGACACCACATTCTATCATTTATAACAGTGATCCATGTTTCATATCAATATTTTGGGCAAGTCTAAAACATTCTGTAAATACTAAATTGAATTTCAGTATGGACAACCACCCCCAAACTGATTGAAAACATGAAAGGACTATTCTCACACTCGAGAACGTGATGATAAAATACTCAATGGAATTTAAAGGTGGACGGGATCAACCAAATTCATTATTTTATATCTCATACAAAAATATCTTCCACTAAATTATTCAAATGGAACCCTATGAAGATTTATTTGGGATATGCCTGCTTGTTGGGATGAAGTTGGTGAGAGAAATATTGTTGGTCCTAATCTCGTGTAAGTGATGATATAAAAGGTTCATTCCATCCAAAAACACATAAAGGATGATCAATTTTAGATAAATAACTATATTGATGACTTTTTAAGGGACATCATGTTTTATGTTGGAGATAATTTTTTCCTTTAAATATAACTGTGAAATACAATCATGTAGTTTGGTAAGAAAGGGTAGCATAACCCCAGGTAAATTGACCATTTTGAAATCCCCAATCACATAATATATGTGGACTATCAGCTAGAACTTCTACCACATTTATCTTAAGTTCATTATGTTTTTCATTTATCACTCTTGAGGATGTACATAACTAACCCTTCACATGTACTGAATCAATAGACGGTACCATTGGAATATGACCTCTATTATAAGGAGAAGGAGGTGGAGTTGTTTGAATTTAGATACAAGGTTTAATGAAATAAGACTACACACATCGTTAAAGAAATAAGACAAATTTTCTCAAGGCGGAAGAATATAATGACCTGTAATCTTTAAATGTTACTTTGCTTCTAAAAAATGGTTGTTATATAATAAAAACCATATCTATTTTTAATGAAGTTATATTTATTGAGTATAAAGTGAAATGAAACCATCATGATTTGACAGTTATATAACTCTACATCAAATATGATCAGTGGTTAATATAACTATTGGAAAATATACTCTTGGTAATAAATATAACATTATAGTTAGTTATTATAAGTATAAATGATAGTGAAGTAATAACAATATATAGACTTAATTAGTAGAGTAATTCCATATGAAGCCCATTTATCAAAACTAGGGAGTGAGGTAGTGTCGTTGGGGTTCCCCCATGACCAAGCCCAAACTGAGCATCACTAAGTGAGGTTTGATTGAAATCATCTACAAGATAAGTTCATATAAGTGGAAAATTCAACACATGGATATTATCTGAGCCACCACCAGAATCAATCACTATCACACACCTCACTATTTGGTCTTTCATGGGTGTTATAAGGTTTTTTTTGTCTAGTAATGAGTTAATTAAAGTGTATATATATTGTATAAATAAAATTTTTATTCCACCAATTCAAATTTAAGAATAGTTTTTCTTAAATATGACCAATTTGATTAATTAATTTTTTAGACATGAATTGTAATTTTCAAAAAGGATTTAAATATTTTATAATATTAAAATATATTATGAATAATATTTATTTTAATGAAATATTATGATAAAAATCATTTTTTAAATATAAATGATAAATAATTTTATTGTGTCAATAAAATTTTTAATTGTCTAAAATTTTACATTGCATTTTAAAACCACTATTTTTTTAATAAATATGGATTTTAATATTTAGAATTTAATATTATTTTATTTATAGAATTATTATGATGAAATAATAATCATTTTTGAAATAATAATGTTGAAAATAAGATAGGGTGAATTAATGTTAATTTTCTAAAATACATTATTTTTCTATGAATATCAAAAATACAGTTTTGGTTTTTTGTATATATGTTTAATAACATAATAATTATTTCATAATGATATAATAATTAAAAAAACATGATACATGAAGTAAAATTTGTTATTTCATAAATATAGAGTATTCTAATATATTAGAATCAATTTCTAAACCTATAAGTTACATTCCAAAGTCTAAAATGGAATCCTTAACATTAAAAATACTATTTTGTGGAAACATTAAATTTCCATGCCAAAAGAATTAATATTAAATGATTATTATATATTGTGGGTTAAAATAACATATAATTATTCCCAAATTTCTAAAACCATGGGAAAAATCAGGTTCAAGCCATGGTTTTGTATTTTAAACAACCTCAATTTCTAAGGATTATATCTTTAAATTATTAAAAAAATCCTCCCCTTTTGTTATAAATACCCACCATTGTTTCATTTCATTTCACTCAAAACCTATCCTCCATAAATAAATGGAATTTTTTCCACCCACATATTCCACCAATGGTGTCATCATGCCCCCAATTTTTCATTTCCAAAGATCTATTAGTAACTCTTTAAGGTAAGAGAAATCTACACTTCTCTTTTCCATTGAAGTTCCCTTTTTTATGTGTTATATATTACAATTTAAAAGGAAAGTTATATTGTCTAATTTATTTTATCCCATTACATTAATAATATTATTTTATTAATGTGGTACCCTTTTACCCACTCAATTTAACCTTTTCAAAAAACACATTCTATACTTGTTGTGCTAACGAATTTACTTATAAAATTTTCCCTCTTCTCCTTATGAAATTCCATTTTATTTTCTTGTTATGAATACCCATGAATCATTATATTATATTTTTAGTAAACTAAATTTTAAATATATTTTTTCATTCTGGTATTAATATACATTAATCCCACATTCCCTTTTCGTGGGTTGAAAAGGACATAATGGTCATGTTTTTAAGTACTTCTGAAACACCATGATTTTAATATGAAACCCATTTTTTCTCCATTGGTTATTTATAAAATGTATTTATTTTGTCTATGTGGCTCAAATAAGTTAATAAATATAATGGGTGTGAAATTATAGCACTCCAATTCTTTGGGTAATAAATTTAATCTATTTAGACGACATGTTTTACAAAACCATGGTGAATAACCTTGATAGGTATCTTTTATTATACCTCCATATAACACCATGGTGATATAATTATTAATGTATCAGTTAAATGTTTTAGAAAAATTTCCTTATCATGATTCAATCCTTTATTATTATTATATTTCTTATTTTCAATTACTCAGGCTTTAATATCTTTTCTCATGTTTATATAGTTAATCCTCATGATTACATGTAAACTTTTTTCCTGTATTGGGGATCATGATAACCACTTTCTGTTGATGTATTTCCCTAGGATATGAGATAAATTAAATGTACTTCAGATAAACCCATGAGGATTTATTCAAGTGTATTTAGAATAATTTTTTAATTTTTCATATATAATGTACCTAATTTTTAAGAAACTAAACTCAAAAATATCCTTAGCTTGTACCATTTAATTAAAATGTTTATGTAATAAAAAGGTGGGATACCATAGTTTTCATCTTCAATATCATTTATTGATAATTGATCATAAAACAAAAACTTGTACAAGATGTTATGATATCTACAAACCTAATGTAGGTGGGGTTTTAAATATACCTTAAGTGTTTATAGATTTTTATGTTCTTGTGATGTGTCGTCATACCATACCAATGTGAATCTAACCTGAAAACTAAATAAATAAATAGATTGCCTATTTCATATAATTATAGAATAATATTGTATTATTTTAATATTTGGTTTTTGTATAAATTGACCCTTTTTTATTTAGAAAGGTGACCCAAGGGGGCCTAGACTAATTTTGACAAAGTACATGTGTTTGGATTCCAAGGATGTAACCTAATAACTCGTGAAACAACCTGGGATTTGAATCATTTGAAAAAATATATATATAATTTGATTAACCAAAATAAAGGATATTTGAATGAATTATATATGTAATATGGATGGTGATAGTGTTTGATCATGGGATATTTGGGATGAACTCCCTTGGATCAAGTGTTGATGACAATATTATGTTAGGGATTATAAACCAAAGATATAAAGTAGTTTGATGATTATGGATGTCATTAATTAAATCCATTGGATCTGGTGGAGTTTAAAGATAATTAATTTAATGGACTAACTCCCTCAGATATTATTGGATTTTATAATGAATTATTGGGATTACCAAATACTGATCCAACGGTGTTGATTATGATGGATGTTAGGGAATACAACCCTCATATCTGAGGGTGTTTGATGACGGATGATATGGACTACCTCCCTCATATCTGATGGCTCTGATGATGATAGATTCTAGGGATTACCTTTCTTGGGTATTATTATTTTTATTGTTAATTTCTGTCAAGGACTACCTCCCATAGATATAATAGTATTTAATGATGATGGGATGATTGAGAAAACCTCCCTAGGATCTGATAGTGTTTAATAAATTATATTATACCTAGTATTACATCTTTATATATAGAGATATGAATTTCCATGGGTTAAATTTTGGTCAATGACATTTGGAACTGGATGAAGTAGTTATGGTCAATCGAAAGTTCCACAGTAGCACCCAAGGATCGATGGCCTTCATTGATTTTTTGTCTCATTTTACTATGCATACCATCATGAACTATAATCATAATGGATTTGTTTATAGATTATATTTATTGTGGCCTTAAAATGTGTAATGAAACCCTTCTTGGGTCACCAATATTACCAAATAAAACATCATGGTTTTAGGAGAGGACAATATAAATAATTAAATAACTCATGATTGATCTATTAGTTGACATATCGAATTGAATATGAGACTATGTTTGGACTTGGATCTAATTTTACATCCTTTACATTTTTTGTATATTTTTATTCACTATTTTTATATCAACGTATAAGATCTACCCATGATAGATCATTTTTATATGAATGAGTTTCTTGAAATTATATAGCTTCATTTTGATTAATTATGAGTTATATTTATTAATTGATGATTTTAGGACATTTGTTCTACTTATTCAAATGACGTATGATATTGATATTATTTTCAAAATAATTACACATATATGTGAGGTTATTCTTTTTCCAATATACTAAAACATACCCTATATTCTATTTATAAGACCATGACATACTTGGAGGGAAGCTTGATGTCCTCTATGATAGTTTGATCTAGTTATTGTAGCATGAAATGTGACACAGTGTTATAAAGTGGTACCATAGAATCATTTTTTTCATACTATTAGTAATGGTAAACAATATAAATTTTGTTTCTAGAGATTGTGATGTTACTCATGCCTAGTAGTAGGAAATTGAAATATAAAATAGAAGCCGTACTATTTGGGATTGGATTGATACACATGATTTCTCCTTTCATAATTGACCTATTTCACATTATGTGACACAATTCATTTTGGGATTAATGATTTATTGTATTTTTTAACTCTTTGATAAAAATCCAAATGGGAGAGTGTACATATATCCTGATAGATATTTAGGATTGAAATTTCATTCATATAATTTCTTGTGATTGATTATATTGTGACATTAATTGGGCATGTCATTTAATGTATCTACATAAAAATATATATATTTTTATCATATAACATATTAGTGGAATGTTATCTAACCAATTCACTAAGTAGTAAAATGTTTAATATATAATTATTTATTTTTTTACACTATGGTTTAAGATAAAAAATTCCAACTAAACCTTATAAAATGTTCCCCTATTTAACATATAATTAAATCATTTCATTAATTAATCCTTAGTGATGAAATTACTATTAAAAACTAAATTAAATGAAATGAAATGTTTCCTATAAGAATGTTTTGTGACCTTGATTAAGGGTATATAGGGTTTGAGTGAGAGTTTATGTTTTGATTATTTATGTTAAGGGGTGTAACGAATAACAGTACGTTGTGCCTATCATTACATTTCATAGATTGTGATATTGATATTTTTCATCGTGATATGTTTTGAGGAGTGTATATGGAATTGAAGAGGGATTCCTCCATGATGAGTTATAGGAAAGTAGAAATGAAATTTCCATATAAATGGGTGATCTAGATACTACTGCAGAGAAAATATTAGTAGTGGAATCATATATTAGAGAGATATTTATTAGAGTTTCATAGACTATGCAGAGAGAGGATCCATAAGCTATGCCTACGACGCATGCTATGACCAGAGATTTTTAGTTGCAGGAAAATATGCAGTTCACATAGATGGTTGGTCCCTAGGAAGACGATTTCTAGATAGAGTCCATCCAAACAATCTATAACCAAATTGAGAGTCCCCATTAAATTGGGGTGATTTTATCCACTTATATGCATTGAGGCACGATGAAGAACTAGTGGGATATCCTTTTATAGGAAGATCAAAATGAAGGGTCGTACTAGAAGGACTTTTATACCATTTTATTTGATCATTTATTCCCAGAGACCCTAAAGGAAGGCAATGATAGAGAGTTTATACATGTCATTTTGGGAGGTATGACTGAGTTGGATTATGCTGACCAGTTCATGGATTTTTAGTGTTTTGCTGATACAAGATGTGGATGTCATGGATAGGGAGGTACATTTTAACAAGTGGATTGGTGATTGAAGAATGAGTTTAGTTCATGGTATTTTACCATTTTATCTTTTGGAAAGGTTTTGAGTGAAGTGATTATTATATAGGGAAACTCAAGGGAAGGTCAAGGCTCACTATAAGTGGCTTCTTATGGTGGAACAGTAGCGTGTCTTTAAGAAACATGCAACACTATTTGGATTGTTTTCACTATTGAACAAGTTATTAGGGTATCTAAGGTGGTTAAGTGTATATTACATGATAGGGAGGTAGTTCCATTAAATTCCATAAGTGTGGTAGGGATGGTCAAGATTGACCTCATTGTGACCGTCTTCCGGATGAGAACACATTATTTGGGAATATGGTACACCTATAATAAATATTCATGTGTTACTAGTGACATATTATCTTGGAATTAATAGGGTCATAGAGTGAAATAAGTTACACCATGGTTGGTGGTTAGCTGGAGATCTAACTTCCATTCCAATTAGGGTAGTTGACACAATTTCCAAGGGTAAGGGAAAATGCACTGGCAGAGTAGTGTATCATTGGGGGTATAAATAGGCTCTCAAGAGTAAAGCATGAGCTATTTTCATGTTGTTCATCTTACTCCCACTGAACAAGAGGTAGGGTCATCTAAGGTTTTAGTTATTACTTTTAAAGCTTCTACTTTAGTGGTTAATTTATTTAACACAATATAAACTCCCTCAAAAACATCATATCATTTCGTAGATATATTAAGACTATCCATCGAGTAATTAAATATATTCAACTTAATCTAAACAACATTAAGGGTGTGATTAAAGGGAAACCACTCGTGTAGTGAATAGTACCTTATGTTTAGAGGCTATAAATTACTTAAGGATCTATACATTCTAGATATGAATTATATTTATGTTATCCTCATGATGGATCTTCATCACCTTATCACACCAACATCATTTTTTACATATATTATAATATTTCATATCTCCCAAGGAAGGTAGTTATGTCCATGATAAAGAAATAGAGTTATATATGGTAGGTTCCATACCTGACCATTATCAGCTACGCCAGTTTAAAACATAGGTTTCTATCCTTACAATGGATGATGGGGAATCATAATAGAGAGTTTTTCCTTCTGTGGTTGATCAGTTCTAAGATGTTTCTCCTCAGTATTTATCAGGTTTTTTCTCAAAATAGGGAGGTTGATTTTACTCTGGTGATAAGTTTAGGTTCTTTTACAAAATCTATAATACCTATAAGATGGATCCCATATAGATACAGGTGATAATTAATTTATTCGAGTACTTGGATGTCAAAAGATTTATGTGAATGAGTACATTTCATTTGTGTTCTCTGATTCCATTTTGAATGAAGAAGATGGGTATCCGAGGTTATGTGATGATTATCAAAATATAAATTTATTTATGTTTATGAAATGATATCATCTTCCTTGTATATATGATTTTTTGATTGTATTAGGGGATCCCAAACATTCATTAATATTTATTTGAAATTTTATTATCATTTATTGTGTGTCATGCAATTAAACATACCTCAGAATAACTATAGGAGTAAGAATTATTTGTATGAGTACTTGATGATGTTTTCAAGGTTAGAGACCTTACCAATGATGTTTATTTATTTTATAAATCATGTCATCCCCATGTATTTCGACACCTTTATGATCGTTTTTGTTATTTAAATTATCATGTACTCCATGTTGAGGTAAGAGTACACCTGGCCCATGAAAATTATTTTGGGCACACTTTGAGAGCTTTAAATATATTTCAATCTCCAATTGTTATTGTTTTTTACCTACTAGGTACACTTCCTGGGGTATATTATATATTTATTTGGAGTGTTAGTAGACCCCAATATAGTAAGATCGTCATTTTATAAGGATAAACCCAAGAATGTTATTGATGATTAGGTATTTTTTGGGTCTATAAAATTATTACAAGATTCTTATTGAAGGATTATCCTATTATATATCACTGAAAGCTTTTCCAAGAATAATATGCACATTTTAGAGGACATGGTTCGAGTGTGTATCAAATATTTATGTTTTTACAAGGATAACCACTTGAATTTCATGGATTTTTTATTGCAAAAATTTATATATATATTCTATGTATATGGTTCCCTTCATATCCAATTATGAAAGTAAATATATTCACCCTCAGTGTTTCTAAAAGATGGTGGGTCTTTGATTAATTGTTCATATTTTATGGATGATACATAAGAGAATTCCTATTTGATTAGAAAGTGGGTGGCCACCACCTACAATAAGTAGTGTTTGTAAACTGGCTGAAAGTGATGTTGTATCGAGTTTGATGTGGGTGAATGAATATTATTATCATTGTCATTGAGGTTGGGATATATCATTGTTAAAATGTAGGGAATGATGACAGCTAGCTATATGAGAAAAATCGAGATGTTTGAGATAATTTTTACAATGGAATACTGATTGGAACACCCTCATCATTTCACTTATATGCATGAGGTATTCCACATATTATATCTTCAATGATACAGTCCTGATCCATCTCACTTGATCAATATCGATGATATCAAGTTTGAGGATGAAATGCCATTTGAGGGGTTTCTAGTTTATATAGTGGATCCGAGTGATAAGACTCTACATGCAAAATCCATTCATTTGGTGAGTGTTTAATGTTAACAAAATGTATTCGGAATGAGAAATGGGATAAATAGTATAATATGCTGGATCAATGGGTGGAGTTATTTTATAATGAGGCGTGATGATGTTTGTAAGTGAGTCTTGAGGGTAAACTAAAATAAAGAAGAAATTTTGTAAAACCCAAGTCCTCTTTATGGTATGATCATTTTCAAATTATTTTAGAATCACGAGTCTTCATTAATTGATATTCTATGGATGTGTTAAAAAAATATTTTGATTGGTTTAGGGAGTGTTTCATGATTTGGAGTTAAAAAAGTGTGAAAAATATAAGATGTGGGATGTGGTTCATGGTATATAAATACCATGGATATGGGAAAATCCCTAGTTCATAGTGTCTTGAATAGTGAAAAATGTTATAGGAAACCCAAAAAAGCATTTTGTTTTTCCGAGATATGGTTTTCATGATTGGTGCATGGTTTATGAAACTATGAATCCTATATGTATGGGTTATGGTTTCAAAAATATTTTTAAATGTTCCATTGGTGTACAGTTTGGAAAAAATATAAAATAAAATTTGGTATACCTAGTGATTGTTTTTTTTGGAAATCACAAAAAAAAATTTAATACATAAACCCCCCATTTCCCACTCTCTATTTGTATAGCACCCTCTCAAGAAAATTCATCGCCCATTAATTTAGTTAAATATCTATCCCTCATATCTTTATGACATAATGTTTTATTCACCCCTCTATATTTCTATAGTTGAACTATGGAATTTGTTGGTTTATTTATTTATCATGTGGTCTCATGTTATTTTTTTAAAAAATTTCCATATTTTATTTTTAGCTATTTTTTCATTTCCAAACATCAAAAATAAATCCTCTAGTTGATACATGACGAGTATACATATATAATGATTATATAGGTTGTTATTTAAATATCCATAAATTCTATATTGATTTCTATGTTTTTGTGATGTTTGGTCACACCGTCTCAATACGTTCATTCCATAAAACTATTAATAATTGAATCGGTTAGCTATTTAATAAAATTTATCATTTCCATTATCCATGATGAATATTTTGTGAGTGTATCCCTCAAACCTTGGATATTCAGTGGGGTGACCGAAGGGGTTCCTAATATTATTATGATAGTGTACACATGTGTTTATGAGTAGGATGTATCAAAGGAACTAGTTAAAGAACTCAAACTGTGAACCATGTGGGAAACATGATAGGTAAATTACATAGCCCTGATACATGATTTTAAATAAATTAAATAGGTTAAATTTCCATTGATACTTGGTTATTATGGGATGTAACATATTACCTCCCCTATACCCAATTATGATGAACCAGTAAAATTCGAGATTAACTCCATAAAATTTGATGAAGCTTGATAACGATGGGTATGAGGGATTACCTCCCTTAGTATTTTATGGAGTTTGACAATGAAGGATGCTGGTGATTTTATCCCTTAGATATGATGGTGATTGATGATGGATGATAGATAATACCTCACATGGATTAGATAGTGTTGATGGTAATGGATTATTAGGATTACCTCCCCTAGATATGATGGTGATTGATAATCGATTTCATGGATTATATTGTTTCTCTCTAATGGTGTTAATGGTAAATAATAACTGGTATTAAAACCAATTTATTTGATGGTGTTTGATGGTGAAGGATTCTAGGGATTGCCTCACTTAGATCTGATGGTGTTTGATGATGATAGGTTTCTAGGGATTACCTTCCTTGGATCTGATAGTGTTTAATGAACAATATGATACACATGATTACCTCATACAATTTTTTAGTATGGAAGTACATTTTTAATATTTTTTTCATAAAATATAAAATTAATTGAATCATGTATGGATGATCCTATATGATAAATTTGAAACTAAGGATAAAATTGTTTATTCATTATATTTATATAATTATATTATTCACATTAGCATACCCTACTCTCAGAGTAGATGTGTTTATATAGGCCAATTTTTTTGGCTTAATGTGTTATACTCACTCCCTTCTTTGGTCACCATTGGTACCTCAGAAAACATCAAAGATGAGGGAAAATTCAAGGGAAATCAACATATAATCGATGTTTGGTATATTAATTAGGTTGTTTCATGGGTTATGAGATAGGGATAGGACTTTAGACACATTTTTAACTCCTTTCTAGTTTTTTATATTTCTAGTATTTTTTGGACATCAGGGTGTATAATCAACCTAAGAGGGATATGTTTCATATTTTTGACATCCTTGACTTTACATAAATTCCTTTTGATATTACATGAGTTATGATTAATTATTTTCACTTTATGTGATGTATTTTCTCCTTATTTATCTAATATAAGATATTGATTTTATTTCCACTATTAATACACTTTGATACGAGGTTTTAGTATCTTTAAGTACAAAAATTTATGCTCATTACTAGTTGGTAGCCCCTATAATATGAGATGGTGCACCAAAGGTCACCTGAAACAGTCCAATCTGATTATTGTAAAGTAAATTGGGCAAGGGCATTAGAAAATTTACAAAGACCATAAAAAAACACATTCTAACATATAAAATTATGAACTTTGAATTAATCCTTTAATTGTATATAATATGTGTTTCCACTACAATGAATTACAATCATTTAAAATTGTTTTTACCACATAGGTCCAAGGTAAATGAGGGGAAAAATTCATTCAAATTGCATTGAACTACTTCTTGGTAAGTGGTGCAAATTTTATAACACCTGAACAAACATTTTTATTGAACATAAAGAGCCTAGAGAACCTATTTAATATTTATATAGACATTGATAAAACCATTATATTTAGAGTTATATAACTAAAAAACCTTGAAAATATTTAAACACAATTTGGAAATACTTCATTGAAAGAATTAAGTGAAACTAGTAGTGTCCACTATGAATATTAAATTATGGTTTAAAATCAAAACCAGACTTTATAAGACTTATGTGAACCTTGCTTTGTGATTCAATACCATGATATTTTCTATCCAAGTACACAAGATTACGTTTAATTCAAAATATTACTAATATAATAATTTCCTAGGTCTCTTATATTAGTAGGAGATGATCTAGAAAAAAACATCATGTAGTTTCTATGGTGTGTGATAATTTGAATATGTGGTGTGTGGTAGAAAAATAGAGTTAATTGGAGATAGTTTCCCTTCATTATTGAGTGAGTGGTTTTATAAAAAAAACATCCAATAATTATTACATGATTGAGTGAACTAAAAATACATTGCACTCAAATATTTTTCTGTCTTCAAGGAGAAGTACCTTGATGAAGGAAATCTATTCCATCAAAAAATATACTTGAGATCCACACTTTGAATACAGAGAAATATTTAAGAAAATTTTAATAAAATACACACACATATTTATAAAGGAATATCACTTCCTATTGTTTTTTATAAAATATATTTTTATATAGTGAAATTAATCTAATGTATAGCTTCATCAGAGGATCTGTAATTGAAAAATCCCTAGTTGAAACCAACTGTTTGATAAAAAATATTTCCTATAACTCAAAAATATTTAAAAAACCCATTACTTACACAAGTGGTGTAGATGAGGTAATGTTCACTAAATCACCTCTTTTTGAATATAAACTAGAATAAAATAATAATTTGGTAATGAAATATTCAATTAATTAATCTAATGAACAACAATAACCAACACATATTAATGTGTGGGGTCATTTATCCTCACCTATTCATTTCACTAATCAATGTGATGATGTTTAGGATATAATGTGTTGTTTTTATTCCTATTGATTTATACCATTTCAACAACCCAACCAAAAATGGATAGAAAATTCTCATTTTTAGTACGGATTTTGAAATGAATAAAACAAACCCAAAACACCTTATTACCTCGATTTTTAATAATATAATATTTTAAGATATAATTTCAAAAAATCATTCAAATAAATATATCAACCACAAATATTTCAACACAGGATCCCCATTTGTTAACCCTCTCTATTTTATGAACCTCATGATCAAAACTCATTAGATAAAAACGTCTCGAAAGAAAAAATGAACTGAAATAATTGAAAAATATCAGGGAATCTAATAAAAAATTGCGACCAAGGACCCTAGGAAATTAAAAACTCATACGCAACCAAATCCAAAAGTAAATGTGAGTTTGGTAACAAAAACTATTTGTAAAGAAAATTAATCATAAACCAAAACCCAAACAAGAGTATCCAATAATAACATAATAATTAGATGAATTCAATAATGAAAATAAAAATAAGAAACAGAGTTATCCATTTTAGAAACCTTCAAAAGAGAAATATAATTTTCCATTTCCCTTCACATTAATTATGACTGAATTTAAAAAGAAACATGAATTGGAAATTAAATAATGGATTATTTACACCTTTGGAAATGTCAAAATCAATGTAAACCTTTCAAAATCATTAAATTAGATTAAAAGAATTTCATGATCCTTAAATAACTATACAAAAATAAAAAATTGGTTACATGTAAATTAATGGTTCGACTTATAAAAGGGTGTGTTGGCCTTAATTAAACTATAAAAACCAAACAAATGATAGGATCTATAGTATAATTCCTTACTAAATACTGTATGATTGAATCTATTCATGGATGATTTATACAATAATGGATGTTCCATTAATGGAACACATAATTCTAAATTTTCATCATTATATATTGAAGAGATAAAAAAAAAAAATATAATGAAACATGATATTTGAGTTATTATATTTTTAGCTACTCTCTTAGAATAAGTGGATGTTTGAGTTTATAACATGATATTCTCAACTAAAATCCAATTTATTAACATGGAGGAATAAATAACACATGAAAATAACCCATCATTCTTGGTAATATTTTTTAAAGACTTCTCCTAATATAATTAATTTTCACGAGGGAACCCTCACTATGAAGTTTGGTGAAAGCCCAAATAATTTCAATATTTTTTCATTATATGAATTTTCCTCACCATGAACATTACCTATTCACACTCATAAATTATTGAAAACATTGTTATAAGAAGGAAAATAATATACTAAATGATATTTTAAATCTGAGTAATCAATTAATATATTAAAAAGTGTTATTTTGGTCTTTAATAAACCTATAGTAACTTTAAAATGACAAAAATATAAGGTTCATTCAAATTTATTTTATGGGTTGTATTATTTCTTGTAATTTGATTAAACTAAATCTTTTCTTGTGGTATAAGAACTAAAAATGGAAATGGAATACTAATCTAAGTCTTTTCCATCACAAATTCAACATCCTAAACTAGACCTAAAATAACCTGAACCATAATTGAAATATAAGTGCTTAATTTTTGATTATAAGTTTCCTATTATAATATAAAATAACTTATCAAAATAAATATTAATATAAATATTTGAATTTAAAGAGAAAATTGGAAGGCTATACGGTGGAATCCTGAGGAAAAACATCGGCATATTCCTAGATTCGATATGAAAAATATATTTCTTGAACATAGAATCAAACCTTTTATAAAACCCCAAAAAGTTTAAAACCAACCATGATTGAAGTAGTGATTAGATAAACTAATAAATTGATATAAGAAGACCTAATTCACCACATTAAATTCTCACCATGGTAAAGTCTAATCCATATTATTCCTAAAAGAATGGATTAATACTATAAAGAATGAAAAGAATAAAATCATACCCATTAGAGTTTATAAAATCAGAGAAAACATATAGATGTTGGGAAACTAATAAAATTTACTAAAAAATTCCATTTCCACAAAAATTCATACACTAGATACTAGAGATAACAATAGGTAACACCCTTTATTGATTCCTTGAAGAGTTTTTAATCTATTTTTAGGTTTTTATTACACATCAAGTTGAAGAGAAAACTAATTTTACCTACCAATATGGAAAAAATTCCTATAATTGATTTAAATTATGTCTGTGTAATGCATATAATATATTAAAAATATGAATTGAAATCCTTTTCTATAACATGGAATAATGATTTCATAATTTTTCATAGATAAATTTACTGTTACTTAAAATTCATTTGATCATTTCTTGTCATTTTTTATAAATATATTGAAAAAATGCATTGAAAGGGATATTGTTTTCAATTTTTTGAAATGTTACTTAATGGTGGAAAAATAAATTGTATCAATTAATTGAATTTATTTGAAAAATAAAATATTGAGATCACCCCTTCCCTATATTACCAATCATTTGTAAAACATGTTATATAATTTGTTGGGTATATAGGATTTTATATAAGGTTGATAACAGATTTTATTAAGATAGTCTAACCATTGTATGATCTACTAAATAAATTCATTAGGTTTTTCTGGATATTAATGAATGAAAAATATTGATGATTTTAATAGTAAAATGAATTCAACACTAGTGATGGAAAAACAAAAATTTGTAAACCCTTTAAAATTACATTTTGATTATTTAAATTTTTTTATGGGAATAGTCATAACATATGAGATTAAAGGAAAAAAAATCCATGTCTGACCTTATTCTTCTAACATATTGAATTACTCCCAAGAAACTATACAAACAGAGAGAAGGATTTTGATATAATTTTTTACATTATAAAAATTTAGTCAAAATGTATTAGGAATTAAAGTAATTCAATTTTGTGACCTGGTTACTTTATATATTCTTTTTGAAGATGGTTTATGTTATCCATGAGTTATAATATTAACATTACTTCTATAATAATTTAATATCAAAATTGAATGCAAAATAAGAATTGTGAACTATATAGTAGTTTACATGAGAAGTACACACAGCCCTATAGAAATATGATACTTGGATTATAAAACTATTAATGTTCAAATTTGATGTGAGTAATTATTTTTCATTGAAGGTGATAATCCCCCATTTGCTGACATGGATAACATTATAATAACTTGTGGAATACTTTCTTATCATAATATATATTAAATTGCAATACTGAAGTTTGAATAAATGTTTTATGAATGGAATTATATCGACATTTATAGAATTAACCCAATTCAATTAATTTAAATTTTTCAACTTAACAGTGAAGTACCCAATATACTAATTTTTTTCCACAACCTGTCACATAGAGAGAACTTTTCACAGAAAAGAATCTATAAGAAGTTGACTATATCAGGATTATACAAGGAAAATATTTTCAAATATACCCATTCATTTTTTAAAATATGAAAACAATTCCAATTCATTTGGATTGTTTTCAAAAATAAAACAATTACGTAGATAACCCTAAAATTTTGTGAAATACATTATGTATGCGGCATGGACTTTTAGGACACTTTCTCATATATTTTATATATTTGTAATTTTTTTGGATATTGAATAAGATTATATGTATTTGGAGGCCTAGGCCACTTGGACTGATGAATTGTATTTTTTTTATTCTAGAAAAAATATTTTATAGATTTGGGATTCCTAGATACATCATTTCCGACCAAAGAAAACACATATGAAATATAATAATGGAATATTTTCTAAAATAGATATTGAGTGGACTATATTTAATCAAAAACATATCACCCCAAAACAATGGGCTTATAGAGGCAGCCATCAGAGGTGTTCAAGGGATTCTTCAGAAGAATATCAATTTGATCATAAATGATTAAATCCAGATAATGTAAGTAACTTTATGGGAGTATAGAATAATATATAAGACACCTATAGAATTGAGTCTAGATATGGTAGTTTATTAGAAGATCTATCATATTCATATGAAGATAGAACAAAAAGAATATTAGGGAGTGAGTAAGATAAAAATATAGTTTACGGAAGAAAAATATCAAATGAATATTCATATATAAGACCTTGATGAAATTTGAATATAATCCTTGAGAATGACATAAATATCAATGATAAATCTAGGATGAAGAATGAAAAGATGATCTGAAAGAGAGAAGTCCATACTAGAGAAAAAGTTCCACTTTACTAATATAGATTTAAATTCAATCTATGTAATCTTAATTATAATGTGAAGGAGATTGTTTGGTCACTAA
Source organism: Viscum album (assembly GCA_963277665.1). Taxonomy (NCBI): domain Eukaryota; kingdom Viridiplantae; phylum Streptophyta; class Magnoliopsida; order Santalales; family Viscaceae; genus Viscum; species Viscum album. Next base: position 1,359,560,309 of record OY728152.1, on the reverse strand, counting down.
CATTAACATTATGGTTAAAATAATCTAACTAGATAGGGATCAAATAATGCTTTTATTTTTAATTATAATAGATGGAAAAATTATAAAAGAATAGTTTAAATGTTCTATTTGAAGTGATTGAACTCCATATGTTATTCTATAAATGAACACTACAAGTAATACAACTTCTTTACTACACTGGGTTTTTACTTATTATATAATCTATTAAAATTATCTCATGTTGAAGAACTCACTAAGAGTATTTAATCCACTACAACCCAGGAATAAGAAATATATTCTTTTTAGATTTTCATGTGTTTTGTAATTATTTTTATTTTTATGTTTTTTATTAATGTGTTTTGAATATTTTTAAATAAAAATTAGAATCATTATAATAATTTTAAAGAATGGAATATTTGATAAATATAATTATTTTTTTTAAATTGGGAATAGAATTTTATCTAAAATGTATTCTCTTACATAATTTTTCTACATAAACACACTATAAATTTTAAAACATTATATTGAAAAATTTATTTTTTAAAAATTAATACCATATAAATAATATGTAAACTACAGTAAAATAATTTATGTGTATTGGTGTAAAATTAGAAATTTGGAAATGATGTACAAATCTTCCTAATATTACATGTCACAATATGTGTGTGATTTTAATCCATTAATAAATGTTAAAGAAAATATAGAGATTAATTATCATTCATTTCTTCCATTCCATGAATATAAAAAGATTCTTTGGGTGTGCCTACTATTTGTAATGGTTTAATTCCGTGTTAACTGCACTCATTCAAAAAATGATCTTCCCATCCATTGTTTGGGAAACATTTTAAAAAGTTTGTGGTTATGAAAATGTGTGTAAATATTTTGGGAATTTTGAAATCAAATGAAGAAGGGGTAGATAACAAATAATAATGTAATTCCTGAATTGGGTAGTGGATCTAGATATCAAGAGATATTAAATTGTAAATGTATAAATTACTAGGAATTTGATTCAACTATTCCTATATCTATAAAACTTCATTTAATTAGGGATGGAACTTGTAAAGAGATGAAACTCTTGTAACGATAATTAAGGTGAATAATTCTTTGAAAGTGACCAATATTGTGTGGGTGATGTGATTCATGATAATTATATATCATATTTTATTAATTTTATATTTAATTTATCCATTTACATATGCTATAAATAAAAATTCTATGATGTTTTTTGGGTTACCCCTCATTACCTAGAATTTTGTTAATATTGAATATATCAGTAAATGTTTTTAAAAAAAATTTAATTAGGTTTTTGGAATAATATGAATGGTTCATTTTATATAATTGTTTTATTCGATGCTTTTCAGGTAGATGATTAACTATTATATGTTGGGGAGAATAATGAGTATATTATTAATAAGTAGGGCTCAAGAATATATTTAGAGGATTATAAATCCTTAGAATATGTAAAAATTATACAAATTATGAATGAACATTGTCTAAAATTTATACCTCACATTATATCCCATATACAATGTTTTGTTAACTCTTTTCTTGATATGGAATCAAAGTTCCAATATATCTTGTGGTGACCCTTAAGAATCCATTGATGCCAATTTGTTTTTGATAATAGGTGAATAAGGATACTCCATATCCAATAAAATACCTTGAAAAACACCAAAAATCTATTTCCACCCTCCAATAAACATGATTTTATCTTACATGGACTACACCAAATCAAATATAACATACATAATGTAGTAAAAGTTATATAAAGGATCTAACATAAAATATATGGCCAACATGAGATAAAAATTAAAAAAAATTCAATTTGAATTAAAATCCCTTGTTTTATAAAAATGAAATAATTGATCCGAACATGGATAAATTATCAAGAAACACAATACCATGTTTTATTTTTCGGCTATTATACAGAAAAAATAACCAACTTTACATTTTTAGAATATTTTTGAAGCTAAATTTTATATAAGTAGGAAACACATGATATATCAGAAGTCCAACATACTCCACAGTAAGCAAACTAATGATTAATTTTTATGTCTATTCAATATGAAGACACAATGTAGGATATGTTGATAAAATAATAATATTAGGTCTTTAATTAACAATTCATTACAGATCTACCAACATAACTCCAGAATTAATCATAAATTGTTCATTTGACCCATAAACACTCTTATAGGGTCTTTTATGACAAATTAGATTCTTTCATGGATTGTTAAACCATGGTCATGATTATCGACACATGGAACACATGTTTAGGTTTTGAGGAAAAAGTTAATATTGTATTTATGATACCTAGCCAAATTAGATAATCCATTAATTGGTTAGATATATGTAACATGATCCCAGGAATAAGGAACATTTTTGAGATCACGGAGCCTGACCTTCACTAATGAACTCAATAATAAACCATAGATTAAATATAGTGTTAATACTATAGATTTTGGAGACACATGGAAATATTATGAAACATAGTGAAGTTTAGAAATTTTAGATGATACATTTATTTTGATATTTCTATTTTTTTCACTCGTTTACACTATATTTTTCCTACTTGGGTTCTTGATGTCTATAGGTGTGATTGCTAAAATGGATGTCTAAAACCCTTATTAGTGGATGATCATGTAGCAGAGATAATTTAATCTCCATGATTTTTAATTCATTATTAATTCATATTTTTTATTTTAATATCAGTTTCATTTATGTATGATTGGTTATTTTTTATTGTTAGAAATATATTCATCAAAAGTAATTTCTAGGTAAGTCATTCATCCATCCTCTTTAGGCAACAAATAACCTCTATATTTGATTGAATAAGAGTTATCAAGTGGTGAAGTTATTAGTGGTAGTTGATCAAAATCCAAATTTATGTGGTTTTTATTTTTTGTCAAGAAATGCCCGTGGGATATTACTATGATTCTTGGATGTTTAGTCGAATAATCCTAGGATAAAGAAGAACAAACCAATAATTCTTATTAATAACAGTAAGTGAAATATATTTGAAGATACATCCTGGACGTTTCTTTTAAAATTTTCAAGTTTCATATATATGTATAAAGAGACTTAAACATACATATATCTATGAATAAGAATATGCGAGGATATCAATTTAGAAATAGTAAAAGAATATATTTTATAATTAATTGGGAATATATGAATAATTTACTAACTATTTTTATAAAATTTTAGTCAAATAATGATATCACTAATCAAACCAAGGAAATTGTTTAACTTTATATGTGGCAGGATATATCTTCTACACATGACCCAAATTCTCATGAAAATAAAATGGAATAAGGGAGTATATTAGAACCACAAATCCAATATAGGTAGGAATAACATGAACACAACACACACATGAGTGCGAAGCCACAATGTAGGGAGGTAACATGGAATAAAAATGGGAAGGTAAGAGTTGACCCATATACATTGAATAGGGAATTTTTAGATACATAAAAGATTATTTATAAAAAAAAGTGGATATGTTTTATGTGGGATACACTATACATAGAAATTTTTAACCATTAATTTTAAATATGGATGTGTTGAATAAGTAAATGATTTGGAACTATGTTTCCTATATTCCTCCTTGGGCCAATGTGATATTAGCACAAAATTTGATCAACTGCATTTCCAATTTTATTGATTGTATATAGGTCGTACTAAACACAATTAAAAATCTATCAACTGCACAAAGTAGTGATTTTCCGCCTGGTTTATTCTAATTAACCGTAAGGTAATAAACCACACATCAATTAATTAGATGTAAAAAAGATCTAGACTAACCAAAATACATATTAATACTAAATGTGAGTGTAATCAAAGATTGAAATTTTTTTACTCTGATCAACCATATAAAAACATTTGGGATTAACAATGCAAGATAAAGATACCATGTGTGGTGAAGAACATATTTCTCAAATCATCAGGTATGAGTGGAATTAATAATAGATGGGTGAGTTTGAAATACATTCATTTATATTTACATGCATTCATGTTAATAAAAGGATTAATTTAGGAATATGAATTGAGGGTATAAAATATGTACAGTTTTGTTTATCATAGAAACTCATAAAAAGAATATTTTTGAAAAAATGAAATAAATAAGATGAGAAAAACTTTATATGATTACAAGAAAAAATATCTAATGAAATATGATCATGATATTAATCTCTTATATTCGGATGGGTTGTAAAAAAGGAAATATGAGTACAACACAAGAGCTATACCTAATGCATATATCATGAAGTGACACAATTACTTGAATCTATGTATGTATTTGTATATATTCTTAAATTTTAAGTGATCATGGATTGAAGAAATAATTATTTAGGATTCATACATGTCAGTTTTATGAAGATATGGTACTGTGACAACATTAATTATCTTGTATGAATATATTCATGTAATTATGGTATTCTTACTGCATTAAATTATCATTAAAAAAATGATTAATGGGAATATAGAGAATATCATGGTGATAAATTCTTGATTTAGGAAGTAATATTGAATGAAGAACTTATGGATCATACTATTCCGCAAATCAATTATCCACAACCTATATTCATGGATATTTATATGAAACTCTAAATTTTTGGAGTTATCTTGGAGAGATGATGTGAAAGAAGTGGATATTGAAAATTATTAAAATAACCATGATATTTAATGAAAATTATTATTGTTATTATTAATTGAAATATACGTGGATTCTTGAGAAGAATATGAGGCTAGGAAGTTTGGATGTAATTGGTGGAAGAGAGATAATGATCCAAGTGGATTTATATTTTTATAAGACTTGGTAATTGAAATCATGTATTTACACTGTTTTTTAATAATAGAAATGAAGAATTTATAGTGATAGATAGAGAAACATGTAACTGGTGAAGTAATTATTATTATCACACACACACAGATATATAAATATATATATATATATAGTAGAGGTTTTTGAAGAAGAAGTTATTGATGATATGATACAAAAACTAAAGAGAATTTTTACTATTGTAGATGAATAATATAGAGATACCTGACTCTATGAATCATATATAATATTATATACATGAGGAATTAAAAAGGATATCATATGAATTATTCCTTATACTAATGAATAAATAAGAATAAGAGTGAAGTGGAGAAGGATTTCGGAAAATTTGTCTACATAACTAGACGAAACTAGAGGAGAAACACTCAAACATTCTACTATGAATAGTGTATTAACAACATTACATATATGAGAATAATACGAGGAGTAACATTCATGATGATATATAGGTGAGAGAATAAGAGGATAATGACATTGCAACACTATGAAAATCAAAATAATTCACATATAGTGGAGGATATTCAAAACTTCTCAATAGAATTGAAGAATTTAAAGATTTTCTACACATATATAGTATAAATATCTAACAAGGAAATATAATTGAAAAATATCATCACTACTCTAGGGAATTTGGATTCCCCTATCCCCTCTTGAGAATTGGCTACCACAACTCAGTTTTAGGTTTGTTTTCTGGATGACCCACTATCACGGGCATCTCATTATAGTGGCATGTTTGATCAAGGATTGATTACCTATTTCAGTAAAAATTTTAATTTATTATTGAAATATTATCACTTTAAATATCTTATATACTTAGAGTGTGTGAAAAAAATTATGTATTGGTAAGATAATTATAGAATAAAAATTATAAAAAGTCTATGAGGTGAAGGTATAAAAAGATTAAATTGAAATGACATTAATATAATAATGATTTACCCTTCCTCAGTGTTGAGAATATTCCTATTGGACATTAAGTTTTGTAACATATCTATGTTTACCTCTATGGGATTCTCAAATTTTATGTTGTTCTGTTTTTATGATTTTATTTTTTTTTTCTATTTCAAATTGAATTGAAATTTTGGTGAAGAATTATGTGTATAACATAAGAATTAATTTTCTTATAAGACTATATTGAAAACGAGTAAGAAAAAAAATCTATTTTTAATCAACATATCCCTAATGTTAAGAGAAAATGATGTTTTATTTTTTTTATACAAGAATAGAAAAGAAGAAAAATATAGTTTAGAAAGATAATACATGGTGGTTGATAAAACTAAAAAGATGTTGGAAAGTTATTTTAACCCAATTAACTCAATACACTCAGGTGATGAAAATTTATGTTTTAATTATCTCTCAATATATCTTGCTGAAGATCCAAGTGGTAGTGGGATTAAGAAATTGTCAGAATAATTTTTAATTGATGCCTTAAATTATATGATTCATGATTTACCAATGATATATTCATTATTATTTATATGTTATTCAAAATCAGGAATAATGAATACCCTTTGCTTTTGGATGAGTCTAAATTAATTTTAAAACATATGAAGAATTTTTTCAACACTTGTGAAAATATCTCATCAAAAAATAGAGTTCTTAAAGTAGAAATGTTTGAGCTTAAATTGTAGGACTCCACGATTTAATATAAATAGATCAATGAAATTAAATGAAATAAAAAGATAAAGTTGTATATTTCAGTGAAATATATACATATTATTTCCATTTTAAAAAAATTATGTCTAGAACGAAAAATTGGATAATAAATATATGAAGATAAAATTTATGGACATCTTGTTACAAGAAGCAACTGGAAAGAATGAAGTGGTTTTTAAGGAAATGACTAAGGGTTATGAAGATATAATTTTATGATTGGAGATGAAATGAATATTCTTTGTCTGAATGTTCAAGAATTAGAAATAAAATTTACGAATCTTGAGAATACATACAATGGGTATTCCCAACCAAAGAAAGAAAATGTTTCTGAAAGCACACCATGTTATTTATAGGATTTCTCAAAAAAATAATACATCTACCATGTAAAAATAATATCATTAAATCTCCTTATGTTCATTCATAGGTATTCTTGATGAAATAATTACAATCCATACATTTTTTCAATGATATATAGAAATTTATTTTGGTAAAAAATGAGGGTTAAAATATAAATTCTATATTATTAAAGATGAGGAAATATGAAGATGATTATACCTCCATATCATGGGTTGATAAAAAAAATAAACAAGAGTGTTGTTTCACCATGAATATGCCAACCACTAGTTGGTAAAACTAAAAAATATTAAAATTATAAATCAAGATAATCCAAAAAAAATTTCATTCAGAAGAAATGATTAATATTTACAATGTTGTGTTGGTATTACAACCAGTTTGGGAATAGTGTGAAACATTTTTGGTATAATATACACTTTTAAAAAGAAAAATTGAATCCATTGTTAAATAATATTAAGAGATATATATATCTACAAAATCCATAAAATTATAAGAAACTAATTATCTCAAATATTTTTTCTAATCTTGAATAAATTTTTGATGTTTGAAATGGTAGTGTTCATATATTTGGTGAATTAAAATATAATATTGTATCAAAATAATGTGTGAAAATAATATCACAAATTTTTTTAAAGAAAGAAGAATCATTCTTGGGAAATTAAATGAATAAAGTTATAGTGTCAAATATGAATACAATTAAGAGAGTGTCAAAGAAGATAGGTGGGAGACACTTGGACCACAAGATAAATAGAATTCATATTCTAATTAATTCCCTGAAGTAAAAAAAGATTAAAATATACAAAATAACGTTTTTATATAAAGGAACTTAGAAGAATCCATGTGGAGTCTCCAACAGGGAAACTAATGACCCCAAATATATATTAGTAAATTATAAATATGATATGTATAAGCTAAAAAAATTGAATAGGTATAAGAAAAATCTAGTTCCAAAGAAGAATAATACATTAAACATAATGAAATAAAATTTAATGGCTATTTTTAAAATATTGATGATACTTATACTAAACTATTTATGTGTGTGGGGATTAATACTTATATATATTCTCTGAGAGACTGATTTACTACAATTCTATCACAATTTTTTTTTATAAAGATAATTGATGTTTCACCTTTTGATTATTTACCATTAATTTCTGTTATGAAAAGAATATTTTCATACAAAAAATTTGAAGAAGTGTTGAGCACCATGTTTCCTTAATGTAAATGAAAACTAAATATCATATGTGAGGGACATAATACTACATGAAATGAATCAAAATGATTTAGAAAAAACATCTCAAAATTTTTATTCACATTTAGGAATATGAATATCCAAAGTACTCCTTTAATATTTCTGTATTGTGACTGTGATTACAATTTAAGGAATTATATGTTAAAAAAGTTAACAATGGGGGAGAAAGAGTGATGGATGTCAACTAGGGAGTGTCCAAATTTGGATATCATCATAAAATATTGATCTCTGAGTTAGTATTTCAGAAAACATGATTATTGAATCATCCTTTATAGAGATGAATTGATTGTTGTCATAACGTAATATAAATGTAAAGATGATGTCATATGGGATTGATTTGATATTTGGGATTATAATGTAATATATTGAATAAGATCACCCTTGGTGAAGTTGTGGGTGTTTTCAAATATGGAAAGCCACAAGTGGATGATCCATTTTGGTATATTATCTATATGAACAATCATGTGATTTTTCATTTAAAGAGATAAACCATTAAAAAGATCATGTGTAGTATATCCTTTAAGGAATAAGATTAAATAATTATGAAGACTGTCTTATAATAATTAATTTCATAAATACCATGTTTTTTGGGAATGTTTGTGAAGATCATCCCAACGAAGAGGTGTAATTTCCTTATCACTCATCCTGGATAATTTAAAAAATAATTCATTTTTTTATAATATGACTTAATAAAAAACATAAGAAAAGTGGAATGATAGATATATACCAAATATTTTTTATCCAACTATTTATTCTTGAATTATTTTAACCGGTTTGTTCATGTGACTAGATTTGTTTCTAGTTGAATTATTCTATAACAATTTTTATATCACATTTGGAATATTCAGCCTGTAATATAGTTTGAAATATCTTACATAATATATTATATGTTCTCATTTCATTGGGTATCATTCTATTTCATAAGGGATAATCATATTGTATTGTTCAAAACCTCTTGTTTTCTAAATCTAGCATGACTAAAGTAAACATAGAGTGGAATTATTTACAGAACTCTTCTATGTAAGAATATATAAAAAAATTACCATGTGATTTGTATTTCCTGTCAATAAATTGGAGATAATGTGAACTGAAATACTGATAAGAAAGGGTGAGATAATGAATAAAACATATTGACACAACATTATAATTTTATACCTATAAATATAATGAGGGAGAATATTGATCCTAGTCTGTGTGAGTTGTATTTATTCAAATGATATTTCAATATGATGTGAAAATGTTTCTTGTAAGATTAGATAAAGAATAAATTATTCAATAAAAAGAACAAACGAATTATGATTAATAATATAAAATGGATTAGAATAACATGTAGACATATTGATTTAATGCATGAAGTAGTGATCAACCACATGTGTTATTCTATTCGAATGTTACTAAATCAAACACATGACCATCAGATTAACCACACACACATCATGATTAAAAACATTCTATATGGTTATCATCCATTTATGTAATGATCATCCATAAGTGTAACTTCTATTTATGACCATATAATCTCTAGGCTTTTACATGATAGAATACTCTATATTGTGTTCTTTAGAATGGAGTGTAAATATTATCATACATGAGAGGTTTCAATAATGGATTATTGAGTTGAAAATACACAATGGAAACATCATGTGTATGAATGTATTTCAAAATATTTAGGTAAGTGTGTGAATCAAGGATTTAACATGATTGATACATATTTTATCATAATATCTAGTAAAAAATAAGTTTGTTTAAACAACTATATAAATAATAAGTGATATGTTTGTAATGATTCCTAGTTAATAGATCTCTTATGAAATATGGGCATGATATTAAGATCACATTTCAGGTTAGTTATTATAGAGGAGAAGATAAGGGTAGTTATTGAGTAATGTCTTGTGTATTTTTTTATAAGTGAAGTAGTTACATTAATTTATGAATGTATTTTTATGTAATATTAAATGATATGTAATAATGGATTGATAAATGAATTACAGAGGATGTCGATAGATTGGTTGGATGAAGAAATGGTACAACAACATTTATAACTGTCGTGTATGAATCTAGGCACACAATTATGGTTTTTTAAATGAATTAAATTATCATTGAAATATGTTTGATGATATATAGAATAATATCATAATAATAAAATAATGATTCATGTATTTTTATTTAGGTAATATTTTTTGGATGATTCATTCCTAGAAATGAAGTACCAATGATATGCACTGATGCATATTTTTATGAAACTATAGTTTCATTAGATTATCATAGATGGATTATGTATGAGAAGATAAATAAAAATGAGGAGAAGATAATAAGGATCCAATGAAGAATAATCATGATGGTTATTGTGAATTATTTGAGTTATAGATAATTGAAATGTACATGGTTTATATTAAAATAAGATGATGCTAGGAATTGTGCATCTATTCGATGAAATAAGTCCAATGATTGAAGTGTACCTTAATTACTATAAGACACAGGATACCCAATGATATATTCACATTGTTTTTTATCACAGAAATGAATAAGTAAGAGAAAGAGTAGTAACCAAAAGTATAATTTTTATTTTATCATTTATAAATATATTTAAAGTTGTCGATGATAATGTTTTCGATGATATGGTATAAGAAAATATAATATTTACAATTATAAACAAAGATAGAGAGACACCTAAATATATTGATTCGTGTAAAATATTAAATTGTTGAAGAATTAAATAAGTGATCCAATGTAGTTTTTCAATCATTCATAAGGAAATAAGAAGACGAAGGAAAAGAAAAAGGTGTTATGAATATAATTATTCATGGGATAAAGAAAATTAAGGTGAAACACTATAAATTTATACCATGAAGTGTATTTACGAAGATTTTTATATAAGAAATGTTATGGAAGAATCACATGCAATATAATATAAAATTTTGAGAAGAATTAGAGAATAATATTGAAACACAATGTTAATCAATAAAAGTCACATCGAGTACATGAATCTTAAGATGCTATACTGGAAATAAATAAGATGAAGACTGTCTAAACAACCACTATAATGATCCTTACAGAAGATGTAGTTGGACTTGTAAATCACCAGTATAGGGACACCATATTGTTTTTTGTCCCCCCTATTTAGTGTCCGGTACTGCACTTCAAATTCATGATTATTTTTTGGTCAACCCACTAGAACATGTATCTCATTATAATGACTTATTTGATCAAGGATTATTTACTCATTTCACTAAGTTATTAAAGAATGATGAAACATGTAAAACTCATATCCACTTTATATGTGTAATTATGAATGAAATCAATGTAATATAATGAGAGAATCAAGATCCAACCATTTCTAATAATTAAAGAGATAAAAAATCAAATTAGAATAAATTTTCTCCAACTCTTATTTACCCCCTCTCCAAGTGTTAAGAATATTCCAAGGTGTTTATATTAGTTGTAATGTGTATGGAAGGTATAATATCATCAATTTTTTTATTGGATCAGTATTTCGTTATTGGGAGGTTCTCAGAATATTGGGGATGAGTTCATTACTGGAGCTTTAGATGATTATTATCTTCTATACCTTTCACATAAGAAGGAGGATGGACCATCATCAATTACTCATGTAGTGACCATTGATATACAAATAGAGACATTACACAACCATTTCAGAGTAAAACAACATTATACAAAAAGACACCCAAATATCGTAGTTGGTATAGTGCATTTGAAAATATGGAAACATAAAACTCAGTACATAAGTGAGCCACATCATCTCCCACTAGGTTCTTCTTAACTAGCACACTTATTAGACATATCAAACACAGAAAATATCATCATAAACTATAGGAAATGAAACATAAAATGGGTTATCTCAAATTCTTAGTAAGGGTAAACAACGGAGACATGTAATCATAAAGACGCGCATAAGGGTATGAGAATTTGACCATGAAAATAGATGATTATACCATGCATATGAAAGATTATATACATGAATCGTGGAATAGTTCATGGTATTTCATAAAAAATAAATAAAAAGGAAGTAAAGTAAATAATCCATGAAATCATAATATAAGAGTAAGACATGGAATTGTGGAAACACAAAAGCATTAAATTATTTCCATAGTAGTCTCGGCATCAAATCCACGAGAATCTATGCAGACAAAGTGCTTTACTGAATTGGGTGATCCCGCATTCTAGCACTACATTACTGAACTGAGTGGACCCTCCTTCGTGGAATATATTACTAAACTGAGTAAACCCTCATTCCATCCATATATTACCGAACCACTTAAACCCTCATTCCAGCCCTATATTACTGAACTGAATAAACCCACTTTCTAGCCCTGTATCACTAAACTGAGTAAACCGTCGTTCCAACACTCTATTTTTGAACTAAGTAAACCCTTACTACATCCCTTTCTATCTCATGAGATATAAATCTTTACCCAAAGCATTGGAGGAAGATATAGGTCCAACCCATCACATAATGTAATAATACATACATGTGCGACAAGATCATCTTTAAACATATCATTACCCTTGAAATGCAATGGGAATCATAAAAATGTAAACATATCATAATTTATTGAAAGATACAGGTTTCAGAATCATATCATCATAAACATATCTTGGGAAAATAAGTGTGTTTTGATATCATATAACCCATGAATAAGAAATAAGATTCATAAACATATTTCCCATAAAGGAAAAATTGGATTCATAAAGACCATGGAATTAAGAATAACTCATTCATATAAAGGATATGAATGTATCCTTTAGATCATTTATAATAAATGAATGAGTAAGATAAATATATTAAATCATATATTCATAATTAATTTGAAATATTGTCTAAAAATTTTATTGGGGAAAATATACTTTATTTCTTGAAAAGGTCTTTTTAATACAAAAAACCATTTAAAAACCATTTTCTCAGAAAATACCTTGAAAACTTATAATGAAGACATGAAATCATTCTGAAAACCTTTTTCCTTGAAAACATTTAAATTAAAGTCAAACCATTTTATTAAACCATTTCTTTGAAAACAATTTAAAACTTTTAATCAATTCATGAAAATGTTTTGAAAACCATTTCTTCAAAAATAAATTGAAAACACATAATGAAATATTGAAAACGTTTTGAAAATCATTTTCCTTGAAAACATAAAAATGAATATTGAAAAAGTTGTGAAATCCATTTATTTAAAAAATTCTTTAAAACATATAATGAAATACTGTAAATATTTTGAAAATTATTTTCTTTGAAAACATATTTTTTTTGAAAACAATTCCTTTGATTAAACTTCAAAAACCTTTAAATAATTCTTCAAAAAAATTTGAAAGCATTTTTCCTTAAAAACTTCTAAAAGCGGTTTTAAAATATTTAAAAATAATCTTGAAAAATAATTTTAATAACCCTTTTTTAAATATTTTCCATTAAAAAATAAAAAGGGAGATTTAGTGAATTGATGATGGGTAAATCCGTATATGTTGTATGAGGTCAAAAGAACTTTCCTATTGAATGGAAAAAATGATAGAAAAGTGTATTGTTTGTAAAGAGACAATAATATTCCCTTGAAGATATTGGTAAAAGAGGAATAGTTTGATTTTTTTATACATTATAGTGTAATGGATGAATATTCATGAAAATCTTTATAGAAAACATTTATCTCTGACTGAAGAGAGGGTAAAGAAGGGTATTCCTAATAACACATTCTTTACAATATTATATAACAATGAGTTAAAAATGGTACAAATACATTATTAAATCGTGAAATAATTTAGGAGAAGTAAACTCATGAATTTTCTTGATATATGGATGATAATATTCCATCAAAGGAAGAAAATACATAAACAATCTTGAAAAGCAATGAGATTGTCTCAATAAGCTCTTATATCATGGTATATTGGGATCATGCTCTCCATGTAAGTAAAGAAAATTAAATAAAGAATATAATATCATTAAAATATATATATTCATGATATGGAATGTAAAAGGGATGTATATGAACACCTAAAAATTGTTTATAAGCATAACAAAACATGAGTCTCAAAGAAGGCAAATTGAGACATAAATGTTTTACCAATTTGGTAACATTTGATGCACAAACACCACGAAATAAGGATCATATAATGGGAATGTAAATTCCAATGAATTTATGTACAAGATAAATATTATACAATGACATAAAGTACATACACCACACAAAAGGAAAGAGTGGAATAACATAGCCAGTATCTCACTGAAATTAAAAGTGAGATGAAATCCCATTATCTTGTGTGTTGACTCTATCCCTACTAGTACATTCTTCCTATATAATAAATATAAGTCTATTATAAATATTTTTGGTAGAATATTCTTATATATATATTAAGATACATTTTTTTATTATAACCTTATATTACTTTCTTTTAAAAAATCCTATGTTAAGGATTCACTTGGGGTATTATTCACTTTTTTCTTCGCATGTATCTTAATTTGTTATATCATTGATCCTTATACATATATCATGATTAGATAATGTTTAACGTGATATAAATATAATTTATATAATTTATATGTATATTATAATAATATACATCCTAATGAAGTATGTAATGGAATACACAACTCACTGAGATGGTAAGATGTACGTACACATGAATGTTATTTTCAGTTTTTATGGTCATATTGAAAGAAAGTATGTAATTGGCCCACACACACACACAAATATATATATATATATAATAAAATTAGGACAACTATATCATATATATCATATATGTTCATTAATACCATCATTTATACATTCTATGTGGTGTGTGAATGAATCACATGACTTTTATGGGGAGGTAGTCCACACTTCCCCAAACGAGATTATTGTATTAACATCCAATAGAAGGTAAACCGATTTTTGTTTTTGAAGGACTACATATGTTTAAAGATATAATAAATATAATATATTACATATATAAATATATTCTCTATTTTAATGTACACCATTATTGGTTGTAATGGAGAAATGAAGAGTCATCGTTTTGTGAGGCAGTAGATCACTGTACACAGAAACAATATGCTCAACATCCATTAGATGGAGGTGTGAATAAGTGTTGATAAAAACATTTTTATAAAAAATTCCTAGTATATTTATGACACTATTTTTGTCACACAAGATGGAAATAAATTTAGTGGAGCGGGGGAGAATGGAAAAAAATATTGGACCTTGAATGAAGACATTACCTCTAAATCAGGTAACTCATTTTGGTTTGTGCCAAAAGGTTTCCTTGAGAGGTTTTATATGTATGATCAAAATATGAATGTATATTCTCAATTAAAAGAGGGGGGGGGGTGAACTTTATGTTTGAAAAAAATTCATTTTTATCCTTATGGAAAACTATGTTTAACAAGTTTAAACAATGTAAATTCACAAGTCCTCATTTAGTTCTACAAACATGCCAGGTTCTGAAAATATGGTTCCAGAAATGAAACTTAAGAAAAGATAACAAGGAAAATATTTTACCTTAATGTTTATATAATCTTACTAATTAGAGTATAAAAAAATAATAAGAAATCATATAAAGGTTATACCTTCTTCCTTTATCAATATATAGTAGAAATAAACTTGAAACAAAAAAATTAATATGTATAAAATATTTTATCCCAAAGAGTAGTGTTTTCAACAACCTCAGATAAAATTCCCTTGATTTATACTTTCACGAAATTCCGTCTTCCCCACACCTGGGTAAGCCTTCAATAGAAATATCGGAATCTGTCTTTCTATCCTTGAAATCCCTCAAACATTAAGGTATTTTGAACCTCTATCTTCATATCCACAAAATTCCTTGAACATTAAGGTAGTCGGTACGTCTATCTTCTTATCCCCGGAAGTCCAGGATTTTACACATCAACAATTGGAGTCATACGAAGAAAGAAGGACAAGATGTTTTTTATGCACATGACATGAAAGTCTCTCTCTATTGAAATTACATTAGCATCATGCAATTTCTTGAGTGATCGAGTCCTTGAGCTCATTCAAATGAGATTCTATTTATAGGATCTTCTCCAATAGTTGTCTCCCTCCTCCAATGAACATATATTTCCTTGAATTTTGGAAGGACTTGTATACGTTTCACTCAAACTATGGTCAGTTAGAAATAGAATGTTTGAACTCATTTCACAATTATAAAAATTATAAGTAAAATAAGGTTTTTTAACCAAGTCTATTTTTCAGAGTCTAAGGAAAAATAAAAGTTAGGGGTCTAAAAATATAATAATTTGGAGACTATAAATCATGGATATTTGGATTCTGTTTTCCAAAGAATTCAGAACCTAAATTCTATAGACATAGGAATCTGAATTATAAATAATTCGGAGTCTGAATTATTAGTAACTTGGAATCTTAATTCTGAGGAATTCTGAGTTCGAATTCTGAGAAATTGGGTGTCTGAATTTTGAGGAATTCAGAGTCTTAATTCTAGAAAATTTGGAGTCTAAATTATGATGAATTCATTGTATGAATTTTAGAAAATTCGGAGTTGGAATTTCACAGAATTTGGAGTCTGATTTTTCTGACTATGAATTTCATATAATTCAGAGACTAATTTTCAGAGAATTTAGAGTCTGGATTTCAGATAATTTGGAGTCTAAATTTCAGATAATTCGATGTCCTATTTCTAGTGAATTTAGAGTCTGATTTTCATAGAATTCAGAGTATTATTTTCAGAGAATTCAGAGTTAAAAAATATAATACACTATAATCAAGGATTTATAGGATTATGAGGTTTTAGATATGAAACTAAATTTTAACCTTTATGAATAAAAGGGTTTGATTTAAAAAAACTATAAAATGAATAATGAAAACATAGGTAAGGATATATTTCATTGGGGAAGGAATATTTTCCGTATCGAGATAAATATTAAGGGAAAACATAATTTTCCTTAAGACAGAGTGTTTTTGATTTTCAAAACATAGAGGAATGTAAAAGTAATAATGAAACCTTATTGACTCAATAATCTCCCCATTTTCGGAAAGAAAAAACATCCTTACGAAAAAGAATATATGAACATAGAGTTTTTCTTTATAAACATAAAAGAAAACTTATCTCTCTTTACATATGAATCAAAATGAATATGACTAACTCTCCCTTAGGTTTTTAAATCCCTAAGGATCATATTCTTGATTTCTCGAATGAGATTTTACATTTTCTTACATACGAAAATCTTCTTTGATAAGAACTTCCCCATAGATGAACTCCCCCTAACATAGGTAATTCTCTTCTTTACCTAGAACTCTTTTTATCATTCCTTTATCCCCCTTTTTGATTTTCAAAAAGGAATAAAGAGAATGGACAAAAATATGGTACTTGAAAAAATTTTACTAAGTGACCAAATATATGAAGAATAACCAAAATTCAATTATGATTGAAAGAATTTTTAAAAATAAGAAAATACAATAAACAATCAGAATGGGGTAGAATAATCCATGTTTTTTCCTTTGGCATTAACTACTTGACAATTTTTTTAAGCTTCTTTATTTATTTTGGATCTTCTTCTACACACATGATTAGTTGATACTGATATTCAATTTTATTCCCTAAAGATTTTATCTTTTCTTCCAAAGACTTAAGAATATTTTCCTGAGCCTTCAAAACTTCTTCTTACCTAACAAACATTT
The DNA here is from genome assembly GCA_963277665.1 of Viscum album. Taxonomy (NCBI): domain Eukaryota; kingdom Viridiplantae; phylum Streptophyta; class Magnoliopsida; order Santalales; family Viscaceae; genus Viscum; species Viscum album. Next base: position 1,359,542,590 of record OY728152.1, on the reverse strand, counting down.
CTTCAATCTCAATTATGTGATCCCTTTCTCTCTTCCAATTCATAGCCACCGAATTAAGCTTCCCATTCATGTCCTTGAATTATTTCTTCCGAGTTGTCTATTCTAGTGTCAGCTTTTACTCCAAACTCTTAGTAAGAACATTAAACTTCCCATCTTTAGTGTCAAAATAATATTGCAAATTATCTTTAAATTCATCAAAGGCTTTCATATCATTAATTATCATCCTTGACCAACTTTTAATGTTCTTGAATGATCTTTTATGAGATTCATATTCAATAAATAAGGTTTTGAAATCAATCTCATGCTTTAAAAACTTATCCATGAGAAAAGTTACTAATTCTTCTTTATAATTAAACAAGTGTTGAAACATCTGGCACCCTGAGCTTATACTCAGAAATAACCAAATTGTATCAACCAGCTTCTTTAATGATTGTATAAGAAAATCATGTCCAAGATAGAAAGATTATGAATCAAAGTGTTTGGTTGGTGAGGATTATTTTTCCAAATAATCATCTTTACACTTCAAGGATTCTCTAACATCTTTCTTTTTCACCAAATATTTACTAGGTGTATCAACGAGCACTTGTTTTCCCTGATTATACCTTGAAAGATATCTTCTACTTTGGGTGATTCATGCCCACTATCAGATAACTGAACAATCTTATCTTTCTCAAGGTTTTCTTTCTCAAAACGTACCCCAATATCCTCTTGATTAATGAATTCATGGTATTTAATTAATTCATAAAATATCTTATTCAATTTTTCCTAACCTTTTTCATCTTTTCATAAAGTTGAATGTTTGGAAGATTCATCTTCAGATGTTCAGATTTATAGTTTCTTATAAGGACTCTCCTTATCATGATAATCCTCTACTTGATTTATCGTCTCATCTATATCACCACTTCCTTCTACTTCTTATTCTTCTTCAACTTCATCTTCATATACTTCTTCCTCTTGCACAATTTCTTCTTCTGGTTTTTGTTCCAGAATTACTACCTTTTTTCCTGGAGTAATACGAAGTGATTCTTTCCAAAATGATTACAGTACATGGATTTGTTCAAAGACATTATCATCAACCTTTAGAAGAGGTAAAATGATTTCATCCACAAAAATCTTATTCCTTTGCTTCTTTTATTTCTCTTGCATCTCATGATTTTCAGAAACCTTTATCTTGAATGCTTTTTCCTTAGCAGGGTCCAAGCCAAAAGTAGGCTCCCCTTCCTTTCTGTTCTTCTTTTCCTCTCTCATCATATCCACTACTTCATCAGGGTAAGACTTTTTCTTCTTTGGTTTTGGGGTTGATGAATGAGATTCTTTAGCTGTAGGTATTTTTTCGTTCTCTTCTAGTTCCTTTGACTTGTTCTTCTTTCCACCCTTTTTGGATGTCTCAGCAACTTCTAGTTTCTTTGATAAAAATTCTATTTCTTATTTAGACAAATCATAAAAATCACAGGATTTACAACTAAATTCAACCTTCATCCTTTGCAACATATCATAGCTAAGCTACATGACCTTATAAATTATTGGAATAAAACTAAAATGGATTTTGAACAATTGAAGACAACGTAAAATAATCTTGGAGACAATTAACAGATACATGATAATTTGAGACAACACATTTCTTTTATTGATATTATCAATTGTAATCAAGATATAATTCACCAGATTTATTTTCCTGAGGTTCACCATGAAATCCAGAATCTAGATGTCACTTTTCTTTAGGGAATCCATATCCAATTTTCCTCAAAATTATAAAACCTTAAACCCATAATTAAAGAATCTGGAAGTTTGTAGATATACGAACAATTTTTGGAGTCTTCACTTCTTGCAGCCCAAGGCACTCTAAAGCTTTGTCCATTTCAAATGAACCTGAAACATCTGATAATTTTGGGGTGAAAACTTCAGATTATACTTCATATGTAATTCCTTTTATACTTTCCTACTTGGTGTAGGAAAAGGAGTCAGTCTTTATATAGCACTTGAAGGAAAACTTATCTCTCCATCATTCGTTGAAGAAACATACTGATTTGTAAAATTCAACTAATAACTCAAGATAAACTAGATCTTGTGCCTTAAGTTTTGATATAAATATTCTTTCCCAGCCATTCAACTTGATATTCTTTGAAATAATTGAATCATGCGTAACAAAGAAATTCAGATCAAATAACCTTTATCTTTATATCTTCATTCACACATTTCCTTTACAATCGAAATTTATTTCTGAGGAGATACTTTAACAGACATTCATAACTGAGGAAAATCTGAAGATCTTTAATGACCATAAGTATGGGTCATAACTTCAGCATGTGAAGGATTTGAAGATCAATGTGTGACAATCAATAGGGGGTCCTTATATAAGGTTTTGAGATGAAAATTTAACTTCCTTTATTGATCCAATGGTTAAAAAAATATTGATCAGATCTGATAGTTGAGGTAATAGTCGAAGAAGGGATTTGGTTGGATCTGATCTTTTGATTTTTTAAGATAAACATTCAGATTTAAGGGAAAGTGAATCCAAAAAAGTTTCTTAAACAAGATAAAAATACCGACATGTCAAAAGATGATAACAATAATTTAAGAATTAAAAACATACCTCTCAGATTTCCAAGAAAATTACTCATAATGAGGAAAATTATTCTTGAAGAACATTAGATTTAAAAGAAACTGGTTGTGAAATAACTGATTATTGAAATTTTGATTATGGAAAAAAAATTGATTACGAAAATTTTATTACTAAAATTTGATAATGAAATTTATGATTAACAAAAAAATGTACCACTCTTATGAAAATGAGTTTCTTAATTTAAGGAGATAGGTTTCAACAATAAGTGAATATGGAATATTACCATATGGTTATCATTCCTAAATTATGTTTAATGTATTCAAATATTTTAGAGAGTAATGGATTTTTGAAAATATCAGCAAGTTGAACATGAGTTCCGATAAATTAAAGAATCATATTTTTTTTGTGTCTGATCCCTAAGAAAGTGGTGCCTAATATCTATATGTTTTCCATGAGACTGATGTGAAGGGTTTTCACTTAGGGAAGTATAACTACTATTATCACACAATATTTGTGTTTTTGTAAAACACATACCATAGATTGTGAGTGTGTGTTGCAACCACAAAAATTGAGCACAACTACTTTCAGCTGCTACATATTAAGCTTCAGTAGTGGAAAGTGCTACTGGTTGTTTCTTCTTTCCTGAACCAGAAACAAATGAATCTCTTAAGAAATGACATGTTCTATATGTACTTGTCCTATCAATTATACATCCTCCAATGCCAACATTTGAAAATCCTTTTAGAACAAAATCATTTCTAGAAGTATAAAAGAGTCTTAAATCCATGGTTCCCATTAAGTAGTGAAAAATTATTTTCACTACCTTTAATTGAGATTCCTTAGGATTAGATTGATATCTTTCACATAATCATACTAAAATCATTAATTATGGATGACTTGTTGTCATGTATAGTAAACTTCTTATCATACCTCTAAATGAAGTTTGATCTACTGGTTTTCCTGCATTATCCAGATCAACTGAATTTGAGGTACCAATGGAAGTACTAATACTCTTAGTGTTGTTATATCCATAATTTTTAAGAAGATATTTAATATACATATATTGGGATATATATGTTACTTCTGGTTTTTGAGAAATTTTAAATCCTAGGAAACATGTTAACTCACCTCTAATACTCATTTGAATCTTAGATTTCATTAGAATATCAAACAAATCAGTAAATGATTGTTGAGTTAAACCAAATATAATGTCATAAACATAAATTTGAACAATAAAAACATTTTTCATATCATTATTTATAAAAATGGTTGGATAAGAATTTCCCTTAACATAATTGTTTGGTAACAAAAATCTTGTAAGTATATCATACTAGGATCTAGAAGCTTGTTTAAGTTCATATAATTCTTTGGTATGTATGGAAACATTTTTCAGGATGTCTTGTATCTTTAAAACTAGGATATTTTTCAATAAAAACTTACTCTTGAAAATATGAATTAAGGAAAGAACAATTAACATTAGATTGAAAATGTTTAAAGTTTATGAATGCACCAAAGGAAAATAGAATATAGATAGATTCAAGCCTTGATACTGTAGCATAGGTTTCTTCATAGTCTGTTTCTTCTTATTGATTATATCCTTTAGCATCTAATCTAGCTTTATTACTTACTATAATTCCATTTTCATCACACTTATTTCTGAAGACCCATTTTACTCTGATAACAAATGTTTTCCTTAGGTCTTTCCACCACGGTCAAGAATTTATTCATTTTGAATTAATTTAGCTCATCTTTAAGAGATTTTATACAGTCATCATCACCTGAAGCTTCATCAGTGCTTTTTGGTTCTAATTGATAAATGAATGCTAAAGGTTCTACTTCATTTTGTAAGGTACATCTTGTCCTTATTGGTTGATTTACATCACCAATGATACTATCACTAGGATGATTATTAAGAAAAAACTTTTTTCGGCTTTGCAAAACCTATTCATCAACATATGGTTGGAAATATTTTGGATTAAATGTTTTAGAAACATTTTCTTGAATTATTTCCTTATCCGAAGGAACTTCTATCAGGGGTTGATAATCAGTTTTTGAAAACACATCTTAATGTACTGGTTGAGGTTGTTTAAAAACAAAAGGATCAGTTTCACCAAATTTAACATTTACTGTTTCTTCAACAGTACAAGTATTTTTATTAAAAACTCTATAATCCAAAGAAGTTGTGGAGTAGCCTAAGAAAATTCCTACATCAAATTTAGGTGAAAATTTATATAAGTAATCTTTAGTATTTAGAATGAATACTTTGCATCCAAATACCTTCATGTAGGAAATTCTAGGTTTTCTACCATTCCATATCTCATAAAGGGGTTTTTATTAAGGAAAGGTCTAATCAAAACTAGATTTATAGTATAATAAGTAGTATATATAGCTTCTACCCAAAAATGTTTGGCTACTGAATATTCACAAAACATGGTTCTTTTTATATCTTGAAGAATTCAATTTCTTATTTTAAAAACACCATTTTGTTGAGGGTTTCTTGGTGCTGAGTAGTTATGAGTAATTCTTTTTTGACTACAAAAAGTTTCAATGTTATAATTTTGAAATTATCTTCCATGATCACTATGAATAGTTATCAATGGATGGTTTTTCTCATTTTTAATGTGGGCTCTAAAAATTTTAAAATAATAAAAAGCATCAGATTTCTTTTCTAGAAAATAGACCCACATTATGATGGTGTAATAATCAACTGGGATAGACACATAGTATTTTCCTCCTATGCTTCCAGTTTGAGTTGGAATAAAAATATATATATACACCTACTGTAATGCATTAGAAGTTTAGACTCCACCAATTGATTTAAATCATGATTTATGTTGCTTTATATATTGACAAGGATCAAAATCTTTTGAAGAATCATATCTATAATATGGTAGATCCTTAACAATTCATTTCATAGAGAGTTTAAATAATTTCCTAAGGTTATAGTGTACTAACCTTCTATTCTATAACCAAGATTGGTCTTCCATTTCACTAAGACAAGGTAGATCATGGACTCTAAGGCCTTATATGTTTAGTGTGTATACATTCTCTCGCCTATGGGTATAAAGAATAAACTCTTCCATATAATTGTGTACTAGGAATTTATCATTCCTATGATTTACAAGGCAACCTTCATCACATAATTTAATTATTATAATGAGGTTGTTTTTAATACCATTAACAAATAAAATATTTTAAATCAATGTTTTTCGAAGATGAACAATGTTACATATACTAATAATTTATTCTTTATAATTATATCCAAAAGTTACATCCAATCCTTTCATCTTTATAATCTTTTGAAAAACTTTTTTTACTAGTTATGTGTCGGGAACATCCATTAAACATATACCATGAATTTGTATTGGTAATATCCTTATTTTCCAGAAAATAAGAGTGTTAGATTTTCAGAACCCAAACATTCTTAGATCCAAAAATTTCAGAAAGAAAAATTTTAGGCACCACATTTTCTTAGAAGAATACGCTTTATGAAAACCTAGAGACTAAGTTTTGTTTATAGAATATGTTTTTTTCCAATGCCCACCACACTGACGTTTAGTGCAGAATGTAGATGTTTGAGGAAGAAAATAATTATTACTAAAAGTTGTTTAGACTGAGTATTACCTAATCCAGAATTATTCATTAGAAGTCGAATATAGGAATATATCATATCAAATTTTTCCTTACCTAAGCTGAAGTTTTACAAACACATCATCAAGGAAAATATTTCTGACTTTAGTTTTATAAAAATGTTTTTATCTTAAAAACAATAGTTTTATCACTAGAGTGAGTCCCTAAAACATTTTTCATATAAATTAAATTTTTGAGATCCTTTGAATGTTTATCCTTCACTGAATTAACTTGATCATGTTTTTTGGAAATAATTTCAAAATCATAAATTTTCATATCAAGATATTTAGAAAGATCCGATACTTCTTTAGTAATAATATAAATTATAGAATTTTCCTTATAATGTTTTTTCTTGAGATAAGAATTTTCATTATAAAGAATATTAGAAAACCTAGATACTTCTTTATAATTGGGCAATATATTATCTTCATTATAAAAAGATCCTTCATCCAAAGATTCATAATATTTATTATCAGTATAATTTTTATTTAATAATACATTAGTTATGGATTCATTATTGTGTATCTTGTCCATTATAAAATGATTTTGAAAAGGTATCTCAGCAAGTATACCAATATTATTATGACTAGAAGATTCATACTCTGAGGATTCATCAGAAAAATCTCCACCATGGGCACTCCAGGTGTCATTAGATTTCAAAAACATTTTTATAATTAGCCTTGTAGTACTTCTTTCTATTCCTCTCAGAATGCTTTTCCATTCTATCATTTTTCCTAAGTATAGGGAAATCTTTCCTTACATGACTTGCTCTTTTGCGTTTATAACAAGTGAATTCTGGGTCTTTCTTGTCCTTTCTTTATTTCTTCCTAAAACAATACTGAAAGTATTTCTTCCCAACTATCTTTTTCATCCTTTGAAAAATATTATCTAGATCATTCTAAAAATGTTCACTTTTACTATATTTGGATAAGATAGTGAATTTCTATGACTTAGATCTTGTAACCCTTTTAGGAGTCTTGGATTTTGTTTTAGTAAAGGATACACTTCCATTTTCACTCTTCTTCTTATTCATATTATAATCTCTTTTCATTATTGGATCATGTTGAAGAAGACTTACAAAAAGCTCATCAAGAGTAATTTGAGATACATTCCTATTATCATCAATATATGTTCTCTTAGATTCCCACCCCTTATGAATGATATCTATAATTTTTTTGCACTAGTTCCTCGTCATCTAATCATTCTCACCCATTTATTTTAAACTGTTAACAATGGTCATAAAAAATTATGGTACCTTGCTCACTAGTTCTCCATAAGTAAACAGAAATACCTGGTATTCTACTCTATGTATATCTCTTCTCGTTTCTAAAACCAAAGATGTACCAATATGAGTAACCTTAAATTTCATCCAAATAAAATTTGAATTTTCACAATACGAAATATGAATATATTTATTCATTGTCATGAGGCATAAAAATGTATTGCATACCTTGTTGGCTAGTTGATATTTTTACTTTTATTGATTAGTAAAATTGCTTACTTATTTATCAGGAATATTGTAATCTTTAGTAAGCATAACAATGTTGTCCACTCCAGTAATAATAACAAAAGTCTTCATATGATCTCTCTAATATTCATAATAATTCCCATCAAATATAGGTGGTCCAGTAAGATTTATATTGTCAATCAAACCGACATTCATTACTTCTATCTAATAGAAAATATATTTCCACATAAACTTGTTAATAGTAAAAATTTTATAAACAAGGACAAAAAACCAAAGTAAAATATTTATAACAATGAAAAATGTATCAGGAAAAATTATATGTGAATATATGTATTTTGTAGACCTCCTATGATACCAATTGTTGGATCAGAATATGAATGTAGATGCTCATTTACAAGAGTGGGTGAATTATATGTTTAAAAATATTCATTTTTAATCTTAAGGAAAACATTGTTTAACAAGGTTAAGAAAGGTAAATTCACAAGACTTATTTTAGTTCTATAAACTTTCAAGGATTAGTAAATGAAACTTAAGAAAATTTTAGAAGGAAAATATTCCACCTTAAATCATATAGAATCTTACTTATAAGAGTAAAAAAATATGAAAGTATAAGAATGTTATAATTTCTTCCTTTATCAAAATACAGCAGAAATAAACATGAAACAAAACATGTAACAAGTATGAAATATTTTAACCCAAAGAGAAGGGTATCCAACAACATTGGATAAAGGTCCCTTGATTTATACTTTCATGAATTTCAATCTTACCCACACTAGGGTAAGCCCTCGATAGAAATATCAGAATCTATATTGCTATCCTCACATGCCCTTGAACTTTAAGGTTTTCAGAACCTCTTTCTTCCTATCCACAAAATTCCTCATACTTTAATGTATATGGTACCTCTATCTTCATACCCCCGGATGTGCTTGATTTTACACATTGACAATCGAAGTCAGAGGAAGCAATCAGAACATGGTGTTCAATTTTCACAAGGCATGAGAGACTCATTCCCTAGAAATCACTTCAACAACATACAATCTCTAGAGTGATCGAGATATTGATCTCATTCAAATGAGCTCCTATTTAGAGGCACTTCTCTAACGGTCTACTCCCTCCTCTAATAGTAACATTTTCCATGAATTTCAAAGGGACTTTTACATGTGTCACTCATAAAATTGATAGTTAGAAATTGAATGTACGACTTCATTTCATAACAATAAAAATTGTAATTAAAATAAGGTTGCTTAACCAAGTATATTTTTACGATTCTAAGGAAAAATAAATGTTCAGAGTCTAAGAAAATAATAATATGGATGCTATAATTCATGGATATTTAGATTTTATTTTCCAAATAATTATGAACCAGAATTCAATATAATTAGAAATCTGAATTCTAATGGATTTAGAGTCCGAATTTATTAGGAATTTGGAGTTTGAATTATAATGAATTTGGAGTCCTTATTATGAGGAATTTGGAGTCTGAATTATGAGGAATTTGGACACTAAATTCTGATAAATTTGCAGTCGGAATTCTAAATAATTCAGAGTGATAATTCTGAGGAATTTAAGGTTTGAATTCTGAGGAATATAGAGTCAGAATTCTAAGGAATTTGGAGTTGAATTTCGTAGAATTCAGAGCCTGAATTTCAGAGAATTTGGAGTCTGATTTTAAAATAATTCATAGTAAAAATTTAATAGAATCCAGAGTCTGAATTTCAGAGAATTTGGAGTTTGTTTTTTAGAGAATTTAGAGACAAAATTTTAGATAATTTTTCATCTGCATTTCAGATAATTCTAATTCTGATTTTCAGAGAATTTAGAGTCTGATTTTTAGAGATTTCGAATTCTGATTTTCAATGAAATAGGTGTCTGAAAACAGAATACTCTGTAAAAAAGGATTTATTGTATTCAGAGGTTTTAGATATGAAACCATATTTTAACCTTTAGGAATAAATGATTTAGACTTATAGAAACTATAAAATGGACAGTGAAAACATAGGTAAGGATAAATTTATTTGGGAAAGGAAAATTTTCCTTATTAATATAAATCTTTGGGAATTTTTTTTTCTTATGATAGACTGTTTGTGATTTCCAAAAAATTGAGGAATGGAAAAGTCATAATAAAACCGTATTGAATCAACGATATAACCAAAGGGATGCTTAAAAGTATAATAGATGATTGTTGGGAGGATGTGTGGGTATATCATGAATGATCTTAATAGTCTTTATAGGTGTGAGGAAGGGGTAGTTATGGTGGATTTTTATATTGAGGGAAAAGGACTCTCATAGAATTTTAAAAACAATTTAGGTGTATGCATGTTATTACCTAATTAAAGTCATAAAAAAACAAAGAAAAGACAATAATGGAATTTTTATGGATGATATATGGACATAAAATGGGTGTTGGAAAATTTATAGGTCATTTGGGCCTTTGATTTTAAGGTTTACTCCCAAATTAAGCTTAATTTGGCCTTAATTGTTGTGATTAATTTTAGTCACTGTGGTAAAAAACTAACATGATCTTATTGGACACTAAAAATTAGACAAGATAAAATGAGTTGTATTATATTTTTTAAATTTCCATAATTGAAGTGTAAAAACTAAGATTAGTTTTAATCCCACAGATTGGACGGAATAACAAAGTTTTAAAGTAGGAAAAATGTTAAAAGTTTGTTATGTTTTATATTTTTTTCAAATTGAAGTTGATCATAATGAATTTAAATGTATTATTAGATTAAATATTAATCTAATGTAACATTAGAACATATTTATAATATCATTTATAATTAATAATTAGTTTGACATAGTGGTTGCTTCTAATTACAAAGCCGTATTTTTCACTATTCATCAAAAAATGAAGATTCTCAAAAATATCACAAATATTCACCCTAAGATAATTTTGACATTTTAAAATAAAAAAAAATATATTATGAAATTATATTTATAAAGGCGTCTAAAATTAATTTTATTAGAATTAAATTAAAATTAGTTTATTTGAGAAAACAATATTTTTAAACATAGAAGGACTTTACCAATAATCATATCTTTTATTATAAATATGTTTTATTTATATAAAAAAATTATAAACATATTTGAAGTTTATTTATTAATATTCATATTACAAATTTTAATGTAAATGTTATAATTATATTATTTAGATATTTAAAATGTTATAAATAAATGTTTCAAAGAAACTCAGTGTTGTGTGCATCGTATAACAACTTTGTCTTTCTTATAGTTAAATCCATGTGTTTATTGCATGTAGCACAATATAATTTGGTATTTTGTGTGAAATTAATTTTTGACTTAGTCTTTTAATATATTTATATATATATAACTATTTCAAATGTCAGGTTGAATTAAAAATAATGAAAAGATAAATTAATTTGGAAAAAAATAATTTTCAAAATCCCGGGATGTGACATTCTACCACAATTAAATTGAATTTGACCCTCAAAATTCATATGGGTTATCAATGGTTTAATTCATTAGTGATTCATTTATGGAAACCCACATCGTAAAAATGGATACTAAAACTTCCCTTAAAAAGTAAAATTTGGGACCATAAAGGTTACCCAAAGTAACACATAACCGTGTTTTCACATAAAAGGACATATGTTCGGAGTGTAGATTGGATATAGAGGAAAACAAAAAATATTTTTTGGGAATTATTAAGGTTATCAATAAAAAAACTGAATCATCTAAGAATAGTTGAGGGCCACAAAGTAATAAATATATGATTTTTCCATAATCAGTTGGTTCAAAAAAAATATTGTATTAGGGAAAAAATTCTATGTATTAATTTAAAAATGTTAAGTAGTTCTTGATAATTTCTATAAAAAAATCATTGATGGGTTTTTCTTTGAAATATTTGTAATAAATCCCTTACCTCATAGAATGAATTTCGGAAAAGTAACTTTGATTCATAAAGCACTAAAATATTCTTTAGATGGATCTTTAGTCCAATAAAATAATAAAAACCAACATGAATTAATCTATAAAAAGTAACACTAATAGTTCATCATAAATATATATTCCTAAAAAATAAATATACATTAACCAGGACATCATGTAGGCTAGTGGTTGGCATGAAACCCTTATCATCCATCAGTCATGGGTTCAAGACCCACAACCATTCTGGAATTGATTGGTTATCACCTCATATATATAATGTCCTTTTTTAAAAACATCCATAATATAATATATACGATGGAAATCTTTAAAATAAGCTTAATCTTATAATTAGAATTTTCACTATGGTTTTAAACACAATCTCAATGAAAAAAAATACTTCCTCTGAATTTTAACATTAATGTTGCATGAACGGTTAACCTTACGACCCTTCAGAAAGTTGAAAATCAAAAACCTTAGAAATAGAGTCATGAATTCAGATTAATATTTATTCCCATATATAACACAAAGTATCACTTCATTTTCATTTTCCAGTCATGTGAATAATATCATCATACATTATCGTAAAACATGGTGACAACATGACGTCCCATAAATCCTTTTGAAAAAATGCAAGCTCCTCATTCCACTGTATATTAGATTTACTCATTAAATCCAAAAATGTTGTAAAATTCATTAGTGGTAGCATAATCCACTTATAAACAGGTCCTTACAATATTCCATGTTAATCAGTACAATTTGATCAACTTATTCATATCTGAAATATCTTTATATAAACAACATTATCTTAACATAAAGAGGTTAAAAGTTACCTTTTATTAGTAAAAATGACATATTTTCATTAAATAACTTCACCAGTCCACAAGGAGAAATCTACATAAAATTGAAAATACTGATTGAAAAACATATGTAGAACAATCCTTCTATTTTCCATCATCCATAACTTTGGAATTGAAATACATATATGCATCGATTACTTCACCCTTAATCCTTTAGCAATGCTACAACATCCTATTAAAAAATACTTTTGTTGCTTCACATTTAATCTGTAGTCTCTTCATCATTAGTAATGTAACCATTACTCACACAAAATTGTAGATTATATTTAAAAACATTCCTCTTGGGACACTAAGATTCATAATCACCATTTTCTACACACTTAAAACACTTAAAATTATATGAGGACTTACTAAGGTCAAAATTCACATCCAATTAATTAACAGAACACTTCATTTTCCCTTATAGTCACTTGATATGTGTCTTTTTCCATAGTAAAAACACCTTTTTATTCCTCTAATACATTCACTTAGGTGATTCTTTCTACATTCTTGAGACAAAAGAAACCAAATATTATTTCTACCATGGCCTCCATTACCCGAACTCTCAGGGAACTCCTTTCTCTTCCTTAGTGATTCCTAGAATTGGTTAAGGTAAACATTTCTAATCATGTTCCATAAAAATTGACTAGGAATGATCACAATGTATTTCACACTAGTGATCATCCCAGTTGACTACTCATCAAAAAATCCTCATTAATATTCTTCATAAATCCAGTTCCTTCCCATTCCCACCATTGACTAATACCAGAACCATAGTTTGAGCTTTAATTATCATAGTAGGAAACCACATAGTAATGAAATTAAGTACTTATAGGATTTCTAAATCTCGACACCATCCATAATCTATGATACCTTGGGTTTATACTCGGTTATTCATTGCTAACATATATCTAAATCATTCATGATCGTTCATGAATAGTTTGTGAATTCCAAAAGAATATCCCTCGGGAGTGTTAAATTAGTTGTGCAGAAAGGCCTGTTGTCGTGTATAATATCACCCTAAGTCAAGATGAAAACATATTATAGGATTTCTTACCCCTAGGTACATCTATTCTAGAGCAATATCCACTTGTAGTATCCATACAATTATGTATTTCTTAGAAAGCACTCAGACTAGCCTTTATAAAAATTTCAGGACATTTTCCCAAATATTGACTCATACTTAAACTTATCCTCAGAGACATACCAAGAAATATTCTTATAAATTATCCTAGGTTTCTCAATAAGTTTTCTCATCCAACTTTACAAATTTTAATTATATATTTTCTCTGATAACAGATATGGTGACCCTCTCTTTACAAACATAGACATTGAATAACTTTTACAGAATACTTAAACATTATAAAAAAGGCACCAAATAGCATTGCTGGTATAGTGCCTTTGGAAACATGGAAACCTAAAAATTGTTATATATGTAAGCTACATCATCTCCCACTAGGTTATTCTTGACTGTCATCCTTATTAGACATATCAAAAATAGTACATATCTTCATAAACTGGGGGAAAGGAAATATATAAGCAATGAGCTCAAATTCCCAGTAAGGGTAAACAAGGGAAACATGTAAGAATATACATGATCATTAGGTTATGATAATTTGATTATGAAAAGAGAAGATCATACCCTACATATCAAATTTCTTATACATGAATCATGACATAAATATTTTCAGTTCATAAGACATGAATTAAAATTAAGTAAATGAAATAATATATGAAAGCATAACTAAGATAAAGAAATGTAATTTTGAAGACAAATAATCATATAATTATTTCCATACTATCATAGAAATCATTTCCAAAACCATATTATCAGACAATGTCCATTACTGAACTGGGTGAACCCCTATTTCTAGCTTGTATTACTGAATTCAGTGAACCCTCATTCTGGCAATGTATTTCTTAACTGGGTGAATTCTCATTCCTGCCTTGTATTACTGAACTAAGTAATCCCTCATTCCAGTCCTCTATTACTAAAAAATGTAAACCCTTGTTCTATCCCAGTATAACTTAACCGAGTAAACCCTTGTTCCAGCCATGTATTAGTGAACTATGTAAACCCTCATTTCATCCCTGTATAACTTATGATATATAATTCTTTACCAAATTAATTGGAGATAGATATAGGTCTCACCCATAACATAATGAAATCATATATACATGTGATACAAGATCATCAATAATCATATAATAACCCATGAAATGAAATGGGTATCATAGACATGTAATAATATTATAACATGTCAAAAGATAAATGTTTCATAAAAATTGGATCACAAACATAACCCAAGAAAAGAAGTGTGTTTAAAAAGAATATAACCCATGAAAGAGAAATTATTTTCATCATGATATTACCCATAAAAGAGAAATTGGTTTCAAAAAGACTATAGAATTAATCATAACTCATTCAGAGATATGGTATGAATAGAACCTTTAGATCATTTTAAATGAAGGAATGAGTAAAATCAATAGATTTAAACTTATATGGATAAATATTTTTAAATATACTCTAAAAATATTTCTTGTAGAAAATATCAATTTTTGTTTTTGAAACGTTTTTTTAATACATAAAACCATTTAGAAATGATTTTCTAAGAAAATAACATGAAAATTTTTAAAGAAGACATGAAATAATTTTAAAAACATTTTTCCTTGAACTCATTTATAATTAGTTAAAAAAACATTTATAAACCATTTTATTTAAAAACACATGAAATATTTTAAGTAATCCTAGAAAATGTTTTGAAACCCGTTTCATTTAGAATACTTTGAAAACATATAAAGAAATCTTGAAACCATTTTGAGAATTATTTTCCTTGAAAACATAAAAAAGAAACATGAAAATGTTTTGAAAACCCTTTCTTTTAATGTATTTCAACAAAATATATTGAAATATTGATAATGTTTTTAAAATCATTTTCTTTGAGAACATAAAAACGTTTTGAAAACCATTTCATTGAAAACACTTTGCAATATTTTAAATAAGGCTTGAAATCATTTTGAAAACAGTTTTTCATGAAAAATTGTAAAATAAGTTCGAAAACATTGTGAAAACAATATTTCATGAAAAAGACTTTTAAAAAACATTTCTTAATGATAAACCTTTAAAGAAAATGCATTGGTATCTTAGTATAAATGAGGTCAGGTAAATCTGTACATGTCGTACGAGGTCGAAATGACATTACTATTTCACGGTAAAAAGGATAAAAAAGTTCTTTAGTTAGAAAGTGACAAGAATATTCCCTTTAATATATTGTTTAAAGGAAAAATGGGTAACAATCTCTTTTATATATTATAGGTTAATGATATAATATTCTTAGAAACCCTTTTTAGAAAACATAAATTTCCAACTGAAGAGAGGGTAAATATATGATTTTTTAAAAACAAATTTTTAACTATACTATATACCAAAGAGTATAAAATGGTACCAAAAAATGAGTATATAATTAAATAATAGAGGATAAGAAAAATAAATAATTTTTTTGAGAGATGGGTCATAATATTTCAGAAATGGAATAATAAACATAAACTAACTCAAAAAAAATGAGATTGTCTCAATAACTCTTATGAAATGGTATCTTGAGATCATGTTATCAATGTACTAGAGGTAAATTAAATTTGACATATAATTTCATGAATATATTTATATTCAATATATGGAATGTAAAATGGAATTATTTTCATCCCGATGAATAATTTAGGTGCATAAAAAAACATGAGTCTCAAAGAAAGAAAATTGAGACAAAATATTTTTCACAATTTGGAAACATTCGAAACATAAACCCCATGAAATAAAAATAATCAAACTGGAATTCAATTGAAAAAAAATTTATGTAATATATACATAATATAAAATAACTCTATGTTTATACACTATATAAAAGGAAAGAGTTTAAATCATAACTTATATCACATAGAAATTAAAAGTGAGATGAAATATCCTTACCTTGTGTCTTGACTCTATCTGCACTCGTACATGCTTCCTGTATAATAAATATTATTTCATTATAAATGTTTTTATAAGAATATTCTTATATATATTACCATATATATTTTGATTATAACCTTATATTACCCTCTTATTAACGATCCTATGTTAAGAATTCTGTTCAGATAATATTCACTTTCTTTTTCACATGTGTCTTAATTTATTATATTGTTGATCGTTATAATTATATCATGATACCAGAATGTATAACATGATGTAAATATAATTTATTTATAGTATAATTATATAATAATAATATATATCATATTGAAGTATGTAATGGAATACACTGTTCATGGATATGGTATGTCGTGCGTACGCATGAATGTTGTTTTCAGTTTTTCTTATCATATTGGAAAAAAGTATGTAAATGAATTATGTATATATATTTGTATATATATAATTATTAAAATATAATTAATATATCATATATATCATATAATATCATTAAACCCATCCTTAATATATTCTATGTCGCGTGTGAATGAATCACATCGCCTTGAGGGGGCGGTAGTCCACACTTGTTCAAACAAGATTATCATCTTAACAAATAATTGAAGGTAAAAGGATGTGGGTTTTAAAAGAAATAAATAATATTAAATAAATAATAAATATAATATATTACATATATATATATATATATTGACCATCATAATGGACACAATGATTGGTGGTAATGGAGAAATGAACAATAATCATTTCATGAGGCAGTAGTTCTCCATACACAGAAACAATATGTTCAACATCCATTACATGGATATGAGTGTAATTTTATGCCAAAAAATTTGAATAAAATTATAATAATATATGAAGGATAATTATTTTTTCACACAAGATGGTAATAAATAGATTATAGGGTTTAGAGAAGGAAAATAAAGGAAATGATCTTGAAAGAAGATGTTACCTCTAAATCGGGTCACTACTTTTGGTTTGGGCCAAATGGTTTCCTTGAGAGGATTTATGAAAAAATGGATGATTAAAATTATAAGGGAGGATTTTTGGGATTATATTTGGTCAGATATTGGCAAAACATAATAGGCTTGAGAAGTGTGAGTAATGGGTATAATCAGTGTCATTTTATAGGGAATGAAAATGAATCACATGGAATTTTTAGAAACAAATTTTGTGTGCACATGTTGTCACCTAAACAAAGTCATAAAAAACCAAATATACTAAAAAATTTAAGGTTCATGGCCTTAATATGGACATAAAATGTGTTTTTTACTTGTTTATAGGTCATTTAGGCGCTTAATGTTAAGGTTTAGTCCCTAATTAAACTTAATTTGGCCTTAATTATTGTGCTTAATTTTAATCACTTTTACTAATAATTTTGGTCAAAAAATTAACATGGTGTTATTAAAATATAAATATTAGAATTAATTAAAAGGTTTATATAGGATTTTTGAAATTACAATCATATTATCTGAAAAATTAATATTAGTGCTAATCCCGCAGACGAGATGAAATAATGGGGTTTTAAAGTTGGAAACAATTAAAAAGTTTGTTAGGATTTTTTATTCATTTTCAATGTGAAGTTGGTCCTAATGAATTAAATTGTATTATTATATGTAATATTTATCTAATGTGAACATAATTTTTTTTTATTTTATCATTTATAATTAATAATTAGTTAGAAAAAGGGAATTTTTTATCTATAAAGCAGTATTTTTCACTATTCATCAAAAAATGATGTTTCTCAAAGAATTACCATAAATTAAACCTAGGATAATATTGATGTTATGAATAAAAAAATTATTTTATAATTTTTTTTAAATGTTCATAAAATTACTTTCATTATAAGGGGATTAAAATCATTTTCATTGAGAAAATAATGTTTTTAAACATAAAAGGTTTTACTAATAATCATATCTTTAATTATGAATATGTTATATACATATAAAACAATTATAAGAATATTGGAAAATTATTTATTAATATTAATAATACTAATTTAAATGGATATGTTACAATTATCTTATTTAAATATTTAAAACAATAAAACGAGATGTTTGATAGAAACTCTACCTTGTGTGAATCGTATACCAACTCAGTATTGCTTGTAAGGAAAGCCTAGTTGGTATTGCGTGTACCGAAAGCCATGTTGGTATTCCGTGTGAAAGAAATTTTTGAATTAGTGTTTTAATATATATATATATATATAACTATTTTTAGTGTAATGTGGACTAAAAAATATTGAAATGTTAAATTAATTTGAAAACAAATAATTCTTAAAATCTCAAGGTGTAACAATTTTGATGTTAAAATAGTAAAAAAGATAACCCAGATTAAGGTTTTAATGATTTTGAATATCTAATTGGTGAACTATAAGAGTTTTATTCATCAATTTAGGAACAACGATAACATTAAATTGGAACTCCTACCTTAGTATCAAGCATTTATCATTTTATGACCTGATATCTTAACATATCATTTCCACTAATTAAGATAAATATGTTTTATTTCATGGTCCACATTAAAATTCAAAAAAAAACCTTGATATTTTTTCAACAATTAAAACACAATCATCGAATTAGTATATATGACTATTACTAACTGAATTAATAAATATGTTAATATATATATATAATTTTATAAAAATTAACTTAATTCATTATTTTTTTTAAGAATATTTTTTTATATTTCATAATTTTTATTATATGAAACTATCTATATTATTGTAAAATGATGATTTAAATAAATATAATATTAATTATTAATGATAGCTTCATTTTATTTATATAAATTATGAATAATAATGACATAAATTTTTATATATTTATTTTCCTATAAAAATAGTTTCTCATTTTATTTAATGATTTTATTTAAATGTAAAAATTAAAAACTGTAGAAAATATTTTCTTAAAACTATATGATTTATTTTAAAATTTTATTGTTAATATTAGTTGAATATTGATTTTTTTTGGTTTTTTCAAAAAATATTAATATTTTGGAGAATAGTGAAAAATTACACTTATATAAATAACAAGAATTTTATGAAATTATTAATGTATAAATTTTATTTCTAAATTAATAAAGAAATTTTTTAAAAGAAACATTTATTTTGTTTAGTGAATTTATAATTTATAAAATGTTTGTTTAAATTTACCAACATGCACTTTACTTTTTAGAATATAAGTTATATTCAAAAAAATAGTTTCTATAAATTAATAATTTAGTATTTTAAAATTAATATTTATCACTTATATAAGTTGAAAATAATAAAAAAAAATTATTTATATTTTGAAAATGATCTTACGATTAATTTTTTGAATATTACTAAAATAACTGACTTTCAAATGCATAGTAGAAAAATACCTATACTCTAACTTTTATGAAATTACTATAGAATAATGTCATTAATGTTTTTGAATACCTTTTTAATATAAAAATATATTTATAATGGAAAATTTATTATTTTAAAATACTATTTTGATATATATAATGCATTCTTGCTGTTTTAAAAATTTAAGTATTGTTTTAATGAAATTTTATTTTGTCTATTTATTTTTACAAAATTTTCACATGGTGTATTTTAAATTATAAATAAATTTTTTATTAATTAATATTTCATTGAATAATAATAACCATTTTACTGGAAATACAATCTATTACATATATATATATATTTTTTGTAAACATAAATATTAAACATGAAATATTTTTTTTATAAATACATGTTTTTAAATGCTATACGTTGTAAAGATAATATTATTTTCCATAAATCATGTAAATATTAGTTTATTAAATGATTATCATATTTATATTAGTAATTTAAAATTATTAAAAAAAATTAGTTTTAATTTTTGAAATAAAAATTAGTTTCCAAGGGTGAATGTGGAGTTATCACAATATGGATAAATTATGGTAAAAGTGGATTAACATTGTTAAAAAGGATAAACATGTATAATTTTTTTTACTATATTTTTGTGGGATTAATAGGATTATATATTTTCCAACACTATTATTTTCCATTTTTTGTGACTTTTTACTTGAACAATGGTGTGCTATTGTTGAGAAATATTGAGATTTTACAAGAGTTCCTTTTTCCTAACTTTTAAAAGGAGGCTACTTATCCCCCATTTATCCACAAATTAAAAAAAATTGGATCAACCAGAAATCATACCTATTCTCCCCTAAACAAAATCTTTATTCCTTTTATGTAGTGGTGTCACCTAAGTACCAAGCTAAGGATTCTGATGTTCTTACCCAAGGGATGACTTCCAAGGGAAAGATAATACTCTCAACCCAACATCTGTAGATCTTTTACTTCTTTTACAACCCTCAGATACCATCTATCCATTATGTTATGATAATTAAAGAATATATAATATGATAAAATTTTATTTTACTAATGTAACATCCATTTTATACTTTTATCTAAAATCATTATCTAAAATCATTCTATATGTTTAATTAAAAAGAAACTACCATTGTAACTTTAACCACTAAAAATGGACTTATCAAGGCACCTTTATAAATTAGGATCTTTTTAGGATAGCAATTATACCTATATAAGTACTTTAATAAAGTAATAATACATTTAATATGCCTCCAAAATTGTGGATACAATGATTTTATTTTATAATAACTTTGACCATGGTTAGTAAACCTAAAGTGTACTATGGAATTAACAAAATAACCCCGAGTGATAGATTTAAGAAAAAGGTATATTAAAAATAATAAAATATGGTAATAAATGGAACATATAAAATTTAATATATGTGGATAATTTTATTGTGTAGATATCTAAATAATGAAACTTAATTATCTAAGATGATATGTGTATGTGCGTAATACTTTTAGACAAAAGCTAAGGATTTTTCATCTCAATTTATCTTTATTGAGACATGTTCAATGTTATGAAGAAATTTATAATTTATATTGTGTATTTATTTCATATAAATTAATTTTTACATAATAAATAATTTCATTCATTGGAATTATAATTCCACATTTTTATTCAAAATTCCAACAAATTGTGTTTTGAAATTTACCAAAGCCGTAATGGTTTCATCTCAAAATATCCTTCATTGAGACCCCTTTTCTTTTATACACCTAATTTATTTAAAGGTGTGTGCATAAATAAAATTATATATTTAATATAAATTAAAATACTTATTCATGGTATTTTAACTTCAATTTTAATATTTCTCTCTTACAAGGAGTATTTATTAGATCGTGTCTGAAGCCATAACTGATCCCCCAAACCAACATCATTTTCTTTTAGTACCACATTCTCTTTAATTTTCTCCCATATCCTTTTCCATATTTTCAATTATATTATTAATATCATATATATATATATATGTTCTATTTAAATATATACTTAGTTTAATTTATCTTTCTTTATTTCGAAAGGTACATTTTTATGTTCCCCATAAAATTTTCTCTTTTATGTAAACCTGATTTAAAGGAACTTCCATATTATTAATTTTATGCCACATATGTCTCCATATATAGTTATTTCTCATAATGTATATTTTATTAAATCCTTCATTAATTTATAATTTTTATGTTAATTTTTTTTAATGGGAAATAAAATGAGTTTTTAATGATCATTTTTTCATTTGAAAAAGAATCACCTAACTGAAACATTTTTATTTTGATTACTTTAAATTTTTATGAATTTTTTATTAAATTTAACCCCATAAATACTATAAATTATTTTCAAAATTAACTTAATTTTTTAGGGGATATATAAGATAAATTGTTTATTTGTGTATTAGGATAACATTATGAAACCCACTTTGATATTCTGGGTAATATATAGCCTATGAATTTTGTGCAGATATCATTCTCTTGTGGAACAGATATGTATTTTCATATTATGACATGAATGGTTGGTATGGTATACCCCTTCAATTAATTAGGTATATTAAATCTCTTAGTAGATTCCAAGTATGGTGCATATGTGGTTAACCAAATCACACTATGATATAATGGTGGCTAGCCTAAACAAACTATGTTATGAAGTTTTTTAGCCTAATAATATGATGATTATGATGGTGGTTAACCAATGTTTTGATGTCTTGGTGGATAGAATTGAAATATTCTTAATTTTACATGTTTTATGATATTTATACATGATTGAAATCACAAAATATTTTGCTTTCTTATCCTTGTGACAAATTTCTATGCTTATGACCATTATCATTATGATAAAATTTTGTGCCAATTGACTATAATGTTATTGTTTAATTCCGTTTTTATTCCCTTAAATGTATTTTTATCTCACCATTTTCTTAATTATTTTCCCTAGGGTACCCTATGTAATTTTATTTGATTTAAGGGAATTAGTATCACTATGTTCATTAGAAAATTAAAATGTTGTTTTTTTTTGTATATATTGATATGTTTATGTATATAATTATCCAAGGTTACTAGAATCCTTGATCATTGTATTGTATTATTGTAAATCTCTGTGATAAAATATGAAACAAAGGGTGTTTAAACCCTCAGTCTCTATATATATACTCTCTCAATAATTTATATAATACTTTTACCCCTTCAATTTTACACAATTATAATCAAAACCCATTGAAAAAAAATAAATCTATGATTCTAGAATTTCACCAATGAATACAATAGGAGATGCTTCTACACATCATTACATGGATTGAATTTTTTTTGAGCCACCTAATGAAAATTAAAATGTGTAAAAAATCATATCGATTTAATCCAAATGGTTCAATATTAATCAAGTAAAATAGATCTATACTAATGGATGAATGATGGATATTGTTATATGAATAAAAAATAAATGGTAAATATTTTACCCATATATCTCTAAACTCTAGAACACATATAGTAATATTTACCCAAGTGTTTCAATGGTCTCTATAGATTAGAAATAAATTTTAGGATAAAATGAACTGTTAAAGAATAACCAAGATCCAAACGCATATTAAAGACCCTTCTAACCCTACAAGGTAAAATATAGTCTTTATTTATAGATTATAAAACATAGAACCTCATGAAAATAAAAAAACTCATTTATATACTACTTTACAAAATCATCAAATGGGCTTGGATCCTTAACTATAATGAAATGGGATGAATAAATTATTTGATATGATATGTACAAGATCAAGGCAGATCCTCCATGAACTTGGGGTAAAATAGTAATGAAATCCACTTAAATAGACTTCCAATTTCACATTGAGATATTTGATTTCTATAGTGTCCGACTAGGAATATGATTCTTGACTTTCACTTACTGAGGCACTAAACTGTGTGATACAAACTTAGCCACTGATCTATTTCTACACATCCACATGAACCAACTTATCAAGGAATGGATCATCATAAATATACGTAGATTTATTTCTAGAGGTATGTTATGAAACTCTTAAAGAAACTCCTAAAACATTACTAATTTGAAAAATATCTTCTCCCAGATAAATAATTTATGTTTATCATTCCTTAAAAAACAATATAGATAATTAAAAAATTATATAACCAAGACAAAACACTGAATAATGATCTCTAATATGTGAATCCTTATCATACTAGAACAAAGAATACAACACCATCGTATGATATGGTAAATATCTACTACTATTTTCTTCCATGTCAAGTTAAATATTTATAATGTCTTATATCACTCTCCATTCATATCTAGACTCATAAGGAAAACCATCGTGAGACATCCCACACAACAAATCAGAAACAAAATTTCCTTTACCCATTGTATTTGGGATCTCAATGTCACAATATTTTAAGAACTCAATCCACCACCAATGAAATATATTAATATAATTATAATAGAAAGTATACCTCAAGATTTTGTGATTATTATTGATTAAAAAACATTAAATAATTAGGTATTTACCTTAAAATATTAAAGAGAATTCCACAGTGTCAATCCTAATATCAAGAGAGAATAATTACAGTCAAGGGGGTGTAATTATTAATACCCATATAAGATATATTCTCACCACTTAATTGTGGAAATTGTTAAGAAAAATAAGAATCATTGTATAAAAAATTATACATGGCTCTTTCATGTAATAAGGAGAAAAACATAATAATGATCAACTTATAATATAAGTACACAAAGGACTCCAAATATATATTTTTATATGGAAAGATCTGTTTCTTCCTATTCATGGCTATCAAAAGATCTATCATATGAGTGAAATCATAATTAATAATCATATTATAGTATTCAAGACCAAGGATTATATAAATCTAAAAAATATTAACAAGATACAGCCATGAAATAATCTTCTCAATATTTGGAGGATAAAAAATTACAATATATAGACACATCAAATTCTTAATAAAATAAACATCACATAATCAACAAATACACATACACAAAATCCCATAGAGATGATATCATCAAACAACCTTCATAACTACACTTATTGATTCAGTATTATCCTTTTATATCATCTAATACATGAGGATAACATTAATGAAAAATATAATGTTTTGTTCCTTGAATTAAATGATTAATTATATAATTAAGGACATTGTAATAGATAGGTAATTAATAATGTAGAATTATATAACCATGAACTTTTAGTTTATATATTTTCTCTTGATGGTAGTCCTTTGTATATCATCATCCTTAACTCTCATATGAAAATATCTAGACCAAAAATTTATCTTCAAATACCAGATATCATACATTAACTTATTAAATATATTTCCTATCATTAAGATAGTTTATCATTCTTCATCATTTCCCAGTTGAACCTATGGTAGTTTATGAACAAACTTATACTAAAATATATATTAATTTATAATAATACTGGTACAACCCAAGGAAACACACTAGTCTAGATGAAACCTTTATACAACATATCTTTAATATTAATATATGACCATCACAACCCAAAATGGTACATCAAGTAAAGGGAAATTGAATTTATAGATACACTAGGTTAAAATACTATTCTGAACATATCATCATGTTGATGGGTAAGTGTCCAAATGTAGTCATGAAAAAAATCCACAAAATGATGCCAACTATAAGAAATACTACTTCTTAAACACCATCCAATTTGGAACCCATATTTTGTAAACCTAGAATAAAATTGATCCATATATTATTCTCCCACTTTAGGCTTTAAATCGTTCTCTAGTAAACCCATCAAGATATATTTCCATATTAAGAAAACAAACATTCTATGTAAATAATTAAAGAGTAAAAAATTATAGAAATTATATAAAAAGAATGATATTATATGGATCTATAAATAATATGTTGAAATATCCCAATGACTATGGTTTCAAAATAATCTGCAAAGATTCCATAAACACACTAAACAATTCAATCTACCCTCCAATTGGCATGTATAATACTAAGGGAACTATACAACAGTATCTCAAAATTCATTTATTGTAAAATAAGTCATGAAAAATGAAGGAGTGTGGTTTTCTATAACTATATAACGTATAATACGTGGTATAACATAAACAAATTGTTCCTCCCATGGTCATAGGGATCCAAGGAGCCAAAAAAATTCAATATTGTAACTAAATGGATTATACCCCTATACCGCACAAACAAAAATGATGAAAACCTATACCAACATGATTATCCCAATTTCACTGAATTTAAGTAACATAAAGAATAATTTGTATGCTCATTAAACCTCTTCTCTAATACTAAATATCTTACTAACCCTACTATAGTCGCTAATATAGACTTAGAGGAATTTTCTATGAAGGTTTGATATGAAATTGAACACCATGACTATTCTAACCTATATTTATTGTAATACACTAGAAATAATAGAATTGATTTCCACCATAATAAAATATAACTGACACAAAACTCCGGATACAATCTGAAGGACAACTAGATCTAGATAAGTTAGAAGAAAAAACCTAGGATCGACTCCTCATTATGAAAATCCATAACTTCCTAGAAAAATGTGAACTTGAATCATCATATTTTCTCCATATTATGATATGATGACTCAACTATCATGATTAAATACCTCATATATGAATCTTCTCAATAACCTTAATCTTTACCCAGACATCAATATATGTTGAAATTTATATTCAGTGACCTAGAACACAGTCACTAGATAAACTACCTTTTCAAAATACAATTCATTTTCCTCTTCATAATGGAATTTATTTGAAGTAAAATAAATAATTTTCTTGAACCAATACCTAATATCTCATTTTCTCAATCTACCAAGTTCATGTGAGAGAAAATTTTTATCCTATAATCCTACAACACCAAAAATATATGCTTTATTAAGAACTACTTAGATAAATCAACCAAGGAAATGAAACACTAGTCTTGGCCACTAAGAAATTGAAACCACCACTAATGAGTTACACGTCTTCGATGAATAAAGAAAAAAACGGATCCAATTCATACATTTTTTTAATAGATCAGTATAAAAAAAACATGACCTTCTTGAGGTACTGTTATATCTCTAGATCATAGATATTACATTAGTATATTACTATGATATGACATTGAAACAAAAAAAGTCCTTTAATACTCCTCCCACATGTCATATCTATTATATTTAACAAGGAACCACCTAACCCTTTAAATAATAAAATCACATTGTAACACTTAATTAAAATCATTTTATTTTCACTTCAATAATATTAATTCAATTATATATGAAAAATGATTGATTATTATTCCATGTAGATGGTTTCTACTTCACAATATACATTATCATGTATAGTATGTTTAGTAACATATGTTCATTGTGTGAGATCATAGGTAGACATAAACTAATATTTCCTAGGAAATTTGGTTTTCTATGTCACATAGTACATTTAATTAAATGTTTTTACCTACCCAACATTGGCAGACCACATTAGTGAAAAATTACTGCACTATCATATCCCTCAACCATGATATAGATAAAAATATATCATGACCTTCCTCCACTACAACCCCCTTGGTCTAGTAGTGAATGTGACAGTTACCCCAAAATCCCACCTCTAATAATACATTGGAATGAAACTCTAATCAATGGTTTAAAAACACACACACATATATATATATATATATATGAGTCATTTCCTTTATAAATATGAGGAAAATAATTAAAAAACCCAATCTACATCATATTATATAAAATAAAAATCTAATGCATAGTGAATGTGAATTTTATAGATAGAAAAGTGTTATAAGAATAAAATACAAGAATACAAATGAAATTATGCAGATACATATCAAGATCACAATTATATAATAAGTTCACATGATTCTGTAGACCAACTCTCCAAAATAAAGAGCTACATATATGTACTACACATACTCAAATTAATTCCAAATTTAAATGTATTGATATTAAAATACATTAAAAAAACTAAAAATTGTTATAGAAACTATTAAATTGTTATTTATACTTTAGGTTTATAGGATTAAAAAATTAGGAAAAAACAATAACATAAAAATACCATATTATTTGTATCAATTAGACATTTTTTCATTATGTATTAAATAACCAATTCCCTAAATAGTCTTTAACAAATTCAATAAACTATTTCACACATTATATCATTAAAAAATGTCATTTTAATGGCTTTTATTCATGACCTATGGTTATGGAAGCATAAGAAATGGATGAGCTCAATCTTCTTGTAAGGGAAACATGTAAAGGAAAGAATAAGGGAATGTACATAGAATAAATATTATGGAATAACTAGGTAAACAACATGGATCCCTAATTAACATAAAATTAAGTGTATATTATATCCATAAAAATAAATTAAAATATGGATTTAAATAATATTGATCTTATACTGATGTAATACATAATTTTAGACATCAAAATTTTGTTTACAAAGGCCTTTTCATATGAATATTTACTTATTGTTGAGACCATAGTCAAACTATTTGAGGAATCAATTCTTGAATAAAACATGTCTATAAATACAATGAGGACTATATAATATCGGTACATTATCAATCTATTTTAGTAGTCAGTAATCAACATGAATGAAAATAATTTTCCCAATTTCAATAATAGGGATTAGATGATCACAACTCATTTATAAGAAGAATGTTGATTAATAAACTATACACAATCAACTTTTCAATAAATATCCATATTTGTATAAAAACATATAAAATTCAATAAATTTCCATATACTAATAGAATAATAATATTTCTAGGTGAATATCATAAAATAATTATTATTTAAATGTATTATGTTCACAACTTATATATAAATAAGTATATGCCAAATAAAATACATTCATTTTATTATCATAATACATCCAATGAAATAAGTTGAATGGTTTCAAAAGAACTTATCCTAATAAGTGAGATATATTATTCCAAGGGTATATATTGTATGAATATAATTTCAAAGAAAATAATAATTGAATAAAAAATAATATTTTCAAAGGACATAATGTGCTCACATAAATAAAATATGTTTATAAAAATAATCATTACTCAATGAATTAATTTTGATTAAGCACAAATATTCCACTTGAATATGGTATTTTGAATTAGTTAGTCAATAACATGAAATAATAATATAATAATAATAAAATATCAATTGTTAGTAAATACACCATACAAAGAAAACATGGTGTAAAATATATATTATGTCTCAAAGAACCAAATTGAGACTATGAAAATCCTTACAACATTAGAAAAAATTAAAATAAAAACCCATGAAAGGGTGGATGTGTAATTTAAAAAGTAATTTCATTATTAAAATATAATTCATGTTATTATAACATAAATATTTATTATATAAACAAAACCAATATTTTATTTGAACAATACCTAACATGTCTCAAAGATCGAAATTTATAATATAGCAATTACATATTTTACTTAATTCTATGAACCTACTTCAATATCCTATATAAAAAACATAGGTATCTTAAGTATTAAATTTAGATACTTACTCATGATAATTTTCATTTATACTCTTATTAATTTCTCTTTGTCTATATTAACTATATAGATTTTTCATTGTGAATGTTTGTTGTCTTGATTGTTTGTACTAGTTTTAAAATAGCCTTGTACATGATCATTCACCTTTAAATTTCATCCTTAATAGAACATTAACGATACTATAATAAATTATTTATTATGAAATATTATGTTCCAAAATATATTCATGATTGACTTTTTCTTTATCATTGGTGATGAACTTGATAATAAGCATGTTCTAGGGATTATAGATGATCAAATTGTGTTTTCATTATTAATTAATTAAATACTTATATAACATATCCATAGTCAGAAAAAATATTTATTTAAACAATTATATCATATTTTACCAGTATGTAAATTCTTATATCCATTCATTAAAAAAATTCGTAGTATTTCTATATTAGAATATTAAACTAACATAAAAATGAAAATACCTCGATTTAATGAATTATTATGAGGTGGTTTTTCTGTAATATCATTATAGTAAAATAGAATACTATTTTTAGTACTTATTAGAGTGATATATGATAATTTTAAGAACATATAAGTAGTAATGTCTATGAAAAAATAACAAAATATGAATAAAAGTATATCCTCTTAGTATAATTATTTTAAAAGATTAAATTAATGATGATCTTTTTTTGATCATATCATTAATAAATTCATAAATATATCATAGTATAAACTTAATGATATAAAACCATAAATTTTATAATTTAATATCATTCTTATATCTAATTTTTTAGGTTTGTGTATGAAAAAAATGTTGGGTTCTGGAGTCGGTAGTCTTCACAACAAACAAATAACAGTTTTTTTCGTAATAGTTTTGAAATATAAATAAAAAATGATAATAAAAATAATATAGTTACATTATAGTATATAAATGATACCAATTTAATTATATTATAGTTTCTAGGATAAATTTTAATGAATAAAATGAAAATGAAAAATTATATCGTTGATAATACTCTTATTAGAGACCTGAATTTTTCGTGGAAGTGTCCTTGGGAATGAGGGACTTATGAAAATCAATGGTGAATAAAATATTTTAAATGTGGGATAGGGTTCAAGGGATAGAAAAATGGAATATTAAATAGGAACTATTTGAAGGACATGTGAGTCATGATGTTATAGAAGTTTTAAATTTTTATTAGTGAAGAGAAGGGTTGTTTTTGAAACACCCATTGAATTTCAATAATTCAATTTCACTATTTTGTGGTCAAGGGATTAAAAAATTAGAAAAATTGGGATCATGAATGGTTATGAAAAACCACAACCCTCCATTTTTAAACATGTTTCGACACATTTTTTACTTCCCCCTTAGTAAAATACATTTTACATTTTTTCTTTTTACTAGGATAAAAAATTTGTAACCTTAGTAATTAATTTTAATGAATAAATTAAAACTATCCATATTACACAATTTTAAAATTTTGATGTAAAATTTGAAAACCATTTTATTAATTGAAATGTTAATTTTGTTGTAAAAACACTTAAACATGTAAATACATTTTTTTAAAATAACATTATTAAAGTTTTACCTTTATAAATGAAAAATTTGTCATGGTTATTAATATTTCATCCATAAAATGATTTATTTTGAATTTTATAAAAGGTAGGAGGCTTCATAATAATGATAAAGCTTAACCTCAATTAAAAAATAATTTATTTAATGATAGTACTAAAAAATTACATTAAAGTAGCATTTTTTTGCTCTTCTAAAAATGTTTGGCATAAATTTTATATGTAAAAACCATATTTTAAAATAAATAATGTTATTACTTAAATACATATTATATTATTTTATTATTTTTAAATAATCCATTTTATTCTTATATTGTTCAATAATCATTGAAATTATAATTTTCATAAATATAATTTTTTTCAACTAACAACTGGCCTTTTTAAAAAAAATATACAAAATACATACTATGTTAACATTGTTATCCTAAATTCATATATTATGTTCATCTAATATAATTTATAATTACAAAAATTATAAATTTACTATTTTGGAAAAAAATAATATATAATGAAAATATATTCTTATTAGAGAATGAAATTTCTATATATTAACTATTATTATTACTATTATTATTAGTTAATATAATTTATATAAAAATAAATGTTAAAAAATTATTAATATAAAATATAATTAATAATTAATTATATGTTTCTTGAAATATTAATTCATAACACATAAAATAATTTGTTTTTGAAATTTATTTCTAAAATAATAAATTATCTTATTATCAATTTTAGGTAAAGTAGTTTAATATTATTAATATTGAAATTGGAAACTATTTTACTTATACATATAATTCGTAATGTGATTACTCATATTCATTCCTATTAAATCAATTGATAGGTTAGAACCATCATACTTAATATATATTTTTTTATGGAAATATATCATGGTTTCACTATTGTTTGGTGTCATGTGTAGACAAAGCTATAAAAAATATTGACTTATTAGATGAAAATGATATATTTGATTTTGGGGGTGCTATATTCTATCCCCCATAACTAAATTAAATCCCCACAAATTTTACTTCTAAGATCATAGTATTTCTATAGAGGGAACATAAATTACCATACACAATTAGATGTTCTTTAGCTTATTTATGGTGTACAATGTTATTTATCTATATGATAAATTATTATACGTTCTTTATAATTTTATCTGAATAATTCCTAATTTAACATGGAATTATATTAAGGAATATAGATCAATATCTATAAGTAATAACTTCCAAAAAACACCGTAAAAAGAAATTATATGATATTCATACCACTAATGGTTTTCATTTATTAATCATTATTAAGTAGTTGGTGAATACATGCATGGTATAAGTCATAATGAAATCTTTATTTAATGTTAAATATCAGATTAATTTTTAGTACAAATATACGCCATTCCTTATTTTCATGGTTTTTAATTACTATCACCCTCATTTTCCGTTGGTTTTAAATATTTACTCCAATAATTCCCAAATATCATGTAATTAAAGCATCTTATTTTTTGTAACTTATCTTTTTCTCTCAAACTTGTGCATCTTATGACTTTCATTTCCAAAATTATAGTATTTTCCCATCCCTCTAATGAAAATTACCACATGTTTCTTCCCACATTTTTGACCTATGGGAATTTGAAACCTTTTTTATTCTTGATCTTCATAAAATAACCCTTTAAGGGATTATATATTTCTAATCATTGGGGTATTTGGGTCTTCTACTTTGTTCACATAGTTTATCAAATTTCACGATTTCCTTTTTGGAATAATCAAATGGATTCTCACTCCAGAACCCATTATGATGGGTTTCTTTTCAAGGTAATATCCATATTTCCCATCACACCCATGGTTTCTTCTCATTTTAGCCATTACATAGACAAGAATACATAACATGAGTGTCCATTGTTAAAGGATAATTATCATAAATAACCAGATGAAAATTTATCCTCCATACCTCTGCCTTTAAACCACTCTCATGTTATCTTATAGTTCTTACAAATGAGTTTTTTTAAGCATGGTTCAACATATATGATTATTAGTTTAACATATATCATTATTGGTTCAACCTATGTTAAATTGAGTTGGGTTGTCACATACGTATTTACATAATTCTTAAAATTGAGATACCAAATTACAATAAATATTTATAAATTATTATAAACCAAACAATAATTGAAAGTTATCTTCAAAAAATCCAATTTATCCTTCCTCAAACAATATTAATCATTATTATAATCATATTCACAACTATATACATACGCAAGTCATATAATCTCAACAGCAAACATTTTCTCAAACCTGTTTTAATATTCAAGGTATAAAACCACAACGAGATTATATATTCCTCAAGAAATTGACTATATATTTAACCCTAAAGTGATACTAAACACTAGATAATAAGGCCACATACTAGTCACTATATATCATGATCCTGGAAAATTAGATGAAATTTTCAAAAAATATCATCAATCAATCCCAAGGTTACCGATTACCATATAAATTTCTTCTTCAAAATCAAACCACTGTTCATTATTTCAACATCAGCTGTATATTGATTTTAATAGTTGTTCATACCTCAATCATGTGTTATCCAATAGTTATCCCAAAAATATATAGTTTTCATGCAATGAAATTTTAAGGATATTAATAACAATTACTATATGATTCAATACCTTTAAATTAAAAATTCAATATAAAATTACATCAATGATTCCCATAATCCTTAATAACACTTAGAATAAATGAAAATATTACTAATAAATATTAATCACTAATGATGGCTTCCAAATTTATTGATAAGTAATTTCTATAAATATAACATCCTCATTACGATTGGTAACACTATAGAAATAACGTTTTTCATCATAGAAGATATATACTATGATTCTAAACCATTAAATATGCTCCTTTATTCAGTCATAAGACATAGTGGTTTCTAGATATATATATCATTCACATCATCATATTTGTGACATGTTTCACCCAAATTATAAAACAAGAATTGTCAAGATATTATTCAAAATTTGAATATGAAAACTTCCATCTGAATATATATTCCGTTATGATAGCTTTTTATTTAATATATGATGCTCTTGGATTAACCTATTAATCTGTTGTTCAGTCCATGGTTATCTAAGATTATTTTTTCATTAGGTTCTTTAATTAATTAGTGAAAATTATTTTTAAATCCTCAATAATAGATGATAAATAGGATGTGATAAACTAAATAATATGACCCATGATTGTCTCATCAGGTGTGTAGTCTTAGGCCCACTCATCGTGCTTTAAAGTGATGATTGTGTTAATTCTCTACTAACCCTTTCATGGTGATTACCCCTTGGTAAATTATTTACCAAGTTGCATCCATATTATCGTATCTAGAACTATATTTTGTTATAGTAAAACAACATAATATTTAATTTACTAAAACAATAGAATGTTATCAACTAGTTATAATTATTCCTATGGTTTTTATATAAAGTCATGTATCCTAGTACCCATACAAATGTGTAATATTGCATTAAAATTATATTATATAATATTCAAAAGGGTAATATAGACCATTTTAAGTGTTACTAATGTTAACTTATCAACCATTAAATTATACACAATAAATATTTAATCTCCAAAGTTATCTAAACCATCTATTGGATGTGAGTTGGATGCCCTGGACCCACACTTCTGATTCTGGTGTAATAAACATGTACTTTACATACTCATATTAATACTAGAGGTAAAGTGCATGATATAACAGTCTTTAATTGAAAAATAAATTTGAATATCTAATATCCTTCATTTAAATGTTTCATATCATGATTATATATTTATAGAAGTAAGGAAAACAATAACTAGAAAAGACCATGTTTTCTTGTATAAAATAGTCATTTTTTCACATTATATATGGAACTATGTAATTTATAGTGAGTATTAAACATATCCAATGAATTATTTTACACATTATATAAATCAAAATATGTCATTTGTACTAATTTTCATTATAATAAATAGTGATGGAATCATAATAAAAGGATGATCTACAATTCTATGTAAGGTAAGCATATAACTAAAACAAACATTGCATGAACAGTACATAAATTTTATAGTGGGAATAGGTAATAAAAATGAATCTATAATCAACCTGAAAACATGAGAATTATATTTCCATTCTAATAAAAGAAAACAATGATATCAATAATACTAATCTCATATTAATGGAATGCATAATGATGGATATCAAAAACATATTGTTGACACCTTATGCCTAGACACTTTACATGTTGTCGAGATCCTAGTGAAGACATCTTACTGAATTGGGTAGGAATACAGAAAATAGAAAAAAAAATCCTCATGAGGCTAATCGATTCATCAAAGAGATATATAATTCCAAGACACATGGATCATTTTATTATTTTTAATATATTCACTATATTAGTCAATATGACTTCTCATACCATTCTCAAAAAATCAATTATGAAATAAATCATAGATATCAATATAATAGGTAATAATGAATACAGATACATGAGAAACCTATATTAGTAACCAATAATCATTAATAATTTCAATAATTTTACTCATTCCAATAAAATGAATAACTCGATCATAACCCATCTAGAGGAAGAAGGTGGAAGGATAAACCAAATGTAGTTAACTTTCCAATAATCATCTATAGTAGAATAAAAATATATAGAATGCTAATACTTTTCCACTTGTCAGTAGAATAAAAATATTTCTAAGTTAAAATCATCCAATATTAATTATGTAAAAACATTATGTTTACACCATATAGGGAAATTGTTATATGAATGAGTCAATACTTGAATAATGTGATCATAATCCATTCATGGAAAAAAATGGATGTAATCAAAAGAATATATCCTAGTAAGTGAGAAATATTTTTCAATGTTTTTATGATTTCAGAATGTGTATACCTTGAAATAAATCAGATAACACCACATAATATTCTTAATGGAAAGAATTTACCGAACACAAATGACATAAGTTCAAGATAACAATCATAAATCAATGAATGATAGTTTAGTTACAAAAACTCAATACTATTGGGGAAAAAATAAATCAATTGATACTTGATTATTGGAATAAGAATTCGATATAAAATAAAATAAAATAAAAAAGTGTAATAATAATATATCTATGTGTATTCAGTATATTATACTATAAAATAATGGTGTGTAAAATGTATTACGTCTCAAAGAATAAGAATTGAAACCATGAAACCATTAAAACATTAGAATACTTTTGAATCAAAAAAACATAAAAGAGATGGGTTGTAATTATAATTAAAATACCATGAATAAAACATAATTATATATATGATATATCAAATAGGTATTTTTAACACCAAAAAATTAAATTAATTCCGTAAATTACAAACATGTTTCAATGATAAGAATTTGATTTGAAATACATACGTATTTTTCTAACCTCCACAAACATACATTAAACACATGCATCAAAAAATAGCTACATTAATAAATTAACAAATATCCTTAATCAAATTTTTTATTTATACTCAAAGAAATATTCATTTTCTACATTAATTCATCCAATTTTCCACATCAAGTGTATATAGTTTTGATCATTTATACATGTTTCCTAATTTCAGTATTCATGTTCATTCACTGTTAAATTTCATTCATTAAATTTTTTTAAAAGATAATATTAGGGATGATTTATAATTTTTTGTAATGTTTCAAACATCATTCCTGAGTGTCTATTTCATTATCCTAAAATATGAAATCGATAAGAATCATGTTTCAGTTATTCTTAAGGATTAAAGTGTGTTTTTTAATTAGTGAATTATATATTTATATAAAATATAAATAACAGAAAACCCATTATTTAAAAATAAATATAATATTTTACCATAATGTATTTCCCTATATTGATTCATGACATAAATTTATATTATTGTTCAATTAGGTGGTTAATCACCCAACCATGAACATACCCAGATTTAATAATTGTTTATGAGGTAGTTATCTTGTAAAATATCTATAATATAAGAATAAAGATATTATTAGTTTTTATTTCATGATATACCTTTTGACTCTCATAATCACACCTGACGTACTTTTCCCTGGAAGGGCACATGTCGTGAGAGATAAAATGATCATTATGAATAAGGATAAATTTTAATGATATTTGGGATGTGTGAATTGTTTTTGAAAATTGGAGGACTATTTTTATTATTAGTATTATTATTATTATGTGTTTCTTTATGCCAATAAAGATCATAAATAAAATTAAATAAAAATGGAATATTCCATTTTATTTGAGGAGAGTCATATCAAATCAAGGATATGCATCACTTCACATCATCATCTTCAAACTCATGGTTCTAGGGTTTTAGTTTTCCATATTTTTCCAATAATAGATATCACACATAATATACAATGTATTATATATCTTACAATGGAACTCCACATGCCCAGACTACAATATTGATTTCCTTTCTAAGATGATCGAACCATGTTCCAGACCATCTCATCCGCTATGGTTGATCTTGAGGGGATCATGAATAACCCTAACATTGTTTGTGTATCACATTTAGGGAACTATATTCATATGATATAATTACCATGCACTCCTTGTGATTACCTCTTTTCTTCACACACCCAAAAAAAATTAACTCTCATAAGAAGTCTCATATTTTCACTCGACGTGTGTTTATTGCTCCCTTATTGGAGATGGAGATACATGATATTATAGTTCTTTCAGGATATCATCACTATGAACTATAGAATCTCAATATTAGGATTCAATTAATTGTTTTCCTGGGATCTATGTAAGTTGGTGTGATGAGTGGTTGAACAGATTTAGCAGGTATGCCACATTTATCTGATGCATGAAGGTAGGACGAGACTACATCTATAAATAATGAAATGATGTCAATATTTTATGAATTCTACTAGTCCAAAAAGAATATCTATCACTATCCTAAAAAGAACATGTATATAAAGACTACACAAGATATATAAGAAATATAATATGTGATAAATCCACTGTAATACCATTATCGTGAAGAGGTAATATCCAATGATCTCCCTTTTCATAAGAATTCCTGCGAAAGGTTGAGGCATCAATTAACCAGTTGAAACTTTGAGGCCACTCATGCGAAAGGATATTGGCCCTGCATGACTTCTCATTTAAAAGATAGTGACACTGAATGACCCATCATCAGATATGATGTGATACCTCCAGGGGTTCAATATTGTGCATAGAAAAAAATTCATGAATCCTGAATAAACATGGTCATGTGAACTTGGTTTCTTGTTCATATGATGGGATTACCATCGCATATAAGGAAATCAAATTTATGCATACCTGATTTTGTAAAGTATTATAAACACCAACTCAACGTTTATCTATGATCAGGTCTTAAATAATTTTTGTGATATACCAAAAAAATATGAGCATGAAATAACATCCAAGACTTGTTACACCATGATGATCCAATTGAGGTCTATACTACACACATGTAATAGTAATGTGTACATGAGAAGGTCCATGTCATTATTGATACCCCCATGTGAATAAAATAAATATTTCATGTGCATATGATTATATTAATTGTGATAATTCATTCCATTTCCCAATTTACAAAATTTCATGAGGATTTGGATGTTGTGGGATTCCCTGTTGAGAAACTTCAAACACACAACACATTCAGGTGGCCTGCGTTATTTGACATTCATGTGGTGACTTAAAATAGTTTCCATACACCCTTAGGGATGCATCCATGAAATAAAAACCACCCTATTCAGCCATAAATGCATGAAATATAAAAGGTGAGCAAAGAGATTACCCCTCACAATATCCCCACTCCATTGTAAGATCCATCAAAGAACATGTGTTTCATTAATGTCAAGAAAAAAAATTTTCCTAGATAAAGTCTTCATGATTTTGTGAGGACTAACACAGATCGTTGGCTTACCAAAGGAAAACATGACGATTGACCAAGGAAAGTGTCACGACCAGACCCTACTCGGGCTCGAGCCGCAACTACCACAAGCCTGCCTCCATAGGCCAGGGGTTGGAGACCAGCACTAAAGGCACAATAACTTGGGGAGGCCTTTTCCTATGTACCTGTACACACACATGCAGCACACTCAATGAAAAAGATCAGAGTAAAAATAAAAGAAAAGGGAAAATGCTCTAAATAACCATAAGAGTGCATCGACTCTAAATAGTACAAGTAAAGTGCAAGAAAGGAAAACGGGGAAAACACGTGCCCAACCAGAAAAGGTGCAAGACCCAGCAACAGGTAAACAAAAAGAAATAGTTGGCGGGTCACCCACATGGAACCCGGCTACGACCACCACACGCGGTCCAAGCTCCTGAACTCCTAAGCTCTTCTGAAGTCACGACCAACCTGTCCGTCGTCTGGAAGGGCACACCAAGTGCGGGCAAATCCCAAGTAGGGGTGAGTATAAAAGTACTCAGTAGGATACCCTGAAGGCTCGAGAGAGAAACAATGGAGGTACCGAAGGGTGAGCAGTAGAGAAAACAGGAAATGTAAAGGAGTTCAACCAAAAGTGCAGTAAAGAGTACAGCTCAACCCAACAAGAGGTGGGAAGTAGACTCGTCCAAACGCAAGGAGCTGGAAACGGTGAGAAGATGAACTCCTCGTCAAGCCTTTTCTACCTATATTAGGAGAGTAGACTCGTCCAACCACGAGAATATAGACACAGAAATCACGTGGCATAACCCGCGCGTCTTCACCTTTCCTGGGGGGAGAGTAACCAAACCCAAGAAGTGGGTACTCGAACAAGGTATATAAAAATACATAAGCTCAATCAAGAAGCCCGAACAAGGTCATAAGGGGATCTCTATCCCGTAGCTCAGCCCAAGAAAACTGGGTATCCAATTGTCCCAATAGTAACACCATCGATGCCCAGCATCCCGCACGTCTGCCCCGAACTACAAGTCAAGGGCTCAATCACCACACCTCGACACTATCCACTTTGTGCGGCACTGACTCGCCCGCACGGTTTTGGTTCGCGTCACAAGGACGCATCTCAGTGGGGAAAACACCCCTCGTACTTGATATTTTTGGGGGAACATCAAACCACAACTCATCAATGCCCTGTAGTCGAGAGGTCTCCTCAAAGCCAAGATCATTCCAACACTGACCCGTACAACCAAGGGTCCCGCTCCAATAATCAAGGAGGAATTCCATAGACAAGCCTAGTAAATAGGACTGAGTCTAGAATGCCAACAGGTGTCCCACTTCCTAGCCCTGCGGGAGGGTAATTCATAATATGATATCGGGTGACCCACTGCCTAGACCTGCTGGAGGCTAAACCATAATACATCATCAGGCGACCCACTTCCAAGCCCTGCTAGAGGGTAAACCTGGAATAAATCTTCAGGCGACCCACTGCCCGGCCTTGCTGTAGGGTAGACCTAGGAGAAGTCGACGGGTGACCCACTACCCAGCCATGCTAGAGGGTTAACCCGGAATAAGATGATGAGTGACCCACTGCCCAGCCTTGTTGGAGGGTAGACCCTCAAGAGTCATCGAGTGATCAACTGCCCAGTCTCTTCTAGTGGGTAAAACCTGAACAAGTTGACAGGCGACCCACTGCCCAGCCCTACTAGAGGGTAGACCTGAAACAAGATGACAGGCGACCCACTGCCCAGCCCTGCTGGAGGGTAGACCCCCAAGAGTCATCGGGTGACCCACTGCCTAGTCTCTACTAGAGAGTAAACCCTGAGAAGTCAATGAGTAACCCACTGCACAGTCCCGTTGGAGGGTAAACCCAGAACTTCTCTGGCCATCTCTACTGGATGGTACAACATTATTCAACCGAACACAGAGTGGGTATCGCGCAACCATCTGACTCCAGAACAAGACCAGGGGAAACCACTCAATCCTGCTAATCTCAACCATCAAGCACAAATCCGGGGGAAAGGCTCAACCCCTATAGTCAACAAACAAGAACCGAGAGACACTCTACGTCGCGAGAGGTCAAAGGTATGCAAAGAAAAACACGAAACGTACATGGGGCCCACTAAAAGTGTGTCCCCAAGTCAATCCCCAACCATGCACACAAACAGACT
This sequence comes from Viscum album, assembly GCA_963277665.1. Taxonomy (NCBI): domain Eukaryota; kingdom Viridiplantae; phylum Streptophyta; class Magnoliopsida; order Santalales; family Viscaceae; genus Viscum; species Viscum album. The sequence continues at coordinate 1,359,501,700 of OY728152.1, read as the reverse complement.
CAGTTACAAACCACACATACCTCCATGCGCTCCTGTATACTCCCAGAGTGTACCTCATTTTCAGCCCAAGGGCTATCGTGCACATGACACCCAATGTCTACGCGAAGGCGTGACGTAACATCTCCAACTTGCTGCCTCAACGACTAGGGAACAACAAACCAAATCTATTCAATCATTACTTCACTCACACGGGAGTGCATGTGATCACACGCCAAGGGTCTGCTACAAACACAGTAGAAGAACCTCCCCCGGGGCACCTTCACATTTCCACATTTAATATGATCATGTATGAGGCTCCGCACAACCAAACGGATCGTACAATTGTAATCCATGTGAAAAAACATGTGACATAGACTACATACTCGCCTCAAACAGATATCCGACGGAAAGGTCTCCAACACCGCCTCACGCCCGAACGACATCCCGTGATCCCAAGCCTCGTCCCCAAAAATAGTCGGGCGCATCACCCCATTGCGATCCCCTCGAGAAAACACGTCAAAAGCACTACTCACATGAGTGCAACATATATCTAGAGAAAGAGGTGCATTTTGGCGCACCGCACACGAGCGGTTCTACGTGGGACCTGCTTCTCGATCCTGAAACACAATGAACAGATCGCACCGTCGTGATCCTCTCGAAATATCACACAAGATTCACTATTCACTTGTCCAATACGGTTGGCTGGTGATAGAGATGGAAAAATCACTGTAAATGCCCAAACGACCCTCATGGGGCCCACAGCATCATGCCGAATTAGGGCGGGCGTATTGCACCATTGCAATCCCCTTGGAAAAACGTCCAAAAACGACTGCTCGCACGCCCCGAACGGACGTCTGATGAAATAGTAGTGAAACGCTACACGCAGCTCGAAAGACGGGCCATGGGGTCCGCACCTCAACTTCAAAATCAATGCCCAAAACCGCCCTGGAATGCTCCACCTCGGTTCCAGGGTTCCAACGCCACTGACGGTGCCTCAAACGGATGTCGGACGTGTCCTCGCCGTCCAAAACAATATCCCCGGAAAAACGTCAAATCACATAAAGATGTGTCGTGCCTCCACGGCCCCTCGTTTTGGGAATTAAAAAATTTCCAAAACAATCTCAAAACATTCCCCTCGACGCGAGGTCTGTGCTGCTGTAGGCGGCAAGCGAAACGGAAGCCCGTAACGAAAGTTACGGGCGTCGGAAAACTGAGGGGCAAAGCCCCTTGGGCTGGACCGGCCTGGACCGGCCGGTCCGCCCGACCTGGGCCAGCCCGGCTTGAAGTGCCTGGCCCACAGTTTGGCCGCATGGGCCGGGGGTGGACTCGGTCTACCGGGAGGCCGACCGGATGAAGCCGGTCTCCGTGCGATGACCCGCATGACGCGAGTCGTGTCTCCTCCGCGGGGTCGCGCGCCGCGACCCCTGTTCTCCGTCCCGCTCCGGTGAGCACCGCCTCGCGTCGACGCCCAGAAAACCTACCAGCGCCGCATGCCCCCAGCCTCGGATGGCCACTCCACCGAACAACCGTGCTTCCATCCGAGTGCCCCGATGCCGCGCCAAGCACCTCCGCCACTGCGCCAAGTGCCTCCGCCATCGCGCCATCCGCTTGAGCCGCCTAGAAGATCCGCAAACTTCGACGATCAACCCCGTCCTCCTCCGAACTCGGATTTCAATTATGAAAGATGCGTTGGAAAGATAAAAATGTATACTACACGTATATGTTATTTTTCGAAGATTTAACATCAAATAAACAAATAAAATTTTATTCAAAGGTTGGTTCAGAAATGAAAATGCAACAAAAACCACCTACCACTTGGGTGTTGCCCGGAGCTTCACGGATGATCCGCCGCCGCACCGTCGCCTTTCCAGACCTACCTCACCGGAGTGTAGGAGGAGAGGGAGCTTGAGGGTTTCGCCAGGGGGTGTAATGGGAGGAGGGGGGGTGATTAAGGGTTTAAATAAGAACATTAATTTAATTTTAATTAATTAAAACCCCCCAAATTTAACCCGCGTCTGAAACATCCGATAGGGTCGAGGTTAAGCTTCCCCTAGGTTAAACACCACATCCTGACCAAAATAGTGGTCTCGTAATTTTAATCTGAGACCCCATTCAAAAGTTATTAAACTTAGTGCCCGAGGCCACCAAATTACAAAAACGCCCCTGGGGCCATTTTTAACTGACGGGTCGCACCCGCAAAACTTACACCCCTCCTTGGGTAAAAGGAACATTACGGACTCAACGGTAACCTAGGTTTCCCAATCTGAGCTACCATTTAAGAGATACTTGAGTTTCACCATTAAACGAATGAATTAAATAATTAATTTATCAGTTTAACGTTACGAAAGCGAGAGAGGGGTCCAAACATCCCGCAATGATAGGTTTTATGTCGTTCCTAGGGTAAAAACCCCATTCTGGACCCATCTGTACACTCGGATCTCTGATCTGGATCACCGTTTAGGAGTTATCCCATTTATTTAGCGTTTCCATTGTGAATGCACTGAAAATTTAATTCCCGCCACACCGGGGCTCGGAATCGCACGCATTCTGAAGGTGCTACTCTGGAATGACATCAATAATATTCCAAAGTATTTAGTAGAAAAAACCGGGTTCTTACATAATTCCCTCCTTCAAAATATTTGTCCTCGAAAAGCAAAACCAGGGAACATCTCAGGGTACTAAGCCCACACCTGGCTCTCCCGTACCCAGAAGAACTCTTGCACAGCTCTGCGCCACCGCACACAGACCAAAGGATTGATCTATTAACGCGAGGTCTGCCCTCGCCAATGACGTGCATAGGAGCACGAACACATCTCTTCAGGTAAGCCACGTGGGATACGTCGTGCACCCACACCCAACCTTGGGGTTAGGGCAGGGCTATAGGGAACATCTCCATCCCTTTGCAAGGTCTGAAACAGCCCGAAGTCTCTCGGGGGTGGCTCACCTCCCCGACCGAACACCTACGTCGCACTCCGTGACTGGAATCACCACCCGCACCTAGAACAAGGTTCGGTGATTCCCTCCTTCAGAATATTCATACGATGAAACACCCAAGGATATCTGGTCACACTGGGTTTCACAGTTGATGTCCCATGACCAAGACTCTCTTACACACTTGGGGAGCGAAGGATTCAACACCATCGACTAAATAAAAAGGTCTTACACCTTTTATCTTACCAATACAGGGTTACACCGGCACCCCGCACAACCCTGGTATCAACCCAAGAAAGGAGCAGGGAGAAAATTATTTCACACACAGAGTATAAAAATTCTACTAAAAAAGTAGAAGAGCTACAGGGCGTACCTCTTATCACCCCAGGCTCTGCAGGATCATAGACATCCAAAGCTCACAGCTATCTGTGGTCCCAACTGTCAGCTCTCAGAGCCAGACGTGGACCGCCTAGTGGTGATGGGAAGACCTTGTGAGGTCGTCCTCCTCTTCCAGCTCCTCCCAATCCTCCACTAGGACCACCTCTCTGGGTGATGCTCCGATCATGGTGATGCCTCTGCCGTGGTAGTGCACCTGCTTCTTTCCTGAATCTCTCGGCATGCCTGGTCAGGCTGTCTCGTGCCAAGTGACCTCGCTTGTCACAAGCATAGCATATACTCTCTCTGGGCTACACTGGTGCTCTCCGGCGCCACTGTGGTGTATGACCACACCCCTGAGTCTGGTTGTCAGAAATCCACCTACGTCAAGGTTCTTCTTTTCGTGACCCACTAGCTGAGGCTGACGTCTCGGCTCTGGCATGCCTGCTACCACCACCAACTCTAGAACATGACAGGAAGCTCTCCGTCATCAGCGCCTTCTCTAGAACCCCAGAATATGTGGAAATTCTCAAGGGTACTATAACAACAAGAATCTTTCGGCAGAGACCCTGCTCAAACCCTTGCGCTTGGATGTCGTCGTCGCGGACCAAGTCTGGATAAAAGCGTGCACGGTCTGCGAAACTAACTGCGTACTCAACCACCATCATCCATCCCTGGTGAAACTGCAGGAGCTTGTGAATCTGAACGGAGTGCAACCAGGAGGGAAAAAACTCCTCACTAAACAAAAATTGAATGTCTCCCCATGAAAGTGACGACTCATCAAGAAACTGAGTCCCCAAACTCCACCAACGCCAAGCTGCTCCACGAAAAGGTTGGCTACCAAAGGCACGCTCTTATCTGTTGGCGTCTGCACAAGCCTGAAGAGGCGAACCACTGTCTCTTTCCAAGCCTATACTGCCTGAGGGTCTAGATCACCACAGAACCTCAGAGGTCTCTACCGCTGGAACTCCCGAAGGGCGCTGAACCTGCGCTCAAGCCCCGCCTTCTCTACTAAAGCTATCTGCTTCTCAATAGGTGGGGGTGCTTCTACCAGCCCACCCGGAGAAAGGGGCTCACATGATGGGTCCTAGACCATGGACTCGTAACTCACAGGGTCGTCATCATGAACCAAATATGGTATCCTGGCTGGCTGTCTTCGCAGAGTCATCCTGAATATTATCAAGGAGTGCCGCGGTCAAATGAGCATATATGTATATACCAACAACAACAACGATGGGGAGCTAACTCAAGTAGGACAGTCAAGACTCAGTCCTATGTGATGCACAAACAAATTTTCCCTACAACAAGTGTCTCAGCATGCCGAGTCGACAAGTGGGTTTTCAAGCTCCTGGTGAACGGATATGTCAGCCGCCACACCATCACTGCACTCCCGAGCCTAAGAGTCTCTCTCGAGACATGTTGACACTGTTACCCTAAATCCCAACCAATTCCTTTTATTTTAGGGGCGTCCGAACAACGTCCCAAGGAACGAACCACCTCTGATACCACTTTTTCATGAGCCGAACCTACCCGGGCTCGAGCCGCAACTACCCCAAGCCCGCCTCCATAGGCCAGGTGCTGGCGACCAGTACCGAAGGCAAACTAACTCAGGGAGGCCTTTGCATAAGTACCTGTACACACACACACACAGGACACTCAATGAAAAATTTCGAAGTAAAAAAGAAAAGAAAAGGGAAACTACTATAAATAACCACAAGAGTGCATCAACCTCTAAACAGTAAAAGTAAAGTTCTAGAAAGGAAAACGAGGAAAAACACGTGCCCAACCAAAAACGGTTCCACAACCCGGCAACAGGTAAACAAAAAGAAACTGCTGATAGGTCTCCCACCTGGAACAGGGCTACGACCACCGCACACGGTCCAAGCTCCCGAACACCTAAGCTCCTCTGAAGTCATGACCAACTTGTCCGTCGTCTGCAAGGGCACACCAAGTGCTGGAAAAGCCCAAGCATGGGTGAGTATAAAAGTACTCAGTAGGATACCCTGAAGGATCGAGGGAGCAACAAACGAGGTATCGAAGGGTGAGGAGTAGAGAGAACAGGAAAAGTAAAGTAGTGTAACCAAAAGTGCAGTAAAGAGTAGAGCTCAACCCAACAATAGGTAGGATGTAGACTCATCCAAACGTAAGGAGCTAGAAATGGTGATAAGATGAACTTCTCATCGAGTCTTCACTACCTATAGCAGAATATTAGACTCGTCCAACCACGAGAAGCTAGACACGGAAAGAATGTGGCATACCCCGCATCTCTTCTCCTTTCCTGGAGGGAGAGTAACCAAACTCAAGAAGTGGGTACTCAAACAAGGTATGCACAAATACATATGCTCAATCAAGAAGCCCGAACAAGGTCGTAAGGGGATCTCCATCCTGTAGCTTAGCCCAAGAAAAGTGGGTAGCCAACAGTCCTAGCAGTAACACCATCGATGCCCAGCATTCTGCACGTTTTCCCCGAACTACAAGTCAAGGGCTCAATCACCGCACCTCGACACTATCCTCTTTGGGTGGAACTGACTCGCCCACATGGTTTCAGTTCATGTCACAAGGGCACGAACTTGAGAGTTCTGGGGGAATCTGAAACCACAACTCGTCACTACCCCGCAGTCGAGAGGTCTCCTCAAAGTCATGATCGTTCCAACATTGACCCGTACAACCAAGGGTCCCGCTTCGATAATCAAGGAGGAAAGCCATAGACTAGCCTAGTAGAAAGTAATGAGTTGGGAATGCCAACATGTGTCCCACTACCCAGCCCTGCTGGATGGTAATTCATAATATGATATCGGGTGACCCACTGCCCAGCCTTGCTGGAGGGTAAACCATAATACATTATCAGGCGACCCACTGCCCTACCCTGCTGGATGGTAAACCTGGAATAAGTCGTCAGGCGACCCACTGCACGACCTTGCTAGAGGGTAGACCTGGGAGAAGTTGACTGGTGACCCACTACCCATCCCTGCTGGAGGGTACACCCGAAACAAGATGACGAGCGAAACACTGCCCAGCCCTGCTCGAGGGTATACCCTCAAGAGTCGTTGAGTGACCCACGAACTAGTCTCTACTAGAGGGTAAACTCTGAAAAAGTTGACAGGCGACCCACTGCCCAGCCCTACTGGAGTGTAGACCTGAAACAAGACGACGGGCGACCCACTGCCCAGCCCTGCTGGAGGGTAGACCCTCAAGAGTCGTCTGGTGACCCAATGCCTAGTATCTGCTAGAGGGTAAACCCTGAGAGGTCGATGAGTAACCCACCGCCCATCCCCGCTGGAGGGTAAACCCGAAACTGCTCTAGCCATCTCTACTGGATGGTAGAACACTGGTCAACCGAACACGGAGTGGGTATCGCGCAACCATCTGACTCCAGAACAAGACCAGGGAAAACCACTCAACCCTGCTGATCTCAACCATTGAGCACAAAGTCAGGGGAAAAACTCAACACTGCTAGTCAACAAACAAGAACCAAGGGACCCTCTACGTCACGAGAGATCATTGGTACGCAAAGCATAACATGACACGTACATGGGGACCCCATGACGTGTGGCCCCAAGTCAATCCCCAACCCAGAACCCGAATAGACTCAGGTACAAACCACGCGTACCTCCAAGCACTCCCGTATACTCCCAGAGTGTTCCTCATTTTTAGCCCAAGGGCTATCGTGCACACGACACCCAACATCTACGCGAAGGCGTGACACAACATCTCCAACATGCTACCTGAATGACTAGGGAACGACCAACCATATCTATTCAATCATTACTTCACTCACATGGGAGTGCACGTGATCGCACGCCAAGGGTCTGCTACAAACACAGTAGAAGAAACGCCCTCGGGGCACCTTCACATTTCCACATTTAATAAGATCACGTATGAGGCTCCACACAACCAAACGGATCGTACCGTTGTAATCCTCATGAAAAAAAAACTTGAGACAGACTACTTACTCACCTCAAATGGATATCCGACGGAAAGGTCGCCAACACCGCCTCACGCCCGAACGGCATCCCGTGATCCCAAGCCTCGGCCCTGAAAATAGTCGGGCGCATCGCACCATTACGATCCCCGCAGTAAAACACATCAAAAGCACTACACACATGAGTGCAACAGATATCCAGAGAAAGAGGTGCATTATGGTGCACCACACACGAGCGGTGCTACGTGGGACCTGCTTCCCGGTCCCGAAACACAACGAACGGATCGCATCGTTGCGATCCTCTTGAAAAAGCACACAAGATGGACTATTCACTTGTCAAATACGGTCGCCCGGTGATAGAGATGGAAAAATCACCACCAATGCCCAAACGACCCTCATGGGTCCCGCACCATCATGCCGAATTAGGGTGGGCAGATTGAACTATTTCAATCACCTCAAAAAAACATCCAAAAATGACTGCTCGCACGCCCCGAACAGACGTCCGATGAAAAAGTCGTGAAACGCTGCACCCAGCTCGAAAGATGGGTCATGGGGTCCGCGCCTCAACTTCTGCCTCAATTCCCGAAACCACACTAGAATGCTACACCTTGGTTCCAGGGTTCCAATGCCACTGACGGCGCCTAAAACGGATGTCAGACGCATCCGCACCGTCCAAAACAAGTTCCCCAGAAAAACGTCAAATCGCGTAAAGACGCGTCGCGCCTCCGTGGCCCCATATTTTGGGAATTAAAATTTTCCGAAACCATCTCAAAATGTTCCCCGCGACGCGAGGTCTGCAATTCCATAGACAGCACGTGAAATGGATGCCCGTAGCGAAAGTTACGAGTGTCGGAAAAGTGAGGGGCAAAGCCCCTTGGGCTGGACCGGCCTGGACCGGCCGGTCCGCCCGGCCTGGGCCGGCCCGGCTTGCAGGGCCTAGCCCATAGCTTGGCCGCGTGGGCCGGTGGTGGACTCGGTCCACCGTGTGGCCGACCAGCCGAAGCCGGTCGTCGCGCGATGACCCGCACGACGCGGGTCGTGTCTCCTCCGCGGGCTCGCGCGCCGCGACCCCGGTTCTCCGTCGCGCTCCGGTGAGCGCCGCCTCGTGCCAACGCCCGGCAAACCCGAAAGCGCCGCACACCCCCGACCTCACCTGGCCGCTCCTCAAAACACCCACCCCACGATCCGTTAGTCCCGCTGCTACGCCAACCGCCTCCGCCGCCGCGCCATGCGCCTCCGCCGCCGCGCCATCCTCCTGGGTCGCCTGGAAGACCCGCAAACTTCGACGATCAACCCCGTCCTCCTCCAAACTCAGATTTCGATTCTGAGAGATGCGTTGGAAAGATAAAAATGTATAATACACTTCTATGGGATTTTTTAGAAGATTTAACATCAAATAGATACATAAAATTTGATTCAAAGGTAGATTCACCACCTCCTGAGCACAACGGTGGTATCAGAATTTTAATCCGAGACCCCGTTCAAAAGTTATCAAACTTAGCGCCTGATGCCGCCAAATTATGAAAACACCCATGAGGCCATTTTTCATTGATGGTCCGTGCCTGCAAAACTTACACCCCTGTTAGGGTAAACGACACGTTCTGGACTCAACAATGCCCTCAATTTTTCAATCCGAGCCACCATTTAAGAGATACTTGGGATTCACCATTAAACGAATAAACTAATTAATTAATTTATCCGTTTAACATTCCGAAAGCGAGAGAGTGGTCCAAACATCCCGCGCTGACATGTTTTCTGTCATTCCTAGGTTAAAACCCCATTCCAGACCCATACATACACTCGTATCTCTGATCTAGATCACCGTTTAAGAGTTATCCCATTTATTTGGCGTTTCCAGTGAGAAATCACTTAAAATTTAATTCCGGCCACACCGGGGCTCAGAGTCGCACGCCGTCTGAAGGCGCTGCTCTGGACTAACATCAAGAATATTCCAAAGTCTTTTTCAGAAAAAACTGGGTTCTTACAGCAAGGATTTCATACCATCATAGGATCCCATATTGATCATGTGGTGACCTCATGGACAATAAAAGGGTGAAGTCCAAAAACTCCTTCGAAAATGGGAGAAAATTACCAAAAGGTGGAGGCCCCTTGTCGTCAAAAAGTAAATGTGAGGCATCCTCAAAGGGAAGAATGATTGTCTTTGTAAGCATCCAAGAAAAATCACAATACCAACAAGACTTTGCAAAATAAAACAGCAGAAATAAAATAAGGGGAGGTGTATACCAGCCACAGTTGTTGAATGACCTGCAACATGCCAATTGTGTTTCAGAATGCAACACGAGACTCCAAAAACATGTCCACCTCATCTAGAGAAAGACCACCGCCATGTCACTTGCATCATGTGAAGTGCCTCTGGTATGACTAGGTGACCCTAAACTTCACCTTTGGATCCCTAAGGTCAAATTGATAGGATTTTACCAGAAACATTATAATCCTCCATAGGAACTATATTATTTTTCTGGTACACCATCAAGAGGTGGAGTAAATGTATTTTGACACTACTCATGTAATCTCACATAAATCCCCTAAATTAAAAATTATACAAAGGAAATATAAATTGAGCTGAGGGAAAAGCCTCTCACTATCATAAAACCCTTCAAACATGTTAAAAATGTCAGCAACATGGTCTCCCAAGACTCCTAGACAAGCTTATCAGTTAATGTGAATCCCCCTAGAAGAACCATCATTATCTCATGGAATTTCCTACATAGGTCACCTGAGATTATGAAATATCATTTTAGTTGGTTCCCATATATCAAAAATTTCATTGGACACGTTGATATGAAAACAATATGGTCCCATGGAATGACCATAATATCAAAACATTCCACATTAATTGGTGATAATCCAATAAACGAAATGTTGATAGGTGGGACTCACTGTCATTAGAATTTAGGAGATGACATCGAAAGTTATCTACTGTAGAGGCTCATGAAGAATCATGGTACTAGATCCCTTCATCAACTCCATCTTATATTTTCATGAGATAATCCATGAAACCTGGAGAACAATCAGGGTGGAGGGGACTATAAATTCTTTACCCTGGACTCAAAGAAAGAGGTTGGATTTTTCTCATCTAGGTGCACCAGCATACCCATGTACTAGAGGATATTTTTTGGATCAGTTGATCTTATGATTAGATATTCTTTTATCTATTAATATTCTAGTTAATAGGTGTAATGACAGTGTTCCATGAATAAATAACTTCACATGATCATTCATAGATCATGAAAATTAACTATATAATGATATGTGGAGAACAAACTGCACATATTCTAGATCACACGAAGCTCAAAAGTAAACTAACATTGAATAAATGTAAGGAATTATAAATATAAATTCCAGAATAAATACTTATTATGGAATAATTAAGCCTCAAACATGTTCAATGACCCTCATTCACTTTGCATGAATCATCCAAGACATGAAACAACAGAAATATATGTAGGCCAAATCTCGCAATACTTCTTCAACATCCTATTTATTCTATGAGAAATCATACAAACATTTTAGAGAAAGTCACATGGTCCCCATGTAAATCCCACATTAGTCTCATGAATCCCTCTGGGATTGTCACCCAAGCCTTGTGATGTCCTTTTGATACAAATAACAACTCATATAACGACACCAAATCATGTCATTTGAGTCTTACGATAACCCATTTATATATTAATCAATTCTCAAGATACCCTATGGGATGTCCTCCAATACTCATGATTCCCTTTAGACATATCTATTAGGTATCATGATTCCCTCTAGGAGAGCCATCAATGACATGTAATACCCTCCATGCCATGTCTTATTGACTCTCATGACACCCATCATATGTGTTAAGAAGCTCATGTGAATGATAGAAGGGAAAGATAGATGGATCACAAGACACCATCTATACAAGCCACCAGAGTCATACGATGGATTCTAGGATAAATAAACTAGGTCTTATGATTTTCTTTGGACATGTTACCCTTGATCATTTGATAACCTTCAGATGATCCACTCGGTTTTTGAGAAGTCCTTTAGAAAGGCCAATTGGATGAATTTGATTTCATTGGACATTACAAATAGATAATCCTCTACATATTAGGTAGAGAATACAATCAATTCATGTTTGGTATGTAAGCATTCCAAATCAATAGGGACTCCTCAGAGTGTAGGCTTTGATTGATTGAACTATGATGAATCTGATTCTTTCCATAACTAGGATATGTTGGATTCCTCCATGAGGCCTGAGATCCACACAAAAAAAATTAAATGTTTTTCCTAATACATAAGTCCCTCATATACCAAGAAATGATATTGATCATTTTCTATCCATTTTTTTCTCACATTGAGAATAGATCATATGGGATTAGGGAGTTGAAATAGTAATATCATTCTCATCAAGAGCCTATACTATCCATGGAAACATAAGTATGTAATCCATAACATGTGGCATAAAAAAAATTCCCCAACATAAGGGAAAAATAAATTTGTAATCCATGATCAATTGAACAATGATAAATCTGATTCCTTATATAACCAGGATACATAGGACGCATTCATAAGTCCCAAGCTGAAATAAAAATCCACTTCAATGTAAGGCTTATGTAGATATTGTTTCAACTATTGGGAATGAATCATTACCATGGGATAATCAATTTACCCAATCCATCTATAGAAAAAGAAACAATTGAACTATTATGACTCTAATTAATACCACAAACAAGGTATTTAGAATGTTCTCATGGGGCCCGATATATGTAATAGACCCTCTCAAGGTAGTCCTATAATGTATGTCCCAAATCACAAGCAATGAAGAATGATCATTTTTCCTCCCTTGTGACACATACTGAAAAAAGATCATGTGGTCTTATGGATCTAAAAAAATCAGGTCATATGCACCATGAGTCTCTACAATGAAAAGGGAATGACTTGTTTACAAGCCTCTGAAAAAGTAACTATGAAAACTATAATTCTCTCCATAATTAGGATTTGTATTACATCCCTCCAGGACTTGTGCTTGAACACCAGGTGTCCCAGAGAAAAAACATAAGTTCATTCCGCTTGATGTTAAACTTCATAGGTCCAAAAATCGATATAAATTTTGATTCCTACAATGAAGAAGATAAGTAGGTTGCCTATTAATGGCTCAATCCCCTACTAAAATATTAACCACCTCATTATGTGGTATCACATTCTGAAGATATTGGTTATATAGATTGATCACATAAGTAACTTCCTGTTACTGGAAAATGATGGAAAACCACAAATAAATATTGATGGATTTACTTAAGAGACCCAATGTTTTTGAACATGAAAGAGAATTTACCCTTGATCAATTTTCAAGGGTAACCAGTATCATATCAGGATTCAAAAGAGATTCATGAACGTATCTCAAATAAAAAACAGGGTCCTACAGTAGGCAATAATTCCACCCATAAAAGGTGTGATGATCCCGAACTCCCATCCTATCGACCTATGTGAGTCCCAAATAGTTATTTCTCCTAACAAACTATATGAAATCATTCTTTTGGATGATAGTTTTATACCATACTATAGATAATGTGACCATTGGGATCTTCTAGTAAGGGAGACAATGAAAACCCAATGATCATGATTGTGAAAAACACAAACACATGCTTAATCAATAATTGGATCAAACCAAACCCACAACAATGAGGTTTATCAATCATGAAAAAAATCCCAAAAAAACAAAAATGGTGTACTCGATGTGAACCAATCTAATAGAAAAATGATCATGTTATAATCCATCGATAATTTGTTTTGCATCATATAAGAAAAATAAAATGAAATGGCCCACATAAATGTCTCAAATGATTGGACTATTAAATAATCATGTGTTATGAAACATTGTTTATAATAACATATACCAAACAAACATATAATACTAGAAATATCATACAGATGATCATCTATAACTAGGATTCTCATGAAATAATTCTATCATAACATTTATAATTCCAAAAAATCAGAATGGGTTAATCTTGAATAATATTACAATTGTGTTAATCATGCATATATGATTTACCATATTATGGTGAATATATTTCAATAATTGGTAAGATTTTTAATTGTCGTCTAAAAAAATACGGATACTACTCCTAGTATCCTAGTTCGAGATAATGTATTCATCATCCAGTGTTCTCTCTGGTAAATCATCTGTAGTTGCGACCCCCATAGGTCAAAATGTCATCTCACCTTATCGACAACTCCAACATCATATGGATAAAGCGATGGTTTAAGATTACCACCAATGTAGTAAAATCCATACTATGGAATCTGTATACAAGGCTCTATAAACATGGTAACTGATGAGTCTACATCACTCAAGAAAAGGTGATTCTAATATAGTATCTCTTGTCACTACAAAAAAAACGGCTTCAGGAGCTTGACACTGAAGCATGAAAAATACCACATTCAGTCCCAAATGAAGTTATATTAAGAAGAATAATATGGATCCTTTTTAGTTCACATGTCACCGAGGAGGGAACCTATCAACTACCATTACCAAAACCATCCCACCGATACCCACCAGTCACCTGCTGAGGGTACCACTTGAAACGATTCCACCTTTGATACCCATGAACAAGAAGAAAGGAGCGATAATAAAAGGAGTAAGTCATTAGATACCAAGGAAAGGGATCATGTCCCCACTCTTACAAATAATTCCTACCAGTGTATTCATGTAGGAACCAGCGAGGTGGCTCACACTTATGCTCACTTGAAATAAGTATGTAGGAATATTAACAGAGCATGCATGGGGGATGTATTTATCCCTACCGCCATACATGAAGTTCAAAGGGATATTATGACATAAAATGGAGGAAAAATGGGTGCATATCTCCACTTGAATCGATGAAATCTTCAAGTATAAAATAGATGCATAAAATTTGAATTCTTATATCTCTGCACACACTTTGAAAAAAGTCCATTATATTTTTGTAACAGCTAAAAAACTCCATCGGCACATTCCTCAACTATTGAATATAAAGGGACATGTCCATACTCTAATCCCAACAGCCAGGGCAACTCAACATTATGATCATTGAGAACAAGTGGTTGTATGAGAGCAAGGATAAATTATTGGTCCCATCCAGAAGGATTATCGGCATATTCCAATAATATAAGAAGCATCAGACTGACCCAATACTCGCATTCCAACTAGGTCTCACTATCTGATAGAGACACATGGCTCGGGACAAAGGGAAAATCCTATCTAAAAAGTCTAGAAACATATTCTAATGGCCTAGGATTAGGATCATATCCTCACTCAGATCAGGGATCACCACATGTGAGGGTAGAAACCTCGGGAATTGTTGATATTCCTATCAAAGAAATACATCAACATACTCCAAAGGCCCAGGATCGAGCATATATCTCTGTTATGGATGGGTCTGTCAAAGTGATAATGGAACAAGGATTGATACATGGTCATTTTTCTATCAGTGAATCTACCTTGAATATCGAAATAGATAAATGATTTTAGATGCCTATTCCTACTTCTTCTGATGAACAGATGTGCTTTCTTCATTCAACAGTAATAAAAGTGGAGGCTCATATCACTTCTCCCATTCCAAAGGTACATCGACATATTCTGGCATGAAATGAATATTCAGAGAAGGCACATATTCCTATTCTAACTGGGGCTCACCAAGTGATAGTGGAACATTCTGTGGGTTTGGATCATACTTATGCTAAGAAAGTTTAATGACATATCTGAATGGCTCTAGATTGGGCTCATACTCTTATCATGACCGAGGATCACCAAGTAATAATGGAACATACCTCAGGATGGGCTTATAATCCACTCAATAATGAGACAGCTCATCAGAATATTCCATGATATTCTCATTAGTAGACTCATATTCCCACAACATCAGACTATTACATAAAATTATCAAAAACCATTTTATATTAGGCTCACAATCTTATATAATTCTGAAAGGCAGGTTGGCATATTCTGACCATGACGTTGAACACGGCCCATATTCCTATTCTTCTCAATTCCAATGTCCTTGAGGTCATTCTAGAGACATTACCAATACCATGAGGATCTCTTGACACTTCCTTTAAAGCTGAAGAAGAAGAAGATCATTATCACGATAGTCCTCCTAATGGAAGTGTGTATTGATCATATGGAATCTACTTTTCAAATACACCATGCCTAAACTCCCCAAAGCCATATCTACCATGAAAAATGCAATCCCCTTATATCCCAGAAACCTCTGCATAAAGATGTGTTAAAAATATGAAACCTTCATATAGAGTGTGATTGAAACATCAAGGTCAACGGCATATGGTTCCCCATCAACTTTCAGTAACACTCTACACTCATTAGTAGGTGACCATCATATCCTTATTCAATGGTATAACTAGATGGATACATGTAAATATGATGAAGTGGATGTCAAAATTTCCATATGGTTAGAGTTATCCAAGAACAACCTTCCCATTATGTTCTATCCCCTTGCTACTTCTGACTATGTGATACTAGATGATCTATAAAGGGATTGAACACAATCTAGATCATAATATATGGGATACTAATATAAAAATAAAGGATCAAAACCTCCATTATCAATGATATCAATGTAACCTTCCTAAAATTAATGAACTATACTATCTTCTAGATCGAGACTCTATCTCCATGGCCAGGGATCAAAAAATTGAAAGTACCACACAAATATGAAACATGATTTATATAATTGCATCATGGAACTCCATTAGATAGTCAAAAAATACACATAATGTATATGTATTTTAGGATAGGACCTTATGGAAAGTTAGGAATTGCTTCACCCCTAGAATATCATAACCCTCATAATCATCGTCATGTAATGTTATAGCCTCTAGAGAAATCGAGGTACCAGGTAACTCTCGAGACATTTAATCACTGAAATGGAATTACCATGATTCAACTATACTAATAAACCTTGATTATAGGGATAATATTGAAAACATAACATCAATATGGCCCCCTCAAAGTAGTGATAATGCATTTTGAACACAAATATCGATATTGTGATCAACTGGACAACTTCTCATTAAGGATTGTTCTCATCATGGGTTTTTATCACATCCATCTCCAATATGGGTGAAACTACCCCACATAAAATGGGCCATAATAGAAACTAGAATAGATTAATTCTAGAATAAAACCTTCCCATGGGCTAGGGGAATTTTTACCATAATCTACACCCCTCAGATATCCAATTCACAATAGGATTCTGAACATGTCTTTAGCTAATTCAAGAGAACCCCATACTGATGGAATGGAGTAATTTATATCTCAATTTACATCTTTAGGTTTATCATCCACTGAGGGGGTCTGATAAGAATCAATGGAAATTATAGATCCCCCCACCCAATTGGGATGGGGTAATTTATATCTTCATGTCCTCCTTAGGAATCATCAATTCCCTGACTCGATTACTTGGATTCTCAAAAATGGCACCAATAAATACCAATTATATCCCTAGATGACCCCTAACCATATATATGTGGAATTTTTCAACATCATTATCACCACCAAGAGAATCAGTATTCCCAAGGTTGGGAGTAAAACATACAGGGTCCCACCAATCCCTCCCACTATGATTCAAACCTATGTTAGTTGGTTCTCGAATGAACACCAAAACTAGAAAATCCCTCAATTTGTTTCATAGGCTGAGATGGTAGGAGTATATGGAAAGGTGATTAGACACCATTAGGGTTGCAATCCAAAATGGACCAATATGGGAAATGTTTTATATAATAACCCTAATGAAGGATGTGCAAAATCAACCTATTATGTTGAAATTAATGATACAAAAACGATTTCCCATAATTCCTATATAAGTTTGGTCACAATAAACATGGCATAAATTGATGAAGACAAAAATATAGACGGCCACAAACTGAATAATTTACCATGATAGGAGGGTGATTTGGAATCACCAACCGAGGTTGTACATACCCAAAACTAGAAAAGGTTCCAAAATATGGAAGCACTAAATGTCGAGCTCCCACCTCTTCAAAGGAACACTTCCAATGAAAAAAGGAAAAGAACCACAACATCCTGATCACTATACAGAAGATTTGAGATTCCATCAACGAAGGAACTACTATAAAATCATGAGAGTGAAATATAAACTCTCAAGAAACTCAATGAGTAGGTACTCAGGGGAAATATTCCCACTAGGTACCATATTCAAGAAAAGATAAATATTCTCCATCACAAAGATGATCTACTAGAAAGAGAGATACCAGAGTATCATATTGGCTCTGAATTTATCTAACCAATCTTCATAAACGAGGATGTGAAAAATTATCATTACATCCATCCCTTATGGAAACAACTACTCCCTCACCAAGAAAATCATTTGGTCCTAGAAAAAACCGATAATCAGTAGTATATAATGGAAGAACTACCTAATTGGGCCCCCTCCTACTCGTTATGGATGAAAGTTACCTCAAAAAACTCTTTCTTAGGTGTTACATAACTTCATCAAGTACCCAACTACTTTAATGAAATCCATGGAAGGGTAAGGCATGCTTGTGAGGCCTGAGAAGAATCCATATCCCGAATGAGTGGATTATACTCCACCACTACCCAACTTTGTAAATCCTACCTTCTCTACCTTTGACTGTGCAGGTTCCCCTGAAAAAAATCTCACACTTTTTATCCGTATACTATCCATTAATGGACCCTTGAGATCAACTATAGGCGATAAAGATAATGTGTTTTATACAAACTCAAATAGGGACATACTTTGTTTGTTATAGTATCATCTTAGCAGGATCTGTTATAGTAGAGGAAAACATTCTTCGTTAGTTACATTATTAGTTCATATCTACATTCAGAAAAAATTATGATCATCCACCAGATGAATTGTTAACAATGTGAGAATGAGAGGGTGTCTGATTTCATTTTAAGGTGAAAAGGTTGAACAAATTATCTATGTATCCCTCTCTCACAAGAGAAAAGATTAGAAATATGTTCAAAATATATCAAGTATTATTTTCAAAAATCTCTGCCCCCGATGATGTATCTTGCTGGGTTCCATGACTTTGATGAAATGTAATAATGTATTGAGGTAGCTGTTCAGAAATCCTAATCCAAAAATCAACTCATGCTTACATGAAAGGGAAAAACTACAAAATCTACATTTTCTAGAAGAATAAAAAAATCAGCCCCCATGATTTGAGGAATGAATGAGAAAAGTATACTCATTCAAAAATGAACAAGTCCCCTATTATTTCCTACAATCAATGGAAAATAACCTTCACATTCATCCATATCCTAGGAAACTTAATGAGTCCAAATTCACATATAGTCCGAACTACATACCATACTATAGAAGGCACGTTCATAGTATCTAATAATTCTTCATATTAAAATATTTCCTTCATGTCATGGTCGATTCTGCATAGGTGGTTTTATAAATTTCCTCAGAGTAGGTGGAATACATAACCATTGTTTGGAGATAAGAAGAATATGGATGGTAGAATGCTCTATCCATGCATGCATAAAAGTTTGAAATCTGTGCGACTCAAAAAAGAGTTTATCAATCTCTTGAAACCTAAACATCATAGTTGAGAAAACCCTCTATTGATCCACCATCTAAGAAGGATATATTATAAGTGCCTCCTAGAGGTGGGATTTTCCACTATAAGGAGGAACAAATAGAAGACAATGAATCATATTATTCTCTAAAAAAATACCAAACTCTTGATGATTTCTTCCCTATAACATCCAAAACATGGGAACCACTAGAGAAAGTGGGGTCTTCATCAGATTAATAGATCATATTTTGTTATATTAACATGATAAATCTGGAATACCCCTTATCTAATGATGGATATACCCCTGAATATGAATTCTTTACACAGAACTGGGGAATGGGAGTTCACATGCTTAGAAACTCAGGATAAATGGGATAACACAGATGTGGACAGACCCAGTCTTCCAGTCATATCCCCATGGAGAACATATAGGCTACTGAGACTCATAGAAAAGAACTCCAAAAAGTACAAAAGGGATATAGATGTTCCCCATAGCCCTCTATGAGTTTTTCACATATGATTATATTACATGACCGCTTATCAGGGTTTCAATCTGATCAAACCAAAAAATGGGGAATTCCAAAAAGACTTTCAAAACTAAAATAAGATATACCATAGAAATTTGCACAATCCCTATTCCTATCCACCCTAAATTCCTTATCTCATAAACCACATACCTAGAATGATCCTCATATCTGTATGAACCAACCTTTAGCAAAAAAGTACAACATTATGAAATATCATCCTATTGTCCCATTCAAGATCTCAATAATTGATGTGCTATATCATTCAATGGGACTGATGGAGGAACTTATTTAAGCCCTCTATATCCTACATGTGTTCAAGACAAATTTTTATAATGTAACATTCTATAGAATGTAGATAATGTCTTCAAAATGTCATGTTTCCATCTCATTCAAAAATCAATAATTTGAGGATGTCATTCAAGGGAATATAATACCCATATATGTCTCGAGAAGACTGAATAATGTCAAAGTAGAATGGTCTCTAATTGATAATTGTTTTAGGATCAATAACATCTCATTTTTAACCCTCCAAAATTTTCACATGAAAAAGGGGACCTATCTCCCATAAAGCTGACCATTCAAGGGTATGAAAAAAATGAGAAAATACCTCTTAGAAAGATCAAAATCAAATCCTAATTTGGGGAACTCACTTCTAATTTTGAGTTCATGGTTATCCAAAAAGACACCAAATATAATTTCCTTCATGGAAGGCCATAGATCCACAACAACATGGAGGCACCATAAACATTCAATCAGGGTCTAAAGTACCTTGTCAATGGAAAATTAGGCATAAAACATGTTGAAAACGTCCCATTAAAGACATGTATATCCATATATACTGAAGTGGGTTTCTACATGAATGGAGGAATGAAACCAATGGTGTATGTTGCTATAAATTTTTCATCCCCTAATTCCTTGGGAGCTTCCCCTATATATCCCTAGAGTATGATCGATAGAAACTATGTGATCCCTATAGAGTTGGTCAAGTTAATAGATCTAGTCCTAGAGATCTAAGCCCCTCTAATCCCCATTGATTGTGTAAAAAATCATCTCCAACATCTATATGCAATGAATCAGGTAGTAGAGGATGATAATGTATCTTCTCATGGATTTACTCACCTTGATAGATATGGATAAGCCCCCAGATTTCCATCTTCACATGAAAATGTCTCCACAGACTTAGAAATGGAAGAGGATGAAGTTGAACTTAGAAATTCCCCTCCTCCATTCGAAAAAGGTGTCTCCACCAACATCGATGTGTTTAGGAAAATAAATCATGGAAGAAAAAAATAACCATGAACTATACTGATTAGTAACACCATTCCCCTCAAAGTGCAAGAGATATACATTTAATTTCTGAAGAACCACTATTATGTGTTCTCATGGGACTATACAAAAATTCCCAAACTAAATATAGATGTGGCTACACACCATATTAGACTACCCAATGAGCATCAAGGCTTAATGAAGATGGCCTCGAGGATGCACCCATCTCATGAAACCAATGTAAAGGAATTCTTTTAAAAGTTGATCAAAGGAAACTTCTTCTAAGATTTTAAATACCCTAGATGTATTTCCAACATCATACTATTCAAGAAAAAAAGGAAATATTAGGGTCTATAATGACTTTAGAGACAGTAATCGAAATTTCAAGAATGATTATTTCTAATTGATGAGCATAGAACTCTTGATCAATGAAACTATTTCCTTCCAAGACCATTACATAATGGATGATTACTCGTTGTATAATCAAGTCAATATGGCCTCGAAGATAAATAATCCACTACCTTCAGAGTGACTCAAGGAATATTTATCTATCATGTAATTCCCTTTGGATTAAATAATGCTAGTGCTACTTCTTATTGTGCCATGCATCACATATTTAAGCCATTATTGGGAATGGTAGCTATGAGTTATGTTGCCAACCTGGTTGTTAAATCCCATCATGAATGTGATCGGTTCAAATATCTCCAAAATATCTTAGAAAAACTACAAGAACATAGTTTAAAAATGAATCAACTAAAATTCATTATCCGGGTAACATCAAAAATGTTCCTTTGATTTTTGGTATTCTACCATTTCGTTGAGGTTTATCTAGAGAAAACTACTAATATTTTAGTAATATCATCCCCTGTAATATAAAATAACTTAGGGGAAACCAAGGGAACCTTGTCTACTTTCAGAAATTCATAGAAAATATGGCAAGAAAATATCTCCCCTTTTCCAGGATAGTGAATAAGGGAATCAATTTCAATGGTAAAATGACAATAAAAGATCCTTCAAAATTATCAATTAGTACCTACTACACCAACTGGTTTTGATTCTTTCAGTGGAAGGAGGCTACCCATTTTTCATATGGCCACAACGAATTCCTCACTAGGTTACCTCTTTGCACTATGAAGTGATGCATGAAATGAGAATAATATTAAATACCTCTTCCAAATGATGATAAGTACTGAGACTTGCTATTTTGATGTTGAGAAGCACTTTCATACAGTCATATTTATGGTGAAAAATATGCGGCATTAATTGGAGCACCACAAAGTCCACCTAGTCTCTCATATTGATATGATCAAGTACATACATGGCCTCTCTATGTTTACTTGGTGCTTGGATCGATGGGAGGTCATCCTGAATAAATAATACATTCTTTTCATATCATAGAATTCACTGAAAGGGAAATCCCTTACTAATTTCTTGACAACAAATCCTACCATAAAAATAAAAAGGAAGACATCAAGATTCAGAATGAATAGGTATTTTATTCCTATGTCACTCATAGGAGATGGTAGATGTACTTTTATAGAATCTCCCAGAGTCTAGTGAGCATAAGGATCGGAAAACCAAATATAAATCAGGTTGGCCTAGGGATTGAATTTGTCTCTAAAAAAATCAGTTTTTCCCTACTCTTTCTCACTACCTGAAGGTTGAAAAAATTACATTGTCGAGTATCAATCCCATCATCATAAAAATTACTATTTTTTTATTAAAAAATGAATAAAAGAAGGTGAAAAACAAGGCCTATGGTGGTCGAAAATAATGGAGGCCAAGAGAATTTCCCAAAATCAAGTTAACCTGCTCAGGATTAAATTAAAAAACATGAGAAATACATTTTTCTAATTTTCCAGGGATCTCTATGGAGGCCTTGTAATATGACACCATGTTCTCCTCCCAACATGTGTGGGTGAAACTAGTGTTACTATCAAGGAGGGATTTTAATTTCCTAATAATATATAATATAGACCTAGGAATGTTACCTTTACTTTGTAGGGAATAATGAATACTCATAGAAATAGTCTCCACTTAGGAGATGTAAAGCTCACTCTGCCTACAAATAGTGATACCTGTTAGAACCGTCTTGGCCTCCGCCTATAAAGAATTTACATTTCCATAATGCACCATGAAGGCCAAGTCCACGATTCCACTTGAATCTTAACCACACCACCACCACAAATTTCACCTAGAGTACTAGATCCATTTGAATTAAGTTTAAGGACAACTCCCGGAAGACTCCACCGAACACATTTCCCTTGTTTCCAAGTACCTGACTGTTAGGTCATAACTTGAGATGCATACATCTTATGAAGGGAGGGAGGCTGCTTCCAGTTTCCATTAAGGCCAAACATATCAACCTGGATGCAACTTTATCTAGAGATAATATATCTTCTCATGGATTTAATCCCCTCAAACCTAGACTAGTTTCTTTCTTTACACAAGCACCAAAACCCGCATTAAAGATAATAGGTATCACCACTCTTTCCCTCTATACATCGTCCTTCCCCTAGAACCAGCACTCCATGAGGGTGTTGAGACTTTTCACCTTGGAGGAGTACTGTGTAAACTCCCCAAAGAAGCTCCACAGCTAGAAATCCCACTCCCCTTTTAAGAAGATATGCATCATACACTCTTCGAATTTTTTCAAACAACAAAGACAGTATGTGGATTTTCTAATTTCGAGTCTTTTAATATTATCATCAGTAAGTAGAGCTTGATTCTATATCCTCCATGTGAGAAATTGAATTTAGTTAGGATCATCTTACACAAAGCCATACCATACCACTCTCCATGTAGTTTAGGAGGAGAGATTATCATTAAAAAATATTTCACGTTGAACTTACCCGAGGTGGTGGGGGTGAAGATGCATCGGTCTAGCTCCAAGATTATGATAAAATAGTAAAACGCCGCCTACTAGTTATCATCGAGTATTGATCTGAAAAATGAGGGGTACTGGCTCACCTCCTTGAAGGTTATCGTAGGGGATGTGCACCGTAGGTAACCCAAAATCCTCCCTGACCAATTGTGATACCAGGAAACGATGTTCCCCTCCCCAATAATATACTACAAGTGATGGAGGATATTCGGTATAAAACTGCTAACAAAGGCCCATAGAAGACACCCACTCACTAGTTTAGATTTATAATTGATCCCATACCTATGGAACATCACCTTACCCCACAATTTTCATTCCTCTATGACCTCCCATTTCATCTTCACATACATGTAGTGGATAGTGTTCGCTAGGATTTTAACATTGCTCCCTACCTCTAGAATATGTCATTCCATCTTCCACTATGTAACCAATTGCCTCTTATCCTCTGATGATGTTTCCCATATGAAAATTTCTAAAATTATATCAATGTATTTGATAAAACCTCTCGCCACATTAGTAGATGAAAGAGAGTCCACTGATATTGGAGAGAGGACATTGTTCAAAAGAGTAGTATGACCACCAAAGGGAAAAAATAATTTTTCTAATTAAGAATTTACTCCAAAATATTGGTCACCATGTGTTCAAAATCACTGATGCACATTCTTCCTGGAGATACGGGGGTACCATGATACTCCATGAGAAAGGAACTGTGCCTCATACCAAAACTATAACCCATATCATCCACATTTATGGATTTTCATGTAGGGGACACATAGAAATGACCCTTCTCTATATTTATTTATTTTCCACCCAAGTGGAAGTATGAAGTATTGATCTTGTTAATGCCCTTCATAGAATGACTTCCCCACCTTGATGAAGATAATTGTATCATCCACATTCAACAAATGTGACATGGGTTGGTGGATCAACATCCTTTGATAATGGAAAATATCCCCATTAGATATTCCTCTATGGAACGTACTACTTAAGATATCCTACATAAGAATGAAAATACTTGGATAATGGATCTCCTTGACGAAGACTTCAAAATGTATTGAAGAAACCTTGAGTTCTCCCCATAAACCAAATAACGATCCATGCTGAACTGAAACACCTAAAAATAATTTCACAGTCCCAGCTCAAGATAATCATCTTATTTAGTACCCTGTTAATAAATCCCTACTTAATCCTATCATAGAACTTATTAATATTTATTTTGATAGACATATTGGATCCACGGGCCTCAGTGTTAATATCTCTTAGAATATCCAGTTCCAAAGCTATAACTCCTTAGATAAAATTATCTATCATGAAACCATGCTATTCCAGTGAGATCCACCTAGGGAGATAACCAAACAACCTCTTATTAATGAACATCGCTACAATTTTATATGGAAAGTTACTCATACTCACATGAAGATAATGTAGGGGGGAGGAGGGGTCCCTAATATTGGGTAATCAGACAAGAGTTGTGGAAGACACTATCTATGGGAGGTTTCCCCATCTAATGAAATCCCAAATGGAATTGAGGATATCCCCCTTTACCACCTCCCATGATATCATCTAGAAAGAACTAGGGAAACTGGTGGGTCTTAAGAAACTCTCATTATTGATGTTTACCATAGTCTCATGGATATCCTCATCCTTCGGAATACCATCCATTAACCCATTATCCTGAGAGGAAACAAGGTTTGGAATCCCCCCCATAACCTATCACCCCTTAAAGGATAACCCTATAACATTTTCATATTTTTTTCCAACAAGAATATCCATGAAATATGAAAATGCTAATCCTCAGACCACTTCCATGTCATCAGTGAAGGAGCAATCTTTTAAAGCCATATTCAATTTAACAACATGCCGCCTTTACCTTATTCATTCATGGGGAAAAACTATATTCTTATCACCCACCTTAACCCATTTTATTCTCGAGAATTCTCTCACCCTACATCTGTGTGAGAGGAACATAACCACAAGGGAGTTATTTTTCTCGGTTATCTCTCCAAAGACAGCATCGTCCCATGCCTCCTCAATACTAAAATCGTGCCGCTCGACATCATGTTAGATTACATTTGTCTCATAGTATAAGGGATTAATGTTTTTAGCCCATGATTGGAAGACCTGATTTAGAATCCTAAAATTGGAATGCATTTCTAACCAAGAGTGACTCTGAATCTTTACTCCAAACTCTTCCTCACCATCGGGTGATAACCAGGAAAACTCGACCACTGACTCATGAACCTAAAAAAGGTTTGTGAGGCATCTCTCATGCTCAAAGTTAGTAGGATTAGAGAGTTATTAGATATTATATTGCTCAGGTGATCAACCATCTCAACTGGAAACATATAAATAACTTGATCATTGGATATTCAATGTTCGACTCTGCCCCAACAATGACTGCCGCCCCACCAGTTGTTACACCATGTGTATGGGTCACATAAATATCCAAGATCCCATATCCCTTTTAAGACATAAAATGAATGAAGGACCTTCTATCCCTCCATGGAAAAACCCATCCCCCCTTCTTCTTCTCAGGATCTGTAATGATATTAAAATCACAACTCACAACCCAAGGTTTATCCCCTTGGTCAAACTCATTCAAATCAATATATAACACCTCCCTTATCTCCAAAATAGGATTAAAAAAATATATCTTTCCCGAAGGGAACATATTAGGCATTAAGAAGAAAATTTCACTTTGTAGGATGGTCCAAAAGACTATAAATCCATCTAGAAATGAGGATTTGATGGAATGATACTTAGATTCCTCGCATAAGGAGAGATTTTCTCCATCACGAAAGAAGTCCATGAATGATCTTATGACACCCATAAATCGAGGAGCAATATCTCCCACCAAATTTGGAGTTTTGGATATTACTATAATACAATGATACATGACTGTAAGAAATTCACCAAGAAATGTAATGTGTTCCAGATTCATGAAAACTACATCCATCATCCCATAAACTAGATGTTTTTTGATTAGTATTCTCATGAGATACATATTGATGCTTGTAATTCCACCCTTGGGTCCAACTACAATATTTACATCCATTTACATTGTTTTAAATCCATCAGTAGCACAAGATGTTTAACTACATGGTATTCCAATAACTATGTGTGACTTGATTCCCATCATCATGCAAGACATAGTGACATCCATATATCCAATACTAGGTCTAACTTCCACAACCCATAAGAAGTACACCCTAACCACATGGGAAACAAGTCAAATAAGAAACTTTTTCAAATATATGATCCAAATATACATATATCATTCTCATGCACAAAATATATCATGAAAAATAATTTCTTTTCGATTCCCACATACTTAACACATGATGAAGATCTTCCAGGAAGTACGTCCTTACCAGGCGACATTAAACCACTAGGTAAACATCTTTGTCACATGAAATTGAAACTGAAAAACAAAAATATCCCAAACACATGATGATAAAATGAATGGAAATTTTCCTTACCACATGATGTTAAAATGAATGAAAAACAACCCCACTACATGAAAATAAAATGTGGATAAGTTCACCATTTTTATATTCTTTATTAAAGGACACAAGAGGCCTACCTTAGTTAACCAGAGTACGAGGTGCTTATAACATATTTTAAATGAACCTCAATCCATGATCCATACTTCATGTATTATGAACCTCAGTTTTCCATGAGAGTTTCAAATCCCTGGGAATATAAAAAGATCACTTAGTTTGGCCATGTTATTGATGTAAAATGGCTTGAGACCCACCAACTGGTGATGTAACCTCCCAAATCCAGAACCCACACCACAGGTGCCCCGAACGTGGTTGGTAACATGACCTCATGCACATTTCCCCAAAACTCCAGAGGCTGCTAACTAGCAGCGCGGGCCCAAGTCTGATAGTGGGGACACTATTCCCTCATTTGTCAAAGTGTAGCACAACCGAAAAGATATACAACATAAAATAGAAAAAGAAGTAAACAATATGAAATAGAAATGAAAAACTACAGTAAAAGATAACCAACAGTTATATACAATGATGCATCATGTCACTATTTTTATGAAAGCATCCAAAACAGGATACACTAAAATACAATACAATACATCTCAAAGTACAAGTACAATAAAAAAAATAGAACAATGCAATAGGAACTCAACAACATCACAAGACTATGCTCGGTCCCATTCTCTCCTACTGTCTGCGAAAATGTGAAACAATAGTGTGCAATAATAAAATGAAATAAACTAGTAAGTACTCAAAGTAACTATCACCACAAGTTACATTTCCATTTTAATATTCTTTTAACAATTCAACATAATTTAATTCTGATATAATCAAAACCATGCCATTATGCTAATCAGAACCCTTGCCTCAGGCTAAATGTAACCATGACCTCAGGCTAATAGAGTCATGCCCTCATGCTAAATATCACCATTCCCTCAGGCTAATATAGTCATTACATTAGGCTAAATATCACCACGCCCTTAGGCTAATATAGTCATTCCCTCAGGCTAAATATCACTATGCCCTCAGGCTAATATAGTCATCCCTCATGCTAAATATAACCATGCCCTCAGGATAATATATTCATGCCCCCAGGCCAAATATCACCATGCCCTTAGTCTAATATAGTCATTCCCTCAGGCTAAATATCACCATGCCCTCAGGATAATTAGAACCATTCCCTCAGGCTAAAGTAAAACACTGCCCTCAAGCATAAGTAAATGGGCCAAGCCCAATGCATAACAAGAAATTTTATACCAAATTTCCTCTCAAGAAAACAGTAAACAGGTAATAATCACGGTATAACCTTGGGTATCCAGGACAAACTGATAAATAGAGGAACGCACCCTTGGGGTGGCCCTGGATCTAAGCCATGATCCCAAACAACAGTTTTAATTTATCCTTAGATCATCTATACAATTCGTGATATCTTATTTGCAAAGTCCTCAGCCATACGATACACCAAATATCAGTTCGTAGAACAATGGTACAGAAATGACAACCCAATAGTTTTAATGAACAACATACCACCTACCTCGATCGCCCCTGATCGATATACACGAACCACGCCTCCAAAATCATCTGTGAATGATGTAGATCTAGGATAAACATTCCCACATTCAATCTCAAATAACATTACTTTGAGAAAGAATTGGTAATAAAGGCTCTAGGAGAAGGAAGAGATTACCCGTGCAGTTCAAAGGAGATTGACGGCGTATGAATCAGGTTCCCGGTGTTCGGTTGAGAGATCTTCCAAGGTTCGGTCATCTCTCCCGCACTCCAAATGAACCCACTATCCCCTCTACCAAAAGAGGATGTCAATGCCCGTTTTATGAGAAAAAAACTACACAGTGTGTACTCTCAAGTACACAACGTGTACTTTTAATTATTTAAACTATTCCACTGGTGGCTTCCTTCCACCAAAGCACTGTTCATCTATTGACATGAGTACATGGAATGTATTCCTAATTACATGGTGTGTACTATCACTCCACTGGTGGCTACATCCACCACAATACTGTTCACCTTCCGACTGATTACATGGCATATAAATACTAAGTACACGATGTGTAGTCATTTTTTACACACTTCATCGCCAACAAGCCTATACGCCTTGTGTAATCGTCCCATACGGCCAAAGAACACGACATGTGGAAAAGCACACTACGTGTACCCACAAAATTTTGGATTTTCCCCAATTTCCTTATTTTCTCAAAAACACATTAGGGAATGGGAAATGAAGAAACCCATACCCCAAAAATAAGAACATTTTTCTTACAAACTTCCCCCCTTAAAGCTATTCCTCCCTGAATTTCCCTTCCAAGGGTGGGGAAGATACAACTGTGAACAACTATGGCCACTGAGCATGTACGCCAGTTTCTCGGTCCTAGGTTTCGTCCTGCACTTGGCCATGCTGCCATAACACCTGAACAAGAGTAATTGACCGGCCTCAGAGAACCTTCATGCTCCTATAAACAATACGAATCACATGCTCCTCAAATGATACATTGACCAGTAGCTCAAACTCCTCGGGCTGAAAAACATGAGATGTGTCTGAATGATAACAGCATAGATGAGATACATAGAAGACATTTTGCATGGTCCGGTACCTCTGTGGTAACTGCAACCGGTAGGAAACCGATCAGACACTCTCCAGAATCTCAAACAGCCCCACATAACTTGGTGAATGTTTACCCTGACTCTGGATCCGCCTGTGTCACAGCCTCGACGAAACATGCACGAAAATATGATCCCTATCCACGAACTCCAAGGGTTGTCTACGGATATCATTATAAGATTTCTGATGAGACCGTGCAGTATCCATCCACTTCTGAATCAACTGGTCCTTCTCAGAAGTGTCCAGCACGAGACATGGTCCTAGTAAGGCTTCCTCACCTACCTCCATCCAGCACAAATGTGAACCGCATGGCCTACAATATAAAGCCCAATAAGGTTCCATATCAATAGTTTCATAAAAACTATTATTATAGGCAAACTTGACCAGGGGTATATGCTTCTCCCATAAGCCCCCAAAGTCCAAGATGCATGCACACAGCATGTCCTCTAGCACCTGTATCATATGCACTGACTGACCATCAGTCTGAGGGTGGTAAGATGTTCTCAGAAGCACCTGTGTACCCAGTTCCCTTTGAAAACTCTTCCAGAAACGAGATGTAGAGTGGGCATCCCTATTAAGAAATGATAGAACGAGGGACCCCATGAAGACGTACTATCCCTCGGATATATAAATTCATGAGCTCATCGACATAGTAGGTCTCCTTTATCAAAAAAAAGTTAGCTTCCATCGTTAGTCTATAAAAAATAACCCACACGACATCATTGCCTCGAGGTGGCCTCGACAACCCGGTCACGAAATCCATCGCGACATCATCCCATTTCCACTCCAGGATGAGTAACTATTGTAATAGTTCGACTAACCTCTGAGGATCCACCTTCACCTGCTGATAAGTGTAATATCTCATAAGAAAAATATCTACATACCTTTTCATACCCAGCCACCAATACTGATGTCTCAAGTCAATGTACATTTTGGTAACTCCGGGATTCACTGCCCAAGATGAAGCATGAAACTCCCACATCAGATCCTCGCATATATACCATGGAACCCACACTCGTCCATGGAAACACAGTACCTCATCATCACCTATCATCCAACTGGGAGGAGGGTCCTCACTTTCCACTGACTCCTGTAGAACCAGGACTTCTGAGTCTGATAGCTGTCTCATCCTCACTCTATCCAGAAGGGTAGGAGTCACAAATAAGGATGAAAGATAGGTTTTCCCCTAAGTATCATGAACCACAAAATGCATCTCAGAGAACAAGGCCATAATCTTCCACTCACCACTGGCTTCCTCCACTGCCTGTGTTTGATTCTTTCTGCTCAGTGAATTTCCTACTGCATTACCCTTACCAGGTGTATATGAAAGCTCAATATCAAATTAACAAAGGTATTAGACAAACCTTCACTATATCATATTCAATTCACAATGAGTAAATTTTTATTTGAGAATTTTGTGGTCGGTAAAGACCAAAAAGTGCTCTTCCAAGAGATAATGTCTCCAATAGCGCAACGCATGAACCACTGCAACCAACTCGAGATCATACATCGGGTAATTCCTCTCATGTGGCCTCAACTGCTGAGACCCGTATACAACAACTAGATCACCCTGCATGAACACTGCTCATAGCCCAATACCTGATGCATCACAATAAACTGTATAGCTTTTCCCCTGCACTGGAAGTATCAATACTGGTGATGATGTTAACCTTCCCTTCAACTCTTGAAAGGCTATATCACAAGCTTCTGAACAAATGAACTTCACAGCCTTCTTAGTCAAAACCTTCAATGGTGCTGCGAAGCATAAAAAGTCCTGTATAAAATGCCTGTAGTAAGCAGCCATCCCCAGGAAACACAGTATCTCAAACACATTCTTAGGCTACTCCTAGGAAACTACTACTCTCACCTTCTCTGAGTCTACCGCAACTCCTGACTCTGAGATAATGTGACCCAGGATGTGAATCTAGTACATCCAAAAGTGGCACTTCGAGAGCTTATCATATAGCTTATGCTATCTCAGTGTACTAAGTACGATCTCAATATGGGTGGAATGGTCATGTAGAGTGTGAGAGTACACCAATATGTCATCCACGAAGACTACCAAGAAAGAATCCAGATATGGTTGGAACACATGATTCATCAGAGCCATGAAAAAATTTGGCGCATTTGTGAG
The DNA here is from genome assembly GCA_963277665.1 of Viscum album. Classification (NCBI taxonomy): domain Eukaryota; kingdom Viridiplantae; phylum Streptophyta; class Magnoliopsida; order Santalales; family Viscaceae; genus Viscum; species Viscum album. Next base: position 1,359,470,006 of record OY728152.1, on the reverse strand, counting down.
TCCAAACAACATGACCAAGTACTCCTAGAGACTATTTCTTCCCCGAAAGGCAGCAAGTGGTATTTATGATGGTCTCACGTGAAACTGTTGATATCTGGATCTCATGTAAATCTTCAAGAACACTCAGGCTCCTCGAAGTTGATCAAAAATATCATCAATCCATGGTAGGGGATATTGGTTCTTGATTTTCAATTGGTTCATATCCCGATAGTCCACATAGAGTTGAAGGGTACTGTCTACCTTATTCGCAAAAAGGACTGGCAAACCCCAACGAGAAGTACTGGGTCGAATGAAACACTTTGACTGAAACTCCTCTAACTTCCTTTTATGCTCCTGTAACTCATGTGTAGCCATCCTATAATGAGGAATGGACATAGGTTCCACTCTTTCCACAAGATCAACAGAGAAATTAGCGTCACGCTCCAGAGGTAGACCTGAAAATCCATCTGGGAAGACATCCCTGAAATGATCAAGCACCAGAGGGAAATCCTTCTAACAAGTTCACTGATCATCCAACTATAAACTCACGCTCTGGGCTGTGACTCCACCTCTCCCACAATGCTCTCGTCCAGCTCGGCTCGCTTATACATCCAATTTTCCCTTGTATAGGAACTCTTTTCCCTCTAGTGAAGTGAAAATCACCCTACGATGATAGATGTCTACAAAGGCTAGAAAGGTAACCAACCAGTCCATCCTGAGAATGACATCATAATTTTTCATCTCTAAGACATAGAGGTCCCAAAGAAACTGACACCCACAAACCCCAAGGGGGCACTCCTAGCGTCGACACACACCTACCTTCCTCACTCCCAATGGTATGTCTAGAGTAATGATATCAGAAGAAGAAGAAACACAGATCTCGAGGCTATGCACAATGGCCACAGATATAAAACTATATGTAGAAATAATATCAAAAGGTGCAAAAGATAAAAAAGAATCAACTTGAATAGTACCTCTAATAGTGGAAGGTCCGGGATCCTGCTCCTGTTGGGTCTGTTGCACTGTATAAGCCTTCGCGGGGCCGCAGCCCTACGACACAGTTTAGCTACCCTGAGCTGACTCGCCCTACTGCCTCTGAGATCGTGGTGTCTGGCTACCATAGCCACGACCACCTTCTCGGCATGCACACCCGGACACATTACAATTTCCCGACGGGTAATAAGCTGCTGGTCGTGCTCCCGCATGTGGAGTCTGCATAGAACCCCTCTCACTAGCCACTAGTAGAAACACCCTACAGAAGTGCTGTTGAAGCCCCATCTTGCCACAATCTTGACACTCCACTCGATTACGAGGAAACTATGGTCTCTTATTTCCCTCTCTACCACACAGGTAGAACATTATCGGGCCAATTGAAGAGTTCCTATGGCATACCACTATGAGTGAAATCTGTCTGCCTATTCCTCTTGCCAATGGAAATAGTACCAGAAACTGGTGACGGACCACCCTGGCCAAAACCACTAGCTTTCCACAGGTTCCGCTCAGAAATTAGTTCCGGGTTCAAAATATCATGTACTGTAGGAATCCTGAAAACGTTCACCAGTGCTCGAATTTCATTTTGAATACCATCCTCAATGCATCTATCCCTCAACGGCTAATCTCCCACTAGAACGGGTGAAAAATGCTAAATCTTGGTGAAGCGGGAAGAATAGTCCATGACTGACATGACGCCCTGTAGCAGATTCATGAACTCTTGAGCTCGGTCCGCCCTCATCATCTCCAGGAAGAAGAAGTTATAGAAGGCTGTTAGAAAATCCTCCCACGCTATGTCTCGGTGATTCACAGAATGGGTGGTAAAATCCCACCACCTCTTGGAGGAATCACGCAACATGTATGTAGCAAGCTTGAATCTCCACCCAGGAGGCATCTCCAGATGGTTAAAAATAGTCTACAATGAATCTATCCATGACTCCGTAGCATGTGGTTCAGCATCCACTAAAAACGTAGGCAGATGCTGCAACTGGAAGTTACGTGTCAACTCTACTATAGATGTGGAAACTGGCGGTGCTCTCTGGAAGATATACATAAATAGCATAAAGCCTTCACAGAACTGCACATCCATGCCTACGCCCGGTATAACGGCTGGCTCCGCATCTGGAACTGTTGGAGGATCCACTAGTAGCCCATGGTCTACCATCTCAGGAATATGATCGTTGCCACTCTCTTGGAAAACAATCATTGGTCGTCTCAGCATCATAACCCTACAAGTTATAATTCACAATATACATCACAATTATCAAAGACTACCAACTAGGAATCCATGAATGGAACAGTAGAAATAAAGCATTCAAAATCTACAAAACCTGACTACACGGCGTGTATAAATACTACACGAAGTGTTATCACAAGCCGTCCACAAGGGCATGTACTCCAGCTTAAACTGGATGTGTAACACCCCAAATACACGATGTGTATTTCTGACTACACGGCGTGTACTTGAATCCTTCTTATCTTCCCGACTCCTTCTACATGTCTAGGCCACACAACTCTCCTAAAAATAGCCTACACGGTGTGTCCCACAGGTACACGGTGTGTACTCTACAAGCTTTCACCAGCCCATGTTGTTCGTGAGACGGCCTGTGTACCTAGGTCACACTACACGGCGTGTTCCCATAAGAAACAATGTGTACAAAGATACCCCAGACCGACCCATGTTTTCAGTGATATGGTCGGGTACCTGGGTCAGACTACACAACATGCTCAAGGAAGAAAAGGCATGTGTGGCTTAAGGTTTCTCCGTCTTTGTAGTTAGTTACATGGGTAGACACTAGGTCAACACTGCACGGCATGTACAACCCATACACGGCATGTACAACCCGTACACGACATGTTCCCTGAAAACTTCCCTATCCCGTGTCTCTGCCCACATAGCCCATGACACAGTTAGAGATTACACGACATGTATCCTGGGATTTCCAGATAGTAAGCTAGAAAAACTACTCTAGAACCTAGAAAACATTGAAACAAATACCTAAGTACCAAATTCCGAACCTTGAGGGTCTATACTCCCTATGAATCAAAGAATGGCATCTTATATTTGTTATAACAAAGTAAACTCGTCAATGATTCACCAAATTCCAGTTATTGAGGGCCCATACTCCCCAAAACCAAAGTTTGGCATTCATTATATGAAAATCTCACACAACAATACCCTATCAAATAGTAGATATTGATTAGAGCCGCTATCACAGAAGCATGTTTTTCAAGTACATCAATTATTACAACAACAAGCAATTTATAATGCACCTACATGGTAGGGAAACTATGCTTGACATGTGATTTCTAACACGTTCCTAAAATATGAATGAGATGGCATACCCTCATCTCATTAGGTTGTAAGTAAATAAAACCCATGTATAAAATATAAACAGCACACAACAGGTGCATCACGCAACGGTGAAAATCAAATCAACTATCAAATTTACAAAATCAGAAAAATTGCAATTAACGAGGTAGTTTGGATTTTCTCTATACATGGGTTAGCTACAAAAGGGGTGCCTAGAACCCTGTTGGTCACATGACCTCAAGTGAAACTCCCCAAACTCCAGAGGCTTCCAACTAGCATCGAGGGCCCAGGTCTGATAGTGGGGAAACTATGCCCTCATTTGTCAAAGTGTTGCGTAGTGTAAAAGATATACAAAATACAATGGCTTAAGCAGTAAAAAATATGAACTAGAAATGAAAAACTGTGGTAATAGATAACCAACAGTTATATATAATGATACAACATGTCACTGTTTCTATGAAAGAAGCCAAAATAGGATACACTGAAAAACAATACAATACAACTCAAAGTACAAATACAACAAAACAAAAATGAATAGTGCAATAGGAACTCCGCAGCATCGCAATCCTAAGATCGGTCCCATGCTCTCCTACTCATCTGCAATAATCATGTACCAGTATAGGGACCCTTTCCCATATTGACACCTGCAACAATATAGTCTATTTGGGCCGAAGACGTGACCCAAATAGGGTGTGAGAAATAAATCCCAGTAGGCAACCACCAAAGGCCCGTGCCCAACTGTCAGTGGAAATGTGCAACAACAGTGTGAAATAATAAAATGTAGTAAACTAGTATGTACTCAAAGTAACTATCACCACCAGTTACATTGAAATTTTAATATTTTTTTAACAATTCAACCTAATTTAATTATGAGCTAATCAAAACCATTCCCTTAAGATAATCAGAATCCTTCCCTTAGGATAAATGTAACCATGCCCTCAAGCTAATAGAGTGATGCCCTCAGGCTCAATATCACTATGCCCTCAAGATAATATAGTCACACCCTCAGGCTAAATATCATCATTCCCTAAGGCTAATATAGTCATTCCCTCACGCTAAATATCACCAGGCCCTCATGCTTATATAGTCACGCCCTCAAGCTAAATATCACCACATCCTCAGGCTAATATAGTCATGCCCTTAGGCTAAATATCAGCATGCCCTCCGACTAATATAGTCATTCCCTCAGGATAAATATCACCACGCCCTCAGGCTAATCAAAACCATGACCTCAGGTTAAAGTAAAACAATTCCCTCAGGCGTAAGTAACTGGGCCAAGCCCAATGCATAACAAGAAATTTTATAGAAACTTTCCTCTCAATAAATCTTTATATAGGTAATAATCATGGTATACCCTCAGGTATCAAGGAGAAACGGCTAAACAGATGAATGCACCCACTGGGTGGCCCTGGATCTAAGCAGTGATCCCAAGAAGAAGTTTTAATTTATCATTAGATCATCTATACAATTCTAGATATCTTATCTGCAAAGGCCTCACCCATACGATCCCCCAAACATGGGTTTGTAGCACAACATTACACAAAAATCAACCCAACGGTATGAATGAACACCATAGCACCTACCTCGATCGCCCCTGATCGATATACACGAACGAAACCTCCAAAATATTCCGCGAATGACGTAGATATGGGATAAACGTTCCCACATTCAATCTCAAATAACATTACTTCCGGAAAGAATTGGTTAGAAAGGCTCTAGGAGAAGGAAGAGCTTACCCGTGTGGTTCAAAGGAGAACGAAGGTGTAGGAATCAGGTTCCTGGTGTGAGGTTGGGAGATCTTCAAGGTTCAACCATCTCTCATGTGCTCCAAATTAATCCACTACCCCCACTGCCAAAGAGGAGGCCACAACCAATTTTAAGCGAAAAAAACAAACTACACGACATGCACTCTCAAGTACACAATGTGTACTTTTCATTTTTAAACTATTTTGTTGGTGGCTTCATTCCACCGCGACACTATTCATCCGTTGACATGAGTACAAGGTGTATATTCCTAATTACACAGCGCGTACTATTGCTCTGTTAGATGATACCTCCACTACCATACTATTCATCTGCTGACTGATTACATGGCGTGTAAATACAAAGTACACAACGTGTAGTCAGGTTTTACACCCTTCATCGCTGACAGGCCTACACGCCCTGTGTACTAATTCCACATGACCAAAGTACCAGTATGTACCCAAAAAATTTCAAATTTCACCCCAATTTCCTTATTTTCTAAAAAACACTTAAGGGAAAGGGAATAGAAGAAAACCATACCTCAGAAATAATAATCTGGTTCTTACAGGTGACATCTTAGCCCAATATAAAGGGCATGCTAATTCTTATGAGCTTGATTTCATTGAGGTATAACTAAACAACTTTGTGTTGTCTAAACCTCTCCCCATAGGACTGATTATTATCATTACTCATGACTTCAGAACATTGTGGAATTATTTAAAACATTTCCATCTCCCGCTCAGAAGGATGTTGGACTACTATTGACCCTAGGTATCATAATCATGATCTAGTGCAACATCTCCCATATTATTTCTATATGATTAATAAACTATAACTATATACACATTGGTCAATTCTATACAAACATAAAATATATCCTATAATGGTCTAAATTGCACGACATTGAACTTGTAGTGAAAGAGACATAAAAAATTTTGGTTGTAAACATGTAAATTGAGACCTGAGAAAACATTGAGTCATTATTCACTAAAATCATCATAATTAGAATTTAGGAAAAAATGGGGTGAAAATGAATAAGTAATAAATATCATAGGGTCCACTTTGATTCCATAATAAAATTGAGTTATGATTATTGGACCCTCTAGTCCAGTTAAAAGATAAAGTAATGATTTGTCACGTATCCCTGTCATGGGAATCTATTTTCTAGGTAGTGACAATAAATTTAAGGTTCTCATACCCTTATTAGATTTTACTGTTTAGTAAAATTAATATTTATGACTTGGGTTCCTTGGATCACCATAAACCTTCCGTGACCTATGGAAGTGATATCAAACATCAAGGGACCCATTTATTTACTATACATGTTTTCCTATGGATCATGAATATGATCCTAAGGTCATCAACCAAATTCATCAATCTGAAAAAAGAACATTACAATACTTTTGAACCCTAACATAATCACAACAACACTGGACACCTCAATGTGGGTGAAAAACTCCAGTTATGACTGTCCCATATCATCCTACCTATCTGAGAACATTGAACCATGATGTACAATATATGCACCAAACTATAGAAGAATATTCTACATTCCTGGAATTACATCATTATGATTTGTTACCTTTCTCAATTACAAAATGAGGCACTCCATTTCCTAAACCTTTATGTCTTACATCTTGTGATTTAAAACCATAGGGTGTAGGGATCGAGCTTCATAATAAAGAGATGATATACCCTAGGGGACGGAACCCTTCCTGGATAGCTTGTCCCCCATACCCAATGTCATCATATTGATGTTCGAGTCTTCATAAATCATCCATGACCCTCATAAAGAAGTTGAGACTAGATTTACTTGGCCATGCTATTGATTCATAGGATCCATGACCCACTTACAAAATGAATCTAATCCTATCAAGAAATGTGCATCAATCTTTATGAGCCCAAGAGACATTGTGGCAGAATTTGGAACCCCATAGTGTTATGTCTCATCCCTTGTATGTCTTCCCTATCTCATATTCATGATTATGACTTTTGAGTAATGAATTATATCACCCATATTCCAACTATCCAGGAAAACCTATCATCTATAGTATTTTACCCTCAACCCATATTACTTCCAAAAAATTTCTATGAACATTGGAAGAGATTAGAGGTCCATTTTTCTTGGCCATGTTATCGATGTGTATGTTATTGAACCCACCAACTGAAGTAATATCTTCCATGCATGAGTGGAACTTCACTAATCATGAGCCCTATAAACACCGTAGTAGAACCTGACAACTTAGTGTTTTTTGGGTCATCCAGGGAATGTATGTAACATATCCCATGAACATTTATAAGGTTAGAGATAAAAGACCCTTAACTAAAAGAAATATAAGGTTAGAGCTAAAAGACCCTAAAATAAAACCAAAATCTGTTCCAAGATAAAATACCCTAAATTAAATGAAATATAATGTTTGATCTAAAATTAACTAAACAAAGCGTAGTAGAAGTTGTGAGAAAGATGACCCAAAACTACATCAAAAAAATGGTCCGGGCTAAAAGACCCAAAACTAAAAGAAAAACAAGGTCCACGATTCAAGAACCTAAACTGTTTCACAACAAAGGTAAAATCTAAAATAACCTAAACTAAAAGAAAAATAAGGCCCATCTAAAAGGCCCTAAACTACATCACAAAAAAATTATAAGCTAAAAGAACCAAAACTACAACACAAAAACGGTCCAAGATAAATGTCCCTAATATAAATTAATATCATGTCCGATCTAAAAATACACTAAACTACACACACACAAAAATTAATAAAAAAAACTTGTAAGGACCATTACATGGACTTAGCACAATAAAGATGTTCATGTTAGTCATATCGTCTTTGGATAAAGAAGATAACTCTACCTCCTCAACAAATATGCTACCCATAAAATACATTTGAAAATTAGGAGATATTAAGACAGCTATAACATATTATCGATGAAGAATATCATGCTGGTGGGAATTCATAAGAACCCCTTAAGAAGAATATATTAAAATTTCAACATTAAATTCCAATCATTCATTTTTAATTGATACTAGTAAATGGATAGAAACCATTTCTGAACTATAAATCATCAATTAAAATCGAAACACTCTTTTCTAGGTCGATCCACTTGATAATTCTTTAAATCCATCATTTGACCCACTATTGAAAAATCCTCTCAGGGGGTTCAATATCAAATTCCTCTAGATTCTCAAATATGTGGAAAAGTGATATTCATTTTCCATAGAACCATATTATTTTAGCGCATAATGAATCAAACTCTAAGAGGGGGATTTTTTGACATTAATAATCTTGCATCACACATTTTTTCATGGAAGGGGGAATGTCTTGAGTGATTAGATTATCACGATGTATAATACTATAAGATAATGATGTTTGTGATGAGTACATTGTTTATGGTAATTAGAGGAGTATTATTATTATTATTATTATTATTATTTTGTGTTTCTAAATAATAATAATTCTTATAAATAAAATTAAATAAAATAGAAATATCCATTTTATTCAAAGAGAGGTATATATATTAAGAGATATATAGCAATGAACATTTCCATCTTCAACCTTATGGTGCTAGGGTTTTAGTTTTTCCTATTTCTCTTAGAATGAAAATCACATGTTACATCTAGCAAATAATATTACTTTGATGGAACTCCTCAAACCCAGAAAACCATATGGATTTCCACTATAAGAGTATCAAACCACATTCTAAACCATTCCCCCATGCACATTTGATCTTGAGAGGCTCTTGAATAGTAAATTTTTTTTTTGCATCACATTCAGGGAACTTGATTCATTTAGTATAATTCATATGATATCCTCATGATTTTATATTTTCTGCACACACCCAAAATATCACCTATTCCCATAAAAAGTCCCATATTTTCACTCAAATTTATTTTTATTTCTCACTTCTTGGAGATGGAGATATGAAAATAATGGAGTGTTTTTAGGAAAACATGAATATAAACTATAAAATCATTGGAGGACAAAAAAATTAACTAATATCCTTGGATTTTAGTAAGTTGGTGTGATTACTGGTGGAATTTATTTAGAAGATACACCATATTTCTCAAGAAAGTGAGGGAAATATGAGACTTAATGTATAAATTCTGAAGGCATGTCAATATTCAATGGCTTCTGCCACTCTAAAAGGATATTATCTCTCTTTCCTCAGACAAAAGAGTATGAAAATCCAACATTAGGGATATACAAATGAGAATATGTGATAAATCAATTGAATACTAATTGTTGTGAAGAGGTGATATCCCATGACCTCGCTTCACATAAGAATTCTTGAAAAACATTGAGGCATCATATAACCAGAGAGAACTGTGTGGCCCATCACGTGAAAGGTTGTTGGCACTACATGAATCATCATGTGAAAGTTATTTTCACCACATAACAAACCATTTTATAGGATGTGACACTGAAAGGTGTTCATGATCATGTAGAGATATAAATCATGTATTGTGAATAAACACAGTTACGTGAACATGAATTCTTATTCATATAATGGGATTTCTATTGCATGGAAGGAGATCAAAATTTCACATGCAAAGATATGTGATGAATTGTGTACCCAAACTCAACATTTTTCTTTGATCATGTCGTAAAGAATATATTTGATGCACCGTTAAACCAAATCACAAAACACCATTCAATCCTAATGCACCATGTCGATGCGATTGAGGTCCACACTACACATATGCAGTATTCATTTGTGCATGAGAAGCTCTATGTCACTATTCATACCTCCAGGTAAATAAAATATGTTTTTCAAAAAAATATGTGTAAATCCTTTTGAGACTCTATCATTTTACCTCATTTAATCAATCACATGAGGATTTAGACATATTGTTGTTCCTTCATGTGAATCTTCAACCACACAACACATTGAAGTATCTTGGGTTGTGATAAATTCATGAAACAACTTTCCACACTTACCATGCACCCTTTGGTATGTATACATAACATGAAAAACCCTATTTCATTCATGAATGCATGAAATATCATAAGAGAGGAAATGGTATTCCCCTAAAATTTTCCCCCAACCATAACAAGATTCATCAATGAACATACGGTGCATGAAATTCGAGAAGATAAATTATCCCTTCCATTAACTACTTGTTATCATGAGATCCAAAAATGATCATGTGACACACCATAGGAAAAAATGACCACTAAACAATACATGGTGCACACGCCATCACAAGATCTCATATTGATCATGAGGTGCACTCACATATAATTACTGTGTGAAGCCTTCAAAATGCCTACGAATATGGGTGAAATTTTTCAAATGATATAGGCCTTTGGTGGTCATAAAGATCATCTGATGCGTCACTGATGGGAAGACTGATTGTAATTGAAAATACCCATGAAAACATGCCAGACACCAACACCTTTGTAAAATAAAACAACAAAAATAAATTTTGGGGAGGTGAAGACCACTCGTAGTTGATGAATGACATGTGACACACCACTAGCTACCAAAAATAAACTGTGAGAATCTAATGACATGTTCCCCTAATCTCAAAAAGACCTCTGACATGTCATATACATCTTGAAAAGTGAATTAGGTGTAACCAGGTGACCTCACACTCCCACTTTTGATCTATGAGGACAAACAGATGGGATTTTCCCTTAAATGCTTGCACACATCCACATGACCTATATTGTTTTCGTGATGCACCGTTAAGGGGTTGAGTAATTGTGTTTGTAATTGCTCATGTAATCTCACATGAATACCCTCCCTTGAATAATAGAAAATGAAATATAATAGGGGAGGAGGTGTAATACTATTGCAGTTGAAAACCCCTTGAGACACATTAAGGATGTCTGCATCATTGTCCCATGAGACTTCTAGAAAAGTCAGTCTGATCCTATAAAGGCCCCTTGGAGAACCATCCTTGTCTTAAGGAAAGTCTTAGACATGTCACATAAGATCATGTAAATTCCTTTTAATAGGTTCCCTAATCTCATAAAGGTCCATGGTAATGCAGATATGACAAGAAGGAGGTCCCTTGGTATGAATAAAAGATCAAAAATGTCCATATTTACTAGTGTCAATCCAATTCTGAAAACGTTGATCGGACGGACACACAGTCACTAAAAATTACAAAGAACCCTCTCCAGAAATCCACAACAAAGGCCCAAAAAGACATGTGGTTCCAAATCCCTTCACAAACTAAATATATGATCTGTGCAATATTCCCTGTGAAAACTGGTGAATAACTGTGGTGGAGAGGCCTAAAAGTTCCCCACCCCAACCACAAATAAAAAGGTTGGGTTTTCACTTTTAGGTAGAAAAGCACACCCATGTACTGGAGCATATATATTACAGAATCTAATATTTTGACTATAAAGTCATCCATTAAGTAATATGAATGCATATAGATAGAAAAATCATGATTCATAAATAAATCACATCATGTGATAATTTATAGATCATGCGAATGAGTTATGAAAAGATGCAAGAATATCATTCCTCACATATAGAAGATCACACAAGACACAAAATAAACAGAAACTAAATACTTATAAGGAATTAAAAATTAACGTGCTTGAACAATGACTTATGGTGTAATATTTAATAAGAAAATATGTTCTCTGACCCACTTTCACTTCACGTGAACCATCCTAGACACATAACAACACCTGGGCATGTCTCCCATATTTGAAAATCACATTCAACATGCCATTAGGGTTATGTGAAATCCTCTAGACATGTCAAATCAAGTCCAAATACCCCTTATACATGCCAATTTAGTCTTACGAAGCCCTCTGAGCTCATCGCCCAATCCTTGTGATGTCCTTAATACACATCCCCAGACTCTTATAAAGGAGGCCACTCATATCAGATGAGTATCATAGTTTAATCTAGGTATTCCAATCATTTCTTATGATACCCTCTGGGAAAGTGAAGGCTGACTCATGATTCACTCTACACATATCATCTGTGTCTCGCGATGGCCTCTTGGATTTTAAACCAAGACATGAGAGACCCTTAAATACATGTCATATTGAATATAAGAACAACCTATATATATGACAACAATATCTTACAAATGAAACTGATGAAAGTTAGATGGATCATGCGACACCCTAAAGATAAGACATTTGGGTCATGCAATGGATTTATGCACCAGTAATATGGGTATTGTGATGTCCTCTGGACAGGTTATCATTAATAATGTGACAACCTTCAGATGTGCCACCAAACTTTTGTGAAGTCCTTTAGAAATACCAACTTGTCCATTTAGTTGTCTTTAGATATTCCAAGAAGATACCCTCTTGTATCTCAGGATGAGAAGAAATCATTGTATGTTAGATAGGAAATCATGCCGGATCAATATGGGAACCTTAGAGTGTAATCCTAGATCAAGTGATCTATGATGATTTTGATTCCTTCTAAAACCACGATATATAGGATATCTCTACAAGTCCTGATATCTACACAAAACATCTTAAAATATTTCCCAATATGTGTGTCCCTCAAATACCGAGAAGTGACATTAATCGTTTTTTATCCCATTTTACACACTAATTATAGTCTATATGGGCTTAGGGAGTTGGAATTTTCATATCATTTATATAATGAGTCTCCACCAACTAGGTTAAAATAAGTATGCAAGCCCAAAAAAGTGTCCTTACACATTCAAATTAATATAATGGAAAACTGAAAGTGTAATATCTATTCAATATAACTATGATAAATTTGATTCCTATAATTACTAGGATACGTAGGATACTATCCTATGTTCTGGGCTCAAAAAACATCCATTTTGATGAAAGATATATGACGATGTTGTTTCAACCACCGAGATCTATTCATTACCATGGACGGATTACTCTACCTTATACATAAGTGTACTAAAAAATAAACTAAACTATAATTATTTGGGTTAGTTCCATAACCAAGTTACAAAGGATGTCTTCTTGAGGTCCGATCTCTAAAATAAATCTTTCTATGGTGCTCCCAGCATGGGTAACACCCCGAGTTTTTATAGACATTTTTTTGAAGAAATTAAATTTTCAATTATATCGTTCAATTAACTAAGTAAAATATTCTATTAACATGACTCCAAATCGTAATATAATACATGAAATAGAAACTTAGTGTATGTTACATACAACACTAACTTCGTGCAGGTTATACACGTCACCAATATTTATATGAAGCATCATTTTATTGTTATTATTATTTATATGAGATAATAATAACGTAGGAGATAAACTTAGATACATTAATAGTTATAAATACTTCTAAAATAAACATTATAAATAATTTATTTAAATAAAAAATATTGATAAAAAAGATATTATTTTTGGTGAAGTCTTTATGTGTTTAAAAATATCATTTCCTCAAATAAACCGCTTCAATGTCCTTTTGTGAAAAATAATAAAATAAAATTTTGACTTTATTTTGAAATTTAATATGATAAAATAGACTTATGTTTTGAATTTAAAATGTCAAATTATATTAGGTTTATTTTTTTGGAATTTTCTTACAAAGGCCATTTTTTGATGAATAGTGAAAAATATTGAATTTTAAATCAAAATAGATTTTTAATTTAGATTATTTATGAGGTGAAATTATATATTTATTTGGTTTAATAGTTTATTATGATAATATTTGTATCAATTAATCCATTTTTGGTCATTGGACCCAATTTTACATTGAAATAGGATATAAAAAGGTAGGGAACTATTTATCATTTTTTACTTTAAAAACTTGCATTATCTATAAGATCCCATATATCTATAGAATAATAACTTTTCATTTATATTAATATATATGAACAATATATTATTTTTAATTTAAATGGTATGATTTTTCTAGTATCATACTCAACATGAAACAACAGGTTTCCCCAATATCATACATTTCACACAACATTGAGTTATACCGAAAAAATTAGAGAATAATAATATTATTTTTAATGGTAGTTAATACCTTGATGTTGTATTATAGGGAATGATAAAAACTAACTACATTATGATTAAACATGTTTTTAAATGTTTTTAAAATTTTGAAATAAATTTTAGAGGCTTAAAATAGGAATGAATCCTATTTTAAGCATTAAATACTCTAATATTTTTTGAAGGTAATTTTACAGCCTTTTTAAGGTGAAACATTATTGAATAATGTTTCAAAAACATTAATATTATCTATTTTATAAAATAAACTTATTTTATAGAAGAGTTACATCAATATTTACTTTGGTTAAATTATTGAAATTTTCTAATAAATTTCATTTTTAATGAATAGTGAAAAATACTGCATTTTGATTCAAAAATGCCTTTTCATCAAATTTATTTTTATAGTAAGATTATCATTTTAATTTATTTCAATGTATAATTGAATTATGATTTTATAATTTAATTAAATTATGGTCATTTTATTTAATTTTCCATTTTAATAGGATATAAACACATGTCAATATTTTGGTAGTTTTTACTTCTTAAAAAAAAATTTGGTTTTGACAACGGAAATTAATTTTAAATTAATTTATGAAAATTATATGTTTTAATTTTTTAAAAATGGATTCCATATTTTGAATTATAATTTCTAATTTTTTTAAATAAGTACCTTTTATTTTTGGACATTATGAATAGTAACTTCATTAGTTCTTATTTTTTACCACGGTTAAAGGGTAAATCTTGAAAATAAGGTTACAAAATATTATTATAATAATATTCAAAAATACTAAAATATGTTCTAATACAATTGGATGATTTATTTAAGACCGTGAGAATACTTATCCAAAAATTTGGCATTTGGTAGCCACTTGGGTGTGAAAATGACATTTTATAAGAGTTAATATAAAGCAAAAAAGAAAATATAACAAAAACATATATCTTTTAATAATTTTTTAAGGGGTTATATAAGTGATATATTAATATATAAATAGTAATTATAAATATAATGATATTTCCGAAATTATTATATTTTACTTAAAAATATTAGATATTAAATAAAATAAATTATTTTTAACACAATGATGATGGAATGATTTCTTCATTAATAAAGTATTCAAATAAATGATATTATAAGTATTAAAATAAATTTAATTTCATTATTTTGATTCCATAAAATAATTTATTGGAATATATTGATATATTATCTTTTAGTTAATTCCTTTTTTTGATGGAATCATGTTGTTATGACTTTAACAAAAATCAGTTCTGTTATAGTGCCACAATTGACATAAATGAGTTTTTAAAATAAATAATATTTTATTTAATGATATAGTTTTCCTAAAAATATATGGTTTTAGAAAATGACATATATAATAATAAAAATGTCATTAATTATCCACTTATGGTTCTCTTGAAATTTTATTGTAACTATAGTCACCATATATTATGAAAATAAAAGAAGACAAGGAAAGAGTTAATGCTTTTAACTAATGGTTAATGCTAAAAGATAAGGATAATTTTGTGACTGTAACATGTGTAAAACCTATTAGTAGAGATTATTTCCACCCAAAATCATTTCACTTTTAAAATAAATGAGTTTGGGACCATTTTAAATAGAAAATCAATTAATAATAAAAAATACTTCAAGACCTTCATGAAGTGCCCCTCCTCCCTCTTATAAAAGGCCACCACCTCTACCCACTTAATGACACATCTCAAGCCCATTTTATCATAATAATTCTGATCAAATAATTTCCCAATATCCCTCCCTTCGTCCTAGAAGTGTTACACTCGAAATAAAGAAATTCAAGAAAATCCTTTTGGCTCAAATCAAAAGAATTTACTCTATTTAGAGGTCAAGACTTATCTCAAGTTCCTTTCTTTTATATTCCTTCTCCACTACCTTTGCTCTTATTATTCTTTTATTACATAATAACACCACTATAATCAATATAATAGTATGTTTTTATGAGAATTATTCTAACTATAACAACACATACCTCCATCTAATGGATATGAACATACAATTTCCAGGGACGTCGAACCACTAGCTCCCGAAACCATGATTTTCCAATTTTCTCCTACCACATATCATGGTGGAAATTATGATATAAATATATTTATATATGATATATATTATATTTCTATTTCCTTTATACTTTTTTATTTTTTATTTATATTATACCATTATTCTTTTCATAATATATAAATACGATAATTTCATTCGAGGATGTGTGGACTACCACCCCCTCAAAGTGATAAAACACATTCATGGCATACATGAAACATATAAAGTATGGTATTAATGAACATATGTAATGTATATAAAATAAGATATTATACTGTATTTATAATATACCCATATATCATTTATTTTTCATCCCTTTAACTATGAAAAGGAAATGAAAGTAGCATTAATGCTTACATATGACTTACCGTCCCCATGAACAATGAATCTCATTTATTGTCTAAAATGTCAAGGAATATTATAAATACATATATACTATATCTAAATACATATATAATGGATATATATGATACTTAAATCATTAATAATATTTTGGTGATGATGGAATTTTATTTAAATGAACAATTTATATTAAAATAAGTTCGTTTTTGACTCTACTACCGAATATCAACAAAACAACCAATATGAACATAAATAATTATGTAATTTTTATAACATGATAATAAGTAATATATAATTTAATAATAAACTTGAAAATGGTTATGAAGAAATTATAAATTAACCTATGTTTATTATTAAGTAATATAAAGAACGAATGAGAAAAGTCAGACTCAAGGTAAAAGATTTTGTCTCAATTCCCTTTCATTGAGACATATTTTGTTGTTATAAACCACCTTATACTATAGAAGTTTTAATTATAACATTTTTCATTTAATTTAATTCAATGGTTTTTAGAAGGAATCATTTTCTTTGAGACATTTTCTAAATGAGAAAACAAATGTTTCTTTTTAACGTACGCGGTGACAACGACCTTTCCACTGCCACAAGCCTAATTTATATTTGAATTCATTAACAAGACATAATTCTTTTAAAAGGATAATATATACCACATTTTGTTTTTACATAGTTCATTATTGAAAATGGTTTTGATAAATAATTTATTAGGTCAATATCTTGAAGTTATATATTGTGATTGCAATGTAGAAATGTTATCTTTTCATTATTCTTCTCTTATGTGTTATGAATATGGTATGGTTCATGGGAAATGTTTACGTATATGGTTGGTTCTATGATAAAACAAGTGAAGGTGAGCCTGAGGTAGCTCTCCAATGAATTGGGTAAGGTGACATAGGGAAACATTAATGTTTCTTATAAGAGAATTAGTGAATATACTGTGATGGGTATTCCAAACCTAACTCCTAATGTAGATGTGGAAGCTACAACGTAAGTATGTTATGGATGCCTAAAGATACCTTTTTTATTTAGGATTTTTATGAGTTATCCATAAATCTTATTCTTTTATGAGGAATGTTAAATATCTCATGCTTTATGATCTAAAAGTATGATTTCTTTGATTTGTATGAATTTATGGACTAATGTTTTCTTCCCACATTTTATATCCATTAATGATATTTTTATGATCATGATATGTTTTTGAAATTTTTTTCACAATGTATAATTAAGTGTAATAGAAAGCAATGATTCATGAATATTTTTATCAAAAAAATATAATTATTGTTTTTATTTAATTACTTTTATTGTTGTGAAAAAATTAGATAGAGTAGAAGTATCTACTTTGTAATATTTGTGATGTAAGGTAATAATCATGGAATAATTATCTAAAACTCTAAACCTGAAAAGATTCTAAATGTGAAATATTTACTTGACTAAATATTATGTAATGTTTTAAACTGGGGCCTTACAGTTGGATTTAGAGGTCAGTTTTGATAACATTAGGTGTTAGGATATTGTTAAAAGAAAATCCATAAATTTTTTTATATTATATTAATATTTAAATGATATAGAATTTCAATATTTCCATGTTGATTCATATAAGATATGTATGTGTTCAGAATAATTTTCTATAGAGGAAACATGGAAGCTATTATGGGACGATATCAAGAGGAGGACAACCTACCTAATTAGAAACTTGAAATGGTCATAATTGGAACTGAACAGGTTGTGGTAGCGATGTCACAATTGAATCAGGTGATAAATGGTTGTTGTGTTTATAGATGATATTTTGATATATTATAAATGTAACTAGGAGAATTAATGTCATTTAAGGGTTATCTTTAAAAATTTAAAATAAAATAAACTATAGGGGAAAATATGCAAGTGTGAGTAATGGTTACAAAAAATTTCATTCCTTACTCACATTATTTATAAATATAAAATAACTATTGATCCTTATAAAAAAATGTTTTCAATGAATGGAAAAGTCCCAAAAATGTAACTAAGATTCGAAATTTTCTTGTTTTAGCAGGTTATTATGAATGATTTGTTGAAAATTTTACATGGTTATCCTTCATACTAAATTAGATGACTTGAAATTGTGTTATGTTCATATGGAAAAAATAATATGATGAATGATTTTAGGAATTGAAAATAAGATTGTTGCATGCTCGAGTTTTGGTACTACCTTCTAGAAATTGTGAATTTTTTATCTATAGTAATGCTTCTTTGAAAGGACTTGGAAGTTTCCTAATTCATAATGATCATCTAAATGTTTATGATTCACGTTATTTGAAAAATCATTAGTGTAATTACCCTACAAATGATTTGGAATTATCTTCTGTTGTTTTGTATTTAAAAATTTGGAGGCGTCATCTGTATGTAGTAAAATATTAAATATATACTAATTACAAAGGTTTTAAGTCTATATTCACTATGAAGGAATTAGACATGGGACACAATAGATGGATGAAATTAATCAAGAATTTTGATGGCATGATTCATTACAATTCAGGAAAGGAAAATAAAGTGGTCGATGCTTTGGGTTAGAAAAGTAATTCTTCACAAACCATTTTACATTTGGAACATGACCATTTGATTAATGATTTGATGAAATTTGGTATGGAAGTTATTGGTTTAGTAAATTGCACTATTTTGTTTCATGTTTAAGTACAATCATCTCTAGATGATACAATAGAGCAAGCATAGAAAGAATACCCATAGTTTTAGAAAATATAGAATTGGTTCAGAAGGGTAAGTTAGCTGAATTTAACATTTATTAAGACTATATTTTGAGGTTTGGAAGTAGATTATTTCGTCCTTATCATTTATAGTTGAAGAAAGAGTTATTATTTGAAGCTCATCAATTTCCATTTTCAGATCATCTTGGAAGTACTATGATGTACAGAGATCTTCGGGAGTATTACAAGTGGGATGGAAGGAAAAGAGATATTACTTACTTTACCCTGAGATTTTTTATTTGTAAATAGTTTAAAGAAGAGTGGTTATTACCTAAAAATATTCTCTATACTTTGATAGTGCCATAGTAGATATGCGAAAACATATCCATGGATTTTGTAGTGGGATTACCATAAACATATCTAGGTAACAATGCAATTTGTTTTACTATTGATCAATTTACAAAATCTACTCATTTTCTTCCTATTCGAGATACTCAGTATCTAGATAAACATTAAGGAGTGTAAATAAAAGAGATAGCCAAGTAACATTGAATTCACCTATCCACTGTCTGTGATAGTGATCCCAGGTTAACTTATATCTTTTAGAAAGGCCATTAGAAGTCATTGGATGCTGAATATAATTTTAGTACAACTTTTTATCCACAATCAGATGGGTATTCAATAAAACTATTCAGACATTAGAACATATGTTAGGTGCTTATTCAATGTATTTCTAGGTCATTTGTGACCAATATCTTTATTTGGTTGAAGTTTCTTATAATAATAGTTCTCATTCTAGTAAATAGATTACACCGTTTGAAGCTTTATATAAAAATAGGTGTAGAAATCCATATTTTTTTGGGATGAAATAGGTGAAAGGAAGTTGATGAGACCAAAATTAGAAAAAGAGAGGGAAAAAAATTTCAGTTGATTTAGAAAAAGGTGAAAACATATTAGATATGGTATAAATGTTATTGAGATAATTAAGGGAAGGATATTTCTTTTGAGGTATTTGATCATGTTTTTTTCAATAATTATCTATGTATAACTATGATGCGTTTTGGTAAAAAGGGAAAGCTGAGTCTGTGGTTCATTAGACACTATGAAATCCTCGAGAAAGTAGTATTAGTTGCCTACAGAGTGGATTTAGCTCAATTTTTATCCAAGGTACACAATGTTTTTCATGTTTTAATGTTGAGAGTGTATATTCTAAATCCATATCATGTTATGAGTCCCTAGGTAGTTCAGTTGAAAGAGAATCCTTCTTATGAAGAACAACTAGTCCAAAATCTTGACTATAGAGAGCAAGTGTTTTAGAATAAAGTAATTCATTAGTTTAGGGTTTTGTGAAAAAAACCACACAGTTAAAGTGGAAACATGGGAATTTGAAAATTATATGAGGGATAAATACATGACTTATTTGATAAGTAAATAAAATTTCAGGGAAGAAATTTCCAAAAGTGGGTACGATGTTGGATCCCCGGTATATATAGAAGAATACATTTTCCGTTCTATTAATATTAATGAATTAGATATTATATTTAATTAAAAGGGGTGTTTTTCTGATTGAATACTCAACATGAAACAACAGGTTTCCTTAAAATCTAACGTTGCACACATCCTTGAGTTATACTGATAAATAATATAATATTTTTATTATTTTAAATAGTTGTTAATGACTAGCTGTTATTTTTGAGGGAATGAAATGAACTAACTACATTATGATTAAACAGTTTTTGTAAATTTTTTTACATTTATCCAAAAAAATTGATTCTTAAAATAAGAATGAACCTGATTTTAAGCATGAAATAATCTAATATTTTTAAAAAGTCGTTTTACTACCTTTTGATGGAGAACCCTTTTTAAATCTAGTTTTTTTATCTTTTATATGTTATATTTTAAAAAATAAACATCTAATATAGAACTAAGACATTAAACATTAATTTTGTTAAATTTTTGGTAATTTTCTGATAATGTTTATTTTTTAGTGATTAGTGTAAAATACTACATTTTAATTCAAAACTACATTTACATCTTATTTATTTTTATAGGTAGATCATCATTTTAATCATATTTAAATTACAATTGGATTATTTTTTTATCATTTAATGCAATTATGGTAATTTTATGTAATTTCACATTTTAATTATACATAAACACATGTTAATATTTTGGTATTTTTTACTTCTTAAAAACAAGGTTTGTTGGTTTTGACGATGGGAATTAATTTTAAATTAATTTGTACAAATTATTTGTTTTGAATTTGGAAGAATGAATTCTTTATTTTTTATCAGAATATTCAAATATTTTGAATTATTACATTTTATTTTTGGACATTGTGAAGAGTAAATTAAGTAATATTTTTATTTACCATGGTAAAAGGGTAAATCTTGTTAATAAGGGTAAAACAATATATTATAATAATATAAAACAACACTGAAACATTTATTAAAATTATTGGATGATATATTTTTATCAATGATAATCGTTTGGATGATATTTTGGCATTTGAGAGACCCTTGGGTGTGAAAATGACATTTTATAACAATTAATTTAAAGTAAAAAAGAAAATATAACATAAACATGTATCTTTTAATAATACAATTTTTATAAGAGGTTATATATGTGATCAATTTGAATATAAATAGTAATTATAAATAGAAAAATATATCTTACATCATGATATTTTATTTTAAATTTTTAGATATAAAATAAATAAATTAATTTAGGACACACCGATGATACACTGATTGCTTCAGTAATAAAGGATTCAAATAAATGATATTATAAATAGTAAAATAAATGTAATTTGGTTATTTTGATTCCATACAAGAATTTTATGGATGTTTTTTTCCTATTATGTTTCAGTTAATGTCTTTTTTTATGGAATGATGTTTTTATGACATTAAAAAATTCAATTACATTATAGTGTCAAAATTGACATAAATGATTTAAAAAAAATACTATTTAATTAAACGATATAATTGTCATAAAAGTATAAGATTCATCCAAATGACTTATATAATGTTTCAAATGTCATTAATGATCCACATAAGGTTTTATTATATTTTTATAGTAACTTTAGTTACCTTATATTAGGAAAATACAAGAAGATATGGTAAGAGTTAATGTTTTAACTAAGGGTTAAAGCTAAATGATAAGGTTAATTTGGTGAGTTGAACAATTCTAAAACCAATTTTATGAGAGTATAGTGTCCCAAATTCATCTTATATTTTAAATAAATTATTTTGGGACCATTGGAAACAGAATATAAATTTATAATAAATTAGTATTTCAAGACCTTCCAAAAGTGTCCCTCCTCCCTTTTGTAAAAGGCCACCAACTCTACCCACTAAATTACACCTTTATAGCCCCTTGGATCTTCCAAATTCAGCTGAAATAATATCTCTATATCCATAAATTTCTTCTATAATCCTTACCTTGGGAGTAAGTAAATTCAATAAATCCTTTCAAATCAAATAAAAAGAAGTTACCTGATTTTGAGGTAATGTTTTATCTCAAGTTCTGTTCCATTATTTTCCTTATCCACTCCATATTATCTTCTTATTATTTTATTACATGAAGTATCCTCAATATATTAGGATGTTTTTATGAGAATTATTATAACAAAACCTACAGAAAACTCCATATATTGGATATGGACATACTATTTCTATGGATGCCGAACTACTGCCTCACAAAATGATGATTATTCAATTTTATCCTACAACATATCATGGTTCCATTATGATGTCATTTTATTTATATATGATATATTTTGTATTCATATTTTCTATATGAATCTGTATTTTGTATTAACATTATTCCTTTATTCTTCACATAATGTGTAGATATGATTATTTCATTTGAGGATTTGCGAACTACCACCCCCTCAATGTGATATGACTCGTTCATGCCATTCATTGAATGTAATAATGGATGACATTAATGAAATTTACGTAAGGTATATAAAATAAGATATTATACTATAATTATAATATACATATATATCCGTTAGTTATCATTTCATTAAATATGAAAATGAAATGTAAGTAGCATTCATGCATACGTACGTCTTACTATCTCCATGAACAGTGTAGTTCATTTCATATCTGAAAATGTTATGGAATATTTTAAATATACATATACTAGATATAAATAAATATATACTAGATATATATGAAAATTAAATCATTAATAATATTTTGGTTATGATGGACTTTTGACTACATGGAAAATTTACAAAAAAAAGTTTATTTCCGACTCAAGTACTGAATATCGTCAAAATGACAGGTATGAACTTAAATAATTAAGTAATTTTTCTAAAATGATAATAAGTTACATAAAATTAATATATAACATGAAAAATTTCAGGTAGAAATTATAAATTAAACTATGTTTATTATTCTGTAATATAAGGAACAAATGAGACAAGTCAGACTCAAGGTAAGGGACTTCATCTGAGTCTACTTTCGTCGAGGAATATTTTGATGTTATACACCACGTTCTTTTATACGGTGATGAATTATAAAAACTTTTTAGTTTAATTCAGTGGTTTTGAAAAGGAATATTTTTTATGTGGCATTTTACTAAATTAAAAAAGGAATGTTTATTTTTAACGTATGCGGTGATAACGGCCTTTCCTCCTCCACGAGCATTATTTGATATTTGGAATCCTTAACAAGCCATAATATTTTTCAAAGGAAAATAAATTCCATACACACTTTTTACATATTTTGGTATTAAAAATGGTTTTGAGGAAACATTTATTATGTCAATATCTTCAAAATATGTATTGTTATTTCAATATGTGAATTTTATATTTCATTTATGTTATTTTTATGTGTTATGAAAATGTTATGGTTGTTGGTAATTGTTTACGTATATGGGTGGTTCTGAGATAAATCAAGGACAAGTGAGCCTGAGATTTATCTTCAATGTATTAGGTAACATGATGGAGGTAAATGTTAATATTTATCCTAATATCATTAGGAAATATACTATTATGGGTATTCCAAACTTAACTCCATATGTGGATGCGAAAGTTACAAACTATGTATGTTATGGATGACACAAGTTACCTTTATGATTTATGATTTCTATGTGTTATTCATAAATCTTATGATTTCATGAGGAATGTTAAAAATAATATGATTTATGGTTGAATGGTATGATTTTTTGGTCTTGTATGTATTCATGGACTAATGTTTTCTTCTCTTATTGTATATCCCTTATAGGGCTTTTTATCTCATCCCATGTTTTGGAATGTTATTCATATGTTATAGGGAAGGGTAAGAAAAAAGTAATAATTCAAGAAGATATTTATCCAGAAAAATAATTCATGTTTTTATTTAAGGAGTATTATTATTGTGAAAAATATTGGATAGAGTAGAAGTATCTACACTGTAATATCTAATATGTAATGTAATAGTTATGGACTAATTATCTAAAACTCTAAACTGAAAAAGATCCTCAATGTGAAATCTTGACTTAACTCAAGATTATGTAATGTTTAAGGATGGGGACTTACATTGTCGACCCAATCATGGGATTAATTATAATTTAATTTCTACCACTACTATGATTAGAATTTGGAAAATTATATTCCATATTTGGAATCATAATAATGTATGATATATAATAATGTAAATTTTTTGACCACAAATATTAGTGAATGTGATTAAAATAAATAAAATCACTTATGAAATAAATTTTGATAATAAAGTACTAAATCAAAAATATAATACCTAAAAAGACATAAAAAAATTTCCAAAAATATTTATCTAGATATTATTCATCCATTAACCTTCCATTATTTTGTTTTTTTGTATGCCTTTTGTTTGGTAAAAATGCATGTACAACTAACCAATTTAAAAAAATTCCATGGGTTTCATTTCCCTTACAAATAAAAGGACACCACTTCTACCCACTTAATAACACCTATAAAATAAATAAAACCCCAAAGCATTTCTCAAATACGCTTCCAAATTCCCTCCCATACTCATATAATTGGTAATATGGAAACTCAAGGTAGCCTTTTTGCACATACAAGATGGTGTTACCCGATTAATTGGTTACATCTTCTATCAAGATCCTTTCATTAATTTTGTTTATACACACCATCACTATATTTTTTACAATATTTTATGACTAAAAAAGTATCCTCAATATACTAGGATGTTTTTTGGTTGAGGTTTTGATTTATACTTACACACACCTCCATCTAATGGATATTGAACATACTGTTTACGTGTACGGGGAACTACTACCTCACTAAACTATTATTTTTAATTTCTCCTTTACCAACTATCATGGTGAAAATTATGATGGAAAATATATTTATATATTCAATATATTATATTAATTATTTATTTATTTTTCTATATTCCTTTTGAAACACACTTTTTTCATTTGATGTAATTATGCTAATTTCATTTGAGGAAGTGAGGGCTACTGCCTCTTCAAAGAAATATGATTCATTCACATACTATGTGGAATGTATTAAGGACAAGTTTAGTAAATTTATATAATATATATAATATTATAATTATACTATAATTATATTATATACATATACTCTTTTATGTTGTTATCGTTCTTTCCTTCAATACGATAATTAAAATGGAAACAACGTTCATGCATATGTGCGGGTTACCGTCTCCATGAAGAGTGTATTCCATTTCATACTTATTTTTTCAATATATGATTATAATATAAATATACTAGATATTAATGATATTTATACCCCAATTTATAATATTTAATCATGATATAAGTATTAGGACCAACAATATAATAAATTAACACATATTTTAAGACCAAAGTGAATATTACCCGAAGTTAACACTTAACATAAGATTGTTAAACATAAAGATAATATAAATTCACAGTAAAACCATATATAGAATTATGTATAAGTATATGATTAGGTATAACTTTTATAATAAACTTACATTTATTATATAGAAATCTTGGATGTGTACGATGAGAGCCAAGACACAAGGTGTGGTGATTTCATCTCATTTTTTTCGTGAGATATATGATATGTTCACCACTATTTCTTATTGTGCAGTGTATGTACAAGGAATGATTTTATTCAATGTATCATATATAAAATTTATGGGTATTAACATATACATTTTATGAAATTTAATTCATGGGGTTTGAGATTAAAAATTTACCAAATTAGTAAAAATGTTTTCTCTCAATTTTATTTTTTTGATACTCATGTTTTTTATTCTCTTAAACTCTTTTTTGAGGTGCATATAATTCCATTTTACATGTTATATCATAAATATACTTATTTTTATGATATTGTTTTATTAATTTAATTTCATTTTTTTACATGGAGAGTGTGATCCCATGTTACCATGTTCTAAAAGTATATTTTGACAATCTCATCACTTTTCAAGAATGATTAGGTTTATACTTCCTCTGATGAAAGATTTTGATCCATAACATAAGAATAATAATGTGTTTACCTATCCTATATTTTTTGAATATATCCTCAAGTTTCAGTACCTATTTTTATAGTATTTTTTACTCATGATAACATTTTTATGTAAAATATAACCATCTCTTTCTCTTTAGTCAAAATTCTGTTTCATTAAAAAAAATATATTTAAGAATTTTTTTTCAAAAGAACATTGAAGATAATTTTCATGAAAAATGGATTTGTATTTTTTTATTTTTCCAATGATTTATTAATAAATTTTTAACTCCATTTTAGAGAAATTTTTACCAAAAGGATTTATGTTTTAAAAAAAATATTTTATAGAAGAGAGGATTTTTTCCTTAGGAAATGTTTTTTAATATCATTCAAAATTATTTCTCACCTAAGATGATATCAATTGGTGTTATTCATGAATTTAATGCGAAATTATTCAATGTTTCTATTTAGTTTAATTATTTAAATGTATTATTTTTTTATGGAATGATGTTTATGAACCCCATTTTTCTTTCACGGTTTATATTCTTTTGAAACATGCTTCATTCCACAGGTTATGTATATGATGAAATGATTATGAAACCTAAATATTTCCATTGGTTATGATAAAATTAAATTTTAATAATAACCATATAATTTCATGGGTTATGATATAACAATTTAAAATTTTATGAAACATGTAAGTATGATTTCATTATGAAATGGGTAGGACCTATATCTCCCTCTAATGTATCTGGTAAAGATTTATATCTAATGAGATAGACTAATAACATCTTGATAATGAACCTTGAATACTAGGATGGCCATGGGAGTAAACCATTACTAACAAGATGGCATTAGGAGTGAAAGCATTCTAATAAGACGACAATGGGAGTAAACCATGACAACCAAGATGGTATAAGGGAGTGAACCCATACTACCCCAATTATCTTAGAAGATATCCCTTGGAAACTATGGAATTAATATTATAGGATTATGTGTTTTCCAAAATTCCATGTATTATTACGATGTTATTATTTCATGAGTTATGACCTTTATTTCATTTTTTATTCTTGTATTATGAAATTATAATCATTATTCCATGATTCCTATTAAGATAATTGAAATTCAGTGAATGATCTTCTATTTTCATGATCACATTCTCATACCCTTATGCTCATGTTTACTCTTACATGTTTCCCTTGTTTACCCTTGCTGAGAATATGAGCTCACCCATTTTCATGTTTTATTTCCCCTAGGTTTTGATGATATGTATTATGTTTTAGGTTTCATAGATGGGTGATACTCAAGAAGAACATAGTGGTTGATGATGTACCTAATTTATGTACTAATGATTATGTTTCCATGCTTCTAAACACAATAGACCTATTACGTTCTTTGGGCCTCTATCATTATAATGATTATGTATTCTAAAAAATTTATGGAACATTTATTTTTGGAAATAAATTATTACTATAGCATGTAATTAATATAACATGGTCAATGAAAAATGATAAATTTCTATCCCTTATTTCTCCCACCGATCATTGATCACACTGGCTTATGGAATGTCAATAATCACGCCATCTACAACATGAGTCTCTTGAATGAAAAGGTAAACCCTTGTGTATAAGACCTAAATAAATTAGCTACAAAATATCTGATTCTCACCATTGTAGGTATACATAGGATTCACCTCTAGGGATTGATCTTGAACACTGGGTGACTAGGAAAACCTCTAAAAGTCCTTTTTCACATGACATTAAACTTCATGGGTCTAACTAACTACGTGTGTTTTGATTCATAAAATATGTAAGATATGCATGATTCCTTACAATGGATGAATCCCCTCGTTAGAATGTTGACCTCCTCCTTGTGTGGAAATACATTCTAAAACTTATGGTTATACAGATTCAAGAAATATGAAACATTCCATTACTGGAAAATGTTAGAGAACCTCAAATACAAACATATGGATTCACTCAATAGACCCCAACCTTTTCACATGAATGGTAATTAACCCATGATCATTTTGTTATGGAAACTTGTCCCATTTTGGAATTATGGAGAAATTTATGAACATATCTTAAATCTATAAGAGGTTCATGGAGTAGGCAATAATTATACCAAAAAAAGGGGTTCATATGTTAGACATCCTATAAATTATTTTTCATTAATATGTTGTTTCTCATTATAATAACTATTTATTACTCTATGATCACCATTTTAGTCAATGGTTGTAACCAAAATGAACAACATTAATTGTGATTATGATGGAAAATGCAATGATTATACTCCTGAGAAACCGAATTCTATAGGATATGGAATGAAAAGAACATTAAAATGCTCACACAAAATTATCATGTTATTAATCATGGTGGAATTAAAAATTATCAATGGAGGGAATGACATTCTATTGAGTCTTTCAGGAAGAAGTTCCCACCTTTTTTCAGAGGGTATTCTGATCCACTTTTTTCGAAACAATGGTTCAATACTACTAAAAATATATTCTCCATTATTTAGTGTTCTAATCATGAGAAAGTCATTCTGGCTATTTATTAGTAAAAAGATGAAGTAGATTAGTGTTCAACTCTAATAAAGAATACAAAGAAACAATATGTTATTGAATCCATTTATTAGGATGAGTTCAAGAACATATTTTTCAACAAGTTATTTCTAAAATTATTCATACCAAGATAGGTAAAGAGTTCCTTAAGTTGATGCAAATGGATGATTAATCTATTGGTACCTATGAGGCTAATTTCACTAGACATGTGAGGTATGCTTCATGAACTATCATCCAAACTGAAATTAGAGTTTATAGGTTCCTTAGTGGCTTAATGAAAAGTATCTTAAGGGATTGGACATAATTTACATTAATAGATCTGAAGATATTATGTGTTCTGGAATCAAGGTTGAAATAGAGGTTGGAGTCACCTATAAATCTCATGATTTTTACAAGAATATGAAGATTTAGTTTTAAAGGAAAATAGAAAAACCATGAATAAAATAAGATGATATTTTCTTTATTCTCTATGTGTGGGATGAATCGAAGTGGAAGTTTTCCATAAGGGGTCTGATAAATGTTTTGAGTATGGAAATGAAGGTTATTAGGAAATTGATTGCTGAAGTGGTGGAAATAAGTTATCTCAATACTCTAATGGATAAAATGTTTCACAAAATTCACCTCCCAAGATTTAGTGCTACAAGTGTAAATGGAATGGGCCTAATGAAAACAACTACCCAGACCCAAGGGCTGGTGATAATGATCTATTCCTACAACCAATTAATTTGATGGACAATGGGAAATCTCATGCAATAAATATTTCTTATGTGGGGTGTGATGAAGACGTTATGAAATGTACACATACCATTCACTCTTGAATTTATAATCTTATATTTGATTCTATATACACCTACTCATTAATATGTAAATAATTTTTAATGGGAGTTAAGATTCATCTAAAACTATTAGATGTGTAATTAGCACTGGGAACCCCTAATGGTATGATAATTGCATCTCAATTCTATGATTCCTCTGTAGATGAGGTTTATTGAAATACTCTTCCTTCCAATATTATCATTAATCCTTCAGTTTAATATTATGTCATCATAGGTATTGATTAGATTTATCTACATAAATACCAAATAAATTATTAAGGAAAGGATATTACATTGGATATTTCAAACCCTCATATTATTATCCATCAATGTGATGATAAGCATGAAATTGCTGTGGATATTATATATAACATATGGGTCTTAATTCTATTCATAAGGGTTGTTTATCTCATATGGTTGGGGATAATATCAACATTGATGACATTCTTGTTGATTATGATTTTTTTAGGTCTTTCCAGAATTGTTTCCTATCATTCCACCAAAACGCGATGTTTAGATCTCAATAAAACTCATATATGGTTCACAATAATTTTAAAGACTCCTTATAAAATGATGAATATTGAGGTTTAGGAATTGAAGAAGAAACTCCATAAAAACATTGATAAGGGATTCAGTTGGGTAAGTGTGTCACCTTGGGGTGTACGAGTTTTTTTTTGAAAAATAATTATTGATAAATGGGACTCTGCATTGATTATCAGGTGTTTAACAAGATCACAATAAAGTAAAAGTATCATCTTCCCCTTATTGATGAATTGTTTGATCAACTGTGTGGAGAACAATATTTTTCCCAGATTGACCTTCATTCTGGATATCATCAATTGGGGGTTATCAAAGAGGATATCCAAAATATGAAATTTCATACAAGGTATAGTCACTATGAATATTTATTGATTCATTTTTGTCTTAAAAATTCCCCTCATATATTCGTGTATTTATAAAAAATTTAAAATGATTGAATTTTGGCTACAAAAGGTTTCTTTTTTTGGGTTACATAATCTCAAGAGATGGTATAGAAGAAGATCCAAAAAGGATAGAGGCTATTGAATGCTAGACTAGAATGACCATAGTTATTGAGATCCATATATTTATTAATTTAGCTAGATTATATTGATAGTTTGTGGAGATTTTCTCATGACTATCTCATCATCAGACTATGTTAATTTGAAAGGGTGTCAAGTTTCTCTAGACATATGAATGTGAGTAAAATTTCAAGTGACTAAAGGTAAGGTTTGTTAGTTCACATATTATTATATAAACCTATAGTGGAGAAGGGTTTTTAATCTGTAGTGATTATACGAAGAAGTTATAAGGATGTGTTCTTGTGATGAATAAAATGGTTACCACTTATTCCTCAAGACATTTGAAGATTCAGTATAAAAATTACCCAACTCATGATTTCGATTAAGTTGCGGTAATTTTTTCAATAATTATATAGTGGTATTATCTTTATAGAAAAAATTATGATATATATACCAATCATAAAAGTCAAAAATATATATTCACCAAGAAGGAGTTGATCATAAGCTAGATATTATGGTTGGGGTTTATAAAGGATCATGACTATTCAATACATTACTCCCCTGAGAATGATAAAATGGTGGCTGATGTATTGAGTAAGAAGGACCATGCCAGCTTATCCATGATAAGGATCACAAAAGATTCATTATTATTGGATTTAAAAATGATTTATCTAGAAAAATTTAATTATGGGGAAAAATATTATATTTCTCAAATGAATTTTCCACCCTCTATCCCAGTAATGATTAAGGAGGAGTTGAAGGAAGACAAAGAACTGAAAAAGAAAGTGATAAATGTTCCTGAGTATAACATTGTTCAGGATGCAAAGATAAGGTCTTGGAACTGTGCATCTATTCCTTCAATACCGAATTTGAAGAAGGATTTGTTAGAGTAACCACATAGTTCATCATTCTATATTCATCCTAAAAGAAAAAATATGTATTGGGACATTAAATAATATTTCTAGTCAGATGTAATGAAGATATATATCATAGAGTTTGTATCTCGATGTTTGGTATGACAATAAGTTAAGGCTAAAAGGAAAATGTCTACAGTGATGTTTCATTCATTACACATACCATAATGGAAACGAGAGAACATCACTATGAATTTTTTTGTTGGAATACTTAAAACCTCTAAAGTGATCAATGATTTATTTGTGGTAGTTTATCACCTTAATAAGTCAGCACACTTTATTATAATGAGATAATATTTCTCTTTAGATCATATTTTTGGGAATACATTAATGAAGTGGTAAGTTTTCATGGTATACCACCCTCTATTGTATAATATTCTGATCCAAGGTTTACCTCAATGTTTTAGGGCGATATTCTGTAAGAACTTGATATAGAAATGATTACCAACACTACTTATCATCCTCATATAGATGCTTAGTCTAAAAGAACAATTCAAACCCTAGAGGATATGTTTAGATCTCATTCCTTAGATTTCAAAGGTGTTTTGGATTAACACCTTCCTCTAGTAGAGTTTTTATAAAACAATATATTTCACTCATGAATTTAAATGGAACCATATGAATCCCCCTATGGGAAAAAATTTAAAGATCTAATGTGTTGGGATGAAGTTGGACAAATAATTCTATTGGGACCTAAGATCACTGAATAAATTGCTGAGAAGGATAGAAATTTTCAACAGTATATCAAGGAATCTAAAAGTTGGAAGAAAATTTAGGATGATAAGTGTCAAAGTGATATAGAATTTGATGTTGGTGAAAGTTTTTTTCTACTAATATAACCCTAGAATAAAGTTATTTGATTCGAGATGAAAGGGAAACTAAGGCCTAGTTATATTGTTCCCTTTGAGATTCTTGATTATATAGGAAAAATACCCTATCTCTTGGAAATTTCCCCATATATCTCTTATATCTATAATGTGTTCCATGTATCTCTCCTGATAAAAAAATACTAGACCCTTCACATGTACTGAACTCATAGGTCATATCATGTGAACATGATCTTTATTATGAAGGAAAACCTTTTGAATTTCTGGATTTATCATTGAATGTTTTACGAAACCAGAACACTCACCTGGTCAATTTTTTGTAGAGAAATCACCTGTTATACGAAGTTACATGGTAACTTGAGGATATGATGAAGCAAAATTACCCTCATTTTTTACCCGAGTGACTAATTTTGAGGAAAAAATCATTTTATTGGAGGGGGGGGGGGTAGAAGGTGTCACCATGAGTTTTTATGGACCATTTTTTTAAATAAATTAAAATTTAATTTATATATTGTAATAAAATAAGTCAAAAATTTCTTTAATAGGACACCAAATTAGCATACAACACACATGAAACCATCACGGCGTATGTTACATGGAACACCAACTTGGCGTACGTAACATGCAACATTGATGTCTCTATGATACATCATTTTATTCTTATAATTATTTAAATGAGACAATTATAACCTTGTCATTAAATATATTTATATGAATAGTTTTAAATACATTTCAAATATATTTTATATTTTTTTAATATAAAACATATTAATAATAAAATATATGATATTTGGTAAAGTCCTTCTATGTTTAAAAATACCATTTTCTCAAATGAGCCAATTTTAATGTCATTATGTTAAAATAATAAAATTAATTTTAGAAAAAGTTAGAAATTGAATTTTATAAAATAGACATCATTTTATTATTTATAATGTCAAAATATTTTGGGGTGAATTTTTGGGTTTTTTCTGACAAACATCATTTTTTGATGAATAATGAAGAATATGATATTTTCATTCAAAACCACTTTTTAACTTTAATTTATTTATTTCGTAAAATAATATTTTAAATTAATTTAATAATTTATTAAGATAATAATTTTATCATTTATTCCAATGTTATTCATTGGAACCAATTTCACATTGAAATTGGATATACAAACATATCAATGATTTGATCATTTTTACTTGAAAAATACTCATTGTCGACCCGACTATGAGAAGAGTTATAAATTATTTTCCACCACTTTTGTGATTATTTTTGGAAAAAAATAATTATATTTAGGAATCAAGAATAATTTGAAATTTATAAGGTCAAATTTTTTTTGAAAAAAAATACTAGTTAAAGAGATTAAAATTAATTATACAAGTTCAGAGAAAAAATAGGCTAATAAAGTACTAAAACGTAAATATAAGACCCCAAACGTCCTATAAAATTTTTCAACACCCATTGTATTCAAATTATTCATCCATATACCTTTCATTATTTTGTTTTTTTTGGGTTTTTTATGCCTTTGTTATGTAAAAACTTGGGTATAACTATCTTGTTTTAATAAGTGCCAAGTGTGTCCTTTCCTTTCCCAATAAAAGGCCATCACCTGTACACACTTCTTAACACCATTCAAGAACCATGGATTTATTATCCCTAAATCAAATAAACTCCATGAATTCCTGACTTCCTCCGAGAAGCCTTCCCTTGGGTAGGGGAAACTCAAGGAATCTTTTTGTCACAAACCAAAACGAGTTACCCGATTAACATGTAACATCTTATCTGAATTCATTTCCTATATTATATTCATATTTCCTCTATGATTACGTATTTTTTATTTAAATTATACTTTTATTCTTTCCATAATTCTTATATACTATTATTTCATTTTAGGATATGCGAACTACCGCCCCCTCAATGTGATACGACTTGTTCATGCCATACATAGAATGTAATAAAGGATGACGTTAATGAAATTATTTAATGTATATAAAATATTTTATTATACTATAATTATAATATAACTATTTATACTTTAGTTATCATTTCATTAAATATGAAAATGAAATGAAAGTAGCATTCATGTGTACATATATCTTACTGTCTCCATGAACAGTGCAATTCATTTCATATCTAAAAATGTTATGGAATATTCTAAATATACATATACTAGATCTAAATAAATATATAATATATATATATATATGATAAATAAAGCATGAATAATATTTTGGTTATGATAGAATTTTGATTTCATGTAAATTTTACAAGAAAAAATTATTTTTGACCCAAGTACTGAATATCGACAAAATGGCAGATATGAACTTAAATAATTAAGTAATTTTTATAACATGATGATAAGTTATATAAAATTAATATTAAACATGAAAAAGGTTATTAAGAAATTATAAATTAACCTAAGTTTATTATTCTAGAATATAAATAATGAATGAGACAATTCAGACTCATGGTAAAGGACTTCGTCTTAGTCTCCCTTCGTTGAGGAATATTTTGATGTTATACACCACCTTCTTTTATACGATGTTTAATTATATCCTTTTTATTTAAGATTAATTTAGTGGTTTTCAAAAGGAATATTTTTCTATGAGGCATTTTACTAAAGGAAAAAAGAAATGTTTCTTTTTAACGTACGTGGTGATAATGTCCTTTCTGACTCCGCGAGCATTACAAGATATTTGGCATCCTTATCAAGCCATAATATTTTTAAAAGGAAAATAAACACCATAAATACCATAAACACTTTTAACATATTTTGGTATTAAAAATGGGTTTGAGGAAACATTGGTTATGTAAATATCTTGAAAATATGTATTTTGATTTCAATATGTAAATGTTATATTCCATTTATGCTATTGTTATGTGTTATGAAAATGTTATAGTTTTTGGGAATTGTTTACGTATATGGGTGGTTTTAGGATAAATCAAGGCCAGGTGGGCCTGAGATTTTCCCCCAATGTATTTGGTAACATGATGGAGGTAATTGTTAATATTTATCCTAATATCTTTAG
This sequence comes from Viscum album, assembly GCA_963277665.1. Classification (NCBI taxonomy): domain Eukaryota; kingdom Viridiplantae; phylum Streptophyta; class Magnoliopsida; order Santalales; family Viscaceae; genus Viscum; species Viscum album. The sequence goes on along the minus strand of OY728152.1, from coordinate 1,359,434,354 downwards.
GGAATATACAATGATGGGTATTCCAAATGTAACTCCCTATGTAGCTGCAAAAGTTATAGACTATGTATGTTAGGGATGACACAAGTTACCTTTATGATTTATGATTTCTATGTGTTATTCATTAATCTTATGATTTCATGAGGTATGTTAAAAATAATAGGTTTTATGTTTTAGTGGTATGATTTCTTGGTTTTGTATGTATTCATGGACTAATTGTTTCTTCTCTTATTGTATATCCCTTACAGAGATTTTTAGCTTATCCCATGTTTTGGAATGTTTTCCATAGGGTATAAGGAAGGGTAAGAGAAAGGAATAATTCAAGAAGATATTTATCCAGAAAATTAATTCATGTTTTTGTTTAAGGTTTTTTATTATTGTGAGAATAATTAGATAGAGTATAAGTATCTACATTGTAATATCTGATATGTAAAGTAATAGTTATGGACAAATTCTCTAAAACTCTAAACTAAAAAAGATCACCAATGTAAAATCTTGATTTTACTCAAGATTATGTAATGTTTAAGGCCGGGGCATTACATTGTCGACCCGATCATGGGATTAATTATAATTAAATTTATTCCACTACTATGATTAGAATTTGAAAAAATAGATTCCATATTTGGAATCATAATAATGTATGATGTCTAATAATGTCAATTTTTTTTGACCAAAAATATTAGTGATTGTGATTAAAATAAATAAAATTACTTAAGAAATAAATTTGGATAATGAATTAATAAATAAAAAATATAATACCTAAAAATACATATAAATTTTTACAAAACACTTTTTATATATATTATTCATCCATTAACCTTCCATTATTGTGTTTTTTTTGTATGCCTTTTGTTAGGTATAAATGTGCATACAACTAACCTATTTTAAAAAATTCCATGTGTTTCATTTACCGTCCATATAAAAAGACACCACTTCTACCCACTTAATCACACCTATAAAAAACATGGAACCCCAAAAAAATTTCAATTAAGCTTCCAAATTCCCTCCCTTCCTCCTATAATTGGGAAGACGGAAACTCAAGGTAACCTTTTGGCACAAACAAAATGGTGTTACCAGATTAATTGGTAACATCTTCTATCAAGATCCTTTCATTTATTTTTTTATACACACCTCCACTATATGTATTACATTATTTTATGACTACACAAGTATCCGCAATATACTTGGATGTTCTGAGGCTTATTTTTCTATCTATACTTACACACACCTCCATCTAATAGATATTTAACACACTGTTTACGTGTATGACGAACTACCGCCACACTAAACTATTATTGTTCATTTATCTTTTACCACCTATCATGGTGAAAATTATTATGAAGTATATATTTATATATTCCATATATTATATTAATTATTTATTTATTCTTCTCTATTCCTTTTGAAACACACTATTTTGGTTTGATGTAATTTTGTGAATTTCATTTGAGGAAGTGAGGAATACTTCCCCTTCAAAGAAATTTCATTTGTTCACACACTACGTGGAATGTATTAAGGTCGAGTTTAGTGAAATTATATAATATATATAATATTATAATGATACCATAATTATATTATATACATATACTCTTTTATGTCATTATCTTTCTTTCCTTCAATACGATAATGAAAATGGAAACACTGTTCATGCATATGTGCGGCTTACCATCTCCATGAAGAGTGTATTCCATTTCGTACTTATTTTTTCAATAGATTATTATAATATAAATATAATGGATATTAATGATATTTATACAAAAATTTATAATTTTTAATCATGATATAAGTATTGGGACCAACGATATAATAAATTAAGACACATGCGAAGACCAAAGTGAATATTACCCAAAGTTAAATCTTAATATAAGATTGTTAAAAAAAAGATAATATAAATTCACAGTAAAAACATATATGGAATTATGTATAAGAATATGATTCTGTATAACATGTATAATAAACTTATATTTATTATATAGGAAGCTTGTACGTGTACGATGAGAGTCATGACACAAGCTAAGGTGATTTCATCTCACTTTTTTCTCGTGAATACATGATATGTTCACCACTATTTCTTATTTTGTAGTGTAAGTACGGGCCATTATTTTTTTATATGTATCCTATAAAAAATATATGAGTATTAACATATCAATTTTATGAAATTTAATTCATGGGGTTTTTTGTTTAAAAATTTACCAAACCAGTAAAAATGTTTTCTCTCAATTTTCTTTTTTTGATACTCATGTTTTGTTATGTACTTAAACTCTTTTTTGAGGAGAATATAATTCCATTTTACATGTTATGTCTTAAATATACTTATTTTTATGATATTTTTTGATTCATTTAATTTTATTTTCTTATATGGAGAGTATGATCCCATGTTACTAAGTTATAAAAGTTTATTTTGAAAATATCATCACATTTCGAGATTAATTAGGTTCTTGCTTCCTTTGATGAAATATTTTGATCCATAACATAATAATACTAATGCATTTACTTATACTATATTCATTGAATATATCCTCAAATTTTCGTACCTATTTTATAGTGTTTTGTACTTAATAAAATATTATTATGTAAAGTCAAACCGACTCATTCTCTTTAGTCAAAATTGGGTTGTATTAAAAAAATACGTTTTAGAAAATGTTTTCAAAAGAAAAATGAAGATAATTTTCAAGAAAAATATATATAAATATTTTTTATTTTTTCATTGATTTATTTTGTGTTTTAAACCCATTTTTAGAGAAATTGTTTTCAAAAGGATTTATGTTTTAAAAACCATATTTCATAGAAGACAGGATTTTTTTCCTCAGGAAATGTTTTTAAATATCATTCGAAATTATTTATCACCTAAGATGATATAAATTTGTGTTACTCATGAATTTATTGGGAAATTATTCAATGTTCTTATTCATTTTATTTCATTAAATGGAATATTTATTGATGGAATGATGTTTATGAACCCCATTTCTCTTTCACGATTTATATTCTATTGAAATTTGCTTCTTTCCACAATTTATTTTTATGATGAAATGTTTATGAAACCAATATATTTCAATCGGTTATGATACAATTAAATTTTTATAATACCCATATAATTGCATAGGTTATGATATTACTATTTATGATATTATGGAACATGTATGTGTGATTTCATTATGAAATGGGTGGGATCGATATCTCCCTCTAATGCATCTGCTAAAGATTTATATCTAATGAGATTGACTAATAAAATCTTGAGAATGAACCTTGACTACTAGGATGGCCATGGGGGTATACCATTACTACCATGATGGTATGAGGATTGAACTCATTCTAATAAGATGGCCATGGGAGTGAACCCTGACAACCAATATGGTATAGGGAGCGAACCCATAATACTGAAATTATCTTAGAAGCGATTCCTTAGAAACTATAGAATTAATTTTATATGATTATGTGTTTTCCACAATTCCATGTATTATTACGATGATATTATTTAATGACAGATGAACTTTATTTCATTATGATTATTTTATTATGAAATTCAAATCTTTATTCTATGATTCATGTTCAGATAATTGAAATGCAGTGCATGATCTTATATTTTAATGATCACATTCTCATACCATTATGATCATGTTTATTCTTACATGTTTCCTTTGTTTACCCTTGCTGAGCATATGATCTCACCCATTTCCATGTTTCATTTCCTCCATATTATGCTGATATGTATTATTTTTTAGGTGTCTAAGATGGGTGATAGTCAAGAAGAACCATGTGGTTGATGATGTATCTTATTTATGTACTAATGATTATGTTTCCATGTTTCCAAACACACTAGACCTATTAAAGTCTTCGGGCCACTATCTTTATAATGTTTATGTATTCTAAAAAAGTAAAGTAAAGATTATTTTCAAAAATAAATTGTTACTATAGCATGGAATTAATACAACATGAGTAATGAAAAATGATCAATTTATATCCCTTATTTATCCTACCCATCATTGATCACACAGGCTTATGGAATGTCAATAATCACACCATCTACACCATGAGCATCTTGAATGAAAAAGGAAAACCATTTGTATATGACCCAAAACAATTAGCTACAAAATCTCTATTTCTCACCATTGTAGGTATACATAGGATGCACCTCTAGAGATTGATCTTGAACACCGGGTGACTAAGAGAACCTATAATAGTCCTCTTTCGAATGACATTAAACTGTATGGATTTAAGAAAATGCATGGGTTTTGATTCATAAAACATGAAAGATATATAAGATTCCTTATAATGGATGAATCCCCTAATTTTAATATTAACCACCTCCTTGTGTGGAAATACATTCTAAAGCTTATAGTTATACAGATTGATGAAATAAGAAACTTCCCATTATTGGAAAAGGATATAGAACCTTGAATACATACATATGGATTCACTAAATAGACACCAGTTTTTTCACGTGAATGATAATTAACCCACGATCATTATGTTAGGGTAACTATTCCTATTTTGGTATTATCAAGATATTTATGATCATATCTTTAATCTATAAGAGATTTATGGAGTAAGAAATAATTCCCCCCAAAAAAGGGTTCATATGTTAGACATCCAATAAGTTATTTTTTATTATTTTGTGGTTTCTCATTGTGATAACTATTTCTTACTCTATGATTTCAGTTTTAGTCAATGGTTGTTACCCAAATGAACAACATTAATTGTGATTGTGACGGACAATGCAATGACTGTAATCCCGAGCAACAGAATTCTATAGGATATGGAATGAAAAGCACATTACAATTCTCAAATAACATTATCATGTTATTAATCATGGTGGAATTAAAAATGACCAAAGGAGGGAACAAAATTATATTGAGTCTTTCACGAAGAAGTTCCCACCTTCTTTCAGACGGTCTTCTGATCCAATTTTTTCTGAACAATGGATCAGTACTACTAAAAATATATTCTCCATTATATAGTGTTCTAATCATGAGAATGTCATTCTGGATATTTATCAGATAAAAGGTGATGTAGATCATTGGTCAAATCTAATAAAGAATACGAAGAAACAATATGTGATTGAATCCATTGATTAGGATGAGTTCAAGAAAATATTTTTCAATAAGATATTTCTCAAATTATTCATACCATTATAGGTAAAGAGTTCCTTGAGTTGATGCAATTGGATGATTAATCTATTGGTACCTATGAGGCTAGTTTCACTAGACTTGTGAGGTACACTTCATGAACTATCATCCAAACTGAAACTAGGGATCATAGGTTCCTTAGCGGATTAATGAAAAGTATCTTAAGTGATTGGACATAATTTACATTAATAGATACAACGATATTATGTGTTGTGAAATCATGGTTGAAATGGTGGTTGGATTCACCTATCAATCTCATGATTTTAAAAGAAAATGAAGATGGAGTTTAAAGGACAATAGAAAAACCATGAAGAAAGGAAGATGATATTTCCATTATTCCCTATGTGTGGGAAGAATCAAAGAGGAAATTTTCTTAAGGGGTGTGATAAATGTTTTAACTATGGAGATGAATGTTACTAATCAATTGATTGTTGAAGTGGTGGGAATAAGTTATCTCAAAACTCTAATGGATAAAAAGTTTCACAGAATTCACCTCCCAAGATTTAGTGCTACAGTTGTAAAGGGAATGAGCCTAATGAAATAAAATACCCAAACTCAATGACCGATGATAATGATCGATTCCTACAACCAATTAATTTGATGGATAATGGGAAATATCATGCAATCATTGTTTCTTATGTAGGGTATGATGAAGACATTATGAAAGGTACTCATACCAATCATTGTTGAATTTATAATCTTATATTTGATTCTAGATCCACCCACTCATTAATATGTAAATAATTTTGAATGGGAGTTAAGATTCCGGTAAAACAATTAGATAAGGAATTAACAGTGAGAACCCCTAATGGTATGATAATTGAATTTCAATTCTATGATTCCTCTATAAATGAGGTTTAATGAAATATGCTTCCTTAAAATATTATCATTCTTCCTTTGGTTGAATTTTATGTCATCATAAGCATTCATTATATTTCTATACGTAAAGTCAAAATAAATTGTTAAGGAAGGTATATTATATTTGATATTTCAAACCCTCATATTATCATCCATAAATGTGATGATAAGCATGAAATTCTTGCTGATACTAAATCCAACGTATGGGTCTTAATTCTATTCATAAGGGTTGTTTATCTCAAATGGTTGGGGAGACTATCGACATTGATGATATTCTGGTTGATTGGGATTTTTTTTAGGACTTTCCAGAAGAGTTTACTATCATTCCATCGAAATGCAAAGTTGATATCTCAATAAAACTCATACATGGTTCACATGAATTTCAAAGGATTATTATAAAATTTTGAATATTGAGTTGCAGGAATTGTAGAAGAAACTCCATAAAATCATTGATAAGGGATTCGGTTGGCTAAGTGTGTCACCTTGGGGTGTACCAGTTCATTTTTTGAAAAATAATTATAGATCAATGCGACTCTCAATTAATTGTCATGAGTTTAACAAGATCACAATAAAGTACAAGTATCATATTCCCCTTATTGATGACTTGTTTAATCAACTGTGTAGAGCACAATATTTTTCCCAGATTGACCTTCGTCCTGGATATCATCAATTGAGGGTTATCAAAGAAGATATCCAAAATATGAAATTCCATATAAGGTATAGTAAATGTGAAAATATACTTATTCCTTTTGTTCTTACAAATTCCCCTCATATATTCATGTATTTAACAAATTGAGTCTTCATAAATTACCATGATAAGTTTTCAGTTGTCTTTATTGTTGATATTATTTTATATGCAAAGAGAAACGAAGATCATGAAGATCACTTGAGAATTTTATTGGGGACCCAAATAAAGGATATGATTAATGAAAAATTTATGATTCTTGATTTTTTCCTACAAAAGGATTCATTTTTTGGGTCACATAATCTCATGAAATGGTATAGAAGATGATCCCAAAAGTATTGAGGCTATTGAATGATGTCCTAGAATGACCATGCTGATTGAGATCAATAAATTTCTTAATTTAGATAGATTATATCGATAGTTTGTGGAGAATTTATCATGATTATCTCATCATCAGAACAAGTTAAGTAGAAAGGGTGTCATGTTTCTTTGGACATATGAATGTGAGAAAAATTTAAAGTGACTAAAGTTAAGGTTCTCCAGATCACATATTCTTACATAAACCTAGAGTGAAGAAGGGTTTGTAATCTATAATGATTCAACCAAAAAGTTATTAGGATGTGTTCTTATGATGAAAAACATGGTTATCACTTATTTTTCACGACATTTAATGATTTAGTATAAAAATTACCCAACTCATTATTTGGATTAATTTGTGGTAATTTTTTCAATAAATATTTAGTGTCATTATCTTTATAGAGAAAATTATGATATATATTCCAATCATAAAAGTCTAAAATATATATTCACATAGAAGAAGTTGAACATGATCCAGAGAATATGGTTAGAGTTTATAAAGGATCATGACTATTCAATACATTACTTCCCTGGGAATGATAAAATGGTGGCTGATGCATTGAGTAAGAAGGACCATGCTAGCTTATCCATGATAAAGATCACAAAAGATTCATTATTAATGGATTTACAAAATAATTATCTAGAAATATTAAAGGATGGGGAAAAATATTTTATTTCTCAAATGAATGTTCCACCCTATATCCAAGTAATGATTAAACAAGAGTTGAAGGATGATGATGAACTGAAAAAGAAAGTCATAAATGTTCCTGATTATAATATTGATCAGGATGGAAAGATAAGGTCTAGGAATCTTGCATCTATTCCATTCATACCGAATTTGAAGAAGGATTTTTTAGAGGTATCACATAGTTCATCATTCTATATTCATCCTAAAATAAAGAAGATGTATATGGACATGAATTAATGTTTCTAGTGGGATGTAATGAAGATATATATCATGGAGTTTGTATCTCGATATTTGGTATGACAACAAGTTAAGTCTAAAAGGAAAATATCTAAAATGATGTTTCATTCATTACCCATACTAAATTGGAAATGGGAGAAAATCACTAGGAATTTTTTTGGACTAATAAAAACATCAAAAGGGTTCAATGCTTTATGGGTGGTAGTTAATCACATTAATAAGTCAGTACACATTATTATAATGAGATAATATTTCTCTTTAGATCAACATTATGGGATATACATTAAGGAAGGGGTATGTTTTTATATGGAACCACCTTCTATTGTTTCATATTATGATCAAATGTTTATCTAAAAGTTTTAGAATGTTATTCTATAAGAACATGATATAGAAATTATCATCAACAATACTTATCATCCTCATATTAATGCTTATTCTGAAAGAACAATTCAAAAACTAGAGGATATGTTTAGATCTCATTCCTTATATTTAAAATTTGGTTGGGATCAACACCTTCCTCTAGTAGAGATTTCATACAACAATATATTTCAATCTTGAATTTAAATGGAACCATATTAAGAAATCTATGGGAAGAAATGTAGAGATCCAATGTGTTGGGATGAGGTTTGAGAAAGAAAGCTATTAGGACCTAATATCGCTGAATAAATGGTCGAGAAGGATATAACTTTTCAACAGTATATCAAGGAAGCTAAAAGTTGGAAGAAAAGTTATGATGATAAGCAACGAAATGATATAGAATTTGATGTTGGTGAAAGTGTTTTTCTACTAATATCACCCTAGAAGAATGTTATTATATTTGGGATGAAAGGGAAACTAAGGCCTAATTATATTGTTCCCTTTGATATTCTTGATTATATAGGGAAAATACCCTATTGCTTATAAATTTCCCCAAATATATCTTAAGTCCATAATGTGTTCCATGTATCTCTCCTGATAAAAAAATACCATACCATTCACATGTACTGAACTTAGAGGTCATATCGCTTGAACATGATCTTTATTATGAGGGACAACCTTTTGAAGTTCTGGATTGATCATAGAAAGTTCTACAAAACAAGAACACTCACCTGGTCAATGTTTTGTAGAGAAATCAATTGTTATAGAAAGCTATGTGGTAAATTGAGGATATGATGAAGCGAAATTATCATCATTTCTTACCCGGGTGACCAATTTAGAGGAAACAATCAATTTATGGGGGTAGAATGTGACACTAAGAGTTTTTATAGACCATTTTTTAAAATAAATTAAAATTATATTTATATATTGTAATAAAACAAGAAAAACATTTCTTTCATAAGATAGAAAATCAACATACAATACACATGACAACATCATGGCATATGTTACATGCAACACCAACTTGGCGTATGTTACATGGAACATTGATGTCTCTATGAAACATCATTTTATTCAAATAATTATTTAAATGATATAACTATAACCTTGTCATTAAATATAGTTATATGAATAGTAGTAAATACATTTCAAATATATTTTATATTTTTTTAATATAAAACATATTAATAATAAAATATATTATTTTGGGTAAAATCCTTCTATGTTTAAAATTAATATTTTCTTAAATGAGCCTATTTTAATGTCATTATGTTATGATAATAAAATTAATTTAAGGAAAATTTAGATTTTTAATTTTATAAAATAGAAATCATTTTTTTAATTTATATTGTCAAAATATTTTGGGGTGAGTTTTTGAGTTTTTTCTGACAAAATTCATTTTTTGGTGAATAATGAAGAATATGAGATTTTAATTCAAAAACGCTTTTTGATTTTAATTTAATTATTTGGTAAGATTATATTTTAAATTAATTTAATAATTTATTAAGATAATAATTGTATCATTTATTCCAAAGGTATTCATTGGAACAAATTTCACATTGAAATTGGATATAAAAACATATCCAACATTTGACCATTTTTACTTAAAAACACTCATTGTCGACCCGACTATGAGAAGAATTATAAATTATTTTCCACAACTTCTGTGATTATTTTTGGCAAAAATTAATTCTATTTAGGAAACATAATAATTTATAATGTCTTATATGGTGAAATTTTTCTTACAAAAAAATACTAGTTAAAGTGATTAAAATTAATTATACAAGTTAAGAAAAAAATTGGGCTAATAAAGTACTAAACCGTAAATTTAAGACAGAAAACATCCTATAAAGTTTTTCAACACCCATTTTATGCCCATTATTCATCCATAAACCATCCAGTATTTAGTTTTTTTGGTTTTTTATGCTTTTGTTAGGTAAAAACGTGGGTATAACTAACTTGTTTTAAAAAGTCCCATGTGTGTCCTTTCCCTTCCTTATAAAAGGCCACCACCTATACACACATATTCACACAATTAAAGAACCATGGATTTAATATCCCTAACTCCAATAAACTCCTAGATTTCCTAAAATCCTCCAAGAATCCTTTCCTTTGGTAGGGGGAAACTCAACGAATATTTTTGTCACAAACCAAAAGGAGTTACCGGATTATCATGTAACATCTTATTTGAAGCTCATTTCCATTATTTTACTTATACACCACCTCACTCTATTTGTTCCATTATTTTTTGATGAAACATATGTCCTAAATATACTATTATTTTTTATTCTAAGGGTGTTACATACACTTACCCAGACATCCATCTAAGGGATATCGAACATATTGTTTATGTGTATGACGAACTACCGCCTCACTAAATGACAATTGTTTATTTCTCCATTAACACATATCATAGTGGAAATTATGAAAGAAAATATTTTTATATATATAATATTTCATATTTATTATTTATTTAATCATATTTATTATTTTTACTACACCCACCTATTTTTCCATTTGGTGTAATTATGATAATTTTGTTTCAGTAAGTGTGGACTATCGCCCCTAAAAGTGATGTGATTAATTAACAAACTACATATAATTTATTAAGATTCAGTTTAGTGAAATTATATGAGATATATAACATTAAAATTATAATTTAATGATATTATACACATATAAAATTTTACAACATTTTATTTCATTCTTTCAATACAACAACTAATACGGAAACATCGTTTATTCGTACGTATGGATTGCTGTCTTTAGGAATGGTGTATTTTATTTCATAATTATTTAAAGTTTTTATTGTAATTATATACATATAAAACATATTAATTTCATTTATATATTTATTTACATTATGTAATCATTATATAAGTATAAGGACCAATAATATAACAAATTAGGGCACATGCAATGAATAAAGAGAATATTACCCGAACTGAATCCTTAACATAATATTATAAATAAGAGGGTTATATAAGGTCATTATCAAAACATATATTGTATTATTTATTAGAAAATTATTATTAAAAATATTTATAATAAATATATATATATTATACATGAGTCTTGTATGATTACGAATAATGTCAATAGATAATGTAAGGGGATTTCATCTTACTTTTTATTCTTGTGAGATACTTAGTATGCCTACCACTATTTCCTTCTTTGGGGTGTATATACTGACCAATATTTTATTTTATATATCTTATAACTAAATTTATGGGAATTAATATATCCATTTTATGAACTTTAGTTAATGGTGTTTAAGTTTAAAAAGGTACCACAATGTTTTTTCTCAATTTTCTTTCCTTGAGACTCATGTTCGGTTATAAACCTAAACTCTTTTTCTAGGTTTATATAATTACATTTTACATGTTATATCATGAATTTAATTCATTTAATTATATTTTTTTCAAATTTAATTTCATTTTATTACATGGAGAGTATGGTCCCATATTACAATGTTATAAAAGATTATTGATACAATCTCATCACTTTTTGAGATTGTTTACATTTATGCTTTTTTGATGAAGTATTTCAATCCATATATCAAAAATACTCATGAATTTCATTCCCCTATATTTAGAAAATATGTACTCAAGTGTAAGTACCAATTTTTCTACTATTTGGTACTTAAGATAATGTTTTTATGTTAAATATGACAGTCTCTCTCTCTTTTTCATCAGTTAGAATTATTTTGTATTAAAAAACCCAGGTTTTCGATAATTATAAAAAATGTTTTCAAAAGATACATGTAGATAATTTTTAAGTAAAAAGGATTTTAATTTTTTTTATTTACTAAGATACTTTTATAAGTTTTTGAAGTTATTTTTAAAGAAAGAGTTTTTAAAAGGTTTTATTTTATGAAAATCATTTTTCAAAGTATAAAAAATATTTTCCTCGTGAAATGTTTTTAAATATTTTTCAAAATTATTTTCTATATAAGATAATATCCATTGGTGTTAATCATTCATTTATGGGGAATTTATTCAATGTTTCCATTCAAATTACTTCTATGAATATATTGTGTTTTGATGTAATGATGTTTATGAAACCTATTTCTACTTCACATGTTATATTCTTTTGAATCCAGCTTCTTTTAATGGGTTAAGTTTATAATGAAATTATTATGAAATATGTCTCTTTCCATAGGTTATTATATCATTACATGTTTTTAATACCCATTTATTTTCATGGGTTATGATATGTGTATTTATGATCTCCTGGAACATGTATGTATGATTTAATTATGATATGGGTGGTACCTATATATCCCTCCAATGTATTGGGAAAATATTTATTTCTCATGAGATAGACTAAGATGGTTGTGAGAATAAACCTTGACTAATAGGATGGCCATGGGAGTAATCCATTACTACCAAGATGGTATGAGGAGTGAACTCATGCTAATAATATGGCCATGGGAGTGAAACATGACTACCAAGACGGTATGGGGAGTGAACCCATACTACCAAGATGTTCTTGGTAGCAATTAATTGGCTACTATAGAAATAATGTTATACACTTATGTTTTTCCCACAATTCCATGTTTTATTCCTATGTTTAAAATCATGAATTATGCCATTTATTTCATTATGATTCATGTATTATGAAATTATAATCATTATTAAATGATTAATGTTATGATATTTGATATAAAAAGAATGATCATCTACTTTCCTGGTCAATTTCTTATACCCTTATGCTCATGTTTATACTTATATATTTCCCAGGTTTACCCTTACTAAGCATATGAGCTCTTCCATTATCATGTTTCCTTTCCCTAGGTTATGATGATATGTATAATGTTTGAGGTGTCTAATAAGGGTGATAGTAAATAAGAACCTAGTGGGAGATAATGTATCTAATTTATGTACAATTTTTATGTTTCTATGTTTCTAAATACACTAGAAAAAATATGGTCCTTGGGCCTATATTTGAATAATGTTTAGGTATTCCTCAAAAGTAATGTAATTTTAATGTTTGAAAAGTGTGGGTCACTATTTCATGTATGTACTACATCATGAGCAATAAAAAATGGTCATTTTTTATCCCTTGTTTCTCACACCGAGCATTTTTTATATGGTCTTATAGAACTACAATAATCATGCCATATGCACCCTAAGTCTCTAGAAAAATGGAATCATTTGTGTATAATCCCCATTCAAATGAACTAAAAAACTCTGATTATATCCATAGTAGGGATACTGAGGACGTACCTCTGGGGATATATCTTGAACACTTGGTGTCTAATCACACTAATAAGTTATCTTTTCATGACATTAAATTGCATGGGTCCAATGAACTACCTGAGGTTTAATTATTGAAATAATTAAGATACGTAGGATGCATCATAATTGATCAATCCCATAAATGTAATATTAACTACATCCTTACATGAAATCACATTATGAATCTATTGGTTATACTAATTCATCAAATAATCTACTTCCCATTACTGTAAAATGATGGATAACTATGAAAACATACATTTGGATTCACTAAATAAACCCCAATATTTTTCACATAAAATAAAATTAACCAATTATCATTTTGTTATGAAATCACTCTCATTTTGTTATTAGGACGATATTTTTAAAAATATCTTAAATCTATAAGAGATTCATGGAGTAGGAAATAATTCCCCCCAAAAAGGTTATGATGAGCCTGAACACCCATCGTCTTAACCAACTTGAGTCCCCATGATTCATTGGGCCTGAAAACTGAGAAAAATTCATACCATTGCAAAGTATGTCTGTATCCAGCTATTGATAAAGCAAGAATTTGGAGTTTCTAGTAATAGAAATAATGGTAACTTGATGTTCATGATTGTGCACAACATAATCTGCCGCACACAATCAACTATGATGTCAAACTAAGCCATCTTCAATCATAGTTCTGGATCGCACCTTGAATCCCATTGTCAAAATATCATAATTTTACAGATTCATTATATGAATATTATATATGAAAAAATAACACAGTTTTAATAAAATATTTTCAGTTTAATACACTTATTTTAAATAATTAAAATAACAATGATCATTTGTTGATAATATCATTAGTTTTTTCTTAAATATTTTCTATCATAAATATAATGTTATTATATAAATCATATTTATCCTTTAATATCATATATAAATCCAAACCTATGTGGAGGTGGAGGAAAAAATGTTTTGTCATGGAGGTGGTAGTTTTCACAACACACGAATGACGATTTATATTTTATTAATGGATGGATTATATAAATTAAAATTGATAATACCATTAATATTGTAAAATTATTGTTTTTTATTGACACTTGTATAATTATATCAATATTGTGAGTAAAAATTTGAATGAATATAATTAATAAGATAAACTATGTAGTTGATAATACTAAAGTGAGAGGATTGAATTTTCCTTGGAAGTCTCCTTGAGAATGGGGGCCTTATGACAACTAATGGTTAATAAGACATTTTTAATGTAATAGAGGGTTCTATAGAGAGTAAAATTTTATATTTTAAAGGATTAATTATATTGTTAATTGTATCTTGAAGTGATATAAGTGATACATTTTTATAAGAGAAAAGAATATTAGTTTTGGAAATACCCATTCAATTTCAATAATTTAATTTCTCTATTAATGTTTCTATGGACTAAAAAGGTAAAAATAAAAAAATGGGGAGATTTTTAGTCATTATAAAACAAAAAAATAAAATTTAAAACATTTTTTATCTTGGTTTGTACTTTCTACCATATTAAAAAACTTTTGACCATTTTTAGTTTTTATCTAGTAACTAAATTCTAACTGTAGTATTTAATTTTAATGAAAAGAACTATAATTGAACCAAATGAATAATTTGGATCATTGGATTTTAAATTTTTAATCATTTTTATCAAATAAAATTTTCATTTTTATGAAGGTATAATTTTAATATAAAAGCACTTAAACCTATAAAATCATTTTTTAGAATAAGATTATTATGATTTTAAATTTATAAATGATAAATTTATCAAGGTTAACAATTTTAGATCCATTAATTGATTTATTTTTAACTAAATATTTGTATTTGTTTACCATGTAAAGTCAAAACATAACCTTATCTTGAAAATACAAGAGATTAAAGGATCCACCACAAGTATTTATAAGAAGAAATTTTATTTAAAAAATAATGAAGTGATTTAAATGAAGGTACTATGATTATTTAATTATTAATAATATTTAATTTTATTGAATAAGGTATCAAATTTAACTATTAATTTATTTATACCATTACTATTT
Source organism: Viscum album (assembly GCA_963277665.1). Classification (NCBI taxonomy): domain Eukaryota; kingdom Viridiplantae; phylum Streptophyta; class Magnoliopsida; order Santalales; family Viscaceae; genus Viscum; species Viscum album. The sequence goes on along the minus strand of OY728152.1, from coordinate 1,359,418,776 downwards.
TAGTTTTTAGAAAAGGTATAAAATTAAATTTTTGATAAAAATGTCCAAGTAAAAGTGTTGATAAATCCAAAAAAACATCAGTTATTGAAGAAAGTATATCCGTGAAGATCCCAAAATGATAGTGTTTCCACAAGAATATAAAAAGTGTGTCAAATTAAACATATTTAAAAAAAAGGGAATAAATAAAGATTCATTGGCCATTGTTGGTGCTATTGTATTTTAGGAAATAAAGACGTTGAATTTTGGTAGAACTTGCCAATTTATAAAGAATATAAAATCCCTAATTAAGGGGGCTAAAATAAGATGAAAAGAAGAGAATTTCCATGGAGAAATAGAATTCATTGAATAATGTGAATTTATTTACAAAGAATAGTTTTTATGATCTTGAAAAATTCTATAGTTTTTGAAATATAATTGTTCATGTGGTAATGTGTGATGTTATAAAACTTACAATCAAAATTCACATGCCTATTATAATTGTAGAAACCCCAACCATAGTTTCCTAGAGCCATTGTCTAATTTATTATATTGTCATCGGATACCAGTAATCACATCTTGAAAGACTTAATATTTTAGTTGTATTGATTAACTAGATACGTACATCGTTCCCATATTCATTTAAATATAGAAATTACAAAATATTTTTTTTGTAATAATATTATTCCCTCTGGGATTTCATTTAATATAAATCATGGTACAATTCTTGGATTCTTCAAATAGGGAAAAAATAATGGTGAGTCCAAAAATTCAGTAAGAGTTAAGTACAACAGAAGATATCATAAATCAATAAATAACAATCATTATGGAACGATAAATAACAAATCACACATGACATTGAATCAATTAATTCTATACACTAATTATATAAGAAATAATCAATATTGTAAGGTAAAAAACTAATAAAATATTCCATTTTATCAATAATATGAGAATGAAATTAATTTAGAGATAAAATAATTGATAATAATAACTATGTACATAATATATAAAATGATGAATTATTATATTATAGGATATTAGGGATCTTAGCACCTATACCTCTAACACATTTCCAAATATGGTTTAGAACTATAGGTATAACCCCATTTAATGATATCTAATTGATTCTCCTCATGATACTGCTAGTACATAGAGGGGATATATAATTCCTGGCCCCACCTATCACTATATGTATGAATTATTCCTCAAATATCATATAATAAATTTAATTCATGAATGATGAACCTTATCATAAAATATCTATATTGGGTAAATAACATGTATTTATCAATAATTATCTAGATAATAAATAACAATAAATGTATAACACAATTTTAAAAATTATATATTGCTTAATAAATAAACATATACATGATAAATAATAAGCATATTTAGTAGAAATTGAATGTTTATCGGAAAGTGAATAATTCAAGGGAAATTTAATGAATATAAAAATAAATCAAGGAAGTTAATTTAAATATTTCCTTTGGTAAAAATGATTGTAAACCATCCATTGAATTAATAAGGATGGTATCATCAAATCATATCCCTAGTGGAGTATAAGCCAAATAAATGGTTGTTATCATTAATTAATAATAATACCATAAAAAGATCATAAAAATCGATCTTGAGGATCATATACTTTTTATTTTTAAATTATATTTAAAAAATAAAAAAAATGAATATAATATTAATTATAGAAAATAATTAAAACTTATAAAAAGATTTTTAAAAAAATTGAGTCCTCATGATTGAAAAAATTTCTTACATGCATAGTATGAGTAAAAATGGATTCAATTCACTTTTTCCATAAAATAAAACCATGCCCTATTTTGATAATGACATTATAATTAAATTCAAGAATATTTTTAAAAATGAAAAATAGGTAAAAATTTATTTAATGAATACTTTTTAATTTTTTGAAAAAACAAATATTCATAAACATTTTTAGAAAACATGGGTTCAGAAGAAAATATTTTTCTGGCCGAAGAGAGAATGAAATTCATAATTTATAAAAAAAAAATATAATTTATTGTAAGAAATAAAGAGTTATAATTTTTACTAATACATTAAATGGTTAATTAATAACCAGTGGAGAGGAAAATGAATGATTTTGTTAAGAAATGATCAATTAATATTCTCTAATAAAAATTCAAGTGTAAATAATCCCGATTAAAAATGAATTGGGAAGTAAACCCTTAAAAATATCACAACGTTGAAGTGATAATTTAACAATTAATTTGTTATGTGTATAAAATTTAAATCCATATAATAAAAGTGGATATAAAATATAATATAGGATAAATTCAATACACCCATAACCAAATAATTTCTGAGATAATTAGGTAGTAGTATATTCCAATGAAAAGGAATTAATTTATAGAATTATTTACCCCTTGGTAACATTTAACTCAAATTAATGTGGTTGAAATAATTCAAATTGAAGCTTCAAATACCATTAATTATTAATTGATCATGAAATTATATTTAAAAGTTAAATTATGTACATAATATATATTAAATTATTTGGACACCAATAAAATATGATTCAATGATGGGAAATTGAGACCAAGTCCTTTATAAAGATCATGTTCTAGAAATGGGTAGTAATGAATGTATTGATTATTTATATTAAATGTAATTTCAAAACTATGGAAAACATAAAATAATAAATATTCATTACACTAATACTATAATCATGATGTAATCAATGAAGTAGTAGTTTAACCCAATGAATGGAAATTGAGTTATTGAATCCATTACCTCACATTTCCTTTTGGGTGAAAGGCATTTATCATCATGTACAATTTTTTTAATAATGTTATTAGTTTATAAAAAACCATTTAATTATTTAAAATATCATATATGATTTTTGATAAAATAATATCCTCTTTTAGTTATTAATCATTCATTATTTTCATTGTTTCTTGTACCCAATACATTGTTTTCTCATTAATGTTTTATCATGAAAGTTTAGGTTATATGGTCTATGATATGGATCCATCATCTCGATAATAATAATAATTATTAAATAATTTTCATTTTTATATAATTATTTTAATTTTAATACCAATCAAAAAAATATGGTTTTGATAAATTAAATACGTAATTCCCATGGATATGGTAGGTCATACACACTCATGGGAAACGATTCCATTTTCCAATAATAATTAGAGTAATGTGGTATGTAATATGTAATATTTAATGAATGATAATAATATCATAAATGGGATATTATTTCATTAAATATACCTATATATATCATCTATTTTGTGTGTTGATGAAAGGTTGATCGCATGACTTATTGAAGGCGATAATAAACACATACATGAATGATGTTATCAAATTTAGGTGTTTGAAAAGTTAAGAAATGAAAATACAAATCATCCTTTAATAATGATAAATGTTTCATGTATATCATAAATATTTTTAAATAAATCAAATATATTCATTAAATATATCAATATTACTTCCATGTAAATTTTTAGTGGAAAAAATGTACATCACTTCATAAGGAGGTAGTTCATTGTACACAAGGGCGACATTATCATATCCCCTATAGAATGAAAATTAAATATTAATATTTGATATAAGGACTAAATTGGTATAATTAGGTTATAATGGGTTATTTATATCATACATTTTTAATTATAATTTAATGATATGTTTGTAGAAATAAAAGAAAAACTCCTAGTTAAGAATTTTACCTTTTATTGGACAACCCCTTTAGGATTATGCCTACATTATATCTAGAATGGGTTTGTAACAAAAAAAGTTTCTATTATGATGGTAGGTATGGTGGGAACATTTTTTTTTCTTGTCTTTGGAATTCAAAAATGGTTTTATGGTGTGATTAATGTAGGAGAGTGTGTGGCCACTTATTAGTGTGGTGAGTGGAACACATACACTTTTTGAGAAGAAAAATGAGTAAGAAAGTTGTGAACATTATAAAAGTGTAAAAAAGAGATTATTATAGAGTATTAGAAATTATAAGGACTAATTATTTCCATAAAAAATATTTTAATCAACTCATTATGTCAATTTAACACTTATCATTATAGTTTATCCATTCTGTAAACCTATTAACTTAACCGTGGTAATTAATTATTATTGTTTTCACAATACATTTTGTTAAAAACATATTTCTCACACATTTATATATATATATATTATTGTTATTATTAATATGGAATGAATTTTAAAAATTTCTATTTATTTATGTTAAAAGTTATAATTTAAAATTAACAATATAGATGCAATGAAAAAAAGGTTTTCAAAGGGAAAATATTAAAAAGATGGAATCTTTTATATAAAAAATAAATATAAAAATGATTAAAATGACCTAAATTTGATTAATAAAAATATAATTGAACTAATTTTATTTTAATAAAAATTATAAACCTATCTTAAATTTATAAATACTTTAAATGAAAAGGCAGTTTACAATTAAAATTTAGTATTTTTAACCATTCCTTGAAAAATAAAAAATATGAGAAAAATACAAAATTATCAATCTATGATAATTTAAATATTCTTATTTAAAATATTTATTTTTTTTCAAAAAATATTCTAAAATTTTTAAAATAAAATTTCCAATTTTGTGAATAAATCACGACGAAACCATCTTTTAGAAAAAATATATTTTTTCAGAAAATATTTCATTTTCTTTTAAGTGATTATTATTTTATTTATTATAAATATATAACCATAATTTCCTTATTTTGTTTAATTATATTCATAACTTCAAAATTTATCAGTTATATTATAATATTATAATATATTATGGTTCATTTCGAGTTGGATTTCTACGTTCCACAATATATCGATGAGATTAAATCTAAAAATATATATTTCATGAGTTATTTAAACTCAGTGTTTCCTGTAAATTTGGATATTAAAATCAACATTCTTATTTCAAAAATTTTGGGTGTTTCATTTTACCAATATTAAATAAGTATCATTCTAATAATATAGAGTCCATATTTCTAACCAAGAGTTTGAGTTCGGAAAATACATTTTTAAAAATCCCACAATGTAAAAAGAGTTAATAAAACAACATATTAAGAAGAGTGAAATTGATTTATAAAATTTCATATAAATAGGTATCTATATAACATAAAATTGGTGGAAACTTATGATATGAAAATACAATAAAAAATATAAATAATTATATATAATGACATAGGGTATTCATCACAAGAAGGTGAATGATTAGTGGGAAGGTAAATACCTAAAAAAATAAATCTATGATGATTTAAAAGACAATATATTTCATTAAATACTAATCAAATAATATTTTTTTCAAGATACTCTTCCTAATGATTATGAATTATATTAATATCTTGGAATAAAATTAAATAAAATTGCATGAGATGTTTCTATTTCAAAATCATAATTTAATCCTTCGGTTGAGCTTCAATCGATTTCAAATTCATCGCATACTCTATTGAATCATTAACCAAAAATGTTTTTTATGCCTAAATAATTGAAATTAAATTTTAGGAATCATAATATCCATAAAATAGAGAAACATTATTCCATAGAGGTCTAACTATTTTCCTATATATTATAGTTAGCATGTGTTACCCAATATAATACATTAATCACAAAAATTAAATAATAAAACCACTAGTTCAAGATTAATATTTATTATTGAAATTATTTAACTAATGAAATATTAAATTGGATATCACGTAGGCATGTTTTAGGTATCAAAATTTTATATTACTTCAATTTTTTTCTAGTCCCATTGACTTATTGGACATGATGGGTTGAAACAAGAAATGTGGGATGTCATTTTTGTAAATCTATATTTATATAATTCCTGTAATGTTGGAAAAAATGTGATTGATATCCTTGAAATAAAATGAATTATTAAATAAGATTTTCCATTAGGCTTTAAGTAAAACATATTTTTTGATAGGTAGGGGGAAACTCTTCCATTTATTGAATAAAATCTACATCTTGTTTTTCTGGGTAGTGTTATCCCATTACATGAATTTTCTGGAAAGCATAGTGGGATGAAATACCTACACATATCCCTAATACCCAGTAGACATTAGGTCCTAATACATCACCCAATATAACATAAACCAATAGGTCACCATCTCCTGTTGGTGTCCCCACCACCCATATTAATGCCTACTGTTCCAGAATCCACAATACTCTTATCATTGTCACCATCTATTCATGAAAGGGACACCCCTTGGTCATGTTTACTAAACACCCCCACACTCACCAATACTATCCCCAACCCTAATGGTTATCAATACATTTATTATTATTTCTAAAAAATACAATGGATTTATTTCTCAAATAAATTTTTGATTAAAACATATACTAAACCGATGGGTTGTGTTGTAATTATTTTTTCCCTTAATATCAATATATTTTCTAGAATACCATCACATAAATCCAAAAAAGTTGTTATTAAGACTTTTGAATTATGATTAATCGTAAACTCATAAACCCATGATGGTATTTATAACTCTAAAGTTATTTAAAACTAATATTAATCTAAATTTAACAAAATCCATATATGTTTTGTGATTATTATATGAAAAATACCATTAGTAAAATACTTATAAAATTTAATTCTTGAATCCCTATACATAAGTATTTAACCAATTTTATTACCACATAAGTCTTTAATTGGTTTAGTGTTTATCATTTAGAATATGGAATTTACACAGATATTGATATTTATTTGCTTCCATATTAATATTACGTTTTCCTTGACATTTATTTTACTAATACGCTTCTTTTCCACTCATAAATAATTTTATTTTTCCATTAATACAATTTACAAGGGGTCTCCATCCACATTAATCACATGATGGAAATTGATCCCTATTTCCATTTGGTTTCACATCATCACTAAATTTTCCAACATATTTAATTATAATATGATTCCATGAAGTTCCATCCATTTACAAAAACTGAAAAACATAGTGTGATGATCAATAATCATAGTGGGAAAACCATAGAATCCTATATATAATGTCTAAATCATAACCCATTATTTTTAATATAGGACACCATAGGATTAAACACGGTCAATCATTTTCATCATATATTAAAATTATTAATATTTTTTAGTAAATCAAATATCATTTATCTTAGGAATATACCCTAGGAGTATCAAACTAGGGGCTCCATAAGGCATATTTTCGTGCACCTTGTGATAATTAGGTCTTTCCCAATGCGTTGTTTTTAGAGTTATTTCCCATAGGTAAATATATTATAGAACCATTCCCATATATATCATCTATAAAAGGATTTATTTATTGGAAAATTCACCTAATATATGACTTACCCAAACATTAATATGTTATTTTATACATATCCTCAAAGTCTATCACAAGCTTATGATCTGTAATCTATGTTTCTTTAAATCGCGTCCCCAAGGTTTCTACTAAAATACTTAGGACAACCCTTTTAGTTATTACACATTAATTCATGATTTATTTCATAATAATATAGAAAATAAAACCCATAATATCATGAAAAATAGTGTCTTTAGGTGATTGTCAAAATTACATAGCAACATAAAATAGGGAGGTATATTAGCATTATTAAAAACATCTTTAACATGGTCATAAGTCAGGGATGATCTATAATGCTTAGTAATAGAATAAACAAATCCTAACATGAAGAAATTTTACATGATAAAAATTATGCATTTCAATTGGATAGAAAAGGGATGAGAATGATAAATATAAATAATGAATCTTCATATATCATGATGACATAAAGGAAACATGGGAATATAGAAATATCAGTAAACATGACTTCATAAACACAGGTCAAGGGTAATTTAAAATAGATCATAGCATGGTTTAAAAATTCTCATAATTGATTAGGTTCAGTCCCTAAAACCATACATGACGTGTCATGAGACAAAAATATTACCCAACACATTAAATTTCTATATTATTTCAGTCTCACCCATTTATTTCATATCATGTAAATTCATAAGTGTGGCATAAATACCATAAACACTAAGCTATATTTCAACAATTTTCACCCCATTATAAATTAATTTGGGTTAAATTCATGTAATTACACAATAAATGAAGGGCAGGTACATCTTGGTGAGTAACCGTGAGAGGAAGTGAGGGTGGATATTCTTGACACAATTTTTTGGCGTGAAAATCATGAGGAAATTTTGGCAGCATAAATATTGTATAAAAAAATTCATAGAAATGGATTAATGGGAGTTAAATGGGTCTCTTGTAATATAAATATCAAAAGTTAAGTAATAGGGATATGAAAATTTATATCCAAACATTAGGAATCGGAAAAAAATGCATTACATAAGTAAGGATCATGAATAAAGAGGAGAAAGAGAAGATCACTTATTAAATTTTATCATATTAAAAAAGTTGGTACATTATATAATGAGAGGTGATAAATTATCACATGTTGTAAGAAAATCAATTGGATAGTTTATGTATCTTTAAAAATTCATGAAAATATAACCAATTGATATTCAAAAGGTTATTCATAATGAAGGTACTTGAATGGAAATAAAGAGAGAGAGGTCTCTTACCTTGGTAGGGTCATTCCAAAAGCTTGGAAGGAGCATCTTGAAAGATTGGGAGCACCTTGTGAGGACTCTGGAGATAGTAGGGTAGATTAATTACATTATATAAGGTTTTTTCTTAATGGTTAAGGGGATATTTTGTGGATTTATATAGGAAAATAGGGGAGTTCATTATTATTTACAAAACATAGGTTTCAGGATCTATATAATAAAGAAATAAATACCCAATAATTTACCCTAAATTTCCCACTATCATAGCCAATGATGATTTATTTTCATTATTTTTTAAGAAAATGGTCCTAACCACAAAAATATTTCCCTTGATGATATGGTAGTGAGTCATGTTTTTAAAAAATGATTTTAAAACCTCAAATTATAATATTATAATTGGATTATTAATAAAGGCTTTATAACATTAGTTAAAAACCCAAAAAGAACATTATTTAAAATAGGAAACATATATTTGTTCCTGTATACATTTTATAACATTTTTCACATCACTTTTTAGGATATTATGATATCAAACCGAACACAAAATTTTATACTATATTTAATTTTTAGCCAAATATTTGATTATATTAGACCATTATGTCAAAAAAAGAATTATAAAATTTCTTTGTGATGATTTTATGATAAATATTTATTTTATCCATATAATTCAATTTAATTATCAATCTTTAGTTTTAAAACAAAAAACATCATTTATTGAGAATTGTTGGGTTTTTTTGATAATAAAAGTTTTTTGAACCGTTATAAAAAATTACATTAAATTCATAAAATTATATTGTTATTTATATTTATTATTTTTTTAAATTATATAAATTTATTGAAATATAATTTATTTTTAAATTCCATGAATTCATCAAGGGAAATATCTTAATAGAAATGGAATATTCCACAAAAATACTATTTATAATTTATCGTACCAAAGCTAAAATATATTACAATGTAATGATAATAACAAGTAAATATAACCATTATCATATTGAAATTAAAAAATAAAAAATAATATTATTAAGGATTTGATACAAAAATCATTATTACAGTAGAAAATACATTAAGGGAAAGGTGAATTACAATTATGTTTTCATGGTGTGATTCAACAAACATGGTTTGGGTCATGATCTAGATGATCTCGAAATTCTCCCCTAAATGGTTTTTTCTAATATAGTAGTTTTTGGATATTGGGTTGGGCTTGGTCAAGGGAAATCTCTAGTGATGATAACAACCTTGAAATATTTGATAAATTGGCTTCATAGTTTATTATCTAATTGGGTGAGGATATCACTTCCTTTTCCAATGTTAATTTTATTAATCAAAACCCTATATTTATACTTATCATATAATCTATTTAAATTAATATATTATCACTGGTTATGATAATTAATGGTATTTTAAATATTTTAGAATATAATATTTAAAAAAATATGTGAATATATTTTCCATAACCATAATTCATAATAGTTAATTTAAATAAATCATAAAGGAAATTTTATTTAAAAAAGATAAGGTCAATATTATCTTCCCCCATTTAGAAATTTTATCATTGATAGTTTCATATTATACAATAAAATAGATGAGGGTAAATCTATTTCTTCACCTCCTACGATTACCAAATTACTTATTCAATAATGTAGTTTTTTTATACTACTTTGACCAAGAGCACTGTCTTAATTCATTTAATTTTACATAAATGATCTAGGATATTCATAGGCCTCTCAACACATGGAAGATCATTATCCAATTTTACAACATATAGATTCAACAAAATGTGATAGGCCCTATTTGTACTCCCTAAAAATGGATTCATGGAACAAATCTTGTAATTGAGATATGTTACTTGTGAGTAATAGTCAATATACCACCCCTGTGGTGCAATATAGGATATCAAATGGATTTATGTATCATGGAATAAGATATCCCTTCTTCTAGAATATAATGAATTCCTTCTATAAAGATATCCATAGGAATACCTTATCTCTAACCTCAAGATCTAGGTCTTTTTGTTGATTGTCAGCATAAAAATTATATTGGATATAATAACCCTAGATGTGTTGATGAATAATCTTGACCTCTACCACTATTTCCACAGCCATTTATGGAACCATAATTTTTCATTCACCAAAACAAATTCCATCATGATGATGTTTCTCATCTCTTACCATAATGGTTTTCATAAGAATCCATTTTTTCTTGAGTGGAAACTATTATTGTATGATAATATGACTATAAAAATATGTTGACACCATTATTTATTAAATTACATTGAGTATGATCTTGAAATGCCATTGAGTGTTTGGAAAGGCCGATCAGTTGGGATATTTGTTTAATGGTTATATGTCATGATGATGTTCAGCTCATTATTTAATGTATGTTAGAGAATATTCCAGATCATGGAGAAAAATCTTATATCTCAATGAGATACAATCGATAGTGGTGTTCCAAGTAATCTCACCACTTATCTAGTGTATATCCTTGCAAGTTTATCTAGTTATATGTCTCCTTGAATTACAATTAAGTGAGAAATTATTGTTAGATTGTCTAATATGATCAATATAAAATTATTTCATCTTGATTTTTTTTATAAATGTGGAGGTTGGGCCTCTTTTATGAAAAGGAAAAAAAGATAGGAACTAAGAAGAGTACAAGAATACAAGGAAAACCCCAATGTAGAACAATTTTTTAATCTTTTTTAATAGTTTCTCAATGATCCTCCTATCTTCTTCTTGTATTTCATTCCATTAAGCTCATCAACGATCACGCCCCCAACCCCTCGATCACCCCCTACTTTGAGAATGAGATTTTAGTCTCTTATAAAGAATCTTGATATTAGTACTTTCAGAATCAAAGATACCCACTTGTATGTCTTTGCAATTAAAGTCATCTCTTATCACTGGCGTCATCATCCCCTCAACCAACACTACATCAACCAAATACAAAGCCTCTTGATCATGAGATATCTAGATTTAATCTTGCATATCGATGTGGCCATCAACATTTTTATTAGAGTGAGAAGTAATGTCACATGTAGTCAAATGATCAACCTTCAATATAGAGGCCACCAGAGACATTGTCTACTTATAAGAGACCATCTGAAATCCCTTTATATCCACAAAATATTTATCAGAAGTATGACATGTTTTAGAAATGTCTGCACCATCAGATTTTAAAATTTCCCACAATTTAGGCAACATGAGGGAGTCATCCTTTCTTGTGAGAGTTGATGGTCCACCTTGAGTTAAATATATTGTTCATCTATTGAGTCGTCATCCAATGGAAAATTACCTTTGATGTTGTTAGCATTATGAACAGCTACCTATTTAGAAAGTATTTCTTCCCAATACTTCATCTTTTTATCATATGTGGAAGTATGGGAATTAGGTAAACCACTTTGGGGGTCACCATTTTCCCCTACTATTGGGTTGGATGCATCCCTAGAAGCACCACCATGCATATTTTTCTTCTATTGAACATTGAATGAAACAATGCCCAAACCATCATCACCCTTGCGAAGGTCTATTCTATCCACATTCTTCACCTATGGAGAAAAATTATTTTCTTGAGCATATACACTTTTTCCCTTCTTGTATAAATTTTTCAGAACATGGACACACACTGAAAAAAATCTATAAACTATGGAGCACTGACAAAAAGATGAATCATGACTAATATCATTGCATTCCCTGCCAAATTTAGGAATTTTTTCATAAACAATTTTCAGCCCAATAATATCACCATCAGTTGCAAGCATTACCTTGTCATCAAGAGTCGATCCTAGTTTAACCTCAACCATGAACATGGAAAAGATACCAAATTGAGCCAATTTTATTTTCTTATCAATTTTAATCAAAATACCAATGGAATGAAAAATATCATACATTTTTTTAGGGTGCCATAGAATCCAATTTAACCCATACACCCTTACCTATACTTGAGTAGTGTTGTTTCTAAACTCAAAGGGATTGAATTTTGTATCCCATTCGCGTGAGTGAATAATTACAGGTTTGAGTAAAATTGAACAAAATATTCAAGATCAGATTTTCAATTCATCCTTGTGGAAAAGAATGTGGAAGTATCCCCGAACAAGAAAAACACACTTCCATGGTGAGAAACCCAAAATCAATGAAACACGCTATTTGAGTTCATCAGTTTTCAGAGGCTTAGATCCTTTAGAAAGAAATAAGTGATAGATAATTGAGAGATCACCCTTACCCTAGATTTCCTAGTGCATCCCTATGGAAGCTTCAGAAGTGCCTCTCGCCTCTACCCTCGAAGCCATCCTGGTCACTTTCACCTCCCCAGAAATAGTAACTAGTACCACAACAAAATTAGTACCCATACCTAAATCAATTTAAGGAAATGCATCATGGGTTCTATAACTCTCAGAAGATGTAAGGATAGACGGAACCACTGCTGTAGTTGTTGAGACCACCAGAGAATGCGCCGCAGACGGATCCGATGGATATAGAAGGTTGAGTTGTGTTCATCATCCAAAAACTCATTCTTTATCTCGTGATTTCATGGTACACAGTTTCATGGCCCAAATACTACCATTACTTATTCATTAATTTTGAACTCCTATGATTTCTCTTCTCTTATAGCTTCCACATTCTTCTATATATGAACATTGTCTCTTTGAGAATACTTTATGATCTATAGATGTGATAATTGGGAGATCATTTGTAAAAGGATTGATGGTTTTACTTTCATTATGATTACCTTTTCATTACTTTATATGTCTTATAATATCAAATCCTTCTCAATTCTCACCAGTGATAAAATAAAAATATTTTTCTATATAGAGAATATTACACTTCATGTTCTTTATTAGGATGGTATAGGATTGATAATTAATAGTCCTTAATTAGATCTAACTATCTTTAACACTTCATATTCATCTCTTTCTATGAGAATATATAGTTGAGTATATTATGATATGTATATATTTCATACTTTTCTCCAAAGAGATAATAAATCAATATATTCAACCTAAATATTTGGGAAGGAAATTCTAGATCATGTTTTGGGTAGGTCTATTCATGAAACTTCAATTTCCATGAAGCATATGATTTCACATTGTCATCATGCATTATTAAACCACCCAATACATTCTTTAAAGCATCATTGTATACCAAAAAAGTTCCCCAATTATGGGTATCATATGTATAGGTTCATTGATAAGATTTTTTATCAATTCCATGAAGCCCTATTCACATTCATTATTCTATAAAAACCTAAATTAGTTCCATGTTAGATAGGTTATAGGGTTTGAAAATCACCATAATGTTCTAAAAATATTCTTTAATACCCAAACAATTCCATAGAAATGAGGGATATTTTTCATAGATGTTTTCCTTAACAATCCATAAATTGATTCTATATTTGAAGGGTTCAATGATATCCCTTTTTGGCAATGAAATTCCCTTGGGATGTTACATGGTCTATGTATAAGTTTAATTGTGAACTAAATGGATCATTTAGGAGGGAGAGTAAGAAATTATTCGAATAACGCATCAGTATATTTTTTCACAATGGTAATATATTCAAGGATGATAATTCCCTTAGTCACAATCATTTTTGATAGATACTCTTTCTTATAGGGAAATAATATACATTCAAAAGATGATGATACAAAATTATATTCACCCCCACCATGTAATTTTGTATAATCGAAGGGTTATTCATGGTATAGAGGGTTAATTTAATCTCCCAATAATTTATGTTGTCCTTATAAAAGAAAAACTATTCCATAACTAGGATATCATAAAATTTCAACAAACTTAGGCTGCTAAGAATTTCGAGAATAACAATAACCCAACTGCAACATGGAATACAATAATCATAGATGTTTTTTCTATATGATATCAAATACTATTAAGTGGTGACTCGATGTTCTTATAAAACATACAAGATATGATAATATGGAATGAATTGAAATAAACCACAACATAAACAACTATTAAGTAAATATTTTATATAATTAATTTGTCATGATCTATCTCAGGATAGGACAATCCTTGTTCCATTATTATTAGATATTATTTCTTATCATCATTCTTATGAGACCTTGGAATAGATAATTGACTTGTATAACAAAAAACATCATGAAATTTACAACATAGAACAGTATATGCTACCTTATATTCAAATTTATTTTCATCTATAACATTATTCATTTTCCATGGAAATTATATAATTTATTCCTTATCATTCAATGCATAAAACATCTCATAATTCCTTTGGGACATTTACCCTAGATCCCCATTTCAAATTGTTTTCATAAAGGTAATTGGGACATATTTTCTTCCCTAACAGTATCAAATGGACATCCTTGACACACCATCCTAATCTTGTTTGATGTGTTTCAAAATTTAACTCTGTTCCAATTGTCAATCATTATTTTTATATTTTGTTTGGAATAATAAAATTACGTTTTAATTCAGATCCCATCATGTTAGGAATCTTATTTGGTAAGCCATAATATTTCCCATCACAATGGATGTTAACATAGTTCCTTCTAATTTTGGCCATGGGATAAAGTAAAGGGAAAATTAGGGATGGGTAATTTTTAAAAATTAAACACATAATTAGTAATCCAATATAATTTAAGAGTTGACATATAAATGGCATGCTTTTTCATATGTTATGAATATATAGTCTTTAATAAAAGCTATATGGGATTTGTTTCCAAATGCAGAATCTTATAGGTGTTTTTGATCCCCAAATAATGGTTCATAATGATCATATAAATTTACTAAAGAATATCCCCATGGAGTGTCGAACCAGATGTGCAGAAAGACCCATTTTTTAGAACCACGCTACAATTGATTCTATCTTAATGTACCCATTTCAAGATTTTTACCTTGGGGAACATATGTTTCATGGACACATCTATATGTATTGGGGTTTATTTTCATGTAATTCATATAATATCTACATTAACAGAATATATGTATGTTTTAATATTATTATTCTTATTGCTAATGATTTTACTGGAGTTTCTTAATACTAACCCGATAATTAATTGGACATTCTTCTGATACCATCAATGGAAACCCTTATATTTATTACAAATTAATTCCATATTTATTACATAAGAATACAAATTATACAACCAATAGTATAATTTTTTTTAACACGTTATAATTATTCATGTTGTTTCTATATAACCAACGTGCAAAGCTATAAAAATCGATTCATCACGTCGATTATTTTATAACCGACCAGAAAAATTGATGACAGCCTATTTTTTACATCGATTATTTTATAAATGACCTAATAAAAACTGATATTAACTTTATCACGTCGGTTATTTTTTAATAGACGTGATATATCAAATATCGATACTTTATCGCATCGGTTATAAAATAACCAACATGATAAAGAAAAACTCGAAAATTTATCAAGTCAGTTATCAAAAGAACTGACATGATAAAGCACCATTTATCACATTGGTTATAAAATAACTGATGTGATAAATTGTTTTCTACATCGGATATTAAATAACCAATTTTATAAACATAAAAAAATATTTTACAATGTCAGTTATTAAATAACCAACGTGATAACGCTTTTAAATGATTTATCACACCCCATTTTCAGTCATTCTCTTTTATTCGATTGGGAAACGTGTGACTTGTCTCTCTCACATGGAAAAATTATAAAGGATTCTTTGAATTCATAACTTCCAGCCTCATTTTTCACACATCATTGTTCATATTTATTATTATCAGATATATCTAGTCGACTCACAACACTCAATTAAGCATCACACGACTCAGTTTCAGTTTTTATTTTTCGCAATGCCCAAAACTAATTTTTTGAGATTTTATTTTTCTTTGTTCTGGATATCATGGAAAGATTCATAGTGTTCATTTATACCATGCTAAATTAATTTATTTTAAAATAAACCTATATCAGTTATATAATGTATGTTTACGATTTTTGTGTGTTCTATCGTGTGTGGGTGCACGTAAAGGGGGTTTCCAAGGGGGTGGGGGTGTCTAGGGGGTGAGGGGGCTATCCCATGGGGTAGGGGTGTCCAGGGGTGTGGGGGTGGTTTCGAGGGGGTGAGTGGGCTCTTTAAGGGGTTAGTGGTGTCCAGGGGGTAGGGTTCCCATGGGGGGGGGGGGCGGTTGTCCTGAGGGATGGGTATTATCTAGGGGGTGGGGGGGGGGTATCCAGAGGTTTGGGGGGATATCCCGATGGTTGGGGGGTGTTTAGAAGCTGGGTGGGGGGGAGGGGGTTATTGATGGGGGTGGTGGTGTCCAGGGGGTGAGGGGACTTTCTAATGGGGTAGGGGTGTCCGTGGGTTGGGGAAGGGGTGTCTAGGGGGTGAGGGGGTTGTCCGGAGGGTGGGGGTTTCCAGAGGGTGTCTAAGGGGGTTGGGGTGGTGTGGTGTCTAGGGGTGGGGTGTCTAGGGGGTGGGGGTGGTGTCTAGGGGGTGAGTGGGAAGTCCAAGGGGGTATGGGGTGTCCAGGGGGTGGGTTGGTCCTGTGGGGGGGGGGGGGGTCCAGAGGGGTTGAGGGTGACCAGGTGGTGGGGGTGTCTAATGGGGTGGTGGTGTCCAGGGTGTGTCCAAGGGGGTGTGGGTGGTGTCTTGGTGGTGCGTGAGATTTCCTAGGGGTTGGGGGTGTCCAGGGGGTGGGGGTGTCTGGGGGGGGGGGTTTAGGGGATTTCCAATGGGGTATGCGGGTGGGGAGTGGTGCCCGTGGGGGGGGGGGTGTGAGGGATTTCCAAGGGGGTAGGGGTTCCCAGGGGGTTAGGGGTGGTGTCCAGGAGGTGAGGTGGCTGTCCAGGGGGTGGGGGTGTCTAGGGGGAGAGTGGGACTTCCAAGGGGGTAGGGGATATCTAGGGGTGGGGGTGTCTTGGGGGTGGGGATGTCCAGAGGGGGTGGGGGGTACTATTTATGTGTGGGGGTTTCTAGGGTGTGCATCCAAATTGTGAATAGTGCCAGAGTTAATTAAAAATATATTTTATTACCATTTCCCCTATCAAATTTTAACACCAAATGCCTCTTCTTTGGGAATGCTTCCCCTCATGTGTTAGTGTTAGTTGATTTCATCAGGCATGCCAAAAGAATATATTAGGTTACAATATGTTCTAGATATTACCCTAAGATCCTAGGTTTATCCATGTTCTCTGACAGTTTTTTATTCGTGGAGGATAATCTAGGTGCCTCATCTAACATGGTTACTTGAATACAGCTTACCCATTTCCCTTATTATGTCATCATTTATTATGATCCTTAATTTGTGTGTGTGTCTTTGGTAAAATTTAATTCTTGGTATTAAATGTTTTCTTATGGATTATTTTAAGAAAAACTATATTTATTTTCCTTTATTTCAAACTAGAAACAAATGAATCTTTTATTTAAATGCAATTCATTGGGCCAACCCCAACCCCCTGGACACCCCCTTGGTATATATATATTCTTATAGTTTCATTGAAATCGTTGGAATATTTTAACTTTAGGTAGTCTATACCAATGGTTCCGATAGAATCGTTGGTATAAGGATATTGGAATGACCATCATGCCAAAAATGTGTGAAACCATTGGGTATTCTATCCCAATGGTTTTAGGGTCTATCCCAGAGGTTTCAAATCATTGGGAAATGTGCAATTTTCATATGTGAATGTACGCATAGTTTAATATTTACACTTCATATTTCTTTTTTACGGAAGGTTGAATTTGGTATCTAGTTGCATCAGGATGTCTTATTTGTGTAACTTATGAAGAAAGGATCAAAGATGAATTTAAATTTTTTATATCTAAATATATTTTATTTTGAAAATAATTTTCATGCATATTTTTTTAAAATATTCATAGAATTCTTTTATAGTTCAAAATTGGTTTACATTCATATTATGATATTTTTATATAAATATATATTTTTATTATCTTAATAAGATATATAATTTTGATATTTGTTATAGGTAATAATGAGTTGAACATGGATTACAACACATCAAATGGGCAATGAATATGAGGACGGTGTTGATTCCTTTTTGGAATTTTCTAAATGAAATGTTCCAAGTAGTGACATTTTTTTCTGTCTATGCCTGAAATGTTTGAAGAAAAAGAAGGTGAAAAGTAGATAGATCAAAGATAATCTGATTTTTCGTGGTTTTAATTTGATTTATATCCATTGGGTTTTGCGTGGTGAAAAAGGACAGAATGACAGATCTACTGATGATGATGATTTTCAAGATGGTAACTCCGATGGAATTGAAGAAATGATCCATGATATTTCAGAAGAACAAATTGATATAGAACTGACAGTTGCACGTCTATATGGTGATGCTGAAAAAACATTGTATCCTGCTTGTAAATATTTTACATTTTTTTCAGCAGTGTTAAGATTTATTACCCTGAAGGGGAAATAGGGATGGAGTGATAGATGTTTTACAGAGCTGCTACAATTGTTGAAAGATATTATTCCAAAAGTCAACAATCTTTCAGATTCACATTATATGGCCAAGAAAATATTATGCCCGATGGGATTGGGATACAAGAAAATACATGCCTCTCTGAATGACTGTACGATATATAGGAGTATATATGAATTTTTGTCAGAGTGTCATAAATTTGGGACATCACGGGATAAGTTGAATGAAAAATCACAGGCTTATGTAGATATTACAAAGACCCCATCCAAGGTATTTTGGTATCTTCTTATAATTCATCGTTTGAAATGTTTATTTGCTAATTCACATGATTCCAAAAGGTTAATATGGCATGGTGATGAGAGAATATGTGATGGAAAAATATGTGATCTAGCCGATTGTCCAAAACGGAATAAAATTGATGAGCAATATCCTACATTTGGAAATGAAATTATAAATCTCAGACTAGGGTTGGGCACATATGGAATGAATGCATACCGATCCCTCGGTAACACACATAGTTCATGGATTATTTTATTGGTAATTTACAACCTCTCTTCTGATGTTTGTATGAAGCACAAATATGTAATATTGATTATAAAGATCTCTGGTCCGAAGAAACCCGGAAAGGAAATTGATGTTTTCTAGTCACCATTGATTAATGATTTTAATATTTAATGGGAGGATGGTATTAGGGTATATGATTTTTATAAAATGTAATATTTTCAACTGCATGAAGTGCTTATTTTCTATATAAATCACTTCCCAGCATATGAAAATTTTTCTGGATACAGTGTTAAGGGGCATAAATCATGTCCAATTTGCGAAAAACAGACTTCATATTGTCAATTGCATCAGGGGAGGAAAATAGTGTATGTGGTTATTCGAATGTTTTTGCCTATGGATCACTCTTATAGGAGATTTAAAAAGAATTCAATGTCTCATAAAAATTTGATATTGATCTAAAACCATGATCCACTGATGATTATTTTGGGAGGGTGGAAAACCTTGATGTGACATTAGGAAAGACACATAAATCGGGTAATGATAGACATATTTGGAAGAAAATGTCAATATTTTTTGAGCTACCATATTGGAGATATCATGAAGTGAAACATAATATTGATGTAATGCACATGGAGAAGGATATCTATGACAGTTTTATTGGAAAATTTCTAGATATTAATGGAAAGTCAAAATATGGGTTGAATGCAAGATCAGTCTTACTATCAATGGGAATACATTTAAAGTAAGCACCCACTCCTAATGGAAGATGAACATTTATTCCCTCGGCTTGTTATAAATTATCCAAGAAATAGAAAATTAGCTTTTTTCAGTGTCTTTACGATATCAAAGTGCTTCACAGATATTCTTCAAATGTAAAAAATTTTGTCTCCTTGAAGGATTCGATGTTGATAGGTACGAAATACCATGATTTTCACATCATGATAAAACAACTTATACCAGTTTCATTGTGTGAAATATTGCCTATTTGTGTCAGAAATACTATAATGAAGTTGCGTTATTTCTTTAATTAAATTGGTAATAACGTGACTGATGCGAATGCTTTGAACATTTTGAAAAAGGATTCAATTTATATACTTTTTCAATTGGCAATATATTTTCCTCCTTCTTTTTTTGATATAATGGTGCATTTAATGATTCATCTAGTTTGATAAATAATTCTTTGTGGACCTGTATATCTTCATCAGATGTATCCTTTTGAAAGGTATATGAAAATGTTGAAGGGGTATGTTAAGAATCCATATCGACCTGAAGCCTCCATTATTGAAATGTAAATTTATGAGGAGGTAGCAGAGATTTTTATGAGATACATTACTATGATGGATCACAAAGGATTGCATCCATCTCTCCATGAATGAGTTAATAATGATGGAAAGGGGATTCATGGATTAAAAGTCAAATTATTGTCAGCTGAACAGATAATGAAGTTAGAATTACAAATCCTAAATAACATAACTGATGCTCAACTGTATGTCACATTTCATATTAATTATTTGAAACAAAGTCATCCAAAGAAGAAAGAATTTTGGATTTTGAATAATCACAATAAATCATTTTTGTCATGGTTTAAAAATATCTTGTTTGGTATATCAGATAAATTAGAAAAATTAAGATGGTTAGTTGGTGGTCCATGTTTGTGTGTGATAACATGGTCCGGTTATGACATTAGTGGATATACATTTCATATGAAAGCTTGGGACAACCGAAGTGTAGTTCAAAATAGTGGTGTATTGGATTTTGTAGAAGCAATGCATTTTTCATTTTCTATAGAAAAAAACCCAATTTCTGCATGTACTACTTATTATGGAGTCATTCAAGAAATATGGGATGTTTATTACATTAAAATTAATGTTCCTATTTTTAACTACATATGGTTTATCGTTAACAATAGTTTCAGACATGATAAATTTTGAAGGGCAGATGTTAATATGAATAGATTGGAAGACACATCAGATATTGTTATAATGAAAACACATGCAAAACAGATTTTTATGTATTTGATTAATCTGATATGAAGTGGTATTTTGTTTACAAGGGAACACATTTTGGTGAGGATCAACTTGATGAAGATTCTAATTTATATGAGATCCCTACTTCCAGGGAAAGATTAACATAACAAAATGACGAGCATATTGAAGACATGGTGTGTTCCATAAGGAACAATCATGATGAATGAATTTGGGAAAAGAATCCATTTTTAGATTCCTAGTATTACTGGTAACATATCTTTATTTCTTGTTAACATTTATTATTTTCATAAAATGTTAGATATTGTAATTTCTTTTTATAAAAACGCATATTAAAACAAATAAGTAGAAGTTTTTGATCATTTTAATTTTGTTTCATTTTGTTTATCATGTTTACCATTATGTAAATTATATATTTTTTTGAGTGATAATTACATTACAATGTTTACCATGTTTACAATGTTTACCATTCCTACCATGTTTACCATGTTTACCAAAGTTTACCAAATTTTACCTTTATGTAACATATATATATATTTATTTTTTTGAATGAAAATTACACTAACATGTTTAACATGTTTAACATTGTTTAACATGATTCCATATTAACTATGTTTACTAATATGTAACTTAGTTCAATTTAACATTTTATGTTTACATTAGTATTATAGTATTTGAATTTTTATATTTGTGAACTAAGGTTTGTTTTTTTTTTGATTTTAAGGATAACGAAAGATTAATCGGTCGATCAACCACAAGATTCTGGAGATGAGAATAATGATCATTCCTCTGGGGAAGAACATTCACATGCTCCTCTTGTTGTTCCCCAATATTCCTTAAGTGCTCCCATAATGACAAGGAAGTGTTCAAATGTTGGTAAACATGGGTGCACATGTTTACCAAAATTATCAATTTCCCATATGCAGGACTAGAGGATAATAATTGTGTGTGATGAGAATGATATTCCAAGAGGTCCAAATGAAAATGATTTTCAGAGTTTTGTATCAACTCAGGGTAAGAGAAAAGAAATCATTTTGTATGATTATTGGAGAAGTGTGGACAAAGAGATCATATCTCAGTTGTGGGAGATGATTTGGTAAGATCCTTTGATATTGTTTTCTAATTCTTTAAATTCATATACTATAATATGTTTTACCTCTTCATTATCATATACATTTGATATTCTAGACACTAGGGGAGTTAGGAAAAAATTTCTATCTATGCATGCTAGGAGATGGAGGGATTTCAAATCAAACCTTACATATGATTTCATTTTTTGGTCATAGGAGTCATGATAATCCATGTCATAAATATCATTTCATAGATGAAGATACATGGAAACAGTTTGTTGAAAGTATAAGAAATGATTCATTTTTGGTAAGGGAAGTGTTAACTTTTATAAGCTTTGTTATATAAATGATCTTATTAATGTTTGTTAAATGATTTCTTATTCTTAATTTACAGAAAATAAGGAAATATCATTAGGAAATCCAATCCAAAAATATATACCCTCATAGTGTAACTCAGAGAGGGTATACATTATTGGAATAACAAATGATGGAGGAAAAATTACAAAAGTTGAGAGCTAAGTCTTCAATATCTAGAGAGGTTTCCCCTCCATCCCCTCTATCTAGACAAGAAAAATGGAATATAGCTCAGATTGGAAAAAAGAGGCAATATCTTTGGAAAGATTAGAAACTCATAGCTGAGAGGATTTTTAGATATTTATTTTATTTATTTAAGTTAACTATATTTTTTATATAATTTGAATCGGTAATGAAATGTTCAATTATTTAATATAGGAATCTCTTGAGGAGAAGAGCTCATAGGGGGGAATTTACAGTTGTTGGGAGGCAAAATATTTTGTCTACAGTATTGGGAATGCCCGAACATCCTGGTTGTGTACGAGGATATCTGATGGGTGTATCAGTAAAATAATTGTTTCCAAGTTCTTCAACTTCTTCTATTGATGATTTTTATAAATAAAATAGAATACTTGGAGGCTGAAGTTCCTAATATTAATACGACAATTGAGGAAAATATTAGAGCATTGGTATAATCTATGTTTGTAGACATCAAAATACAATTTCATACTGAATCTCTCACTCCTCCATCTTCCCATGTAGACCCCATTATTTATCCTCCACCTTCTCCGGTAGCTCCCACTCCCCCACCTCAGCCTGCGGACCCCATTTTTTATCATACTCCTCCCCTACAGCTTCTTACTTATTGTGAGTTGCATGTTGATGATTCTCAACATCATATAGTTGCATATGGGCTGGTATATTGTATAAGAGATATAGTTCATCATCAATAGTTAGAGGTAAGGAATCATAGGGTCACTGTACCAGATATTATAGATAGATCAGGTCGATTACCATTACCTATATATGAGGTGATAATAATTGGACATAGTATCATCCGTTTTTTAATTTGGCCATCCAAACTTCTATGAAACATTACCATGGAGGTTTTTTATGTTATATCTTCTATTTTTTTACTAAAATTTTTTAACATATTAAAACAAATATATTTTTCTATTTTTTTGTAAGAATACTTCAAAGGTAATGAAATACTTTATAGACAACAACAAAGAAAAATGGATGTGACATCAGATACAGATTTTAGTAGTCTTGACAGATTGTCAAGATATTCAAATTTTTTGTTGGACCATTATGAGTTTCTAATTGAATATCAAGTTTGTGGATGTGCAATAAATGTGGGGACTATATAAAATGATATCATGGAGCTTGTTACTATAGATATATTGGGCATCAACGTGGTGAAAGTTTTTTCAATGTAAGTATTAACACATTTTCCCTACGTTATATTTATTAAAAATGTATACTTATGTCCATTTTGTATTAGGTATCATTATAAAATGTGTGAGAAGAATGAGAATACATATTTATATGGATTCAAGGACCCGTATTTGATTTCCCTTTAAGCACATTCATTGGACCAGGAAAAAAGAATTCTTTATATTGTAGAAATATTTGAATAGAATATAATCACATAGTGTTGGATGATGCAATTTTGATAGAGGTATGAATCTTATCTCTGGAAAATAGTTCATTATATTTTATCATAAAAAACTACTAACCTAAAATTTTCTTTTATCAGTGATCATTGGATGTTAGGTGTTTTTTCCCTCGAGAGAAAACACTTAATTGGATATACTCTATCCATGGAGTTGTGTGGGAATGATTTAAGAATATGTTGAAAAATTAAGTTTCAATTTATTAATAGATTTATATATTTTAATGAATTTTAAATTTATCCCATTCGTATTATTTTTTATCATTGGATGGGTCAACGTTCGAAAAAACACCAAGAAAAGGAGTGACAAGATCAAATGTGTAAATCTAAAGGTAAATATCCATTTATAATTTGTAATTTTTGATATTTTACATAAAAATAATATTTTTAATTTACACTCATTGAAATAGAATTGTCATGAACAACAAGGCATTATCGAATGTAGATATTATATGTTAATATTTATGTATGAAATAATTATGACTAGAACACTTGTACACTTTGACATGGTAAGATTTCCTTTTAAAAATTTCCATAATTTTTTATTTGATTTATTCATTATACATGTTAACTACTATCCTCTTTCTTTGTACCTCTTTGATGAACCTCAACCCTATAGTGCTCATGATTTCAAACACAAAAAAGTGGAATGGAAAAATTATTTTATAGGTTTGATTGGATTCTAGTTTTTTTGTAATGTAAAATTTAATTTAGAATATTGTCATTGTAATTGTGTATCTGGTAGTCGTTTAGGATGGATTTAGGATTTTTAGATGAAATTTTATTTTTTGAATGTTATATATGTGAATGTTTAATTTTGGTATACTTCTTATTTTGGTTTAGTTTTGATGGTTTTTCTGGTATGGATTCTGGACTTGGGGGGGTGCCAAGGGGTGTGAGGGGTGTCCAGGGTGTCCATGGGGGTGGTAGGGTGTCCAGGAGGGTGGGGGTGGTGTCCAGGGGGTGTCTACCGGTGTGTGTCTGTGTGTGTGTGTGGGGGGGGGGGGGGGGGGTCTAGTGGGGTGGGGGTGTAGAGGGTGTCCATGGGGGTGTGAGAGTGTCTAGGAAAATCGGAGGGATGTTCAAGGGAGTGGGGGCTATTTAGGAGGGGTGGGGACAATCTAGGGGGTATTAAGGGGTGTGGGGGTGTCCAGTGGGGTGGGGGTTTCCAAGGGTGTGGGAAGGTTTTCTAGTGGGGGGGGTATGTCTATGGGGGGTGGTGGGGTGTCTAGGAGGGTTCGGGCTATCCAGGGCGGCTGTCTAGGGGTGTCTAGGGGTGGGGGGGTGTCCAGTGGGGTGGGGGTTTCTAGGGGAGTGGGGGGATCTCCAGTGGGGTGGGAGTGTACAGGGTGTCCACGGGTGTGGGAGGGTGTCCAGGAGGGTAGGAGGGCTATCAAGGAGAGTGGGGGATGTCGAGGATATGTCCTGGGGTGTGGGGGCTGTCTAGTGGGGGGGGGGTAGGTTAGTGGGGGCTATCCACTGGGTTGGGGGGTGTCCATGGTTTTAAGGGGTGGGAGAGTGTCTAGGAGGGTGGGAGGGAAATCCAGGGGAGTGTGGGGCTATCCAGGAGGGTGGGGGAGCTATCTTGGGGGTTGGGGTGTCCAAGGGTGGTGGTGTGTGGGGGGGGGGGGGGTTTCAGGGGTGTCAGAGGGATGTCCAGTGTGGTGGGGGTGTCTAGGAGGGTGGGGGCTATCTAGGAGGGGGGCTGTTTAAGAGATTTCCATGAGTGTGGGGGGTGTCAAGTGGGGCGGGGGTGGGAGTTCCAGGGTTGTGGGAGTATTCTCTAGTGGGGGTGGGTTTTCTAGGGTGTCTTTAGGGTGGGAGGGTGTCTAGGAGGGTGGAAGGGCTTTCTAGGGGAGTGGGGGTTGTCCAGGAGGGGGGATGCCTAGGGGGTATCCAGGGGTGTGGGTGTTTCTAGTGGGGGGGGGGGGGGGGTTCCAGGGGCATGGTCGGGTTTTCTAGTGGGGTGGGGGGTGTCCGGGGTTTCTTTGAGGGTGGGAGGGTTTCTAGGAGGGTAGGGGGGGATATCTAGGGGTGTCCATGGGTGTGTGTGTGTGGGGGGGTGTCTGGTGAGGTGGGGTGGGTTTTAGGGGTGTGGGGCTGTCCAATGGGGTGAGGGTTTCTAGGGTGTCTCTGGGGTGGGAGGGTGTCTAGGTGGGTGGGAGGGTTTTCCAGTGGAGTGGGGGTGGTCTAGGAGGGGTGGGGGTGTCGAGGTGGTATCCAGGGGTGTAGGGTTGTCTAGTGGGGTGGGGGTTTTCCAGGGGTGTGGGAGGGTTGTTCAGTGGGGTGGGGGGGGGTCAAGTGGGGGGGGGGTTCCAGGGTTGTGGGGGGATGTGCAGTGGGGTGGGGGTGTCCAGGGTGTCCATGGCGGTGGGAGGGTGTCTAGGAGGGTGGGAGGGATGTCCAGGGGAGTGGGGGATATCTAGGATTTGTCTGGGGTGGGGGTGTTCAGTGGGGTGGGGGTTTCTAGGTGTGTGTGGGGGGGGGGATATCTAGTGGGGTGGGGTTGTCCATGGATCCATGGGGGTGAAAGGATGTACAAGAGGGTGGGAGGGCTGTCCAGGGGAGTGGGAGGCAGTCCAGGTGGGTGGGGGGATATCCTGGGGTGGGGGGGGATTCTAGGTGTGTGGGACGATTTTCCAGTGGGGTGGGGTGTCCAGGGTGTCTAGGGGGTGGGGGCTATCCAGAAGGGTGGGGGCTATCCAGGCGGTGTCCAAGGGTGTGTGTGAGGGGGGGGGGTCTAGTGGGGTGGGGGTGTCCATGGGGGTGGGAGGGTGTCCATGAGGTTGTGAGGAATGTACAGAGGAGTGGGGTGCTCTCCACGAGGGGTGGGGGGGGGGCTATACAGGGGGTATCCATGGGTGTGGGGGTGTCCATTGGGGGAGGGGGGTTCCAGCGGTATGGGCGGGTTGTCTAGTGCGGTGGGGGTGTCTGCGGTTTCCACGGGGTGTGAGAGGGTTTCCAAGAGGGTGGGGGGCAATCAAAGAGGGTGGGGGCTATCCAGGTGGGTATCCAGGGGTGTGGGGGTGTCTAGTGGGGTTTGGGGGTTTTCAGGGGTGGGGGGCTTTCCATTGGGGTGGTGGACGTCCAGGGTGTCCACGGGGGTGAGAGGGGGTCCATGAGGTTGGGAGGGCTGTTCAGGGGAGTGAGGTCTATCCTGGAGGGGAGGAGTGGGGCAGTCCAGGGGGTATCCGAGGTTGTGGGGGTTTCTAGTTTGTGGGTGGGTGGGGGGGGGTGTCCAGGGTGTCCATGTGGGTGGGAGGGTGTCCAGGAGGGTGGGAGGGATTTCAATGGAGTGGGGGCTATCTAGGAGGGGGGGTTTCCATGGTGTGTCCAGGGGTGGGGGTGTCCAATGGGGTGCAGGGGGGGTTAGGGGTGTGTGAGGGCTATCTAGTGGGGTGGGTGGGGTCCAGGGTGTTCATGGGTGTGGGACGGTGTCTAGACGGGTGAGAGGGCTATCTAGGGGAGTGGGGGTTGTCCATGAGGTGGGGGGGGGGGGGGGGGGCTTTCCAGGGGGTATCCAGGGGTTTGGGTTGTGTCTAGTAGGGTGGGGGGGGGGTTTAAGGGCATGGGAGGGTTTTCCAGTGGGGTGGGAGTGTCCAGGGTGTCCATGGGGGTGGGAGGGTGTCCAAAAGGGTGGGGGATATCGAGGATGGTGGGGGGGTTCAGGGGCATGGGAGGGATGTCCCGTGGGGTGGGAGGGTGTCCAAAATGGTGGGGGATATCCAGGATGGTGGGGGAAGGGGGTTCAGGGGAATGGGAGGGTTGTCCAGTGGGGGGGGGTTGTCCAAGGGGTATCCAGGGGTGTGTCATGGTGTCCATTGGGGGGGGCATTACTATGGTGTGGGAGGGTTGTTCAGTGGGGTGGGGTGTCGGGGGTTTCCATGGGGGTGGGAGGGTGTCCATGAGGGTGGGGGGATTCCCAAGGGGTGTCTAGGGGTGGGGTGGGGATGTCTAGTGTGGTGGGGCGGTTTCAGGTGTGTGGGAGAGATTTCTAGTGGGGTGGGGGTGTATAGGGTGTCCAGGAGGGTGGGAGGGTGTCCAGGAGGGTGGGAGGGCTGTCGAGGGGAGAGTGGGGCTATCTAGAAGGGGGGGCACTATCCAGGGGGTATCCAGGGTTAATGGGGGTGTCCAATGGGGTCGGGCATTTTAGGGGTTGGGAGGGGTGTCTAGTGGGGGGGGGGAGGGAGGTGTCCGGGGTGTCCATTGGGGTGTGTTGTTGTCCAGGAGTGTTGGAGGGATGTCTAGGGTGGTGGGTGATGTCCAGGAGGGTGGGGGGGGGAGGCTGTCCAGGGGTGTCTAGGGGTGGGTGGGAGTGGGGGAGTCCAAGTGGGTGGTGGTGTCAAGGAGGGTGGGAGGGTGTCCAGAAGGGTGGGGGCTATCCAGGAGGGTGGGGGATGTCCCAGAGGGTGGGAGGGCTATCCAAGGGTGTGGGGGGATATCCAAGAGGGGTGGGGTGGGGGGGGGGGGGGGGTTTCTAGGGGGTATCCAAGGGTGGGGGGTTTCCAGAGGTGTGAGAGGGTTTTCCAGTTTGGTGGGGTGGGGGTGTCTAGGGTGTCCATGGGGGTGGGAGGGTGTTCATGAGGGTGGGAGGGATGTCCAAGGGTGGGGGGGGTTCCAGTGGGGTGGGTTGTTTCCAGGGGTGGGGGAGGGCAGTTCAGTGGGGGTGGGGGTGTCCATGGGGTGGAAGGGTGTCGGGGAGGGTGGGAGGGAAGTCTAGGGGAGTGGGGGCGGGGGTGTCTGGGGTGTCCATGGGGTTGGGAGGGTGTCCAGTGGGGGTGTCTAGGAGGGTAGGGGTGTTTCTAATGGCGTGGGAGGGCTGTCCAGTGGGGTGGGCTGGTTTTGGTCTGGTTTTGGTCTAGTTTATTTTTTTTCTGTTTTAGACTATTTCAGGTTATCTTTTGCAGGGCATAGTTGTGGTTGAACGGTTTTATTAAAAAAAATTGGGTTTTACAATGGTTATTTTATAACTGATGTAAAAAATGCTTGTGAATGGGTTTTAACATCTTTTATTTGAAAATCGACGTAACAAATGCTTGGGAATGGGTATTTATGTCAATTATATCATAACAGATGTAATACATGAAATGAAAATAGGTTTTTTACTTCAGTTATTTGGTAACTGATGTAATCAATGGAAAGAAATAGGATTTTGCATCAGTTATTAAATAATCGGCGTAGAATATATGTTTTCACATCAGTTATTATTTAACCGACGTGAAAAATGCTTGGAAGACTAGTTTATAAAGACGGTTATGAACATAACCAATGTGATAAACTCTTCGGAGGCATAGTTTATTATTTCGGTTATTCTATAACAGATGCGAAAAGGTGGATACCATGTTGGTTATTTAAAAACATCTGTAACAAATCATGTCTTCAAAGTGTTTTCCATATCAATTCTTGATGAACCTATGTGAAAAACGATTTTATTGGTTTTTTACGTCGATTTTATAATAACCACCATAAAAAACTATATTTATAATGCCTCTTATAAAATATCCAGCCAAAAGCACACGTAATAAATAAAAAATAACGTCTATAAAAAACATTTTCCACACTAGCGAACCCATAATATCAAGATGACTAGTTTATTTGGATAAATAGGTACATTACAAAAAATAGTTCAAATGATATATTGGAATTATTAAAAGAATACTTAACATCCACATAATATTCTATCATTCTTAAAAATATATTGTATAACCTGGGGATAGACATAAGAAAGAGGTGAGTTTTAAATCCCTATAAGGGAATAAAAAATAAAAAATTGATGAATGTATTACATGTTAGAAAATTGGAATTCAAATGGGACATAAAATGGGTCAGAGTCATAAATATGAACAGTAAGGTATGATATAACATGATAACATAAAGGAAACAAGGGAATGTGGTAAAACATTAAATATAACACCATAAAAATAGGACAAGGATAACCCAACAGAAACATAAAATGGATGATGGAATACCATAATGAATTAGGTTTACTCTATAATCACATAAAGATGTCTCATGATACTAAAATATTACCCAATACAATGAAGCGCTAAATAATTATGGGTGCACATAGGTGTGCCACATAGATCATACCAAATATGGATAAATTCCATAAATTTTATCCGAAATATGATGGAGTGTGGGTTAGAAACATTTATTTCCCATGTTAATTAATTATAGGTACATCTAGGTGAATACTCTTGAGTTGATTTTTGGGTGGATATTCTCAGTGAAATTATTTGGCCTAAAAAATCACAGTGAAATTTAATTAGTAAAATGATAGTACTTTATGATTTATTAAAATGGTTTAATTAAATTGAAATGGGAATCTAAAAATTTGGATATAAATAAGAAAAATAATAGTTATATGTAATGTAATATTCAAACATTTAGAGTTGAAAAAATTCATTATATAAGTAAGGTGCTTGATTAAAGGGGAGAAAGAGATGATCCCTTATTAAATTTCCAAAATGTGATGGTTTAGGTAAATTTAATAATTAGAGTTAATAAATGATCTATCATTTATTTGAAATAAACTTGAAATTATAATTATCTTAATAAATTCATGAAAACATAACAAAAATAAATCTACAATTCTTATTTCAAAGTAAGTACATGAATGGAACAGAAGAGAGAGAGGTCCCTTACCTTTTTATTGTGATTCAAACATCATCATATAAGATTCTCAAGATCTTGGGGGAACCTTGGGAAGACTATAGAGAGGGGAGGAAGAGTAAGGTATTGGTCCAAGATTTTTTTTGTGAATATAAATTGAATTTTGGGTGGATTTATATAGGAAAATAAATGGGATTTCATTTTTATTTCTCAAAAATACATTTTGGACTCTAAATATTTAAGTAATAAAAACCATAAACCATACCATTTTTTCCCATGGTTTCTTAAACAAATAATTTTTTTTTTCATTTTTTTTATATTTAAAATGGTCAAAATCAATAAAATAACACCCTGGTGAGGTGAAAGTGAGTCTTATTTACAATAAATTAATTTTTAAACACTAATATATAATATATATTTTTCTGGATTCATCAATGATATATAAAAGTAATAAAATTACATAAAAATAACTTTATATTGAAGTTATCTTTTTTCCATATATTCCTTTTATATAATTTATTACATCACTTTTTCAGATTTTACAAATTCATAATGCACACCGTATTTTATACAATCCATAATTTTTACCCAAAAATTTGATTGTCTCAGAAAAATGAAAAATTAATCATTGAATAATATTTATGTATTGATTCCATACATAATATTTACATTATCAAAGTATATATCTAAAATATTTTATTTTTAGTTTTTAAACAATATTCAATATTTATTTTGAAATTTTGGGTTTTCTGGACAATAATAGTTTTTGAACCCATATAAATTATTACAGTTGACATCATAAATGTAAAATCATCATTTATATTTAATAAAAATTATTCTATCTTGTTACATTACTAAACTATTATTTATATTTCAAATTAATGAATTCATTAAAATGTAAGGTATTAATTGAAATTTCATACTACATAATAATACAATTTATGTCCTACCATATCAATATTAAAATAATTAGTAAAGTAAAAATAATAAGAAGTAAATATACCCATTATTAAACTGAAACTAAAAAATTAGAAATTTATATTATTAGGGTATTGATAGATATCCTATTATTTAACAATTAAGCACCCAAAGGGTAAGGTGTGCGGTGATTATATTTTTCTAGGGTGGTTCAATATACATGGTTTGGGCCTTGATGTCGATGAGCTTAATATTATCCTGTAAAAAATCTCTCAAGCTTTAGTTGTTGGATCCTGGCATGAGATTGATCAAGGTAAAATCCTAGTAATTATATTTTCCTTGTATTATCCTATATATGGGCTTCATAGGGTATGATCCTACTGGTCAAGGCCATAACTTCTTTTGTCTTTTTCAACTATATTTATCAAAATATTATATTTATACTAATCATACGATCCATATTCAAAGTCTATATTATAAACTATTATAATGATTCATTTTCATTTAAATATAATTGGATAAAATATTATTGAAAAAATTAAGAACTTAATGTGTTTTTTATAACTATAATACATAATAGGTTATTTAAGTCAATCACAAAAGTGATTTTATTTATAAATGTTTGGGTCGTTTCTCTTCCAATGATAGCTACTATAGCTACCCCAAAACTAGTATCCTAGATCTAGTGTCTTCTTTATTACATTGTAATAAATTACAATTGATTGAATCATGAAGGACCTAATATTTTAGTAGTATTGGTAATCTAGATATGTACATTATTACCATATTTCATTTCAGTATCTAAATTGTATCATATATTTTCAAGAATAAAAATATTCACTCTATCATGTCCATGCATATCAATCATAGTACACTATATGGATTCTAGGGAAAGGGAAAAAATAAGTGTGAGCTCAAATTATTATTAATGGTTAAGTACAAAATAATCTATCATGATTCAATAAATAATAATAAATATGGAAAGGTAAATAACATAACACACATTCAATTTAATAAATAACCTGGAAATCATCATTATATGTGGTCTAATAAATAAAAAAATGAGAAAAAATTAATTAGAAAAATATATTTAGAATGAATCTAATTTATACATAATAATATTATGAAAATATCAAGGATAATAAGAATTTAATTATTAACAATAGAAAAATAAAATTATTGGATTTCTAGATATAAAACATTGTGATAACTCTACCATCAAGACATTTTACAAGATGATTTAAAATTACATTTAGAAAACCATTTAATGGAAGATTACTAATTTTCCTCATGAGACTACTAATACATTGTGGGGAAATAAAATATTTTCCCCACCTATCACTTCATGTCGAAATTATTCCTCATATACAAGATAATTGATTTCATTCAGGAATAATGTTCGTTATCATCAAATATCAATTTTAAGTAAATATTATTGATTTTTGAATATTTTTAACTATAAAAAAAAATACCAATTTATAACACTTAATGGAGAAATTATATGGGGTTTAATAAATTATTATATCCATGATACATAATATGGATATTCGAGGAATGTTTACTATTACATAGAATGTGAATATTTCAAGGTAGTGTTAATGACTATAAAAAATGAATCTAGGAATTGAATAGCATTACATTCAATTATCAAGATGAACATAAACCATCCTTAAAATGACTAAGGTTGGTATCAATAAGACATATCCCTAGTTGATTATTACACAACATAAAGGGTTGTTTTTTGGTGAATAGAAATACCATAAAAATATATATTAAAAATATTTTGTAGGAAAATAACCTTTTGATTTTTAAATTAATTTTAAAACTAAATTCTCACCAAAAAATTTAAAAATATTTTCTTAAAAATAACGTTTAATACTAAGAAATGACGTTTCAAAACATTGAGGGATCATGATGATAATAAATTATATACAGGAAGATTTTGTTAAAACAAATATTCCTTTCACTTTTTTGATAAAATCCCATTGTGTCTTGTTTTGAAAACAACTTGAAAAATATTTAAAAAAATTATAGAAGTTAAAAATGGGTAGTAACTACATTAAAAAATAATTTTTAAAATGGTAATAAAAAAATTAAGAATTTTTTTTAGAAAATATGGTTTTGGTAGAAAAACGTTTTCTAACAAATTAATGAAATCTAGTTGGAGTTTATTTAAACATTTTCTGTATAATTTTATGTAAAATATAGTGGAAAAATAAAATATAAATTTAAAAGGTTTATTAATAAGTAAATGAGTACAAAGTGAATGATTTAATTAAATAATGATCAAATAATTTCATTCAATGGGAATTCATGAATAAATAATCCAAATTAAAATGGGGTGGTGAATTAAATCCTTGTAAAGATCATTAAATTAAAGTGAGAATTTACCAGTGAATTTATTATGTTTATCAAATGTAAATACACATAAAATTGGTGGATATAAAATATGATGTAGTCAAAATTCAACACATATATAACCATGAATATCAAAGACAACGATGAAATAATAAAACCCAATGATAATAAATTGAGTTATGAAATTCTTAATCACATTTAATATTTTATATAAAACTAACATGGATGAAATAATTTAAATTTAAGATTAAAATACCATGGATTATTTAGGTATAATAATATAATAGGTAAATGTTTAAATATGGCCAAATTAAATAACAAATTAGGTGCACACCAAAAATATACACCTCGATGAAGGGAAATTGAGACAATGTCTCTTAAAAAGATTATATCATTGAAATGTTGATTAATAAATGAATTGATTGTGTGTATCAAATGTAAATCCACTAAAAAAATTGGAAACATTGCATAAAATAATCAAATGTAATTACACAGATAATTTTATCATGACATAGTCAATGATGTTGACTTTTAACCTATTGAAAAGAAATTGATTTAAGAAATACATTACATTACACTTAATTTTAGATGAAAGTGATTTAAAATATTGTATAATGGATTTAAGAAAGATATTAATATATGAAAAAACATTATACATATCTATAACTTCAAATATGATCCCATTAAAACACATTTTAATCTATTTAATATTAATCTTTCATTATTTTCAATATGATGGGTGTTTATTTCCTTTTTTTCTCGTGAATGTTTTTATGAAAGATTTAGTTTTTGGGAATGTGATATAAATCCACAATTAAATGTCTCAAACCTAAATTACAATTAATAGGATCCTTGATTCCAATAGCCCATATGGCGACAATAACATCTCCCCAAAAACTAGATGCAGTCAACTAGCACTGAGGGCCGAGGGTGTGTTAGTGGGGAGACTATTATATCATTACCAGAGTGAAGTGTAGAGGATAGATATAATATAAGATAGATATAAGTTGAAATATAAGTAAAAAAAAGTCATATCATAAAATAGAGACAACATTTACAATAAAAAAATAACAAGAATACCATACTAGAATACAACAACTCATAATGATATTTCATGTCAATAGAAATATAGAAATCATGGATACAAGATAAAAGGAATAAAATTTTCAACAAAATTATAAAAGTAAATACAAAATAAAATCCCACGAATCCCAAGATTAGGCTTCATCATCTGATATCATGTTCCAACTTAAATAGAATGTAATCAATTTCTCAAAGCCATATGCTTCCCATTATCCTTAACTTCAATCATGTATTCTACCCCAGGTGCCAAATAAAAACATGATAGGGTTTGAGAAAAATATCAGTTGGACACCACCAACAATGTCTACAATATCCTCCCATTTAATGGAAATGTAATAGTGTGAACGCATGCATTTATACGTAATGTAAAGTAGTAAAATATAACTAAATACCCAAGTACCAGCTTCAGCCCTTAGCTAGTGTTTGAACATGTAACCAATTTATTTATTGATTGTTTCCAATTTATAAATAAATCGCACATTATAAATGTTGAAAGTTTGAAGACGTACAAGGAAACCTATAATTATATTTAATAATGATATTTCATGGTAAAAACTGAGGAAACATAGACCTCAAGGGTCACCAACTTAGTAATAATTATTTCATGACTAATCATAACTTTTTAATCCAATGATAATATTCCAAGGTATTCCACAAGAATATTCCTACTTAATCCAAGGTGATCATCCAAGGTAAAATGGGGCTAAGTAGTGACTAGGACCTATGGTCATTAACCATAGCACCTACCTATCAATCTGGAATCCAAGGAGTGTATTAAAGGAATCCTTTAAAACAATGTGAGGGATCTTACAGTGTCTTTCTAGTAATCGAAGAATAGACAAGGATCAGGATCTAGGTGGGTCTCAACCTAATCAAGTCTCATCCTTTAATCAGAATGGGGTTCTTGAGTGCTCAAGGCATTCTAGGATAATAATACTAGGTGAACTTGAGTTAGGCCACTCTGATTTTATAATGAAGTCATATAATATTTCATTTGGTTTATTCCACTGCTTTAATTAGATTGAAAAGGAAACAAACCATGAAATATTTATGAAATTCATTTAATGAATATTTAATAATTAATGTTCATCCCACTACCTTACATAAATATAGAAAGGGGTGCTACAGATGTGAAACTTATTATTCTTTTTCATTTAATTTGTTAAAGTAATATACCTAGTATACTTACCAATTTACCTTTCACATTTTGTTATCAAATTGAATCAATTTACTTAGGTAGGTCAAGTGGAAGTGACATGGTACTTTCCATTCACCATTACATGATTCAACAATAATTTAATATATGGAGGCATACAATTATTGTGGTCAAGATCGATCACATCCGAAAGATGGATGAATAGGGTCACAACATTTAAAACTAAAATATGGAACGTTATCCTACATTGTATTTTTGGTGTAGTGGGAATAACCACCAATAATTAATAACATATTTAGAAAGATCATAATGATACAGTTCTAATGATTATAATCATGGAATTTAAATTCAATATACTACACCCGATGAAATCTTTAAGTCATACATGGCAATTCCAAAATCAACAAACATGAGGGATGAGATTTATACCACTAACCATAGGCTCATAAAAATATCAAACTCTAGTGTTAGCCTCTAATTTGTCTTAGATAGAATTATATATGAGAAAAAGGAAAAAAATACTCAAACAAAGATAACTATGTCGAGATAAGGAGATATAATATATGACTCAAAAGGACTCTAGTACATACCGTTTGACATACAACATGTTGAACAAAAGAACGATTGGATCCTGGATGAAGGATATCACTTGATCCATGCCATAGGCCCAAAAAGCTCCGAAATGTGAGGAAAAGTGTTCAATCCCACTTGAAATCAGATTAGGGTGAATGGAGGAGATTAATTACATCATTAATGGAAAAATTGTCATTTTACACAAAAATTATCTTATGCATGGTTTGGATGAATGGTTTTCCAAATTTTTCACCAAACATGCATGTGATCCTAGGAAAAAGGGGCACTAGCATGGTTTGACAATATTGTATTAGAAACCATGCACCAGCTGTGCAGTAAGTCTCTATCCAAAAAAATTAGACCCATACAGTTTTCTCTAACCATATATACTTCTCGTATCGTTTTCAAGAAACAGTGTCCCATACCTATTTATCCCAAAAAGATGAGTTATAGGCTCCAAAAAATCCCCATACACCATTGATACCTTTTAGTACACCCTAGGAATCCATATTTCGTCAAAAAATAATGAATTAAAGAGAAATTTAAAGGATCCTTACTATAGAGAAAGACTGGGTTCTTACAGAATTGCCCCTTAAAAGCACTCATCCACAAGTTCACCTTCTAAAGGTGGATAAATACTACCTAAGAATAACTCTGACCACTAGGCATGTAAATCATCCTCCCTATCATATTTATGTTCTTACTTGTGGCCATGCTTCCCTTGCACCTGTACTATTTTTATTGACCGACCTCATAGGAACATCTTACACTGGTCACAAAAGAAAACTAAATAATCTAAAAAAGAAGCGTAGACATCTAACACAACTTCATTAGGATCAAAGGTATGAGATAGGTCGATATTATATTAGGGACGTTGTGAGACATGGAAGACTTCGTGTATGGAATGGTACCTCTTATGTAGTAGAAACCGATAGGATACTGGCCCGAATCTCTATAGAATATCAAATGACTCTATATAATGAGGTAAAAACTTCCCCTGTTTCTTTAACCATTTATGACCTAGACAT
This sequence comes from Viscum album, assembly GCA_963277665.1. NCBI lineage: Eukaryota > Viridiplantae > Streptophyta > Magnoliopsida > Santalales > Viscaceae > Viscum > Viscum album. The sequence goes on along the minus strand of OY728152.1, from coordinate 1,359,380,607 downwards.
GGTAATATCTAATGGAAAAAAAGATCCCCAAGCTCTAACTCTATAGTATGTTGATAGTGATCTGCATAATATCTCTCTCTAGACTGAGTGGTAGTCATACACATTCTAATCAACTAAATATTCTCCAATGTCTGTTTAACGAGACGATGACCTAGTAGTACTACCTCAACTACCTCTTGATTGAAAAGGGGTGAGCATCATGAACTACTATACAAGTCCTCTAAATGAGACATCTGAATTGTCGCATGGAAACTATTATTATATGTGAAATCAATTATAGGGATATGCATGTCCCATGAACCACCATCATCTGAGACACTAGCTCAGATCATTTCCTCTAAAACATTCAATGTATGTTCTAATTGTTCATCAGTCTGAGTTTGAAAAGATGTTCTTATAAGCACTTATGTTCCCATAGCCTTCGACAATCCTTCAAGAAATGTGGCATGAAACGAGCATCCCTATATTAAATGATATTTCTACGGAACCAATGTAATCATATGATCTCAGAGACATACTGTCTTCTCATCTCAGTGACTGAGAAAGTTTTTAAAATAGGAATTATGTGGGATACTTTTGTTAGTTGGTTAATAAACAACCATATAACATCTCTACCCTTTAAAAACATAGGTTTGAAGACTATAGAATCCATAAAAATACATCCCCATATCCATTATAAGACTGGAATCAGTTATAACAACCATACATGTCTTTGGTACTCTTCCTTAACTTGATGATATGTGGAACACCTAGTGATAAAGCATGCAATCTAACATTTCATCCCAGGACACCATTATTGGCATCGTATATGTTGAATCTTCTTGTTTATCCCTAGATGAAATACCCTCTAAGAGGTGTGGTACTCACACATCAACACATCACTCATATCCATGGGAACCTAGAAAAGTCCATGAATACATATGATTTCCTCTCTATCCATAAAAAAATATAGATACAACTTATCTGAGAAGATACTCTCACATATAACAAAGCCCTCAAGATCCAAAATTTTTCTACCCTTCACCTTACCAAGGTGGGAAGACATAACTGTCAAAGATTAAAGGTAAGATTTCTCATGACTATCCTAAAACTCTAGATGGAGATTGAAGAAGAGGGAAATTAACATCCATTCATTATTGGAATCTCACATGACATGAGTTTTAGTTTTACAACTTTGTGCAACTTCAACCATAGTTCCCGTCCCAGGAATATAGGCAAGATAATAAAATTGAAGGACAATAGATATTCGACCAATATTCGATGTATGAGGTTTAGGTCACACTGTGAAATGATTTAATTGAGGCTCTTGGGGACTGCATACCCAAAAAATCACCCCCCCAATAGATAATGTATCCAGTAATGTATGGAATGGACAACAACTACTCTATCAAGGTTATGTGTTGGTTAATTTCTCTCATGAGGCCTCAAATGTTGAGATCCATACACAATGAATCCTTCTTTATGTGTCTGCACTTCTACTTGGCTGATGCCTGATGCATCACAAAAGATGGTATATCCTCTTCATTTCTCTGGAATTATTAGAATATATTCTTATAGAGTCCGCGATTTATGCTCTTAAAAGTCCTGCTCGCATTCCTTCGAACTCCATAACTTTGAGACCCTTCTTTGTAAGACTATTAATAGGTTAATAGATACATGAAAAGTCCTATATGAAATTAATGTATTATCCAGACATCCCCAAGAATATTTTTATATCAAAAACATTATCGGGATACCCACAAGAAACTAAAACACTAACATTTTCAAGGTCAATTGGAAATTCTTATTCAAATATAATATGTCCTATGAAGTGAACTCTCTAGATCCATAAGTGGAACATAACAAGCTTTGAATAAATATGATTCTATCTTAGTGAAATCTGAATGATCTCAAGATGATTGGAATCATTGTAATGATTGTGGGAATTCACCGAGATGTCATCTATAAATACTACAAAAAATAGTCCAAATAGGTGCGGAACACCATATTCATAAGAGCCACGAAATGGGAAGGCACATTTGTATTATTAAGTGACCTAATAAGGTACTCATATAGACCATACCTGCAAGAAAAAGTTATATAAGGTATGTCTAATTGAATTACTCTCACATGGTGATATCCCGACACAAGTTCAGTCTTTGAGAAAACACGTGATCCTCCTAGTTGGTAAAAGAGTTAATTTATTTGAGGTAGTGGAAAATCAATTCTAGACTACATGGTGATTTATCTATCTATAATCCACAAATAGACACCAGGATCAATCCGACTTATTCATGGAAAGAATGGGCTAACCCCAAGAGGATGTATTGGTTCATATAAATACCTTAGCCTATTGATCCTATAAAATACCCTTAAGATATTTGAGCTCAGTATGTTCCATCACAAAATGAGGAATACACACTGAAACTACTACTGGAACAAGTTCTATTGTAAAATCTTCCTATATCTATCATGGTAATTCATAAATCTTATCAGGAATGATGTCCCTAAAACAATCCACTATTGGAGGGAAATCGATAGGATGTAAACCCTGATCCTCCAAGATGATATTTTCAATTTGGGTGGTCGGTCCACCTTTCCTATGATGCTCTGGTCCCCCTCTACTATCACGGACATCCCACTCACCCTTGTGTAGAAAATTTCTTCCTTCTAGTGATGTAAAAGAAACCGCGTGGCAATAGAAATCTACAAAATCATGACACTAAACAAACCATTCCATCCTAATAATGAAATCGAAATCTATCATGTTGAGAATGAAGAGGTTCCATAAAAAATGGTAACTTCTTACCTCAAGAGGACAGTCCCTATATTGGTGTATTCCCTAAGATCATACTCCTAACGGTGTGTCTAGGGTCATCACACCACATTAATATTGTATATATAGAATGAGACTTTCCATGATAGATATAGTGATAAAAGAGTTTGAATATCCAGTATCGAATAAAGTATATACTATAATAGATGCCACTAGAATTTTACCTTGTACTATAGATGGTCCTCCAGCTTGATCCTTGCATATCTATTGTATTGAATACAACAGACTTGATCCACGACCCTGTGAATCAACTGAACTACCACAGTCAAAACTGATCTACTAGTGCTTCTGGTGTTCAGGGGTCTAGTTTTCATGGCCATGAACTCCTCCTCAACTATACTATCTAGTGTTATTCAAACTCACCTCATAACATAGTGTAAAAGAATATAATCCTGAAGGTGATGCTAGTGTGGACCATTTTCCAATCGAAATTGGTGGAATGTTATTGCAAAACCACTGATGATGTCCCATGTGGTTGTAATCCTGACACTCAATTAGGTCTCTATCACAATGAGGCTCCATGTTTTCTCATCATCCACAATAATGAAACACTATACAGATTTCAAAATGGATACTGCTGTTGTCTCTACCCTGTCAGGAAACCTCGGGGGAACATTTCATACCACTAGGAGAACTAATGGACTTCTTCTACAAAGATAATCATTTCCCAATAAAATTTTTTCACTTAGGTTGTGCTCAATGATTATATATTTATTCACTATTTCAAAAAAAAGTTGGCATGGAGAAGACATTCACCTGCATACAGACAGTGTATTGGGGCCCTTTTTCAAAGCATCTAGCACATGAAATCCCATCATCAACAAGAAGTAGTGCAATTTGATTTAGCTCAGTGAAACAAGTTGAATATTCCACAATTGAGTTATAAATCTACTCGAGATGAATGAACTATCTGGATCTATCAACTCTTAGTGTCCAAGCAAAGAACTAATAATATAATGTATTCTTGAAATTGACCCATAAGATGATTCAATGAAGACCGACCTCGGTAATCATATCCCACCAATTTCTGGCTGAACCATGAATCATGTATTTGGAAATGTTGATCATCAAATTTGAAGGAATCATTAAATAATCAAAGATAAAAAAGGTAGATTCTAGCTAATACTCAGTAGCCTATGGAATGCCATCCCTGAAAAAGTAAGAGGATGCTACTATTGGATCCCACGAGTCAGATCATCCATCAAAGGTGCAAGCCATAGAGCACCATGCACAGACTGCATCAGACGTAGGAAACTGTTAGGTAAATTGGAACCAATTCCCAGTTCAGGTACAACAAGAGGTTCCTCAAGTGATAATCATGGAGGTAAGATTGGTGGGTCAGGGCCCACCACATCTAGGGCATGATCATCGCCAACATCCTCACACAATTAACTTTGATGTCATGGTGACATTGGTTTATAAATTCCACGCACACACCTAAGAACGAGATTTTAGTAGATGGTTAGAAACCTTTATAGAATCTAAACAAAGAAAGGATCACTACCATAGGTATACAACCCAAATTATCCACTTAGAAAACCATGTACTAGTAAGTGGTCAATTATATGTTTCTTTTTATTTGACATTAAATTACCCGGTTCACTCTTTAACCTTTTATAATCATGACAGGGTTGAATAAGGACATTCAACCATTTAATTTTATTTTTCCTGTTTCATTTTATAATGGATAGTCATTCCCATTAAATTAGTGAGCATAAACATTATCAATGAATAAGATGACCAATTATTTATTGAATAATGGTTTGACTATGTAAAATTACTCATCCTAACTGATGAGGGCCCACACACTCCATGAACTGCTATAGGGAATCACTCAATCAAAACCAAAATTAATACAAGAATTAGATAATTATCCGAACAACACCCAATTGTCACATGCATATGAACAATTTAAAATCATTGAAATAAACCTATTTGGAATGGAAATATACGTGAAATGAAAATTATATGTGCCTCTATCATGAATTTAATAATGGTCCATGCCCTCATCTCATTGGACCAAGGATAAAATAGAATCTAAATCATAATAATAATGCACAACACTACCCAACATGCGGGTCACCCAATAGTGAAATAATGTCTACTGTAATAGTAAAAACATAACAACAATTATACATTGGGTGACCTTCATTTTAACTTGAATCTGGGTTCACGACGCCCAAGGATGACTTATGACCAAGTACCAAGCATTCCTAGTCTCCTTAATAATGTCTAAAAATAGTAGAAAAATGAATATAAAACCTCCCCCTAATACCACATTGCGACGTCTTGGACCCAAATTCCACTTAATTGGTTCCCTGAGCCAGGTGGGCCTTATGGCCTCAAGTATATCTCCCCAAATGCCTGAGGCTGCCGACTAGAAGCAAGGGATTAGGGTGGGTCCATGGGGAGACTATACCCCCATTACTAGAGTGTATCCCAGAAGATAGATATTAAATTGGGTAAATAGAGGGAACAATATATGTAAACATAAGGTGCAACAGAAAATAGAGACTATAATAACAACAACTAATATAACTGGATTCACTTACAAGAATACAACAAATAATGATTACATTTCGTGCCACTATAAATCTTGAAAACATGGATATAATATATAAGGAATAACATGCTCCAAAAAAGTATAAAAGGTAATTAAAAAAATATTGTCCCCAGAATTTGGGGATTCAGCTTTGTCATCTTCCATCATGCTCCATCCTAAACCGAAAGCAATCAAGTGTTTGAAGCTGTATGATTCCCCTTATCATTAACTACAATCATGTAGTCTACCTTGGGTACCAAACGACACCTAGAGATGGTGTGAGATAAATCTCAGTGGTACACCACCAACGATGTCTATAACATATGGCTCATATAATAGAAATTTAATAGTGCTTATGCATACATTTATAGATAATTTAATGTAGTACAATATAACTAAATACCCAAGTACCTACTTAAACCCTCATCTGGTGTCTGAGCATGTAACCAATTCATTATTTTGTTATTACCAGTTTATAAATAAATCACACATTATCATTGGAGAACATTACAAAATGTACAAGGTAACCTATAATGATATTAAATAATGAAGTTCAAAGGTCATAACAATGGAAAATAAAACATAAAGGGTCTTCAAATTAGTAATAACTATACCATATATAAGGGTAAGAGTGTAATCTAAGGAGAATGTTCCAAGGAATTCCATAATAATATTGCTACCTAATCTAAGGTGATCATCAAAGGTAAAATGGGGCTATGCAGTGATCGAGTTCTATAAGATTCAACTATTGCACCTACTATTTCAATGTTTGATACATGGAGTGTATCCAATGCATCCATTAATACAATGTGAGGGATCATATGGTTTCATACCTGAAATCAAATAATATAAAAGGGTTGTGATATAGCTAGGTATCAATCTATGCAAGCCACATCCTAGAATCAAAATACAGTTCCTGAGTGCTCAAGGAATTTCCTGATAATAATCCAAGACGAGCTTGGTTCAAGCCACTAGTATTTGATAATAAAGTCACATAATATTTTATTTGGTTTAAGAATTTATTTTCATTATCGTTATAAGGAAATTTTTCATGAAACCTTTATTAAATTCCTTATGGGATATTCAATAATTAAGGCTCACTCCACTACCTTCCATCAACAAGAAATGGGGTGATACAAATGTATAACCTATTTTTCATTCACATTTAATATGGTCGAGTCATATACATAGTATACTTTCTAATTTTCCTTTCACATTTTTTTATCAAATTTATGAACTTAACATAGCCATGTCAAGTGTAAGTGAAATGGTACTTTCCATCCACCATTACAAGATTGAATTAGAATTTATTATAAGGAGGCCTATGATTAGTGTGGTCAAACTCAAGCACATCCGAAAGATGGCTCAAAAGTTACACACAATAAAAAAATCAACCATGAAACATAATCCATCATGGGATGTGGGGTCATTTGGGTATAACCACTACCAATTTATCACATATTTTGAAAGGCCATGACCATACATTTATAATGATTATAATCATGGAATATAAATTCAATAAATAACACTTGCTGAAATCCGTGGGCCCCACACAAAAATTAGAAAATCCATGAACTTGAGGGATGACTTATAGACAATCCACCATAGTCTCATTAAACTTTCCTCCTCCAATATTAGCTTCGAATTTTTCATAGATTAGTGTAGATATGTGAAAAAGCGGAAAATCCTCACACCTCGATAACTAGGTTGAGAGGTAGAGAGATGAAGATCATCTCAAAACTATTTGAGTACTAACCATTTCACATCCAACGCGATGAATAAATGATCAATCTGATCTCAGATGAAGGATACCTCTTTATCGATATCTTAAGCCCTCAAAATGATCTAAAATGGGAGAAAAGGTTTCCAATCATAATAGAAATCAGATTTGTGTGTGGGGGGGGGTGGATATTAAATAGATCATTAGGAAAAAATGGTCATCTACCTTGAAATTAGATTGGGTATGGTTTTTACACAAAGTTTTCCAAACCGTGTTCCAACCCTACACATTCCCTTGGGGAAAAGAGGCTCTTGCATGGTCTGAAAATCCATGCACCAACCATGTGGTAATGCTTTGTCCAAAAAAGGCATTCCACCCAAACAGTTTTCTCTAACCATGCATCATTATATTACCGTTTACTAGAAATTGTGTTCTAGGACTATTTCTCAGAAAAAACGAGTTTTGGGCTGTAAATAAGCCTTATACACCATTAAGACCTTTTCTATCTCATTAGGCATCTATATTATATCCAAAATAAAAAATTAGACGAAAATTTAAAGGATCCATACCTGGGTGAATAACCTGGTTATTACACATAATATTGAGAATAGTAATCATAAAATAAAAATCGTATTTATACATAAATAATAAATTTAATATCAATTCTGAATGTTAGTTATTTTGAAATGATCCACATTGCGATCTTGGAAACTGTTGGTCTTATGTATGCACAAGTAAGAACTCCTTTTTTAACCAATCATTATTGAAAAATGGTAAGTAATATTTTTTCATTACATAAGGATAATAATATAAACCATATAATTTCATTAAATATACTTATATATATCATCCATGTCTTGTGGTGAAAAAAAAAGTCACATCGCAATGTGAAGGTTGAAGTCTACTTGTACATGATGATGTTATCATATGTAAGTATGTGAACAGTTAAGAAATAAAAATATATGAAATATTTTAAGAATGAAAAATATTTAATTGAAAAAATAATTATTTCATTTATATCACATTTATTCATTAAAATCATCCGTATTACCATCCATGTAAAACAACAGTGAAAAATGAATCACATCGCTTCAGAAGATTGTAGTTCTCCGTACACATGAGCGGCAATGTTATTTCCCATATTAAATGGAATATGAAAAATATATATATATAAAATAATATATCCATATGTATAAAAATGTTATTATATTATATATATACATAATATCGATTATCAGACCCAACTTTGATATGTGATAAGGGAAAAATGAACGACATCAGTTTGTGAGGCGGTAGTCCACTGTACACCCGAAAGATGATTTTGTAACACATTTAATTAAAGTAGAGGTGGTTATTGGAAATGGCCATATCATAAAAAAGATAATTATATTGAATATACTAGGAATATTGATATGTCATGTTTTAATAATAATTAATGGATGTGGAGAATGAAATAAAATGAAAAAACATTGGTAGAAATGTTAAATCTTCTTGGACAACCTCTCTAGGATTATACATAATGTATTGGGAGAATATAATTATGACCAAAAATGGTTCTATGATGATGTTATGAATTTTTTAATATATTTTGGTAGGTATTGGTTGAAATAAAAGGGTTTCATGGTGTGGATAATAGAGGAGAGTGGGAGGAATTTTATAAGAGAGGTGAGTGACACACTATTAATTTTTAAAAAGAAAAGTTTGTACCCATATTTCTTACCTAAAAAGGGGTAAAAAAATAATTATTATTTGGAAATATAAACTATATAGTCTTTTTATGGCCCTAAAATATATTTTATAGAAGTTGTTAGTTCAATTTAGACCATATCGTTTTTATTTTAACCCCTAATTAGCCCAATTTTTCGTTAACCTTGACAAATAATTTATACTTTTTAAAAAAAATTGTAAAAATGAATGTTGACTAGAATAAATTATATAATTTTTTTAATATAAAATATTGAATCCATTTTCTAAAATACCATTCATAGAAGTGGAAAACTGTAATATAAAATTTATCCTGTAGACGTGAGGAGAAATCGATGTTCAAACGAGAAAATGTTCAGAAGTTTAAAAAATATTCTTATCAATATTCAATATAAAAATTATTAAAATTACATAAATTGGATTAATATATTTATTATAGAACTAATATTACATAAAACATAATTAAAAATATTATTTAACTTCATAAATATTTAAAAATAAATTACAATTTTTAAATAAAATTAATAAATTTCCACCACACATAAAAATATGTAATATATCAAAAAAATCTAAAAAATAAACACAAAAGAAAATTTTGATAAGATGATTTCCAAAATCAAGTGAAAATTTTCAAATAATTTTTTTTTAAATTGGTAAAATTTAATTTTAAATTATGTGCACAAAGTACCACAAACTACCTTTTAGAAAAATATTATTGTTCAATTGTTTTCTTTTAAATGATTATTATTTTATTTATTATAAATAGATAAACATAATTTTTATAAGTTTTCCTGTAAAATTAGTAATTTAAAATTTATAGGTTAGGGTATAATGGTATTATATATCATTGTACATTTTTACTCATGGATTCATGTTCCTTAATCTATTAAGGAGTTTAAATTTAAAGAAATATATTTCATGGGTTTTTGAATCCCAGTGTCCCATGTCACATATGAAATAAAAAAATGTTCTTATTTAAAAATAATATAGTATTAAGAGAATAGAACACTAAATAAGAATAATTTTACTAAAATTGAAGAATATTCTACCTTTGGGAACAAATAAAATAATAAATATGACAAAAGTACATATAGAAAGAAAATAGTTAAAGAAATAAAATTAATCTAGGATGATTCTAAAACAAAATAACTGGTCTCACCATGGAACATTCAAAATTGGCCAGGAATATTAGATTTGGAGGTATAATTTTGGTATAACGTGTATAACCATTTGTATAGAGGAATATAAGGATTGGTTTGGATGAAGTCATTCCAGAAAAAAAAAATATAGATAATTTTCTTAAAAAGGAAAACATAAAGGATGGAGAAAATAAGAATGAAATCTGGAAGATGTTTGGGAATATAGTTAATAATTTCTTGACTTAGCCACCAAGACTGTAGGAGTTTTTGAAAACCATGGTAAACCTAATTGTTACATCTATTACCAATATTACTTTTGTGTAGGAGTCTATAGAAAAATAGAAAGTTATTTAAACTCTTAAGAAGTGTTTGACCATAAATATTTCATAATTTGACTTTTCTAAAAGGATGAAACATGTAAAAAAATAGTTCATCTTCCAAACTATCTAAAGTAAGTAATCCATTTCTATCTATGGGAAAACTAAAATTATGAATAAGTCTATGATGACCAATGAGGTTTACATCAAAAGTTATAATATATGAGTTAACATGAGGAGTTACTAAAAAGTTTATGTTGAGAATAAAAATGTTTCTAGGATGAGAAATATATATTACCAATGATTCCATCATGAAGGAATTATTACTAATAAAAATTATTCCTCTATTAGTTTTTTAATAGGTAATTGATGGTGGTTCATTATAGGGAGAAATGGATCAATTTTTTAATCATTATGAAATAAAGCAAGTTATCTTTCATAAAGTGGATTATGATTCCGTAAAATATTTCATTTGTTTCCATATCTTTCTGGGAGTTAACATATAAGATAACTATACATAATGATGTTTATTAGTGTGTATACCTTGATGGGGAGTGTACATAGGGAGAAATATATCAATTTTTTCAGGTAATGATAAATCTATAATTCTATATTGATCATAAAACAAAAATTACGAGATCTAAAAATCACACATTTCCAATCCTTTTTAAAATTGATTAATTATTTAATATTATGGGGGGTGATTTTATGGTCAAAAAATAACTAAAAGGGGAATGAAAAATTCATTTAGTTTAATTTTTTATAGGTTTTTTTCATATAAGTGTAGTTGAAAAAATTATTAACAATATATTGGATAGTCTATAAAAGGCACATGAATGCTTATTTTGTATTTTTTATTTTATATGGAAACTATCTTAGTCTATAATTCCCACAATTATTTTATACCCTTATAATTTTTATCATATACTTAGGGTTGATTAACTGATGGCTATGAGGTAATTAAAATGTGATTCAATTATTCTCTTAATAGAATTACTTTTTAATTATATAAATTTAAATCTCTAAAAAAATGTAGAGAATAAGGTATGTGTGTGACCAAAGAGGATAATATGGTTTTTCAAATAAATAATATTAAATATATTAGTAGATTTATTCCCTTACACTTACCTTTGTAATTATTATCAATAATGGGGAGAAAAGACTACATTATAAAAACCTAATAAAATTTTCTTTTGTGAAATAATATACGATATTTTAAATTAATTCAAAGAGATATATTTAATACCTTAATTGATTTTAGTTATATATTCTATTAATAAAATTCCAATATATGTGTTGCATGATTTAGGATGAACCCAATGAAGATAAGTGAGAGAATTACATTACATGAAATATTAAGATTAATTCTTATGTTCACAAAGTATTTTAGTTGATCTAGTTAATTTTTAGTTACCAACACATTTAATGAGTAAATATATGGTTTTAAAGGATATGTGTTCATAGTAGATAATAATTAAAGTGATTTCTATAATAATATTATGAAATTTGGGTGATGTTGGAAAAGATGACCAAGCTGGGTGTAGTATTGGATAATTAGAGTATTTTTATTGAATATATTAAAAGAAAGATGAAATTTTAATAATCCATTCTATTATTACTGAAACTAAAGGCTTATATATATACTAGATAATATCACTTGGATTATGTTTTTAAGAAATTTAATAAAATATGGAAATAAAAGTTAGTAATGGTTTATGGAAATACTCGTACTTGATAATAGAAGTTCTTTAAAATAATTTGAAATTAAAGATAAATTATTTAGATATTTTCTAGTAAATTAAAAAAGTTTTTTATATTCATTTGACATTATTTAAAGTAATTAAATATTTATTGAATAGTTAAATGGTTTCAAATTATAATAGATTAAGACTAATTTCATTCATAATATATTGTATTTGGAATGAAATTGAAAATATATTAATGTTTTTGGAGTTCCCTATATATGTAGGTTTTTTGTATATTGAGGAGTTGGAAATTTTGTAAAGAAATTAATATAATAAATTATTTCATTAGAATATAGTTTTCACAAAATCCATGAAAGTAAATTGAGATTCATAATATATTTATATATTATACAAGATACTTCTCTAATTCGTATAACAAATAATGTAAATGATAAGTAATGTGTAAATTTTTTATAGGTTTTTATGACATATTTTTTTAGAAAAATGAGAAATGTACAAGGTAAATTATGTTACAAAAATATATAAGATATATTTCAGTATTATCTACCACATTTTATGGAGAATAAGAAATTTAGTGATGTATAAAACATTATGTATACACATAATATGTTTCTGAACAATACACAGTATAATATTTTACACTCTATTATAAATAGGTTTTTTTGAAACATATATAAGATTTTTTAAATAGTAAAAAGATATATTTCTTTAGATAATTAATTCTATATTAAATTTTTTATATATTAAATCCTATTATTTCGCAAACAATTTATCATTGAATTAAACATCATAATTGAGATTAAAATCCCCTAAATGTATTTATATTTGATCAATCTTTTAGATAAGGAATATGCTTATTCATATTATATGAAATGAGAATAAGTCATTCCCTTTGGAAAAGGAACACATAGTTAAAATTTATATGGTTTAAATATTAGTGTATTTTTTTTTTGTGAGTAGTCTTGAAATATGGAAGTGATAAAACCATATTTCTTGATTAAGGAAAATATTCATAGAGAAATTTTCACCACAAGATAAGATTCCACACCATGTTGTTCTCTGTATGAGGACATGAATATCACCATGGGTTAAAATTCTCATTAATTTTGTGGTGAGAATGGGGACCATTATTTTGAGATACTGTGTGGTAATTAAAATCTCGATTCTCTTATAGTATTAATTAGAAATATTTTAATTATATTTAAATAAGATAAATCTATTGAATGATTTTACTAGTTTTGAATGATATAGTTTGTGCTATCAAATTTGGTTGGTTTCCATGTTAGAATATGAAAATATATTAATATAATTTTTGGCATGTATTAATGGCCAGAAAAAGGATGAGTATCGGTAAATATTGAGAACTAGATATAATATTCAAATAATAAAATATGAAAATTATAGAAGTGATGGGACAACTACATCTAAGAAACATGAATCTATGAATCGAGGAATTTGGGTGAATAAGGATCCAAATAGTAACACTCTTTAAAATACATTTGATAAGAGAATAATTCAAAGTATTCCACTATTTTTTGAGGATTAAAGAGAATTGTTTTATGATATATTCATATTTTTTAGAGAAGAGTCAAAGAATAAAAAAATATAATATACTAGAAGACATAAATATTCTAAGTCTTATTCATTGTTAAATAACAATTTTATTGGTCATGTTGAAACATGTAGAGTATAATAAAAACCTTATTTATTGTGGGAGTTTGGGATGACCCAATGTATATAGGTGTGATCTTGTATAAATAACTTATTGGGAGACTATAAATTAGTTAAAGATAGTGTAAATAATCCATTGAGAGATAATATGTTATTTTTGGGATATTACACATTGTATTCATGTGCACAATATAATACATACCCACACATTAAACTCAACCTTGACATAGTTTTCATTGCGCAACCACATTAAAACTAAACCTTATTAGTATTATATGATATTACTTCACAATTTCTATCATGATTATGGTGAGTGGTGATTAAAATAATTATAATATCCAAATATTATCTTAAATAATGACCGTGGTTTGAATAATTGAGTGGGGATAATATAAAAAAGAAAAAATCAATTTGGTAAAATAAATCACCTTGATTCTCTCCCTCTCAGGTGACTAAACATCTATACAAGGGAACTAATCTTGTGATAAACCATTGATTTGGAAAATCTATCTATTGTTGATGAGTAATTTTCCAATATAAATTTACTATCCTATTAGACATGTAATGCAACATGAGATTATGAACATAAGGGAATTTAATTTCTAAAGGAGTTCAATAGTGACATAATTGAATAGGGTTGGAATTATATATTATATTAGTGATAAAATTTATAAAAGTAGTAAAATAATTATAAATATTTATTGTATCATTATTTAATGAAGAAACACTATATAACCAAGTGAGTCTTTCCTCATATATTTAGGAATTCAATCTATTCAGGAACATGGGAAAGAAAAAAATGATTTTATTTTCTCTATAACTTGTATGTGATGATAGACCCTCATTAGAGTGGAATGAGGACCTTACAATGTATTTAGTGACTCGATTAGATAATGGATACCTTACTATATAAAATCTAGTTTTTTTTAATTAGTGATAATGATATAACATACTTTTTGGTATGAAAATATTTATTATTTAGGAAGAGATGTTTATTGTTATTAATTTATATTTATATAATATTATATAGAGAGATATTGGATTGTTGGGATTGTACAACAACATTTGAGATTTATAATTTCCAGTGAAACCTAAAAATTCATGTTGAATTAATGATTGAATAATGGGATAAGGAACAACATTTGATATGGATAATGTCTCGTGGGTTCATTCTCTTTAATAGGTGTTGTTCACTGCCCATTTATGTTATTCATATATTATGTTTCTAATCAACCACATAAGTGAAATTTCAAATATTCCATTTTTATACTATTATAAATACTTACTAGTTTTTGTTATATATATAGTGAAAAATGAATTTACTAAAATAGTACACGTCTCACACTACTTATTAACTGATCTAGTAATATCATTTCAAATCATTTCTTCAATGATTCAGAACATACATAATTATATATATGTGATTTATTTGTAATTAAAATATATTGAAGATTTATTTTCACACCACTTATCTGTCTAATTAATTTTATTATTTCCATGAAAATATCATTATGGGTTTATTGGGGACCAAAAAATAATTAACCCATCGACACAATTAAATTATGAAATATAAAACAGAAGTTGAATTTTTGAGAATTTTTTTTAGAATATTAGTTTCATGCATCGTATGTAATATTTATTCAATGCTTTTTTTCATATTTTATGGATAAAATTTTATGATTCCCTTGATATAGTATTCTATATTTTCTCTTGTCATGAAATACTCCTACCATGCTAAAAATTCCTTCAATAAATCCACATATGAAAATATGATGTCGTTTTTTTTGTTCTATGAATTTTATTCTTTACTTTTATGGACTCATAGAACAAAATCAAAAAATTTCTTGGAATCATATACTAATATATTGATATTTACAACCCCTCCAAAAATATCTTCGTTGGAGTGAAGTTTTAGGAATAAAGAATCTTTTGGATTTCTTCTACCTTCCAATGTGAATTGGTCTTTGAAGTCCTGAGTATTATATGATTTATGATCCATAAAAAAAATTATTCGTGCCCCATATTCCTGCACTTAATTATTCTTCCCATCCAAGTTCAACATCAAGAGTAAAATGTTTATTTCCTGATACCTTTTTTAGAAAACCATCCCCATTATAGATAGTTTGTATTGTGTCATTCAACCTTGATCATTCCATAATTATTTAGTGGGAATTTGTTTTGGTAAATTGGAATCAGTCTTTAATTTTCATGTATTTTTACCTTTATTAACCAAGTATCATTCCATATCATATTCAAAATTTTATTCAATTTCTTTAATAGCATGAAATAGATATTGGGAAGGAATATCTTACTCACAATCATAGAATCCCTATAGAGAATCATCAACCCCTTAGATATCCTCAGTAGAATTATCGGATTCATATACATGATATAGATATATATTTCTATCCTATGAATCCTTATCACTAGTTGGTTTTCATTTAAATTTGTACATGGGTACATTACATCTAGTATAATCATCATTTCCAATGAAATGTTAACCAAATAACTCAAAAAAATTCACTCTAACTTCTGCATCCATATCCAACACATCCGCATCAACACTAGAGGATATTGTAAAACCCTTCACTATATAATAAAACTAAATATAAGTAGTTCTATATTGATGTTAATATCTTGGAATAAAGAATTATTCACTAAAAATTATACCAAAGGAGGATGGTTTAGGTCACATATGATCCAAATGTGTAAAAAACCTTAGTCAAATAACTACATCTAGACATGGTGGAACACTTAAGGGAATGTCATCACTAGAAATAGAAGGCACATAATTCCATAATACTCTATGATTAACTCTATTATAAATGTTATGGGATTTTATATTTGATAATACATTTCCTATAGCTTGTGTATTTGAAAAAACACTAATTTAACAAATTATAATAGCTTCCCTATTCGTAAATATTTTCAAAGAATGATTTTTTTTGAACTTTAGGAGTATTGTTACACTCATAAAAAGAGCAAGGTTTTTATTCAAACTACAAATTATTCATAGAAATACCTCAATAAAATTCATACTGCGGGTATATCAATTATTAAGATGAATATTATTAGTCACAAAAAAAACCATAATACATAATTCTGATGACCTAAAATTTTCTATACAACCTCAATCCATAAATATTTAACTATTTTCTTGGACATGTGAACTTCAAAATGATATGGGGATCCATAGAGTAAAAAAATACATATGATCTATTATCTAAGAATAATAATATAACCCCTACATTACCCCAAATTTTTAGAATAGTGGGGTTTTAAAAAGGAATGGGAACTGTAAAATTATTACCCAAATCACTGTGAAAGTGGTATATTTTTTTTGTGAAATAATTTAATCCATGTAAATAATTAATATCAGAATCCATCAATAAGACATTAATATTTTGAAAACGAAAAATATTAGATAATATTATACCACAAAGTGAATTATTATATGGAGAGGTTTCAATGACCCAATTGTGAAAAAAATTCATAAATCTATATAATCCATTGATGAATATTTAGAAGGAATATACCAGCACAAATCTATGTTCTACTCAAGAGACAAAGAAAATATAATTATGCTTCGATTACTTAGTGGGTTCCTATATAAAGAGAGGAATATTTAGGGCCCAATAATAAAGGGAAGAATTCTTTTGGATGAGGTAGATGAGAGTAATGGAGAAAATGTTTTGAGGTTAGTGAAAGAAGTAATGGTTCATCGAAATTTAGAGGGGGAACTATCAGAGACACCTATCTATATGAAGAGTTATTGTTAGGTGGAGTTTCTATCACCATACACTATGGAATATTCATCACAAATACAAAATTACCTTCATGAGATAATTTTTTATTTTATAACACTTCCTTTTATTGAATTAAGAATATGTTTCAATCATCTCACTTGTGAGATTCATATAATGTTAAAATGATCAATGGTTTTAACAAACTAGCTAATGGTATTTAATTTACACCATGGAATTAGAAGGCTTTAAATGTTAATTGATTTAATTTTTTCATTATAGATCCTAACGTTATTTATGAAATTAAAAATAGTGGTGTTTTTTATTAATTTATTGATTCATGTAATTATTATAGTCAATCTAATGACATAGATTAAGTTATATATGGTCAAGAGTTAAACATATATTTATATTTTATGACTCATGTTAGAAATTTATGAATTTAAACTAATAAATTTACAAGTTTCATATGAAAAATGTAAAATAAAATTATATTGATATAATCATGTGAGAAATAATACATTCAATATTTTCATCATAAGTGAAACAATTTTTTTTCATATGATTCAAAATGGACGGTTATGGTGAAAATAACAAGGGGAGTTTTTATAAATGAATTTATAGACCTCAATATTAGTTCCTTTATTTTACAGAATTAAGAAACATTGTATTTATATGAGAATAGGATAATTAATGAGATAAAATGTCTTTTTAAGGAGATACCATCAATTTTCATGTTTAATGAATCTTTTCAAAAAAAAATTATATTTTTATTGTTCTATAACATTTTAATTGTTTATGAAAATGTCAAAAAGACATTTACTCTTCTACTTTAGTTTACTTTTATGAATTAAAATATATCAAAATGTGATCCATTTGATCTGAAACTATCGGTAGAGGTTACAAAAATAACTTTATCTTATGGATATTATATATGTGACAATATTTATATATATTTATGTGTATATTTTTCTTTGTGTCATTTTATATTTAAAATTATTTTATATAAAAATAGAAATAGTTGATAATATTTTAAACTTATATTTAACAAGATAAAATAATTATTCTACCAAATGGTGTGATTATTAAATGGATTTTGATATGATGTCTTGGTAAACAAATATATGTATAACATGATTATATATATCATTTAGATAGACTAGGTTTTGTTCCATATAGTCTCTCATAGGGTAACAATACAAGGGATCCCAATTTATTCATACTGATGAAACATAAATTGGTTTTAATCCATCAAGAGTTTATTGATAGACTAAGGAGGGAAATATTAGAAATACTTAAAGGATAATTTATATTTTTTATATAATTTATTGTAAATAATTTGTTTTTAAAATTATAATTTAATATAATGTATTTATGAGTATTAATTTCCATGTATCAAAAATTATCAAATGTTGTGGTAGGTTTATATGGTTATAGTGAATAAAGTGTACTGGGAACAATATGTGGTTACTAAATACATTCTACTATAAGTCACAATGGTATTTATTCCATTCCAATGGTATTTGTTTTTCCCATACTATTGTAGTGGTGGGATGGAAGTGAGATTTATTTTTTAATATTAAATAATAGTGTATTTATTAATTCAGATGCATCATAGAAAAAATAGTTTATTATAGGCTATGTTTAGTTGACATTCCTATAACTTCTAATTATATGTAACTCCTAATGGAAATATTCCCTAACATGATTCATATGTTGTACATGTTTCACATTTAAGTTTTATTTTTTATCTATTAGTTATCATGTTATTTAGTTTTATGAAGATGGATATGAAATTAGTGTTATCCATATATATATAACCTATTATAGTATAACAATTTATTAAATGGTGTTGTTGATGGAGAATCACAATATATATGATTTTTATTTTCTTGATAATTTAGTAGGAAAATTTAATTTTCAAATAATTTTTATTATATTACATTGATTATTCCTATTTTTATTAATTCATTATGTATAATCACTATATTCATTTTGATGCTGAGTTAATATAGTGAAAATATGATAAAAGAAAAATAACTATTATTATTAATGGGGACATTCATAATATTACAATACACAATTAATACAACTATGAATCCTCATTAAGAATACGAATTCCAAAAAATTTTGTTTCTTGGGTTGAGGAACTAGTTATAGTTAGAGATCGTGGGAGGCATACACAATTTGATTTTGATGTCATGATTAATTTGTGGCATATAATGATTAATTTACAAAATATGAAGTCTCATATGTGGGTAGAGAAATGTAAAGAGAAATTTTATCACATCGAGTCTTTCATATAGGATTTTTTTTAGAGTTCAGGAGTGAGATGTTACAATATATATGATATATTTTTTTGATTTCATCGGTATAAAATTATATAATATATAGGTCAAATTCATTTTTTGACAATATAATATGTTTTTAAAATAAACTAATGTATATCAAATATTTAAAATTATAACTCATTTTTAACTTTAAACATTACTTAATTGATCAAAAATGATGAAATATATCAATATATGATTATAATTTTTGGAAAAATAGTTATAATTTTATGAACACCGAAAAACCCTAAAAATAATTTGAGTTTAAAGTAAACATAATTTTTAGGATGTTAATTCATAAAATTATATCTATTTTTATGTAAAAAACATGTTCAAATGATAAAAGTGAAATAAAATAGATCTTACTTTTAACAAAATTATGGATAATGAACATCAATTAATTATTAAATTATATAAATGAACTTCATTAAAATATTGTATAGGATGTTCTAAAAATGTTAACAAAATTTCAATTATAATTAATACCTTTTATAATTCCAAATCTTTATTCAAATATTAAAAATTTATAAAAAATAATCAAATAATAATTTATGAAAAATAATAGTTGATTAATTTGTTACACGTGGGATTAAAACAGACAACAATTTGTTCTATGATGTGACTTATATGATCTAAATTTAATTTTTTAAATTTTAACTAATTTTTATCGAAAATTTTTCATCAAATAATAAAAATGGATTAGATAAGGCTGAGTTATCATGAAGATTTAGTAAAATTATTACTTATCAATATTTTATATTTAAGAATAAATATCATATAATATGATATGGGTTTGAAATTTAATAATAGTTTTCATATAAATATAAATTTTTGTTATCTTTTAAACTCATATTAAATGATAACATGTGAGAATAAGTTTTTGATTAATCTTTGAAATTTAATCCATTGATATTATATTATTTTTTCAGATTTATGAGTAAATATTAATATTTTTCAATATATGGTAATGTTGACCAAAATATCAATTATAAAGCTAAAATTAATTTTTAAAAATAAAAATTGTATCAAATGATCAAAATTAAAAACAATTTATTTGTATATTGGAAAAAATTTCGATACTCATTTTAAATTAACTTCGATCTAGAAAAAATTACTATATTTCTATAATATTTATGATGATTTGAAATTATTTATATTATTTTTTCTAAAAATATCACTTTTTTAATATGAGAAAAACTATTACTTTATTTATTAATGTAATAATTCAAAATTATAGGTACATTTAGAGAAAAAATTATTTATTAATTCATGAACTATAAAATAAAATATAATATAAGTCTATATTTCAATAAAATTGTAATGATTAGAAATATTTTTTAATAAATTTATATCTATTCATAGTTCAATGTGTGTTTCTAATAATAAAATAAAAACATGAGCTCAGATTTTCATGACAATTTTATTCAAAAATATCAATAATTTATAATTATTATATTGAAATCTATTTTCACTTCTACACGTGATATGTAAAAGAAGAAAAAAACTACATTTTCAAAAGTAATTTTTTTAAACCTCATATTATAGTTTGAATGATCATAATTATGAAAAATATTTTGTATTATTTTGGAAAAAATGATAATTATTATACATTATTGTTGTATCTTTATGATAAAGTGATGAACCTATAGGGGAGATTGGATATTCCTAATATCATCTAGATTTGTGGAGTCTTAGAGAACCCAAATGATTTAAATTAAAACAATGGGATGATTTTATTTTTTTCTCATTTAAAATATGTTCCATATAGTATTGGTAATTAAATTGAATGTTTTGATATATTTAAAAACCATATTCTATCCTTTTATTTGGTTATTATATATCCTTCACATTGGTATCATACTATGACTTGTTTTTATTGGAAATTAATTCATTATTTAGGAAGGTGATTCATTATTTTCTTTATTTATGAAATAAACAATAATGAATAATTAGATATCTTGATATATGTTAACTGTAAAGGGATGAAAAAAATACATAACTAATCTATATTTGTCTTGGAGACATTGGAATTTTATTTGAGACGGATAAATTCAATTTTGTTGAAATTTATGAGAAATTGATGTTCTAGATAATGTGGTTTCTTGGATGATCTATAGTGAGGCCCAAAATGGGTGTTTATGAATTCCCTCATACCATGGAAGGTTGTTAAAACTTCCACAACAAGGAAAGTTATTGTGTTATAAATTTTTCTTGATGGTTAATTAAAAAAACGTTGGAGTGTCTATGGGAAACTGATATTGAATCATTTGTTTTGAAACCCATTATTGAAGGAAAAGCTTCTTATGTGATTTACTTTTAAGGGAAATGTTCAAACAATTTGTGTGTTTTAGATAAATGATAAATATATCTATGGAATGGGAAAAATAAGATAAATACATAGTGGATATATGATTAGATGGGGGCATGGGTTTCTTGTGATAGATCTTGAGGAAAAGAAAACAAAATAATAATTTTATGGAAATTTTTGTTTAAGTTAGATGGCTCTATAGAATCATACCTTCACTATTTCATAGAGATTGAAATTTGTAAAATATTTATAATTGAAAAATGTTAGTAAAAATTCTGGATATGGAGGATATATAGATATAAAATAAGTTCTAGCTCACATTAATGGGTTTCAAATGATCTAAAAATACATATGGAACCCAATGAATGAAATATAAAAACCCAAATCCTAAATCAACCATTCATGAAACCAAAACCATGAATACAATAAATTAAAAAAAATCTATATAAACCTATAATTTAGCATTAGAACAACCATATATATAATATTTGGTTGATGAATATCACATGAGAGGTAACAAAATGACATCCTTCCTACATATGTATATGGGAGCTATATCAGATTTCTTGATGATAAAGTGAAATTATCTCTTCGCACATTTAATGTTAGTGCCTCGTGATGGATAAGGATTATAAGAAACAACACTATAGGACTGAGAGTTTAATACAATAATTCAGGATAAATCAAATCATTATAAAATATAATTAGGCTCAATTATATATCCATTAGGGATCTCCTGAGTACACCTCAAATTTACTCATTCTTTACAAATAACATTAGTAATGCCACAACCAGTTATGAATTTCTCACATTACTGCAATCATTAGGGATGTTATTTTATTAAATGACATATATAATGATATCAAGTGGGATTTATTCAAATTTTAAACTATTAACCATTCCACTACATAAGTATAATATAATAAACCATGAAAGTTAGTAAAATATCATAGATATCATAGTAAATGATAATCCATGCTTATTGTACCATATATATTATACTAATAATAAAATATGATATGAAAAAACTCATCATATAATTAAAATACTTTTGGAATTTTCTAATTCGTTATCCCACTTTGATGAGTACCTCATGGAAACTGTGTTATTTCACCTATAAATGCACATTTATAATAAATTATTAAACATACTTCAATCTCCTTTTAGATATATTTCAAAAAACTTTTAGAAATCTAAAATTAAATTAAATATGTATCATATATTTTGAAATAACTTGTGAGTACACATAAAAAAATCTTGGACAAAAATATTACAATTTTATAACACCTACATAAGTCAAACTCAATAACCATTAAATCAGCCATAATGTGTGACCCTTTGAGACATTGTTTCATTGTAAAAAAACATTAAATTATAATTTTAAAAAATTTAAGAAAATATCATCCACTAAAGAAGCATATGTGTTACCAACTATATAATTGTATCTACTTTGAAATCTATTAAGAAAATTTATATCTATATATATTT
The DNA here is from genome assembly GCA_963277665.1 of Viscum album. Lineage (NCBI taxonomy): Eukaryota > Viridiplantae > Streptophyta > Magnoliopsida > Santalales > Viscaceae > Viscum > Viscum album. The sequence goes on along the minus strand of OY728152.1, from coordinate 1,359,357,124 downwards.
CCATGTCTGGTATCATATAATATTAAATAACTCATTTTTTAACTAATTATTTTTAAAATAAATGTGAATATTTATATTCCCTTATAAGAATCTAGATTCATTTATTTAGAAACTACAGTAGCTTGTCACTCGTGAAGTGGTTCCTCTAACAGATAAAATTAATTCATGTAGAAGAACATTTATTAAGGAAAACGTTTAAAGAGTTTCTTATATTAAGCATGAACTATTCAATTATTGATTTAAAATATGATTTGGATGATGAATATTTTATCTAATTATAATTTAATCATTTATTAAATTAGCACATGTTTATAAGAAATATTCAATAAATAATTCTATTAATTTTTCTCTCACTAAAATTATAACACATTTCTAAATCCATTATATTGATTAGTTGGAAATAATATATCTACAACTAAATAATGGTTCCATATTAGTTTTTATCTAACCACTATTCTATTTGTGTAATTAATCCTATGAATCATATCTTATATGACTCTTGGATAGGTGAGTAGATAAATCATTACTCAATCAATTGTATTAATAAATTTATCTAAATTCCCCTAGATACATAATCCTAGCTTGTTCTCCCAAATTACTACATACTAAATAATGTTCTAATAACATGAACCTAATCATCTTTTGGTATCCCCTTAATATGTATAATTTCATTATATTATTTCGAGGCACCCATAATTGGCATGACCAACCCGGTTCGATGATCAAAGTCTTGAAAAGATCCACTATAGAGGGAATATAAAACCAAGTGTTTTAAAAGAGTTTTAATCCAATACTGTATTATCATATTAGTCCCTTTATATCTATGAAACCTCTTAGTTATTTATATTATAATTATATTTCTTATAATAAATATTAATTTTCAAATGGTACTGATTTGCAATTATTTACACACCTCATTACTTGTGTAACATACACAAATTAAAAGAAAACTATATATATACAGATAAATATCCACAATATGTATATTGTATGTGAAAATACATAAAAAAGATATTAATATTATATAAAATAAAAATTCCCACATGAGTGATCCTCATGTCGAATATATTCGACCATCACATTTCAAGGAATAGTAAAAGCATTAGGGAATGTTAGCTATCCAACTCAAAGTTCCTATACCAAGAGAAACATTACTCAAGAGAAATATCAATTAAATCATAATTAAGACACATAATATAAAAAAATCATAATTATTTTCTTACCTTATTCTCATAATTCAACAAATGCCAAAGTCAGGGAAAAAAACTAAATCATTTATGATACCTATCATGAAGCCTCTTATATGCTTGTATGATAACATCTAAATGAATATTTTCTATTTAAACTAATGTATACACAAATTAATAATATAAAAAATTTATTACTATGAATATTAATATTGGTAATTCTTTTCAAATAAAATAATAATTTTTAAATTTAATCAAGATATGAACATTTATGAAAAATTCATAAATAAAGTATTTTTAAGACATTATAATTTTCCAATTAATTATTGTAAGATCCCAATATTTTCTAGAGTTATGTCAAGCATGTTTATTGGTACACTATTAGTTATTTTTGAGTAACTTTCCATTGAATTTTTCCTTTGGGAATTTTTGTGAAGATATTTGAGAAAACTAAAAGAAACATGGTTGGGCACGGTTGGTGCAGAGTTTGGGAAAACCATGCACTCAAACCATCTAATCATAAAATAATAGATAGAGGGAAATAGATTATTTGACACATAGTTTTTAAGACTTGGCACTCTATTAGGAGTAATCATGCTCCCATATAAAACAGGTGCACAATTAGGGAAAATTGTGTGCCCAAGTTCAGAAAACCATGCGTGGATTTAATGTCTCTTAAAGATTTGTTTTTTGATTACGTGAACCACATAATTAATCCCAAATATACCCAAATCTTACTATAGGAATTCTTTCATGATTTTTGAGCTGTTTGAATGAATTTCATACCGTTATGACCTCCATTATTTTCAATTTTAAGCTCAGCTCAAAGATATTTTCTTCTCCTGGAAAATAGATCATATCCCATTTCTTTACTATTCCCTCCCATCTTCACTATTTCTCTTAATATGATGTTGACCTATATTTTGGTTGATCTAGGTCTATATTTGATGAATATAGATCCAGGTGTGAGGTTATATATCTATATCTAAGAGATGTTGATATGTCTAATACTGATTTAGGGTTAAATATCTGTATCTCATTCTATGCCATTACTCACCTGAATTTTGGTGATTTCCATTGGAAGGTGTTCTCCATATTAAATGAGGTAGGTGGTCTATAATTCAAATCCCATAGTATTTATTTAAATTGTGTTTATGTAATTTTATGATTTCTACTAGATGGTGACAAATTTTTATATTGATTGAAATAATTAATTTATATAATTAATTAATTGACGAGATGTGAAATAGCGTATTTTGGAAATTATAGATTGGGATAATTAATTATGAAATAATTATGAATATTTGAGATTATTGATAATATTATTAATTGTGGAATTAACAATGGTATTTTACATTGTGGATAAATGGGTAATTAAGTGATTAATTAATTAATGGGATTGGCGTAATTAATTAATTTGTGAATTTTATTATGGGGATTGATATGATAATCTAATTATTGGATAATTAATAAAATTAGTGACATTAGTTAATTTTTGAATTAAAGAATAGATTTTTTTGATTAATTAATTATATAATTAATTAAAATTATTTATTTGATTAGTTAACTATTAAATTAACTCTTGTAATTAGTGTGTTGAACTGATTGTTTAAACTGTAATGAAATTGATGAGGAAAATTAAATTTTGAATTAATTATATATTTACAAATTGTAACATGGTCATTTTATTGTGAGCCAAGAGTAGGTTCATTTTCATTTAGTTGTGAGAAAGGGTAACCTGATCATTCTAATGTGTGTAAAGAATCATTACATGGTCATTGTAATGTGTGTTAAGAATGGTAACATGGTCATTCTATTATGAGTTATGAATAGTAACATTTCCATTCTATTGTGTGTTAATAATGGAATCATGGTCATTCTATTGTGTGTAAATAATCGTAACATGGTCATTTTATTATGTAATGTGTGAATGGTAACCTGGTAATTCAAGTATGAATTAAATAACAGAAACAATTGAATTTTGAGATATAATAACACCTGTGAATACGTTAGGCACAACAATTTTCTTTAGTAGGTATTGAGATATAATGTCATCTTGAAATACTTCATGCTCGAACATGATCCGAAGAAGGTATTGAGGAACACTTTTCTAGAGGAACCCATAGGTTTTTGTGGTTAAATAAAAATTTATTGGCAATGTGATTACTAAATAATTATGCACTATAATAAATTCTTTATACAAATGCATACAATATCTATTGACTGGATATTATTTTAGACATCATTGGTGGTTACCTAATGGTTTGTAATCACACCCTACTCAGGTTTCCTGATTTGTACCCAAAAAGAATTCATGGATGAAATATATGTTAAGGTAAAATTCCATTTGTTAGATGGATGAGTTGGGATGAAGCATGGTTGGGAGAACTAGACCTCATTCAATACCTACATGGGAGTATTATGTGTATTTTTTTTAGTTTTCATTTGACACTGGACATGAACTTTAGTATGTAATGATTACTACTTTTGTTATGTTATTGTATTTCAACTTTTGGTCATCCTAGGATATCAATATTGTTTTTTTATTGTTATTTTTTTCACTAGTTTTAATTTATTCCTACAAGTGAATTAATCTGATAAAATAGGGAATAGTGTCCCCATGGTCGATATAGCATACCCACTATTCCTTTTTCTAGCTGTTAGAACACGAGATTATGTGCTTGAGGTCATGTGACTGACTAACATGGTGGACCGATGTGTGCAACCTGAGTCGGGATGTTACAAAGTTGAATAAATGGATTTTACATTTCCTTTTTTATTTCTATTTTGGAATGGTAGAAAAGATACTAGGAAGAATCATACCTTAGTTATGAGAACATGCATGGAATTTTAAAACTCATGTATGGGGGAAAAACATATGTTACCCTGGGTGGGATTGTCATTATTACTATTTTTTGTTACAGTTGTATATTATTTAATCTTGGGTGACACAATGTTGGTGTGTTGTGATTATTGTTTTTGATATTTTTTGAGGATGGAATTGTGGGCCAGTATGGCAAGAGAGTAGAGTATGCATGCATAATTCTAGGTAGTTAGTATTATTTTTTGACATACATCTTTTTTAGGAATGCATGGGAAAATGGGTATTGGGTTTTTTGTTGAACAGAAAATGTTTTTATTTATATATGATGATGAAATTAAAAGGCTCCTAAAATGAAATTGAAAATTTTTCAAATGATGAAAAAATGTGAATAATTAGGTGTCTAAATGAGAAACTTGAAAATTTTGAATTTTTACTCTTTTTTAAAAGTACATTAGTGTAATATAGAAAAGGGTAATTATACTGCATATGTTTTTAAAATGTGGTGTGGTTTGGAGAAAGGAATTATTGGGACTTGTAGTGATTTTCTCTCCTATGGAAATGTGTTATTTCTATGAACAATGTCCTAAAGTTTTTGTTTTGAATTATAGAGATATACCTCTATGACTATGATTATTTAGAGGATGACAGGAGGCTATAGATGGTGATTCCACGCATTTAGTGAATCCTAATTCACCAAAAGTGTTGGATGAGGAAGTTTGCGAGATGTTATAAGAGAATATTTCTTACTTCATGCAATTCATGGGAAGAGACCCAATGTGGGTTGTTAATGGTATATCTGATCTGATAAGGTATTTATAGCTACACCACCCTCCAACTTTAATTATAAAGGGAGGACCCAATAGAGACAAGTTATGGGTTGAGTCCATTTTAAATATAATTTCCCATTTAAAGAATCATACTAAGAGAAGTGTCATGTTTTATGCTTATATGCTACATGGATCAACAATTTATTTTTTTGGATGTTCGGGTGAGGACTAGGCAGGTTGATGGTATGTTGTTGATAGAAATCATGGAGAAGTTTTTGGAGTAATTATTTACATAGATGTAGAGGTGGGAAGGATTAGCTAAATGTATGAGGTTATCTTAGGAGAGCATGTTTGTGATGGAAAATGTTGGATGATTCACAGATTTTCAATGTATTTATTTTTAATTTTTAGGGGAGAAGATAGCTACAACATAGAACTTTTATGATGGGATTAAACATTTTATCAAGTCTTATGTTAAACGTTGTTGGATAAATAAGCTTGATAATGTGGTGGATCATGCTCTCATAGATGAGGGGAACCCGAAAGAGGCTTCTATTACCAGATATATTGTTGCAGTTGGGAAATCAAAAAGTACGACTTGAAGAGAAAGAAGTGTTACTATGATAGCATCATCCGGAGAAGTGGGAATTGATGTACAAAAATAGAGGTGATAGTTTTATAGGACCATTCCCATGTGATTTTTCACTATTGTGATTAGTTGGGAGACATCTAGATATAGTTCCCTCAACAACCATTTGATTGCCACGATTTCTCTAAGATGGTACATCAATTGAAGTTCTTCATGAACCATTGACATAAGGGTATTGAGGGTGAAACATGAAAAAATGAGAGTGTGGGAATGGGATCTTCCACACCATATCATGATAACATCTAGAGTTATATTTGAATAGGTGGTGGAGGCATTGGACATGGATCTTCGAGGAATGATAACCCATATCAAAAGAGTGGTGAAGCCCCGGGGATCCAAACTTAATCACATAGATGTGGTGTAATAAATTTATATGCTATATGGCCTGAACTTGTGGATAGCGAGGCTGGACCATCCCTAGGAAGAGGTACTGTTCCTACACCTTCAACATTTTCTAGTTACTTATTATATATTGGTTCCTCACATTCTTTTATATTTGAAAAATATGACAACGGTTTCATTCTGGTAGTGAAGTTATTGGGAGGGGTATTGATGATGGATGCAACATTGGGAGTACGACCTAGAGACATCTATTTGTGAATGGGGACTTATATTGAAATTGGGGAGTATAATTTTATCTGAAATATTCATATTCTTAACATGAAAGGACTTTACATAATTATGGTTATGGACAAGTTAGTCTCACTCCTATACCATATTGATTATTACTAGAGGATAGTGACTTTTACCTCTCCTAATGGTGACCATTACATTCTTTATGGAGAGTGAAATATATAGGAAGTCTGATTAGTTCCAATTCAATAGAAACTGGGAGAGATCACGACCTGGGATTCTTGTCTATTGCGGGATGATGGATATGTAATGCAGGATGTCTTTACAACTCTAGTGGAATGATTTCAAAATGTGTTTCCTAAAGACATATCAGTGATGGCAATTGAGAGAGATTAAAATTTTTCTATTTAACTCATGCCAGGGCTGAGATCGTTTCAATTCAAACAAACTAAATAGAATCAATAGAGGTTCATGTGCTCAAGACTTAGCTGGCAGAGGTGTAGTATAATGTATTTATCCTCCCAAGTATGTATCCATGGGGTTCACTAGTGTTTTCTGAAATGAAGGATGATGGGAAATCATGTTGGTGTGTCGATTAACAGATGTCGAAACATATTACTATGAATAACCTATATCCTCTTCCACATATTGATAATCCATTAGACTAGTTGAGTAGATCATGTGATATCACAAAGATTTATTTAAGATCATAGTTCTATCATTTCAGAGTTTGGACTTCTGATATACCAATGAATACATTCATTACTAGGTAAGGATATTATGAGTTCATTATAATTCCATTTTGTTTGAAAAACATGTTAGTAGTGTATTTTACCATGATAAAAAGAATATTCCATCCATCCCTAGATTAGTTCATGGTAGTTTTTATGGATGATAACATGGTGTATCTTAGACTCAAGATGATCATGACAAACATCTTGACGTCATCCAGATTAAACAAACAGAAAATTATCTATATACTAAGATATCTATATGTATGTTCTTTATTTGTTAGGTAATCTTCTGTGGTCACATCCTCATGGAGGAAGGTGTGTTTTCAAACCCTAAGAAATTACCTATAGTTGTATCATGTGAGAAACCCAAGAATGTTTTTAATATTTAATGAATTTGAGGTTTAGCTAGATATTATCCATGGTTCATACATATATTTTCCTTATTTGAAGCATTTCCAATGGGCTTGAACAAAAATGGAATAAAGATTGAATGTTCAGAAGATTGTGAAAATTCATTTACAGAGATGAAGTAGCATTTGAAATTGGCACCATTCTTGATCATACCTGATTCATGTGAGGAATATATGGTGTATTGTGATGCTTCTAGGTTTGGACTTGGGGAAGTGTTGATTATATGATATCAGGTTTTGTTTTACATGTATCTACAATTGAGGCCTCACTAATAGGAATACCCTATGCCTAACCATGACTTGGTAGTTATTTATATGATTTGAAGTGTTGGTGGAATTATCTATTGGGGGAGAAGTTTACAATGTTTATAAATCATATGATCATAAAGAAAATATTTTCATAGTGAGATTTTAATATCTGTAAGTGAACATGGATTGAGTATATGAATTTATCTTATTTCATGCTAGCATATATACCTAAAAAGTGGAATAGTGTACCCAACATTTTAAGTAAAAATACATAGACACAAGCAATACAAGAGTACAGTGATGAGGGGAAGATGATGACTCTAACAGATGAAATTCATGTGGTGGTTCCAGATTGTTGGGAAAAGATAAATCTTGTATTATTTTTAGTGGAGTCATCACTTTTGATCTAGATTAGAGATAGAAGGTATGATGATCCAGAGTGATTGACCTTTAGGGAAATCATGAAGTGCGGGGATTCACCTTAAAATTGTAGAATTGTTGATGATGATATTATATATGTTAAGAATCATGTTGCGATGCATACAATCATGTGAGAGACATTGATGTAGTAATTTCATGCATCTAAGTGGTATGTACATCCAGGAAACTAAAATGTACCGTGACCTTCGATTATAGTTTTGGTGGATATTAATTAAAAATGGGTTAACATGGTTCATAAAATGATTCTACATCTATCAGTAGGTGAAGGCTAGGCATCAAATTCCGAGAGGTTTCGTTCAATTGTTACCCATTTCAGAGAGGAAGTGGGATGATGTGAAAATGGATTTTTTGTTGGGTATCCCAATGATTCATTGGCTGAATGATCCTATTTGTATTTTTGTGGACCAACTAATGAAATTAGAATTTTTATTACATATACATAAGACTTTATTAAGGGAGATGTTGTGATTTTTGTATGTTCAAGAGATATCCCATATGTCTGGGGGGACAAATACAACAATTTCAAACCAATACTCATGATTTTTTTAGTGCTTGTGGAAGAGATTATAAAAGTTTATTAGTATGAAGGTTTTATTGAGTATAGATTTTCACACAAAGATAGATGGGAAGTCAGAACATATTATATAGTTATTTGAGGAAATTCTATGAGATTATGTTCAAGACTCTGGTTGGTCTTGGGATAAGAACATAGTACTAATGGTTTTTTCCTATAATAATAGTTATCAGAAAACCATACAGATGGAACCATACAATGAACATTAAGGTATTCTTTGTAGATCACCTTAATGATGGATAGAGGTAGGTGAGTCAGAGTTTTTGGGATCGAATCTCATGCAAGATACATTAGAAATGTTTCATCTGATTCATAAACATATAAGTACAAATTAGAGTATATAGATTTCTTATGATAATACATGTTTATGAAAACTAGAGTTTACTAAGTGTGGCCATATTTTCCTTTGGATGTCTCTAATATTAGGTCACCATAACATACAAAGGCATGACAAGTTGGTTCCCATGTTCTGTTTATGTATGAGGTTGTGGAGAGAATTAGGCCCATGGAATACCAATAGCATCCTCAACCAAAATAATGTCTAGTGAGTGATGTTTTCCATGTATCATAGCTGTGGTGATATCATCCTTACCCTGATCTTGTGATTAAAATGTATTATGTTGATATTGGGATTGATGCATCCTTTGATGAGAATATAATACCTATATGGATCATAGTGAGAAGTGTTGCTGGAAAAGGTTGTGTTGATTTTTCGTGTATCATCAAAACTCTGGTGTGTGTAGGAGAAAATATTGGAAAGGGAAGAATATATAAGGGTTCAATGGCCCAAACTTCTCGACTCGAAATCATAGAAAATCGTGGGAGTGTATCTCAAGGAAGAGCTATTATAAGGTGGGGAGATTGTAATGTCCCAACCTGTTTTGGAGTTACCACATGCTTGTTTATATTTATATTTTGATTAGTGTTGATTCATTTTCAATTTATTTTCCCTTTGTGTGTTTTTTGGTCGAAATTTGAGAAAAATGAAAGAAATATGGTCATGCATGATTAGTGTACGTTTAGTGAAACTGTGCCTCCCAGCCCAGCTAACCATGTGACCTTGCACGTAGGTGAATTGAATAGTTGGTACATGGTTTTTCAAAACTGTGTTCCCTCTTAGGTGTAACCGTGAACCCCTATAAAATAATTTCACAGATAGGGAAAACCATGCACCATTTTCCATAGAACCATGCACGGAAATTAAAGTCTAAAAAATTTGTTTTTAAATTTATTGGACCCAATAATTAATACCAAATTATCCCCCATTCAACCCCAGGTCCTCTTATATTATTTTTGAGATCTTTGGACAAATTCCAATCATTCTAGATCTCCAATATTTGTGATTTAAAGCTCAGATTTAAGATCTTAACTACTCCTGATATGTGGATCATATCCAATTGAATTCCTGTTCCTCCTCTATAATATCATTCATTTGGTGGGTTGTGATCCTATTTTTTTTTCTATATCTAGATCTAGATTTGATGAATCTATATATTGGATTGCAACATAATATATAGATTTAAGAGATATTTATTTGACTAATATTGATTTTGGGTTATAGATCCAGATCTTATTCTATGATGTTACTGTACTAAATATTAGAGATTTCCATTGGTGAGAGTTATTTATCAATCTTGAGGTAGGTGGTCTATAATTTAAATTTCACAAACTTTATTTAAATTACATTTATGTTATTATTTAATTTATACTAGATTCTTATCGATCATGTTCTTGATTAAGATATTTAATCTGGAAACATAATTAATTGAGGATATGTGAAATACGGGATTTTGGGAATTAATGATTGAGATAGTTAAGTGCAGAATTAATTATAAATAATTTAGATTGTGAATAGGATAATTAATTGTCTAATTAATTATGGGACATTGAGTTGTGGATAATTGGTTAATTAATTGATTGATTAGTTGATGGGATTGATATAATTAATTAATTAGGGAATTATTAAATGGGATTTATAAGATGAACTAATTGTTGGTTTATTAATGACATTAGTGTGATAAGTTAATTTTTGAACTGGGTAATAGAAATGAAGTTATTTTTAATTTAAGGATTAATTGATATTATTTACATGATTAGTTAATTTTTGAATTAAATCATAGAATTTTAGTGTTGAAGTAATTATTGAATGAGTGATGTAATTGATATGGATAATTAATTTTTGAATTAATAATATATTTATGAATTAAAACATGGTCACTCAATTGTGAGGAAGGAATGGTAACATGGTCATTTAGATGTGTAATAAGTAATGAAGACATGGTCATTCTAATGTGTTTTAAAATGGTAACATGGTCAGTCTACAATGTGTTATGAATGGAAACATAGTTATTCTATTGTGTATAGTATAAATGGTGACATGGAAAATCATGTATGATTTAAATAATAGTAATAATAGAATTTTGACATATGATATCACTTAGGAATACTTCACGATCCAACATGAGAGAAATTATGTATTTTGATTAGATACCACTTAAAAATACTTTAGGCTCCAGTATGATAAAAAGAAGGTATTAAGGATTGGGTGTCTACGGGAACCCGAGGGTTTATGTGGTCAAATATTTATTTGCCAATAATGTGTTAATTGTTTTCATATGAACAAAAATTATTTATTTATACAACTTCATACACATTCTATTGACTAGATATTGTTTTAGACACAGCTGGTTGTGGCCTATAGAGTTTTACTCACTCTATACTGAGGATGGTTGAAAAATACCAAAATAGATTTCATGGATCAAGGATGGGTTATGGGAAAATTCCATGTGTTAGATGGATGAGTTGGGATAAAGCATGGATGGGGGAAACAAATGTCATTTACGAACCATGTGGGATTATTCTATGTTTTTTATGAGTTTTATTTTGAATCATGACACATAGTTCATAATTAATTTTTATTGATTTGATTTTGATATTTTATTTTCTGTTTTGGTTATCTTATGATACATGTATTTTTATATTTATGGTTATTTTTTATTCCTCTATATTTTTATTTGATTTTTTGGTGTATGAACCTGATAAAAGAAGGTATAGTCTCCCCATTATTGATATATCAAACCCTAATTTCTAGTTGGAATCCTATGATGTACATGGAGGCGTGATTTAGGTTATGTGACTGACCAGATCATTGCACTGTCATGTGGAACCTGGTCTGAGATGTTATTATAATGGAAATTCTATAATTAAAATAAAATAATAATTTTAAATATATAACCTATATTAATGACTTCATATTATTCCTTATTTTTAATTTAACTTAAATACATGATGTTATATGAAATATAAACATTTTAATTTTAATTTCTGTTAGAATTAAGAATGCAGCGGAAGCCCAAAACAGGTGGTTTTTTTAAAAAAAATTCTCCGACGTTCGACATAAAGTTGATGACATCAGCGAAGAGCATACCAATCAAGGACGAGGGCCACACATTAACGGTTTTAAGCAGAAAAATAAACCATAAAAATACCTGGTTTAATTCTGATGTTGGGCGCAACGTCTTCTAATCGTTGGTGATCACTGCTCGAAAAATATGACATAGAACTCCTCTAGATCATCCACATGCGCTTCAAGAAATCTATGAGAGAAGTATTCATCGTAATATAGGGGCAAGAATAGAATTTCAATGACGAAATTAATGTTCCAATGATCACAACATTATTTCGTAAGCGATTCCTGATGGAGTACTTGATCGATGTTCCATGGATCCAGATCCTCTCTCTCTAGATCATGGGAGAGAAGAGAAGAGAGATAAGTTCCATGAATAGTTATGGGAAATCTTATATCCTCTAATATTTATAGTGGTTAATTTAAATACCTGGTATCACCTCACCAGCCCTGAATAATAAACACACTATCAACAACATTTTATGACTCCTAAACTGATTCATAAATATTATTATTAATTACTTGTAATATATTAAATATATTACATGATAATAATTTAGTCCAAAACATTCGTTGGTGTTCCCATAAATATTTATTAAACCTTGAATAATTTAATATTAATTAATTAATATTTTTCATGTATTTAATTAAATCTTGTATGAAAATTTAAAAAATAAATTCAATAATCATTATTTTAAACACGAAGAATATGAATTTATTTATTTCATTGGTTATCGTTTAAACTAAGACAAATCCCCAACCCCAGTGGTGGGTCCCACCATGTCCAAAACTCATATTTAACTGAATAGGGCAGATTCTTGATTACTCAATTGTCTGAGACCTTCTAGACCCTTATCTCGACAGTAGTGAATAGTATTCACAGACCAATTGAGAGCTCTAGCAACCTAGCATGTCCCTTGAAGAGATATGGACTGTTACAGCAGTAACAACCATCCTACGAACATGCACTGTGTAATATAATCTCTTTGTCTGTAATATCTCATAATGTGGGACATACTCTCATGTAATCTCCCTTATCATTCTTTGTTATTTATTTATTTAACTATAAGAATTTACCCTTGAACTCCATGTACATGGTCTTATAAGGGTACTTCCATCCTTATCAACTTGTCCTGAGATATATTACATCCTTAACCTAGAAGCGACGAATCCTTTATTGACCATTCAACCAATGTCATGCTACTAATAACACACCCAACAAAAACTACCTCACCACAACTTCATTTCTATGGATTTCATCTTCCATCAATGTACTTAATAAAATGAAATACATTATTCCTAATGGCAGGTCATTCCCCATTATATCAAAACTGGAGATCACCAACTTTAAACATCAGGAGAAGAAGTCTCAATGCTTATGAACCCCCAACACCTAATAGTCATACATCTACTATGCCCAATCAGGAAGATGTGTCTTAACCATAGAACATATATTTAGGATTAATGTAATAGTATATCGAGGTTCTCATTATATCCTGATAACTACTACAACTTCTTGATATGACAAATAACCTTTTCACTTTACTATTTCAAAATCCGACGTAAGAAATTTCTTCACTATAATGGTAAGATGACCTCATGAATAGATAAAAGTATATACGATATGGTAATCAAACTCACTGAATATTTGGGTCTAGGGAACCCACTATTTAAATTATCCCACTTTCACTAGAGCCAACTTGCTAACCAAACTTGTTAGATACTCACATTATTAACTTCATGTTTTTGATGAGTAATGTATTTAGATACTGGCCCTTCCACAATTCCACCGATTGGAAAATCTTCTATTGAGACATTATCTCCTTGTGTAAAACTACTTAAGAGATGGAATCTTGAGTATATCTCACTTGTGCAATATCATAGCATGACATCTCGGCTAGTAAAAATACCATAATTTACATTATGATAATACTTTTCACACTAGGAGTGATTCAAAGAACTGAAACAAATCATTGAATTTAACTGCTTCTTAGCTGCCTTAGAAGCTGAAATATACCTGGTCTTATAGGTATGACCACTAATGGATGATATGTTCTTGAATCACTCACAAAATTTATCCAAACTGTGATAGTAGATCAAATTGATCTATGGAAGACTGGTTTTTATCCCTAAAAAATTGTATTCATTTGTCTCCACATACCAGGTATATATCTTTGGTACTTCCTGAATTACAATTAGATAGTTCTAACAACATCTCTTACAGTGATCCTAGATATAACTAATATTTTCCTATTTTAAAATATACCATGGAAATTTTGGTTCTTGTAAATATTATAGAATATGTGATTGATCCATCGCTTTGTCGTATGGATTTCAACTCAACACATTTATCTCATCCCATGTTCTGAACATGTCAACATGAAGAGATTATTCCCTATGAAATAGGAAATAATTAATCTCTTCAATTGTTCTAACATGTATTTTTCAATACAATGTCACTATATGTATGATTGACAAGGAACAAGGAACCAATATATCTTCCATAGTAAATCATGTTCCCAAGAACATAGGTTTCTACTTTATGTTAATCTTTGGAGATTAAATTTCATCTTGGTCTTTACTAACTTTAATACCAATGTGTTTTCTATATATTCCTAAAATTATTTCACATGGAAAACCATTGGTGCTCCCACTAACCTATCATAAACACATGGAAATAATTTGTTTCAAATGAATTTTCTATGATCCTGTTGCTTACTTCAATCCTAAACCAGATTTCTGTAACCTGGAAATTTTATTAACATTCTCTGACAGGACTATCCCCTTCTAGTTGCGTCGTATAGACACCATCCATGATTTTTGGTCATAAAATCCAATTCTAAATAACTTGATCATATAAATTTTCTATGATAAGTAAAATTATAACAAATTTAGGAAAAAAATTGTTGAAACCAATGGAACCTTATTAGTATTTCTCTTGTACCACCAATGTATCAACTCACATGAATATTCACCACATGATTCAAAATAATATGCCCATTTCACTTTGATACATGGAATCAATTAATTGAATTTCAATTGGTCTTATCAATTTTATCTAATTTTCATAAACTGCTTACTTATAGTAAATATTATTCAAATTTAATAAAAGGTCACCGTACATGGTGAATATAAAAACAATAACCATGGATTTATCCTTATAACACAATATGTGTCTCTGGAACATACTCTGTTTCACATGTTCTTGTGGAACTAGTTCCTATGTCAACTATTTTTTCATCTTGAGCATTGAATTAACACATGTCAATATAGATTCCATTACCTATAAAAGATAGGTACATCCTTATATAGAAGTGTAGTATATCATTTGATGACATATTTTCTATTTTATGGAATTATGAAATATCCTAAGTAACCATTAGGATTATTACACTAAATGCACAATGTGTTTGTATTGATGAAATTTTGTTTATGTCCAAACTAACTATTTACATCCAAATACATGTCCTTATGACATAATGGGTTATCATCATCCTATGAATCATATGATATCCATTTATCGTTATATTTGTCATATAGTTGTGGTGTATCAATGTTATTTTCAAATAATTTTATAAAATGTAATGGAATTTTTTGTAAGATGCAACATTTATACTTCTTACATCAAAAAATTTCACGTATAACATACGCGTTTAAGAATTTTTCAATGATACATGTTTGTTAATCAATGTTGATATGTAAGACCTAATAATCAATCATCTTCATTAACATCAATGTTGTGATTTTGATAAGGTAATCTGCATTAGGGAATTACTCCACCCTACATTATCTTGATTTGATGAATTCTTGGTCGATATATTCTTATGTATCCCAACATGAAGCAACAAAAATCTTCTGACCATGAAAATAATTCATGTTATTATTACATAAATAAATCTTTTGAATTATATATATGTCTATCTTATAATTGGAATAGTTCATTCTTACATGTTGACCTATTTCCAAAATCATTTGGACATGCCTTTATTTCTAAAGGCTCCTTTGTCCAAATTTAATACACGGATAGTACCAAAAGTATTTAGCTATACCAAGCCTATGTTCTATACTTCGAATATTCATGACATCTAATTTTAGTATTAATTGACAAAGAATTATCTTGTATAAACTGGTTATAAGTCATATATTTATATTCATCACTAATTTCCTATGATTTATGTATTACCAAAATAGTGACTGAGTTTACCAAAAACAACATTCATTACATAAACTGAAAGAATGTATCCTTGCATCCAAGGACACATGAGATTAATGTTTGTGGTTATACTCAATAATAGTTCAAAAAAAATCTTTCAATTGGAAATTAAGAAGTCGTGTGCTTATCAACACTCGCCTAGGTATCATCCTTTCGTTGCTACGTAGAGAATACACCTAACATTCAATAAGGTTTCTATACTAACTTGGTTACTGTATTAAAATACACATATGTCACCATTATATTGTATTTAATACCCAAGTAGTAAAAATGAATCATTACAATTGATGAGTATGCATGATGTAGAAGTGGTAACTAGCCCCATTATATCTGGTTATTGATTTTAAACATCAATAGTATAATTTTATAATATGCAATTGAAATAACCTTTGTTAATACCTCATTAACTAAAGGACATCGCGAATGTGCCTTCGGCATTAAATTCATTAAACCTTTCCACATTGTCTTTCACTTTATTTACCATAATAATTAAAAAATAACTTTATTTTATTCTTATCTACTAGGCTAAGCATACCTAGATAGGTAATTGAGAATTTCTTGAATACATGCTCATTTTATTAGTTAAAACAAGACTTCATTAATGGGGTGAAAATGATATGAGAAAGGGATCCATTAAAATATCATGAATGGTCTATAAATTTACACATGATGGTGTAACCATCACCTTATTTATATTATTGCTTCTCTTTATCCTTGAAAATATCCTAGAGATGAGACTTTATGTTTCTATCATCCATGTCCTAGTGTAGAAACTGTAACTAACACCAGACATTGATGAAATCATAATGATATAACTATTATATTATTCTTTTTTTACTTCAGTCTCCTATATGAAATTTTCACCCTTTCATCTTGATTTAGTTTAATAGGTGTCGGGGACACTGACACCTTGATTTTCCTATATCATAGTAATATTCACACTTGCCTATACTATTAATGGATACTCATGTCAGTATGAACATTTACTTTTTCCAAAATTTATTATAGTTTAATCATGTGGAATAAATTATATTTTTCTATAAAATTTAATTTTAGTAGATGAGTGCATTTTATCTGGATTACCGATTTAGAAATTATGATTAATGACTTAAATAATTTAATGTCTCCCACTATTTTATCGGATTCTATGAACCCTCTGTGCTAAAATAGTAATACTCTGTCATTAGAGTATTCTAGTGGAAATGATCCCCAAACCACCCCACGTAGTCTACATGCTATAGCTACGCCACTACATAGAGGGTTCAAGGTGGGATTTTGGCTGGCCGACTGCTTTAACTTGCAGTTCCTTGATCTGTTGAGTGATGTCCCATCTTCTAAAATCAAAACATTATTTTCTCAATACTTGCCTCTAAAATAAAAAAAAAAGTGAGGTATGAATATTTATTTGATGTGATATTAGTAAAGTGAATCCATCATTCTTCTATGGACTCCCCGGTAGTAAGAGGAACTCTCAGATATGGCATGATCGACACTTAAAATACGCGGTTTTGTCCAAAATTGAATGACAGATGGAATTTATGACTCTATATATCTTTCAGGGTTTTATTATTTTTAATGAGATGAATGAAATCATTTTCAATTTTATGAGCATGTACTACGTGATCACACTCACAACTGGCCAGGCATGAAATAGAAAAATATATCACGTCACATGTTAAGTTTATCTGGCATACTTTTTTATTTGTATTCTATGTGATTGCATTCTAATTACACATTCACAAATTAATAAACCATGCAGAAATAAAATAAAAAAATGGATCATGAGCCAATTGTAATGGTTGATCCATTGAGTGAATAACAGACCAAAAAAAACCCTAGGGGTAAGTACCTTTAGTTGTGTGCCTTGAAACTTGACCGACAACGTCTTCTCATCCAATGCAATATGGTCTTGTTTGGTGTGTCACCATCACTCAACACGAACTGCATCACTAGTCATCTCATCATTATTCAACATTACCTGCACGCAGACGAGGGGGTCTCGGGGTATGAAAATACAACTTTGAGAATTGGTGCGTAGGCCCTTATACATATAATGACTCTCAGATGACACACATATCATCATTTAATTAAAATAATTATTACAACACCATTATATATTTAAATAAATTAATTAAATAAATAAACAATCACTAGACATGAACTAGTCTATCTCTATCTCATTATAATCACACACATTAAACTTGCATATATTAAAATAAATGCATAATAAAACAGTTAAACTTGAATTAAATTTTTTTATGACATTTAATTGAATTAAAAACTCCACTCTTGTTTTAAATTCAATTTAACGTCATTCGGTCCCATTTAGTAAATTTAATTTTAAATAAAAAATTAATTAATTAATTAATTAAATTAGTCACTGAATTAAATTAATTTTGCCACGTCAAATTTTAATAACAAAAAATTAATATTCAATTAATTTAATTCTCAATAGAAATTAATTTAAATATTTTAATTAATCATTTATTAATTTAATTTTCCCAAGACTCAGAAATGTCGGGCATGGCCTGTGTGGGTCGGTGTGAACTCGCTTAGGACAGGTTTGGGTTGTACTGACTCGTGCATGGGCGTTTTGAGAGGGGTAGGTTTTCCCTAGACTGTTCTGGTTTGATAAAACCTGCCCAGGCATGTTTTGGGTCCGATATGGTCTGACCCCATGCCGATGGGTTACCTCACAGCGGTGCAGATACCGACCAGGAGAAAGGCAGTCTAACAGGTGAGGCAGAAGTAGTCGAGACTGGAGGCGGTCTGGGAGGCTAGCCGGTAGAGGGGGTGCCGCAGGCCTAGTGGTGTGGGATGCCACTTGGGAGAGGGGCTTGCCACACCAGGGAGCGACGATCAGGGAGCAGGTAGGACGACCGCCGCACACCTGCTCTCGGAGAAGACCTCAGTGGCACGATAGAGGGAGACGTAGGCTGACCACAAGCTTATACGATATGCTTCTTCGGGAGGATCTTGGGTCCTCGGATTGGAATAGGGAGGTGGGATGGCCTTGGTGCGTCGCTGAGCTGCGGGGAAGACCGGAGGGTCATGGGGCCACTACTTCCAGATTGGTGTGGCGGCTACGAATCGACAGAGGGGAGGGAGATGGCTGACCGACCGATATGCCATGGATTTTTGGGGAAGAACGTGCACAGAAGGTAGGGATATGTGGCCTACCGGGCTTTGGGATCCATTTTGGGAGGTCTTTGGGGTGGCCCGCGGGGTGTGGCACCATCGCCTCATGATAAGAAGAGAAGGCGTCCCTCGGGCCATCGCAGTTGATTGATCCCTAGTAAACCTATTTTTTGTCTTCCAGACCTACAAAAGAAGGTCCGCCCCTTCCCCCTTGTTTTTCTTTTTCTTTTTTTTTAAAAAAATTGGAGTCCTTCTTTGCAGGTCTCCCTCCACTTGATCCCTTTTTTTTAAAACAAAGTCTTTCTTTTCATGTTTTTTCTATCCCCCCTTTTTTTATTTAATATTTTTCCAAACCTAATAAATTGGATTTGGAAAAATTATAATAATATTATAATATCAAAATATTATACAAATATTATTATAATAGAAAAATTATTGTTAGGATAAAATTATTATAATAAAAACTATTATCAAGACTCCCTGAAAAACACTATTACTATGTAAAAAAGGGGTTTAGAGAGTTAAAATGATGTTCATAGATTTAAAGCTCATATATTTATCAGTTCTAAATATGAGCTAAAACTTTGGATGACCGCATAATGGCCGTCTAATGTCAGATTAACACATAGTTTGTGGCATTTGTACTATATCAACAACCTTCATTATATGTTTTTGAAATATAATTTTTTAGGATTAAAATAGAAACATGCTTCTCTACTACCACTTGTTGGAACTGAGGATGTAGTGGAACCACAAAAAAGTTTATTTTTAAGAAATTTCCAACGACGGTTGACGTGAATATGATGGCGGTGGCGAAGAGCATCCCGGTAAGAGTTGAGGACCATGCATGAAGGGTTTTAAGCATAGAAATAAACTGTAAACATACTTGGTTTAATTATGAATCCACGCACAATGACTGCTCATCATTGGTGATCACTGCTTGAACAATCTGACATTGAACTCATCTAAATCATCAACACACGCTTCAAAAAATCCACGAGAGCGCCATTCATCATAATTCTGGTGCTAGACCGGAATTGCGATGATGACTTCGGCATTCCAATGATCACTACATCGCTTCGCAAGCGATTCCTGAGAGAGTTCTTGATCCATGCTCCTTGGATCCAATGCATCATTATTGATCATGGGGTAGAGAAGAAGAGAGAGATATGCCTTTAATAGTATTTAGAATTCTCTTCTTCCCTAATATTTATAGTGGTTAATTAAAATATCTGGTATATCCTCGCCACCCCTGAATACTTAACACACTATCAAAAAAAAATTACGTCTGCTAAACCAAGTCATGAATATTATTATCATTCACTTATATATTTTAAATACATTACATGATAATAATTTAGTTAGAAACTTGACTCGTAATTCCCATAAATATTAATTGAACATTGAATAATTTAATATTCATCAATTAATATTTTCCGTCTATTTACTTAAAAAACGTAATTATATTTCATAAAGATATTCAACAGTCATTATTCTAAACAAAAATAATATGATTTTATTTATTTCAATGGTGATCGTTTGTCCATGGAAAAGTTCCAGACCCCAGTGGAAGGACCAGCATGTCCAAAACTTCTATTCAAATGAATTGCGAAGATTTTTTAATACACTATTGTGTGTGACCCTCTAGGCCCTTATCTCGACAGCAGTGAATAGTATTTAGAGACCAAGAGCAGGATCTAGAAACCCATCATGGCTCCTGAAGAGATAATTATTGTCACAGCAGTAACAAACATCCTATGAAAACACACTGTGTAATATAATCTATTTGAACAAAATATATCATAAAGAAAGACGCACTCTCATGTCATTGTCCTTATCATTATTTATTTTTTGATGATATAACTGGATGGATTTTCCCTTTATTTACCAGGCCATGATCTTATAATGGTACTTCCATCCGTATCATCATGGCCTGAGATATATTACTTCCTTAACCCGGAAGCGACAAATCCATTCTTGACCATTCTACCAATGCCATGAAACCAATAACTCTCCCAACACAAACTACCTCACTGTGACTTCTCTGACCTAGTTTTCATCATGAATAAATGTACACAATAAAATGACATACATTGGTAATTATCTCAAGTCTAGAGACCATTACACGTGATCATAGATAGGAACATCCAATGACACCCAAATCATGTGGTGTTCTTATTGGCAGGTATGTCCTCATGATGTCACTACTAGAGATCACCATTTACAAACTTCATGAGAAGAAGTCTCAATGCGTATGAGACCCTAGCACCTAATAATCATACATCCACTATGTCTAGTAAATATGATAATTCTATACCATAGAACATATATTTATGATTAATTTCATAGTATCTCGAGGCTCTCATTATATCCTGGGAACTGCTACAACATCATGATATGACAATCAACCTTTTGACATTACCATTTCAATAGTGGATGTACAAAAGTATATAATAATGGTAAGACAACATCATGTATACATTACTGTATAAATGATACGGTAATCAAAAACACTGAATAGTTGAGTCTAGGGAACCCACAATTTCAACAATTTATATAATGTACTAATTTACATAATTAAAACTTCACATATTTAATGTTATATAAATCATTTTCAAATAAATCATAAAAATTATCTTTTATGGGGTTTGAATTATATCTAAAATAAGGCATCCAATTTTAATATATACTTTTATATATATTGAACAATTTATAACACAAATATGAACAATTGTTATAATTGTTTCTTATTTCTTTACTTATAAAGTCATTATAAATGACCGTCAAAATTTCTATATAAATAATTTTGTTCCATATTATAATTATTGTCAAATAATTTAAAATTTATTTCAATATATACATATAATATTATATTATATTTATTAATAATTGTTTCATGAATATTTATTTAAAAATAATATAATCTTTATTATAAATTAACTAGTAAAAAAAATTAAATTAATAAATTCTACAGAATACATTGCATTATAATGTTAAAAAATATAAATTATATATCTCAATGCATAATTTTTTTAGGAAAAATATTTTTTTATTTCAAATAATATATAATGATATTGGAGGAATTATGTAATATAATTGGTAATGATATAATTTGAAGACCATTTAAGAGATATCAGTTTTATTTTATGACTGAAAATACTATCACGAAATATTATAAAAATCTAGTGTATTTGACCCTTATGTGTCGTCATTTTCAATACTATGATAATGGAAAGACACTTATATATGGGTAAATCAAATCTTATACATGGTTAAAGACTTAATTAATGGTTAACTTTTACATAAAGGCATATGTAAAGGTAACCCATTAAACATGTTTACATGGGAATGGAATATAAAAGGGCAACAGAATGAACTATTATTCTTTGGAAAAAGAATATTTAAGGATTAAATATCCTAGAAGGACATATGAAAAAGTTCCCAACTATGTGACAGATATGCACTATCACGACCAGTCCCAGTGGGGCCTGAGCCGCAACTCCCCAAGCTCGCCTCCAATATGCCAGGTGCTGGTGACTAGCACCGAGTAGGCCTGCTACTCACATGGGAGGCATTGCCTATGAACCTGTACACATGCACACACATCTCCAAGCCCACAAAGCTGAATAGTGAAACTACTTAAAATGGAAAATAATGCATACACTAAAAATATCAACCAACAGAGTACGAAAGAAAGGTAAAGTACAACAAGTGTAAAACCCTGGGCTAAAATTACAATCCCACCAAAAGAAAGTCCATAACAAAGTCCAACCTGTAAGGAAAGGTACTGGGACTGCAATCGGTAGTCGTAGGAACACACCTTGGCCTGCCTGATCTCACTAAGCACCGTCCAGTCCTGGTCCACCTAGAATCCTGTCAAAGGCTCACTCGTCTGCACAAGACATGACATGTGTGGGAAAATCCCGTGCAGGGGTGAGTATAACAATACCTAGTAGGACACCCTAAAACCAAAAAGGAAATAAAACAAGGGAAAATACCACAAATGAAAGATACAATCAGCTCTACACAGTATATGTCTACCGAACATATAACAAGAATATCCAGATATACTCATGCACGATCGACTATCGTGAATACCACCACTAGGATCCAGGTCGAAGATTCCACTAAGCATGCAACTGGGATAACACACTCCTATGTCTGAAGAGAGAGCTACGAAGTACTCATTCCAAGGGAACACACTCCACAAGTAATTTGTGAACATGATGCTCAGATGAGGATCACAACCAAGTCATGGGGTGATTCTGACAACTCATTCTGAGCTATTCCGCTAAGTAGAGGATTGGCACCTAGGTAAAGTTGGTCATGTAGATACCCAAAAATCTACCTAGGGTTCCAGGACTGAATATAGGATCTGACACTAAGTCTCATAGAGGGGATTCCAACTACTCTATTCAAGAAGTCCTGCTAAAGGGATCATACTCTTGTATAAATAAAATGATACCAGAACCTTCAGGGAAAAGACCAAGGGTACGAACTGTAAGAAAACTAGTCCAATTCACAGAATACAAGTAGATCAAGACATGAATAATTGGTTACATGGAATGTAGTATGGTTACATTCCATGTTCCTTAACTCTGGGTACTGCCCGTGTAAATGGCATGTGTCATCCATCCAAGTTGTGTAAAACTAAACTACCCAGCGTGTAGAAGAATCACACGTCGTGTTCCTGGACTCCTGGTATTGCCCGTATAAACAGACCGTGTCATTTGGCTTGTCGAATAGAAAGAAACTACACAGAGTGTAGAAGAGTCACATGCCATTTCCGAGCACCTGGGGCTCGCTCCGCGTACACTGGCCATGAGCTCGTACATGGCCTGTGTCTATGTCCGTGTCGCATGCCTGTGTACCAGTACACGGGGTATCCTGTGTATCTGGCTGGGTCTGGATGGGTAAGGGTATACACGATGTGTCCTTGGCCGTGTACCCAACCCATGTCTGTGTACTCCCAGAGTACACGCCAGGGGGTCTCCCGACGAACACCAGCCGTGTAGCCTATACTACACGGCATGTAGTTAGGATTTTTCCAGAAGCTTCGTCTTCCTCCTCGCTTCTCTACCAATCTTCCAGATTGCGTTTCTCTAGTCCGTTTGCGATGAAACTCAAGATCAAGGATCGTCTTGACGTCGCGATGCTGAATTCGTGGGTTTCAGGCCATCGATCGGCTCCGAAATTTGATTCTGGTCAACTGTGCGGAAATCGTTCGAAGAACAACATCTTCCAATCTGCTTCGATCCGTTCATCACCACTACAGCCACACCTTCGTAGGGTTGTACCGACTCTAGATCTTCAATTTGGGATCGTTTCTTTGCACAACAGGTGTGCAACGATCCATCGTTCATATCCTCATGAAGAACGCGTAGAACACACCGAAGAATGCGGGAATTTGGGGGAGAATAACACAACAAATAGGGAGGGATGAACCTCGATCGATGTTCATGTCAATCATGGTATGTCACTATTAAGAGGTTGAATGAAACCAAAAATAATTTCAAGAATCAAATCCCCACGATTCCCCTAAAAATCTCATCTCGTAAGAACGATCGATTTGCGGGCTAATCTATTCATGGATTAGTCCGCATTCATCGTGGAAATCAAAAACAGGGAAAGGAAAATCAAAATCAAATATCCTACCTGGATCTGCGGAATTCTTTGGAGAATATTTGGTTGTCGCGTCGTCCTCGCCGCATTGGGAGGTTTTCTCTAGAGCCTCCTGAGCTTCCAAGGGTTTCAGGGTTATGAGGTTTGTAACCCTGGATCCTTGCGCCAGCCTTTAATTAAAAAGGAAAGGGATATCTATTGCATTAGATTTAAAAGATTTCTCTACAGAATAAAATATTTTTATTTAAATATTTTATTACTCTTACGTCCCAAAAACTGGATTTCACCACCAACCTGCGTCGGCCGATGTTAGGCCTCACCTAAAGTAAAATCAATGTTCTGAATGAAACTGTGCCCTCAGATTTCTGATCTGAGCACCCGTTTAGGAGTTATTCCACTTTTTCAGGAAAACCACATGCACACATAATTTAATTATTAAATTAAATTCAAACACTTGTTCCTGGCTCACCGGTCCTCAAAACTGTATGTCGTCTCAGACCCTTGTCTCGAATTAATTCCCATATAATATTAAAATAATACATGGAAAAACATAGGGACATTACATCACACACACCTTACGGATTTTACGTCCCCGAAATTCCAAAACAAAGGCTACTAAAAAATGTGGGTACTGCACGTGAATTTGAGCCTCCCGCTCCCACTTTCTATCCTAGAGATTCCCATGCTACCACTGGACACACACCAAGGGAATATCTTTCCCACGAAGGATATTTTCATGCCGATCCTCGATCTCCACTAGGTACTCTACAAAGGTCGCTCCATCATCGATATCCCTCTCTCCCCAGTTGATAACGTGCGATGGATCATGCACGTACCTCGGTAGCTACGACACATGGAAGACGTTGTGTACCTAGTCCATATGAGGAGGTAGAGACAAGTCATATTCCATCTCGCCAGCTCTTCTCAAAATCTGAAAAGGGCCAACGAACCTTGGGGATAGCTTGCCTCCTCGGCCAAATCTCTGCAATCCCAGTCGAGGTGAGACCCGAATGAACACATGGTCTCCTTCCTCTAACTCCAAGGGCCTCCGCCTCCTATCATCATAAGACTTTTTCTAACATTGTGTAGTCTTTATCTGCTCCTAGATAACTTGAACCTTCTCTGTAGTAGCTCTCACCATCTCTAGGCCCATGAGTGTTGACTCTCCTAGGTAAGTCTAGAAAAGTGGTGACCTGCAATGCTGCCCATACAGAGCCTCGAATGGTGACATACCAATAGTTTAATGTTAACTATTGTTGTATGAAAATTCCACTAGTGTTAGGTGATCCTTCTAGCTATGTCTGAAGTCAAGTATGAAATCTCGAAGCATATCCTCCAGAACCTGGATGGTCCGCTCTATCTGACCATCAGTCTTGGGATGGAACGTTGTGCTCAAGCGTAACTGAGTCCCAATAGCTTCCTTCAATCCCTTCCACAAACAGGATGTGAAATGAGCATCACGATCTGAGAAGATCATGGATGGAACTCCATGAAGTCGAACTATCTCCTGCATATAGAGTCATCCCAAGCTCTCTACTGAACTCTTCTCTTGTATGACTAGGAAGTGGCCCGAGTTGGTGAGTCGATCAATGATCACCTAGATAGAATCGTGTCCCCTGAATGTACGCGGTAAAACCATCAAGAAGTCCATGGATATCCTGTCCCACTTCCACTCTTGCACCTCAAGGGGCTGAGTCAAGCCTGCTGGCACCTGGTGCTCAACCTTTACTTGCTGACAAGTAAGGCACTAAGAAACATACTATGGCACACACTTCTTCTTTCCTGGCCACCAGAACTGACGTCGGAGGTCATGATACATCTTTTCAATGCCTGGATGCACAACCAAAGGGGATGTATGGAACTCCCTTAGAACCTCCTCCCACAAAGTCACTGGTACTACTGTACGCCCTCTGAATAGAACAATGTGCTCCCCACCTTCTGAATATCGATCAGCCGCAACACCTATGGATATCTGAGAATGTAGAGTCTCACATCTAGCATCCTCACGTTGTGATTCCCTAACTCGCTATTAGAGTGGAAGGGTAACAACCATATACTGAAGGTAATCTCCCTCATCTCCATCCACGAAGGATAACTGTAAAGAGGCCAACTGCCTCACCGCCTCATCTAGAAACTGCGAAATGGATTCCCTGCTGAGAACATCTACCACAATGTTCCCCTTCCCAAGTGTGTAAAAAATCTCAAATTCATAATCATGGAGGTACTCAAGCTATCATATTTGTCTCAAAATTTAGATCCTTCTGAGAAAATATATATCTGAGACTCTTGTGATCAGAGTATACAGTAAACCGCTCGCCCATCAGGTAGTGCTGCCACATCTTCAATGCGAAGAATACCGCTGCCAACTCAAGATCATGGGTCTTGTAGTTCTGCTCACATTGCCTCAACTGACATGATACATAGGCAATCACCGCTTGCCTCTGCATCAGGACACAACCAAGCCCGTTTCCTGATGCGTCTCAGAACACTACGTACTCGACACCCTCCTCCGGTAATCTCAAGATAGGGGCGCTTGTCAGACTCTATCTCAACTGCTGGAAAGCCTGCTGGAATCCCTCGGTCCACACGAAAGGCTGCCCCTTTTGGGTAAAAGATGTCATGGGTGCTGTAATCCTGGAGAAATCAAGTATGAAACTTCGATAGTATCCTTCCAACCCAAGGAAACTCAGCACCTCCTTCACGCTCCAGGGTGGTTCCCATGCTAGCACTTCCACCACCTTGGCTAGGTCCACTGCTACACCATCTTTCAATATAACATGTCCCAAAAAGTGGACCTCCTGTAACCATAACGGACACATTGATAGTTTCCCATACAACTGGTGCTCTCGTAGTGTGTCCAGAACTATCTATAGGTGTATTGCATGCTCCTCCACAGACGCAGAGTACACAAGGA
The DNA here is from genome assembly GCA_963277665.1 of Viscum album. NCBI lineage: Eukaryota > Viridiplantae > Streptophyta > Magnoliopsida > Santalales > Viscaceae > Viscum > Viscum album. The sequence goes on along the minus strand of OY728152.1, from coordinate 1,359,329,423 downwards.
TATCATCGATGAAGACCACTACAGACCGGTCTAGATAGGGCTGAATGATCTGGTTCATGAGTCCCATGAAAATTGTCAAGGCATTCGTCATGCCGAAGGGAATCACCATGTACTCATAGTGACCATAGCGAAATCGGAAAGTCGTCTTCGGTATATCCCCATCCCATACTTTCAACTGGTGATAGCCTGATCATAGATCAACCTTTTAGAACCATAGTGCCCCTCTCAACTAGTCGAAGAGGTCATCGATCCTTGGTAGTGGATACCGGTTCTTCACTATCACCAGATTCAAGTGCCGGTCATCCACAAATAGCCTAAAGCTTCTGTGTGTCTTCTTGGAAAACAACACTGGGGCCTCCCAGGGTGAAACACTGGGTCTCACAAAGCCCTTCTTCTGCAAGTCATCCAGGTGCATTCTCAGCTCACGAAGCTCTGAAGGAGCCATATGATATGATGAAGATGATATCAGTGTCGTCCCAGGTTGCAATGAAATGTAGAAATCTATTTCCCGACGGAGAGGTAGCCTGGGGACATCCTCTGGAAAGACATCCTCGTACTCAGCCACTATTGCTAGAAACTGGAAAATCATAACATCTTCTACACCAAGGGCTAGGCTAGCCAACTGATAGGATATCGGTTGTGCCTTCCTATGCACGGGTCCATCCTGCACTGCCTGGGTCTCTCTTTCACTGACAAAAGAGAACCTCATTCCATCACTGCGGACACACCACACCCTTCTCCTAAAACAGTCAATCTAGGTATGAACAGTGGATAGCCAATCCATACCAAGAATGACATCGTAAGGCCTCGATGCTACCACCAAGAGGTTCCAACCGAAACTCTCCCCTCCAAGGGCCAGGTCACGCTGTCTACAAAGGTGTGTGATCTCTAAATCTTCTCTAGTCGCTGTTTCTAAGCGTAAGGGTCAAGTCAACATCTCAACACGAATCTCAAGGTCTCGAACAGGATTAGCAGCCAGAAAGGAATGACTAGAACCTATGTCTATCAATATGGCATCCAAAGTAGAAAATACACAAATAGTACCTCTAATCATTCTGGGAGTACCTGGGTCATAAGCCTCTATCTCCTGCAGTTGTCCCTGCCTCTGTCCACAAGCTCCCTGAGCCTGGGGTGGACCTCCTAGGGGTAGTGGTGTTAAAAGGTCAAAATGCCGACCACCTCCAGCTGCTCTCCCAGCTCCCCTACCACATCCGCCAACCCACGGATCTGTCTGCTCCACACATTTCCTCTGCCTCGGTGGTTCATCCACTTCTCGTGTGTCAGTAGTATGGCGAGTCAGAAAATCTCGAGCGAGATGTCCCCTTCTATCACATGGGTAGCATCGCCTCTCTCGAGGCTGGATGGATGCACCCTGCGAACCCTTTATGTCAGATCCACTATCCTGGTATCTTCTCTAGAAACGTCTCCCACGCCTGGGTCCCTGATGTCGGCTCCCTACTGCCGAGGTCTCTGCACCATCTCGCCCACTACTGACAACTGCCGGCTGTCTCTGCTCTTCCAAGAAGCTCTCGACCACCAATGCCCGCTCGAGCACCCCAGCATAATTAGGAATTCTCATAGGGACGATGCTAGCTCTAATATCTCTATGCAAGCCCCGCTCAAAATTCTTATCTCTAAAGTACTGATCTCTAACCATATCCATCGAGTACCGCGAGAGGTCGGTAAATATCGATGAATAGTCTGCCACCGTCATGGTTCCCTGCTTGAGATGAAGAAGCTCTTGTTTGCATACCGCTCTGAGGGTAACCGATAAAAACTCTTCTCTGAAGAGATGCTCAAACTCCGACCATGCAAGAGTCGCCTCGTCGTGGTTCTGGATAACCAAACTCCACCATCGTCCTATCGAGCCCTGCAGAAGGCTCACTGCCAGGTTCACCATTGGGTCTGCTGGTGTCCAGACCAAACGAAAGACTCTGGTCACTGCCTCAAGCAAGTCCTCTACTACCTGAGAGTTAGGCTCGCCTTGAAACCTGAGGGGTATCAGTCTTTGAAACTCATGGAGTGCACTCAGCCTGCACTCCTCCTCCATTGGTACAGCAGGGACTAAACACTTCTCCACAGGTGGAAGGATAACTCGAACACCACCTAATGGTAAAACTGGGGGATCTAGTCCCTGTATCGAATATTCATCAATTAGGGGGTCATCCTCATGATCGAGCTGCTGGATCCTAGCGGGTGTGCATCGTGGAGGCATCCTATAAAGAAACAATACGTACCTCAGTCAGTGACTATATCTGGAGAGATGAATCCAGAAGGACATGGAAACCAAACCCATTCCTACAAGATGTATGTACCATTATTTTCCCCTAAAACTAGTTTTCTCATTTTCTGAGTCGAACAGAAAGTTATCAGAGTCCTGGTGTATCGATATTTCGGCCGCCCGCACCAACACTTAGGTCCCTAGCCTGAAATCCAAACTCGAAACACTCAACATTGTTTCCCCAAACCAACTCACAGAATATCGGTCCTAAGGTAGAACCAAACACCTATAATTCCACTCTGTCACGACCCGTCCTAGTGGGGCCCGAGCCGCAACTCCCCAAGCCCGCCTCCAATAGGCCAGGGGCTGGTGACTGGCACTGAGTAGGTGTGCTACTAACATGGGAGGCATTTCCTATAAACCTGTACACATGCACATACATCTCCAAGCCCACAAAGCTAAAAAGTAAAAACTACTAAAAATTGAAATGCATGGATACACTAAAAATCTCAACCAACAGAGTACGACAGAAAAGTAAAGTACAACAAGTGTAAAACCCAGGGCCAAAAGTACAATCCCACCAAAAGAAAGTCTGTAACAAAGTCCAACCTGTAAGGAAAGGTACTGGGACTGAAATCTGTAGCCGTAGGAAAACACCTCGGCTCGCCTGATCTCACTGAGCATCTTCCGGTCCTGGTCCACCAAGAATCCTATCAAAGGCTCGCTCGTCTGCACAAGACATGACACGTGTGGGCAAAGCCCGTGCAGGGGTGATTATAACAATACCCAGTAGGACACCCCGAAACCGGAAAGGAAATACAACAAGGGAAGATACCACAAAGGAAAGATAAAATCATCTCTACAAAGTATATGTCTACCGAACATATAACAATAATATCCAGATATACTCATTCACGATCGACTATCGCAAATACCACCACTAGGATCCCGCTCGAAGATTACACTAAGCATGTAAACGGGAGAACACACTCTTAGGTCTGAAGAGAGAGCTATGAATTACTAGTTACAGGAGAACACACTCCATAATGACTTTGTGAACATGATGCTCAGATGAAGATCGCATCCATGTCATGGGGTGATTCCGACAACTCAGTTTGAGCTAAACCGCTAAGCATAGGATCGGCGCCCGAGTAAAGTTGGTCACGTCGATACCAAGAACACTACCTTGGGATCCAGGAATGAATAGAGGATCCGGCTCTATGTCTCGTAGAGGGGATTCCAACAAACTCTATTCAGGAAGTACTACTGAATGGATCATACTCCTGTATAAAATAAATGGTACAAGAACCTTCAGGGAAAAGACCAAGGGTACGAACCCTAATAAAAATAGTCCAAGTCACAGAAGACAAGTGGATCAAGCCATGAAGAATTGGTTACACAGTGTGTAGTATGGTTACACGCTATGTTCCTTGACCCAGGGTTCAACCTCTGTAAACGGCCCGTGTCATCCGTCCATGTTGTGTTAAACTAAACTACACGGCGTGTAGAAGAATCACATGCCGTGTTCCTTGACTCCGGGTTCTGCCCATGTAAACGTCCTATCTTATTTGGCTTGTCGAATTGAAAGAAACTACACTGTGTGTAGAAGTGTCACACGCCATGTCTGTGAACCAGGGGCTCACTCCATGTATGCTGGCCATGTGACCGTACCCAGCCTATGTCCGTGTCCATGTCGTCTGCCTGTTTACCAGTACATGGGGTATCCCCTGTATCAATCTGAGTCTGGTCGAGGAAGAGTATACACGTTGTGTCCTTGGTCGTGTTCCCAACTCGTGTCTGTGTACTCCTGGAGTACACGCCAGTGGGTCTTCCAATGAACACACGCCGTGTAGCCCATACTACATGGCATGTAGTCGGGATTTTTCCAGAAGCGACGTCTTCCTCCTCGCGCCTCGACTGATCTTTCGGATCACGTTTCTCTGGTTAATTTTCCACAAAACTCAAGATCAAGGGTCGCCACGACGTCATGATGCCAAAATCGTGGGTTTCGTGCCTTTGATCGGCTCCGAAATCCGATTGTGGTCACCAGTGCATAAATCATTCAAAGAATGATATCTTCCAATCCTCTTCGATCCATCTGTTTCCACTACAGCTGCAACTACGTAGGGTTGTACTGATGCCAGATCTTCAATTTGGGATCGTTTCATCGCACAATGGGTGCGCAATGATCCGTCATCCATATCCCCGCAAAGAACGCGTAGAACACAATGAAGAACGTGATAATTTGGGGGAGAATAACACACAAAATTGAGAGGGACAAACCTCGATCGATGTTTCTTTCAATCTTGGTCTATCACCGTTAAGAGGTAGAATGAAACCAAAAATAATTTCAATAATCGAATCCCCACGATTACCACAAAATCCCATCCCACAAGAACAATCTATCCACAGGCTAATCTGTTAGTGGATTAGTCTTCGTTCATCATGGAAATCAAAAGCAGGGAAAAGAAAATCAAAATAAAACATCCTACATGGATCTGTGGCGTTCATTGGAGAAGATTCATTCGCCACGTTGTCGCTGCCGCATTGGGAGGTTTTCTCCAATGCCTCTAGTGCCGCCAAGGGTTTCAGGGTTATGAGGTTTGTAACCCTGGACCCTTGCACCAACCATTAATTAAAATGGTAAGGGATATCTATTGCCTCAGATTTAATAGATTTCACTGTAGAATAAAATATTTTTATTAAAATATTTTATTACTCTTACATCCCAAAAACTGGATTTCACCACTGACATGTGTCGGCCGATGTTAGGCCACGCCTAAGGTAAAATAACTGTTCTAAATGAAAAGGTGCCCACAAATTTCAGATCTAAGAACCCGTTTATGAGTTATTCCACTTTTTCAGGAAAATCGCACCCGCGTGTAATTTAATTATTAAATTACATTCAAGCACTTGTTCTGGGCTCACCGGGCCTCAGATCTGCAAGTCTTCTTAGAGCCTAGTCTCGTATTAATTCCCATATAATGTTAAAATAATACATGAAAAAAATATGGGACATTACATGCACGAGATCCTAAGACTTATATATTAATATCATTATTGGGGTACCCTTTATTTTTTTAATGTGATCCATTCTTATGGGAGAATAATAATATGTGAGATCATTAATTGCATAATTATGATTTGATGCTCAATTTCCACATAACCCAAGATTTAATCACAGCTTACACTCTCTCCTATATCATAACATGTGATATATATTAAATCCATGGGATCTTACTATATCTTACGTTATGACACAAACCAGTCAAAAATATTTGAGTAGTCAAAAATACAATAAGAAATTACAACATCCAATATCATAAGTCTTGAACAATCAATTAGATGAAAGAAAATCAACCACATATTTTCATATATCACATTATTACAGTAATTCTATTCATTTTAAAAATAATATTTCAATAATTAAAGGGATGGAAATGTTTTGATACCAATAATGGGATTCAAAAAATATAGAGTCACTCCTTGGAAATTGTAGAAGAAATATAAAATCCCACAAACAAAATTGATCAGTCAAGAAACTGAAATACGTTGTACTCTAAAATGGTGAAACAATGAATATACATTTTAACCATATCACAACAATATTCATCTCCATAATCTATGATTGATGAATAACACATGAGAAGTTATGGAATGACAAAAACTCTCAAAGATTATTCATGATAAGTTCTAAATTTCATGATTCTTGAGTCAGACCACCTCTTTAACCATGATATTATAGTTCCACATGATGCATAAGTGTGAATAATAATAGATCAATATGATTTATGGAGTTTCAACCATGAATGTAAAATAAATCATAACCCACTCACATAGAAATAGAACATTTAATATAGGATTTTGGACTCTCTTAAAAACTCAAAATATTTAATGATTCATTAAAAATTCATGATTAATTAATTTTAAATTCATTCATTTATTAAATTACTGAAACCCTACTATATTTCATCTTATGAAAGTGTTAAGCTAATGATAATAACTCTGAGTTATTCAAATGTTTAATTATTAAAATTTACTCTAAATTTGCATAAATAAATAAACCAATTAAGTTATTAAGATATGAAATATTCAACATTAAATAATATTTTGAATATATTGGTAATGTCAATAATAAATAAATTTATCATGCTGAGTTTTAAGTAGTTTATTTCTAGAAAAAAAAATTATAAATCTTTCTAAACAAATTATATTCTTGAATTATATAGATAGATTTTAAATATATATTTATAAACAATATCTATTAAATACTACTAAAGGAGTTTTAATATTTATTTAATTATACAAAAATTATCATGGAATCATTTTATTTATTATTCTAAAAGAGTTAATTTTTGAGTGTATAGTCAAAAATACCATGTTTCTATACACTCTAACTTATTATTTGATTGAAAATCAATATGGAAATTTTTTTGTTTTCAGTTGGGTTTAATCTCATATAAAACCCCTTTTTTTATTTATAAACTAATAATGGTCATGGGGATCAATTATACACATTATATTTCTGAAAAATATTGTGTATTATTATAAAGGCATTTTTCCAAAAAAAATATTTTCATTAAATTTTGAAAACATATATTAAAATAAATTTTTACCAATTATTAAAATAGAATGTTTTAAAATGGAATCCATAATTAGTATTTAAATTTTATAATTTTTAGATGAGTTTAATTTCATTTTTTGTCCAAATGAATACTAACCATAGAAAATGTTTGTCACTAAAATAAGGGTAAAAATGGTTAATGATTATGGAGATTAAACTATGAGTTAAGGATTAAAATTTATTAAAAAATAATATAATTTTTATTAGTTGTATCTATTTAGAAATTAACATATACCATCGTCCAAGTTGTGTTTCCTTTGATCTAACTTAATTTAGAAATACATTTACTATATTTTATCATTTATAGAACTTTAATGGTTGCATCTCCAATCACTAATAAAATAGAACCCTGCATATTCACTTATACATAAATATTTTTCACTTTAAATAAAAAAATATCTAAAAAAGACCTCTTTAACTCTCCTTTACACAAAATATATTTCTTATTCTTTCCAAAATAGTAGTCTTAGAGGGATTGTGTATTAATCCAATGGAAGATATCATAAGAGGAGGTATAAATCTTTAACTGAATTTCTTAATGTTTACTTCTTATTATAAATACCTGAAAAATGTATTGTAAATATTACCAAATAATTTTAAAAAATAAATATATTATAATAAATTGATATTATGATTATGTAACAACTCTTTTCTACCACTTTTTATCCTATATGAAGTGAACACTTCTCTCGTAGGTACGTGCATAATACCACCTACATGTATTGATGTGTTTTATTTATCATCACTATATCACACATATGGTTATTAATATATAATTAATGGATACATATAACATATTTTTGATATAATTATGAATTTAAAAAAATAATATATTATCTACATTATGACCCTTCATTTCAATAAAATATGATAAAGTTGCACATTCATACATGTTGACTGCCACTTCCATGAAGTAACATGAATCATTTTTCATTACCATATCACATGAATTGTCATAAATATGGATTTAAGGAATAAATATTTTATTTTTAAAATAATTATTAATCCTAAAATTGGAAATTTTATCTATATTATATTTTCCATCCATTAGAAAATTTTATACAATACTTATGTGTACATATTGACTACTACCTTCATTAAATGATGTGTTTCATTTTCCATGACCTCCTTAAGTTGGTGGTTCTAAAATAATATTTATTATATAAAAGTGATAATAATAATATGTTTATTATTTCCTAGATGATAAACTATGACGCATTTTACTATAGTCAATACACTGAAATTATTTTGGTATAAAGGACCTCAAAACATCCTCGTTAAACTTAACTAAATTCATAACAAAAAAACATATTAATAAGTCAAATAAAAATAAATAATTATAAACGTATAACAAAATTTATTATAGGTGTATAAAATTAATATAATTTTATTATCCAATTAATTAGAAGACATAATTGGTGAGTCCAGACACAATTATAGGGATTTTTTTATTAAAACATTGTTTTGATTATTTTATACTCATTATCTTGCATATATATATTCTATTAAATTCATGAATAATGAAAATATTCAACCTTAAAATTTAGTTTTATTAAATTTTAAACTAATAATTATATCCCAAAATTATATTAAAGAAAATATTTTAGAAGTGGACCCTATATGTTATATTTTTTATTTTTTAGAAAAGTATAAAAAAATTATTTCATTCAAAATATTATCACACAACTACATTATGAACTATTATATCCATTATTATTTATCAATATTAATCTAAAAATATATATTTTTTAAATAAAAGTTTTTTTATATTTTTTTAGTGAATTTTATTTTAAAATTATTTTCCAAAAAAGGTTATTTTTTATTATTTTATGAGATAACTGATAGTTAGTTTTTTTATGAGATAAAAGGAAAATTTATATGAGTTTTTTAATGGAAATGAAATATTTTATGTGTCTCATTCTTATTAAGGTTCTTTTAAAACTTTTATTATGATGGTTGGGTTTAATATAATCATCTACTATATAAGGTAATTATATATTCTTCAGAGGAGACATTTTGGAGTTAACTGTGTGGGTCATTCCAATTATTATTTTATTTATAATTTTTCTTGTTAGTGTTGTATGAATATATTATCCCAAGGTACAATTTTTTTCTACACTTGTAAATGTATTTTATAGAAATATTTTTACTTCATATGTTCATAAAATAGGCTTATGATTTAATTGAAATTACATGATCTTAAAAAATAGAAAGGATTGATTCGATTTAAATGTTTTAATATATTTCTAGAAACTATTATTAATATGATTTTTCCCAAACATGTGTTATTCTATGATTTTTTGGAAGTAAATTTATTTCATGTGTATGTAAATGATTTTATATGATAAAATTTTATAACATAAAATTAAAACTTTCATATGGATATTCATTATTTTTAAATGTATTAACATGTTTTTTTATATTTTTAACGTGATAGTATTTTTTCCTCTCAAAAAATTTTTTTAAATCTTTTTCACAAGGATTAAGGTTGCATAGGTATAATAGAAAATTCAATGGTGACACATTATTAATGAATAATCAATGTCGTGAATGTAACATGAGTGTAAACAAATAAACCAATTTTTTAAGGAAAATGTATACTATGCGGTTATATTTACATTTTTATGTAATGGTTTTATTTATTATATAAATATATAAAATGAAATGATCCATGAAAATCAAAAATAGTAAACCCTAGAATTAAATCATTTAATTGTGGGTTTATTATATGATAGGGTGTTATAATTAAAGAAAAAAGACAATTTTTGGATAAATTAATAGGTTATAGTGATATTTAAAGGTAATTTATTTAATTAATATTTATATTATCTTGAGAAATATTTTTATAATTTCAATATTGATTCATCTAAAAAATGTATTTTAAAACCTCTTTTCCACAGAAGAAATAAGTAAAAAAATTAAGAAGGAAACAAGAAAAGAAATCCATTTAATTAAAATCATGGAAATGATGGAATTAGAACAATGTATTTCATGTATATTTTACAAACCTTGGTGATGTTCATCAATTTTGGTTCCTATTCCAGAGAGTGAAAAAAAATTCTTTAGACTAATATTTAAATAATTGATTTTTTCATGAAGCAACACAATTTTGGTTTTTATAGATCTTTATATGAAATGCTATTTGAAGTGAAAATAATTTTTTTACAATTTAGATTTCATGTTTTAGGATTTTTGGAGAATTAGAATGTGACTATTGAAAGTCATCAGTTTGATGGTGAAACTGACTAGTAGTAAACACTTGATAGGAACACCATTGAGATGGATGATATTAACACCATCGAGTGGATGAAATTTTATGAAATCTTACATGATAAATATTTTAATTTATTTTTCAAAATAGAATGGGATATAAATTATTATAATTAACAAAAAATTGGAGGATTAATTTTCTACCTAGGAAGATAATTTTGAAATTTTGGCCAGCTAGGAAACGAATTTTATTCATCACCATCATATTAAAATTTATTAATTTTATCAAGGATTGAAAACATGTTTTCATAGGGATGTTTTCTATTGATTTTAGATGTTATGTGGGTGTTTTTTTGATTTTATAATATAGTGTATATGATGTTTTTTTCATTTTTATATCAATAAGAAGAAGAATAAATCTAGATGAAAATTTATGGGGAATCATTAATAATGGAAATCCAATGGCATATAAATTAATAATCCCAATTTTGATAAATGTGTAAATAATAATTATTTTGAATATATTATGGTATGTGGAAATTGTGATAGATTTGGAAAGCTATGTCATATGAATCATTATAATAAATAAAAGTGAAATTGTAAGGGTCAAACAAATCATTATAAGGTAATTGTGAAATTTTTAATTATAATTAAATGGTTCATTAATATGATGTATGTCTAAAGAAATTATCAAAGTAGGGAAATCATTAATGACATAATTAGAAGGGTTTGAAAAGTCATTTATAACTCTGTTGATGAATACTAAAAACATTAAATAATGCAACCATGGACACAATACTTGGTTATTTATATTAATTAAATGTCTTGTTTGATTTGATTCCTATATATTATTTTTATTCCTTGTAAATTTTGTAGTAAGAAAGAAATATCACTTTAAAAAATATAGACAAAACTATTTGTATAAACCCCTGGGGGTATTATTGGAGCATGTTTTTATAGGAACCTTCAAATACTCATACTGATAAGGGTATTTCACAAATAAATTACTCTATTTTTTTGGAGTTCAATTTTATTATTGGTATAAGATGGATTTTAGTTTATCAGGATATGATAGATTATAATGATAATGAATTCATGTTTAATCCATATATATTATTTAAATTTTTAAATATTAATGATTTTTTACTTATAAAAAAATATTAATAATCTAAAAATTTATTAAATATAAGGGGTAAAAATTATCTTATATGTTCAATTAAAAATAATGGATTTATTTTTCTTTGATTTTTTCACCAAGTAGATTAATTTTCATGGGTATTTTATGTGAATTTTCCTAGTGTTATTTCAGATTGAGAGGTTGAATTATCGATTTACATGTTTTTGAATTCATATATCATTTCAAAACCTTCTTATTGAATGGATCCACTAAAGATAATTAAATTACTAAAAAGTTACAATAATTAATTACTAACTATTTTATCAACCCTATCTATTCAACATAGGGTGATCCTATTTTTTGTTAAAAATTTGGATGACTCTTTATGATTTCACATTGATTATAGAGATTTCAATAATATTACTATAAAGATATAAATTTATTACCACATATCTGTAAAATGATTGAACATATTAAGTGTGCTTAATATTTTTCTATGATTGACCTCAAGTATGGGTATCATCAACTATGAGTGAATGTGAAAAATATTCCAAATAAAACATTTCATACTGTATATTTCTATTTTGAGTTTGTGGTTATGGATTTTGGGTTAATAAATTCACCCTATGTATTTATAGAACTTATAAATAGCGTTTTCTATGGGGTTTTGAATATAATTGTGTTAGTTTTCATTTATGAAATAATGGTATATTCTATAACGAATAAGGATAATGAGGAAAATTTAATGATTGTGTTACAAAAATTTAATGTCAATAAATTTTATTGTAAATTCAGATAATGTGAATTTTGGTCACAACATTTTTCATTCCATGACATATTATTTCTAAATATAACATAATAATTGATCTTGGTCTTAATTAAAGTGGTGTAGGAGTTTCCCATTCCTAAAAATGAGCCTGAGATGTGATGTTTTCTTGGACTAGTGGGGAATTCTAAATAGTTTTTAGAAAAAATTGATCGAATTTCTATCTCACTAAAATATTATCTTGAAAGGGATATTCATTCATTTGGGGAAATTAATTTGATAATTTATTTACACAATTGAATATTATATTGGTAAATCCCATGGGTTTTCATTACTATCTATATATATTGTGTTTTTTATAGTATTTAATCCATATTGGATTTCATTTTTTATGATGTAAAGAGATAAAGTAATTGCATATGTATCATTCCAACTGAAACTAGATGAGTAGAATTATCCAACACATGATCATAGAATATTTTAAGATGCTTTTTAACTGAATATATGGTAGAATATTCTATACGGTGGGAAATATGATATATACATAGAGTAAGAATTTTTTAAGTATACATTCACTAAAAAAATTCATCACAAAACAAAGAAGAAGGGTGAAACAGATAAAGGATTAATATAGAACAATTCACTACCATCTGGGTAAAGAAAACAAGGTATCTGATTCCTTGATTTGAAAAGATAACTCATTATTAATCATTAATTGTTTTGATACACATCGTTAATTAATTATTTATTATATTTTGGAACGAAAACTGTGCATGTAAAAACCCTTTTTATTTAGGAATTGATATCAATTAATTCATTCATTAAAGAATCAATTAAAAAGGATTTGAATGAAATAATGGATTTTAATGAATGGTGGAATTGGTTATTGGAGGTTAATTTTCTAAAACTAATATTGATATAGAAGGTATAATTATACATGGAAATATGTTATGTGTTTTAGTTATTTGAATTTGAAAATGTAATTGTTGAGTTAATAATAAATATCTCTATTTATTGTTCATCTTGGTAGTTTTAAGATGTATAGATACTTTTAGGAATTTAATAAGTGGGAAGGTATGTATAAATAAGTTAATTACATTCCATGAATTTTATACTTTCAAACTAGTAACATGTGATAAAGAAATACTAAAGGGAAATACATCATCTATTGTCTTTACCTAAATGGAAATGAGATAATATATCAATCGATTTAATTGTTGTATTTGAAAAGAAATCTCAATGTTATTATGATATTGTTGTTATTCTTTTTCTGTTGATTTAATCTATATATTTTACCCAATTCTAGATACTGTGTAACAATGTATAATGTAATGACCTGTGATCCACTAAAAGATTTATTAAGGCAGTCAGTCACAAGGCATCATTCACACCACCCGAAATGCTAGAGGCTTCCAATTGTCTACAATGGTCTATAGGGATAGAGTGGGGAGAATATACCGTTATAATCAGTGTGGCATAACAGTTTAATAAATGGATAAATAAAATAAGAATAATACCAACTACTATCTAGAACTGAGAAAATAAATCATCAAGACAACAAAAATATATCAATCCCAACGTGGCACTATATAAATAATTATGAGTATGTCATAGATCTATAAGAAATTAATAGGTAGATATTGTGGCATGCAGATATATATATATATATAGTTATATAAAAAAGAAAAAAATATCGAAAGGCTATCACTAGATAACATCATGAGACATTTTTTGGTCATATTATCCCTCACTCCCATGCATCAATAATTGATAAATAGATGACAATATATTTTCTCCAATACCTTATTACATCCATGATGTTTGTTTAGGTTCCATAGTTGTCCATAAATGGGTGTGAGATAATCTTAGAAGGCTACCACTAAAATTTTCTATAGAAAATATAGAAATTTCATACAAACTATACCATGTGCCAGTATAATATGTAAACTCTAAATAACAGGCTATAAAAAATGCGTATCATAATATTAATATGTGTAAATAGGTGGTAACATCTAACATGGAATATTACACATGGGAATAGGGTAACATACCTATATGGGCTAGGTCTTAAAGGGATAACTATGGCAGCCTATATCCATAGATATGAATGTATATAGAGATCATTTATGCCAATACTATAACCCACACATATGTTCTACATGATAAATATTATTACCTAGGGGTAAAAAATTCCATACCTTTATCCCCTATCAAGTTCTATTTTATAAATAATCATAATTAGTGGTCTCACGTGCCATACATTAATCTCATAATCAGTTCCATACCATAAGTAATCATACATAGGGGTCACATTTGTCATACCTCGATCCCTTGGTAAGTTTTATAACATTATGCAGCAGGCTTCATACATTCAAAGTCAATATTCTACATACATTAATGAAAATAGTGTCATACATTCATAAGAAGTTGGTTCCATATATAGATATACATCATCAATAAAGAATATATATTTTCATGATCTATGTTAGTGTACCCTTCCAATTAAAATTATTAATAGAAAAATGCACAAGACACAATAATATCCATATCATTAAACATTTTCATTTAAACCAAACCATTTAATAACAACAATATTTCATACATGAAAAATTAGGAATTTACATCTCCAACGAACTCCTATAATTGAAGATACACTCCCACTATCCAACGGTGTCCTCCTGAACCCAAAGGGGTGGCCCTAACATGATAATGATAAAATAACACACCTCATAGGAGGCTTGGGTTGCTTATGAAAACCTTGAACCAAGTCTTCATTCTACAAGGGTATCAAAAAACAAGGTATAAAAAATAATTTTAGGCGTATAATTTATTTTAAAAAATGTTTGGAAGTATTTTTATGGAAAAAAATAGAAACATTTTAATTAAAAAACCATTGGGAAAATTTATGGACCACCTACCTTAAGACTATGGTATAACACTCATTAAGTATCATCCCATGGTTTGGCCGAAATAAAACGAAAATTCAATTATAGATGAATGCCCAAAAAATAAATTATTTGACCTCACAAAAAGATAAATCTGTTGATAGGAAGATAAACAACCAAATGATCTAAATTAATAGAGAGATGACTAGAGTCTATTCATCATGATATATGATAGTCAAATTGAATGTCAGATGGAATAAAAACATAAAATCCTATGTTATCCATGAGGAGGATCTATCAATAGGATGAGGAGTGTTATGTTGTTCACTATAAACAAGAGAAGAGAAAATTTGTTTAGCATTTAAAATTATGGAATGAAAATTTTTATTTTTACCAAAATCTTAAAGGCCACATAGTTTTCAACATGGTTGTAAAAAATATGTGGTAACCATGTACGTCCCACTGCCTAGGGATACACCTCTCACGGAGTGTAGAACAGTATTAGGAAAACCATGTGAAACCTATTTTAAAGCCCCATATGAGCATGTATGGTTATATGACCTAGGTGGAATAGTTTTATCCGATCATGAGACCCCGATTTTTTTTTGAATGACCCTTCATGTTTTTTTATAACCATATGGATTGGAAAAAATATTTTATACTAACCATGAATCCCAGTTGTTTTCCCAAAAATTCAGTGCTCTGGGATCTATACAATTGATAAAAACCTTCATTTACTCCATAAACTCGTTATTAATTTCCATTGTAATAAAAATTTTGTGTCAAACTGAAAATAAAAGGTCCAATTCGTAGAAGAAAAATGGATTATTACCCTCTTCCCCCTTAAGGAAACTCATCCCTGAGATTCCCTTCTAATGGTGGAAAACCATCATTAGAGAATAACTCTTGACACTGATCAAATATGTTATATTCTCACTCCTAGGGAACATCATGTTTTTTGTTGTATTTTCATAGCACCCATACTAATGGAACCGACCTAACTCATAGAGACTTCATGCTCTTGTCCACAATATAAATAGTGTGCTCCTTGATGGACATAACTACCACTAAGTTAACCTTAGCTGGAAAAATGATATGTGTATGATATGAATAGTACTAGTAAAGCTATAAAACATGAAAGATTTCATGCATAGCTTAATAGGTATGAGGTATCTACAATCGATATGCTTCTAGACCAACTCTCTCCACCACCTCAAAAAGTCATAAGAATTGAGGTTAAATATTCCCATTCCATATAAATCATTAATTCAATAGTCTATGTGAAAAAAAATGTGGCTCCCCACCTAAAAATTTAGTGTAGACGATGATGATTAGTATAATACATCTACCTAGATGGATCTATATTAATATTCATCCAGATTAACTAAACCCACATTGATGTATCCCATAAAATATGAGGTCAGTGCAGTCCTGACTCACCAACCTCTATCTAGCACTAAGGTGAACATCACAACCTATGATATAAAGACTCAAATGGATACATCTATATTTCCTCCAAAAAAATATTTATTATATGAGAAATATAAAGCAGGTTTATGAATCTCTTATGAACCTCGAAAATCAATAATTCATTCAGAGAACATGTCCTCTACCACTTGTATCTTCTGTTCTGACTGACTTTTGGTTTGAGGCTAAAAGGCCCTTATCAAAATCACTAATATACCCAAATCCTTCTGTAAACCATGCTTGATACTCAACATGAAATGAGATTCTATATTATATATGATTGTATAATATACCATGTTAGAATGATTAATCATAATGATGTACTATTTACCATGGTCATCCACTAATAAGGTCTCTATTAAGACAACACTACACTTCTATTTCACACATAAACATGATTTATTACATAAACTACACTTTATACAACATAGAATATTGAGAGTTATAGTGTATTTGGGGCATAGAATAATTACATAACAACTTAAAACATTAAATACAACATCTTTATTGAAAACTTCATTTATATGACCACAACATTCCCTTGTACTTAGCATTTCATAGGATAACATGAAGAATTGAATGAGAAAAGGGTGAGATATAATGACCATTAAGGGAATATACATGGAATAACATGATTAATACAGTACATGTTAGACAATATCCATATTAATTTATTACATGATAAACATTAACATAAAGGCATGATAAATCATGTTAATCTTAATATGGAAATGTGGCAACAACATTTAACAAGATTTCAGCATGAGCCAAGGATCATTGAACACGGAGAATGAGTAAACCCTAATTTCACTTGAATTGGAATGAGTAAATCCTCATTGAACTTTATGTATCATGATACTAATCATTACCCAATGCATTGGAGTGCTATCAGGGCACACCCTTCTTAAACATTTCATTTGATGCATAAATGTGCCACATGGATCATATAACATGGATTCATTAAACCTCATAATTTATTAAACGGTAAAAGAAATGTGTAATTCATACATGAAACTCTATAATATATAAGTAAATGTGCATAAAGTTTAATACCCTTGATTGGAAAATGGGCATGGTATTCACTATGCAATGACATTGGCTTAGAAAATCGCAGTGCAATTTTGGCAGCGTAACGGCATGACATAAGAATTCATAAAAATGGTTAGTGAGAGAGAAATGGGTGTCTCATAATATGTACATGAAATTTAAAGTAATAGGGTCATATATATACATTTCCTAATATATTTAATGAAATTTACATTCACAATACAAAATAATTGCTTGAATGTAAAAGAAGAGAGAGAGAGATTCTTTATGGAATTTTGGCATGGTAATGGGTGTACATGAGGGGCATTTAATGAGGGATAAAGGGATACTTCATCATTAAAACATAGATATGGAAGTATGGGGAGGTGAAAAATCACGCCCCAACATTTATAAATGAAAAAAATGGCATAATAACATAATGAAATTGAGACAAAAATGATAAAAGAGGAAATCCCTTACTTGGAAGTGTGATCCCAAAGGATTGGGAGAAGCTTGAGAGAGGCTTCTTGGTATATTTGGGCTTTATGGGAGGATTATATAGAGATTAGGTCAGGTGTTGGATGAACTAAAAATGATTCTAGTGAAGGTAAGTGGGATCTTGGGTGGGCTTATATAATAAAGGAGAGGAAATTCTTTATTATTTAGGTTTGGGACACATCACAATGAAATAAAAAAAACCACAAACCAGCCCATGTTTTTTTCTGATAGTTTTTGACAAAGGTGAGTGTAAAAAAATATTTTATAAGGCCTATTACCGAGAGTTTTAAAATAATAGGGTTGCTTATTTGGAGGCGAGTCACTCTCTCAAGGAAACCAATTTATAAAGTCAAAATTTTTTATAAACATTGAAGGGTCCACTAATGCATTGTAAAATAAATCATACAACCCCAAAATCACATTATTTAAATGTTAAAACATATATTTTCCGAATATAATGTTTATATTGTTTTATTACATCACTATTGTGTCATTATGATGTCATAAAACACATTATATATTTAAACGGTATTTAATTTTTAACAAAAAATTCGGCTGTCTAAGAATATTATGAAAAATTCACCATTGGGTAATTTCAATTTCCTGATTCCAAAAATAATGTTCATTTTATCAAAATAATTTTATATATATGTGAATTTTTTACTTTTAAAATAAAAACTGACATTTAATGAAAATTCATGGGTTTTGTCAAAAACAGCTTTCAAACCATAATAAAAATTATAATTTCATTCATAAAATTATATGATAATTTTTATTTAATAAAAAATAATTTAATTATAACAATAATTTATTAAAATATTATTTAATTAAAAAGTCCATTAATTCATCAAAATATATTTCCTAGTTGAATATTAACAAAAAATACTATTTTGGCTTTAAAAACCATTTACAAAGTAACAATAACAAAATGAATTCACATTATTTATACAAAAATAATGTACATAGTCATAGATCTTGAGTCTTGTTACATAAAAACTTATAACACCCACCTAAGAAAGAAGGGTAAGGTGTGCAATAGTGATAGACTCTTTGGGTGGCTCGGATAACATCGCTTGGGTGGTAATCTCTATTAACATCCACGTTCCCAGTTGTCTGTTCCACTCAGGCTTAACATGTTCAAGCTCGGCTTGGGATTGGTCAAGAGCAAAGCCTAATGATGCCACCTCCTTTACGAGCTCCGACAAATGGTCTTCATATGGGGTAAGTCTTCTGGATGAGGCCATCACTTCCTTTGTCTGAGTAAATCAGATTTTTTAATGTCCTATATTTATAATAATCAGGTGATCACTATTCTACAGCTATATTACCAACGGTCACATTTCATAATGGTATTTTAAAAATCCAAAACATAAAACCAAATAAGTTCACAAAACATTTTAAATACTGAGAAATTTTATTAGATCAAGAGGGACTTTCATTAATGAAATTTTGTGTCGTTACAATCTTCCCCCCTTAAGAAATTCTGCCCTCGAAATTTCATTTTCCCACTCTAAAAAATTGGGGTAACTCTGATTCATCATTTCCTCCAATTGACACGTCGTTTCTTCAAACTTTTGGTTTCATCACAATACCTTGATGAGGGGAATTTTCATATTTCATATAACATTTTCTCTATGATCTAAGATCTTCACTGGTTGCCCCTTGTAAAAAAGATCATCCTCTAGCTGTACAACCTCTGAAGAGAGTACATGTGAAGGGTCTGGTATGTACTTCTTTAAGAGGGATACATGAAAGACATCATGTACTTTTTCCATTGTAGGTGGAAGGGATAGTCGAAAGGCCACATCCAAAACACAATCAAGAATCTCGAAGGGGATGATGTACCTAGGACTTAACTTCCCTTTATTTCCAAACCTCATGACCTTCTTCAATAAAGATATGTGCAGAAATTCTATGTCTCCATATTTAAACTCAATGTCTTGCTGATGGTTATCTGTAGAACTCTTCTGTCAACTCTAGGCTTCTTTGATATGCTGCTGAATGATTTTCACCTTCTCCACCATTTCATCGACCATTTCTGGTCTTAGCAGCTTACGTTCAACAACTTCTTCCCAACATGCTGGTGTTCTGCACCTCTTACCATATGTGGCTTCATAAGGCTCCATTCAGATGCTCTAGGGGAAACTATTATTGTATAATAATTCAACCAGTGGAATATGTTGGTCTCACCCTCCTTTCAAGTCCATAGAACATGATCTTAACATATCCTCAAGAGTCTGAATAGTTCACTCAGATTGGCCATTAGTTTGAGGATGATACACTATATTGATGTTCAGTTCAGTATCAAGAGCATGTTGAAGACTCTTCCAAAACATAGTGATGAATCATGGATCTCGATCAGATACAATAAATAGTTATACTCCATGCTGCCTTACCACTTACCTAATATATATCTCTTACAATTGATCCAATGATAAATCCTACAGAATTTCCCTAAAGTGTGCAGAAATTGTAAGTTGATCCATTACAACGAAGATGGAATTGTTGTCTTTGGATGTCGTCAGACGTCCTCTGACAAAGTCCATGGTGATGTTCTCCCATTTCCAAGCTTGTATAGGTAATGGTTTCATCATCCCCTTAGACTTCTGCCTATTTTACTTCACTTGCTGGCACACTAGACACTATTATGTATATTGAACAATCTCCCTTTTCATATTTTTCCACCAAATGTTATCTTGGAGATCTCGATACATCTTTGTTCTCCCCAGGTTAATAGAGATGTATGAGCTATGTGAGTCATCTAGAAGCTCCTTCTTTACCTCTAGATCAGTTGGTAGACATAATTGTGACCCAAATATCACAATTCTATCCTTGTAAACCTTGAACTCTAATGATTTCCGAATTCTGATGGCTTCCACCCTTTTCAGAATTTCCACATCTTTCATTGAGAATCCTCTAACTATTCCAAAAGATATGGTTGATAAATCATTTGTGAAAGGATTGATGATAGTCCATTATCTATTATTCCAATGTCTATCTTCATAAAATCTAAGAATATTAGATCCTTATCAATTCTCATCAATGATAGAATCATTGGATCTTTTCTACATAAAACATCATCTACCTTGTTCACTTTCCTAGGGTGTTAAGTGATTGAGCAGTCATAGTATTTGATCAGCTCTAACCATCTTCATTGGCGCATGTCCAACTACTTCTGTGTGAATATATACTTCAGGATTTTTTAGTTCATATATAATTCACAGTTCTCTGTAAAGAGATAATGCAACCAAATTTTTAAAGTGAAGATCACTGCATCCAACTCCAGAACATGTGTTGGATAATAATGCTCTTGAAATTTTAATTTCCCTGAAGAACAGGCAATTCCTTTGTCTTTTTGCATCTACACACATCCCATACCCTTCTTCAAAGCTTCACTGAATACCACAAAAAGTTCTCTACCTATGGGTAAAGTGAGAATGGGCACAGTGATAAGCCTCTTTTTCAACTCCTTGAAGCTTTTTTCACATTCATCAGTCCAATTAAACGTTACTCCCTTTCGAGTTATCTTGGTAAGAGGGTTGGAAATTCCTGATAAATTTCTCACAAATCATTGATAATATCTTGCTAACCCGAAAAATCTACGAATATATGTTACCGAGTTTGGCCCAGACCATCGTTCTATTGCAACTATCTTGGAGGGATCCATAGATATCCCATTACTTGTAATCATATGGACCAATAATGAGACCACCTTCCACCGGAACTCATAGTTTCTGTAATTTTCATAGATATTATCCTTCCGCAAGGTCTCTAGTACAGTTATTAGATGCTCCTCATGATCCTCCATTTTTTGCAGTATATTAGAATATCATCTATAAAGACTCCCACAAATTTTTCAAGTTAATCTCTAAAGACTCTATTCATATTGTACATGAATATTTCTAGAGAATTAGTGAGTCTGAGAGGAATTACTATGAATTCATTGTGCCCGTATCTTGTATGGAATGCAGTCTTGGGGATATATTCATTCATAACCCTTACTTGATAATATCACAACCAAAAATCCACCTTGTAGAAGTATTGTGTTTCACACAACTGATCTAACATGTCATCAATTCCTGGGAGAGGATACTTGTTCTTTATTGGGGTTTTTTTAACTCACGATAATCGATGAAAAGGTGCATTGATCCATCCTTCTTCATGACGAAGAGGACTGGTGCATCCCATGGTGATGAACTTTGGCGTATAATCATTTTTTGAGAATCTTCAGTAGTTTTTTCTTCAGCTCCTCGTGCGCCAAAATAGCCATTCTATACAGAGTCTGGGATGATGGAAACTCCCCATGTATAAGATCAATTGAGAATTGAAAATCTCTTCTAGGAGGAAGACCGTGCAATTCCTCAGGAAACCCATCTGTGAATTCCCTCACGATAGTCATGTCTTAAAGGATGGTTACTTCCTTAGACACAATCATATGATCCAGATGCGCATGCTCATAGGGCAGTAATATCCATGCTTGAGATGATGGAGATAAAGAAGATTTATCCTCCTCCTTAAACATGTATAGAATCGGAGGTCGATTGTCCATATGGAGGGAGATTTCCCTCTCATGGAAATTTATATTTTCTATATATATAAGGAAATCAAATCCACACCGAGAATTGCATCAAATCCCACTAGAGGGATTATGATGAGGTTCTTCAGGAAGCTCAGTCCAAAAATTATGATAGGAGAGGATTTGTATTCATGGGATACAATGATTTCCCCATTTTCCATAATCACTGACATCTTTACCTCCATGATTTGTGGTGGTGTTGGGATTTTTCTAATAATCTTTCGAGATATAAAAGAATGTGTAGAACCATAATCAAAAATTACGTTCACTATTATTGAATAAATAACTAGCGTACCGGTCACCGCTTCATTGTCGGGGTTCACTTCAGTGGGAACGATGGAAAAAGAACCTCCTTTCTTCCTTGGATATTGTGGGTTGCCTCCGAAAACCCTTGTTTTAGGGAACTGATTTGCAAAGTGCCCCGTTTATTTGGATTTGAAGAAATGAATAATGTATTGAGGGTCGAGCAGAGAATTCCTCTCCTATTTTATAGCTGCATTTTTTTCTTTCCGACATTTAATAGCCCGGTTCCCTTCCCGTTCACAGTTAAATAATTTCCTTATCACCTTCACGAAATTTCCAGGGTTCTACTTTTCACACCATTGGCAAGTGGGGTGCTAGATCTTCTTAGAACCATTGGATTTATCAATCGGACCACCAACATTGAATTCCACCTTATTCTTTTTATCCCCATGATACCCCTGAGATTCTTCAATCTCTATTTCAACCATGAAGGCACATCAGACAATTACCTCACAGCTGTCGAAGTAACGGATCGCCAGTGCTTTCCGTAGGCTAGGTTTCAGCCCACCAAAGAAGTGGTCAAACTTACATTCGGGGGTAATGAAAAAGCCAGAGGCGTATAATGAAATCCTTATGAAGTTTTCCTCATATTCTCTAAAAAATTCATCATATTGTTTCTTGAGGAAAAGTAAGTCCCTTTCCATATTAAGTCGGATGGTGCGTGGAAAATATTTATTGAAAAACAACTTCTGGAAATCCTTCCATTCTAATGACACGTTCTTTGTAACACCCTGAGATTTTATGAAAAATATTATTTTAATTTCATTAATGTCTTATGTTGTATTCTACACCAAGATTACCTTGCGCTATACGCAACACCGTATTAGCTTGCAGTATACGCAACACTATTCTTGGACCGTGTTACACACAATTTTGATAATAGTTATTCTACGCAACATTGAGTATATATATATATATATATATTAAATGTATAAATGAAATATGTTTGGATTCTGTTATATGAAACAATGAATAATTCTTTCACAACACGCAACCCTTACTTGGCTTGCATTACACGCAATCGCGACCTTCCTCGATAGCGTGTGTTGTACGCAATACCAGGTTTTAATAAACAATGTTATATTATTATAATATTGTCATGAACTAGCCGTTATGAATAGTATTAACTAAATTTTGAATTTTATAACATTATTATTCATCTTACACATTTCTAGAACATGGTATAAGAACAAAATAAATTTTTTCGGGTAAAATAAGTATTTTTAAAAAAATGCAGTTTTGCAGCCTTTTGATGGCGCACCAACTTTAAATCTGGTTTTTGGCATGTTTATAAGTTCAATTTGACAAAATAAAATTATTCTTTGGAATCAAGAAATAAAAATTTACTTGGGATAAATTTTTCATATTATTCTGGTAACTTTCACATTTTAATGAATAGTAAAAACACGCTATATTTTAATTAAAAACAACTTTTTTCATCGTAATATATTATGTGGTAAAATTATAATATTGAATGGTTTTAAAGTATAAATAGAATATATTTTTACCATTTAATATAATGTATGTCATTAGCATTGATTTTAACTTGAATTCGTAGGTTAAATCAATTCAATCTTTTGCAATGTTTTAAACAAAAACCCGTTTTTATTCGACAACGGGATTAATTTTAATTTAATTTCTGCAACTTCTGTGTATGGAATTTTAAAAAAATGGATTCCATATTTGGAATCAGTGGGTACAAATTATGTTAATAAGCAACTTTTTATTTTTGGGAATTATGAATAGTAACTACGGTAAATTTTATTTACCATAGTTAAAGGTAAATCGGGTAATTAAGGGTAAATATAATATTTTAAAATTACCCTAACAAATGTAAAAATCCTATTGGATGACTAAAAGTCGACCCATATCACCTAAGGGTCGGATTACAATCATTTAATGGACATTTGTCCATGAAAATAACTTAATTATTATTAAAACCAAAGAAAGTGACAACATGTCACACTCTTAAATCTTATAAGTATAATAATTTTAAATTAGTGATAAACATCAAAATATTTCGAACATGAATAGTCTCCAGAAATCTAACAAAATTATCTACATCATGAGAATTTATTTAGAATTTTTTTGGGATTAATTAATTATCATTAATTGTGACACAATAGTGATGCAGAAATTATTTATCTAGTGAAAAATCAAGAATATAGTTTTTATTAAACTAATAGTGACCATAAAAGGCCCAAAACCCTGACCAAAACTTATTGGTCATGTAAATGGAAAATATAATCATCCAATGGTTGAATATTTTACCTTTTGGAGCCTTATACAAGCTATTATGACACTTATATTATTTTATTTTAAATGATGCCAAAGTTGTCAACTTCATAATTTAATAAATATAACAATTTAAATATTGTGATTTTAAGATGATAAATTCGAGTAAAAGTATTATTGTGAAAGGTAATATATTTATCTTCATAATTGGATTTTATTTTAAATTTTTATACAACAAATAAGTATATTAAATAATTATACAAATATGATGTAGTAATTATTTTATTAAGAGATAAACCAAATAAATGGTTTTGAAAATAATAAAATAAATATTATATGAACTATTTAATGTGATACACTAATTTTATAGATACATATATTAAAGCTTTTAGTTCGAACATATCTTCTGTATATATATTATTTAAATTCAAATAAATGAATAGTGTCAAAATTGACACTATTGTTATTTTACAAAAATAACATATTATAAAATTGTTTAAAAATCACAAAAATATTTAAAAATTATAAATTTATATTTATATGGTCTATAATGTTATAAATTAAACAATTATGGAAAATTCACAACAAATAAGTAATTATTTGTTATAATTTAAAATTTAGAATTTTATTACCACAAATAAACTTAAATAAATTAAATAAGGATAAATCAAAATGATAAGGTTTAAAATAAGATCCAAACATGTCTAAATTTGATTGGTTGATGAGATTACAACCCTATCTCATCTAATATTTGAATATGAGTCATTTTTGGAGGTTTTTAAGTGGGGTTAGATTTATTATAAATTAATATTTTTAAGAATTCCTAAGGTGCCCCTCTCCTCCCTTATAAAAGGACACCTCCTCCCCCTCCTCCTCACACCAAATTGAGCACTCAATCTCGGCCAAACCCTGCCAAAATCCCTTCTTCACTTCCCTAGAATAATCCTAGAGGTTCTGGTCTTCCTCAAAGACCAATTTTAGTGCCCTAAGAGGAGGTCTCAAAGAGGCGCTTCAAAGAAGAGGTAATTACCGTTACCAATTCTTTCATCTTTATTTCTTCTTCCACTTCTTCTTATTAGGTTGTTTCATTATGAAGTAATAACATCAGTATCACTCATATACTGATATGTTATTATAAGTATGAAACAACCCTATTTCACCATCTATCCATCCTACGGAAAAAGGAAATCACCGCGCGTGCGTACGTACGGAATACCGTCTCCACGCCGTGGTGTAATCTATTTTCCGCCACCACATTAATTGGATGGGTATAATGGTTTAATTAGTGATTATTATAAAGTGATATTGATACTGAAATAGTATACAAACACTTCAACACAATTCCACGACCATGGGAACGATATCATCGCTCGTGCGTACGTACGGACTACCATCTCCACGACGCGATGAGATTCATTCTCAATGATTAACCATTCATGAATGATTATAAAGTATTTATAATAAGTAATAATGAAATATATGACATAATAATGATACTGGATTTATTTATATTTATATGTATGTCATCTACTTAATTTCATTCAATTCAATAAGGAAACGAAAACAGCGTTCATGCGTACATACGGACTACCGTCTCCATGAACGGTGTATCTCATTCCATTTATCAATATATTATATATATGTATATTATGAATATATATTATATATAAATCATGTTTTACATTCTGGATATAATTAATCATGATCCAAGTAATCATATTAATAATTACAAGTTAAAAACACGAACGAAAAATGAGACGATTTTACCCAAAACGCTACTTTAACATGAATTTACAAAAGAACGGGTAATATAAAGTCATAAGTGGACCATATATGATATAATAACAATGAATATGATTCTGGAATAAGTCAATAACATGATTTAAATCATTATAAAGGAGGTTCGGACACGTACAAAGCAAGTCGGACCTAAGGTAAGGGAAATATCACAATCTCATTTTTATCCGAGATTGTTTATTCGTAAGTATTTACTGGGGTGTATTTTATCATCCACATCCATGTTCCCTCAATATGTAATATTATTTCCATCCTTCTAAAATATTTTATATCCAATTTTACCCTTCTTTGAGTTTTTAGTAAAAGATATGAAAGGAATCTTTTGTCGTTTTTTCGTATGAGGTACTTTTTGACTTTTCCGACAAAAGTACGAAGAATGTTTTTTTTAACTTATACGGAATGAATGGATTTTTAAAACATTATTTCCAAGAAGCTTCCTTTACAAGTTTTCAAGTTTATTTTTAATCAACTTCTTTTATTTTAAATTGGTATGACATGTTATGAAAGGAAAAATGTTTTTGAAGAAGAAAGGATATTTTCCTCAAGAATGGAGTTCAAGTGTTTTATCAAAATTATTTTCCATCTAAGATAATAAAGGGTTCTGTTTTTATCCCTATTATTACATTGATTTGATCATGTTGTGATGTAATTATTTTTATAAATTCCTTTATCTTATATGAATTTATTTATGATGTCATGATGTTTCAAGAATCCCATTTTTGTTACATGTGTTATGCGATGATGTATGTTTTATGATTATGTGGCACACATAAGAAAGGATTCATTATAAGATGGGTGGGACCTATATCTCCCTCCAATGCATTGGGTAAAGATTTTATATCTCATGAGATAGACATGGCTGGAACGGAAGGTTATTTCGGTTCAGTGATACAGGACTGAAACGAGGAGTGAACTCGGTTCAGAAAGGGACTTTGTCCACTAAGATAGTCTTGGCAATGAGTCATGACTAACAAGAAATGATTTTCCATGATTATGTGTGCATGCCACAAAGTTTCAAGTTTTATGTTATGATTATGGGGATCTCATTTTCACTTATATGATTTATTCCATGTTAAGATATTATGATCTCTTTTGCAGGTTATGATTTTCAAAAAGATATGATATGATTTTTATTTCCTTTATTTGCCCTTGCTGAGAATTTGAGCTCACCCTTTTATGTTTTCTTTTCCCCAGGAAATAAAGAATGGTTTTAGGTAAAAAAAAGGGAAGATCTTTATGGGAGATATTGAAGATCTTTCACCACGATTAGAAGATTATGTTCCGAGTTTCCAAAGACACTAACCTATTACGATCCTTGTGTGTGTGTTTTTGTTATGTACCAAGTATTCCGCAAAAGTAATGTAATGTCCATGTTTGTCAAGATACGGGTCTCTACAGTTGGTATCAGAGGAAAGGTTTAGTCAACCTTTGGAAACTAGGATGCGAAAACGTTAGTGAGATCCCCAGAGATATTTCTAAGGTATGTCTAGGGATGCCCCTAAGGATAAGTATACGTATAGGATATAGTCCTAGAACTACGATAATGATCTTAGAATTTAACCTAATATGTTAGATATTGAAGGTACTTCCCCTTTATTATGTTGTTTTCCCTAGCATGATTTTTGCCTCTCACACTATTCTTTTTGGGTTTTAGAAAATGGCTGGAAACAAGATGATTCACAATAATGGAGGATATGATGGACAATGGAATGATATTCTTCATGAGCAACCAAATAAAATGGTATTTGGATGTCCAAACATCATTATTATGCCGAATCAGCAATCTCATAATATGATCAATAAAGTAAAATTTGGTAAGTTTCCTGACTCGGCTAATAAGACAAAGATGAGTTTCATGATGATCATAGAGGAAAGAAAGTTCAATTTCCCCTATGTAAATCATGTGGGAAGAGGCATCAAGGAGAATGTTTCAAAGGAAAGGGAAGATGCTTTGGGTGTGGAAAAGAAGGACACAAAGCAAGTAAATGCAAAGGAAAAGGTTCAGTTAACAACATGGATGAAGATAATGGTATTGCTACGACATCAAAAATGGTTAAATGTTTTAAATGTGGAATGTACGGGCATTATGCAAACCAATGCCCTAAGAGAAAGTCTCATGAAGATAATCAGTATGGTCGTATGGGAAGTATTTATGTGGATGATGATGAAGA
This sequence comes from Viscum album, assembly GCA_963277665.1. NCBI lineage: Eukaryota > Viridiplantae > Streptophyta > Magnoliopsida > Santalales > Viscaceae > Viscum > Viscum album. Next base: position 1,359,300,527 of record OY728152.1, on the reverse strand, counting down.
TTCTACAAATGATATGTGAGATGAAAGAATTGTTGAAGCTCGGTCAATGGTTTAAGAATGTAGTGGAATGATTACATGTTTATCATGTGTAATGTTGGAATAACGAGACATCTAAGGATTGTTACACTATTGTCTTTCCTTGAGTTTTGAAAGTGTATGATTAATGTTACCAGTATCCATGGAAGGTTATTCAAATATTTTTGGAATGTAGATGATATGTGCATAATGAAGGGATAAGGAGAAAATAAAATGTTTGATAGTATTCATGAGATCATGACTGATATAAGGAGAAGGTTATATCATGGTTTGAGTATATAGAATTTTTGGATTTTGGTATGTGGAAAGAGTTAACTTTTGACAGCATTCATGTTTTCACTAAGGTTTAATGGGTATTCATATTTTTCAAGAGAATACATCATTAAAGTATTCACATGATTGGAATGTGACCAACAAGATATATGGGGGATAAATGATGGTATTCACATGCTTGGTTGGCGACATTTCAAGTAATAATTTTCTTTATACTATGAGCTTGGACCAAAGTATTTTAGACAAGCCTAAAGATTGTAATGGATTATGTTAACCATAAGTTAGTATTGTTTAAGTATAGAACTTTTTTTTGATATTATTTATGTGATGTTATAGTAATGTAGTTTTAGAAAAAGGACAACCTGCAGGATGGGCGACAACCCATCGCTTCGGACAAGGCTGTGGGAATCGAACCCACAACTGAAGTGCGACTGGCCTTTATCGCCTACCACTGACCTACAGGAAGTCCCTGTTTAGTAGAAAACTAGTTTTATTATATTAAGTAGTATGATATGTGAAGTATAAGTTCATTTTAGGAACCATATATGATTAATCTCACTATAGATCGACTTATGTATATAATTTTTGCTAACCTTTTGTTTGAGACAGATGGAATGACCCGTCATTCTATCACTTGATCTGCTAACACTACACGAATAACAAATTCAACTTCATTTATTTATGAGATGAAGTGGAAATTGTTCAAGGCACGAACAATAGTGAGATTGTACCAAAATAAAGTAAGTATTTATTCTAATTCAAATTTTCAACTTTAGGGAAATGATCTTGAGAACCAAAAATGTTGTCCTAGTGCCCTTATATCCGATGAATCAGATGGTACCCTAGATCATCACAAATTTATGGCTTTGTGATTGCTAGCTTTTCCATAGCCATGTTCTCTACCACTCTCCATCAGAACATGATGGTTAGATTTCTCTTCCATATCCATATTTTAACCTATGTGGAAACCCAGTGATTTGTTTATTTGGGTAACCGTTACGTTTCATACTTTTGTTTTTAAAGATAAGTTTTGGTATTCCTTTTTACGATGTGGGTTTCTATCAAAGAAACTTTCAAATAGTAAACCATTTATAACCCCGACGAATTTCGAGGGCGAAATTCATTTTAAGGGGGGTAGAATGTAACACCCTGAGATTTTATGAAAAATATTATTTTAATTTCATTAATGTCTTATGTTGTATTCTACACCAAGATTACCTTGCGCTATACGCAACACCGTATTAGCTTGCAGTATACGCAACACTATTCTTAGACCGTGTTACACACAATTTTGATAATAGTTATTCTACGCAACATTGAGTATATATATATATATATATTAAATGTATAAATGAAATATGTTTGGATTCTGTTATACGAAACAACGAATAATTCTTTCACAACACGCAACCCTTACTTGGCTTGCATTACACGCAATCACGACCTTCCTCGATAGCGTGTGTTGTACGCAATACCAGGTTTTAATAAACAATGTTATATTATTATAATATTGTCATGAACTAGCCGTTATGAATAGTATTAACTAAATTTTTAATTTTATAACATTATTATTCATCTTACACATTTCTAGAACATGGTATAAGAACAAAATAAATTTTTTCGGGTAAAATAAGTATTTTTCAAAAAATGCAGTTTTGCCGCCTTTTGATGGCGCACCAACTTTAAATCTGGTTTTTGACATGTTTATAAGTTCAATTTGACAAAATAAAATTATTCTTTGGAATCAAGAAATAAAAATTTACTTTGGATAAATTTTTCATATTATTCTGGTAACTTTCACATTTTAATGAATAGTAAAAACACGCTATATTTTAATTAAAAAAAACTTTTTTCATCGTAATATATTATGTGGTAAAATAATAATATTGAATGGTTTTAAAGTATAAATAGAATATATTTTTACCATTTAATATAATGTATGTCATTAGCATTGATTTTACCTTGAATTCGTAGGTTAAATCAATTCAATCTTTTGCAATGTTTTAAACAAAAACCCGTTTTTATTCGACAACGGGATTAATTTTAATTTAATTTCTGCAAATTCTGTGTATGGAATTTTAAAAAATGGATTCCATATTTGGAATCAGTGGGTCCAAATTATGTTAATAAGATACTTTTTATTTTTTGGAATTATGAATAGTAACTACGGTAAATTTTATTTACCATAGTTAAAGGTAAATCGGGTAATTAAGGGTAAATATAATATTTTAAAATTACCCTAACAAATGTAAAAATCCTATTGGATGACTAAAAGTCGACCCATATCACCTAAGGGTCGGATTAGAATCATTTAATGGACATTTGTCCATGAAAATAACATAATTATTATTAAAACCAAAGAAAGTGACAACATGTCACTCTCTTAAATCTTATAAGTATAATAATTTTAAATTAGTGATAAACATAAAAAAATTTCGAACATGAATAATCTCCAGAAAGCTAACAAAATTATGTACATCATGAGAATTTATTTAGATTTTTTTTGGGATTAAATAATTATCATTAATTGTGACACAATAGTGATGCAGAAATTATTTATCTAGTGAAAAATCAAGAATATAGTTTTTATTAAACTAATAGTGACCATAAAAGGCACAAAACCCTGACCAAAACTTATTGGTCATGTAAATGGAGACTATAATCATCCAATGGTCGAATATTTGACCTTTTGGAGCCTTATACAAGCTATTATGACACTTATATTATTTTATTTTAAATGATGCCAAAGTTGTCAACTTCATAATTTAATAAATATAACAATTTAAATATTGTGATTTTAAGATGATAAATTAGAGTAAAAGTATTATTGTGAAAGGTAATATATTTATCTTCATAATTGGATTTTATTTTAAATTTTTATACAACAAATAAGTATATTAAATAATTATACAAAAATGATGTAGTAATTATTTTATTAAGAGATAAACCAAATAAATGGTTTTGAAAATAATAAAATAAATATTATATGAACTATTTAATGTGATACACTAATTTTATAGATACATATATTAAAGCTTTTAGTTCGAACATATCTTCTGTATATATATTATTTAAATTCAAATAAATGAATAGTGTCAAAATTGACACTATTGTTATTTTACAAAAATAACATATTATAAAATTGTTTAAAAATCACAAAAATATTTAAAAATTATAAATTTATATTTATATGGTCTATAATATTATAAATTAAACAATTATGGAAAATTCACAACAAATAAGTAATTATTTGTTATAATTTAAAATTTAGAATTTTATTACCACAAATAAACTTAAATAGATTAAATAAGGATAAATCAAAATGATAAGGTTTAAAATAAGATCCAAACATGTCTAGATTTGATTGGTTGATGAGATTACAACCCTATCTCATCTAATCTTTGAATATGAGTCATTTTTGGAGGTTTTTAAGTGGGGTTAGATTTATTATAAATTAATATTTTTAAGAATTCCTAAGGTGCCCCTCTCCTCCCTTATAAAAGGACACCTCCTCCCCCTCCTCCTCACACCAAATTGAGCACTCAAGCTCGGCCAACCCCTGCCAAAATCCCTTCTTCACTTCCCTAGAATAATCCTAGAGGTTCTGGTCTTCCTCAAAGACCAATTTTAGTGCCCTAAGAGGAGGTCTCAAAGAGGCGCTTCAAAGAAGAGGTAATTACCGTTACCAATTCTTTCATCTTTATTTCTTCTTCCACTTCTTCTTATTAGGTTGTTTCATTATGAAGTAATAACATCAGTATCACTCATATACTGATATGTTATTATAAGTATGAAACAACCCTATTTCACCATCTATCCATCCTACGGAAAAAGGAAATCACCGCGCGTGCGTACGTACGGAATACCGTCTCCACGCCGTGGTGTAATCTATTTTCCGCCACCACATTAATTGGATGGGTATAATGGTTTAATTAGTGATTATTATAAAGTGATATTGATACTGAAATAGTATACAAACACTTCAACACAATTCCACGACCATGGGAACGATATCATCGCTCGTGCGTACGTACGGACTACCATCTCCACGACGCGATGAGATTCATTCTCAATGATTAACCATTCATGAATGATTATAAAGTATATATAATAAGTAATAATGAAATATATGACATAATAATGATACTGGATTTATTTATATTTATATGTATGTCATCTACTTAATTTCATTCAATTCAATAAGTAAACGAAAACAGCGTTCATGCGTACGTACGGACTACCGTCTCCATGAACGGTGTATCTCATTCCATTTATCAATATATTATATATATGTATATTATGAATATATATTATATATAAATCATGTTTTACATTCTGTATATAATTAATCATGATCCAAGTAATCATATTAATAATTACAAGTTAAAAACACGAACGAAAAATGAGACGATTTTACCCAAAACGCTACTTTAACATGAATTTACAAAAGAACGGGTAATATAAAGTCATAAGTGGACCATATATGATATAATAACAATGAATATGATTCTGGAATAAGTCAATAACATGATTTAAATCATTATACAGGAGGGTTGGACACGTACAAAGCAAGTCGGACCTAAGGTAAGGGAAATATCACAATCTCATTTTTATCCGAGATTGTTTATTCGTAAGTATTTACTGGGGTGTATTTTATCATCCACATCCATGTTCCCTCAATATGTAATATTATTTCCATCCTTCTAAAATATTTTATATCCAATTTTACCCTTCTTTGAGTTTTTAGTAAAAGATATGAAAGGAATCTTTTGTCGTTTTTTCGTACGAGGTACTTTTTGACTTTTCCGACAAAAGTACGAAGAATGTTTTTTTAACTTATACGGAATGAATGGATTTTTAAAACATTATTTCCAAGAAGATTCCTTTACAAGTTTTCAAGTTTATTTTTAATCAACTTCTTTTATTTTAAATTGGTATGACATGTTATGAAAGGAAAAATGTTTTTGAAGAAGAAAGGATATTTTCCTCAAGAATGGAGTTCAAGTGTTTTATCAAAATTATTTTCCATCTAAGATAATAAAAGGGTTCTGTTTTTATCCCTATTATTACATTGATTTGATCATGTTGTGATGTAATTATTTTTATAAATTCCTTTATCTTATATGAATTGATTTATGATGTCATGATGTTTCAAGAATCCCATTTTTGTTACATGTGTTATGCGATGATGTATGTTTTATGATTATGTGGCACAAATAAGAAAGGATTAATTATAAGATGGGTGGGACCTATATCTCCCTCCAATGCATTGGGTAAAGATTTTATATCTCATGAGATAGACATGGCTGGAACGGAAGGTTATTTCGGTTCAGTGATACAGGACTGAAACGAGGAGTGAACTCGGTTCAGAAAGGGACTTTTTCCACTAAGATAGTCTTGGCAATGAGTCATGACTAACAAGAAATGATTTTCCATGATTATGTGTGCATGCCACAAAGTTTCAAGTTTTATGTTATGATTATGGGGATCTCATTTTCACTTCTATGATTTATTCCATGTTAAGATATTATGATCTCTTTTGCAGGTTATGATTTTCAAAAAGATATGATATGATTTTTATTTCCTTTATTTGCCCTTGCTGAGCATTTGAGCTCACCATTTTATGTTTTCTTTTCCCCAGGAAATAAAGAATGGTTTTAGGTAAAAAAAGGGAAGATCTTTATGGGAGATATTGAAGATCTTTCACCACGATTAGAAGATTATGTTCCGAGTTTCCAAAGACACTAAACTATTACGATCCTTGTGTGTGTGTTTTTGTTATGTACCAAGTATTCCGCAAAAGTAATGTAATGTCCATGTATGTCAAGATACGGGTCTCTACATTCTTCTCCTCAGGAATCATATTTTTTTATCAATGTCCCCCATTGATCTGATTCACCCTATATACGATAAGCATCTAGGAGAACCATCTCTTGTCCAGAACATTGAAGTATGGAGAATATCTTTTCAATTGATTTGATCCATTGTTCGGCAATTGAGGGATCCATTGATCTATTAAAAGTAGGATGCCTTTGTCTCATGAAGCTCTCAATAGTTATGTGTTCTTTCTTAAGGGGGGTTGAATGTTTCTCTTGACCAATGTTACAATTCAAAACATGATTTAGTTGAGATATAAGCATGACAAAGGTCGTGACTCCCACTCCCATCCGATTGGGCATCTCATTAGTACAATCATCACATTGATCCTCACATCGGTTGTTAAATCCATTTCTCTTATTACCGTCAGTTGGATAGAATAAAAATAAAGTCTGGGGTAACACATAAAGGGTAATACAAGGAAAAAAATAGATGACTTATAAATTACTTTTATTCCTTAAATTATGAATCTATATGCTTCAATATAAGTTATCTGTGATCTACTTTCTAATATCTATTATTAGAGGGATTTTTTAATTCCTTTAATATGGGTTCATACTATGCTTGTGAATTTAGAAAAGCATATCCCTCGGAGTTTCATAACCAAGAGTGCATCAAAGCCCGTTGTCATGCACCAGTTCCCATTCGAGTCTATCTCAAAACAGGGTTTTCGGGTTTTACCCCTAGGATACATCTGTGCCATAACCACCTATACCTACTCGTATCTAGATAGGGATGTATTTTCATGATAAACCACTTAATAAATACTCTCCAACAGTTATTTATGTTTTTATTATAATTATTCTTGTCTCTAAGTCTTAATTAGGGTTTTCTAATCCTAATCCCAAAAATAATTAAACCTATTATCTGATAACAACTATGAAAACCATGCTCTTTTATTTCACACATAAACATGATTTATAACAAAAAAACCACTTGATAAAACATATAAGATCAAAAGGTCTAGAATCTTTTGGTTTTAGGATAATTACATAACAACTTAAAACAGAAATACAATATCTTTATTGAAAGTTTTTTTTACATGACCACTACATTCCCCCGTACATAGCATTCCATAGGATAACGTGAGGACATGCATGAGAAAAGGGGGAGATATTATGGCATCCTGCCTTTTTATAACATAAACTTTCATTACATTACACAAAACTGAGGATCTTTAAGGTTTAGTGTCTTGGAAACTAGGGACATAATACATGAAAACAACATAAAACATTCTTCTTAAACACTTGAAAGGCTTCTCCTTATGTTCATCCTAGGTTCATTACTGCATCTCATAACCTGGGGACATACATAAAAAGAAAGGGTGAGCAAAAGGCCCAGTAAGGGAAACAAGATGAACATTTTACATGTGAACTTGAGATACTTCAATAAGGACATGAAAAGAACTTTAAGGCATGAGAAAGAAATCATGAGGCATTTCATAATAAAAATAACATTTTTCATAACTTGAATATGTGGCTGCAACATTTAATATTGAAAATCATTTTTTTTCACCAAGGTTCATGCCCAAGGAGTCATTAAAAATTACCAAGGTTATTCACCAAGGCGTCGTTAAAAATGGTCATCTCTAGAGATTAAGTCTTTACCCAATGCATTGGAGCGCTATCAGGGCACACCCTTAAATTTTCCTTTATTATCATGTGAGCCACATATATCATCATCAAACATTTCATAAATAACCCATATAGCATAAAATAAATGGGTTTCATTTCATAATCACAACGTTTTAAAAACTGCTTTAATGACATGATCTTTAGGTCACTTTAAAACCCACAAAAAGGAAGGTGGGTCTCATGTATGTAAATACCATAATTTAAAATAGAACATTTTGGTATATATGTGAATACCCCTTTAGAATAAAGATCTTTGAGTATTCCCTTAATAATATAAAAGAACTTTAGAAAAAGAGAGATACATTTTGAGATGGAAATTCTACAGCATAATGGCTATGTTACGAGGTTTTAGAAGACATTAAAAAGAGAGGGAAAATGGGTCAAACATTCATAAATGACCCATAAAACAGTATATGGACAGAATAAGAAGGATACATGATCATGGTAATGAAATTTCAAGGACATACCATTTGAAATGAAAAACATGGAAGAAAGACAAAAATTAGATTTCTCTTATGAAAGTTCGGCAGCCTAACGACGTTACTTAAACTTCAAACACAATGATTTGAAAAAATCAAATAGGGTATCTCATCATGTGAACATAAGAGTTCAGTATGATAGATATAGAGATAATTCCCCAACATAATTAAAAAGGAACTTGAAAGACTTGACATGAAAGTAGAACTTTGAAAAGAATGAGAAGGGTGAAAGAATCCCCTAAATATTCGGCAGCCTAACGGCGCCACTTAAAACATCAAAATACTGAATTGAAGAGATCAAATGAGGTCTCTCATCATATGAACATAAGATTACAGTATGATAAATATAGATATCATACCCCAACATAACCAAAAAGAACTTGAAAGAATTGACATGAAAGTAGAACTTCAAAACTAGAAGGGTGAAGAACCACTTAAAAATTCGGCAGCCTAACGGTGCCACTTAAAACTTCAAAATACTGAATTGAAGAGATAAAATGGGGTCTCTCATCATATGATCATTAAAGATCATTATGATAAATTTAGATATCATACCCCAACATAATAAAAAGTAACATGAAATACTTTGCATGAAAATAGATCTTGAAAAATGAGAAGGGAGAAAGAGTCTGTTACAAAAATTTCGGCAGCCTAACGGCGCCACTTAAAACATCAAAATACTGAATTGAAGAGATAAAATGGGGTCTCTCATCATATGATCATAAAATATCAGTATGATAAATTTAGATATCATACCCCAACATAATAAAAAGGAACTTTAAATACTTTACATGAAAATAGATCTTGATAAATGAGAAGGGAGAAAGAGTCCGTTACAAAATTTTCGGCAGCCTAACGGCGCCACTTAAAACTTCATAAAACGAAATAATGAGAGTAAGAGGGGATATATCATTATATGAACATAAAAAGGGCAGTAAGAGGAGTATAAAAGAACATCCTCAAACATAATAACATGTAGAATAAATGGAATGGCATAAAAGAGATTACTTGAAATGAAAGAGAGTGGTCGGATCCCTTACCTTAAAATGTGACTCTTGAAACTAAATGTTTTGGACCTTGAGGGCTTGGGGGAACCTTGGGAGGACTCCTTGGGAGGTAAGGAGACCAGAACTTCGTTGGGGGAGAGTTGGGAGTGAAAACCAAAGGAGGAATGGGTGGGTATTTATAGGGAAAGTGAGGGGACAAGGCATAATGGCCAAGGGACAACTCATTAGTGGTTTTGGAAAAACCATGGGCTTGACCATGGTATTTGCCCATGGTATTGGCCACTTGGGGCACCTAATACCTTATCATACTATTGATAATTCGACCATATTGAATATATACTTAATACATCATTTAATGATGTCATTAGACACCCGTAACTTAAAAACTGTACTTTCACTATTCATCGAAAATTCATCTTTCTCAGAATAATCCCAAAATTTCACCTTAAGAAAATATCAACGCTTTGATTACAAATATGAACTCCATTTTATAAATATAATTTTCTAAATATTTTTAATTTAATTTTTAAATAAAAACACTATTCACCAAAAATTCATTTTTTCAGAAAAAACCCCCAAAAATTACCATAGCATAATATCGGTGCTCTGAGTTCAAAAATGAAATCCGTTTTATAAAAATAATTTTCTAAATATTTTTAATTAAATTTTTAATAAAAAAACACTATTCACCCAAAAAAACTAATACTTGAATAATAATTTATGAAACCGTTATTTAACCATTTTATTGAATCACATTACTTAATCAAGGTGCCTAGATTATATTAATACTTTCTTTAAGTGAGATTACTAATACATTTGGTCACATTACTAATCCTAAGCGTAAAATCATTATTCATAATTTACTATTCATCAAAAATCACGTTGATCTTATTAGACTCGAAATTTCGTAGTGAACATAATTTCTAGAAGACCATTTTTTGAAAATCATTACACATTTTTATTTATTTAAGGTTTAAATAAACATTTTTAAAATATACTTTCTCTAAAATTTATCAAAAATATGCATACTATATTTATCTGGACATTTGAAAATTCATAAACATCATCATAAGAAGAAATCCAAATTTTTATTTAAAACAAAGGATTACACAAGGCAATTACGGTCTCCTTACATATCCCCTTATCACACTAGCATAGGACCTAAGTGTAAGGTGTGCTAAGGTGAGAGAATCCAAGGGAGGCTCGGCCAACATCGCACGAGTCGTAATTTCTATTAGTTTGAACTTCTCGTGAAGGCGATCCCGTTCTAGCTTCACATGATGAAGTTCAGCTTGGGTTTGGTCCAGAGCAAAGCCCAGTGGTGCTACCTTCTTCCCAAGTTCTGTTAGATGGGATTCGATCGGTCCAAGACTACTGGGTGAGGCCATCGAATCTTCTTTCTATATTAATTAACCAAGATTGCTTGTATTTAGAGATAGTAATCAAAACATTTAGTTTCCAGTGGTCATATTGACCAATGGTCAAATAATAGTCAAAACCCAACAGTCTCATTTTAATTATACTCATGTTACCAAATGAAACATTTTTTTTGAGTATAAAAATAAAATAAAATAACACATAAAATTAGGAAATAATATTTATTCAAAATTTCGGGTCATTACAATCTTCCCCCCTTAAGAAATTGCGTCCTCGCAATTTTTAAAATTGGGTTTTGAAATATCATTGAAAGTCCCACATCAGAAAAGGAGTCAGTAAAACTATTACTTTAAAAGAAAGAAAGGGAAGTACAAAGGTCACCCGAGTTAACCCATACTAGGATTCCATGGAGGAAAACATGGACATGGAAGAAGAACAAAGGGTCAATTTCTGGGGGAGAGTGATAGAGAACATGATTAGGAGAACGTTAACCATAAGAAAATCCCAAACTTATGATGTGTGTAAACGGTCTTTGATTACCAAAGTAGGAAACGTAAACCAACAACGTTTTTGTTTCACGTTCCTTTTCATAATTTTTACGAATTCATTTACAACATAAAACAAAAACATAAGAAAATATACCTATCTTTATGTAGAGTTTCATCCTTTAATAAGTTTCTACCCAAAACTAATCTTTTCTCCAAATTATGAGCATTCAAAACTACTTGGTCTCATCAAAACACAAGAATCATCTTCATAATCCACAAAAGATTAACTATCTATTTCTTCTATCTTTAAACATTATCCCAAAAAAAGAAAGGGTAAGGTAAAACAACTCTTCAAAAAGAAATAATCCCATAGGAGTGGAAACTACTTTTAAATCTTCAAAGTTCCATGGTACTACCCAAAGTTCATCATAGTCCATTCCATAAATAACTGTCCTTAAAAATCCTCAAAATAAACCAAACTAAGATTGAAACCCAAATACAAGAAGGATTTGATAACATAGTCTTCCAAGGTAAACTTTATCATTCATCTCCAAACAACATCAACCACTCCTAACATCTTATAAAAAAAGTAACTAACCTAAACATATTTACCCCAAGATAGGTTAATAATTTCCATAAGTAACCTAAATTACTATAATTCCACATTAAATTCATCGATTCTTCAAAATATGAGTCAACCCTACTCTTCAATGAAAATACCGTAGTAATCTATTTACCTCGATCATATAGGGTCCCCAAAATAGTGAACATCTTCCAAAATAATAATCATATTTTAATCCCCTAATCATCCCTGTCATATTAATACGACAATCGTCGCATTTCCTATCACATTGGTTTTTTGGACATGTTCTTCCATTTCCCACCATTAACTATGAAGAGAAAGCATAATTAGGGGCTTATGTACATAGCCAATAATCATGAAAGGGAACTGAAAGCATATAAGGATAACTTGTAGAAGAAAAGTATACCCTAACTTGTGATCCCCTAGGTTCCCATCTAGGTTATCCATGATCATATATTCTTATGTGAATCTTTATTTTATTTTATCTTTGTTCCTTTAACAATGGTTCATACTAACCTTATGAATTTACTAAAGAATATCCCCTGGGAGTGTCGTAACCAAGAGTGCAGCAAGTCCCATTGTCGTGTACCAGTTCCCGTTCGAGTCTAGCTCAAAGCGGTGTTTTCAGGTTTTACCCCTATGTACATCTGTGCCAGAGCCACCTCTACCTGCTCGTATCCAGACAAGGATGTATTTTCTTGGCAACCCCTTACTCAATACTCACCAAAATACCAGGAATATTTCCTATTTTTTAACTTTTCTATAGGGTTCTTCCTAGAGTTTTCATATCCTAATTTCCACAAATAACTAAACCATCCTTTGATACCAACTATGGAATCCCGCCTTTTTATAACATAAACTTTCATTACATTACACAAAACTGAGGATCTTTATGGTTTAGTTTCTTGGAAACTAGGGACATAATACATGAAAACAACATTAAACATTCTTCTTAAACACTTGAAAGGATTATCCTTATGTTCATCCTAGGTTCTTTACTGCATCTCATAACCTGGGGACATACATAAAAAGAAAGGGTGAGCAAAAGGCCCAGTAAGGGAAACAAGATGAACATTTTACATGTGAACTTGAGATACTTCAATAAGGACATGAAAAGAACTTTAAGGCATGATAAAGAAATCATGAGGCATTTCATAATAAAAATAACATTTTTCATAACTTGAAGATGTGGCTGAAACATTTAATATTGACAATCATTTCGTTTCACCAAGGTCCATCCCCAATGTGTCATTAAAAATTACCATGATTATTCACCAAGGCGTCGTTAAAAATGGTCATCTCTAGAGATTAAGTCTTTTCCCAATGCATTGGAGCGCTATCAGGGCGCACCCTTAAATTTGCCTTTATTATCATGTGAGCCACATATATCATCATCAAACATTTCATAAATAACCCATATAGCATAAAATAAATGGGTTTCATTTCATAATCACAACGTTTTAAAAACTGCTTTAAAGACATGATCTTTACGTCACTTTAAAACCCACATAAAAGGAAGGTGGGTCTCATGTATGTAAATACCATAATTTAAAATAGGACATTTTGGTATATATGTGAATACCCCTTTATAATAAATATCTTTGAGTATTCACTTAATAATATAAAAGAACTTTAGAAAAAGAGAGAGACATTTTGAGATGGAAATTCTACAGCATAACGGCTATGTTACGAGGTTTTAGAAGACATTAAAAAGAGAGGGAAAATGGGTCAAACATTCATAAATGACCCATAAAACAGTAGATGGATAGAATAAGAAGGATACATTATCATGGTAATGAAATTTAAAGTACATACCATTTGAAATGAAAAACATGGAAGAAAGACAAAAATTAGATTTCTCTTATGAAAGTTCGGCAGCCTAGCGACGTTACATAAACTTCAAACACAATGATTTGAAAAGATCAAATAGGGTCTCTAATCATGTGAAAATAAGAGTTCATTATTATAGATATAGAGATAATTCCCCAACATAATTAAAAAGTAACTTGAAAGACTTGACATGAATGTAGAACTTTGAAAATAATGAGAAGGGTGAAAGAATCCCCTAAAAATTCGGCAGCCTAACGGCGCCACTTAAAACTTCAAAAATACTGAATTGAAGAGATCAAATGGGGTATCTCATCATATGAACATAATATTCTAGTATGATAGATATAGAAATCATACCCCAACATAACAAAAAGGAACTTGAAAGAATTGACATGAAAGTAGAACTTCAAAACGAGAAGGGTGAAGAACCACTTAAAAATTCGGCAGCCTAACGACGCCACTTAAAACATCAAAATACTGAATTGAAGAGATAAAATGGGGTCTCTCATCATATGATCATAAAAGATCAGTATGATAAATTTAGAGATCATACCCCAACATAATAAAAAGGAACTTGAAATACTTTGCATGAAAATAGATCTTGAAAAATGAGAAGGGAGAAAGAGTCTGTTACAAAAATTTCGGCAGCCTAACGGCACCACTTAAAACATAAAAATACTAAATGGAAGAGATAAAATGGGGTCTCTCATCATATTATCATAAAAGATCTGCATGATAAATTTATAGATCGTACCACAATATAATAAAAAGTAACTTGAAATACTTTACATGAAAATAGATCTTGAAAAATGAGAAGGGAGAAAGAGTCTGTTACAAAAATTTCGGCAGCCTAACGGCGCCACTTAAAACATCATAAAACGAAATAATGAGAGTAAAAGGGGATATATCATTATATGAACATAAAAAGGGCAGTAAGAGGAGTATAAAAGAACATCCTCCAACATAAGAACATGTATAATAAAAGGAATGGCATAAAAGAGATTACTTGAAATGAAAGAGAGAGGTCGGATCCCTTACCTTAAAACGTGACTCTTGAAACTCAATGTTTTGGACCTTGAGGGCTTGGGGGCACCATGGGAGGACTCCTTGGGAGGTAAGGAGACCAGAACTTCGTTGGGGGAGAGTTTGGAGTGAAAACAAAAGGAGGAATGGGTGGGTATTTATAGGGAAAGTGAGGGGACAAGGCATTAATGGCCGAGGGACACCTCATTAGTGGTTTTGGAAAAACCATGGGCTTGACCATGGTATTTTCCCATGGTATTGGCCACTTGGGGCACCTCATACCTTATCTTACTATTCACAATTCTACCATATTGAATATATACTTAATACATCATTTAATGATGTCATTAGACACCCGTAACTTAAAAACTGTATTTTCACTATTCATCGAAAATTCAACTTTCTCAGAATAATTCCAAAATTTCACCTTAACCAAATATCAATGCTCTGATTACAAATATCAAATCCATTTTATAAAAATAATTTTCTAAATATTTTTAATTTAATTTTTAAATAAAAACACTATTCACCGAAAATTCATTTTTTCAGTAAAAAACCCCAAAAATTACCATAGCATAATATCGGTGCTCTGAGTTCAAAAATGAAATCCGTTTTATAAAAATAGTTTTCTAATAATTTTTAATTAAATTTTTAATTAAAAAAAACTATTGACCCGAAAAAAACTAATACTTGAATAATAATTTATGAAACAGTTATTTAACCATTTTATTGAATCGCATTACTTAATCAAGGTGCCTAGATTATATTAATACTTTCTTTAAGTGATATTACTAATCCATTTGGTCACATTACTAATCCTAAGCGTAAAATCACTATTCATAATTTACTATTCATCAAAAATCAAGTTGATCTTATTAGACTCGAAATTTCGTAGTGAACATAATTGTAGAAGACCATTTTTTGAAAATCATTACACATTTTTATTTATTTAAGGTTTACATAAACATTTTTAAAATATCCTTTCTCTAAAATTTATCAAAAATATGCATACTATATTTATCTGGACATATGAAAATTCATAAACTTCATCATAAGAAGAAATCCAAATTTTTGTTTAAAACAAAGGATTACACAAGGCAATTACAGTCTCCTTACATAGCCCTTTATCACACCAGCATAGGACCTAAGTGTAAGGTGTGCTAAGGTGAGAGAATCCGAGGGAGGCTCAGCCAACATCGCACGAGTCGTAATTTCTATTAGTTTGAACTTCTCGTGAAGGAGATCACGTTCTAGCTTCACACGATGAAGTTCAGCTTGGGTTTGGTCCAGAGCAAAGCCCAGTGGTGCAACCTCCTTCCCAAGTTCTGTTAGATGGGATTCGATCGGTCCAAGACTACTGGGTGAGGCCATCGAATCTTATTTCTATATTAATTAACCAAGATTGCTTGTATTTAGATATAGTAATCAAAACATTTAGTTTCCAGCGGTCATATTGACCAATGGTCAAATAATAGTCAAAACCCAACAGTCTCATTTTAATTATACTCATGTTATCAAATGAAACATTTTTGTTGAGTATAAAAATAAAATAAAATAACACATAAAATTAGGAAATAAGATTTATTCAAAATTTCGGGTCGTTACAGATATAAAGCCCAGTATGGTAATATACATGGAATAACATGAGGAATACAATACATGTTAGACAATAGTCATATCAATTGAGTAAAAGAGAAACATTAATATAAAGGCATGAGAAAGCAAGATAATCCTAATATGGAAATGTGGCAACAACATTTAACATGATTTTAGCATGAGCCAAGGATCATTGCATATGGTGCACGAGTAAACCCTAATTTCAGATGAATTATCATGACTAAACCCTAATTTCCCTTGATGTATCATGATACTAATCTTTACCCAATGCATTGGACCGCTATCTGGGCGCACTTTTTAACATTTCATTTCATGCATAAATGTACTACATGGATCATATAACATGGATTCATTAGACCTCATAATTTATTCCACGTTAAAGGAAATTTGGAACTCATACATGAAACTTTATAATCAATAAGTAAATGTTCATAAAGGTGAATACCCTTGATAGGGAAATGGGAATGGTATTCACTACACAATTACATTGGCTTGGAAAATCACAGTGCAATTTCGGCAGTGTAATGACATGACATAAGAATTCATTAAAATGGTTGGTGAGAGAGAAATAGGTGTCTCATAATTTTTAAATGACATGCACAGAATGGGGGTCATATAGATACATGTCCTAACATATGTAATGTAATTTATATTCACAATACAAAATAATTTCTTGAATGTAAATGAGGAGAGAGAGATTCCTTACGGAATTTCTGCACTGTAACAGATGTAAATGAGGTGAATTAAATGAGAGATAAAGGAGTCTCTCATCATTCAAAAATAGAGAGGGAATTATGGGGGAGGTGAGAAATAACACCCCAAAATTTATAATTGAAAACAAAATGGCATAACAAAATAATGAAATTGAGACAAAAATGAGAAAAATGGAAATCCCTTAATTGGAAGTGTGATCCCAAAGGCTCGAGAGAGGCTTGGGATAGACTTATTCAGAGATTGGGTCTCCTTGATAAAATTCTATAGAGATGAGTGGAGGAGTTGGTCATACTAAAAAGTCTTTCATTAAATGGAAGTTAGAACTTGGGTGGGTTTACATAGTAGAGGAGAGAGCATTCTTTAATATTTAGGTTTGGGACACCTCACATTAAACTAATCAATTCCACAAACCAACCAATGGTTTTTTCCCATGGTTTTTACAAAGGGGAGTGGAAAAAAATATTTTATAATTAAAATGTATGAATATAATAAAATAATAGGGTTTTTTATGTAGAGGTGAGTCACACTCTCAAGGAAAACAATTTAAAAAGACAAAATGTTTTATAAGTCTTGAAGGGTCCACTAATTCTTTGTAAAATAAATCAAACAAACCCAAAATCATATTATTTTAATTTTAAAATATATATTGGCTGAAAATAATGTTTATATTATTTTATTACATCACTATTCGGTCATTATGATGGCATAAAATACATTATCTATTTAAATGGTATTTAATTTTTACCCAAAAATTCTGCTGTCATAAAAAATAATGAAAAATTCACCATTGGATAATTTGGAAATCCTAATTCCAAAAATTATATTCATTTTATCTAAAAAATTTTATAAATATGAGAATTTTTTCTTTTAAAATAAAAACCGACATTTACCGAAAATTCATGGGTTTTGGAAAAAACAGCTTCCAAACCTTAATAAAAATTACAATTTCATTCATAAAATTATATTATCATTTATATTTAATAAAAAATAATTTAATTATAATAATATTTTATTAGAATATTATTTAATTAAAAAAACTATTAATTCATAAAAATATATTTCTTAGTTTAATATTAACTAAAAATACTATTTGTGCTTTAAAAACTATTTACAAAGTAACAATAATAAAATGAATGCACATTCTTTATACAAAAATAATGTACATAGTCATAGTGTTAGGGTGTTCTTACATAACTCCTTATAACACCTATAGAAGACTGAAGGGTAAGGTGTGTGATGGTAACAGACTCTTGGGGTGGCTTGGATAACATCGCTCAGGTGGTAATCTCTATTAACTTCTACTTCTCCCGTAGTCAGCTCTGCTCAAGAATTACATGTTCAAGATCAGCTTAGGCTTGGTCATGAGCGAAGCCCAATGACACCACCTCCTTTCCAAGCTCCAAAAAATGGGCTTTATATGGGGAAAGTCTACTGGATGAGTCCATTAGTTCATTTATCTGAGAAAATCAGATTTGTTAAAGTTAAATATTTATACTAATCATGTGATCAGTGTTCAACGACTATATTGGTTGTGGTCACATTTCTTAATGGTATTTTAAAAATACAAAACATAAAACCAAATACGTTCACAAAAAATTTTAAATAATGATACATTTAATTAGATCAAGAAGGATTTACATTAATTAATTTTTGGGTCATTACATCTATGATAGGTAACAAGTGAGAAACATTCATGAGAATATCTGAAATCACCCATATTGCATCACTGCCTAAAGGGGATCTCAATATACCAGAAAAAAATCAATAGTTACATCAACCCATTTGAACTCATGAATGGCTAATGACTGTAAAATGAAAACAATATAATAGTGTTCTTTTGTCACCTTTTGATAGGTGGAACACTATGCTAGAAAACTATCTATCTCTCTTTTCATACCAAGACACTAGTATTAGCAATATAGATCATGATACATATTTTAATGAGAAGGGTATACTGCTTAGGTGGAATCATGGGACTCTCACATAAATTCTTCCCAAATATCTATAGTTACCCACAAACATCTATGCATGCTCAAGATATCATCTTCATCAATGATCTAGCATGGTGGTTGATCCTCACCTAATGGATTATCACATAGTACTAGGACATTAAGATCCCATAACTGTATCACTTCACTCTCTTGATGAGGGAAGAGGTCACTGATAAGGATATATGCACAGAATTCCCAAAATGGTTCTGAATCTCTATGTACATGATAGGAAATAGAGAAATAAGACACCACTCGCAACTAGAAACCAAATCGGCATGTATCAGAGTCCTTCAGATCAATGTATCAACTAAATGATTTCCATTTATATGATTATAGGAAAGATAAAAATCAATGGACTATAGGTATTCAAAACACCATATCTCCTTGAGGTTAAATTAATGTTGTTTGAAAACATACCTAAGGTGTTTTTAATCCATATACACCACAATTAGGTCTCCTAGTAGTTAATTTCCCCAACTACGCAATTCTAGAACTATAAATTCCATCTCAAAATCATTATTTAGGTAATTTTTTCCATGTGGTATCAAGTGAAGATGCACGTAAACCACAACATAGACTCACTACACTAGATATATTCCTAGAAGGATCATTTATTCAAAATAATAAAATATATAACTTCATCAAACATTTGGTAGAATAAGGATTATCACTGAATTCAGTATCCATTTCCATCCCCCAAATTTTTTCTTATAGGATTATGAAAATAATCAATTCAAACCATTGTTAGTTAAAAATGTATGAGGTGTTTATATGAATGGAAATACAAGTGTAAAGGAAATTTAATTTTTATGAAACCCTAATAATAAATGTTTTTCAAAAAATTTATTGGGTTGCTTCAAAGAAAACATAACACTCAACTTATCTCGGTCAGCTGTTACTACTTCCCCTAAGATAATGTGACACATGAAGTGGAATTTATCAATCCAATATTGGTATTTAGTGCCTTTACCATACAAATGATGCTCTCTCCGGGTATTCAAAATGTTCTCTAGATGTTTGAAATGGTCGTGTTGAGTATACGAATACACCAAGATGTCATATACGGTGACTAAGAGAAATGAATCCAAATATGGGTGGAAAACCAGAATCATAGGATCCATGAAAATGGATATCACATTCATGGAACCAAACAAAATTAAAAGATACTCATATAGTCCATATATGTTATGAAAATCTATATAACAAATGTTTTAATGTCTAAGAAGTACATCATCATATCATAACCTCAAATCAATATGGGAGAAAACCTCTTGTCCTCAGAGATGATAAAAGATTTTATCTATAAGAGAAATATAATACCAGTTCATTATATAAATTTGATTCAACAATAAGTAATCCACTCAAATATTGTAGGATTGATCATATTTATTAGAGAAATGGATTGGTTAATCCCAAGGATATGTATCATTATATATAATACTCGTAGCTTATATATACTACAACATTCTCTTGAGCTCCTAAAACTCAGTAGTGACCATCTTGTAAGGGGTAATAAATACTACTGCACCTCCTACAACAATCTCAATATATAACTCCACATCTCGCTTTAGATATGGACCAGAAAATAAGTTTGGTAATATATCCTAAAAATGATATACTATTGGTGGAAAATCAACCAGATGAATATAATTTTCATCCATGTATCATCAAGTAATATAGGGTTTTCATTTCACCAAACCCATGATGAATTGGTCTAGTTATACGTATATAGATAATTAACTCATCATTTTGAATATAAGTACCACCATATTTTGATTGAAAGGACACCCTATAATGGTAGAAATACATGTAGTAATGGTAAGGAACAAACCAATCGACCTCACGTATAATTTTAAAATGAGATATCTCTAGGAGGAAGGTGTGCTATAGAAAATAATAACATCTTATATCTAGGGGAAATCATTACACTTTTTTACACTCTCTGATCGGATACCCAAAAGAGTTTCAAGGTTCATAACCCTAAAAAATTAATGAATTAAATATGTGGGTCCTTCCATTATAGCCATAGTGATAAAATAATTCGAAGGCCATATGTGAAATAAAAAGTATTTGATGAATGATCATAATAAAATTGAATATATAACTATACAAGGTCTAGGAATATATTCCCCTAGTACATGTTTCACTATATAAACATTGACTGTTATGTTTACCAAATTCAAAACAAGTCATCCTTGGTTAGGCCCACTCTGCTGATGCTATGAAACTAGTGTATGAATCCACCGACCATGAACACCTCTTTAGCCTAATAAGCTAGTAGCCCTTCATCTCCCTATCTGACATGTACCTCTTGATCCTACCCCTTGGCCCATATTCATTAAAGATAATCTCTCACAAGAAATAGAAGGTAATATAATGATAAATATTGTAAATGGCCTATCCTTCCATAAGATCAACACTCAACTAGGGCCCTCTAACACTGGTGATTCACGTTCCCCTTCTTCCCACACTAATGACATACCATAAAACCACCAGAATATGCACATTGATGGGTACATCCTTCATGTGCGGTCTCAAAACGATGCATCTTACAACCATATATTGCACTACCTGGATGGGAAGGTAGTCCACAGTAATCTAGACCTCCAATTCCCCCTCATGTTATGTTTGGTAATAAGTTCCTATTTTACTAAATCATACATGGTAATACAATGGAAATGCTCACCTGATATCAATATAGGGTACCTGATACCATCCTCAAAATGTATCTTTTTCACTGGATCATCCAAGGTATTGATAAGTTACATGAATTGAAGCCCTATAAAACAAGATGAGTAATCCATAATTTATATAGAACTCTACCGTAGGTTCATGACCTTCCTAGAATTATAAACCCTCAGGGTATTTGGAAAATATTATTCATATAATACTATCTAAACACCACCCAAAGAAACACCATGAATATGAACAACCTAGATTATAATATTCAACCATTTCATGGTAGAATGTCTAAAAATATATGTAGAGAACTTCCTTCTCCTCTCAATAGGTGTGTCAAAGCTCTCAAATATAGTCAAAATGGACTACGGTCCTGACTCTGCAACCTTGGGACCACCATTACCTAAAAAACTAGTTGGATGTTGCTGTTAAAAATCTAATGTTAACTCTACTATAGAAAATTAAGGCCGTAGAGCTCCCTGTATAGTCTTTATATGTCTAATAAATTACCCATTTAATTGGGAAACATTACCCATATAAGGAATAGTAAGATGTTCCATAGGTTTCACCAATGGAGCTAACACTAGTGGATCAGGCTGAAAAACTCTAGATAATGGTCCTCACAACCCTCCTAGTGCATGGCTTAATGAATTTTTTGTTTCATAGATCTAAAAATAATTTACACATGCCTCAGATATGATTTAACAATAATAAAATGCTATATACAAGAAAAGGATTGGTATGATACTTCCTACAAAGAAGTCACACCCTTCTTTTTCTCTAAAATAAAATACTGTGTAATAATAATGACCATAAATAACACAAGAGACACTTCTTACTTTCCGCTACTTAGGTCCAATTTTGGTGAAGCTTTTTGTTTCTCTATCAGGGTCTTGGTATAAATAATATCAATTTCATGTTATAGAATAAATAATCCCTTATGATTTAATCGGAATTCCAATTTAAGGATGATAATATTTCAATTAGTGATTTATCAATTCATGAACATGCATAATAGAAAAGTTAATGGAATTACCATTATTAATTTATAAATGTTCGCACTTTATAAATTGTAATATTTAGTTTATTTAACTATAACCAAACCATTATATTCGATAGTATAATGCAACAGATAAAATACAAGGATTTTACTAAATGAATCATATTTCCAAATTTATAGTGGTACATGACCTTTTTAGATTACAAATGAAATTCATATATTAAAAATAAACTATTGTTTTAGTCTATGTAACCATAGTTACATAACTCAGACATGTGATAATTTGTTAATTAATGTTCCACCGTCAAAATATATGAAAAACACCATTGATTTGATATAAAAAATTTAATAAATAATTATTAAATATGATTTCTACTACAGAAACATTAGTTTCAAAATATTTATATCACTAAAGGAACATTCATCAAGTATCATACTGTCAAGAAATTAAACTTGCAAGGAATGGAATAATTTATTACAAATTAATCCTATAGTGTTCCTAAAATGATGCATTATTAATTATTAATTTTTATTTAATGAAAAAGATAAAATTTATTCCAACATCATAATAATTAAAACATCACATATCATGTGTTTTACCCAATACTAGGATCAAAATTGGTTTAACTGTTATAAACCATAACATCAGTTCCCATCCATATTAATTTTTTTTTCAAAATACATGGGTAATATACAACTAGGGATAGGTTCATTTTCAAATTCCAGCACATCTTAGTCTACTTATTTCCCTACCAAAATTTTATTTCAAGAAAAATAATGACTGATGCAATTTTTAAACGTCTCATCATGCAAGCCAGTAAATGGTTCCATGAGCTGAATGGTCACAAGGGATCAAGTGCACCTCCTTCTATTCTAGAAGATACTGACTAGAATTTAGTGTCCAAGGTGGTACAATGTGGTCACTATATCATCATAATCAAAGTATCATAGTAGTGTAAAAAATGGATAAATAGAAGAATCATAATTCAATATGAAAATTATTAATATTGGAATAAATCATTTAGATAAAAATAATATATAAATCTAATAGTGGAACCATATAGGTAATGATGAGTATTTATTATAGGTAAATAAAATAACTAGAAAATATGGAATAAGGAACACATACATACAAGTATATCAAATGATCCAAAAAAAAACAAAACTATTATCTATAGATAGCGTCACGAGCCATAGATCGATCCTATGTTCCCCTACTGCCATGTTATAATCAATCATGAATAAATAACGAAACTCCTTACCCTATCCATACCTATATCCATGAAATATTTTCGAGTGCCTTGGGTGACCCAAATAGGGATTTATATAAACATAGTATTCCACAACAAATGGTGTTTATAACAAACCCCTCATGTGCATATAAACTATACCACATGAAGGTATAACTGGTAAATTTTAATAAAAAAGATATAACATATTATAATCAATATATATATATATATATGAAGTTTCAACAAAAGGTAACAACCAACTTAATATATTCCACATGTGAATTGAGTAATTGACCAATATGGACTAGGTCCCAATGTGATAACCAGGGTAACCTATATCAATGTATGTGAATGTGTACAAAGATAATATGTGACTTTCCCAAAACCCCCTCATCTATGAAATACCATAAATAATAATACACATGGGTCACAAGTATCATACCTAAATCCCTTAATTGGTTCCATACCATATGTAGTCAAACATTGGGTTTGTAGGCGTCATTCCTCGATCCCCTAATTGGTTAAATTCAATATGTAATCATACATAGGGGTAGAAGGGGTCATACCTTGATCACTTAGTCAGTTCCATACACCAATGAAAAATGTTGCATTCCATGATAGTATTTCGGTGTCGTGCCATAATGTAATAGGTACAATACCTTTATAATAATTTAGAGTCATACCAAGATACAAAACATCGTTCATGTATATAAAATGTCATTGGAAATTTTACTATCCATACCCAATAGAAATTGTAACACCCCAAGCTTCTACGGAACGCTTCTCTTTGAATAATGCAATAGCGTGTGATATACGCAACATCGAGTTCTAATACACCACAACCAATCAAACTAGCCGTTATGAATAGTAATACCCACTTTTTGAAATTTATAAATTTTATTTTTCAAAATGGAATTCGTTTTTGGATTCGGAATATTGAAATTAGCCTAGGGTGAATTTTTTGTATTTTTCTGAAAAACTTCATTTTTTGAAGAATAGTGAAACCACTAAGTGGTAGTTAAAAAACTGAGTTTTTCAAAAAACCTAATTTTTCCACCTCTGTGAGTGGAATTTGAAAAATACAAGAGACACAATTAATATCAATGAGTAAAATGTGGTTCAATGAGATGAAAATAATTTTTTTGAATAATAACTTTTTACTTTTATTTACCACGGTTAAAAGTAAATAGGATAATTAATGGTAAATATGATATTAATATTACCCTGACACATGTCTTAATTCTATTGGATAAGCTTAATTAGACCAAAAACAACCTTAATAATAAAATATGAACCTCTTTGGTCCACTTGGATTAGATTAGGACATTTATTATTATTTAATTCAAAGAAGAGTTAAAAGAGGTAAAATCAATGTTTCATAACTAAAACATTTTTAATTTAGACTTACACATAAGATAAATTAGATTATAAATATTAATTAGAAATCTAAAAAGATTTCCTACATAATTATATTTTATTTATATTTTTTAGACATTATATAATTTAATTTATTTATGACACAATGATGATTCAGTAATTACCATAATAGTGAAAAATTAAAATAATTGATATTTTAAACACCCAAATAAATATAATATGATAATTTTTATGAATTAAAATTATTTTATAGGTTAATAGGAAATATTAGGATTGATGATATAAATTTTTTTTGAATTAATAATGTTGTTAGGAATTTATCGAAAATGAAATACCCAATAGTGTCAAAATTGACATAAAATAGTTTTTAAAACAAATATTATATTATTAATTGATATTAAATTTCTAAAAATATAAGGTTCGTCCAAGAGACTTATATAATGATATTTGTATCATTAATGGACCCCTTTGGGTTCTCTTTGATGTATATAGTATTTTTATTAACCATGTAATATAAAAATACAAAGAGACATTGTAAAAGTGAAATTAATTAACTAAGAGTTAATACTTGATGATATGGTTAATATAGTGACCCAAACCTGTCTAAATACTATTGGGTGAGTAGTTTTCTACCCATACCCACAATAAACTTTAAATAATACACTTTGGAGCCATTATAAACCGAAAATAAATTTATTTTAAAATAATATTTCTAGCTTTTCCAATGGTTCCCCTCACCCATCTTATAAAAGGGAACTTCCCCTTCTCACTAATTCACACATTTAATGCCTTTTGGCTCGTCCATAACTTACCCAAATACTCTCTCCACTTCACTCAATACATTCTAGAGGCCTTAGTTTGATCAGAAATCCAACCTAAGGAGCCCTTTTGATCAAATCAAAAGGAAGAACCCGAAGAAGAGGTAATGTTTTCACCACCCTCTTTCAAGTTCCTTTCTTCTTCAACTTCTTCTTTATTTATTATTTCCATTCTAAAATAATAACTCCAGTATCTTCTATATACTGTGATGTTATTATAAATATGTTACAACCATATTCAGAATTCTATCCATCCTTTGAATGACATGTCACCGTACGTGCGTACGTACAGCTTACCGTCTCCACGTCATGGTGTAATTGTTATTCAATATATTATTATTTGTATGGGTATAATAATGATGTGTAATTCATGTAAATAATAAATATAAGATGATAGGGATTCTGTATATATGATATACCATCCAATTATATATTATTTTAATATCAAAAGAATGATATTTTCGCTTGTGCATACGTACGGATTACCGTCTCCACGACGCGATGAGATTCATTTCCAAGTTCACCATTCATCGATGATTATAAATAAATATATTACTAATAAGTACAGAATATATGAAATAATAAGGCTACTGGAGATATATATATTTATATATATAAGTATTTATGTACTTACATATATCTTATTCACTTGCTTCTGTTCAATACTATATGAAAACAGAAACAGCGTTTATGCGTACGTACGGACTACCGTCTCAATAAACGGTGTTTTCCAATTCATATATATGTCTATTATACATATTTATAATATAAATATATATGATATGTTAATCATTTGTTACATTCTATAATTATTTAAATCATGATCTAAGTGATACAATCAAGAGTAACAAATTAAAACACGTACGATAAAGAAAACTATTATTACCCGAAATGTTAATTTAACATGGAAATTATTATTAAATGGGTAGTATAAAGTTATAAATGAATCATGAATGATATAAAAAGATTAATATGGTTCTTTTATAATTTACTAACATACTACGATCTTCGTATAGGAGGTTAAACGTACCCTCGACTAAAGGAAAGTGCATGGTAAGGGTTAATTCCTCAATCTCATCATTATCCGAGATTGTTTATGTGTAAGTATTTACATTGAAATTTTTATCATCCATGTCCATTTTTCATAAAAATGATTTCAAAATGAATATTTTAAGGATTTTGAATGTTAATCTTTATCAAGATCAAAATTTCATATGTTTTAAAGATTTATCTTTCTAAATCATTTTAATTAATGCCCATGTTTTCAAAATGATTTTAAGGATTTATTTATATAGACATTAAAGTTTTCAATTCAAAATTCCTTTTAAAAATTTCAAATAGGTATGGGACACTTTGATTCAAAAATCTATTTTAAATGGATTCTTGACAAATAGTGTAAATTTTAAATGTTTTCAAGAAAAAGGGGGATATTTCTCTCAATAGTTTGATGATTATTTTAATCTATGTCAATATCCTTAATTATTCTCAATTGAGGTTAATATGATACAATAAAATCTTCTATATTTTATATAATGAGTTATGTTTGACTGTGGATGTGCTATTTTTATACCATTCTTGGTTTTTGGTTAAAGTATTGACATTTCATATGCTTGTTTCAATACAGATGTTTATGGTATGTTTCAAAATTTTCATATGAGGAATGCATTGGACTTAGTAAGTGACGGGTGGAGCCCACTATAGCTCCTCGATGCATCGGTAGGTCTCATGAGACAAACTAGTTTCTTTGCATGAGGCCTTGAAAAAAATCTTATTTGTAGTCTTGGTATGAGGCCTTGGATACTTGGTTATGATAGTCTGGAATTATGAATTCCATCATTATGAAAGTGGTTAGTGATATTTCATGTGATTATTTGACTAGTAGAATATCCATGTGAATAAGTATGTGACATTATTTTATTTTATTTTTTCCATATTATGCTGAAGTTCAAGTTTAAAAGGCTTTTCTTTTAGTTATACATTACCTTAAATGTTTATGCTAATTTATGAAAGTTTCTGTTGTATTTCTTACCCTTACTGAGAGTTTGAGCTCACCCTTTTCTATGTTTTATTTTTCCCAGGATTCCAAGAAGTGTATTTTTATTGATATACACGGTTAAGCCAAGGTAATAATGGCATTCATAAAGATTATTTATGTTTTTTTGTATGTCCTAAAGTGCAATGTAACATTCATGTATGTAATCTATTTTCCAAGACTGCTAAACTGATCGGTCTATCAGAAATTGATTCCTTTTAATCATTCCAACGTATTAAAATAATGCACCAACTCTCGGTAACTAGGTTCGGGGAATTATAGTTGGTATCCGAGGAAGTTTAGTAGAAACCTTGGAAGCTATTTTTATATAAACTCTGATTATAGCACATAGACCTAAGATTTACTTTGAGGATTAGTATATAAGAACTTCCTAGACTCTAATGGGAACTTGTATAGGTGGCTCTGGCATAGATGTACCTAGGCGTAAATCCCAAAAACACCGCTTTGAGCTAGACTCGAACGGGAACTGGTGCACGACAACGAGCCTTGCTGCAATCTTGGTTACGACACTCCTGGGGGATATGCTTAATATAACTCTCATTTTCATTACAAATCATTATAGAGGGTTTTTGAGTATATACGTCCTCAAAGAAAACATTTTTTATGATTATGGATTATGTCCGTAAATAGTTTAATTTATGTTAATTATTTTACAAGTATGGAATTATGTATTTTGATTCATAAACTGATCTAGATTTTGACATTGTTTATAAATGGCGCATAGTGGAAGAAATGGAAACTGTATCAATGCACGCACTCCATGTAGGGATTGCCTGCCTGCTCAAGATAATTATAGTGGAGCTGGTGATGCAACTGGTGCTAATCATCTAATCACCATAGTAGGATAACTCACTTTGGTTATGAATAATAACCTTAACTGTATGGAGCACCCTAATCCACAGCATGGAGGATCAATGCTAGATCACTTCATGATGTAACAACCACCAACATTCAATGGGAGTACAAATCCATTAGTGGCTGAGAAATGGATAAGTTCCCTAGAGAAAATATTTCAGGCTTTAGGGAGTTTTGAAAGGGAAAATGTTTTCATGGCAGTTTATCGCCTCACTGGAGATGCGGATCAATGGTGGTCATTGATTCAAAACATGAAGGAAGATGATGAAGTATAAAATATAGAATGGAGGGAGTTCAAAGATCTATTTTTAGAAAAATACTTTCCTCGTGACCATTGAGCAGATATGGAAAGACAATTTCTGAGTCTGAGACAAAAGGAGGATGAGAATGTCACAAAGTATGAGGCTAACATTACAATGATAGCAAGGTATGATGGAGATTATATACGTAACCCAAGAAGTAAGATTGATCATTTATTTGATGGGTTAAACCTGTTTCTCCGTCGGGCATTAGTCTCACAATCCTTCACATCGTATGAAGATATTGTCTCATGTGCTATCAAGACAAAAAAGGAATTCTCTATGTCTTATGACTTTAAAGAAAAGAAAGAGAAGAAGAGATCTTATGATCAATATGGGAATGGAAATAATGGGGACAAGGGAAAGGTTGAATATCCATCTTGTGGTAAATGTGGGAAGAAACACCCTGGTACTTGCTTAAAAAGCGTGGGAGTCTATTACAATTGTGGTGAAAAGGGCCACCAAACTTGTGATTCCAAGGGGAAGAAGGAATCTACCGATGTCCAATGATATAATTGAATGGATATGGGACATTATGAAAATCAATGTCCTAAGCATCAGGGGAACTTACCTCAGAAAAGGACAAGGGATCAAGTCCAAGCTTATGCTATCACTACTGTTGAGGTAGAAGCTCTGAAAGACATAGTGGTAGGTAATTTAATGGTTTCCTCAAGATTAGAAAATGCATTATTTGATTATGGATCATCGCATTGTTTCATATATTCCTAGTTTTCTAAGAAAATTTGATATTTACAATTTGATTTAACAAGGGAGTTTCAGTTAAAACTCCTAAGGGAAGTAGTATTGCAACACAGTTTTGTGAATCGGTCCCCATTAGAGCACATAAATGTTCTTTATCCGCTGATCTCATCGTCATACCTATGATTGAGTTTGATATAATCCTTGTTATGGATTGGCATTCAGACCATGATGTGAAGATTTATTGTAAGAATAAGGAGGTTACGATTTTTGATGATAATGATAAGGAACACCTTATCTTTAGAGCAAAATCGTCACCACCTAATTCTTATCTAGATCCACCCTCAGTAGCTCAACTAAATTCAATTATTGGGGAGGAAGAGAATGAAATGATTGTGGGTGAGGAAAGGAATGTTCAAATAGAGGATGTACCTATTGTGAAAGAATATGTGGATGTGTTTCCGGAAGATTTACTTGGACATCCTCCAAAATTAGAAGTTGAGTTTTCCATTGATTTAATTCCTAGATCAAGGACTATATAGAAGACCCCTTATATAATGGACACTATAGAATTAGTTTAACTAATTAAACAACTAGAGGAATTGAGTAATACAAGAATTATTCTTCCTAGTGTTTCTCCTTGGGGAGCCCATGTTCTTTTTGTTAAAAAGAAATATGGATCTATGAGGTTATGTATTGGCTACAGGGAGATCAATGCTATAACAATAATGAACAAGTATCCCCTACCTCGCATTGATGATTTATTTGACCAACTGCATGGAGCTCAATACTATTCAAAGATTGACCTTCAGTCTGGAAACCATCAGTTGTGTGTGAATAAGGAAGACATTCCAAAGACAAAATTTCAAACTAGGTACGGCATTACGAGTTTATAGCAATGCCTTTTGGGCTGACTAATGCACCCTCTGTATTCATGGATCTAATGAATAGATTTTTCAAGGAATATCAAGATAAATTTGTGGTGGTATTTATTGATGATATCTTGGTATACTCAAAAATCTATGAAGATCATGAAAATCACTTGCACATTATCCTAAAGACTCTGAGACGACATGAATTATATTGGAAGTTTAGAAAGTGTGAATTATGGCTTTAGGAGATTTCTTTTATTGGCCATATTGTCTCCAAAGATGGAATATCTATTGATACTTCTAAGACCAAGGAAATCCAAGAATGGCCAGCCCCTACAAGAATAGCTGAGGCATGCAGTTTTATTGGTTTAGCAGGTTATTATCGATGTTTCATCAAGAAATTTCCCGGTTGGCTAACCCATTAACAAAGCTCAAACGTAAAGGGGTTAAATTTGTTTGGACAAAAGAGTGTGAAAAATGTTTCAAAGAACTGAAGAGAAGATTAGTCAATGATCTTATATTGACTCTACCATCGGGGAATGATGGGTTCATTATTTATAGTGATGCATCGAAGAAAGTACATGGTTGTGTCCTTATGAAGAATGATACGGTTATGACTATGCATCACAACTGTTGAAAATTCATGGGAAAAACTATCCTACTCATGATCTCAAGTTAGCAGCTGTGATCTTTGCTTTGAAGATATGGAGTAACTACCTCTATGGTGAAAAATGTGAGATTTATACTGATCACAAGAGTTTGAAGTATATTTTCTCACAAAAAGAACTCAACATGAGGAAAATGAGATGGCTTGAACTACTCAAGGATTGTGATTTCATGATACACTACCACTCGGGGAAGGAAAATAAGGTGGTAGATGCTTTAAGTAGAAAAGATCATGGAGTTTTGAACATGATGATAATTGAAAGGGATCCTATTTTTATGGATCTAGTAAAGTTAGATATGGAAATCAACATGGAAGGTGAAACATAAATACGTTTTCAAATGGTTTCCAAACCATCTTTACTAGAAAGGATAAAGAGTTCTCAGACCGATGATGAAGAGTTTCAAAAGAAGATTAAAGCTGTGAATGATGGGAGATTGAATGAATTTGGGTATGAAGATGGAATTTTGAAATTTGGGAAGAAAATTTTTGTTCCCAATATACATGATCTAAAAATGGAATTATTGGCCGAAGCTCATAGTTTCAATTTCTCTATTCACCCTGGGAGCACCAAAATGTATAGAGATTTTAAGGAACATTTTTGGTGGGACAACATGAAGAGGGACATTTCTGATTTTGTGTCAAGATGTATGGTTTGTCAATATGTGAAAGCTAGAAGGCAACAGCCTGGAGGAGTCATGCATCCTCTTCCCATACCTGAGTGGAAATGAAATAATATTACGAAGGACTTCGTCATGGGGCTACCAAAGACTCCTAGAAGGAATGATGCAATTTGGGTCATTGTTGATCATCTTACCATGTAAGCACATTTTCCTACTATAAGGGAAGATTTACCACTTGAACGTCTAGAAGGGATATATATTAATGAAGTGGTGAGACTTCATGGAGTACCCCTATCGATTGTTTCCGGTCATGATCCCCATTTTACTTCAAGATTATGGAAGTGTCTTCAATAAGCCTTGGATACTGAGCTTCATTTGAGCACTTCTTACCACCCTCAAACAGATGGAAAATCAGAATGGACTATTCAAACCTTAGAAGACATGTTGAGATCGTGATCACTTGACTTTCAGGGTATGTGGGATCAATGTTTACCTATGGTGGAATTTTCCTATAATAATAGCTTCCATTCAAGTATTCGGATAGAACCATATTGAGCGTTTTATAGAAAGATATGTTTCACTCCAACCTGTTGGGACGACGTTGGTGAAAGAAAACATGTAGGCCCAGAATTGGTGGAGGAAACGATGGAAAAGGTGAAGGTAATCCAAAACCCCATCAAAGCTACTCAAAGTAGGCAGAAGAGCTATGCTGACCCATGAAGAAAGGATTTGGAATTTCAGGTGGGAGATCATGTTTTCTTGAAGGTATCTCCACGCAAGGGTGTTATAAGTTTTGGAAATAAAGGGAAATTGAGTCCCAGGTACTTCGGTCCTTTCGAAATTTTAGAACAAATTGGGCATGTAGCTTATTGTTTGGCAATGTCGCCAAATCTCCCTAAAGTTCACGATGTGTTCCACGTATCACTATTGAAAAAATACAAGCCTGACCCAATGCATGCACTCAACTATGAGGAATTAGAACTGGATCCCGATCTGTCTTACTGTGAAGATCCTGTTAGGATTGTTGATATGAGAGAAAAAGTACTGAGAAACCGGATGACTCATCTGGTAAATGTTTTGTGGAGAAAACATAAGATGGAAGAGGAAACGTGAGAACCCAAGGAACTTATGATGAAGAACCACCCAAGTCTTTTAATGCGGTAGTATTCTAGAAATTTCGAGGATGAAATTATTTGAAGGAGGGGAGAATGTAGCACCCCAAGCTTCTACGGTACACTTCTCTTTGAATAATGCAATAGCGTGTGCTATATGCAACATTGAGTTCTAACACACCACAACCAATAAAACTAGCCGTTATGAATAGTAATACCCACTTTTTGAAATTTATAAATTTTATTTTTCAAAATGGACTTCATTTTTGGATTGAGAATATCGAAATTAGCCATGGGTGATTTTTTTAGTATTTTTCTGAAAAACATCATTTTTTGATGAATAGTGAAACCACTAAGTGGAAGTTAAAAAACTGAATTTTTCATAAAACGTAATTTTACAGCTTTTGTGAGTGGAATTTCTAAAATCCGAGAGACATGGTTAATATCAAGGAGTAAAATGTGGTTCAATGAGATGAAAATAATTTTTGGTGAATAATAACTTTTTACTTTTACTTACCACTGTCAAAAGTAAATATGATAATTAAGGGAAAAAATGATATTAATATTACCCTGAAACTTGTCTTAATTCTATTGGATAAGCTTAATTCTACCAAAAACAACCTTAGGAATAAAATATGAAGCACTTTGGTCCACTTGGATTAGATTAGGACATTTATTAT
Source organism: Viscum album (assembly GCA_963277665.1). Classification (NCBI taxonomy): domain Eukaryota; kingdom Viridiplantae; phylum Streptophyta; class Magnoliopsida; order Santalales; family Viscaceae; genus Viscum; species Viscum album. Next base: position 1,359,266,635 of record OY728152.1, on the reverse strand, counting down.
TATTTAATTCAAAGAAGAGTTAAAAGAGGTAAAATCAATGTTTTATAACTAAAATAGTTTTAATACAGGGTTAAAAATAAGAAAAATTCGATTATAAATATTCATTAGAAATATTAAAAGATTTCATAAATAATTATATTTTATTTATAATTTTTAGACATTAAATAATTTAATTTATTTATGACACAATGATGATGTAGTAAGTACCATAATAATGAAAAATTAAAATAATTAATATTATAAATACCCAAATAAATATAATTTGAGACTTTTTATGAATTAAACTAATTTTCTAGGTTAGTAAGACATATTATGATTGATTATATAAATTTTTTTCGAATTAATAATGCCATTATGAATTTATCAAAAACAAAATACCCAATAGTTTCAAAATTGACATAAAAACGATTTTAAAAAAAATATTATATTATTAATTGATATTAAATTCCTAAAAATCTAAGGTTTGGCCAAGATACTTCTATCATGATAGGTGTATCATTAATGGACAACCTGGGGTTCGATTGGATGTATATAGTATGCTTATTAACCATATAATATAAAAATAAAAAGAGACATTTTAAAAGTGAAACCAATTAACTAAGATTTAATACTTAAAGATAAGGGTAATATAGTGAACCAAACCTGTCTAAATCCTATTTTTTGAGTTTTTTTCGACCCATCCCCACCTTAACCTTCAAATAATCCACTTTATAGCCATTATAAACCGAGTATGAATTTATTATAAAATAATATTTCTAGCTTTTCCAAAGGTTCCCCTCACCCCTCTTATAAAACGGAACTTCCCCTTCTCAAAAATTCACACATTCAAAGCCTTTTGGATCAGCCAAACCCTACCAAAATACTCTCTCAACTTCTCTCACTACAACCTAGAGGCCTTATTTTGATCATAATGCCATATTAAGTATCCCTTTTGATCAAATCAAACCGAAAAAACCCAAAGAAGAGGTAATGTTTTCACCACCCGCTCTCAAGTTCCTTTCTTCTTAAACTTCTTTTTCCTTATTATTTCCATTATAAAATGATAACTCTAGTAAATTATATATACTGTGATGTTATTATAAATATGGTACAACCATATTCAGTATTCAATCCATCCTTTTAATGACATGTCACCATGCATGCTTACGTACGACTTACCGTCTCCACGTCGTGGTGTAATTGTTATTCAATATACTATTATTTGGATGGGTATAATAATGATTTTTAATTAATGTAAATAATAAATATAACATGATAAGGATTATTCATATATGATATACCATCCAATTTTATATTATTTTAAAATCAAAATAATGATATTTTCGCTAGTGCGTACGTACGGATTACCGTCTCCACGATGCGATGGGATTCATTTCCAAGTTCACCATTCATCGACGATTATAAAAATATATATTACTAATAAGTATGTAATATATGACAGAATAATTCTACTGTAGATATATATATATTTATATATATAAGTATTTATGTACTTACATATATCTTATTCACTTGCTTCTGTTCAATACTATATGAAAACAGAAACATCGTTTATGCGTACGTACGGACTAGCGTCTCTATAAACAGTGTTTTCCATTTAATATATATGTCTATTATACATATTTATATACTAAATATATATGATATATTAATCATGTTTTATATTTTGGATGTATTTAAATCATTATCTAATTGAGACAATCAAGAGTAACATGTTAAACCACGTAAGATAAAGAAAACTATTATTACCTAAAATGTTAATTTAACATGGAAATTATTATTAAATGGGTAGTATAAATTCATAAATAATTCATTTATGATATCATAAATATTAATATGGTTCTGTTATAATTTAATAATATACTATGATATTCGTACAAGAGGTTAAACGTACCCTCAACTAAAGGAAAGTTCAAGGTAAGGGTTCATTCCACAATCTCATCATTATCCGAGATTGTTTATGTGTAAGTATTTACTGAGAAATTTTTATCATCCATGTCAATTTTTCATAAAAATGATTTCAAAATGAAGAATTTAAGGATTTTGAAAGGTACTCTTTGTTAAGATCAGAATTTCAAATGTTTTAAAGATTTATCTTTCTAAATCTTTTTAATTAATGTCCATGTTTTCAAAATGAGTTTAAGGATTTATTTATACGGACATTAAGGTTTTCAAATAAAAATTCCTTTTAAAAGTTTCAAAGTGGAATGGGACACTTTGATTGAAAAATCTATTTTAAATGTCTTCTTGGAAAATAGTGTGAATTTTAAATGTTTTCAAGAAAAAGGGGGATATTTCTCTCAATAGTTTGATGATTATTTCAATCTATGTCAATATCCTTCATTATTCTCAATTGAGGTTAATCTGATACAATACAATCTTCTATGTTGTATCTAATGAGTTATGTTTGACTGCGGATGTGCGTTTTTTATACCATTATTGGGTTCTAGTTAAAGTATTTGAATTTCGTATGGTAGTTTTAATATGGATTTTTATGTTATGTTTCAAACATTTCATATGAGGAATGCATTGGACTTAGTAAGTGATTGGTGGAGCCCGCTATAGATCCTTGATGCATCATTAGGTCTCATGAGACAAACAAGTTTCTTGGCACGAGGCCTTGAAAAAATCTTATTTATAGTCTTGGCATGAGGCCTTGGCTACGTGGTTATTATAGTCTGACATTATGCATTCCATCATTATGAAAGTGGTTAGTGATATTTCATGTGATTATTTGACTAGTAGAATATCCATGTGAATATTTATATGGAATTATTTCATTTTATTTTTTCCATATTATGCTAATGTTCAAGTTTAAAAGGTTTTTGTTTTAGTTATACATTACCTTAAATGTTTATGTTCATTTATGAATGTTTTGCGCTGTATTTCTTACCCTTACTGAGCGTTTGTGCTCACCTCTTTCTATGTTTTATATTTCATAGGATTCCAAGAAGTGTATTGTGATTGATATGCAGGGTTAAGCCAATGGAATAATGGCGTTCATAAAAATTATTAATGTTGTTTTGTATGTCTTAAAGTGCAATGTAAAATTCATGTATGTAATTTATTTTCCAAGACGACTAAACTAAGCGGTCCTTCCGGACTTGATTCCTTGTAATCATGCCAATGTATTAAAATAATGAATCGACTCTAGGTAATTGGGGTCAGGGCATTACAGAAATTATCAATATAAAAAGGCACCATCTAAGAGAATATCATCCTAGTTCTGTATATTAATTTAAATTCCAATTTAAGTAATTCAAAAATATTTCATATATTGAAAAGAGGCATGTATATCTCGACGTAACTCATTTAATTTAAGATATGCTCCCACTAGTAAATGTTGAGCTCACACACCCAAAGGGAAGGATTTAACGTGGGGAATATAAATGAAGACATCTCATTGGTGGCTCAGGTTGAGGCCTAAAACCTCTAAGAAAGTATAGATGCTACAAGGGAAATAAATACTAGGTGAAATAATTACTTTGAGTCTTATAGTTACATTAGTACCAACATATGGATGGACTGACATGTGAAACAGCATTGGTGTTTTAATAAAAAATGAAACCATATTAAAAAGGTATATAACATCTACCTTTATCCCATGGTATTCTAATAATCCATTATCAGCTCTTCATTGGACCTATATCAGAAGGGGACAAAAGAAATGAAAAAAACATCAAAATATGGAATTTGATCTTGAACCAAAATAACTCCATTGATAGAAAGAAAAATAGTGCAATGATCTATAGGAATGGAGAGATAACTGATGGATATCCAATGCAAATGATGATAGTAAAAGTAGTTACTAGATAGAGGAATACCTTCAAAGCCAATGTTAATCTTGAGGAAGATATCTTAATAGAAGGAGGAGATAACTATTGTATTCAACAAAAAAGTGAAAAGAATATAGGGTTATACATTGAAATTATGGTAGAAAAAAGATCCCTTTCACCTTAATTTTAAAGGCTACACAGTTTACTACACTGTTGGACATACTATTCTCCATCTATGTTCCACCCACTATCCTTGGAGATAGCCCACATGACTTGTAGTGCATCGTTAGAAAAAAATATGTAGACCATGAAGACTCACCGTATCATCCCCTTATAGTCTTGTTTAATAGGTGGAACACTTTTATCAAATAGTGTTACCCGAGATAATTCCCTTGATCACCTTGCATGAATTTCTCTAACCATGCAAACTGGCTTGTATGGTTTTTACTAACTCTGTAGCACTTTTATTTCCTCCCAACATCGAGGCTATAGGCTCTAAAAAATCCTCAAACACCAAAGTTTCCTACATAACCTCATTATGAATTTCCATTCGGATAAAAACATGGAATCAACTAAAATTAAAAGGTTTCTTAAAATAACTCAAAACTTGGTGGTTCCACACTAATGTGTTTTGGATATATATATATATATATATGTATATATCATTTTCTCAAAATAAAAATTAAGTCTAATAGCAGGATCCACATGAAACCTCAAAATAAATTGAGTCGTGACACATTAAAATCATAATATTAAGAAAATTCAAAAATAATAAAACCTCTAGAAAATAAAAACACTATAATCAAGTATAAATTTACATAAAATAAGATTGAGAACAGTTAATGTTTTAAATGAGATTTTTTTAATGAAAGATTATTTTCCGTATATTTTGAATTATCATTTTATGTATAAATTTATATATTTTATAATTTTAATGTTTAAAAAATTTATTCATCTCTAATTCTCCATATAAAAAATTCTAGTGAACGTTTTTGAGATTTTCCTAAAATAATTTTTTTTGGTGAATTAGAATATAAAAGAATTATGTTTTGTCTAATATAACTTTTATGAAATTATCATAGTAAATGGAGGTAATTATTTTTGAAAACATTTTTTTAAAAATATAAATATTTATAAAGTAAAATACATCATTTAAAATAAATTTTTAATTAATTAAACCCACTTTAATGATTTAATGAAATATTTTACAACAAAAAATGTTTCGATTCACTTATATTAGAGAGGTGTGCTTTCATCACTCGTACAACTTAAATATAAAAATAGACTTATATATTATTTATCCACATGATCATATTATGTAACAGGGTTAATTACATTTTTGGGAAGTAAATTGTGATTGATAATATTAAATTTATTATTAATCATAATAGTAATAGTTTCATTTTGAAGGAATTGTTTTATTAATATTATGTAATTTTTTCTAGTGAAAAAAATTAATCACTCATATAAATTTAATTCCTTATAATTATTAGACAATATAAAATTAAAATATCATTTATTTAATTTCGAATCAATAATAAATAAGGATAATGGATCATAGTGATAATAACAACATTTTACCAAAATGCTTTCTATATATTAGATATTTTATTTTAAAATTCAATTTTACATTATATATAAATAAAATTTTAATAAATAGATGTTAAATTTGGTTTAGTATTTTGAAATTTGGTAACAGGTATTCTTATATATTTATAGTAAGATAAATATTAGTTTTTGGAAAAGAAGTCACCTAAGTGAAAAAATTGTAAAATGAAACATCCTAATGGTAAATGACTTGAAACACGTTTAAAAAAAGTTTTCAAATGAGAGTTAGATGATTTATCAACAATATAGAAACAAAAAATTTATTACTTCTCACTTTTGTAGGAATTGATCATTAAATATTGTAATTCTATTGTTGAGAAATAATGTGTGTTCACAGAAGTACCCATTATCTCAATTATAAAATAGAAAAACATACTCCACTTCAAGACACCCTTATTACTTATAGTATCATCCTAAAACTCTATAAATTTTCACCCTATATAATCGTTTTTGTAATTTCATATTCCCATATTCTAAATTAGTTAGCCTATTCCCTAAATTTCAAAGGATAAATTCAAAAGAAAGTTTAATGTCCCAATGTGACTATTAATTAATCCTTACAATTTTTTTCTTAATATTTTTCTTCCAAAAATGTTGTTACCATTGTAATAAAATTACCTTGGTATCATTAAATTATAAAAAAATATTATATTAATTTAAAAATCATTTTTTATTTTTTCACATCCACTTAGAAATTGAAAAGAACAATGATTGCAAGTTTGTGCGAACTACCACCTCCATGAAGCGATGTCTTCTGTTTTCCAAAACTACCTCTCATTACTAGTTATAAGTATGGAATTAAAAAATTAAAATGATATATACAATATATTTATGACTATATAGAGACATGTTTTAATACACCCTCACTCCCTCTCATTTTTAGGAAATAAATACATTATCTGTTGATTATGAGGAGCACCCCCTTTACAAAGTAATGTTTTTTTAAATTTTAAAATTAATTTTAAATATTTATATAAAAATAAAAATATCTAATTAAAAACCATAAAAATATCTCAAAAATGAACATATTTTTATATAATAATGATATTATTCCCAAATAAATCACTTTTATAACGATAATCATCCATTAATTGTTTATTGTTCATTTTTGGGTATGTCAAACAATCTACATGAAAAATGATATAAATATAGTTAATGAATGAATATGAGAAATTTAATACTATTATAATTATAAATTAATAAGAAAATAATTTCAATTATATTTCTCTAAAATTATTATAATAAATTTTTAATTTATTATTAAAATTTTATCATTGGTCGCTAAAATTACCAAAATATGCCAAAAAAAATTTACTGTTAAGAATAATTAATATAATAATTAATGAAAGAGTTAAGATAATTATAAATTTATACATGTTATATATTATAGTAAATTAAATTATCTAGGAATTTTGAACTTGTTAACAAATAATTGGGGAAAAAATATACATTAGAAGTCATGTGTGAGAAAATTATAGCTACAAAAACCCGATGGTAAAAGCAATCTATAAATAAAAGACATTAAAATAAAAAATTATCATAAATGATTTATATAAAAGATATTTAATGTAATTATGGTTTTGAAGTAGAATAATATATTATTTATTTTTGTTGAATAAGAATTCAGAGACCATTTGTCTAATCATGGTAAAATGGTTAGGGTTTCTTTATATCAAATTAAATTTCATGAAGCATGTTTTTTATTATACACCAAAATATATTTGGTATTATTAGATTAAATCCAAATTAATTTAGTTGGAAAAATTCATATAATTATTGGGTTTCAAGATCCATATCATTTTCGCATTCAAATTGTCTTTCAGTTAAATAGATAATAAGGCTGCAAGGGCCTATGTTAATTAAACATACATCATTGTGTTATAACACTTAATCATGAACATTATTATTTAGATATGGTTTTATTCCACCATAATATTTTATTTATAAGTGAATTCAAATATTTTCTCATGAAAATTATGTTTTTTATTTAAATATTAAACCTTATGGAATTTATTCTTCATAAAACAGTGATATTGTTAAAAAAAGCATCATTCTCATTAATGATGACTTTTTTATTATCTATATATTATTTCCCTCCAATTTATGTAATTATAATTGGAAACCAAATTATTTTTTATACCAAGTGAGCACATTATTTCTCTTCTATTCTATTAAAATGGAATTCCTTTTACACTGCTCATAATGTGGGATTTTGGTAATGTTTTTTTAAATATTAAAACGGTTTTAAATTATTTAAAAATACAATATTTTATCACCCACTCCACATTCCATAAGTATAAAAATTAAATCTTTTCAATGATAAATTATTGAATGATATTTTCAAATGTAACATCATTTTTTATTATTTTCACTTAATAGTTTTGAAAATTAATTTTCAATGTGATCGTAACTGTAACACCCGAGATTTTATAAGAAATATTTGGTTTTTATGTATAATGTTATATAAAGGAATATTTAACTACACAAAAAACTGTCTTGTCTTGTGTTACATGAAAGAGAAAACTTCCTTGATAGCTTACATTGAACGCAATACCGTGTTTCACAAAACAACGATATGTTATTAAAATATTATATAAACTAGCCGTTATGAATAGTAATACCCAATTTTTGAAATTTTATAAATTTTATCATTCAAAATGAACTTCATTTTTGGATTCGGAATATCGAAATTAACCTATGGTAAATTTATGATATTTTTCTAAAAACTTTTAATTTTTGATTAATAGTGAAAACACTGGGATACTATTTGAAAATCGACTTTTATTTAAATAATTATTTATTTTATTTAAATTTAATTTAGGTATAAATTGATACATAATACCTATATAATTTCAATTTAATTCATTGGAGTCATTTTATAATAATTTTAGATATATAAAAATTTTATTGAACTTTTCACCGTCTTTTACCCACCTCCTAGGAGAATTTGAAAATTTAAGTAAAACTTAATTTTACCGCTTTTGTGAGTGGAATTTAAAAAATCTGAGAGACACGGTTAATATCAAGGAGTAAAATTTGGTTCAATAAGATAAAAATAATTTTTGGTGAATAATAACTATTTACTTTTTCTTACCACGGTAAAAAGTAAATAGGATAGTTAAGGGTAAAAATAATAATAATATTCCCATAACACATGTCATAATTCTATTGGATAAGTGTAATTAGACCAAAAACAACCTTAGGAATAAAATATTACAGTTTAGGTTCACTTGAATTAGATTAGGACACTTAATATTATTTTATTTAAAGAAGTGTTAAAATAGTTAAAATGAATGTTTAATAACTAAAAACATTTTTAATGTAGGCTTATAAATAATATAAATTAGACTATAAATATTAATTAGGAATATAAAAACATTTCATATGTAATTTTATTTTATTTATGATTTTTAGACATTAAATAATTTAATTTATTTTTGACACAATGATGATGCAGTAATTACCTTATTAATGAAATATTAACCTAATTGATGTTATAAATACCAAAATAAATGTAATTTGAGACTTTTTATGAATTAAAATAATTTTATAGGTTAATATGACATATTATTATTTATTTAATTAACTTTTTTATAACTAGTTATGTTGTTATGAGTTTCAAAAAAATACATTAACAAATAGTGTCAAAATTGACACAAAATAGTTTTAAAAACAAATATTATATTAATAATTTTTATTTTATTCCTAAAAATCTACGGTTCGGCCAAATGACTCAGATAAGGTTATATATATTAATAATTAACAAATTGGGGATCTTTTTTCTTTTTATAGTAAGTTTATTTTCCATATAATGTAAGAAAACAAGAAGGCACGGTAAAAGTTAAATTATTTAACTTATTGTTAAATCTAAATGATAAAGTTAAAATAGTAACCTAAACTTGTTTAAAATCTATTGGATGGGAGGATTTCAACCAATCCCCACATTATCTTATAAATAAATCAATTTTGTGCTATTAAAAACAGAATATGCCTTTATAAAAAAAATTATATTTTATATGTTTCCTAAGGTGCCCCTCTCCTCCCTTATAAAAGGGCTCATCCTCCCTCTCCTCCTCAAACCACATTGAGCATTCAAGCTCGGAAAAACCCTATTAATTTGTCTTATCCACTTCCCTAGTAACATCTTAGAGGTCTTGGTCTTCTTCAAATACCATCTTTAGTGACCTAAGAGGAGGTTAAGAAGAGGCGCTTCAAAGAAGAGTTAATGTCTGTTACCAATTCTTTCAAATTTATTTCTTCTTATACTTCCTATTATTTTGTTGTTTCATTGTGAAGTAATAACATCAGTATCACTAATATACTGATATGTTATTATAAATATGAAACAACCCTATTTCACCTTCTATCCATCCTAAGGAAAACGAACTCACCACGCGTGCGTTAGTACGGAATACCGTCTCCATGCCGTGGGGTAATCTATTTTCAACCACCACCTTACTTTGATGGGTATAATGGTGTAAATAATAACTATATATTATTATTGTAAATTTATATTTATTCATAAATAGTATACATACACTTCAATACAATTCCACGATCATGGGAACAACATCATCGCTCGTGCATACGAACGACCTACCGTCTCCACAATGTGATGCGACTCGTTCTACATAATCATCATTGAATAATGATTATATAAATGAATAGAATTAGTAAATATGATATATATTACACTAATAACATTATGTAAAAGTGGTATCTATAACCTAAAATTAAGAATAAAAATTTATTCGACAAAACACGCATAAGAACACAAAGTAACAAACACCCAAATAACAAGTAACAATGAAATATTATTAATAAGAAGCTAAGAATATGACCATATATGATATCATAACAATGAGTACGATTCTAGAATAAGTCAATACCATTATTTAAATCATTATAAATGAGTTTCAGACATGTACAAAGCATATCATACCTAAGGAAAGGGAAAATCTCGCAATCTCATTTTTATCCGGGATTTTTTATAATTCATAATTTACTGGTTAATATTTATCATCCACATCCATGTTTCCTAAATATTTAATATTATTTATATCCTCCTACAATTTATTAAATTAAATTTTACCATTTTGTGGGTTTTTAGTAAAAGATATGAAATGAATCCTTTGTTTTTTTTGTACGAGGTACTTTTTTGACTTTTCTGGCCAAAGTACGAGGAGAATGTTTTTCTTTAACTTATACAGAATGAAAGGATTTTTAGAAAATTATTTCCATGAATATTCCTTTACAAGTTTTCAATTTTATTTTTAATCAACTTATTTTATTTTAAAATTTCATGATATGTTAAGAAAGGAAAAATGTTTTTGAACTAGAAAGGATATTTTCCTCAAGAATGATGTTCAAGTGTTTTATCAAAATTATTATCAATCTAAGATAATATAGGGTTATATTTCCATCACTATTTTTAAATTGATTTTATTATGTTATGATTGAATTATTTTTATGATTTCCTTTTATCTTATATGGATAATATTATGATGGCATGATGTTTAAGAATCCCATTTTTATTACATTGGTTATGCTATGATGTATGATTTATGATCTTGTGGAACACAAAATAATGTTATCATTATGAGATGGGTGGGACCTATATCTATCTCCAATGCATTGGGTAAAGATTTATATCTCATGAGATAGACATGGCTAGAATGGAAGGTTAATATGGTTCAGTGAAACATAACTGAAATGTGTAGTGAACTCAGATCAGAAATAGACTTTGTCTGCTAAGATAGTCTTGGAAATGAGTCTTGACTACTAAGAAATGATTCTCTATGATTATGTGTGTATGAAAAAAAGTTTCATGTTTTATGTTATGATTATTTGGATTACATTTCACTACTATGATTTATCCCATGTTATGATATTATGATCTCTTTTGCTGGATATGATTATCGAAATGGTATGTTCTTATGAATATGACACTTTCTTTTTTTACCCTTACTGAGCATTTGAGCTCACCTTTTTGTTTGTTTTCTTTCCCCAGGTTAGGAAGAAGGTTATTATGTAGGATATTCCAAATGGGACTCTATTTATGATGAAATTAACGGGAGACAACATAGATTCTTTATGTACCATTTGTTTATGTTTCCCAGTTTCTAAAGACAATATACATGTACGGTCCTACCATGGTTTTGTTATATGTTTTAATAAGTATGCTTCAATTCTGAAGTAATAAGAATTTATGTAAAGTATGGGTCATTATAGTTGGTATTAGAGGAAATGTATAGTCTACCTTTGGAAACTAGGATGTGGAATCCTTAGTAAGAACCCTAAGGATATGTCTAAGCATAGGAGAAAATCATAGTGTTTTAGAAATGGCCATGAATAACCTATGATTAGACCTAAAGCATGAAATTTTATTCTGGATTATGTGGTTTAACTATTATGATTACTGTTTCTCACACTGTTCTTATTGGTTTTAGTAAATGGCTGGAACCCGAAGGAACCATGATAATTCTGAATGCGACGAGCAATGAAATGATTGTCCCCCTGAGAAACCAAATGTTATGAGAGCTGGAATGAAAAATCTAGTAGCCATGATCACAAAACTTTCTCAAGCTATGAATCATGCAGGACATCCAAACGCGCAAAGGAAGGAGAATCATTCTGTTGAATCCTTCATGAGGCCGCATCAACCCTCATTCAGCGGGTCTACTGATCCCTTAGTTGCTGAATAATGGATCAGTACTACTGAAAAGATATTTCCAGTTCTTCAATGTTCTGTACATGATAAATTCATATTTTATGTGTATCGTTTGGAAGGTGAAGCTGATCAATGGTGGAATCTTATCAATAATATGAGGCCAAGAGATAAAATTGAGTCCATGCAATGAGACGAGTTCAAGAACTTCTTTTTCAATAAGTACTTGCCTCGTATTCTTCGAACAAAGAGAGAGAATGAGTTTCTTGAACTAAAGAAAAAGGATGATAAATTTGTTGGTACTTACGAAGTAAATTTCACAAGACTTGCAAGGTACGCTTCTGGGATTATTATCCAACCTGAGAGTAAGATCGATCGATTCTTTAGTGGCTTAAAACCAAGTCTTTGAAGGGCGTTATATATAAGGGACTTCAATATCTACGAGGAAATCATTCTATGTGTTCTCAAGGTTGAGATTGTGATTGGAGTAACACATCAGTCATATGGGTTTGATAAGAAGAGGAAAATGGAATTCAAAGGAAAATCTAAGGAGAACACTGAAATGAAGATAAGTTTTCCCTTATTCTCAAGGTGTGGAAAGAAACATGGAGGTAGTTGTCTTAAAGGTACAAGTAAATGTTTCAAATGTGGAAAATAAGTTCATCGTGCATTTGAATCCCACAATGATGGGAAGAAGATGTCTAGCGATGCGAACAAAGAAAAGGCTACATAGAGTGCACCTCCTACACTTCAATGTCACAAGTGCAAGGAACTGGGGAATTATTAAAATCAATTCCATAATACAAGGGTTGTTGATGATGATCGACGTCAACAAACTCTTAAGGCTAAAGAAAAAAGTAAAGTCACATTCAATTTCTATCAGCGATGTGGAGTACGATAACGAAGTGGTGGAAGGTACACTTACCATCTACTCTAAAGTAGAAAATGTTTTATTTGATTCTGGATCCACCAACTCATTTATTTATGAATAATTCTATAAGGGTATCTCCGTATTACCACAACAATTAGATGTTAGGTTAGCTGTGACAACCCCTAATGGCACAACATTCGCATCAAAAGTTTATAATTATTCTCCGATTGAAGTTTTTGGGAATGTGCTTCCTGCAAATCTTATGATCCTTCCTATAGTGGAATTTGATGTGATTCATGGAATGGATTTTCTTTCTTTATATGGAGATCATATCAATTTCCAAAGAAGGGAAGTCAGATTTCATATTCTAGATCAATCTATGATCATCTATCGACGCAAGGATGAACATAACCTTCTAGTGGAAATTTCATCCATCTTATGGGTCTTGATTCCACTAAATGAAGGTTATTTATCTCAAATGGTTGGAGAGAAAATCACGATTAATAATACACACATTGTACAAGAGTTTGATGATGTCTTTCTAGAAGAATTTCCAGGTCTTCCACCAAATCGTGATGTTGAGTTTTCAATAGAACTCATACCGGGTGCTATTCCCATTTCAAAGATACCATATTGAATGGTACCAATTGAGTTGCAGGAATTGAAGAAGCAGCTCCAAGAGAATCATGATAAGGGATTCATACGCCCTAGTGCGTCACCTTGGGGATCACCTGTTCTGTTTGTTAAGAAGAAAGATGGATCAATGAGACACTACATTGATTATCAATAACTTAACAAGATCATGACCAAGAAAAAATATCCTCTCCCATGAATTGATGAATTATTTGACCAACTACACGGAGCTCAACAATTTTACAAGATTGATCTTCATTCAGGGTATCATCAATTAAGGGTCAAAAGGGAGGATCTACCAAAGATGGCTTTCCGTACAAGGTATGGACCCTATGAATTTATAGTGATGTTTTTTGGTCTTACTAATTCCCCTGCTATCTTCATGGATCTAATGAATAGAGTCTTTAGAGACTATCTTGATCAGTTTGTGGGAGTCTTTATACACTACTGGAAAAACGACCTATACCCACGGTTTTGGGAACCGTGGGCTGGAATTCCGTCGGTATAGGGGTCTCAGCCTATACCCACGGTTTGGAGAACCATGGGTATAGGGGAGTCCAATTTGGCACAACACTGTTCCAACGTGGCACATAGCAGACCCCACAGTTTTCAAACTGTGGGGAATTTAATTTTAAAAAAACGCATCCAAGGGGTTTTGAACCCGCGCCGCGCGGTAACTTACGCTGGCGCCTCTCACACACAGACCAACCCAACTGTTATTTTTATATGTTTTATATACATATATCTTTGTATATAAATTAATATGGAATATTTAAATTCAAAAAAACGCTCTCAGCGGGATTTGAAACCGCGCCACACGCTATTCTTCGTGACCATGCAACCCCCACGGACCAACCAAGCTGGAATTTTCAATTGACATATATACATATATTTGCATATATATATTAATATATGGGATTAAAATACCAAAAAATGTGCCCAGTGGGTTTCGAACCCAGGATGCGCGCTGCGACTCACTACCGCGCCATAGAAATAGACCAACTCAGCTATAAAGCTTTGGTTATTTTAGATTTTGATTTATATAAATATATTAATCTAAACTGTGAAAAAATTTATGCCCGCCAAATTTTTCCCGTGTCCCACCTAATTTTATTTGCCCGCCATAACGCGGGAAAGCTATACCCACGGTTCTAGAGAACCGTGGGTATAGGTATTAAAAAAACCACAATACCCACGGTTATGAAGAACCGTAGGTATAGATCATCGGAAAATACCCTATACCCACAGTTATCTCCAAAACCGTGGGTATAGGTCTTAAAAGAAAACTATACCCACAGGTTTTGGCACAGCCGTGCATATAGGTGGCCTAAACCCACGGTTTCGGAAAACCGTGGGTATTGGTTCACAAACTACCCCTATACCCACGGTTTTGGAAAACCGTGGGTATAGGGGTAACCTATACCGATAGTGTTTTGGAAAACCGTGGGTATATACCTATTTTCCAGTAGTGATAGATGATATTCTTGTCTCTTCAAAGAGAAAGGAAGAATATGAAGATCACTTGAGAATTGTATTGAAGAACCTGATAAAGGAGAATATTTATGCCAAATTTACCAATTTTGAATTTTGGCTTAAAAAAGTTGCATTTTTGGGTCACATAATCTCAAAAGAGGGGATACCTGTGGATCTATCAATGATAGAGGTTATTGAAAGATGGTCGAGACCAACAACAATAAATGAGATGCAAATTATTCTTGGTTTGGCTGGATATTATCAATGTTTTGTGATATATTTTTCTTGATTATATAATCCACTCACCAGGTTGACTCGAAAAGTAGTTAAGTTCATTAGGATGGGGGAGTGTGAAGAGAATTTCAAGGATTTTCAAAGAAGGTTATCCAGTGCACATGTGCTCACACTGCCTTATACTAGAGAATGGTTTGTGATCTATGGTTATGTATCCAAGAAGGGAATGTGGTGTGTTCTTATGAAAAATGATATGGTGATAGCTTATGCCTCACGACAGTTGAAAACTCATGAGAAAAATTATCCAACTCATGATTTGAGTTAGCTGCGGTAATCATTGCATTAATGATTTGGAGGAATTATCTTTATGTTGAAAGGTGTGATATTTATACTGATCATAAAATGTTAATGTATATTTTCACACAAAAGGAGCTGAATATACGTCAAAGAAGATCGTTGGAGATGATTAAGGATTACGACTGCTCAATTCATTATCATCCTAGGAAAGAAAACAAGCTGGCAGGCGCATTAAGTCGACAAGACCATGCTAGATTATCCATGATGAGGATCACAAAAGATCAAATATTTATGGATTTAAAAAGGTTGGATCTTGGAATTATAATGGAAGGGAAAAAATATTATCTTTCTCAAATGAATGTTCAACCATCTATACATGTGAAGATTAAAGAGGAAAAAAAAGAAGATGTAGAGTTACAAAAGAAGGTGAGAAATGTTCCTGAATTAAACCTTGATTGTGATGAGATAATAAGGTTCAGGAATCGAGTTTGTGTTCCTCCCATCCCAGAATTGAAGGAGCTGCTGGATGAGTCTCATAGTTCTTCATTCTCTATTCATCCTTGAAGCACGAAGATGTATAGAGACCTGATGGAGTACCTCTGGTGGGATGGCATGAAAATAGATGTTTCTGAATATGTCTCTCGATGCTTGGTTTGTCAACAAGTTAAATCTGAGAGACATAAGTCTAAGGGGATGTTACAACCATTACCCACACCAGAATGGAAATGAGAAAACACAACTATGGACTTTGTCACTTGACTTCCTAAAACATCCAAAGGCAATAAGGCTATCTGGGTTATAGTTGATCGTCGTACGAAGTCGACACACTTCATTGCAATTAGAGAAGATTTATCTCTGGATCTGATTGCCAGTATATATGTGAAGGAAGTGGTAAGAGTGCATGGAGTACCACTTTCCATTACATCTGATCTGGATCCGATATTTACCTCGATGTTTGGGAGAAGTCTTCAGCATACTTTAGATACAGAGTTGAGTTTCAGCACTGCTTATAATCCTCAGACAGACGGTTAGTCTGAGAGAACAATTCAAACATTAGAAGATATGTTAAGAACATTCTATATGGAATTCAAAGGTGTTTGGGATCAACACCTACCTTTGGTAGAATTTTCTTATAATAATATATTTCATTCCAGTATTCAGATGGCTCCTTATGAAGCTCTCTATGGAAAGAAATGCAGGACTCCAACTTGCTAGGCTGAAGTTGGGGAAAGAAAGCTATTAGGACATGATCTTGATGATGAGATGGTAGAAAAGGTCATATATATTCAATGACACATAAAATATGCTTAGAGTCGACAAAAAAGTTATACCGAAAACCGAAGAAAAGACCTAGAGTTTGAAGTGGGTGATAAAGTGTTCTTACGAATATCTCCTTGGAAGAGAGTAATGAGATTTGGAAAGAAGGGAAAGCTGAGCCCTAGGTATATATTTCCTTTTGAAATACAGGATCATTTTGGGAAGGTAGCTTACCGATTGGCGCTTCCACCGAATCTATCTCAAGTTGTTGATGTGTTCCATGTATCTCTCTTCAAAAAGTACATACCTGATCCTTCACATGTACTCATCTTAAAGTTGTACCTCTGGAGAATGATCTGTCTTATGAAGAACAACTGATAGAGATTCTGGATCGTATCAAATAATCCCTAAGAAACAAGACCACTCTCTTGGTGAATGTTTTATGGAGGAACCAAAAATTAGAATAAGCTACATAAGAACTTGATGATATGATGAGGGAGAGGTATCCTCATCTTTTTGTTACAAAGTGATGAATTTCGATGGAGAAATTTATTTTAAGGGGGGTAGAGTGTAACACCTGAGATTTTATGAGAAATATTTTTTAATGTATAATTTTATATAAAGGAATGTTTTACTACACACAACACGGTATTGGCCTGAATTACACATAAGAGAAACTTTCATCAATAGCTTTCATTGTACGCAATACCGAGTTTCACTAAACAATGATATATTATTAAAATATTATATAAACTAGCCGTTATGAATAGTAATACCCAATTTTTGATATTTTATAAATTTAATCATTCAAAATGGAATTCGTTTTTCGATTTGGAATATCTAAATTATCCTAGGGTAAATTTTTGGCATTTTTCTGGAAACTTTTAATTTTTATGAATAGTGAAAACACTGCATTACTATTTAAAAACATACATTTATTTAAATAATTATTTATTTTATTTAAATTTATTTCAGGTCAAAATTGATACATAATACCTATATAATTTCAACTTAATTCATTTGAGTCATTTTATAATAATTTTAGATATATAAAAATTTTATTGAACTTTTCACCGTCTTTTACCCACTTCCCAGAAGAATTTGAAAATTTACATAAAACATAATTTTACCACTTATGTGAGTAGAATTTACAAAATACAAGAGACACGGTTAATATCAAGGAGTAAAATGTGGTTCAATTAAATAAAAATAATTTTTGGTGAATGGTAACTATTTACTTTTTTTTCCACGGCTAAATGTAAATAGGGTAATTAAGGGTAAAAATGATAATAATATTACACTAACACATGTCCTAATTCAATTGGATAAGTATAATTCGACCAAAAAAACCATAGGAATAAAATATTACCCTTTAGGTCCACTTGGATTAGATTAGGACACTTATTAAAATTTTATTTAAAGAAGTGTTAAAATAGTTAAAATCAAAGTTTAATAACTAAAAACATTTTTAATGTAGGGTTATACATAATATAAATTCGACTATAAATATTCCATATAAAGTTAAAAATATTTCCTACCTAAGGGTATTTTATTTATTATTTTTATACATTAAATAATTTAATTTATTTTTGACACAATGATGATGTAGTAATTACCTTATTAATGAAATATTAACGTAATTGAGGTTATAAATACCCAAATAAATGTAATTTGAGACTTTTTATGAATTAAACTAATTTTATAGGTTAATATGAGATATGAATATTTATTTAATTAACTTTTTTCTAACTAATCATGCTGTTATGAGTTTTACGAAAATCAATTACCAAATATTGTCAAAATTGACATAAAATAGTATTTAAAAAAATAGTATATTATTAATTGTTATTTTATTCCTAAAAATATAAGGATCGGAAAAAAGACTTATATAAGGTTATATATATTAATAATTAACAACTTGGGGTTCGTTTGGGTTTTTATAGTATGTTGATTAACCATATAATGTAAGAAAACAAGAAGACATGGTAAAACTTAAATGATTTAACTTAGAGTTAAATCTAAATGATAAGGTTAAAATAGTAACCTAAACTTGTCTAAAATCTATTGTTTTTGAGTATTTATACCCATACCCACCTTAGCTTCTAAATAAATCAATTTGGAGCTATTAATAACTGAATATGACTTTATAATAAAATAATATTTTATGTTTTTCCTAAGGTGCCCCTCTCTTCCCTTATAAAAGGGAACCTCCTCCCTCTCCTCCTCACACCACTTTGAGCCTTCATGCTCTGCCAACCCCTGAAAATTTCTCTTCTAAACTTCCCTATAAAAATTCTAGAGGTCTTGGTCTTCTTCAAAGTCTATCATTAGTTCCCTAAGAGGACGTTAAAAAGAGGCGCTTCAAAGAAGAGGCAATGTCCGTTACCGATTCTTTCCAATTTATTTCTTCTTCTACTTCCTCTTATTTAGTTGTTTCATTATTAAGTAATAACATAATTATAAATAAGATACTGATATGTTATTATAAATTTGAAACAAACCTATATCACCTTCTATCCATCCCATGGAAAACGAAATCACCGCGGGTGCGAACGTACAGAATACCATCTCCACACCGTGGTGTAATCTGTTTTCCACCCCCACCTTACTTGGATGGGTATAATGGTGTGAAGAATAAATATATATGATTATTGTAAAGTGATATTTATTCTTAAATAGTATACATACACTTCAATACAATTCCATGATCATGGTAACAATATCATCGCTCGTGCGTACGTACGACCTACCGTCTCCATGATGTGATTTTACTCGTTCTACATGATCTTCATTGAATAATTATTATATAAATGAATTGAATGATTAAATATGATATATATTTCACTAATAAAATTATGGAAATTAGGTATCTATAACCTAAATAGAAGAATACAAATTTGATCGACAAAACAGGCATTAGAACATAAAGCAATAAACACCCAAATAACAAGTAGCAATGAAATATTACTAATAAGAAGCTAAGAACATGACCACATATGATATAATAACAATGCGTATGATTCCTGAATAAGTCAATAACATTATTTAAGTCATTATACAAAATTATTGGACATGTACAAAGCATATCGGACCTAAGGTAAGGTAAAATCTCACAATCTCATTTTTATCCGAGATTGTTTCTACTTCAGAATTTACTGGGGAATATTTATCATCCACATCCATGTTTACTCAATATTTAAAAATATTTTTATCCTACTACAATTTTTTAAATCCAATTTTTCCCTTCAGTGAGTTTTTAGTAAAAGTATGAAAGGAATATTTTGTTGTTTTGTTTGTATGAGGTAATTTTTTGACTTTTCCGGCCAATGTATGAGGAGAATGATTTTATTTAACTTATACGGAATGAATGTATTTTTAGAAAATTATTTCCATGAAGATTAATTTAAAAGTTTTCAAGTTTGTTTTTAACCAACTTCTTTTAGTTTAAAATTGTTTGACATGTTATGAAAGGAAACAAAAATTTGAAGTAGAAATGATATTTTCTTCAAGAATGAAGTTCAAAGTGTTTTATCAAAATTATTTTCCATCTAGGATAATATAGGGTTCTGTTTCTATCCTTATTTTTATATTTATTTGATTAGGTTTTGATGGAATTATTTTTATGATGCCCTTTTATCTTATATGGATTATGTTATGATGGCATGAAGTTTAAGAATCCCATTTTTAATACATGGGTTATGCTATGATGTATGATTTATGATCTTGTGTCACACATAAGAATGGTATCATTATGAGATGGGTGTGACCAATATCTCCCTAAAATTAATTTGGTAAATATTTATATCTCATGAGATAGACATGGCTGGAATGACAGGTGAATCCATTTCTGTGAAACATGACTGAAATGAGGAGTGAACTCAGTTCAGAAATGGACTTTATCTGCTAATATAGTCTTGGAAATGAGTCTTGACTACTAAGAAATGATTCTCTATTACTATGTGTGTATGACACAAAGTTTCATGTTTTATGTTATGATTATGGGGATTACATTTCACTATAATGATTTATCCCATGTTATGATATTATGATCTCTTTTGCAGGTTAAGATTATAAAAATGCTATGTTATTATGAATATGATATTTCCTTTGTTTATCCTTACTGAGCATTTGAGCTCACCCTTTTGTATGTTTTATTTCCCCAGGTCAGGAAGAAGGTTATTAAGTATGATATTCCAAAAGGGACTCTAGAAATGATGAAATAAACGGCAGACAATATAGATTCTTTATGAACCAGTTGTCTATGTTTACCAGTTTCTAAAGACACTATACCTATACGGTCCTACCATGGTTTTGTTTTATGTTGTAATAAGTATGCTTCAATTCTGAAGTAATAAGAATGTATGTAAAGTATGGGTAATTATAGTAACATAATTATTTACACCAAAAATAAAACCATTTCTTAAAACAACTCTTCTATATTTTTTCTCCCATTTAACCATTATCTCTAAAAAATTTATTTCTTTGGAATTTTTTTTATTGAATTAAAAATTCATTTATTATAAAATTCACTTTTTGGGTGATAGAATGTTTTGTATTAACCATTTATATTATTGAAGAAAATTTGGTTAATAAAATTTAGAATGATATAAAATCCATTTTACTTCAATGGGTTCTTCAGCATATCTTATTGGAATCATATTGTGTATGGAAATAATGTTTATAGATAAATATTAAAAGCTAGTTTGGTTAGGATAAATAAAATAAATTACATTTTTTTTATAATTACCTAATTTATTTTGGGTTTTATAAAACATGCACTACGGGAAAAATGAGCAATTGCGACGGGTTATTTGCGACAGGATTTATTCCCGTCGCAAATAGTCATGTTAAAAACTTATTTGCGATGGGGGTATTTCCCCGTCGCAAATAAGGAGGCTTTTGCGACGGGATTGCTTTCCCCGTCGCAAATAGTTTTCCCGCGATGCGCGCCAAATCGCGGGAAACTTATTTGCGACGGGGAAATATTCCCGTCGCAAATAACCGGCGGCGGTAAAAGGTATTTGCGACGGGAATATTCCCCCGTCGCAAATACTATGTCGGCAGGGATTATTTGCGACGGGACCCGTCGCAAATAACTATTTACCGGTTGACCGTAATAAATGTTGGCTAAGGTATTTGCGACGGGTCCCGTCGTAAATAATACTATTTGCGACGGGAATCCCGTCGCAAATGGGCCCGTCGCAACTAATCTAACCTATAAATACCCCCATCCGTTTTTTTCATTTCATTCTCATTCCTTATCTTCTCTCTCTCTCAGAATTATATTTCTAGAGTTGAGTTTTTCTCCAGTTTAAGTTTTTTCTCCGGAGCTGATATTAAAGATTTGAAGAACGATCAGAATAGATCAATTTTCAAGGTATTTATCTTCATTTTAATTTTTTATTTATTTTTAATTTCTTATTAGTTTCTATTATTATTAATTAGTTGTAATTTAATTATGTTTACATTGTTTTATTACTTAATAAATTTAAATTATAAGTATTGTTTATATGGTAATTAGGAATAATTAGTAATAATTTTTAGTAATTAAGAATAAATATTAATAATTAGTAATAAATACCAATAATTAAGAATAAGAACATTATTACATTATTAGTTTATTTTATTATTAATATTAAAATAATATAATTTTTTATATATATACAGTTCTTTTTTCATCTGTGTGTTTGCTGTCTTCACATGTATTATTTGTATGTGGAGATAGAAAACGCACAGATGAAAAAAGAACTGTATATAAATTAGAAAATTATATTATTTTAATATTAATAATAAAATATATTAATAATGTTATTATTTGTAATTATTGGTAATTATTTATAATTATTGATAATTATTCATTTAATTACTAATAATTATCAATAATTAAGAATAATTAGTAATAATTACCAATAATTAACAATAATTAGTATTAATTACCTATAATTAGTATTAATTACCAATAATTAGTATTAATTACCAATAATTAGTATTAATTACCAATAATTCGTAATAATTAGGAATAATTAACAATAATTAGTAATAATTAGTAATAATTAACAATAATTAGGAATAATTAACAATAATTAGTAATAATTAGGAATAATTAGGAATAATTAGTATTAATTAGGAATAATTAGTAATAATTACCAATAATTAATATTAATTAGGAATAATTAGTATTAATTACAAATAATTAGTATTAATTAGGAATAATTAGTATTAATTACAAATAATTAGTATTAATTAGAAATAATTAGTATTAATTACCAATAATTAGTATTAATTACCAATAATTAGTATTAATTACCAATAATTAGTATTAATTACCAATAATTAGTATTAATTAGGAATAATTAACAATAATTAGTAATAATTAGGAATAATTAACAATAATTAGTAATAATTAGGAATAATTAGTATTAATTAGGAATAATTAGTAATAATTACCAATAATTAGTATTAATTAGGAATAATTAGTATTAATTAGGAATAATTAGTATTAATTACCAATAATTAGTATTAATTACCAATAATTAGGAATAATTAACAATAATTAGTAATAATTAGGAATAATTAACAATAATTAGTAATAATTAGGAATAATTAACAATAATTAGTAATAATTAGGAATAATTAACAATAATTAGGAATAATTAGGAATAATTAGTATTAATTAGGAATAATTAGTAATAATTACCAATAATTAGTATTAATTAGGAATAATTAGTATTAATTACCAATAATTAGTATTAATTACCAATAATTAGTATTAATTACCAATAATTAGTATTAATTACCAATAATTAGTAATAATTAGGAATAATTAACAATAATTAGTAATAATTAGGAATAATTAACAATAATTAGGAATAATTAGTATTAATTAGGAATAATTAGTATTAATTACGAATAATTAGTAATAATTACCAATAATTAGTAATAATTACCAATAATTAGTATTAATTACCAATAATTAGTATTAATTACCAATAATTAGTATTAATTACCAATAATTAGCAATAATTACCAATAATTAGTATTAATTACCAATAATTAGCAATAATTATGAATAATTAGAAATAATTACCAATAATTAGCAATAATTACGAATAATTAGAAATAATTAGCAATAATTAGAAATAATTAGCAATAATTAGAAATAATTAGCAATAATTAGAAATAATTAGCAATAATTAGAAATAACTAGCAATAATTAGTAATAATTAGTAATAATTAGGAATAATTAGGAATAAGTAGGATTAATTAGGATTAATTAGGAATAATTAGGATTAATTAGGAATAATTAGTAATAATTACCAATAATTAGTAATAATTACCAATAATTAGTAATAATTAGTAATAATGACCAATAATTGCCAATAATTACCAATAATTGCAAATAATTAGGAATAATTAGGAATAATTAGTAATAATTAGGATTACTCAGGAATACTCAGGAATACTCACGAATACTCACGAATACTCACGAATACTCACGAATAATCACGAATAGTCACGAATAATCACGAATACTCACGAATACTCACAAATAATCAGGAATACTCAGGAATACTCAGGAATACTCAAGAACACTTAGCAAAAAAAATTATATTATCAATATTTATGAAAAAAATATTAATATTATTAAAATAATAAAAATTTATAAAATATTAAAATTATCAATATTTACAACAGATTTTGCTCTATTCTTAACATGTTCAAATCTTAAAGGGCCGCTAATTGTCAGGTCATGCGCAATAAAAAGTTTCTGTCAGCCATGTCCAATGTAAACTCTATAATTGTCCTTGCATGGTCGATGACCTCAAAAGTAATGTTGCAATCAGACAAACCAAGTCATTCCCTTCTTATCTATAAGAATCATCTCACATGAACCTTTACATAGACCATTCTTCCTTGAAAATTTAAGGGAAAAATAATGATATCCCCTCAAATTTTTAAGGAAGAATGATCTATGTAAAGGTTCATGTGAGATAATTCTTATAGTTAAGAAGGGAATGACTTGGTTTGTCTGATTGCAACATTACTTGCGAAGTGATCAACCATGCAAGGACAATTATAGAGTTTACATTAGACATGGCTGACACAAACTTTTTATTGCGCATGACCTGACAATTGACGACCCTTTAAGATTTGAACATGTTAACAATAGAACAAAGTTTGTTCTGAATATTGATAATTTTAATATTTTTTAATTTTTTTTATTATTTTAATAATATTAATATTGTTTTTTCGTAAATATTGATAATATTTTTTTTATTACTAATAATTAGTAAACGAAATCTGCTTGGATAATGAAGGGAAAATTTATAACCATCTCCACAACGATGATTATCAAATTTCCTTTCATTATTCAAGCAGTTTTCCTTTTGCTAAGTATTGCTAAGTATTGCTAAGTATTGCTAAATTAGTAATAAATAGTAATAATTAGCAATAAATTGTAATAATTAGTAATAAATTGTAATAATTAGTAATCCTTGCTTGAGTTTTTTTTCTAACAAATTATTCAAAACCAGTAATGCTTTTATATTTTATAGAAAAATATGGAACAACGAGGTCGTCAACAGTCATTATTAGATTACCGCATATGGATAAATCAACGTAGAAATCCAAATGGTTCTGGTTTAAATCCAGTATATATAGAGGGTGTGGAGATTTTTTTATCATTTGCGGCATCAAATTCAGAATTTGTTTCAGAAGGAAAGATAAAATGCCCTTGTAGAAAATGTGCATTGAGAACGTTTGACACGTTTGACAAAGTGGGGGAACATCTCTTGCGTTTTGGTTTTCAAGCAGATTATGTTTTTTGGTATCAACACGGTGAACGCAGTTCCAGAGCAGATGATACCAACTTGATTCCGGATCCATCCCAGTTTCAAGATTTAGTACATGATGTTGCAGGTTCATCTGTTCAACATACAGAAACTCCGGCTGATATAGCTTCAAATCCTGAGTTGGGACCGTCTGAATTTTATGAGTTGTTGAAGTCTGCTGAGGATGCATTATATCCTAGCTGCAAGATGAGCAAATTAGAAGCAGTTGCAAAATTTATGGCTATCAAATCAGATAACGGAATGTCAAACACATGTTTTGACCAGATATTTTCTTTGCTGAAAACAATGTTACCCGAAGGAAATGTTTTACCTGCAAATTACTATGAAAGTAAGAGGTTGGTTCGAAATTTGGGACTTACTTGTCAGAAGATTCATGCATGTTCAAATGACTGCATTTTATATTCAGGGGAAAATGAGTCGTTGGATAGTTGTCCCACATGTGGGCAACGGAGATATAAAGAAGGACAACACGGGAAGTCTGGTTTGATTCCTGTAAAACAGTTGAGATATTTTCCGCTTACATCCAGACTTCAGCGTTTATTCATGTCTAAGAATACAGCGACAATGATGTCATGGCATAAAGAGAATATTTCAACCGATAAAAGCTTGAATCATCCAGCCGATGGTGATTCATGGAAACATTTTGATAGAGTGCATCCATCATTTGCTTTAGAAGCTAGAAATGTTCGACTGGGCCTTTCCACTGATGGTTTCTGTCCGTTTGGATCTTATGGTAGTCAATATTCATGTTGGCCTGTTTTTTTAACTCCGTATAATTTACCTCCATGGATGTTGATGAAGGAGCCATATATCTTTTTGACTTTACTAATTCCAGGACATCCGAAGAAAAATATTGATGTTTATTTGAAGCCATTGATTGATGAATTAAATTTATTGTGGAGTACTGGTGTCAGTACATATGATGTTGCAACGAAACAGAATTTCATACTGAGAGCAGCATTGATGTGGACAATAAGTGACTTCCCGACTTATGGGATGTTATCTGGCTGGAGTACACATGGTCAGAAATCATGTCCTTACTGTATGGGAGAGAACAAAGCATTTATGCTCATTCATGGAAAGAAACCTTGTTATTTTGACTGTCATCGCAGATTTCTTCCAGCTGATCATACTTTTCGCAGAAACAGATCTCATTTCAGAAAAGGAACAGCTGAAAGGGATGGACCTCCAAAAATGCTATCAGGTTCGGAGTTAAAATCGGTTGTATTTTCATTACCTCCCATCACTTTTGGTCCCACAATAAACCAACAGAAAATTTCTGGTTTTGGGAAAGAACACAATTGGATTAAACGTAGCATATTTTGGGATTTGCCATATTGGTCTGATTTGTTGGTCCGACACATGTTAGATGTCATGCATATTGAGAAGAACTGTTTTGATAATTTGTTTCATACAGTTTTGGATACTCCAGGAAAGAGCAAAGACAATGTAAATGCACGTTTAGATCTTGCCCAAATTTGCAGGCGTCCAGAATTGGAACTATTTGAGAATGTCAGAACAGAAATGTTACTGAAACCAAAAGCAGCTTATACACTGTCTAAAGAAAACCGTTTATTATTTTGTCAGTGGATTGCAGATTTGAGACTTCCAGATGGCTGTGCTTCCAATTTGGGTAGATGTGTAAAGAATGGTCATATTACTGGATTGAAAAGTCATGATTGTCATGTTATAATGGAGAGACTTCTACCCATTGGATTAAGAGGTCTGTTGAATTCTGTGATTTGGGATTCCATAACAGACATGTCTTATTTTTTTCGGGAAATTTGTGCGGCTACGGCAGATTATGATGCTCTAGGAAAACTTGAAAAAGATGTTGTTGTAATTATATGTAAACTGGAAAAAATATTTCCGCCGTCTTTCTTCGACTCAATGGAACATTTGATGTTACATTTGCCATATGAAGCCAAATGTGGAGGTCCGGTACAGTTTCGATGGATGTACCCATTTGAAAGATGCATGAAAAAATTGAAAAGAAAAGTACGCAACAAAGCATCTGTTGAAGGATCTATTGCAGAAGCTTATTTGCAAGAGGAAATATCTTTTTTCTGCTCCCATTATTTTTAATCTGAGTATCCTTCAAAACACAACCGAATGGGACGGAATGAGAGGAATATTGATGAAATCGACAATCAATTATCTGTTTTCAACCAGTCAGAGCTTGGTTTTGGTGGAGTTTCTGAACGCTGGCTTTCAGATGATGAACATCATAGAGCTCATACGTATGTTCTGCTCAACTGTGAAGAGATGACATCAGTTGTACTTTAAGTGTTTATATCACTTATTCTATCATTTATGTTACAGTAAATAACTTTGGTTTTTATAGGTTGTATGATAATCATATCAAGAAACAAATTCCACAAATTACAGCAGCTGCTCTCGAAGAACGGCGACTGA
The DNA here is from genome assembly GCA_963277665.1 of Viscum album. Taxonomy (NCBI): domain Eukaryota; kingdom Viridiplantae; phylum Streptophyta; class Magnoliopsida; order Santalales; family Viscaceae; genus Viscum; species Viscum album. Next base: position 1,359,238,552 of record OY728152.1, on the reverse strand, counting down.
AAAATTTCTCTCAGTGGTTTCAAAAACTGGTAACATAAATTCTTTATCATTTAGCAACTCATTCAATGTATAGTTTACTATATTGATAATTATTTCACAAATCTTCAGGTGTCTCGACATGCTGATAAAATTGACAAACGGCTCTGTGTATTGAGTAACCCACCTTCCAAACTTGTTAAAACTTATAATGCATATGTGGTGAATGGATTTCGATTCCACACGCATGCATATGGGGAATCGAAAAAAACAATGAACAGTGGAGTTAGCTTGAGAGGATCTCATCATCGAGAAAATGAAGTTGACTTTTATGGCATACTTGATGAAATCATTGAACTCTGTTATCTTGGACAACATTACATAACCATGTTCAAATGTCGGTGGTTGGATACAGAGAGAGGTGTGCGTGTTCATCCGACTCATGGAATCATCGATATTAAATGTAAAAGTGTTCTCGCAGTAAATGAACCATTCTTATTGGCTCAACAGGCATATCAAGTTTATTATGCAAAGTACTGTGCAACATCAAGAGACTTGACTGATTGGTGGAGTGTAATAAAAATCAAAATTCGAGACAATCATTTTAGTCAAAGTGAATGTGCTTTCACTGATGTGCAAAGAATTGAAGTTTTTCAAGAGAGTACTCAAAATCAATCTTTTTTACAAAGAGATATGAGTATCGATGACGACACCCCACATTTAAGAGTCGGTGATGACGATGATGTTAATGATGTCACACATGAATTTGAAATGGTAAGAGATGAAGCAACTGCAACTCGAATGGATATCGATGATGTTGAGGAGGAATATGAAGATGACATTGACATATATAAAGATGATGATGAAGATGAACACTTATAGAATTCCATGGTATTTATATACAATCATAATATGTATATATATGTATATATAATAGTAATTATCAATTATTTGCTAATATTAACATTTTCTGTTTCAGATGGACGAGGCCACATTTCGTGAGTTGGCGGAGGCTGACCTGCCTTTCGATGCGGATGAGTTGCTGGCAGATGACCCTCAGCCTGCAGGCGCTCCAGGGAGTACGCGGAGGGGGCGCGGTCTTGCACGATTGATGATTCCTGACCCCGTCCCCGAGCGACGTCCACGTCTTGGGTTTGATCCGCGCACCCGGAGGTGTGATAACCTGTGTAATAACCTGTGAATTTGACTAAGATTTCATTAATCTATTCACATAATAAATGTTTATTATTTTTTCAGTTTTTCGCATATAGCAGTCGGACAGGGCAGCGCTATTTTGCGCAACTATTTCTCTCAGCCGTGGACCACATGGGAGCAGATTCCCATTGATGTGCAGCAGGCCATGTTCGGCCATTGGTTGGTACATACGTAAATAAATAATTTTTATTTTGAAAATTATTTCATTTCTAACTTGATATTTTGATTTATTTGTAGGGTTTATGGTATCCGATCGAGGATACCATGCGTGACGCCATCCACGAGGCATGGGAGGTGGCCATGCGTGATCGCCTTCGTCAGTTTTTGCACAATTTAAGAAAAGCTGCGATGAAGAAAGCAGGAGTGTCAGATTTTGGGGAGTCATGTAGAGCACACCGACCAGAGTACATTTCATCCCATGTATGGGATGGATTATGTGCGCACTGGTTGAGTGGTGCCTTTCAGAGGAGATCATCGGTGGGGAGGCAGAATCGGGGGAGGCAGGAGGTGACTCATCGAGCTGGGAGTCGTTCTTTCAGTACTCATAGACAGCATCTGGTACGTACATTATTTATAAATATTTTATATAACTATAAATATTAACAGTTTATTTTTTATTCTTATAGGCTGTCGAGCACCCCGATATTACAGAGTACGACGTATATCGGAGGATGTATAGTGATCCTGCTACTGGGGAGCTCAGAGGTGATCGTCAGCATCACATCGTGGTCAGTATTATTTGTTTTCAAGTTTAAAAATTAACTGCATATAATATATTCACAATTTTAATTTTAAATTGCAACTATAGGAGTCATATGAGGCCGCAGCGGCACAGGCCCGGCCTGAGAGTCAGGCCGAGTCATCAGATCAGACCACTGCCCGTCAGTTTGATGAGGCGGCATGGATGCAGGCCACCCAGTATGCCTTCGAGAAGGGCCGGGTAGTTGGTATCGGCTCTCGACTGACTCCCGGAGATTATTATGGCAGTGCTGTGATGTCGGCGTCCAGCTCGAGGGGAGCTCGTGCATCTTCTTCTACACAGTATGAGGAGCAGTTGCGATCTCAGACTGCACAGATAGAGAGTCTCCGACAGGAGCAGGAGCAGATACGTCAGCAGCATGAGGAGAAGCGTCGACGCCAGCAGCAGCTGTACGAGGAGCAGACGAGTCGGTGGCAGCAGCAGCATCAGGAGCAGATAGAGTACATGCGCCGACTCACTCATGCTTTAGGGATGAAGTTTCCTCCACCACCATCTGCAGATCCCCCACCTCCCCCCCCTCCTACAGATTAGAGTTTGTATTTCTGTTATAAAATTTGTGAAATCAAAATATTTTTTTTTCTATTCGTAGTTTCTGCCTCATTATAAAATATTAATAATATTATATTTTTAAATAACAATATTAATATGAATAATACTAATATTTATATTTTATAATATTAAATTTTATATATATATTAAAATTTTATATATATATTAATATTTTATAATATTATAATTTAATTATTTTTTTGTAATACTTGAATTATTTTAATATTTGAATGTAAAATAATTCTATTATTTTTATATTAATTAAAATAACTTATTAATATTTTTTTTATTTATGAATTATAATTATAATATTATTATATTAATTAAATTATTTATTAATATTCTATTATTTTTCTTTTTGAATTATTATTCTACTATTATTATAGTAATTAAAATAATTTATTATTTTCATTTGTAAATTATAATTCTATTATTATATTAATTAAAATAATTTATTAATAATTTATTTTTTTTATTTTTTTTATAGTATTTGCGACGGGATACTATGCCCGTCGCAAATACTAGTAGTATTAATAATTTTTTATTTTTTTTTAAAAAGAGTAATTGCGACGGGTCCCGGTTCCCGTCGCAAATACTAGTATTATTAATTTTTTTATTTTAAAAAAAAACGTTATTGCGACGGTCCCGTCGCAAAAACAATTTGCGACGGGTACCGTCGCAAAAGGGATTTGCGACGGGCCCGTCGCAATAACTGTTTAAAAAGTTTTTCACAAAAAATACGGAATACTATTTGCGACGGGGAGAATGCCCGTCGCAAAAAAAGGCTTTAGCGACGGTCCCGTCGCAAATAAGTTTAGTTGCAACGGCGTTTTCCGCAACGGGCTATTTGCGACGGGACCCCGTCGCAAATGGCTATTTACGACGGGATCCCGTCACAAATAGGCCGTCGCAAATACCTGTTTTTCCAGTAGTGATAGAGATGGTTTGAGTATGATAAATCCATAAGACAGATTGGTTCCAACATAGTCATAAGACAGTTTGGGTTTCATAAATCATAGTGATTGTTTTTATTCGATAAAGCTTCGATTTTTTTGGATCTAATAAATCCATGATAAGGTTTCAGTCTGTCAAATCCCTCAAATACATTGTTTTATGTTAATATCTCAGGAGATAAGGATGTTAAGTGCGGATTTTTTTCATTACAAGAAGCATTAAAATTTTGTTTATTCATAGAATAAGGAATGTGAATTTTGTTTTTTAATCGTGTTATAATTTAAAAATTCTAATGATTATGCCAATGTTATTTAAAATTTTACTTTTTTAGGCCATAGTGTATTTCCACATTGTATTGCTAGAATTTTACATCCCAGATCATGTTTATCTTATCCAGATTCCATGAATGTTTTTCTATGTATGTTTTGGTTTATTTGAGAATAAATGTCCTTAATTTATGATTTATGGATAACTCATATTTTTACATTATCTTATAAATTTAAAATTTATTCCATGTACTTTTATTATCATATTTTTATGATTCAGCACTTGATGACATGTTTATACGTATTTCATTATTTAAAATTTGAAGTCACACATTTTATATGTTTCTATTATCCTGTTTTTAGGATATGTATATCTTGTGGGATGACTATAAGGGAGTCTAGAGGAGTATGATTATGATGAAATAATCACATTTTTTCTTAAAATTATTTTTTATGTTTCTATTACCTAAAGAAACTAAAATAAACTTTTATATGTGTTTTTCAAGATTACTTTGAGATGTAATAAAAATATAAAATTTAAGAAAATTTATCTTGGAATATCACTATTTGTGTCAAGGTTAATTTTTAAAGTATATTTTTTATCACCGATCCAATGAGTGAGGGTATGTGCAACCTCAATTGGTATCCAAGGAGTGTGTATATATTTTTTATTAGATTATTTATATTTTAATATTAAGATATGTGATCTTTATTGAAACCATAGAAAGAAAATCTCGGGGGTTTGTTTAAGAATATGATGACATACATAAAAATATTAATGTAAATATTTTGTGGTTATCCTATAAATTACAACATATTTTGGATACTAAAAGTTGATATAGAAAATTAAAGATACATACCTATGTGTAATAACACTGAAAATGTAAAATTTTGTATATCATGATCATCACTTGGTCCATGAACACGAGTCCTAACTGTACACCAGGTTTCACAGTCTCGGGCAATATACTCTAGTTAATCACATTCTCATTACAATAAATAATAAAGGAATTATTATCCTGAATAATTTGTTTGTGTAATATGATAGAACCATTCATAAATATTTTATATTGAACTAAGAGTTATTTAGGATTAACAAAAATGTAATGTGGTGATTTTAAATAGGAACACATTCTCAGGATGAGTTTTTCATAATTCTCATATGATATTAACAATGATCACTCATGATTAACTATTTTTATTTTATATGTGGAATGATAATGAAGGAACCAATTTAATAATATTGATGTGATAAGTAATAAAATAATTATCCTCCTTATAAACCAAGTGAGATAGAAGTAGATATTGAATATCATGTTGTTATATACACCCATGAATCCAAATTTTTGATTAATAGTTTGAATATTTCCAGACATAGAAAAACTACTGAAGAAATATTTTTTAGTTTCATAGAATATTTGAGGAAAATTATAATGAATATTGAAATATTAAACATAATATATACCAACAATCAAGAAAGAATCACATATGGAATTGACTAATGGGAATATGAAGATTTTTTTCTTAAGGAAAATGGGGACATATAGGAAAACACATAGGAAAAATATAGGTATAATGAAATATGATTTAGGTAAATAAATTTCATATAAATGAATAATTTTAGTTGAATTTTGTGAACATGTGAATTTTACTTTTAAATTCCCTAATGAAAAGGATAAAATGATGACATGTCTTAACAACCTATAAAACAATGTGAACAAAGAAGAGGACAATAAAATCACTAATATTTATGTGGACCATGATAATTAAAAGGATAATGTAAAATTTACATTTTATATGGTTTCTCATAAGTCACACACATTCAATTATAAAGGATATGATTTCATTAATTATTCCACAATCTAGATCAAGAGATTTGGAACCTTTTACAACATTCTATGTTGATGCTAAAAATATTTAATTATATCTCAATACTATTCAAAACCTATATGTCATAAAGAATCATGATAATCATTTGATCAAATTTCGTGAATACATTATAATTTGGGAATCCAACTATTCCATATTACGCATTTTGAAGAATAGCATGTGGGAATTTGTCACATTTTAACAATGGAGTGATCAAACAATGGCCTTGATGTCCTCTATATGTCCATAATATATGGTGACATCTAATAATTGTATGTTACATTCTTATTAGATAATTATTTCAACTATCCCCAATATAAACTAAATTAAAAATACTATGGTTTTGTGGAAAAAAAGTTTTCACTACTAGAAAAATAAGCTCTCTTATTGGTATTTTGACATCAGTAATTTCTAAACCAACATTAAAATTAATCAGGGGAACTTTTCCCATTTTAGAAAAACTTAATGGTAAAAGGTACTACATATATCTTTTATTGTATGTGTTCACAAACATTGATGTATAAAATCCTTTAAAAAATCTTTAGCATCATGTTTAATGAAAACTAATCATAAAGTATTTGAAGAACTTTTTAACATGAATTTTCTATAAAATCAATGATCATAGTCATTAAAAACACTATAATATAAGTTTTTATGAAAAAGTTCATTAAAAATCACCAAAAAACTCTTTAATATCATTTTTAAGAAAGTTGACATTAAATGTTCTTTACAAAAATATATCGACAACCCAGACCCTTATTTTTATTTCTCTTGAAACCCTCTCCTTCGGCCGATGAAAACACATTATCGATTCAACGACCCATAATTTATTTTTATTATCCATTTTAGTAAATTTTCATCCAAATTTCACATTTCTTTTCTAAAATATCACATAATTCATTTTTTATTTCATGATCCTAATTTTATTATGGCTAACCCACAACCATAATTTAATGTTTTTTGTACTTTTACATTATTTTTTCAGTATTTTTCTTCAATAATGTAGTGTTTATTACTTTCTACCAAAAACATTGACTATTTGAAAATTAAATATTTTATTAAACAAATAACTTTAATGAAAATAGTGGTAAACCATTAAATTATAGGAAAAAATTCATCCTATACCAAAAGAAGAAACCTGATTATTAAAATCATGTTTGAGTGTATTTGATGACTTCCCTCTCAAAATTCTTTAATTATAAGTAGGTTCAACCATCTCCCATTCATCCACAATAATGTCTTTAAAATAGTTTACTATTTTACCATTCTTTATTAAATTCCTCTACATTCAACTTTCTGTTATTAAATTTATGTGCAAAAATGTGATTTTTCTAAGGAATCCAAGAACATTATTCCATAGTGAGGTCTACATGAATCATTCTCTAAACCATAATTTCACAATCCTCTATTTTATTTTTGAATTATAATTCATCCTCTTCCATCACTTCACTAGAATGGATTATGAGATCCCATGAATTTGAAAAAGCCTCATTAAATATTTCTTTAACTGTAGTTGTTTGTTATGTTAATTTTTCATTTGATATTTTTCATAATTTTCTGTACACTATTTTCGTATAATTAATTTCAGAACTCTTCATATAATTTTTTTGAAGTGTTTGTATAAGTTCATGTAATGTTTTTTGTATAATTGTTTTGAATTTAGGAGATATTTTTCATAAATAGTTTTTAGAAATTTTTATGTTTAGTTACGGGGTCGGATAATTATTTATAAGATAAATTATTTATAATTGATTATTTTGATATATTTTATGATAATATTAAGTTAATTATTTTATTTATTTTTTTGTTTTAAAAATTATGTATAAGTGATTTTAAGTTATTTTTTTTATTTTTAGTCAAAAATTATGTATACTTGTTTGAAGACGAATAATTTATGATTTTTTTGTATGTAAATTATGTATAATATGTCTTAGTCTCTATGTATAATTTTTTGATACAATTTAATATTTATCAAATATTTATTTATTTGATTATAAATTATTTTATTGAAAAATTTATTTTATTTTTACATATTTATAAATGTAAACATGTTTTAATATAATCACCATTCATATTGTAATTTAGCTATTTAATCGATCATAATTGGAATATTTTACAAGAATTTTTGTTTAATATGAGAAAGGAGTTGATTATTTCTTGTTATTTAAAAAATATTGTAAACAATGATTTCATTTTTTCCATGCATTAAGTGTTTAAATAAGAGAAATTTAAATTATTGTGAAATCAATGGTCATATCATTTAATATGGATTTGGACATAATTTGATGCATTGTATCTAGAAGGGTGAATGAATGTATAATTGAAAATTTAATGTTGAAAAAAAATATTCCGAATGAGACATAAGATCTTATTCCAGAATTAGTTCATTATGTTGGTTTTCAAAAAATCACGAAAATTGGAATTTTTACTTTATTATACATAGATTTTGTGAGACCCTTATTCTTAATATGAAATAATTTTAGAGTGACATCACTAGTTATGAGATTATTTATCTTGAAATAATAAAATGGGGGTAGTGGTAAGAGTTTCATTGAATTTCTTGATCTTTGAAAAGATAAACTTGAAGAATAAATTAAACTTCCAAATTCCAATTATTTGGGAAAAATATTTTGACCAATATGATTGGGTTATGAAAAGATACATTCATTCCCTAATGATTATGTTTTGTATAAGACTGAATATGAATGTTTAATTTAATATCCAAAATGTGAGACAAAATTATATAAGATGGATGAAACATTTAACTTTCATTCATTCGCAGGTGTTGGTATCAAACCTTGTACAAATGAAATTTGGTATCGTTGAATAATTTAATTCTTGACACATCTATATTAAAATTTAAATCAAAAAATTGAAAATATTTACTATAGATGAGATCATATAAGATTATAACTTACATCAGTCTGTTGATTACCCACAATGGAAGATATTTGGTAAAACAATTCTTGTTTTGGATGTGAAGTTAAAAATATCAGAATGGGTCTCTTCATGGATGAAATTCATCCATATCAGATCCTTAGTATCCCACATAGTTTATGGTCTGTTTTTTTGTTATTTTATCACATATAAAAAATATATGTATAATGAAAAAATATTATATGAATATATTGATGATTTATAGACCAAAACATTTAATAAATAATATTGATGTGCATCTTTCAGAATTTAATGATGATTTGAAACTTCTATGTGTGACAGGTGTTATAATATTTGATGAATACCAAAAATATTATTTTATATTTTAATTTATGATAATTTTAACTAGAAATTAAATTCATTCCTATGGAAACTTATCCAGATATAGTTATAAGGGATGTAAAAAATGTCATATTTTTGAATTTTGGAATTCATACTATCAATTTTATATTGAATGAAATACAACATACATAGGAAATCAAATATTTTTTTTTGAAATTATCATCCTTATCATAGACTCAAAAAAATAATTTAAAGGCTTATAGGAATATAATATTTCCCACAACCATTTCCAGACGATGATTATTATGAAAAAGAGAAAGAAATTGATTACATATTTTGTCAAAAAAAATCATAGAGTGATCTGAAAAAATATCTAGAAGAAACAATGTATCTTATTAAAAAAACCATATTGGATATTTTTAGAGAAAAAACATGACAAATAAATTATGAATTTAGGGAAAAAAATATGTGAAAATTTGATTTAATCATTTTAAACAAGAATGTGATGAAAAAATATGGATTACATGCTAGACAATACTTGATATCCCTGGGAATACATAGGGAGTTAGCTCCATGATAGAGTTAAGTTTTCACAAATGTTTGAATCAATCATAATTTTTTAAACCACCCAAATTATCAATTTGAGATCATATCAAACAATTTTGGATTATTTATGAGTTTTGAGAAAAATTGAGAAAAGTGCTTATTTTTGGATTATTTAACAATTTGTACGTCAAGGGTATTCTGGAAATTTATAGAAAAATGTAATTTCCAAATGAGAGAATAGTTTTTTAATCCTTATTTTATTTCCTTCAAATTTGTAATCTAGAATAGGGGTTATTTTATCATATATAGCCCTTAAAAATTAATGAAATTTATGAATTTTCTGAGCACACAACCTGTACCCCACCATGAGAATGGAAGAACATCTCGGCCTACACACCTAAAATTGATGTTATTACACAAGAATATTAAGATGGAATCAATTTCTATCTCACCTAATAAATTATATGAGGTTTTGAATCCATTAAGATGGCTTTTAAATGAACTCAATTTAACGAAGCTTCTTAGAAATTTCATCCAAAAAAATAAACCACTAATAAAAAATTTGTAACTCATACATGATGTGGCCAATAACAATTAACATTAGAGATGTTCTGCAAAAGAAATTGAGAAACAACTTTCATTAAGGATGCAACTTGTGAATATTCCATATTCAGGGTCATTAATGCATGATTTGTGAAATGTGGAGAGTTTTCCTCGGAAAAATAAATTTTTGGAGTAAAAAGGCCATAAATCCCTCATAAATCATCCAAATACATTTAAATTTTATGGTGGATGACCATTAAAATTGGGAAGAACGTTCATGAAGGTCTCAACACAAGATTATATCATTATTCAAGGATGAAATACGCCCAAATGTGGTCAAAACATTCTACCTATAAAAGGAGTGGATCTCCCACCTCTCAAATCATCGAATTTTCTATCTCATTCCTTCAAAGCACCAAGGAGGAGATCACCACAGAGGGAGGAAGACTGAAAATATTTCATCCTTTATTTTTAATTTATTTATTTTATTTATTTTTGTTTTAGTTTTCAATTTTAATTTATAATTATAATAAATTCATTAATTGTTTTTATTTTTATGCCCACCCATCCACCCTCTTTTCTTCTTCTCATTTTACCATAGTTTATTATAATACTCATGATCATGAGTAACAAATCTATGGAATATACCAGGGGAGTAATCAATTTATTAAACATGATACAATGTTTTTTATATTCGTTAAGTCAATTAAAAGGATTATTTATAGTGGGTGTAATCCATACTTTGGTTTTCTAATGTTTATCTTCACAATATACAACAATTTTCCATCAATTGGGGAGGTGGATGGAGGGTGTGCTTGGTGATATATAAATATACTTTTCATTCATAACCAGGGTATATTAATGTGTAAACACATATGATGGAGTGTGTTCACTAAAGATATTTAGAGCTATTCAATGAAGGTGCTCCCTGAAAGTTCTATTAGTTGAACGTCCTATCTTCTCTAATTCCATTCTATTTATAATTTCATTTTATTTAGAATTTAATTTAATAAATTTAATTTTTAAATCAAAAAACCAGATATCATAATTTTTTCTTAGTTAAATTAGATTAATTATGTGAACAGACTAAGAATTATCCTCAAGTGAGATGACCATGGTCATCCTCTATGTTGCACTAGGAAAACATAAAAATATGCCTTTTCCACACCTTATGACAGGCGTGTATAAAAAAAAGGAACCATTGTCGATGAGCTAATCTATTTTTTAATTTATATTTTCTATTTTAAATTTTTATATATTTTTAAATATTTTTCAAAATAAAAAAAATCATCCTAGATGTTTTCATACAAGAATTTTTTTAATTCATCGATTAAAAATACTCTCATGTTAATGAACTAGTAATTAAAAATGATTAAGAGGTGTATCTCTTAAAAAATATTGATTAACTTATTAACCATGATAAATGGATGATAAATAGGAAAGATACTTGATTTTAAACTTAATAACTGGTAGAAATGGTTGATAATGTAAAACATGATTATTAATGACTAAATAACTAGAACGAACTTCCACTTGTTTACCCTAATTTCACTTAAGACATCTAATTAGTTGATCAATAATTCAAGGACCATCAACATCATGACCATTTTATGAACCTGACCTTAAAAGACCATGATGATATTATGTGGATTCATGATGAGTAATAATTTCTTGCTAAGATGCATGAGAGTGATCAATAAGATCTAGAGGATTTATTAAATGAGTATGAGGTACCGTATGATCTATCTTCTCCCTTAAAAGTAGAATATACAATAATATTTCATGTCTCTCTATCCATGGAAGAGGAGGAATCCAACCAAATGGAAGAATTTTCTGAAATATAGACGATCCTGAGTACCTTCCTCCATCCACTAATATCTAACTTCATAAAGAAATTACCTATGATAATGTGATTAAACCATATCAAAATAAGGGAGATGTGTATTTATTAAACACTTCCTTTAATTATTTCATACAATATAAATTGAGTATCAATATTTATGGTTTTGAATTATATGATTTCGTAAATCTTTGTTTGTCCTTATATGATGAGGAAGAAAATGAACATGTACCTATTGAGGAACACGTGGAGCTCCCAGACATTATTGAACATGAATTTGAGGAATCCCTGGAAGAAGTCCAAGAAGATAATTTAGAAAAAATCGAGATATACTCTAATAATTTTGATATGTAGAATATTTTATCTAAATCAAATTTAAATTTGATTGAAGAAAAATAACATTCATAATTTCTATTTGAACATTCTATTCATACATCCCATGCTGAGCCATAAATTGAAAACAAGGAGAAGGTTAAAAAAGTGTCAACCAAAGAAGAATATGATCTATACTTCATCCTAACCCCATTATAAAAGCATTACAACATTGATAATGGGGTAGATCTGGTGTACTCTATCCATAGAGTCCTCTTAGATAATGAAGAATAATTCCATGATGGAAGGGACCACATGTGGTGGTTCAAATCCAAGAAACTAAACCCACCCAATGATTATGGATAAAAGCTGGAACTACCCTCTAGAGGTAGTAAAAGATACCAAGACCCACTTGGGGGATCACGCCAATTTTTATCCTTTACATGAGTTCTAGTACATTCATTTTCAATTTTATTAATTTATTTTTCAAATACAGTCTTAGGAATTAGAATATCATACAACTGCCTCCTTCTATATTTTTGAGTTTTAATGAAATAATCCTTATGAATAATTGAGTTATTTAACTTTATAGGTTCATGATGGAGTTTGTAAGCCATACATAGTGGAAGGAATGGAAAAATCATCATGGGAAAGGGAGTTAATTTTTATTATTTAAACATTCAAACACCTTAAATATGATGGCCGCCAACATGTTTTTACCTTTAATGATAATAATTTCATTCCCACACATGAATTAATTCTTTAAATGACTTATTTAGGAGACATAATTTTGAAAGAACCCTTATCATCATTTTAGGTATGAATCTTTATTTCAGGTTGTTTTTTAGGAAAAAGATAGAAGTGGGATATTTTATAAGTACAATTCATATACTATTGAGTACACAATGTGTACCCAGTTTCAATGTTTAGCCGTGTACTGGCCGTGTAACGGCCGAGTACAAGGTCATGTAATGAATGAGTACATGGTCGTGTAGGTTACATGGTAGACCGCCAAATACAGGGGCTAGTTGAGGATAGTACACAACATGTTTAGTAAATAAACTCAAAATGTAGTTTTTTAATAGATGAATTGGAGTGGTGTGACATCTTATATCTAGAAACCATGCTTTCTCCCCTCGTTTTGTACAAGAGAGTGATGAATAGTCAATGAACGTCGAGATCCACCAATTTATTTTTCTAATCTCTGATTAAGACACTGTTAGTTTCATTTCATTCCCACCGGTGAGTTCTCTCTTTCCCTAGATCCTTTCTTCCTAATTCATCTTCTTGCATGAGTTATCAAGATTTGATTTTTTTAACCTTTTCAATGATCTATTTCATTATAGGCCAATTAAAGGTCATACATTCAAGAGTATTGGTCGTATGACATCTAGGTAGTTGTTGTGTTCCTTTATTAGATTATATTTGGATTATATATGCTAAAAGTGGCAAATAATCATGTTTAGGGTTTTGGGTGTTTTGGAATTTTACCCCTTTTATGAACTTCTATGGGTTGTTTGATTGAAAAAGGTTTATTTCTTATGTGTAAGTTTAAGTACCTTATTATGAGACACAACAAGGGTGTGTTCCCCTAATTGACTGTTTATGGCTGTTTGGTCTAGGTTTCAAATGAGGCATACCTTGTTTCCACACCTTTAATTGTTTAGGATGGAGTTTGACTGATTATATGAGATAAATTTGATTCACATTATGAAAGTCTGAACAAGAGGAATTAATAATGAGAGCTTCCTAAAGTAGGGTCATTTATGTATATTTGTTGTTATGTTTATCAAGAGGTATTGACTATGAGAGCTGACTGGAGGTCATAGTCCAGATGGGGTAGAGCATGAGAGATACCGAGAGGGATGTTATTAAACGAATAGTGGACCCTAGGGAATTAACTATGAGATCTTCTAGGAGGACATTATAATTTATTGTTTCTATGTAGACCAAGGGGGTAATGACCGTGAGAGCTAGATAGGTGGTATTATGTAAATGATTAGTTCTATGTTGGACCAAAGGGGTTAGACTGTGTGAGATTTCCAAGAGGGTCATTATTTATTGAATTGATGATATGTTAAACCATAAGGGTTAGACTGTGAGAACATTCCAAGATGGTTGCTTTTGAATGTTTGAATGATTATGATGAGTCTACCAATCCAAAGCCCAAGTTTGTACTAGGTCTTACTAGATTGTTTAGATGTTCTTTTGAGAAGTATGTTAGTTATTATTATACAAGGGGATATAGTTCTTAGGATAGATACCATGTTTAATTTATTAAATGGATTGAATAACTAATCATTTTAAATTAATGAAATTTGATAATGTAGGACTATTTACTTTTGAGTACCTCCTAGTTTATTGCTTCATTTTTCATATTTCATGCTATATATATTCACTATCTGTTAGGAACAGATATTTTTGTGGTTACCTACAAGGATTCTTCTCAAAAAAAAATTTGGGTCATGTTTTGGAACCAAATAGATTATATAGTTTCATCTATAGATAATTCCATGAACCATTATTAATTAGGTACATGAGTGTTGTTGGAGTTGGGGAGCATGATACCAAGATGAGTTTTACCTTTCTGTTGGAGTTTACTAATTTTCAATACTTCAGTTTTAGTATTTTATATCCATAATTGTGACTTTTTTGGCCTCTTTCTTAGACACATGTGACAAGAATAAATTATATATTCTCCATATGTTATATTACTATCATACTTTTGGTGTTTTCTTTTATTGTATGGTATTACTACTTTCTCTATTGTTTTCGATTTGTTATTCCACTATGTGTACTCTTCTCATGAGGGAATAGTTTTTTCATTATGAGACCTTGGCCCTCACTTTTAGTCTGGGGCCTCCGGCATTTGGAGAAATACACATGAGGTCATGTGACCAACCGGTTTTGGGGAATATTGGGGTGGTACCTAGATTTGGGATGATGTAATGTAGTATCAGAGGTGTTCATTTCTACTTTTCCATACTGTTTGGAGTCTATAGATATGGATTGAATGTAATGGATAGTTGGTAATAATATGTGCCTAAGAGTAGCTAACTCATGTATAGGAAAAATCCATATTACCTTGAATATTGTAATTTTTATGGTTTTACAATTGTAAGAGTTGATATGATTTCCCCATTGTGTGAAAAACTTGTTTTTGCTGTTATGAATTATATCATTTTGGTTCTATTTTTTCAACCTAATGATATGAGGTTATTAAATATCATGTATCATATAAGAACATGACAGAGATCATATGTCAATCAATATTGTCATGCCATTTATAGTTCATTACTAATTGCATGCTATTGTGATAAATATTATGCTAGATATGCATGTTGTTGTGACAGATTCCATGATAGAATACCTACTATTTTGATAGGGTTTTGTAAATTGAAAATTTTCATTTGGATGGATGCCAAACTTTGGTCCCTATGGTGTTATGGTCCCTCTTGGATCGATATTTGGTGGATCATATTTTAAATTTAATTGATTTTTGTCATGTTATGATATGAATAAGGATGATAAACCTTGATTCCTTAGAGTATCAGCTCTCACAGGTCATAGTTTATCATGAATTTGAAAAAAAATTATATTTTATGGGGTCTAGAAAAGTTTTAGAGGCTTACTATCTAGAAACCTAGAAAACACATAGTGTGATGTTATGAACACATTCAATGTGTTCATCTGTTTTGGAAGAAACTACTTTTATTAATTACACACCATGTATCATATGTACATGCCTTATTGAATTTAACCACATGATTGACTGTGTGATCATAGACATGGGGTTAATAAATTTTTGGTAGAAAACGCCGTGTAATGGGAATACATATCATTCTGTAATGACCGTGTGCCCAGCCATGTGACTAATGACATGGGTGGATGAAACATAGGTTATACAGGCTGTGTCCAGATTTTACACACCGTGTAGTTATCAAATGTGGATTCGTTTATGTGACCAAAGACACAGGTTGACAGGACATAAGTGTTACATGCTATGTCTGGGGTGAACATGTCGTGTAGTGTTACCCAGGAGTGAACCATGTAGTTCTATCCATGTATAAGTACATGGGTAGGAGGGAGAAATCAAGAACACACCATGACTAAGGAGTAAAATTTCATGTGTAAGGGTGTTACATGACCAAAATTGGAAGAGGAACATGCCATGTTAAAATGAATAAGGGAACATGCCATGAAGAGTTTATAAACACTGTATAACCCTGTTTTGTAAAACATGAATGTTTTCCTTATCCTATTCCATTCTTTAACTTCTATGTTCTTGTCCATTATAATATTGTGTGGAGGTGTGTTCTTGACCTTGAAGATTCATTCCACCAAGACATCCACTGGTTGTATGCCAGGTGTAGGGAAATGATCAGACAATAGAAATGGCTGATCATGGACTACCAGCAAATCGTCCTATTGCCACCGTCTTGGAACCAGTTGTTATACCAGAAAAAGGTACATATGCATAGTTCCATGAAGGCTTTATGAGGATGATGAATTCTTTTTAGGGAACACATAATCCTTCCCAGACTATGGAAGAGAAGACGAGGGTGTTCAAGTAGCAGCATCCTCCCACTTTCTTAGGTGATGGAGGACCATAGGATGGAGATTCATGGTCGGAGGCCATGCTTGATATCTTTGAGAATCAGGATATTTTTCCAGACAGGAGGGTGAATCTCACAAAGTACTTTCTACTTGATTCTACCATGATATGGTGGGACGTTATCTCTCATTTGGGATGTTATCAGGATATGGTTTGGGAATAGTTTAAAATAAACTTCTATGACTACTTATAACCCGAGACATTAATGGGTAATCGTGCCCAAGAGTTCATGCACTTAGAGTAGGGCGTTATTTATGTGATGGATTACAAATCTCATTTTACAAATATTCTACACTTTTCAACTATTTAGGGAGGTGATGAGTTATCTTTGGCTAGAATATTTGAGAATGGTATCTGGTATGAAATCTGATCGTTGTGGAATGATTTCAGGCAGACATCGTTGAGGTCTTTTGTGAACCAAGAGCTGATTACCAAGAACAATATAAGGGAGTTGGGAGATCTGAACTAGGGCGGTTCAGTATCTTGGGCTGGTACTCCTTTGTTAGATAATAGGCAGTGTCATACAATGCTTTCACACGTTGTTTATTCTGGAAAATATGTGGTATGCTACTAGTGTGGGAAGAGTGGGAATACGAGACCAAATTTCCCAAAAAATCCAGCTCAGTGATGGTCTTGTAGAAAGATGGGTCAAATTCAGTATTTTTACTGGATGTTCTCACTAGCGGGGAGTGGAAGAGGTTCCGTTATGACTCCACCTTCAAGATCATGAACACCAGTTTCTCATTATTCATGGAATTAGATTTATTCATATTGTTCAAGGTGAGGATGTTGCATTGGTTGTGGAAGAGAGATAGTAGGTTTCTAGCGATAGTAGGGTGGATCAACTCAGGGTAGTCAGGGAAGGTCGTAGGGGTGAGGTACATGTATGAATTTTTCAGTGGTGTATACCCATAAAGATAAGGATCGAAGAACCTCTATAGTTAGAGGAAAGATTCTAGTTGCCTTAGTATTAGCCTTGTCTCTTTTTGATATAGGACATTCCCATAGATTTATAATTGTTGCTATTATAGAGAGCCTTTGGCTCTGTATCTTAACTTTTGAGAATGTTATGACCCTAGAAAATCTTTTGGGGATTAATACATCAAGTATATGACTGTTCAAGGAGTGCCCTATTGAGGTTTTTAGGTGTCACTTCTTATGGGACCTCTATGTCTAAGACATGACAGACATCAATTTCATTCTCAGAATGGACTCATTGGACTCAATTCAGGAATATTCTTACTACTATCACCACAAGGTGAGTTTCATGTCACTATAGGGAGGGTATTTTCTACACAAGGGAAAATGGGATGTCCAGGTGAGCAGAGTGGGACATGAGCATCACGGGTTGGGATGAATTACATCTCAGATTGTTGGTTAATATCTGAATGGCCATGGGACTTCATAGATGGACTTTTTTCTAGTGGTGTATCATTTTGTATATGTCTTTATAGATGAATTTTGGGTTTAACTATGGATAAATAGGTATATTTCTTTATTGATCTTGTTCCAGGAGTAGTTCCGGTCTCTATTCCTTCTTATAGGATGTCTACACGAGAGTTATAGGATCTCAAGATACAGTTAGAGGAGTTACATGAAAAGGGTTTCATCCAAACCAGTGCTTCTCCATAAGGCTCACCATTCCATTTTTAGAAGAATTTTGATGGTATCCTTGGAATTTGTGTTGATTATCAGAAGCTGAACAATTTGACAGTTAAGAACCAATATCCCTTGTTGATTATTGGTGATCTCTTCGCCCAGCTTCGAGGATCCTGGGTGTTCTCAAATATTGAATTGATATCTGATTTTCATTTGTTGCCCATTAGACCATCAGATATACCTTTTACAGCCTTTTGGAGAAGGTATATTCTATATGAGTATTTGGTTATTTTTTTCAGTCTCAAAAACACACCGATAGTTTTAATGGAATTGATGAACCGAGTGATCCATCCTTACTTTCATTGTTTTGTGGTAGTCTTTATGGACGATATCATGGTGTACTCACACACTCGACACAACCATTCCACAGATGATGAGATATTATTGAGTTCACTAACAAAGAATCAATTATATACCATGCTCGCAAAGTGAAACTTTTGGATAGAAGAAATTCACTTATTGTGTCATGTTATCTTAGAGAAAAAAGTATCAGTAGAACAAGAGAAAGTGAGAGAAGTAGTTTTTAGGGATCAGTCAAAGAATGTATTTGAGGTAAATAGTCTTCTAGGGCTAGTTGGATACTACATGCACATTACATAATATTTTTCACACATAGAAGTTCCAGTAATAGTCTTGACTAATTACTGTGCAATGTACTTGTGGACAGATTCCTGCGATACCTCCATTCAGAAGATGAATGGGAGATTGACTTCATCATAGGCACAAATTTTTTCAAAGATGGAAAAAAGATAAATTGTTTTCTGTGATGCATCAAGAATTGAGATAGGAGTAGTTCTTATGTAGGGGAAGGAGTTGTTGTTTACGGGTCTCGGTAGTTGAGGCCACATGAGAGTAACTACCCGTTGAATAATCTCGAGTTAGCTGTAGTTGTGCATGATTTACGCTATTGGAGACATTATAATTTGGGAGATAATTTTGTTGGTGACATTGAATATAATAGTCTAATGTATTAATTTACTTAGCATAACCATAATTTGACAGAGAAAAGGTTGGTTGAGCACCTTCAGTCCTTTGAAATTGAGCATGCCTACACGACTAGGAAAGGAAACACATTGGTTGATGCGTTGAGAATGAGGACCCAAATACAAGAAATTTAGGAGGCAAGAAGGGAGCGATAGCTCATGTCTATGTTCTATGAGATAAATTTGGAGGTGCACAACAATCATTGGAAGCGATTTATGTCATCGGTAGCTATTTCCTCTACTCCACTGGATCGAGTTCAAATGGGGAAGCTATCATTTTCAAAAGGCCAATTTCTATAAGAGAGTGTGTCAAGTTAGGATGTTACTCCATGTTGGAACATAGACAATGATGAGGTTTTTTGTTTTCATGGATGTGTATTAGTGTCAGAAGACATACGCGATGAGCTATTTTGAGATATTCATTCCCCAGTTTGGGAAGTTCATCTCGGTGTCAAAAAGATGTATCGAGATTTATACCATCAGTATTGGTGGCCAGGAATCAAGAGAAATATAGATGGTTTTGTTATGATATTTTCCACCAGCCTGTAGGTGAAGGCAGAGAATTAGCTATGGTAAGGATTTTACAACAGTTACCTATTACATAGTTGAAATAGAATGATGTCACGATGGATTTCATTACCGGTTTACCGAGGTCGCCTCAAGGGAATGAAGCAGTTTGGGTTGTTGATGATAGACTAATTAAGGTTTCACACCTCATTCTGATTAAATAATGCTTTAGTGTTGATGAGATTGGAAGGTTGTACCACAGATATATTATAGATTTTCATTGGGTCACTCACTATATCATTTTATACATAGACTCCTAGTTTACATCTTGTGTATGGTAGAAAATAAAGAGGTCTTTGGGTACACAAGTAATTCTGAGTGCAACATACTATCCCTATATAGATGGAGACTAAAAGCACAAAACATATGTTTTGGAGGAAATGCTACAAGCATGAATTTTATATTTCGAGGTTTCTTTGGATAGAAACATACTGCTATTGAAGTTTTCCTAAAATAACTATTTTTAGGAAATGATTCAGATGAAACCTTATGATGGATTGTATAGTATGCCATTAATATCAACACTATATTGGCTGGATGTAGGATATGCATATATGATGGGAACGTGTCTTGTCCAGGATACGACTGAGTAGGTGGAGTTGATTCAGAAGATGATAGATACTTCACAATCTCACCCGAAATAAAATGTTGATCGATGGAGACAACCTCATGAGTTCGAGGTCGGAGATCAAGTTTTCTTATGTGTCACATGAGGGTGGGACACAAGAGGATTAGGAGACCAGGGAAGCTTTGACCTAGATACGTTGGGTTATTTGTGGTTTTTTAGAGAGTTGAGCCTCTTTCCTATAGGTTAAAGTTACCTTAGAGGTACTTGGCAATGTAGGATGTCTTTCATGTTTCTTAGCTATAGTACTATTTTTCAGACCCGTCTCATGTTTCCCAACCCAAGGAGGATGAGTTAGAGATGAATTCACCCTTCGAGTAGAACCCTATTCAAATTTTTTATTTCTTCCTGAAGGTTTTCCATGGCTAGTATGTTCCATTGGTATGGGTTCTATAGATGTACAAGAGAATACAGGACGAGACTTGGGAGAAGGAGGATGATGTATGATCATAGTGTCCAGAGCTGATTGATGTTTTTTCTTCACCACCCATGAAAGGGACATTCACAAATAAATTTATTTAAATGGGTAAGTTTGTAAGAACCAATATCTTTATTTTAAATATGGATAATCATTTCTGTTTTTTTAGGAAAAGATAAGAACTAGGAAGTTTTCTAATTATACTCCGTGTACCCATTTTCTGCAAGTAGTTTTGTACTGGCTGTGTAACAGCCCAGAACATAGCGGGGTAGGTGACCTAGTAGTCTGCCTAAAGTAGGGGTCAGTTGAGTCCAGTACTCTACGTGTACCATAAATGAAAACATTTTGTACTTTTATTTTTAATTTATAAATCGGAGCAGGGTTGCGCCTTATGTCTAGAAACCACTTCTTCTCCCCTCAGTTCATACAGGAGAGTGACGGATGGATAAATTACTTCAAGATCCTCCCAGTTCATCATCCGAGCTCCAATTAAGACACTATCAATTAAATTGGATTCCACCCGGTGAGTTCTCTATTTCCCTAGAGGCTTTCTTCTCGATTCGTCCTTTTTCAAGAGTTATCGAGGGTTGATTATTTCTATCCTTTTTATAGATCTACATTGTTCTGGGCTGATTAAAGGGTCAAGGTTCAAGAGTATTGATTTTACAACATCAAGGTAGGTGTTTTGTGCCTTTTATTGATTGTATTTGGATTAGATATGAAAAAACGTTTTGAATACCAATGTTTAGTGTGTTGTGTGTTTTTTAATTTAACTTCATTAAGACCTTATATGGTTTTTTTATTGAGAAAGGGTTATTGATTATGACTAATGTTTTTTACCTTGTTATGGGACACCCCATCAGTGAATTCCCCTAATTATCTTTTTATAGTAGTTTGGCCTAGGTTGCCTTTGAGGCATACCATGTTTCCATGCCTTGAATTGTTTAGGATGGAGTTTGACTAATTATATGATATACATGTGATTCACATTGTGAATATATAACCAAGGGAAATTGACTAATAGATCCCCCAAAAGTAGGGTCATTTATGTATGATTCTTAGTATGCAGACCTAGAGGTATTGACTATGAGAGCTGACTGGTGGTCATAGAACGGAGGGGTTAGAGCGTCAGAGCGACCTAGAGGGTTGTTTTTAAATGAATGGTGGACCCTAGGTAATTGACTATGGGAGCTTCTCGATGGACATTATAATTTATTGTTTGTATGAATACCAAAGGGGTATTGACTGTGAGAGCTACCTAGGTGGTCGTATGTTAATTATTAGTGGTATGTGGGACCAAAGGGGTTAGACTGTGAGAGATTTACAAGAAGGTAATTACTTATTGAATAGATGATAAGTTAAAACAGAGGGTTTATACAATGAAAAAAAATTCTAGAGGGATTCTTATGAATTCTTGAATGATTGTTACAAGTATTCTTAGACAAATCACAAGCATTGACTCGATATTGGGTTCTCACTTTCCCATAAAGTGTTATAAAAAAATATAGGTCAGCCCTTACAAGATTGTTTAGATTTTTTTGAGACATCTATTTTTTTATTATTATACAAAGGGATATAAATATTAATATATTCCTCAAGGTTACATTATTCAGTGGATTGAATATTTAATAAATGTAAATGAATGATATTGGAAACTGTAAAACTTTTTACTTTTGAGTAATTCCTAGTGTATTACATTAATTTGCATATTACCTGCTATATATATTCAATAACAGTTATGCACAAATACTTTGGTGGTCGCCTACTTGGATTCATCTCACACACTGTTTTGGTCATGCTTGGGACCCAATCATATTATATTGTTGCAAGTATATATAAGGGAATGAAAACTTCTTCATCAGGTACTTGAGTGTTGTTGGAGATGGAGAGAATGGGACCAAGCTGAGGCTTACAATGATGTTAGATTTCAAAACATTTATATAGTTGGGTTTTAGTATGGTATTTCCAGCATTGTGACTTGTTTTTATGATTTCCTAGAAACATGGGACATGCGTCATTTATATATTCTCCAGTTTCTATATTACTATCACTCTTTCACTATTTACTTTTATTGTATGGAATTATTTCTTCCTCTATTGTCTATTGATTGTTATGCATCTATGAATACTCTACAAATTAAGAAATTTTTACACAATATCATACCTTTTCCCTCATTCCTAGTTGTTATCCTCCAGTATTTCATTGAATGCACTTTAGGTTATGTGACCAAACGGGTTTAGGGAAATTTGGGTGGCACCTAGATCTGAGACATTACACCTGAGTTTCATAGGAATCCAATGATGCAATATTTTTTAATTAAATCATAATGGGATTGGATGAGTAAAATGGAAAATCTAATTACTGAAATGTAGCATAGATTTTGATATGGGGTCTAATGATATAAGGGAATTAGTTTATTTATGTAAATGAAATTTCCCACCCATTTTTCGTGCTTTGAATTTACGATGTTCATGTTAAATGATTTTTTATTATTGATAATTCCTTGAGTGATTTTCCCAGTTACCCTATGTGTCAATACTGAGAGTATTTCTAGACCATGTACTTTCTATTTGTTATTGAGCTTATATCATGAGTGATCTTGCGACTTGTCACCTGCCAGAACTGGCATTTTAACTGGTCAAATATAATACTATACAAAAACACATTTAAAATGATTGATGAATATTTTGAAAATCCATTATCCCTAAATACCACATTTACATAAATTCTTATTTTATCTTATAGAGACCATGAATTACCTTTATAGGGATGATATATGTTTCAATCCATTTTTATCCATTCCTGTCCCACTCATGGTATTTTCATGATATTTTAATGTTGTAGTGTGGGGGTGAGAAGATTCATGGTTGATGGGATGATTTACATTGTAAGTAAAATTTCAGGGGTGATATTGTGGGAATTCTATAATGTTGTCTAATACTTCATTGTAATTCATTTTTTCCTATCTTCAATTTAAAAAATGACAAAAAACGAAAAAAAATGAGAAAATTGGGTTGTGCTTTGGGAAAACAAAAATCCACTAATTTCTAGACTTATGATATTTTGATCACATATGGTTCAGTTATGGATTTGATGTTTTATTTAATAAAAAAATTTAAAAAAGGAAAAAATGAAAAAATAAATAGGGCCCAAAAATCATTCATTATGCTTACTTGATCATGAACTTACTTTGAGTTTTGGGGGAAGTAAGTTTTGCTACATTGAAGATGATAAAATCATTACACTTTTAATTTTGATATCATGTATTTTACTTAAGATATTATCCTCCTAATTTAGACTTAATTTTTATGGCTTCAAATCCTATTAACCTTATTCCACAAATTCATTTGAACCATTATTGCAAGTTCTCACGATTTTATATGCCTTTTGTCTTTATGGAGTGCATAAAGTAGTACCTTTACAAATATTCTCTATAAGAATAATGTTCTCATGAAGTGGGAATAACACTAATTTATTTATATTATGAGAGATGAGAGGAAAGATTCAAAGGTTAGGTAAATCATGATTTGGAATGTTTAACAGTAATGAATTATATATATTGAATGATTGAATGGAGATGTTTCATCATTCATAAAAGGGGAGAAGTAAAATTCACGATTTTATAGCTTCTTTGAAAAATAGGAAATTGAATTAATATTTTATGTTTATTTTTTAATGTTTGATTTGATATTGAAAATTTGTTAAATTTTATTAAATTGTAATTTGAATATTGGTAACAATGGTGTCCTATGAATTCCAAGTTATGATTTTATGCTTGATGACAAGCACAATTTAAGTGTCAGGAAATTGATATTGATATTATATTCGAGAGTTTTTGTATGAATTTTAACTATTTAAACTCTACAAATTTATCAATTTGGTCTTATATGGATTAATTTTGGGTTTATGATGTGTTTTGAGAAAAATTGTGAAAAGTGTTTAATTCTGGATTTTTTACATATTTTTAAGTGAAGGTCATTTTGGTCATTTACTTAAAAATATAATTCCAAATTGAGAGATATTTTTCTGAAATATATATTTTATTTAATTCAAATTTGTATTCATGAAAATTATATTATTGAATCATCAAGAGGCCTTAAAAAGTCAATGAAGTGGAAGAATATTTTTTGCAGACAACATAGAACACACCACCATAATGAAAGTACATCTCCACGTAAATGCTTCCAATAAAGGTGATTCCACCTGAATATAAAAATGAAATAAATTTCAAATTCACCCATAAAATTCAATGAAGTATTACATCCATCATGGTTTCTTTTGAAATTACTCAATTGGAAGAAGCTTCCTAAAAATTTCATAAGGAAAAAGAAACCGCTAATATAAAAGTCATAACAAAGACATTATGTGAAAAATTTCACTGATATTTGGTCGATGTCTACACAATAAAATAATATACAACTTCCCTTAATGATCAAATTCTTTAAGTAGACATTTACATTGTCATTAATTCAGATATGTTAAATGTGGAAAGTCTTCCTGGATTGAATAAATTATTAGAGCAAAAAGGCCATAACTCCCTCACCAAGCATCTGAGTACTCTAATATTTTGAGGGTGTATGACCAAATAAATTTTGATGAAATTTAAAGAATCTATTGAATAATTATTATATCATTAATTGGTGATAGAGCATGATAACTTGTGGAGGGAAACATTTTCCTATAAAAGAAGAGGGGATCCCACCTCTCAAATCATCCTATTTTCAATCCCATTCTGTCAAGGCACAAAGGAGTAGATCTCCACTGAGGAAGGCCCGATGTAAATATACCCCCTATCTTTTTAATTTATTTATCTTATATTTTTTAGTTTCAATTTTAATTACGATATATAATAAATTCATTCATTGTTTTATTTTTTTGTCCACCTATCCACCCTTTTCTCTTCTTCTCATCGTACCAAAGTGAAATCTAATAGTCATTATCATGAGTAACTGATCCAAGGAATATCTTGAGGGATAAATATTGTTATAAAACCTAATAACATGTTTTTTATCATCTTTGTGTTATTTATAAGGATAATTTATAGTTGTTATAGTCCTCACTGTGGTTGATGAAAGTTTAACTTCTTAATCTAAAACCATTTCCCCACGATTTAGGAGGTGGATGGAAGGTGTACTTGGTAATATATTTGTATAAATTTCATTCATAATCAATATAGATTGAGTTGTTCACACAAACTATGGAGTGTGTTCAATAAGGATATTTGAAGCTGTTCAATGAAGGTGTTCCCTGAAAATTCTCTCGGGAGACCTTCCTTTAATCTCTAATTCCATTATGTATAGAAATTCTTATTATTTAGGATTTTATTATGAAATTAATTTATTAATTTTTATTTCTAAAGAAAAAAAAGTAATTTTTATATCTTAGTGGAATTACTTTAAATAGGTGAACAAACAGACATAGCTCCTCATGTTAGTCGACCTTGATCAGCCTCTATGCTGCATTAGGAAAACAAAAATATACACTTTTTCTATGACCTGTGATAGGTGTATGCCACTCCCACTACGAAAAAGAAAAACATATTTACCTCTATATTTTCACACATCGATAAATGGTGTGATGTTTATTTTTTTAGTGTTTCATGGTATTAAAGAACCCATTTGGTATTCCTAAAACGTAAATAATTTGGTTTCATTAAAGTATTTTAAATTAATAGGTAGAAATCACATGATTTCTATGTATTGATTGAATAAATGGTACTTGTGTCACTACTTGGTATATTTAATTCACCTATCAGAAAGACTACCATTAGTTTAAGATATATTTCTCAAATACATATTTAGAAAAGTCATGGGTATAAATATTTTAGTTTTGTTTGAGAATGAATTTGTGTTCATACTTTTTAAACTAGAAATGTATTTCCTATATACTTATTAGACATAATTTTTCATCAAGTGATTCATTTTGTGTGTGATATGATAATATTTGGCCCTATTTATTTACATTAGATGTATAATTTTGAATTATAAATTAAAATTTTAATGGGTTATATAAAGAATCACCATCTATTGGAGGCCTCTAGTATTCAATAAAACATATTGTAAGTGGTGATTGAGTTTTTTAATGATTATTTATTTGAAATAGGTCACACTGATCCCAAAATATCTCAAAATTTGGCAATATATAGGGAAGTTAGAGGGATTGTGTATTAATGGTAATGTACATTTCATAAGAGTAAGTGATATAGTAACACTTATAAATTTTTAAGGACACAGTTGAGGTTCACCCAAATATATCATCATATATTTCTGAATTATTTTTACAATATCAGATGGTAAATGAAATGTTTTTTTTTGATTAAGAATAAAAATAAATTTATTTCTTAGTTTAAATGAAATTAAAAATAGATATATCTTTGGATGAAACATTGAAATAACTTGTAGGGATCTATATATTAATTTGATGAAATGGTCTAGTTCTTGTATTAATGGCCACATATTTCACTCAACAAAATCAGGATGATAAGAGTAATATTAAAAATAATAGGGTACTATTCATCACTAATTCTTTTTATATTTCAATTTAAATTTATAGAAACCCAATTTCAGTATCTATTACATAATTTCGATATCTATAGGATATTAGAGGCATTTATTATACTAAATTCTGAGTAATATTATTTAATTGTAACTAGGTTGAATGTATTATTGGTGTGATATATAATGATTATGTTTTTACACTGTTTTTTTTAAAACATTTAGTCGCAAATAGGAAATAATTATCATGGTGACACAAGTAAAGAAAACATTTTATGTCATTAATCTATTGAATATATGTGGTCCTCTGTTTTGAAAGGGAAAAGAATTCATTAGTTCAATTTGGATAATAATGATTTTGGGGATTTTTGTGAGGTTTCATCATATATTACATAAATAATGGATGATAACAATTCTTATAATATATACAAAGTCAATCTTGTAATAAATGGACATATTAAAGGGATATCAAATAACCCAAAATTACAGTCTTATTGATTAAGAAAATATTTATATTTTATATCTTATTTAAAATTTAAATGTGTAAAAAATTTATATTTTTTTAATTTTAATTTTAAATTATATATATACATATATATATTATTTATATGTTTTTGTTGTTAAATTTTATATTATACAGTTATGGTTAAATATTTTTTTCCATGAAATCCCTGATGTACATCATTATGTTTTGGATAAATTTATGCATATAATACTTTTTTTGTAATTTTGATATTTAAAATTTTAAATTATGGTCATCTCTATCATATTATAATTAATGTCTAAATTTAATAGACATAATTGAATTTATTTCTATCCATGAATAATTATATATTTTTTTTGAAACATACACATGTGTTACACAATTTTATTAGTTATATATTTTGATAAGACTTGATTTTAAATATTTACTTTTCAGATAAAAAGCATGGAAATAAAATGTCAATAAATTCATATACATTGGTGACATACTCATAGGGGAAGGAAAATTTACTGAGTTATATGTTTATTTTATCATGTTATTAAATTTTTTATAATAAAATTATTTAATTAAACTTAATGTTTAACTATAGGAAATTATTTGTATTACTACTTGTGCTCCGCCTACAACTAAGTCTTCTTCTTCTTTTTCATAGATAATTATTTCAAAATTAAGTAGACATGAGATTCAAAAACTACCAAACCTCTCACTTTATCATGGGGAAAAATATAAATGTTAATTTTAATGATAATAATAACCCAAACCGATAAAATAAAACACAATTTATGTGTTATATCACTACATAGATCTGTTATCGGATTTTAAATTTCTATCGAGATAGAATTTCGGTCGATATTAAGGGAAAGGGTAGTTATGGGTGTTCAGAATGTGAAATTATATCAATTAATTTTTTATTTCTTTCTTAGAATGTTATATGTTATATAAGATTAATATTTAGTATATTCCATTATAGATGACATTAAACATTAAAAAACAAAATGAAATTCAATATATATATAACCACAATTTGATGGAGATATTTTAACCTAAAATTGAAAATATCTTTGTTTTTGGTATATAGATGAATAAAAACGCATGCCATAGGTATGGGTATTCAGATTCATATACAAGGACTAAATATTTCACTAGATGAAATGCTTAATCATTTATGGTATTATTATTATTGTATATTTTAAAAATTATTGTATATTAATATATTACTTATTAGTTTATTTTTATAAAATATTCCCTATGAGATCTCCCTAATATACCCAGGTTTGGAATGTATACCCTAATTAATTACCACATGGATGGTATAATTTAATGCAGGGGAAAATTATTATATAATAATTTTATACATTAATAGGTAAATCAGGTAATGTTTCAGAAGTGGTCATATTTTGTTCTCAATCCCCCACACCCCTGATTTCTTAGAAAAATGTAAAAGAAAGAGGTGAAAAAATAGAAAAGTATCTTATGTATAAATATAAGGAAATTGATGATAGAATTTTAAGAAATTGATCATTATTTTCTTAGAATGTTTTTATTATTTAAATTAGAAATCCTAATATGCCTCTTAATTTTTCATTTATGGATGAACATCAAGATAAAGATAAGCATGATACTTTTTTCCCTATGGGTTGGATGAACATCATTGATAATTCTATTATAAAGCAAGGAGACCACGGTAATGGAAGATGATAAGATGTGGGTGTCAATGTTATGATTTTTTTGTCTTCATAGTATTAAATCAAAAAACCGAGAAATATTTTCTCTAAAAATATGATATGGAAGATATAAAACAGTCCATTTGTGATCAAATTAAATTATTTGAGTATGATATTTATTATAAAATGATTATATAATCACAGTCTATAAAGCCTTCAAAACCTACACATCATGCACATGTTTCACATTCTTCCAACATAGATCCTACACCTCCCTCTTCAGACCTAACATTATACTATGAAATATATATTGGGGATACCAATACACATATTTTATTCAATAGAGGCATACATATTTTCGATGGATTCAGTACATCACTATCCTATATCGTTTGGTTAGGTAGGAAGATCAATACCTGATATTTTTTATCCAAATAGTCTAATGTCATTTCTTAAAGAGGATGTTACCATATTAAAATATTGTATTGGTTATATTTTATTTTTTCCATATAGCCTTATTATTTTACTAATTTATGAGGAGTTAATTGTCTTTTTAATATTACATAAACTTTATTGAAATTTACATATAATGTTTTATTATATTTAATTTATATAGGAGAATGTAAAATCAAAAGAATTAGCACAAAATAAAAAAAAGGTTTAGAAAACTGTAGCTTCATATAATTATAATATTTATTATGGTTTGGAATGTTTATCCTAGTTTTCTTCCAACTTGGATAATTTATATAAGTTTAAGATGATTTATAATACATGTTTAAGGGACTATCCATTAATAATTTTTAAAACAGATATCATGGATATAGTTATTTTTTATGATCTGAGTGTGCCTGTATTGTAGTTGATTTCCATGTAAGTAAATATATGTATCAAGTTATATTTAATTAAATAAATATGAACTCAGGTGACTTAATATATTAATTATTTAATTAGGTATCTACACATTCTTTGAATTTTAAATTATACCATTGGTTCTTATTATCTCATAGATCAAGAATAAATTTGTACAACCATGTAATATCTTAATAATCATGTGAGAGTTGCATATATTTGTGAAATATTATCAATTATTGAGATTGGGAGATGGCTTATTTTATTACATGATGGGTAAAAAACTAAGATAATCATGAAATAATATTTATTATAATTTCATTAATATCAAAATTTATATATTGTAGTCATTATTGGATATTAGGTGTCTTCTACCCATATAAATGCATTATATCTTTGGGTTTCTCTTTATTAACCAGTTTTTGTACAAGTGTCACTATTACCCCTCCATGATTTTGAAAATAAATTTAATATTGAATGCATGAAACACTGAGTCTCTACAAAACACCATTTTGTTTTAACCTTCCTAGTAAAAATAGTTTTCTTTTTAAGTGATTTGAATTTTTAAAAACCTACATACATGATTGCATTCCGTAAGATATTTATAGTCAGATTAGAAAAACATAATTTTTTGGGTATAGTAACTTACCCTTATGAATAGTGATTCTACCCTTAGGAATACTGATGTACCCTTACGAATAGTAACTCATCCCTTATTAATAGTAAGTCTGCCGTATATATAGTGACTTGACCCTTATGAATAGTAATATACCCGTATGATAAGTAAATTGAATTGTAATGTACCCTTATGAATATTAACCTCACACATGTAAGTAAAAACTATAATTTAGGAACATTATAAATAATAGAGAATAAATTAAAAATTAATAATTAAGTGCTGGTATTTTATGAGAAATAAATAATGAATTACAATTTTATAATTAATAGATTAATTTAAAGGATATCTCGTTTTTATAATATGTATTCATGATTCAATATTTTATTTTCTTTTATTATAAGATAATTTTATGAGGCCATAGTTAATTTTTCGATGTGTCATAAAATCTTTTATAATATTAAAATTTGTATTTTTTAAGTAAAGGAATATTTTAATAAAAAAATTAAATTTATCATATTTAGAAAATTATTTTCTTAAATTGGAGTTCCTTTTTATATTCTACACACTTAAAATGGTAAGGATGAGTTTTTTTTCTTTTTATGAAATAATGTAATTTTTGTTGAATTGTAAAAAAACACATTTTTTATAAAATATTGAATTTTTTGAGACATCATCATGAAATTATTATGATATAAAAATTTATTTAAAGTATGTAATAAATAAATAATTATATTAAATGGGTAATATTTTACATAATTTATTTCATACATGAAAAGTATATTTTTTTCAAGATAACTATAAAAATCATTGTCAATGTTGATGCAGTGCCTTCGCAACCCTGACAAAGTTAAAATTGGTATTTTATATATAAAAATTGGGTGATAAAAATTAAATTCATGAAAAATTTATTAATTAATACGAATTATTTGTCTCTTTTATTTTTAATTTCCAATATTAGTGTTATATAAGATGACTAATATCCAAATGTCTCTACAATGATTTTGGAGGGCAAGAAAAGTCAAAATAACAAAGTTAAGAATTTGTCTTGTTTTTCTATAAGAGTGAATATCAATAATGATTAAATTAATAATTTTATTTTTTACCTTATTTATATATATTTAAGATATTATTTTGTTTTTAATTTTTATATATGAAATAACTAACATTAATGCTTATGCAACGCTGATGGAGCGCTCGTGAAAGTAGAAGAAAAATAAATAATATGTTTTTAAATAATATTTTTAGAATTATGAAATGAACCATATTTTGGATAAAAATTTTATATAATCAATTTTATGCTATTGTCATGTTTTATTCGAATTTGGCACATTTTTGACCCACATGAATCAGTTTAAATCCTTTATAATAATTTATTTTAAAATGATATCAAGTTATCACATAAATTTTTTTAATTTAATAATATTCCTATATGACATTTTCCCGAGGATATATTAAAAAAAGAATATTATTTAGAAATAAAATACAATTATATTTCTCATAAAATTATAATTTTAATATTTAGACAATATATAAATGCCATAATGGTTCCACAAATATGATGCAGTATTAATTTAATTAATGAATAAATCAAATAAATTTTATTAAAAGTTATAAAATAAATATAATTTTAAAATTTTAAGTTAATTCAAATATTCCATATATTAATATGACATTTATATGATATAAAAAATATTTTATTGTATTTTTAAAACACAGTTTTTATGTGTTTAAAGGAATATATATGAATAGTTTTTATCATGAAAAATGTTTTTTTCATGAATAATTTTTCTATTAAATTATTTAAAACACCCCAAATTATTGAACATGTACAAAAATGATAATTTTATTCTATAATGTAATCCATATTTAGTTTTAGGAAATTTGGGACACTTAATACCGTTAATATATTTATTATATTTTAATAATTTTTGTGATTCCTAACTTACCCCTCACCTCACTTATAAAAGGAGATTCCTTCCTTCACAAATTTCATAACAATATGCCTTATTTCATCATAAAACCTCTATCAAATCCCATAATCACCATCCCTTGACATGTTATTGTTATTCTTGTGTCACAAAAGACCACTTCTAAGATCCTTACAATGGGTTCAAAATTGAAATATTCAAGAAGTTATATTTTCTCTTCTTCTCTTTTAAATTATTTATAACTTATACATTATCCTTACCCATTATCCGAGTAGATATGAAAGTAGTATTACCTTAAATGTACTGGAATGTTTTAATGATAATTTAATATTCCATCATCATTTTTTTTCCATCCATCTACACTATAAATGAAAATCTCATCTGAGATGTCTTAATTATCACGTTCATAAAAGATGAGTTTTTAATTTGAATTAATATCTTCAAGACTAGTCATGATAACTTTATAATGGTCAAAACATATCAGAATATATGTATTTTATCTAATTTAATGTTATGGAATCCTTACACACTCATAATATAAAATAATAATTCAAAAGTAGTTCATGTATGAGAAAACCTTCAAGTTAATCCAAGCGTTTATCATTAACCTTTATGTAATGAGTCATTCTCTTAATATATAAAAAATAATTATAAGATAGTTTATATCTAGAAAATTTCACTAATAATATATATTAACAATTCTATATGTTTGAATTCATTTTAAATGAACTTACATTCAGGAATATTAGAAATCCAATCATGAAAACCAAGGAAGAAAACACTCATGAACAATGAAATCGAACCTCTTAAACCCATCAAGAAGGCCATGAATGAACTAAATAATACTATAATAAATCAATTAAAAAATTATATTCTTTAAAAATTAATTAATTAATTTTATATGGTTATACATAACAATAAGATCATGTGAATAACACTATCAGACATAAGGTAAGGTGTATCTTCATATCACTACAATTTTTGTGAGATATTACATATTCACCACAATTACTTGTGTATGGTGTATCTATACTTAAAAATGATTATTTCAATAATTAATCTTTCTATTTAAATGATATTAAATATACCAATTGATTATTATTAATTTTGGGGTGTATTAATCAATTGATTACAATGTTTTATATAATTTATATCAAAACCTCCATTTTCATTCAGGTTGCTCTCATTCTCTACTCACCTCAATGGTATTATTATTTATTTTTATATAATCCTCATAAATTATATTTTAATGTTATTTATATATGTTCCAACCAGAATACTACTATAAATTATGGGGACTTATATGTTTTAAAATGATCTCTCAAGAATTCTTTTTGAAATACATGATCAATTCAAAGAACTTCTCGAATTCTTACCTATTTTGACGTTCACAGTATAATATATTTTAAACCATATTTATCTTTCTAAAATAATAATTTATTTTGTGAAAAATATATTTTAGTACATTTCTGGTTTTATAAAATCAAACAAGCCTTTTTTCTTTTGAAATATCATTAACGAATTCCTTTAACCGCACTAAATTGTTTTATATCTAAAGATTCTTTAAAAACTCGGTTTAAATAATTTCACCTCAATAAGATTTTATTTAAGAATAAAATAAAATTTTAATGAGTTTCCCTTTTATTTTTTGGTATATACAGGTTTAAAAACTAATTTCATGAAAAATACAAATGATTTTCCAAAAGTACAATTCTTTCTTATAAAAGAAGTTATTTTTCTCATATCACTTTAACTTTAATAAGAAATATTCGTTGTTCACTACCTTCTTCTTAATTTTTGTGTATTTATTACACATTGTTATATCATATCAGGATTATCCATATTCTCTTGATATTGTGGGGGATTATTATTTGATTTCTTAAAGTTGGTATGAGACACTTTGGATGGTTCAAGGATTATTTCCTCAAGAATGCTTCAATGGTAACATTTAAAATTATCATTATTTATGTCAACATCCTATGATGAATCTTGTATTACATAGAGATTTATCTCATATTATATCATCTATTAAATATGTTGTGTAAGGGTTTCTGATGAGTTTTAATAGAGATGTTGTATGTCGATACCATTCACTATATTACTCTAAATGGTTAGTGTTTACGTTTAATGGCTGGGGAAATCTATTTACATTTCATATGTTATATTTTATATGAATGTATATATGTTTTTTATTTTTATCCCCATTCATAATTGGAATGAATTGGACTTATTATGTGATGTGTGGGGCCTGATATATCCCCTCGATGCATTGATGGGTCTCTTGAGACAAATAGATTTGGAATTGGCCGAGGCCTTGACCATTTTGAGATATGGTTTTGGGTGAGGCCTTAATCATTTTTGGAGGTCTTTTCTGATGCCTTAATGGTATGTTTTATAACGTGTGGCATATGAATTTACCAAATTATGAAAATATTTAATGAAGATTCATGCTATTTTTCAACTTGTAGAATAACCATGGTTATGTTTTATTATGGAAATATTTACTCAGCTCATATTCTTTCCATACCATGTTTAAATATATTTTTAAGGGCATACGTTTTTAGTTATCAAACATGCATAATGTTTATGTTTATTATATCATATTCTGTATTTCTTACCCTTAACAAGCAATTAAGATCACCCATTTCTTATGTTTCATTTTTTCAGGACATGGAATGTTTTATTATGAATTAACTGTTGGAAAAAACACAGTGTTTTGGATGTTCCAATTAAAACCTATTATTGTTGTTTTCCTTTCTAGTTTTATTGTTTGACCTATGTATGCATTTAATATTACAAACCTACTAAACTATTAGGTTCTTTTGGATTTGATTTCATGAAATCATTCCAATATACTAAATAATGTATAGACTATTGGATTCTCTGGTCAAGGAATTACAATAGGTATCAATGGAATTTTATTAGAAAACATAGAAACTAGATTTAGAAAATGAAGATTAGGGAATAAAACCCAAATATTTTTGTTGAATATATATAGAAAATAACACCTTAGAATTTTTTTTATGAAATATATTTTGTGGCTCTTTTTTTCTTCAATACATCCCCGTCTAGTTAATACAAGAGTACATGGTTCTTGTACTGATGTACCTAGGAGTTAAATCTTGAATAAGGTGTTTCGGGTTTAACTCGAGGTATCCTAGAATAGGACAATGATCCTTACTATGAACCTACACTAGTGGAAATACGGGCTTTAACGTCGTCGTAATAACGTCGGTTTTTTAAAAACCGACGCGAATAGTATGTGCGGGGAATTTTTGGCGTCGGTTTTACAAAAAACCGACGCCAAAAATAATTATGCGTTGATATTTCACGTCGGTTTTGAAGAAAACCGACGCGGAAAATATTAGTATACATATTATCCGCGTCGGTTTTCCTAAGAACCGACGCGAATAATATTATGCGTTGATTTTTCGCGTCGGTTTTGAAGAAAATCGACGTGGAAAATATTAGTATACCTATTATCCGCGTCAGTTTTCCTAAGAACCGACGCGAATAATATTAGTATACATATTTTCCGCGTCGGTTTTCCTGAGAACCGACGCGGAAAATAAAATTTTAAAATGTTTCGGCGTCGGTTTTCATGAAAACCGACGCCGAAACTCATAATTCCGCGTCGGTTATTTTAAAAACCGACGCAGAAAATAATTAAAAAAATATTTTCCGCGTCGGTTTTCCTGGGAACAGACGCAGAAAATAAATTTTTAAAAATGTTTTGGCGTCGGTTTTCATGAAAACCGACGCCGAAAATTTTAAAACAACATTTTGGCGTCGGTTTTTCTTAAAACCGACGCGAAAAGTCTTTTAAAAATATTCACGGTCAGAAACCCTCATTTTGTTCGTTCGTCGAAATCGAGTTCCGCTGTGGCGCTTCGGACTCCCGACGACCTTCAAACTTGATTTGCGATCTTGGACGGCCATTGTTGAAGGTTTTTTGTCGTCTGCACGATTTTGGGTATGTGTTCTTCCTATTTATCTCTTGTTTCATATCCCATTGTTTATTTCTTTATCAATAACCCTATTTTGTGTGATTTTGATTATTGGTTAGATTTTAGTTGTAATTTATCATTATTTTTTGTTTGTATTATCATTGTTGGTGTAGATTTGATATCGTTTGTTTTTGGAAGTAATTATACCGGTCGCAGTTTGGATTTAACATCTCCATTCGGGTTGAACTTCAAATTTTTTGTTTGTATTATCATTATTCCTGTTTAAAATGATCTTTCATTACATTATGAAGTACTATATTTTTAATTCCATTTCCATTTTAATAAATTCTTCTTCAAAAAAATAATTTTGTTGTGTTAAATGAATTCACTCACATTTTTGCATGTAGTTTGTTGTTATTTCAGTCCTTCTTGAGATTTACCATGCCAAATTCCTCAATTCTTTTTGGTTCTCATCATTTAACTAAGACATGAATAATTACCACTATCTATTATGTTAAAAAAATTTGAATAATTATTTTCATGCCATTATATAATAAATAATTTTTCTTGCAATGTCCATAATACGACTAGAATCATAATGTATTGTAATTATTTCTTCGTAGATAATAATATAATCATTATCCCTCTATTAATGTTCAAAAATACCTTTCCACTTTCATATGTGGGGTTAGATTCATGCATTTTTAATAAATGTCCTCTTAAACTAATCTCATTCCATTGATTATATTTATTCATCTTTCTCTCCCTCTAAATAATAGTCATGAAATGATTTACTTCCCCCTCTAAGTCATAGGCTGCAAATAAAACATTCTCATGATCTAATCTTTCATGGATGGATAATATATTTCTCTTCATGTTGATCCATTCCTTGACATGTTTTGCTGTAATAGACCCATGGATGGGGGTGTAAGTTGTCACCTACAATATGAAATGGAATTTTTATCCCTCCATAATGAATTTATATGTTCATAGTTCCCTATTATAAAACTCATGGATTGAGGGAGTTGAGTTATCATAGTCACCAAAAATTGTATCATGTCTCTTAATACACATTGTCTTAAATAAGGATAGTTATTGCACTATTTTTCACATTAATTTTTCCATGATTCATTCATGTTACATCTAATGAATAAAAAATTAAATATAGTGTGATCAATAGTATTCATAGTGAGAAATCATATTATCTTGTATGTCATTCATATAATATTTATATCATGAAACTTTATTTTCAAAAAATGAAACCTTTGATTTAACCATTTTGTCCTTGTATTTCAATATAACACACATGTATATAATATTAAAATTAACTGTTTACTGTATTTGTAAACGTGTTTCATATCTGATGTCTTTTATCTGATTATAAATAGTTTTTATGGAATATGTTTTTGTTTACAATTTATCTGATAGATATTTAAATGTTTTTATGTTTTAATATATTCATCAATTATATTGTGATATCAGGTATTAATGGATCATAATTGGATTTATCTACGAAGAACTACTAGTGAATATGAAAGAGGAGTTGACAATTTTTTGGAATTTGCTAAACGGCATAATCAAAATATTGATTTGATTTTCTGTCCATGTGTGAAGTGTGTAAATATGAGAAAGTTAAACTTCAGAGAAATCAAAGATCATCTCATTTGTTATGGTTTTAGCCTTAATTATACACGTTGGATCTTGCATGGTGAAAGAACTGAAAATTCAACATCCAATGTTGATGACGATATTCATAATGAGGCAGAGGATCGTATTGAAGAATTAATTCATGATTTAGGTGTTGAAACCATCGAAAAAACACCAACTGTTGAAAGATTGTATGGAGATTCTGAGAAACCATTATTCCCAGGTTGCAGTAAATATACAGTGTTATCAGCAGTTTTGAGATTAGTTAACTTAAAAGAAAAAAATGGGTGGAGTGATAAAAGTTTCTCCAGTTTACTTGAGCTTTTAAAAGAGCTTCTTCCAGAAGGCAATGGGCTTCCAGATTCCAATTATGAGGCGAAGAAAATATTATGCCCAATGGGATTGTTGTATAAAAAGATACATGCTTGCCCCAATGATTGTGTACTGTATAGGAAAGAAAATGAACATTTATCAAGTTGTCCTACATGTGGAACATCGCGCTATAAGATGGATGAGAAAGTCAACTCAGATTCATTTTCAGGTGATGTCATGTAACATTATGAAAAATCAATTTTTTTACTTTCCAATGATATCATCCAATATTTTTTTCAAACAATTCTGATAATTCAATTCTGATTTATTTTTAGGTACCAAAATCAAAACTCCATCTAAATCATTTTGGTACCTTCCAATTATTCCTCGTTTGAAGCGTCTATTTTCAAATTCAAATGATGCAAAAAGGTTAAGATAGAATTCAGATGAGCGCATTTCTGATGGTAACTTACGTCACCCTGCCGATTCACCACAGTGGAAGAGTTTTGATAAAAAATTTCATGATTTTGTAAGTGAAGTTAGAAATCTCAGAATGGGATTGTGTACTGATGGAATGAATCCATATCGGAGCCTCAATAGCCAACATAGTTCATGGCCTGTTTTGCTGGTACTTTACAAATTGTCCCCACATCTATGTATGAAGAAAAAATATGTTATGATGAGCTTGATGATTTCTGGACCAAAACAACCGGGAAATGATATTGATGTGTATCTTACACCATTGATTGAGGATTTAAAACTGCTATGGGAGAAAGGTGTTACGGTTTTCGATGCATACAAGAAAGAGTATTTTCTTTTGCGTGCTATGATAATGTTCACTATAAATGACTTTCCTGTGTATGGAAACTTATCTAGATATAGTGTTAAGGGACATAAAGCATGTCCAATTTGTTAAGAACAAACTTCATATTATCAATTGCAGAATGGAAGAAAGACAGTGTACATGGGACATCGAAGATTTTTGCGAATTGATCATCCTTATCGTAGATTGAGAAAAGCATTTAACGGTTTACAAGAATACAACCTCCCCCCTCAACCATTGTCAGCTGAAGAATATTATGACAGAGTGAAAGATATTGATTCAACATTTGGAAAGAGAAAAAGTTCTGGTTTACAAAAACATATCTGGAAGAAGCAGTCTATTTTTTTCGAACTACCTTATTGGAGATTTTTAGAGATAAAACATAACATTGATGTTATGCATGTTGAGAAAAACATATGTGATAGTTTGATTGGAACTTTGTTAGACATAAAAGGAAAGACAAAAGATGGATTACATGCTAGATTGGACTTGATATTAATGCGAATACGTTTGGAGTTAGCTCCCGCTGTGAAAGGAAAAAGAACATATTTACCTCCGGCTTGTCACACATTAAGCAAGATTGAAAAGATGAATTTTTGTCAGTGTCTTCATGGTATTAAAGTACCCAGCGGTTTTTCTTCAAATGTGAATAATTTTGTGTCATTGAAGGATTGTAAATTAATAGGTATGAAATCACATGATTTCCATGTGTTAATGCAACAAATTCTACCAGTAGTAGTGCGTGGTATATTACCGAAAGCTGTCAGGAAGACAATCATCAGGTTATGTAATTTCTTTAAATCCATTTGTAGCAAAGTCGTTGATCCAAATTTGTTAGATTTGTTGGAGAATGAAGCAACTCTTATTCTTTGTCAACTAGAAATGTATTTCCCACCCACATTTTTTGATATAATGGTTCATCTATTGGTTCATTTGGTGCGTGAGATAAGAAGGTGCAGGCCTGTTTATTTAAGATGGATGTATCCTTTTGAAAGATATATGAAAATTTTGAAAGGATATGTTAAAAATCCTTATCGACCAGAGGCCTCTATTGTTCAAAAATATGTATCAGAAGAGGTGATTGAGTTCTGTACTGATTATTTGAATGAGGTGGAGCATATTGGTCTCCCTCTATCTCGACATATGACAGTTGACAGAGAAGGTAGAGGGGTTCGAGGCTTAAAGGTAAAGTTCATTCCACGTGATGAAGTGATGCAAGCACATTTATACATTTTGAACAACACAGATGAGGTTCAACCATATATATCCTCACATATTTCTGAATTAAAGTTACGATATCAGAAAAGAAATGAAAAGTGGTTGATGATTGAGCATAAGAAGACATTTGTTTCATGGTTTAAAGAGAAAGTCACCTCAGATATATCTGTATCAGAAACATTGAAGTGGTTATCAGGGGGACCATCTTTTAATGTGATCACTTGGTCTGGTTTTGATATCAATGGCTACACATTTTACACAAAAAACCTGGATGACAAGAGTACCGTTCAAAATAGTGGTGTGATGGTATTCGCTGAAGTAGTGCATTTTTCGAGTGCCAATGATAAAAACCCAATTTCTGCATCAACATCATATTTTGGAGTTATTGAAGACATATGGGAAATTGATTATATTAAATTTTGAGTCACTATTTTTAAGTGCAATTGGGTTGATAGTAATAGTGGCGTGAAACATGATGAATATGGGTTTAAACTGGTTGATTTGAAAAGATTTAATCACAATGAGGAACCATTTATCTTGACGACACATGCAAAACAAGTATTTTATGTCATTGATCCGTCGAATGATCAGTGGTCAGTTTTTTTGCAAGGGAAAAGATATCATTTGGGTGATGATGATGATTCTGATGATGCTAGTGATTTACATGAGCCTTATTCATCTATTATGCAATTTTCAGATGATTACAATGAATATAAGACAGACATAGTGCATGCAGTACGTACCGATCATGATGAAGGGACGTGGGAAAACACTAAATTAGTCTCCTAATTTTTTTGGTAAATATTTATATTTTGTGTCTATTTTTAAAACTTACAAATGCATGCCTCTATTTTTACATATTTATTTTTCATTTCCTTGTTTCTAATTATTCAGTTTTCTAATGATATGCAGGTACCCAAAATTTCATTACACTTTCTAGTAGCAATGTCAAATACAGATAAAGAGGAGCAGTTACCGAGGTATATCTATTTTGACATATTATTAAATATTCAGTAATATACATATTTAATGAAATAAAACTGTTAATTTATTAAAAACAATTACAGGACTACTGATGCGTCCTCGGCGGAGGAGACTTCTCCAGTTACTACTGAAAAATCAAGTTCTCTAGTTGGTAAACATGGTATTACACGTTTACCAAAACTATCACTCGCTCGTGATGATAACAAATTACACATCCGTTTTGATGATAATAATAATGCAGTTGGCCCAAATGCAGTTCAGTTTGTCAGTTATATAGCGATGCAGAGCCGTTGCTGGATTAGTATTTTATATCCTGATTGGAAGTCAGTGGAAGGGACGACGAAGCAACAGCTTTGGGAGGCCGTGACGGTAAAATATCTTTATTTATTTATTTTATATCATTTTTTTAATATTATATAGTTTAAATGACATATTTAATTTTTTCAATTACAGATGACATTCAATTTTGAGGAAACCAAAGAAATTAGGAAAAGACATCTCTCTTTAGCGGCGGTTCGATGGAGAGATTTTAAAAACAAACTGACGAAAGATTATGTTTTTGGAAAGAGAAGGTTTGAAAGCCCATGTCTTAAGTATCCATATATAGATGAAGAAACATGGAAGCGATTTGTTGACAGTCGTTAGGAAGAGAAATTTCAGGTATTGTAATTGTTTTATATTTTAAAATTTATGCTATATTTTCCTTATTACTTATGTGTTTATTTTTATGTAACAGGACTCCAGAATATCTCATCAGGAGATCCAGTTGAAAAACGTATACCCTCAAACTTTATCACGTGGAGGATACTCGTATTTGGAGAAGAAAATTATTGAAGAAAAATTTGAAGCATTAAGAGCTCGATCAAGTAGTGGTTCAGAAGAGGTCCAGTATGGTCCTCCATCTCCTCCCACTCGCCATGAGAAATGGAAACGAGCAAGAAGAAGAAGAAATGAAAAATATCTTACAGACGAAGCTCATCAAGTGGCTGATAGAATTGTACATAAATATTAATTCTTTGTTAACAATTTTCCTTTTTTATAATTTATAAACACTAATATAAATTTATTATTTTTCATTTCAGGATGAACTTCAGGAGAAAGAGACACTAGGCTCTTTTATCCCCGAGGGTAGGATGGATATCCTAGCCACTGCTTTGGGAAAGACTGAACACCCCGGCCGTGTTAGAGGATATCAGGCGGGTGTTAGTATTCATAAGGTTTTTGGTAAGAGTAAGCAACCAAGAGACCCGGAAATCGATTCCTTAAAAGAAGAGCTGCAGGATATGAAACAGTCTATGGGTGATCAAATTCAAGCAGTAGTACAGAAGGCTTTATTAGAACACTTGGAAAGACAGTCACAGTCTGCTCATCCTTCCGAGGTATATTATTTACTGTTAACAATTTTTCTTTTCTATAAATTATAAACACTGATATAACTTTTTCATTTTTCAACATTCTCAGCCTACTCACTCAGACTATCATGCCTCATATGCTTACCCAACACCGTATGGGCAGCCTTCCGAGGTATATTATTTAATGTCATCAATATGTCTATTTTATAAATTATAAACACTGATATAACTTTTTCATTTTTCAACATTCTCAGCCAACTCACCCGGACTACCCTGCCTCATCTGCTTACCCTGCCCCGTCTGCGCAACCATTTGAGGTATATTATTTTATTTAATTTTTAATCAATTTTTCTATGTTATAAATTTTAAACACTAATATACCCTTTTCATTTTTCTGACTTCTCAGCCTGCTCACCCTGACTACCCTGCCCCACCTGCTAACTTTGAGCCTCCACCTCCTCCATTGGATCGAACCTTATATTGTGAGTTGTTTGCGGGAGATCCTCATGTAC
Organism: Viscum album; assembly: GCA_963277665.1. Lineage (NCBI taxonomy): Eukaryota > Viridiplantae > Streptophyta > Magnoliopsida > Santalales > Viscaceae > Viscum > Viscum album. The sequence goes on along the minus strand of OY728152.1, from coordinate 1,359,194,803 downwards.
ATATTGTTGCGTTAGGACAAGTGTATTTTTTGGGGGACTCAGTACATCATCAGCCTATGCAGCTGGGTCAGGTTAGAGTATCAGTACTTGTTATTATAGAGCCTACTGCTCTACTACCATTTCCTACTGCGGAGATCACCAGTGTTGGGGAATGTATGGGCCATTTTTTACTTTGGCCAACTGCACTTCTTCGTTATATTTCACATGAGGTATGAGTTTTTTTAACTAGTAATTAGAAATGATTCCAAATTACTTATAATGTTTTCTGACATTTAACTTATATAGGAATATCTGAAAGCAAAAGAAACTGTACAAATGCATCAAAATGTTCAGAAACAGTCGCCTGTAGATACTTCTGATATTTCTTCTGGGTTGAAAAGATTATCTCAGTGCTCTTCTTCCTTCAATTTTATCTATGCGTTTCGGATGACGTCCGATATATGTGGAAGAAATTATAAATTGAGAATATTGAAAGAAGATATCATGAATTTAGTTAATTTTGAAGAGATCAGGCTGAATGTGGTGCAGTTGTTTTCCATGTAAGTAAATTGACGTTTGAATTGCGATTTCTTTAATAAAATATTGTTATGTCATTGACTAACTATATTTTCTTTTTAAATTAGGTATCTATACAGGATTCCTTTACAAAATGAAACTACAAGCATTTATAGCTTTATAGATCCAGAGTACATTTCCGTGGAAGTCAAACATGTGAAAAATGATGAAAGAGTTCAATATATATCCGAGAGATTATCACAAACAGAGATTCAGTGATGGTTTTTTCCATTTCTTGATAAGTAAGAATATCAACATAATTTTGAACTCATGATCATTATAATGTCATTAATTATGAACTTTTTGTATTATAGGGGGCATTGGATGTTAGGTGTATTTTTCCCAAATGAATGCACCTTATATTGGTTTTGCTCTTTATTAGGAAAAGTGCGTAAACCGTTTTCCAACTTATTAAACAGGTAAGTTGTTTTTTTATTTTTAAAAGTTTGTTATGTTTAATTTTAATTGTTTACACAAGTTTTATTAGTTCTTATATAAAAAAATGCAGTTCATGGAAACATTTTACAAATGAAAAGAAACCAACGAAAATCAAATATGTGGAAGTACAGGTAATTAGTTTTTATATTTTTGTTATATATTGGGTTTCATTATTAGTTAAATGTTTTATAACTGCAGTGTCATCGTCAAAATGGAAATGTTGAATGTGGTTATTATATTCTACGATTTATGTACGAGATAATCACAACTGGGGAAACTACTGATTTTCATAAGGTTAGTTGTATTAACTTTTTTATATATTTTCATCCACTTTCTTCTATTTATTAATTTCATATCATTAAATATTATTGTAGGTATTCAATGATTCACAGTCATATTCTCAATCTGATATGATTCATATTCAATCTACTTTTGCGGACTATTTGTTAAGTCTGATTAAGATTTTAGGTATGTATACTAATATTTATAAATAATAATATATATGGGTTTAAAAAACTAACTCTTATGATATATTAGGTGTTTGAACCTACTAATAATCAAATGAATGCTTCAACAATAACAAACAATGAGCATGTCATATATTTCAGGTACGTGTATTTTAATTCTGCTTTACTGAGTTTTCTCAAGTGCCTCTGCAAAAACTGTTTTATTGAATCTACTTATAATCAAATGAATCCTTCAACAATAACCAACAATAAGCATGTCGTATATTTCAGGTACGTGTATTTTAATTCAGAATTAGTTATTATATTTCTTTTAATTGTTATTTCTTAAAATCATTTGTCTGTACAGTGACAGATCTGTAGGGTGGTCCTTGGATCATGAACATAGAGATTCGTATAGCGAAATAACATTCACAAACACTAAAAATTGTCTCCCTTGAATGCACAACAATATCTTCTAGGCCTTTTTATTTTTTATGCAAATAAATATCGAAAAATGATTGCCGAGAAGCATATCACATAATACCTGAAACATCGCTTAGTGGGTTTGCACAAAGATAAAATAGAAAGCGTCAATTTTTAAGGTATGTTTCTTTATGTCTCTTCAATCTGCATTTGATTTCAATTTTCTAACCTATTTTTTGCACTCAAACTTATTTCTCTGTTATTCCATAACTTAAACAAATAACAATAGTGAATGGGTAATGCACGTCTATACAGAGAAAATATAAAAACTTGAGGTTGGGGGTGGTGGGGATCCTATGGTGAAAAGACACCCCCAACATCTTCAGTGGGGGAGGTGAGGAAGAGGTTGCATCGGCTGAGTGTTCCTGGAATTTTGATCAGGAGTCGTAACATTTCATTTTGGTAATTTACTTTGTGAAAAAATGAATGATTCAAATAAATTACACATTTTCATTTAATGTTTATTCATTGCACTAATATCTTGGATTGATTTTTTCACGCACATCTCCTTAGTTTCATTACTGTTTTGACAGGATTGGTGCTATCTATGGGAGGAAACTTACAATGATTGATACTGAGTATGGTTAGATTAGGAAAATGCACCATGTAGGTACGTGTATTTTAATTCTGCTTTACTTTGAGTTTTCTCAAGTACTTCTGTTAAAGCTGTTTAATTGTTTTTGTATACTTCGTTATTTTTTTTCAGGGTTCCGATTTGTTTGGAGGAGAAAATATATGTATTTTATTTAAAAAAAAAAATTTACGGCGTCGGTTATTTTAAAAACCGACGCCGAATATTTTTAAAAATTAAACAGGTTTTCCGCGTCGGTTTTTCTAAAAACCGACGCGGAAAACCGATATTTCGCGTCGGTTTTTTAATGAACCGACGCGGAAAGTTTGTTTAAATTGGTTTTCCGCGTCGGTTTTTAGAAAAACCGACGCGGAAAACCGATATTTTGGCGTCGGTTTTATATAAAACCGACGCCGAAAACCTAGTCGACTATATTTTCCGCGTCGGTTTTTTAATGAATCGACGCGGAAAATAATGTCTAAATGTAGCTTCGGCGTCGGTTTTATAAAAAACCGACGCCGAAGCTCATAAGCGAATTATTTTTCGCGTCGGTTTCTATGAACTGACGCGGAAACTGTATTTTTAACGTCGCCTATAAAGACGTCGGTTTATAACCGACGTTAAAAATTAAAAAAAACCGACGCGAAAAAGTGTTTTTGCACTAGTGCTAGTTTGACACTACTGTAGGATATTATTTGGATAATTCATATTTTTTCTTACATAACATTATAAAGGATTTATTTTTCTAATGTATCCAGCCTATGTGATTCTCGGATTTATGATACATAAATTTATGATTTGTTCTCTACCCTGATTAGAGTTATAAAAAGTTCATAATTTTATGAGCTAATATAGCATATGGAATTGAATAGAAATGATGACTAGTAGAAGTAATGGTAAAATCACCAGTGAAGATGATGTATATATCAGAAGTATCATATCTATCATGGTCTTAAAAAAAATTTCAAAGGAAGATAGTCTCACATGTTCCCTCATCATATTAGGAAGTAGTGTCATGTGTTAAAAAGGTATGTAAATAATTATTTGAGTCTTATGGATTTGATGGGAAGCAAAAGAATAATAGGACATTAGCGAAAAATATGGATAAAGGGAAGATGGGAATGAAGTGTTTTCCCACATATGATAATTGTGGAAATAATCACCCTGGTAAATGCTTGAAGGGAATGGGTGTTTGTAATAAGCATAGAGAGGAAGGACACTAACTTCATTATTATCATCGTAAGAAAAAGGTTTCCAATTTACAATGCTTCAACTATAAAGCAATGGGACAATATGTGAATTAATTTCCCTAGATTCAATAGAATATTCCCAAAATTTTGTTACTAGATAATGATTAAGTCATGATACTTCCACAGGTGAAGTGGAATGATTAATATTCTTCTTCAGTAATAATGTAATTTGGATATCTTATCAGTAATGTACTAGTTATAATAATTATAGAATATTTTATGATTTTACTGCAATAATTTTTCATTACGGATTTGAGACAAAAAGTTGAATTATACCGTGAAAAAATATTCAATTAAAAATTAAATTTTTTGGAAAACACTTGATTAAAGGAAGTAAATCACTTAATAAATTTCTAATAATGAAGATAATAATTAAGAAATTATTAATTTGGATAAGTACTGACTAACTAATAACTTATTTTTGACATTTTGAAAGGTGGTCTATGCTATCTTTGATTTAGTTTACAACAATTTTGATTTAAGGAATATATCAAATAGCATTTTTAAGAAGGAATTCATGTTTCAAATAATGTTTTACGATAATTTGAGTTATTACCATATTTTATAAGGACACATGATGAATATATTCAAACATTTGGAATGTAAAAATTTACGGTTTCTTCATGTTGATTAGAGGAAAGTAAGGTAGTATATGCATTGACCGGGATAAATCATAGAGTTCTATAGAAATGAGGATTTCCAAGGACCGAATGTACAAGGATATAGCTAGGATGGATATGAGAATGAATATAAATTATTGGATCATGATCATTTTGAAAGTCAAAAAATATATTAAATGGTTTAATTTGATAATTGTATGAGATTTTAGAGTTTAATGCCACAAAATAATGGTTTGATTATTCTTCCATAATAATGTTTTCCAATTTGATTATGTTGTTTTGTAGTAAGTGATGAATTTCCCATTCTTCTTATTAAGAGGGCATTTTAAGAATATTGTTTATGTGTTTTTCCCACAAGGGAGTATTCAAGTATCAACCATTACCTTTCTAAATTCAATTTCAAAATTTCGAGGATGATTTTTTTTATGGAGGGAATATTTTAAGACCACAAGATTTGGAAAATAAATATATTTTTGAATTCATGAAACACCGAGTCTCTACAAAACACCATTTTATTTTAACCTAACCAGTAAACATAGTTTTCCCACCTTTGTGATTTGAATTTTGAAAAATTGTCAAACATAGTTGCGTTAAGTAAGATATTTAGAGTCTCATAATACAAATTTATTTTTTGGTGAACAGTAACATACCCTTTTGAATAGTAATGTTACCCTTATGAATAGTATCATGCCCTTGTGAATCGAAGAACAACACATATGAATGGTAATTAACCCTTATAAATAGTATAATGGCCATTAGAAATAGTAATATACCCTAATGAATAGTAACATGAATAGTAATATACCCTTTTGAATATTAACCTAAAAAATGTAGGTAAAAATATAATTTAAGCACCTCATAAGTGAGACTGAATATTTTAAAAATTAATAATTAAGTGTTGGTATTTTTAAGAGAATTTAATAAATAAATACAATTTTATAACTAATTTATTATGTTAAAAGATAAATAATTTTCGTAAAATGTATTTATGAATCAATAAATTATTTCTCTATGATTATATGATAATTTTATGAGACCCTCTTTAATTTTTTGATGTGCCATAAAAAATGTTATAATATTAAAATTGGTATTTTTTCGAGTAAATGATGATTTCAATTAAAATTTATACTTATCTTATTTAATTTTTTTAAATAGAGATCCTTTTTAGATTCTACACCTTGATAAGTGATCTGAATGAATTTTTGGGACATTTATTAAATAGTTTAATTTTTCTTGAATAGTAAAAAAATACAGTTTTTCATAAAATACATCATTTTTTATGGCATCGTCATGAAATTAATATGATATAAAAATTTATTTAAACTATGTAATGACTAAATTTTTATATTACAAGTATAATATTGTAAAAAATTAATTTGGAACATGAAAAATATATATTCTTCATCATAAGTATAAAAATCATTGTCAATGTTGACGTTGTGCCTGTGCAGTGCTGACAACATCATAATCAATAATATATATATAATAATTGAGTGCTCAAAATTAAATTCAAGAATTATATATTAATTATTACATATTAATTATCAATTTTAATTAAAATGTATAATTTTAGTGTTATATAACATGAGTATTATCCACATTTATCTACAATTCTTGTGTAGGAAAAAAAGACAAAATTAAAAAGATAACAATATATCTTGTTTTGTATAAGAGTGAATATACAAAATAATTAAATTAATAATTTTATTTTGAACCAAATTAATTAATCTTCCTGAAAATATTTTATTTTTAATTATTATATAAGAAATAAATAACATTAATTCTTATGCAACGCTGATGCGGCTCTTGTGAGAGCCTATAAAAAATAAATAAAAAGTTTTTTATTAAAATTATTAGAAATCACCCATATTTTGAAAAAAAACATTTTATATAATAAAATTTGTACTATTAAATGAATTTTATTTGAATTTGGGATATTTTGGACCCACACGAATCACTATAAATCCTTTATAATATTTTAATTAAAAAGAAAATCAAGTTGTCACATTATATTTTTTAATTTAAAAATATTTGTTTATTGGATTTTATAGATTTTTTACTCTAAAAATAATTGTCTTTGAAAATATAATAAAATTATATTTCTCGTGGAATTCCATTTTTATTTTTCAGAAAAAAATAAATTCTATAATGGCTTTCACAAATATGATGCTATATTAATTTAATTAATGAATAAATAAAATAACTGATATTAAAAACAATAAAATAAATATAATTTTATATTTTTAAGATAATTCATAGATATAAAGTTGAATATTACATTTCTATGATATAATAAAAAATTTAATTATACTTTTAAACTTTTTTTGATGTTTTTCAAGTCATAGATATAAACAGTTTTTATCTTGAAAAATTGTTTTCATGAATATTATATTTTATTAAATTATTTAAAAATACTCAAATTATTGAAAAAGTTAAAAATGACAACATAACATAGGAAATTTAATCCCCCTATAGGTTTAGGCCTTTTGGAGTCTTTAACCCTACAATATATTTATTATATTTTCATAATTTTTGTACTTCCTAAGTTACCCCTCACCTCACTTATAAAAAGAGGTTATTTCCTTCACAAATTTCATAACATTATGCCTTTATGTTCTCATAAACACTTTAAAATTCCATCATAATCATCCCGTGACACATTATTGTGATTATTGTATGACAAAAATACCACTTCCCAGAGCCTGAATTTGGTTTAAAAAGAGAAATATCCAAGAGGTAAGATTTTTAATTTTTATATTTTCAATTCTTAATCACATATATCTTATCCCTGTCTATTATCAAATTATTAAGGAAAAATAAAATACCTTATATGTATGGGAATATTTTTATAATAATGGAATATTCTCTCATCATCTCTTCATTTCCCTCCTATTGTATTATTAATGAGAATGATATCTGAGATGTGTTAATTATCAAATTCAAGGAAGACGAGTTTTAAATTTGTAGTGCAATATTCACGACTGGTAATGAAACCTTTATATTAGTTTAACCAGATCCAAATATATGTATTTTATCTTATTTAATGTTATTTTATACGTACAGACTCATAGTATAAAATAATAACACAAATGAAGTTCATCATACACAATACAACACAGTTCATCCAAGTGTTTATCATTAACATTTATCTAATGATTCATCCTCATGGTATATAACCAAAATAATTATAAGATCATTTATATATCTGTAATGTAACTAATAATATAATTAAAAAATTATTTATGTTTTACTAAATTTTATATGAACTTCCATTCAGGAATATAATTAATCCGACCATGAATACCAAGGATGAAAACACTCCCAAAGAATGAAATTGAACCTATTAAACCCATCAAGAAGGACATGAATGAACTTAATAAGGATATAAGAAATCAATTACATAAATATTAGTTTCTAGAAATATAAATTAATTAATTTTTTTTATCCATGAAACTATGATCAAGTGAAGAAAACCCTCGGACTAAAGACAAGGGGTTTCTTTATCTCACTTCCATTTTTTGAGATGCTTCACATTCACCTAGATTACATGTATTTGGGGTATGTATACTTATCATTTAGGATTATTATAAATAATATATTTATTTTCATGATATTCAATGTATCATTTTCTGATTATTAATTTTGGGACATACAAATCAATTGATTACAAAGTTGTACATACTTTCAATTAGAACCTTCATTTTCATTCATGTTTCTTTTATTCTCTACTCACCCAAATGATATTCTTATTTATTATTATTTAATCCTCATAAATTATATATTAATGTTCTATATTTGTGTACCAACCATAATCAAACTTTAATTTATGATGAGTTATATTTTTTAAAGTGATCTTTCAATAATTATTCCCAAAATACAAACTCGATTCTAGGAATTCTTAGATTCTTACCTATTTTAAAATTCACTCAATAATATGATATAATCCATATTAATCTATCTAAAATCCTAAATTTTAAATTGAAATTGATAAATTTTTCATTTATTGTTTTTTGAATGAAAACATACCTTTGCACTTTAAAATCTCTCAAAAGAATTCCTTAAACCGCACTAATATATTTTATTTCTAATGTTTCTTTAAAAACACTTTTTAACCAATTTCACCTTAATAAGACATTATTTAAGCCTAAAATATAATTTCAATGATATTTCCTTTTATTTTATGGTATATTAATGTTTATAATCTGATTTCCTGAAAAATGAAAATGATTTTACAAAAGAATTTTTCTTTGTAAAGTAAAAATAATTTTTATCATATCACTTTAAATTTTATGAGAAATATTACATGTTCACAACTTAAATTCTACATGTGGTGTATGTACATCCCCTTGGTATATCATATCAAAAGTCTTATTATTCTCATGATGTATTAAGAGACTGTGAATTTATTGTTTCAAGGTGGTCTGTGACACTTTAGAATTTTTAAGGATTATTTCCTACAAAATTTTTCAATGTTCTAATTTAAAAGTATTTTTATTTGTGTCAAAATTATTTGATGAATCTTGTATTTTATAGGGATTTATATCCTACGATTTGATCTACAAAATAATTTCTTTATGTTATTTTATTAATATGAATTCAGATGTTCAATCTTGATGTTATTCACCATTTTACACCAAATGGTTAGTGTTTACGTTTAATGAGGGTGGAAAGTTATTTACATTTCTTGTGTTAGTTTCAATATAATTTTATAAGTGTTTTATATTTATCTCTAGTCATAATAGGAATGCATTGGACTTATTATGTGATGGGTGGGTCCCACTGTATTTCCTCGATATGACTGTTGGTCTCCTTAGACATATATATATGGAATTGGCCATGGCCTTGCCCATTTTGAGATATGGTTTTGGGTGAAGACATAATAATTTTTATACGTATTGCCCGAAGCCTTGATTGTATGTTTTATAATGTCCTTCATATGAATTTATTTAATTATAAAACTAGTAAATGAATTTTCTTGTGATTTTTCAACTAGTAGAATACCCATTGTTATGTTTTCTTTGAGAAATATTTACTCATGTCAAATTACTTCTATATTGTGTTCATGTTTACTTTTTAAGGCATGTGTTTTTAGTTATTCACCATTTTAAATGCTTATATATTTTATATGAACTGACATATTTCTTACCCTTACTGAGAATCTATGCTCACTAATTTATTATGTTTAATTTTTTTGGACATGAAGAGGTTTATTATGAATGAACCGCAAGGGATAAACATAGAGTTGTTGATGTTTCTAATAATAAATTGTGCTGTTTTTTTCATTTAAAGTTGTTGTTTTTAACCTATGTATGTATCTAGTTTTCCAAAAATACTAAACTACTTGGTAATTAGGGATTTAATTTCTTATAATCATTCTGTTGTATAAAAATAATTCACCAGCTCCGGGCTTCTGGGGTCGGGGCATTACAGTTACCAAATTAGTAAAAAATTTATTATTTATAAATTATAATTATAATTGTTATTTTTTATACATGTTTTGTAGTTTTTATTTGAAAATATATCTCATATAATCTTTTTATCAAAGATCACTTGTTGATAATAGAGCTAAATAAAATCCAATACGTGAAATTAATGATAAATATATTTTCTATTATATATATGTCTGTGTGTGTGTTGTTTTGGATTTTATAATTAATGTATTTAAAACATAGTGGTGTCATAAAAAACAAAGTGTGAAATATAGTTTTTATGTATTTATATTCATGTTTGAGATAATCAAAATATGTATATTGACTGAATTTGTAAAAGTCAATTATATAATTTATTCCATATTTTATATCAAAATATTATATTTTAAAAGGTATAGTATTCATTTTTATTATATAATTTCAATGATATTTAGTATTATATGAATGAATACCATACCCATAATTGAAATATGGTGATAAATTGTTTGTCAAGTATGATTACCATTTATATTCAAAGGCATCTTTCTTTAATTTATTTTAAAAAAAATAAGTATTTATAAAATCATTTTCTTCTTAAATTGGTACATTATTTTTGTTTATGTAGTTATATTAGTTATTTTATATTGTGGTATGAATTTATAATGCAGTCCCAACACTAAAAAATTAATTAATTTATGAAGATATATTTTGTATGTCTATTTTAATTATATTTTAAAAATGAGTTTTGATAATAATTTTCTTCTTTATTTTAGTATATAATATGTTTTTACAAGGATGTTCTATTTTTGAAAATGGTTGCAAAATTATAATAAAATTGAAACACTAACAAAGACTTTAATTTAGAAATATTCACAATTTATGTCAGTTTTTAATTAATATTTTAAAAATAATTATTTGATTTTTTTTTCTGATTTAAGTTGTCATATTCTATTTGTTTTTACAATGTTGTTACTTGATGTGTAATAAAATAAAAAAACTACAAAGGCCTTTAATTGATAATGATATATTAGTTATGAATCTTTTAATTAATTTTAAAAAAAATGAGTATTTAAATAATTGATTTATTTTTTAATTAATGTTTGAAAATTGATAATTTAATCCATTATTTCATATTTTAGATGATTTATTATGTTTTTCTACATGGTTGTTAAAAACATTATAGAATATTATGGATTTATGAAATGATTTACAAAATAGAAAATCATGTACATTAGAAGTATTCATCAACAATGGCTCTTTTAATTAACATTCAAAAAATTATATTTAGAAAATTGTTTTCTGCAATATATTTGTATATTATGTTTTTAGTTACCAGGATGTTCTTTGATGTATATAAGGATATGGTTTTATAATAAAATCACCACACTAAAAGATAAATTAATTTATAAAGATACATCATATATATCAATTTTAATATAAGTGAAAAAAAGAGTACTTAGATATTCATATTCTGCTCTAGGTTGATATAATCAATTTTGATTTTTAGATTTTTTATCATCATTCTATATGGTTTTGATTCTATAAAAATATTTAAAAATTTAAAATAATTTATTTTTTAAAGATATATCATGTATGTTTACTTATATATGTTGGTATATTTTAATTCTTCGGTCATTCTAGTTCTCTGGTATATAAATATTTATGGATTTATAAAACAATAATCATACTAAACAAAAAATTAATTCAAAAATATAAATCATGAATACCAATGGACTTGAATGACCAAACCATGGACTCATACGAGTGAGAGAAAAAATGACCCAAGGAAACCTGTACCCTTTATGTCACATAACCCTAGAAAAAAATGTATCATACATTCATAACATTATAGAAATATATATACATAAAAACCTTTTTAAATAAATTAATTATAGACAAATATATATCTTAAAAAAATAATTTTTTGTTAAAAATTTTAGAAGATATAATTCTATTGATAGAAAAATATAAAAATCATGCCCATAATACCGTACTTAATAATAATTATCATTTTTAATTGAAAATGTTATCTTAACAAAAAATTTCACAAAACCATAAAATTTAGTTTTTAAAGAAATGAAACATAATATATTTCAATTACATAATCATTGTATAAAATAATTGAAAAATATTTTCCTAGATATATCAAAATATAGTTAAAAAACAACCATTAAATTTTTTGAATCTACAATGTAATTTTTATCATTCATTTGGGTTAACAATCAGCTCGAATTTTCATGAAAAATAAATGAAATTCACTAAATGGTTTGAATCCCCCAGAATTATTAATAATAAATTTGTACAAAACTAATGATCTATAACAAAATCTTTATTGATAATAAAAAACCCCAAAAAACCATTAGATATGATTTCATAACAAAGGTATCCAAGTGAAACCACAAAAGTAATGTTGTCTTATTTTTCTTAAATAACTTTCTATGAATCCTTTATTTTGATAAATCGAATAAATTTTTTTATTTATCGTTCTATAATCTGAAATTTTAATTATTCTATTTTAGTGTTGATGAATAATTCAGCTTATGTTTCTCATCAAAATATTCTATTTTTTAATCTTATAACATTAATCTTTATTTTATATTTTCAATGATGTCAAGTTGTATATGAATGAATACCATACCCATATTTTATGTTTTTTAACTATGTATTATTAAATTATAAATTATCATGTATGTGTCATTCAAATAATGTTTAAAGATGAGTGCTTAGAAAAACAATTATTTAATATGTAAAATTATATTTTTAATGATTTTTTCTCAACTATATATTCTATTTTATTTAATTATTTTTTATATTATATTGGTGAATTTAATTTTTTCGATTTTTAAAAGCTAAATTTATCTTTCAACATTTATTTATAGAAAAACCATTTTGAATCCAAATAATTTCATTTTCATAGTCAGTTTCTAAAATAGTAGACATTGAATGTAACTTTCCACATCCATTTTGGAAATAACTCACATCGAACGTCGTAATTGAATTTTTCTCATAGAAATAAAATGGGAAATTAAACATTATTTTATGTTTAAAACCAATATATAATGGTTCAATGAAATAATTTCCATGTTGGTTCTATAGTAAAACCGACAAGGAATACATAGTGTAATTATTATTATTTTGTTTCCACATATATTAAAATTATAAAATTTATGTGGAAATACATTTTCAAGATATAGTTTTTTTAAAACCACACATTGAACCAACAGTTATATTTTATTTTAGTTAATATTTTTGAATCAGTTTTATGAAAAATGACATTGAAACTATTATTTATAACATCTCTTACATAAACATATGGTAAAAATCAATGTTAAAATATAAAAAAAAATCGATGTGGGAATATATTTCTACAATAGTGACGGAAGGATATTTCTAAACATTATATTCAAGTTACATAATCGTATATCACAATAAATGGTTACTCACACTATTTTTGAAAAGGATTTATCCATTGAACCACGGGAAAAAAATTCTCAAAATTTTTAAAACATTTGTCGCACTCTATCAACTCATGGATCAAACTTGATACACATATAAAACACTTCTAGTAAAAAAAAACAAATTGGGTACCCATTAATAATTATTTTCATTGGTATATATATAGAAAAAACAAGTCTACAATCAACTATAGAAGAATAATTTTCATAAATGTTTATAATATATGCTCATTAGTCTGGAAATGAAGATAATACTATTCTAACCCAATTTAGTAAGATGAATATTTCATTAGAATTTATATCTTCTGTCATAAACATATTAAGAACACTATTATCCATTTAATCTATGAGGGAATATAAAATTTCAAGGAATAAATTTATTTAAGGTGGCTAGAATGTAACACCCTAGGATTTTTTAATATATATATATATATATTCATCTAGATTAATACTATGTTTTATGACTTTTCCATACAAGAAAAAAAAATTACAATGATCCACGACAAATTGAATCAATATTATTATAAAAATTGAAGAATAATAAAAAATTTAGTAAATGAAAATAATTTAATCAATTTGAAATTATATAAAAATACGATAAATAACACTTTTTATTTTAAAAATGGAATTTTATAATTAATGGAGTTTTTCTTTTTATATATAATTTTAATGTAAACATAAAATAAAAAATTTTAGAATTTTATTTATAAGAAATAGAATTCATTTTTCAATTTTACAAAATAAAATTATCTTATGGATAATTTTTGATATTTTTTAAAATAATTTATTTTTAGTGAGTATTAAAAAATTATCAATTTTTTTAATACAATAAATTTTAGAAAATTATTCATAATACAATAATGACATAAAAGTTTTTTTTAATTTTTAAATATATAAAATATATTTATGAGGAAAAATATATAATTAAAAAAAAATAATTTATAATTTATTAAAAATATGTGTCATGTTTTAAGGAATATTTTACTCTATGAAAAGTTTTTATTCACTTATATAAAAATTAGTTGTCATCACTTTTTGATATTCAATCTACTAAAATGGATTTCAAATTTTAAATCAATAATATCATATTAGTTACTAACTTCTATTTCATTTAAGACATAAAAGTATGATTATTATTATTAATGTTGATTACCGTGCTAATTTTAAAAATATTTTTTTTCAATGAATTATTTTATTAATATTGTCTTATTTATATCCAATAAAATAAATTAATCAATATTCATAAGTTGTTTTATTATAATTTTTAAAAATATATTTAAATAAATTTTCACTCATTTAATTATTAATAAAAAATAAGATTAAGAATATTTAATTAAAAACACAATTTTCTAAAAAATATTTAATATATAGATTAATTTCTTTATTTTAAAAATAACTCTATTATTATTTAGAAATTAAATGTGATTAAATATATGTTAAATTTTTATTAATCTCTCCCAAATTTTGTTAAATTATAGAAAATCCTAGAACTGATTCTATTTTCATGCCATAATGGTTAAAAACACATGGAAAGAGAGAATAGAATTATAAATAAATATAAGTTATAAATTATCATAGCTTAAATTATCTAGGAATATTGATATAAATATTAAATAATGGGTTCTAAAATCGACATAAAAAATAATGCACAAAACAATTGATGCAACAAACACTGGATTGTAAAAATAGGCTATGAATGACTAATATATCCTAAATTAATCTTCATAAATTATGTAGATAAATGGTAATATATGTGAATATTGGTTATATATATAATATAAAGATATATATATTTTTTAATTAGAGGTCACAATTCCATTGACTAAGCATGAAAACATTGTGAGGCTTCTTCGTTACCAATTAAATTTCTAGAAACATATTTCATATTTTGTACAATGAAATCATTGATATTGTGTGAAAAATATGTGTTAAATATCTTTTTAAAATCCATGTAATTAATTGGGTTTTATAATCTATATTTTATAATTTTTTTAAATAACATTCCATTCAAATGACTCAATATTTGTAATGTTTATTGTAAAATCATCTTTCTTAATTAAGTTATAATGCTTCTTGATGGCCTTAATTTTTTAAATATTATTTTCTTCCATCAAAATATTTTATTTCATTCAATTTAAACTTATTATTTAGGTTAAATGAAGCTTTTTAATCAAATATTCCACATAAATGAATTTATTTTTCATAAATATATTACACTGTTAAGAATAATTCTCATTCTGTTTAATAATGATTTATCTTCCTTATCCATATTATCTTTGCGACTATTTTTATCCTTTATATTATCCTATTTTAAGAAGTATTTTTCATGAATATTTTTATGATGTGGGTTTCCAATAATGGTGTATTGAAATAATAAAAATGTTTTTCTTCCTTTTAAATTCATGTGGTTTATATTCCACTACAGATTTTTTTATTACCTCTATGTTATTTAAAATCTCTATTATTATAAACTATTTTTAAAATTAAAATAATTTTCAATAATTTTCAATTTATCTTTTAAAAAATTAATTCGTAAAGTGACATTAATTTCATCTTTTTCAATGGATATTATATTATTTTCTAATAAAATTCTTTTAAGATTTATATACCATTTTTTAAATATCTCAAATTGATTTATTTCCTAGGAAATTATTTTTCATTAACTATGAACTAAATATTATTAAATTCAATTATTTCCATTTTTTTGTGTCTCAACTATTAATATTATGAAGGTTAATATGTGTTATACCATTCAGAAATTATGTGAATTTGATTCTCATTGCACAGTTTCTTCTTGTTATGATATTGGATAGTTTTTTGGTTAGAAAAAGATATGTTTGGATTTTCATTATGAGATGTGTTGGTCCCTATAAATTCTTGATATGGTTTGATTTTAAGAAATACATGAGATGGTTTATGTATTATAAATCAATGATATTTTTTGGTTCTAATAAATCCCAAAGATAGTTTGGGTCTAATAAATCCCTAAGATGGTTTGTGTTTGATAAATATTTGATATGGTTTGGGTTTGATAGATCCAAAAGACAGTTTTAGTTTGATTTATCCATGAGATGGTTTGGATTCATTATATCTATCTTAGGCATTAATAAATGATTATAACTTATAAAATAATGACATTTCACATGGAAATTTTGGTTACTCTCAATATTATGATTGGGTATGTTTTTTTTTCACAACATGGAGTGCATGAATTGTTTGTTTGCACAAAGTTATAATTTCAATATATGTTTTTTTCCTTGAAGTTTTTTATTAAATTCTCAATGTTCATTGTGTATTTATATTTTATATGCCTATATAAATGATAAATGGATCATATTTATCGTCTCATGATTGAACAAACTTTTTTCTATGTCATATGTTTTTTAATTTGGGAATACATCACATTCTTTCAAGTTTTATTGATAAAATTTTTTATTCCTTATTCTTTTTAATAAGAACTTTGTCCTATGGAAATGTATAATTATATTCATATGACATTTCAATTTAACACTTGATCACATGATTTCCATTTTTCAATATTGGATCTCACCCCTATCTTATGTTTCCTTTCCCTATGTCGTGAAGATAAATATAACTTTTTATATGTCAATAAGGGAATCAAGATGGCTTTGATTGTGGAGAAATTTACAAATCTGTTCTAAAATAAATTTCCTATATATCTAGTACCAAATGACACTAAACAAAAAAAATTCTCTTTATTTTGTGAGAATATTTTGAGAAGTAATAATAAAGTGAAATTTCATGATTTTTATTATGGATAATCCCAATTTATGTCCTATTTTATTTGAAAATGTATGTGTTTTAGGCACCAGACCTATGTGGGTGGGTCTGCGGCACCTCTTCATATGTATTTGGATCATAATTATAGAAATTATCTTAAATAAATAGATAGGATAAAAATTTTCAGTATCATAATTTTATCTAATCATGATCTTAGATTTACATAAATGTTTAAAAAGTACTTAAAAAGATGTTGCAAATTAAATTAAATTTCAAAACTACATTCCATCCTCAATCTGATGAAAATAAAGATAAAAAAATTCATACATTATAAGATGTTCTCATGGATTCATCATAGGATCATATTTTAATTCTGAATGGAAATATTTCCTCACTAGGATTTCTTTTAATAAAATGTTTTATTCAACAAACAGATGTAACCATTTTTTGAATCATATTTAATTTAGTATAAAACACCATTTTGTTGGGACTAAGTTAGTTAAGGAATATTATTATAAAAGAAACAGTAAAAGATATGGATATGTAGGTAAAAATTAATCTTCACCATATGAGGGTATATTAGTGAAGGGAGAAGAGTTATGTAGATTACTATAGGAATGATCTCCAAGTTATGGTATAAGATCATGTTTTTTAAGGATTCACTATGGAATGGTGTTAATCATACTGGTAGGAAAAAATTAGTTTCATGATTTAATGGTCTATATTAAATTTATATCATTTTATTACCTAAAATCCTTATCTCTGAGTTTATATTATGAACATTATGGGTTCCATATTTTTTTATTTTGTAAATATGTACCTTATCCACGTCACATTTTGATCCCAAAAGTGGTACCACTAAAAAAAATATCTATTATATAGAAAATGTAGTTTTAATTATTTATCACATATATTATATGTTTCCAAAAACATGAATAATCATATTATTATATTATGGAAGAACTATATGATTGAATAAGAAATATGGGAATAAAAAAACGCAATAAGGGAAAAATATCCTTAGTTGTTTAGGTAATGAATAAAAATTCTGAGTACATAATTTCTTTAAGAGGGAAAAAATGTGACAACCATGGTAATGTTATTGAAAACAAAATTCATTTATTAGAAATATTTATGATTATATTTTAAATATGAATAATTATTATACTATTTCTTATGTAATTTTCTCAGTCCAAAAATAAATAGCATTTTTCTAACAAAATTGTATTAATTAATTATATGGTTACAATTAAAAGTTAGATTATTAAATTTGATAAATATAATGTTATGAAAATAAAATTATTACATATTTAATGGTGTAAATGATATCCTATATTGTTTTGGTAATTTTATGGAATTATTTATTTTTTTCTGAGTAATTGAAAATATCATGTCATTAAATAACATAATTTTTCCAATGATAAAGTATTTATAAAAAACCTTAAGTTTATAATTATTTTTATATTAAGATAAAAATAATCTTATTCATAGTCTAATTAAGGTCATTGTGTTCAATACTAAAAATTATGTTTTGGTAAAAATAATTTATGCTAAATAAATTTTGTTTTTTTAAAAATTGGGTTTTCTGCATTTTGGAAAATTATATTAAAATTAATTATTCCCACAAAGGGATACTAAAATTTAATAAAATTATTCTATATTTGGGATATAAATCATATAATTTTAAAATATTTAAATTTCACTTTGGGTCAAATTGAATATTTTCTGTGGTAAATATTTCTCACCTAGATAGGTTAAAAAGGTAACAACATTGTGTGTTTGTGTGTGTGTGGGGGGTGGTTAAATAAGTATTGCATAAAATATCTTAAAAACTCTCCAATTTTTATTTTTTATATTATTTACATATTAAACTATTTATACTATGATATTGGGTTTCTAGAGAGCTAGTTTCTTTAAGAAACTCATTTATTGTATTTTAAAGTTCTTAATATTTAAATTGGCACCACTCATCTCCCATAAAAATACTAATCGCCCCTATTTACTTATCCGCAAATTATGAGACATTTAACTCAATAAATATCTACCTTAATTCCACTAAAACTATTCTCCCCATATCCTATAGTTCTTAAAATCATGAAAATACAAATTTTAGAAGGCTTAAGGTGTATGACAAAGAAAAATATACAAGGATAATAAACAATTCCTTACTGAATTATTTAAAGTTAATTTATTATTATATTATTTTATAATTTATTATAACCATATTAATATAATTAATTCATTTATAAACACCCTGACTTTTCATTTAATTTTTTTTAATTATATTTAATTATTACGAGTCTGCGAAAATTGAAGGCGCGTGATGCCATGGCTTAGTGTTCCCAGAACAAATTTATGAACTTTTTTTAGGTATGTTTAATAAAAGTGTGAGTGACTTTTTAAAACTTTTGATATGGTTCTCAGATTAAAAATATGAGGGTACCGTTAAATCTGCAGTGCCAGGATTCCCTTAAATGAGGCTTCACTTCGACTAAAGTAGGTCTAGGGGAAAAGTTGTGTTTTGGGACATTTAAATGAAAAATAAAAATAACTTAGTTTATTATTTTTTTCTTTTTTATATTTTCCTCCAACAGACAAGCAAAAACGTGGGATCAGTGACGTTTCAAGACAATAAATGGATTGAACATTCAAAACTATGTAACTACACCACTTTGGAATTGGTAAGGATCTTAATTAATGAGCTCCCATTAAATCCTATGAACGTTAGACACCCTTCCACTTTACTCTTTATTTGGAGCTTGGGGAGAGGTTTTTGCACTGCTTCACCAAGAAATGAACTGCCAAAATATTGTCTAGATGCCAAAAATCTTAGAGGACGAAGCCAGTTCCAGTGAGCAGTGATAAGAAACAATTAAAACCTAAATCGAATATCGATGATCATGCGTTGTCTTTGGACGCCAGTTTAGAGGATGAAGAACACAAACCCACATCCTCAATTGCAGGCTTTCCCCCATTGTCCTTGAGGTAGGGGTTTGTTTATTATTTAATTCAAATGCTTTATTGAACCCTTTAATCCTCCCTCATGATTACATGCTAATGTGGGGGGAACAAGCCTATCAAACCTGGCCAGGACCCTCCACTAACTTGTTACACTTGTGCCTCTGTGGAATATTGTTGATGAAATAGCACCAACTAGCTATGATGGAGGCGGTGCAGTCGCGCGTTGCAAGTGGAGGTCCCACCACTAATCAGCGACGGTCAGCGGAGCGGCTAGCACTGTCCAACCGCGGAGGAGGTGCGAGGTGCCATAACATAGTGCCAGTGAGAAACGGGATGTGGCTCGTCAGTAGTGGTGGTCAGAGGAGGTGGCTGACACGTCAACCTACCATGAAAGGGAAGGGTGGCGTGACTAGTGAGACACCAGTGAGAAAGGATCTGCGGTCGAAGCTGTGGTGAAATAGGAACCCTCACCACCTTCTGGTTCCTCAGTGACTAGGAGATGCCCACATGTTGCTGTAGTTTCACAAAATGAATGGCCTATGGGCCGTTCGGGATACTGAGGGACTTACCCCCCCCCCCCCCGCTGGCTTGGGTGGACACCATTGCGGCCGGACCGGTAGGCCGCGTCGCCCCTTAGTGGCCACCTATTTGTTGGCATATCAGCCCACTTGATGGCCAATGTAGACATTAGCATAGTGGGACAAGCTGTCGTAGCCCAGCCCAACTGTGTCGGAACTAGACCGGGTCAGACAGGACTCAAGCCCAACCGGATCAAGAATCACTTAAAGTGCCATATCATGAGAACAAGACATCTGTTTGGAAAACCTTTTGAAGAATTGAGACCCTTAGAGTGATTCTGTCCTTTTGGTATTCTTCACATGAGTTTTGGTGATAGTAGGAGTATGTCCGGGCTGGATCTAACCTAAATCAAACCAGGCACTCAGAACTAAAATGCTTATAACACTCAGACCGGAAGTCCAATTAGCACACTATCTGTCACATTGGGACCCTTACCGCATGTAGGTCCTTTCGGTGACTACATTATAGATCATAGTTTATATCGATGTACGAATGATATCTCAAAGGGAAGATACTTTTGAACTCCAACACACTAGGTTCGAGGAATCCTATGGAAGGTTGTAGCTTGAAGAACGAACATCTATCCTGTATGGGTTAGCATCTATCTATCCTGTATGGGACTGCTTCTATCACATTTGGTGTGGGTCAGTCCTCAGCGATCCTATGTGTGTCATTTCATACCAATCCTGTGTAGGTCAGATCCAGTGTTGGTTAGTTGGAGTTAGTGCATATCAATCATGTGTGGGTCATCAATAGTACTACATAACAGAATAGGATGATGAAGCTTACGAATAATCATCTGTACTTATGTACATAAGTTATAACTAAGTGTGAGATAAGCCTCTTACTTTTGTGGTACATAAATCTTCATGGTGTTACCTATGTGGTACTTATAGCTTTGTGGTGTTACCTATGTGGTACTTCTACCTTTGTGGTGTAGTTTTCATTGTGTTACATGTGTGGTACTTCTAGATAATGGTGTTACCTGTGTGGTACATTTACCATTTTGGAATTGTCTTCGTGGTGTTACTTGTGAGATACTAAAATCTATGTGGTGTTACCTGTGTGGTATTTCTTCCTTTACGATGTTACCTTTGTGGTATTATTTCTTCATGTATGAGATTTGTATATATTGATATCTTAGGTATATGTATTGTCATATACCTAAGTAGAGTTGATGTCTTGATTTGTGGTATTTCCATTTTGGAACTCTGAGAGACCTATAGGGTATCAGGGTCCCTAATGGGTATCATTATACTCACCCCTGCATGGGATATGGCCATACCTTGTTGTGTTTTGTGCCGATGACGAACAACATTAGTTGAGTCTGAGGGAGCCAGGACTGGACGATACTCATAGGTGGAATATTTAGTGTGATGTGATGTAGGGATTACAGATCGTGATTTGTACCTACCCATCAGGTAGGATCCTCGATGGACAATCCAGGAGCTTTTTGTTTACTTCTCAGTTATACACCATTTTCAGTTTTCCTTGTATTCTATCTCTTTTTTACTTTTAGCACTCTTTTAATTTCAGTAAACATTTACTATTGCAGTATACATTATGGTTTCTTCTTGTTTTTTTCTTGGACTATGTGTCTGTAAAGGTTAAAAGTAAATGCCTTCTTGTATTAGTGTTGCGACTTTTTAGTGATAGTCTCCAGCCCCTGGCCTATGGAAGGTGGGCTTGGTGTAGTCACAACACAAGCCCCAAGAGATGTGTTCTGACAAAGTGGTATTAGAGGAGTCGGTTCTACCAAAGTACTAGGACTCTGAGCTTTTCTTTTTGGAATAGTGTTAAGTTTTATGAGTGTGGTTTTCAGTTGGGGGAATCCATTGTAGGTGTGGTGGCCGGTGTATCCATACACCAGGTCCCTAAATTCTGATTTCTGACTCAGTGTATAGAAACACTGATTTTAGGTGTTTTTAAAAACGTTTTTCTTGTAATATCTTTGAGATAGCCCACCAGGTATAATATACTGACTATGGAAAATCTGTTTTATTTCCCGATGCCACCACGTAGACAACCTTCCAGGATTTTTGAGAGAGTACGTGATAATGGTCAACCGAGCAATGAGGCCATAGTGCAGGGACATCTTACAACATTATCACCTTCATGTGGTGTACCAGTAGCACCACAACCCATTGGTCAGTCGTTACCACCAGCCCCACCTGCAGAGGGTGTACGCCGACTAAGAGTGTTTCATGAGTTTCAACAACAGAGGCATCCAATTTTCTAAGGAGAGATGGACCCACAGATAGTTGAGGACTGGTTGGAGGATATAGTCAGAGTTTTCCACCTTGTTGGAACCCTAGAAAACCTTTTGGTGAGCCTAGAAGCTAGTCTTTTTTAGGAAACATCAGGGAGACGGGGGATCTTTATGCTCTACATACACGACGAGGTTACCCTCATTTGGATGAACTTCGAGATCCTTTTTTGGGTAGATTTTGTCCCACAACCATATGATATGTGCATATATAGGAGCTACTGCTCTTATAGTAGGGTAGCATGATTATGGCCCGGTACATATTGAGGTTCACTGATCTCTCCCGATACTCCACCTACATTGTATAAGACCCTTTATTCGGGGCCCAGACCTTTGATTAGGGTCTCCAATGGGATATTAGAGCATATTTGATATCACTCATCATTCCGACGCTGGATAGGGTGCTAGAGGGAGCACTTTAGGTAGAGAGATTCCTAGATGAGAAGACACTGAAAATGAGAGACACCACTGGACTTCAGGTAGCATAGTCCTCTGTAGCAGACAGTAGGCAGATGAAATATGGATCTAAGAGGGCTAGAACATTTGGTGGAAAACCTCAGGATGTAGGTTCAGTGGTGCAGGGCTCACGGGACAGGGGAGGACAGGGGAGGACAGCTGAGGAGAAGGAAGTCCTACTCGTTTGGCGGGAAGGGTCACATGGCTCGCAACTGCCCAACCCGTTGTACAGATGACCAAAAGATGGTCGAGGGACTGCCAATGTAGAGGCATAGATTTAATCGAGGAGGTCCATAGGCAGAAGGAAGATGTGGAAGAGGAGTAGTCCATGCAACAGGCGGTGCGTGGCAAATCGATGTTCTACCGCCACCACCTCCAGGTGGTCCACCCCAACCATAGGATGTATGTGGACAGGAATAAGCTCAGCTCCAGCCAGCTGAGGCATACTACCGTAGTGATCTAGATATGATTAGATGTACGATTTGTGTCTACTCCACCTATGATGTGGTACTTATAGACACAAGTTCCTGTCACTCTTTTATTTCCATGACCCTCATTCAGAGCTCACAGATTCTGGAGGAGCTGTTGGCTCGATCATTATGGCTAGAGACTCTTACGAGAGAGGATTTGATGATTAGACATTGGTTCCGACAGTGTGATATTACTATAGGAGGCGAGATCTTAGGTTGGGATCTTATAGTTGCAGCGTCGATGCCTTAAGATGTCATATTGGGTATGTTCCTTTTATCCACAGTCCATGATCAGATTGACTATATTATGCACAAAGTGCGGTTTTTCCACGGGGATTGGACCTAGTTTTCCTTCACCGGTGAGAAGAGAAACTTTGTAGTATAGGATTTACATACCCAGAGGAGGGTTCAGCCAATCAAAAATCCATTGGCTAGCCTTACCCAAGAAGCATATGATGTGGAGAGTCTGATCTATCCTTTAGTGGTGGAAAAATATACCAATTTCTTTCTTGATAATGTTCCAAGACTAGCTCCAGGCAGAGAGGTGGTCTTCTACATCGACTTGTACCCCTGGACGATACTGATATCTACACCCCCATATCAGATGGCTCCTACAGTTCATTGTGAGTTACAGGTACAGTTAGAGGACTTGTAGTGGAAGGGGTTCATAAGGCCCAACTTTTCTCCATTGGTAGCTTGGATTTTGTTCACCAAGAATGCAGATGGGAGTTTGAGACTCTATGTGGACTACCAGTGCCTGAACCAGGTGACTGTGAAGAACAAGTATCCGCTTCTGAGGATTGATGATATTTTAGATCAGTTTAAGGGATCACGTTGGTTTTTGAAGATAGACCTCAGATCAGGATATCATCAGCTCAGAGTAAGATATAGGGATGTGTAGAAGATGACCTTAAGATGTCAGTATGACTATTATGTGTTCATGGTTATGCCCATCAGCGTGACCAATTCCCCAGCAGTGTTCATGGGACTCATGAATATGATCTTCCAGCCATACCTAGATTGATTTTTTGTGGTCTTCATAGATGACATCATGATATACTCGGAATTAGAGGCGGAGCATGCCTATCATTTTCAAATATTACTAGAAACACTCCGAGAGAAATAGCTTTCTGTTATGATCTCGAAGTACCAGTTCTAGATTTGAGAGTTCCACATTCTGTGACATGTTATCTTAGAGGATGGGGTTGTAGTGGCTCTAGAGAAGATAGTGGATGTTCTTTCTTGAATCCCCCTAGGAGTGTGACAGAGGTGAAGAGTTTCCTTGGGTTGGCCGGATACTTCTGAAGATTCGTGCCTGATTTTAATGATTTGTGAAACCCTTATCAGCATTAACGAAGAAGGGATGACACTTTGTATAGATGGAAATATGCTAGCATAGTTTTCAGGAGTCGTGGAAGAGACTAATGAGTGCTCCCATCTTGAGGATCATTGAACAGGTTATTGGGTATGTAGTCTACTATGACTCATTAGGAACTAGAATTGAATGTGTCCTCATGTAGGAGAGATTAGTGATCGCTTATGATACACGAAAATTGAGACAACATGAGAAGAACTATGCTACCCATGACTTGGAATTAGAAGCAGTGGTCTTCACTTTGATTATGTGGCGACATTACTTGATTGGATAGCATTATATAGTCTACTTTGACCTCAAGAGTCTCAGGTATATCATCTCTTAGAAGGACCTGAACCTGTGACAATGATGAAGGATAGATTTCCTCCAATACTATGACTTTAAGATAGTCTATACACCTTGGAAGGTGAGCATGGTAGTAGATGAACTCATCAGGAGGTCTGGTCTACATTTACCGAGTGAGGTGATAGAGCATCTAGCTGTGTTGTAGATATAATTTTTGGATATAGATGGAGCATAATACCTCCAGTCTGTGACAGCCACTCCCCCACTCCTTCAGCGAGTAAGGGAGGAGGAATTTGGGGACGTTGACTGCGAGGCTCTATGTGATCTTATATCCTAAGGACATGCACCTGATGTATTTTTTGAAGGTGGGGAGCATGTCATCCTCTTTAGAGGATGTACCATGGTACGTATGGCACTACAAACAGAGGTGTTGAGGGTGTTCTATACGTCCCCTCTGGAGGAACATACTGGTGCGGTAAAGATGCACTAGAACCTCCGACATCAGCACTGGTGGCCAGAGATAAAGAAAGAAGTGGAAGATTTCGTTTCTCAATGCCTCACTTGTCAGAAAGTGAAGGTTATGCATGAGGTTCCTTCAGGCATAGCACGACCACTAGAGGTTCTGAAGTGGAAGTGGGATATAAATTCCCTGGACTTTCTAATAGTGTCTCCATGTACATATATGGAGAATAATTCTATCTGGTTGATCATTGATAGACTCACCATGTCAGCCCACTTCCTACTTATATGAGAGCAGGGATCAGTAGAGGTCTTGAGATGCCTCTATGTGCAAGAGATTGTGTGAATAAATGGGGGGCCATCGATGATAGTCTCTGACCATGACACACGTTTTCCTTCCTAATTGTTGAAAGGATTGAAGGAGCAGTTCCTTCTCAGCTATGTTTGAGCACCACCTTTCATCCTCAGACTGATGGTCAAACGAAGTAGAAAATCCAGACACTAGAGTACATGCTTTGTGCATGTGTCCTAGATTTTGGCCACATTTTGGAGGATCACTTACCCATGGTGGAGTTCACATATAATAAAAATTATCACTCCACCATCTGTATGGAACCATTTCACACCTTGTATGGTCAACCGCGCATATCACTTCAATGCTGGACAAACCCAGAGAAGTCAACACTTATGTGTCGAGAGTTAGTATTGGATACCACTGAGACGGTACAGATCATCCAGAAGTGGATGAAGACTTCACAGAGTAGAAAAAAGTCTTATGATGACACAATAAAAAGACCTTTTGTCACGAACCATCCCGGGTCAACCTTGAACTGGTCACCTGAGCCGGTACGTGGCAAGTCCTGAGGGGCGTTCCCGATCCCCCCGGGATGGCAACTAGTGCCGGGCATTGAAATTTGAATCGTTGGGAACGATTTCAGCCCAAAACAGAAACAAGATCAAAAGAAAGAATATAACTAAACAAAATAGAAAACAACTAAAAACAGAAACAAAAATACGTCACAAACAAACCTCCACGTGCCCTCATGGTCACCACCCAACTAGACACCAGCGTCGCTCCATCACTGAGTGACTCAAACCAAGAAAAACTTGAACACAAGGAACCTGCAACTGAAAAGGGTAAAAGATAGGTGTGAGCACAGATGTACTCAGTAGGTGAGCCCAACAACAAAACCCAAAACACTTCAGTAAATAAAGAATCTACATATTCCAGGTTTGAACTACAATGTATAAAAGTAAGCTTTCATAATGTTTCACTTGAAAATCAAAACACGATCCATTACCCTTAATCTTTTCAAAAGTTGAATTTATTTTAATTGATTCTAAATTCGTTCTAAAATAGGAAGAAGTGTTAAATTTTCAAATTTTACACAAGAGAAAAATACATTTTTATTTGAAAGCCATTTCCACAAAGTAACCAGTACAACCTCTAAATAAGAACTGAACGTAAACGAGCAGGGAAAATCATGTAACCATGGGTGATCCTAAAAATCCCTAGAAAACCCCTGGATGTACTCAGGTTCAGACTACCTACCGGCATGGTACTCCACAATCAATAACCAACTGGCCGCCCTAACAGCCAACCAGTGGCACGCCCCACAAGGCCTCACCTACCAAGGGGGGACTAACCCATCTAATCAGGGTTAGCCAGCAACCGTCACTCGATTCTCTAAAAGACGCGCAGGAACCCACGATAGTTTTAATAATACTGTGCAAGTGGGAGGCCCTCGCACGCGTGACTCATCTCACCGCACTTGACAACCCCTTACACGGACACCGCTACATGACAACCCTCGAAGGGAAGTCCCTCTGTGTAGATTCCCCATTAGTACGTATATATATATGGAGTCAATTCACAATCAATAAAGTTCCAAATGGGCCGCCACATCAATTGCATTTAGACCTTTTTGTACCAAAGCGTTTCCAAAAGATATGACTCACACAATCATGTTGAAAACCACAAAAACATACTTTGAAATTCATTTCAGAAAAACCCAACCACCACTGAAAAGTTCCAAAAATCCAATTTAAAGGCCAAATAGACATTTCTTCTATCCATGTTTTTCAAGAAAATAACCACTTTCCATAAATTATACACCCGCCATTTCACACACACCAATCATTTCAAAACACTATTCAATAAGACTTTCACATTTCATTAAGTACCCTTTTAGCAACATCACAAGAAAGTCACATAATTAAGTCCATGAAAATATTTTCAGTGCGATGTAGGAAGAAAACTGTTTTCAATTTAAACAAGTCACGACTCTAGCAATAGCTATCTAGTGCTACTATAATTTATTGAAAAATAATGAAATGAAAAGGAATAAATAAATTTCTAAATTTTAAAGCAAGTGAAGTGGGAGACCTACCTTGAATTGCCACTTGTTTGCGATGACACAACACGTATCACACTTGCGCACAAGAAAACGGAAGACGACAATTTTGGTAACGCAAAATTACCTCGCGAACACGCTGCAATATAAGTAGAATAACTAAAACACGTAAACACCGATTTAAAAAGGTCCAAAAGAATGAGAACTCAAACGACAACGTATATATATACATATATACACATATATATACATATACATATACATATATATATATAAAAATTGATATAAAATAATTTAAATAAGAAACAAGGAAAAATTCACCTCGGTTCACAAACTGAACCCGATGACGCAATACACCTCGCGCAGGCCTGTACGCGTTCGCAAGACGAAGACTTCCGTGTTGCGGAATTATTCGCCCAACACACTGTACAAACCAAAAAATTAAACCAACCACAAAAAATAATATATATATATATATATATATATATATTCACACAACATAAAACATACCTCGGTGCAGACATGCTCGATCGCCGGGGTCGCGCACCGAATTCCCGGTGCGCCGCTGGCCGGCGCAAGGCGGAGGCGGCTGGCCGGACCGCAGAAAAAAGGATGGGATGACCGAACGGGCGGCCGGAGGGGTGCAGGCTGAAAGCGGCTCACCGGAGGTCACTGGAGGGAGTCGGAAGCCGCTGGCCAGCGGCGGGGCTCGCCGGAAAATAGCTGGAAGTCGCCGGAATAGGGCAGGGGCACTGGAGGCGGAGGCCTGGGGGTGCGGCGGAGGTCGGGAGGATGGAAAAGGGGGTTCGAGTGGGGCTGTTCGCCGGAGGAGGCTGAGACATGGGAGGTG
The DNA here is from genome assembly GCA_963277665.1 of Viscum album. Classification (NCBI taxonomy): domain Eukaryota; kingdom Viridiplantae; phylum Streptophyta; class Magnoliopsida; order Santalales; family Viscaceae; genus Viscum; species Viscum album. The sequence continues at coordinate 1,359,165,781 of OY728152.1, read as the reverse complement.
GTGTGGCGGCCGGAACGGAGGAGTGCACTGGAGGGGGAGCGCGCTGGGTCGCCGGGACAGACCAGCAGACGGAGGGGAAGGCCTGGACGGACGAAGGAGAGGGTGGCCTGGAACGTCAGCTGGGTGGCAGCGACGGAAAGCCGGGGCCGGATCGGCGGCAGGGCGCGGCGACGTGCACGCCTGCGCGGAGGCCGGATGCGGGCCGCAGGGAGCGGCGGCTGGCCGAGCGCGGGAGCGGGTCGGCAAGGTGGAGGCCGACGATCGGGCGTCGTACGGGGGTGCGGTGAGGGAGGACGCCGGAGGGGGGCCAGGACAGGGGGATGGTGTGGGTGTGCATAGGAGGGGCGCGGGGAGAGAGGGAGAAATGAGAGGGGGGGGAGGATAAATTAGGGTTTCTATAAAAAATAATAATAAAAGAAAAGAAAAGAAAAGATCTATATATATAAGATAAAAAATATATATATATATATATCAATAATAATAATAATAATAACAATAATAAGATTGAATAAGTTAATAAATAAAAATCAAACCTTATTAATAAAAATAAAACATCATAGAAATAAAACAGTATAATAATAATAATAAATATAGTAATAATTAGCAAATTATAATAATAATTATTTTTAATAAAAAAAATTGAATATTAAAACCGTTTGAAAATAAACGTTAGCGCGCGTGCAAGCGCGCCCCCACAAACATATATATAGACATATATACATATATTTAAACATATATAAACATATATATATATATATATACATACACATATAAACATGTACACTTCTATATAAACGCATATAAACATATATACATGCATATTTTTACGCACATATATATATACAAACATATATATATACACATATACAAATATGTATGTAGACATATATACAATAAAAAAAATTCAAAAATAACAACAACAATTTTAAAAGTATTAATAATAAAATATCAATATAAAAATTTAACATTTAAAATGCAGGGCGAACGCACGGTTACCTGGGCCGATCGTACCATCACCGCTAGCGATGTGGTGGCCGCGCACTGGCGCGAGACCCGCAAACGTAATTAAACATAGAAAAAAAAATCAAACCGGGACAAAGAAAAGATAAAAAAAGAGCATCTGAGGTTGGGGTGTGACACCTTTGGAGTTCTATGAGGGGGGCCTTGTATTCCTGCATGTCTCCCCTTGACGAGGTATACAAAGATTTGGCTGAGGCAGCATATTTTCACTGAGTTTTATCAGACCATTTTTGATAATCATGAGGATAGGCGTGGTAGAATACCACATGGAACATCCACTACAGTTGGAGAGGGTTCACAACGTCTTCCATGTACCCTAACTGAGAAGATACATTCAAGACCCATCACACATCATTGACAATGGCGAGCTGGACTTAGATGATGGGGCAATGTTTACAGAGGTTCTAGTAGATATTGAGGATCTACAGGAGTGGGTCCATCATGGGAGGTCGATACCTTTAGTGCACATTCGCTGGAAGCATGAGAACCTCTAGGAGAAAACTTATGAGTGGGAGGCTTAGATTCGTGCTCAGTACCCCCATTAGATTTCATAGTCTATGTTGTGACTTTTAGGGACAAAAATTTCTATGGGGGGGAGAATTTAAAGACAAATTTTCCGTGTTAATGTTTTATAATTGTAGAGAATTATTAAGAGTCTTAGAAAATTGACGGCCCAATATTTCATGGCCTGGTGTTCCTGAAATGAATTTCCAATCTTTTTAGGTACGTTCAGTAAATGAGCGAGCAGTGTTTTCTAACTTTTGAAGAAGTGATCAGATTAAAAACTTGAGGGCACCGTTTAATCTACAACACTAGGTTTATCTTAAGGGATTCATCACTTTCACTACGGTAGGACTAGACAAAAAGTAAATTTTTAGGACTTTTAAAAGAATAATAATAATAACTTAGTTAATTTTTATTTTCTCTTTTATCTTTTCCGAAAATAGACAAGACACAACGTGGGACCAGTGATGTGTCAAGACAATAAATGGAATGACCCTTCAGTCCAATGTAACTGCACCGTTGGGGAATTAGGATGGTTCTTAATTAATGAGCTCCCATTAAACCCCACGAATGTTAGACACCCTCACCCTATTTTATTAATATGGAGTTTGGGGAGAGATGTTGGAACTCCTTCACTAAGAAATGAAGTGATGAAAAATTTCCGAGATGCCAAACCCTTGGAGGACAGAGCTGGTTCCGACAAATGGTTACAAGCGACACTGAAACCTCAAAATGAAGATCGACAGTCAAGTGTCGTCCTTCGAGGGTTGTTTCAAGGATGGATAACACCAACCAACTTCCTCAATAGTGGTAATAATCCATTTTTCTTGAGGTAGGGATTTCTTTATTTATTAATTCAATTGTATTATTGAACCCTTTAATCCTCACTCATGATTACAAGCTAATGCTGAGGGCTCGGGCCTAACGTACTCGGCCCAGACCCTCCTTTACCTTGCTACACCTATGCCTCCGTGGACGACTGTCAGCATGGCGGCACCAACTGGCTACGATGGAGGTGGTGCACCATTGCACATTGCAAGAGGAGTCCAAAAAACAAATCTATGGTTGACAATGGAGCAGCCAACACTGGCTGGCCATGAAGGAGGTGCGGAACACCGTTGCGTGCTGCTGGTGAGCAAGGGGCCATGAATTTTCTGCCGCGTTAGTCATAGGAGGGGGTCGACATGTCGGTCATCTTCATAAGGGAAGGGGGGAAAGACCAGCAATCCTCTAGGGAGAAAGGATATTTGGCCAAAGCCATATTGAAGGTGGAAGCCGCACCTCCGGCTGGTTCTGCGGTGACCAGGCGGCACCCACGTGGAACCGCCGTTTGACAACCGAATGGCCTCTAGGTCATTCCAGATGCTGGGTAACTCACATCCCCCAACCTAGATAGGGAGGACCCCACTGAAGTCTATACCGATGGGCAGCCCCCCTTGTTGTCTGGGTCGCCCCTAACGGGCCGCCACCTTACAGGTCGGGCCACCCCTTGCAGGAAGCCCCCATGTGGTCTAGGGTAAACCTCGATATATTGATCCGAGCCTCCACGGCCCATCCCAGATGGGTCGGACCTTTATCAGGTCGGTTCAACCCAAACCAGGTTGGGTGGGACCAGACCGAGTCCGGTGGGGTCGGTCCGACTGGGTCGGACCGGACCCGGGCCCAACCGGACCTGGAAACACTTAGTCGACCATATATTGAGAACCTGACGTCCGTTTGATACAACTTCTACAACACTGGGACCCATAGAGTGATTCAGTTCTTTTGGTATACTGAACATGTGCTTTAGTGAATGTTGGAGTTCGACTGGGTTGGTTCGAACCCGAATCAAACCGGGCCTTCAGATCTAAAACACTTATAACTCTGAGACCGAGCATCGTATTGATGCACCGTCGGTTGAATTTTAACCCTTATGACATGGTGGTCCTTTGGATCACCCCATTGGGAAGCTTAGTGGTGTTAAAGGTATGAACATTATCTCAAGGGGAAGATTCTATAGAACTTGATCACACTGGGTGCGAGAATTCCGGTGGTAGGTTGTGACATGAAGAAAGAACATTGATCATGTGTGGGTTAGCATCTATCATTTTTGTTTTGGTAAGCTTCTATAAAATAGTATTTGGGTCAGCACTCAGCGATCTTGTGTGGGTTAGTGCATACCAATCATGTGTGGGTCAAATCCTGTGTGGTTCAGTGGGGGTTTGTACCTATTGATCCTTTGTGAGTCAGTAGTAGTGATACTTAATAGAATATTATGATCTAGCTTACAACTAATTATCTACACTTATGTACATAAGTTATACCTGAGTGTGAGATGAGTATTTTACCTATATGGGTACTTCAATCTTCCTGGTGTTACCTATGTGGTACTTCTAGCTTCATGGTGTTACCTATGTGGTACTTTTTCCTTTGTGGTGTTGTCTTCATGGTGTTACCTGTGTGGTACTTCTAGCTTTATGGTGTTTCTTGTGTGGTACTTCTACCTTTGTGGTGTTTTCCTTATGGTGTTACCTGTATGGTACATCTATCTCTATGGTGTTACCTGTGTGATATTTCTACCTTCATGGTGTTATATTTGTGGTATTGTTTCCACATGTTTGAGATGAAAATATCTTGATAACTTTTGTATATGTATGGGAATATACCTATATAGAGTTGGTGTCTTTCCTTGTGTTATTTCCATTGTGGAACTCGTGGGGACCTACGAGGTCTTGGGGTCCCTATTCAGTATAGTTATACTCACCCCTGCACGGGCTATGCCCGTACCTTGTTGTGTCATGTGCATATGACAGCCAACATTAATTGAGGATTTGGGAGCCAGGATTTGACGATACTCATAGATAGACCATTTAGCATGATGTGATTCTGGGACTATTGATCTTGAGTTGTAACTACCCTTTAGTTAGGATCCTCGATGGATGATCGAAGAGATTTTTTTTAATTCTTAGTGGTATTTGTACCTATTTTAGTTGGTCTTGTATTCCATCCCCTTTTACTTTCAGCACTCTTTTACTTTCAATAAACTTTTACTATAGTAATATAATACGTGGTTTGTTCTTGTTGTGTTCTTGGACTATGTGTCTGTACTGGTTAAAAGGCAGTTCCATCCTATATTAGGGATACACCTTTTCAGTGCTAGTCGCTAGCCCCTGGCCTATGGAAGGCAGGCTGGGGATGTCACGACACATGCCTCGAGGGACGGGTCATAACATCAGTATCATTAATATAATGAAATGTTATTATTGTGATTTAGTTACTATATTTTACATATTTTATATTCCATGGGAAGTGAACACTTCACTCATCCATACATTTTAAATACGACATCATGGAAGTGGCGTTTTTTAATTTTCATTGTCACCTTACAAAAACAATTTATAAAGATCAATTTACTAGAAATATAATATATTTATGAAATAATTACTATTCTCTATAAAATAGATATTTTTTACCTTATTACCATAAATGTGTGGGAAAATGAAAACGTAACACATGTGTACGTGTGGACTACCACCACCCAAAAGTGATTTGACTTGTTTTTCATTACCAACTCACATGGATATTCAAAAGGATTGATTAAATGAATAAATGTTGTCCTTATATTGTTATTATTATTCTATAAATATAGTCATTTATCTACATTATTTTCTTTCAATAAATTAAAATAATTTAAATATCACTCCTGTGTACGTGTATACTTCCACATCCATGAAACAATGCATTCATTTTTTCAGACCACCTTACATGTATGGTTTTAAAATTTTATTTAATGTGACAATATAATAACTATAACATGTTTAAGAGTTTATAGTTGATGTAACCATGAACCACTGGAAATGGTCTATGAAGTGAATCATTTTTTTTGAATGAACAACATCATAATGTCTATCATATAGTATAGAAATTTTGTAACTCAATGAAAATGGTAATAAATTAAATAAATTTAATAATTATAATGAAATTAATATGATAAATTTTCATAATAGCTTATAAATTTCATATAATTTTTTCATTCATGAATGTAAAAGATTTATGTGGTTATTACAGACCCAGGTTATGAGATTTTTAATTAAATCCTAATTTTGAATTTCTTAAAATCTCTCTCTCTTCCAAAAACATGTTGTTTTAAATGTGTCATAAATTTTATAAATTATACATAAATTATTTATAAATTTTATTTTCAAAAAATATTTACTTTAATTATAATGGTTTTAAATGTATTATTTTCAATTTTAACCATATTAGTTACTTTGACTTGCTTTTCGTGTATTCAAAATAATTTTTTTACATTTACTATATTATCAACTTTTACCACCATTATAGTTGTTATTAGTTTTCAATCCAAAAATATAAATTTTGATTTTTTTAGAAATAATTTCATTTTCTTGTTGTTATATAATTTTTTAATTCAAAAAAGTTTTGAAATGAAAATGGTATGTAGTCTCAATTTTATGATATTACTAAATGTTATTTTTATTATAGTCTCAAAATAAAGTTATTATGAGTTTCATGATGGAAATGAAATATTTTACATTTTAAAAACATTATATTGTTCTTGAAATTTTATTATTGTGGTGTTTGGTTTTGATATATCCCACCAAAGAATTTGGTAATGATATGTTCTCTAAAGGGTATATCTTGTAATTAACCATTTGGGCTATACAATTTATAATCATCATTTTGATTATGATATAATGCTAATGTACCAAGTTAACTTCATGTTCTAATATTAATTCAAATAGATTTTACATAAATATTTTTGATTTCATAAGGTTTGAAAATGAGATTATGATTTAATGTAATGTTTGTTATATTATAAATTAAAAATATGGTTTTAAATTAGATGTTCTCTTATTTTTCAATAAAGACTTATGATTATTATTTTTCCATAACATGATATGTTCTATGAAATTAATTGGGTAATAAAATTATTTTTTTGAGTATGTAAATTATTATTTGAGATTATTGATTTTTAGATAAAAGTAAATATTTCTTAGTGGTTTTTCTGTGATTCTAAATGGGCTAATGGTTTGTTTTATTTTTAAATACATTACAAGGGATTTCGTTTACTCACCCAAATTTTCAAAAGTATTTAAAAGGCTCTATGTATGTATAGTTATTATTGAAATTATAATGGGGATATTCATTAAATAAAGAAAATAACAAATAATGAAATTGGATTTGTTTCATAAGAACATGTTTTTTCTTGTGGAAGAAATGTACACTATGTGTAAATTTCCACTTTCGTATGTAATTGTTCTCCTTGTTCTATAAAACTATAATCCTAAATAATCATATAAATATATGAATGTTAAAACCTTGTTAAAAATAATTGAATTATATGTTATCTATGTTTTGAGTTGTTATAGATATTCCATCTATGTCATATCATATGAAATTTACTACTTTTAAAATATTATATGGTAAAAACTCATTATATGAGATAATTTTTTTTGGGAATATATACATTAAAAATCAACATTGAAAAAATAAATATTAAATATACATTACCCTAGTGGTGTTTTAATATAAATAAAAATTTTGTTTCGATTTAAAAATTATGAAACAAAAGTTGAAAAACTATGAGATAACTAGTCACCTATCCCTGGGAATATCATATGTATATTTTTACTAGTACCATAGAGATGAAAAATAGTGCACATGTGATCTAAAATTTATAGGTAATTGAAGTTGATAAGTGAAGATTGATTACCTAATTGAAACTCTTATTTTATTCTAGTATTTAGTGTCTAGTTCAATCTTTCTACTCAATCTGTTATTATTTTAATAATACTAAAATAAAAATAACAACATGATTGATATAATTTATCATTAGGTATCGACCACTCTAAAAAAAGGGTGAACAAAACATTTAAAAACCATGATGTAATTTTTGTTCTTTATAACTCTATATATCATCATCATTTTATTTGATTAATGATCCAATCAGTCTATCATTGAGGAGAAAATTATTTTGAGATTTTGTATTTTGGTAACCACTAAATCACCACCCCTCTTAGTGGTGGTCTAATCTCACCTTGGTCTTTCATTTAATATTTATGTGTTCTTAAGGTGGTTCTATATATTTTCACATATATTTTTTCCATTTTATTTATGAAATGTTTTTATCTTATATATAAATTTATATATATATATATATTGAATACCATCATCCATAAAAGAGTTGCAATATTCAATACAAATTTATTCACCCTATTTAAGTAAAGGATGTTCTCTATCTTCTTTCTCAAGGATTATATGTTCAACACATAACATAGAAAGGTGTATATTATCCGGAAATCATCATTAACAACACATTGATGAACATATAAAATATTTGATTTGATGAGAGTACACCCAATAGTTTAATCTCTTCTCAATTTGAGAAATAGTTTAATGGAAATATGGGATTGAAGGTAGTGAATGTAAATTAGATGAAATATTGTGATATCCATGAGAGAGATATGAAATTTAAGGTGATTATTAATATAACATACAAGGATAAATTTGAGGATTATTTGATGTTATGACATAAATAAATTGATTACTTACTATTTTTGAAGAACAAAATTGTAATCTAGATTAAAAGATATAAATAAATTCTATCAGATTCCATGATGGTGAAGAAGTTGTTGGGTATTATCTCAGAAAAATTTATGGATAAAATTTATCTAAGAGAGGATCATAAAATGGATTGTTAGAGTATTTATAAACTCAACAAAATCAAGATTATATATGATATGAGATGATTTATATCCTCAAAGAGAAAATGAAAATCATGGAAAGTGATGGATTTTACTGAAAAAAGATTAACATGTCTATTTCCTAAAAAGTCTTATAAAGGGGAAACTCGAGAGAGTTTCCCCAATGTTATTTTATGATTAATGATAATTTTATTAAAATGATATAAAACATGGTAAATTAAAAAATAAGTGTAAAAATTATTTTATCCGTTTTAATTAAAAAATAATATGAAAATTTTCTGCAAAGTTCCCCTTGAAAATTAAAAACGGAGAGGGATGATCAATCAAATAAATCATGAATGATAAATTAGATCCAAAGTGGATTAAATGGAGGATAGTCTTATTATAGAATATGAGATGAAAACACATCAAGGAAATGGAAATTTATTCCAAAAAATGATGCAACATATTATGATGATAAAAAAATAAGGATTTGGAATCAGAGGGTGAGACTCCAACAACATTCATCGAAAAATCAAAACAATCCAATTATACATATAGTTATGTATATTAAGTAACTAATTAAAATTAAATAATTAATTAGTATATACCAATGTAATTCTAATTGATAAGGTAACATTTTATGTTCTTTAAATATTATGTGAAACAAAAAAATAAATATAGGATTTATAGAAGGAGAATAATTCTATAAACTATTTATTTTATGAATAAAAATGAATGGTTTTTATAGAACTGTTATCATGTTCACATGAATTATTACAATTTTTAATATAATAATTTAAACAAGATATAACATAATTAATATCACCAATAAAAAAGTATTTCTAAGAAATATATTGTGATAGATATTGATGTAAATCTATTATGTGATGGAAAAATCATGATTGAACCACAAAATGAGATTAAAAATTGTATGAGAATGTTTGTAATAGTTAAAAATCAATTAATAATGTTCTTAATTTCTATAAGAAAATTTTATATGGTCTTATCATTCCTAAAACTATACCATCAAAAACAAAATATTTTAAAACAAATAGTGGTAGTAGTGATAAGAAGAAAAATAAGGTGATCACATTAATAAAAAATAAGAGAAAGACCATTGTATATATAATTTGGTGGTTTTGAAATTCATAAAAAATAATGAGGTTTAGAAGAATAATAACTAAAATTATAATTAAATGGTTAAATCTAAATTGAAATTTTATTTTTACAAAAAATTATGTTAAAATGTAGCTATGAATTGAAAATGTAATTGAAGGTAAAATAATTTTTTTTGATGAACCTTGTTTCCAACTAAGGCTGGTTCACTTTGAAGGAAGATGTTTGTGATATGGAGTTTATAGATATTAATCCTTTGTTTTTTGGTATAAATTCTAACTCCCCTAATCAAATAGTTACTATGAGTCTTGCGAGATTCAATTTGATCTACTAATAGACTGAATAATAAATCATTTGAAATTGATTGTATAACTTCATAACATTTTTTATTGTATTAAAAAAACATGTTGGAGGTACGACAAAATTATAAACACCTCAAAATTATATTTCAATATATTGAAGAATTATTTAAAAATTAATGAGAAAACAAAATATACCAATAAGAGGAGTGAATAAGAAAAAGAATTAATGGTTGTGGTGGATTTCAAAAACTGAAATACAAAAATCCTTGGATGCTTGATACTAGTTTCATGTTACACATTAATGTAAATAATAATATATTGATTGTTAAAATAATGAATGAAAGTGTATATTTGACTTTTCAAAATGAAATATCACATAATATTAAAGGATTTTTATGTTCTAAATGTGGTGAGATCAAAATCAAATCTAGTGACATTCTATTTTTCAAATGATTTAGAAAAAAATACCTTATGGACTTTAAGTATTGTGATAATGACAATGAAGAGATATTTCCTAGGAATGGATGTTCTTTATGAATATTGAACGATAATATCATCATAATGAAGTGACGGTGAAGCCTTCCAATTTATTTTGATATTTCTAATGATGAGTATGTATATTTCATAGCCATAAACACTGATAATGAGCTATTTTATTGATTAATTGAAAATTTATTATAAAAGATCATGGATAATATTATAAATTTTGAATTAGTGTGGAATATATAAGTGCTAAATCATGAATGAATGAACAGTTTTGGAACATGTAAAAAATGTATGATTTTTAAAAAGAGTCAATAAGTGGTTGAGTTAAAATGAAGGACACCACGTGAGGTGAGACATTCATATGTGTGTGATCTAATGATATTTAAGTCAATTAATAAAGATAAGTATTTTATTATTTTTTTATGATTTCTCTCAAAAACAATATTCCTATTTTATTTCTCATAAATAATTATATCATTATACATATAAACTATAATGACAAAATTTATCCATCTATGATTTTAAAAAAAAAATTAAAAATATTTTCGAGGTTAGGCATTGTGTTAGTGTCGAATTTTGTGGGACGGTGGATACCAGATATAGATATAACAAAAAAATTAAATATATAATATGATGCATAAGATTTTTATATGAAATAATGAAATAAAAAAAATGGAGTCTCATATGAGAGATTATAAAAAATGATTGATTTCAGAATTTGGTGTTTACCCTAGGTGAGACATAAAGTTGGTTGGTTTCAGACAGTACATTGGAGGAAATAATTAGATGGTGTATTAATTAAAATAGATAATTTATTTAGATATTTTTATTAAATGCACTAAATTATCATAATAATCTATAAATATATAATTATATTGTCTTTATAGAGCTATATTCATAACCCTAGGAGGATTAGAAGAGGATATCTTTCATCTTTGGTGTTATAAAACCCAAAAATATGAATGATGACTTTACTGAGGTATATCATGAGGCAAGTAACTAACCCAACATATATTCTCCATCATCAATGAAATATCCATTCACCAGATATTGATCATAAATCATGGAATAGTGTGATATTTATGTATTTAATAACATTTTTATTTGATCATGAATATATTATTTATCTTTTTTGATTCATAACATTTTTTATCCTATGATGCACACCCAAATTTGATAAATAAATCATGAACATATTATTTTTTATTATTTCTCTTGATTCCAACCCATGTTACTACATATTCAAGGTCATTATTCTAGATCACATCATCCAATGACAGTTTTCACTTCGTTCTTATTCACATCTCCCCAATTTTTTTGTGTTCCTCACTATTGGATCACTGGTTTTTCATTCAACATTATTGATGCAGGTTTAAGAATTATTGAATGCCAAAATTCATGTTGGTTTGGTGAAAGATATAATAAATGGTGATTTAAGGTTGTAATCAGATGGAATTTTGGTTGTGGCTGATGCATTCATGGATTTGGGATCTAGATCGGTGAAGGGAGGTGAAAAGGATTGGAAATGGGTGATAGAATACCATATTTATAGTCATTAAGGGCCATTGATTTATGGTTGGAGGTGGCCCAATTAAATTTGGGTTGGAAATGGTAGTTTTTGAGGAAGTGAAAGAATATCTCAGATTTACCTGAATAAATTGACTTCTCTATTAAAAATCCTAGGTACAAAAAGTTTAGTTCAGAACAACACATTTGATGTAGTCTCTTGGATATTGAGGCCAAGGTTTCAAGTAGGGGAAAAAACCAAAAACCATTTAAGGAAACTATATTCCTAGTGAACCTATGTTAGCATCTCAGAATATACTCTAATAGTACATGGGAAAAGGCACAGTTGGACAGATGGTAAGAGTCGTAGTACGCAGACAAGAACATGTACTCATAGAAGTCTAGGATACCCAAGCACAATGATATATATGGGCGCATGCCGATGTACATAATTATGGGTTTCTAGGTCATGAGAAGGTCCTAGTTTGATAAGAAAAACTTTTTACCACATGCACACACCATGTAGTATGATGTTGAATAAAAAAGTTCCGTCCATGGGAGAAATAACCTAGTCTATGAGGTGAGGTCTCACACCATGTAATCCACTATGTACTCCTCTCAATGACTTCAATCTTCAATATATCTATTTTCAAAACATCAATTCTATCTTACGAGTAGCCTATCATGACTATTTTTTCATATAGAGAATGATGGTAGCATTCATGGTGGATTTTGAGATATGATGTAAGTTGTTATGATTGTGATTCTTGTTCATGAGATTATTGATCGATAATGATGATCATGCTAAATCATTAGAGAGATATCAGGTATGAAACCCCCTTGTTTCCCCAATGTGAAACTGTCCCACTTTTATCATTCTATAGAGTAGTTCACCCAAATGCACTAGGGCTTGGACCTCTTTCAACTAAGTGGTGCACCCTATTTTACCAGGGTTCATGCCCTCTATCTATTGAGTAGTACCCACTAATGCACAAGGGTGTGTGCCCTCTATCTACAACATTATACCCGAATTGTACCAGGGTGTGAGTACTCAATATAATGAGTGGTACCCCTACCATTCCTAGGAACATGGACAATATATACTGTGTAGCACCCCGTATCATAATCAACCATCGATATTCTATCTAAAATGTTGAGAAACCCCACGCTAATGTACCACAATGTGGGTCCTCCCCTGAATATTTTTCCTGTCATCTGTGGACTATATTGTGATGGTTCTAGCCCACAACTCTCATTCTTGTCAGTTTATGACAGATGGTTGGACTACAGAGAGTTACCTCTAATTTATTGAGAGTAATTAGGAAGTGTGGGACCTCCACATAGATGATGTCATGTTTTTGCACAATATTAGGAATAAAAATAGACACTTAGAGATATAGACTGGATCAATATTCAGAGCTGGGATATAGATATATGGATCCCCTTTCTCTCTTGTTTTTGAATCGTGTTGAGAATATCTGGGTTATGGGGTCTTGTACCATGTTCTAATTGAAATTACACTATTTTAAGCTAACATTTATTAAATAATTATGTCAATCTTTATATTTTTTCAAGACTTCTTAGTGTGTATGTATATTATCATCCATGTATGGGATTTGAGTTCACAGGTGGTGTATTATATTGATTCTAGATAGATAGAAGATAACATTGGTGGAGCATAGTTTTATCTTGGTTTCATTGAATAGGATTGGTGGAACACATCAAAATTATGAGTGGGGAATCCATTTTTTATTCTTTTATCTAATTATTGTCAAGTTGTAACTAAAATTCTTATTGATATTGTATTTTTAACTTTTTCTATTTTTTAATTTAATTTTACTCTGATGTATTATCTATTGGATATTTAATTCATGGTTATTCTATAGATGTTTAGATATTTTACTATTACTCTAAAATTTTTGAGGGACATGGTAGGGTGTGTGTATATAAGTACATAGAATAAGGCCTCCCATTTTAGGTTACACATTCTTAGAGCATGTGTGTAGCCCCTATTAAATTTACAGAAACCTTGGGTTAATCACACCTGACCTATCATTGGCCATGCAGTCCCCAGGGGGCCATGTCATGAAAAAGTGATGTTAGAGTTTGTTCATCCTCAGGTCTGTGTATAGATTGGCATAGGATGAGTAATGATATGTTCTGAAAACAATATTGATGTTTCATGAATGTGCCTTTCATTCTAGGGATCATAGTTTTTTTTGGGATGACCGACATAACCAAACACCAGGACATTAACTGCCATCTTGTTGGATTGGAATACTAAGACATAGATTGTAAGAATAAAAAGTTTATATGCACCATATAGGATTGAGATGTTTGACTGTTCGTCTTGCTTAACATTTCCAAATATGCATTTAGACCATGGTATGTCTTGATAATTTTCAATATTCCACCATGATGATATCCATTTACGATTTCTATTCCTTTTCATGATGATGACAAGTTCAGTGATGAGTCCACAATTATATGACCCATTCATTAGTTGTTTTATCCTTGAGGTAACCTTAGATTTTTCCACCTACTGAGTTGCCCATGGAAACACCTAAAGTTGACTAGATAGATTATCATTCGCAAGTTGACTAGTCGATGGGGGTAGTAGTATAGGATGGTGGTGCAATAATGATTAGTGATTTGCATGAGTTCCAATGATATATATCATTTAGGTTTAGAGGTTAGTTAAACCATTCGATAGGGGAGGATTGTAATGTGGTAATTTTTATTGGTTTTTGGTTTGTGTGGACCCTGACTGAAAAAATGGTTTCTCTCATGAATAGTATTCATCATTGAAAAAAAAATTATTAAAATATTTCTTGAATACTAAAAATATATTATATACCTTCTATGTTTAGTGGTGAGATATACCACCCTTATTAGGTGGTAGAGGAAAATCACGATCCAATGGTGTGAACGTAATAATTGGATTGGACCACTCTTGATGGTTGTGATGGATGAGAGACTTATTCATGATTATGTGAGGAATCAGTAGATCATAATATTATATATTTAGTATGTATATTTGGAAATGAAGGTAAGAGGGTGACTTCCCTAACAGAGACATATTTTTGTGACGTGATCCGCAACTATGTGGAAGAGAAAGTGCTTCCCAAAGAAGATAATTTCAGGATTTGGTGGACTAGTTCCATTAAGATGTATATTTGAGGTTGTTTTGATGTGATTCCATTTCATAATAATACTTCATTAAGGATGATTGGTAAAAAGTGGATAAATGGCCTCATTTAGATTATGAATGTGTATATGAGGCTCTGAGGGTGATTGAGGAATGACATGTGTCTTCTAATCTCTAGTTTCAATTTTGGTACATGATACCAAGCCAATTTTAAATGGATATAACCCCATGGTAGAGGTTTCATAATTTTAGTGTAGACTTATTAGATTTACCCTTACATGTAGAAGATCTTACAGAGAGGTTCAATGATCAGACCCTCTACTAATAGTGTGAGCCAACTCAAGTTGAAGAAAGAGATCCTGACATGGAATCTTTCCTTAGTAGGAGGTGATTACCTATGTTGTTTTCCTTATTATAGACTATTTACCATGTATTCAGGATTAGTTTACTATTAAAAGTGAGGGTTCTAGTTTTTCTGAGTTGTGGTATAGAGGTTTACTTCCTCAGTGATAATGAATCCAGTGAATAATAATAAGAACTATTGTGATGGAGGACACAAATGAATCACTATTAACAATCAAGTACTAGCTTTGGATTAGTTGATTCTATGAACCATCATATACTGTGATATACGAAATGTGGGGGGACATATATCAAATTATGTTCCAGGTTTACCTCCCTATAAAGAGTCTTTTTCTGGCATGGTCTTTCACCAGGGATGGCTAGAATTATATACTATCATATATTATGTCCCCTTGTAGTTTTGAGAGAAGTAGGTTTGGTTTTATGAATCTACAGAGTAGGGACTTGTTAGAACTCATGTTATATACTTGTTAGCCCAATGTATTAATCCTTTGATAAATATGATATGTTGAGGTTATGTGGGGATGATGTCACATGAACAAAGTGACTTATAGGGGGAAAATCCACCGAAAAGAACCTATGACTTCGTTTACATGAGGTTAGGTGTGATGTGGATCTCGAATTTAGACCTTACGACATGTTTTCCATGACTCCATGTTTTAGTGGAGGATGTACTAAATGTGTATTTATAAAGAATATATAATTAATTTGAGTTTATTATTATAAATTCAATTTTTTGGATTCCACATTGGTGTTTAATATACTTATGATCCTTATCAATTATGTCCTTCATTCAGTTATTGGTATTTTTATTAGAAGAAATCATCCTTTACATAGAATCCGAGCTGTAGAATGTGAGACACCATAGGATGGATTAGATCATTATCCATGAGTAAAATATTTATGGGGAGCTCTCATATATTCATTTATATATTTGGATAATCTAGTTCTTGGGATCTTTCTTCTTATACATGGTAGTAATAGTGAACTCAACAATGGTTGATGTTGTGCTCGCCTTAGAGGTAACTAATGTTTTGGCCATGGCAGTAGATACTAAAAATAGTTTTTTTTTTCTATTTTCAATAATTGTGTGAGTTCATAGATTAGTACAACTATTCAATGTTGGAACTTTAGGTGTTGAATGGTGTATATTATCTTCAATCGATGGTTGTTACCCCACTACTTCCTCAGAGAATTTGGGGGGGGGGGGGCAGAAAAGCATGGGGAAATATAATGAACACCTTACAAGGCCATACATCCAATTTAAATTTTCATGATGGATTTTATGAATGTGGGGGAACACATAATTTCTATTTGAGGTATGATAATAAAACCATTAATGTTGTCTGAGGAGGTGTTAAGAATGTTGTTTCCCTTAGTAGTGCATCTGCATGGATGTGAGGATATATTAAGGATAATTTGGCTTTAGGTTGACTATCTAAATATGTTTTAGTGATTTTATGAGGTTATAGCTTATTTTATCACCTTCCTATGGGTGGAGGCTATGGTTCCTGGATTTTTGTAAAAATTGAATTCTATCATTTTGGGTTTTTTGACGGTGGATTCCATGACCTTACAGAGTTCACTATGACCTCTATGTGATTATAGGCATGATTTATTAGTTATCACTCTACATAACCATCCAATAGATGATCTTAGTATAGAGCTTGGTATTCCTATTAAAATGATAAGGAGAATGAGGTCATAGAATTTCATTTAAGATAAATTGTAACATGGATTCTAGCTTCACATCATGATTATTGAGAGGATGATAGAGGAAATTAGGACTCCGTTTTGGTAGAATACATTTCCTTCTCTCCATAACGCTTGGAAAATAATTTCGACTATTAGTGTTCTGGGGAACGTTCTTCGATTTACATGTCATTTTTAGGTCATAGTTTGGAGTATGATCTTTGATCTGGGGAGTTTTTATTATTATAATAGTTACAACACAACTCTCATTATAACACCATTTGATGTCACATAATAGATAACTTGAAATTTTTCACTACACTAGTTTAATCCACTGGGAAAAAACACTTGTGATCCTATTGTATGTTACAACGGTGGTTATAAAAGGAGAAATTAATAATGGGGTAGATTAGGACTACCCAAAAACGTTAAGAGTACATTAGGAACTAGAAAAATTACCTTTGGAGTTGGATAATGAGATATTGTGTTCTGGAAGACCTCCCCCCCAACATGGATTTTAGATTTTCATTAATGGAAGAAGGTTATCTTTGAGTTTAATGGAATTTATCCTAGATAATGTGTTTGTAAGAAAGGTGGAATTATAGTTGACCCTATGACAATAGTTGGGCAAATGTCTTGGAGTTTCCACCTATATCAACTATAGAGATCATTTCCTGACCTTTTGTTTGATGTTGACCATGATGATCTATCTATGGGGTGGTCTTACCTATTCAAAAAGTTCAACATTACTAGAGTAATTTAGTAACCTAAAGAGGACAAACATCATGGTAAAGTGTTTCCATTGGGTGAGTATTTTTTATAGAGTTGCGACATTCAAGAGAGATTGTAAGAGTTGGAGGCCCAATTTCAAGCATTTTTCCCCACCTATATGAGTTGGTTTTTTCTTGTCGAGATGAAAATACTTGAAGGGGGAATATTTTAACGAATTTTATTTCCATGTCATACATTGTAATATTTTTAGAAATATTTTCAAATATAGGGACCGTGTTTGAATGAAATTACATGGCATGACGAGGTCCATTTTATATATAATAAAAATACTAAATAAATACTATTTCATGTGAGTAAATTCTTCAGAAATAATGGAATGACTAAAAAATCGAGTTATAGGTGAGAGATGTGAGAAAACATTTAATTCTAGAATGAAGGTTTCCACTTTTGTGAGATATAAATTTCATCAGTATTATATGCTACATGATAGGTTATCATTGATGGGATCATTTATAAAAAATCAATTTTATATTTATTTTTTTGTATTAAATGACAAAACATATCCCAATCCACTATAAATATATAATTATTATAATTTTAAGGGGTTATCCATATAAACCCTAGAGTATTAGAGTATGATAATTTTATCCTTTAGTAGTGATAAACCCATGATCATGGATTGATGATAAGATCAAGGTTGATCGAGAGATAAGAAGTGAACCTGTCATACCTTCTTCTTCGTTAATAATTATGATCCTCGGCAAGGATAGATCGTAAAGTATGGAAAAACTAATGATATATAGATTTATGCACTTTTTGTTTTATCATGCATGGATTATTTATCTTCATTTATATTCATCATTTCTAATCCTATAATGAGCACCAAAATTTGACCAATATTTTTGGATCCAGTTATTTGTGATTGTTTTATGTAATTCCAGACATTCCAACTGAATATTCATGGTCAATGTTTGAGATCACATCAACCAATTACAATTTTCAATTAATTATTATGAATATATCCACACCATTCTATATTGTTTTCATCATTAGACCATGTGGATTTTATTGGCATTGTTGAGGTGGGTTCTAGCATTATTAAACCCCAGAATTAATGATGGTTTTGTGGAAAACGTGTGGGATGATAATTTTAGGAGATATTGGGATAGATTTATGGTATAATTTTGTGTATTCATGGACTAGGGATATAGAGTAGTGACGGTAAAAAAGAAATCATGTAAATGGGTGAATGGATTTCTGATTTCCAACCACTAGAGGACAGAGATCAATTATCAAAGACACCCCCTTCAATTTCAGATATAAACAAGGTGATTTTTCAACATAAATGGATGATCTAGGATCATCATAAATAAACTAATTCATTTGGATGAAACCCTGACTACAAATTTTATATTCTATAATAAATCAGTTCATGTAGTCCTTGGGCTAAGGTGGCTAGGGTTTTATGATAAGAAAAATATCACATGTCGTGTGTGGAATCTACATGTCATGTGACCCTGTGCTAGAATCTTGGCATGTACTCTAAGTGTTCCTGGTAACAAACTTGGATAGGAACATGGTCATGACCAATTTACATGATCATTATTCTGTAAGTAGACATGACTACGATACCTAGAGACATCCATGTTTATAGGAATGGTCAACATACATGTTCACATGCCCAAAGGGCACAGGCTGGGCCTAGGTTGACAAGAAACATTGTGTATCACCTATAAACACTGTGTAGTATGACATTAATTCTTCATACCATGTACAATGGAGAAAATTCCTAGGATACAAGGTGGGGCTACATGATATGTTCCCCCATGTAGACACTGTACACTTCCCCCAGTGGCTCCTACTATCAATATTTTTTTTATGACTCAAATTTTGTCCCATGAGTATCGCATCGTATGCATTTTATCATATAGAACATGTGGGAAGCCTTTATAGTGGATTTTGAGGTATTATGTGAGGTATTTTGAGAAATAATATCCTACATGGGAAACATTAAAAATAATTATGATCATGAAAAATCATACGACAGGTATCGAGGTTTCCACCCCCTTGCACTAGGACTTGGTTAACCAATATTTAACATGTTATTGAGTGGTTCACCTAGATAAAATAGGTCATGAGTCCTCTATCTACTAAGTGGTACCCAGTATTGTACTAGGGAACAATTTTTCTATCAACAGAATGTTAACCCCTGATGCAGTAGGGTGTGAGTACTCTAACTACTAGGTGATAACCCCTAATACATTATGGTGTAGTTCATTTATCTGTAGAGTGGTACCCCTACTATACCTAGGATTGGGTCCTCTATCTACAGATTGATTACCTCTATCATTCCAGGGAGTACGTCCACTATCTTCTCAATGGAACCCAACCTACCACACGGGGGTACAGGTCCTCCAATGGAAGTTGTTCCCCCTTTAATGTGTAGTGTAGTGTTAAGGTGAATTTTGTACACATTGATTTGTTTGGGTTTGTGATATATTCAAAAAAATTAGATATCCCTCACGTCTATGGAGATTATTATAATGGTGTGGGCCCCCCATATGAATATTAGTGTGTTTCTACATAACATAGGGAATTGGATATGGACCCTTAGATTTTCAAGCTGACTCATCATTATAAGTTGAGATATGGAGATGGATTTCCCATTTATCTCTCATTTGGGATTCATATGGTCATTATCTAGTTTATAATTTTTTTATCTCATGTTTAGATTGACATGAATTTTTGGGATGAACTGACCTCAATTTTATCTTTCTATTACATCCTTTTTTGTTTTCAAGGCATCCCATTGGGTATGTATATATTAACCCCAATATGGTATTTTACCACAATATTAATTTATTTTATAGGTGATAGGTTCATAGATGGTGAAATTGGTGGTGTATAGTAGTATTATATGTGCATTAACATCATTAAGTTGTCATACTATGAGATTAAGATATATGGACTCTTTAGTTTTTAATTTATCATGTTTTTTTCGGTTAGGACTTCATTTATTTTTTTCTTGTATTTTTCCTTATTATGGTTTGGTTTATTTTATTATACTCTACTATATTCCATAGAGAATATTATATTCATGGTTATGTTCTTGGTGTTCCATTCTTCTATTATTCCAGAAGGATTTTTCATAGACACTGTTGGATGAAAGTATAAAAGTGCATAGGCTATGGCCTCCCATTTTAGGTTATACCATTATGGTTCTTATCACCATACCAAAGACTATTAGAGGTGGTATTTAGGTCATTAATTTCTACATTCCAGTATCCATGTTGTTTCCCAATGGATGAGTCATGGTATAATATTTTTCTTGGGTGTACTAAAAACAAACAATAATTTCTATCAAAATAATTAATTCAAATATTTTATCTGAATACCAGAGTATATACTTTGAGTTATATCATGAAAATAATTGATGACGGATTGAAGTCAATTATCTATACACACCCCATCAAAATAGAGTATCTAAATAGAATAACTTGAATTTAGAATATATTGGCATAATGTTATTGAGCATGACACCATTATGTAATTTTCATTTAAATCTGAAACTACAATTCTTTATAATTCAAATTTGGTTGTACTCAAAAAAATTATAGAATAAAATTTAAGATATGTTGTTTGTAATGAATAAAAACATGGATAGTTCAATGGAATTTGATAACTCAGGTTATATTATGATAAAAAATGACATTTAGGAAGGGTTTATGATAGAACTAATGAGAGGATATTCATAGTATATACAAATAATTTAGGAATTTAATAGTGTGTAAATATATATTTAAATAAAATCAGTGATATCCCTAATGTTATAGATCTGTAAAATAAAAATTACTTTAATCAACAGACTATTGGTGATAATATTGGATCTGATCGAGAAGAACTCACTGGAAAACATAGAAAAAAATTAATGTTGAAGAGGAATTTTAAATTTATAATTTTTATTAGAAAATTATATTGATGTAGAAGGATAGAAATAAAACTGGGTTATTTTTTAGACTCTTAGAAAAAAATTCAATCATAAAAAAATTGTTTTAGATTTTTTAATTGGTGTTCAACCATAGAGAATTCTGAGAATTTCCAATCACAGTATCCTATTATCCCATGAATAACAAAAAGTATTGAAGATTCATCACAATATGTGGATTGGATAAATATTTCGAATGAATAATTATATTATATTGATAAATATTATAGATTTAATGTGGTATCATGTCCTAATGAAAATAATATCATAGGTTTGATGTATGTATCAGGAGTTATGCTAAATGATAATGGTGAAGTTGTGTTGAATTAAACTCATATTTTATTCAGTTGATACTCTCAAATATAGATTATGGATATTAATATGTTTTTTATCATGTCTCAAGACCTAAAATGATATAAATATTTCTGGATATATTTTATCAAAATAATTAATATGTTATCAAAATGTGGACAATGTAAATTTTCCAAAAAGGTGAACTTGGGAATGAATTTTTAATAATAATGATATTATTTATTCTTTATGTTGATGGTTCATGAGTTTTATGATAAATTAAGATTTAAATGGTCTAGAGAATGTTTCCAAAACAAGGTACACACATTTAGTTAGTCACATAAAATGCATGGAGTTGAAGAAAGGAATGAGATATTGTAATCTCTTAGATATGGTATATGAAAAAGATTCAAACATTGTGATTGTGAGAATAGATGATATTTTTTCATGATATAATAGTGAAACTTGTTAGGAATTTCTCAGTCAAATAATTAATATCTTTTAAATTCCTATGATCAATGATATGACGTTCTTTTTAGGTATCCATGTTATGAATATAGCGTGTTGTATCATTAGATCATAATTGAAATATGAACATAAAAAACCGAATAAGTGATATATAGAAGAATATATATATGTATCTACTCTTATATAACATAGGTCCATGATTCCTTATATAAAAATTAGTTATTCTATATCCAGAGAAGTTTTAGAGGCTCATCTATAGCCCAATATACTAGAAAAAGTATTGAAAGAAAATCATTTTCTTCATTTAATATTTACAAAATATTCTAAATAAATCCTATAGATTTCTATTATATATAATCAAAATAGGTATTCTTTTTTAAAGAAACTATTGATTATGGATTCTAGTATGGTTTTTTTAAAGTTATTGAAATTATAGTAAAAATTTGTTATGTGATGTTGGGGATCTAAAATATTCTTCATGATGTGTATTATTCTCATAATTAAGATGTATTTTATGGAATATAAATAATTAAAATTAAATAAATCTAGTAATAATGAAACCTAGGTATTTGATATTATCAAAATGTGGAAAAAATTATGTGGGTGGAGTCACAACATGAATACATAAGTGTGAAATAATTATACCCACTTAATATTGAGTGTGATAGTCAATGTGTAATAAACATTTCATAGAATATGAAATAGTATTATTAGTTATAATATCTTTATTTTTAGTACTAAATTTATTTGGATTATGTAGAACATAAATATATTTCATTAGAGAATATTTTTCTAAATGATTAATTTTAAAATACCATGGAAATAATCTTGGTATAATGAATTCAATCACTTAAGAGTTTTTTTAGGAGTTCAATATGTTAAAAAATTCTCATACGTTTTTTTTTTCATTTTAGTTTTTTAAATTCTTTTTACATATGATGAATATGGATACAATATAGAGTTTTTTATATAAAAATTTATAAAATATAATTTATATTACATTTATTTATTTTAATCTATATTTTAGGTGTTTCTATTTTAATCATGGTGTAAATATCATGTCTTAACTCACATGTTTCCAATATGTAGAAAGCTTGAGAATGATGGAACCATATGGGGTGATTGAAGATCCATTTGAGTTTGGGGAGTTCATGAATAATGGAGAACCCTTGTTAAGGTAATTCATTTATTAGGAATTTTTACTTTTTTTAATTGAGACATGGTCAATATAGTGTTCGTATTTTAACTGTGAATATGGATAACTCAAAAAACACTATTATATCGAATGTAATGGTGTTTAAATAAAATTTACATTGGATACATGGTGTGATTTATTTTTTGTGGAATTCATTCATGAGTAATGAAAATATTATGATGTTGTTTTTATTAATAACATGATCAGGGATAATTGGGAGGGATTTTAGAGCTATGTTTAATGAAAATGTATAATAAATTTTTATTTTTGATTTTGATGCTGAAAAACACATTTAAAGATGGAAAAAGGAAGAAGGTATAAGAAAAGAAATGTTGTAGTGATAGATACTTTGAATCCAATAAATTATGGTGTTTTACTATTTATAATATTATTTATATCTCTAATATGGTGTGGGTATATTTTAAAAATGTTTAATATGTATCATGAGTTTATAGAAGGGGTTTAGAAGGTTCCCAGTTAAGGGTATCCATGTAGAATGAAAAAGGGATGCATGAGAAGGAAAATGGTTTGAGAACCGTTTGGGTAAACCATTTAATAACCCTAAAACAAATTTGATATTTGGATAATGATAATTAATATACCTGGTTTACTATTTTTAAAACCATCTGAACCAACCGTGTAGGACTTGGTCTAATCCAGTAATAGCTGCAAGATTAACACACTAGTTTCCAGAACCTATGCCCAACCATTTTAGTGTTTTTAGGGAATAAAAAACTAGTTACTAAACATTATTTATTCCAAAACCCCCTCATTTTTCTCCTCTAATAATGGGATATAAAACCTATATAATCCTTTAATTGTCGTTAGTGATTTACATTCCTTCTAAGGCCAATTTAACTGAATATTGCATCATTATACCAATGAAAATTAATTGATGGGATACGTTTCTTTTTATTATTTGGATATCCCCTTTTTATCATAAGTGGAATATTATAATGACTGTACTATATGGTTTATAAAATGTTTTTTGTTGGAAATTACTTTGGATTCAATGATGGAAATGGCGGATGAACCTAGATCGATGAGATCATGAAGCGATTATTTAAGATGAATGTGTTGAGGTATGTTTTTTCTCTCCTAATATACTTTTTAGGTCATCCAGGAATACTATTCTTTAAATAAATAAATCATATTATTTAATTGAAATATTCCATGGTTACATAGATTTAAAATAATGGGATGGGGATGATTCCCAAAATATCCCGGATAAAATGATAAATTGATTTTCTAAATAAAAAATGGTTTTGGTGTGTGAGAACATATCATAAACACAGTTTTTGTTGTTCATAATACATATAGAATGGGTAATTTTGATTCAAACTATGTTTTGATGCTAGAAAAGAGGCTCAATATATTGTGCTAGTATGTGATGACTTGGCTATGTAGGGATGTTTTTTGTGACTGCAAGTTGGAAAATTTTATATCCCTTCTTTGATGGGAGTTATATTGGGTTGGTGTATTTTCTTGATTCATTTGACAATAGAATGGGGGAGATTTATGTGTGAATAATTATAATAATTATTTATATATATATATATCTTAGAATGAATAATCAATCTTCCCTCCCATGTTTAATTATAACACCATAAGACATCAATATGTAATTCCCCTTTAAATAATTTTTTTTCGATATCTTACATTAAAAAAAGCATTGAACTAAAATGGGTAATAAACTTTTAAAATGAAACTATATTAAACATAATAATAATAATAAATTATTGTATATACATTGTAATATTTTTCTTATACAGATAAAATTTAATTATTAGAAAATAAATTAATAATGTGAATTTATTAAAATAATTCAATTTTTAAAATAAATTTTTTAAAAAATTAATTGTTTAAAAATTTATTTTTTAAAGTAAATTTTAAAAAAATAGGTCTTTCACTCTTAAAATATTTAAATTAATGAATCAATGAATAGTAAATCAATTACTTATAAAGTTATATGAAATAATATTAACAACACATGAATTTTAAAAATCTCGTTTTTTTATAAAAACGATTTTTCATTATATTTAATGTCAATATCTAAAAGATAACATCCATAATTTTATAACTTTAATTTGAAGAAAGGAAATTTTTTGATTTATTCTAAAATTTCAAATTATCAAATAATGAATATTTTGGATTTTTATAAAATGGTTTCTTTTTTGGGAAATAGTGAAAACGAAATTTAAAAAGACTCTACATTTTATGAAATCATTATGGTATTTGAGGAAATTATTTTTTTAGAACAACATTTATAGGGAAAATAATATATTAAATAAATAATCTAAAACAGTTAAAAAAGTTTCCTTTAATTTATAAACCTATGACTGATATTTTAAAACCAAAGTGTTGTTTTATTCAAATAAAATAACCATTTTTATTCTTTTAATTAATTAAGTAATTACATTGTTCAATTCCATTTAGGATTGATTTTAAGGTTATAAAAATATAGTTTATTATTCACAAACCTATAAATTACCTTTTAATTAAAATAATATATCATATTGATGTGAATGATTTAAAGGAACACACATTGCATGGATGTATGTGCTGATTACATAAAGGGAATACACGATCACATGGAGTACCAACTAATCAAATAGAGCACCAAAGTCCCAATGGATCATTGATAGAACATCATTAATTATGGATAAAGCATATTGTGTTTCTATGGAAATTGTGGAATTTTCTCAGATGTTATCATTAGAGACATTGGAAGTTATGCAATCCATGTAAGTATAATAGGATCTCATGATGAGTTCATGTGAAGCACATTAAGACACCACATAATCATCAAGGTATCTCACAATGAGATCATGTGAAGAACATAAAGACACTGTATAATTGTCATCGTATCTCATGAATATACCTTGAGAATCACTGGAATACACAACATGATTGTTAATAGATATCATTAATAGATAACAATAAATTCATAAAGAAAAAGAGGAAAAAATGATGGAAATATCTTTTGGGTTAACAAAATCTTTGGACCACATGATATTCAGTTGATCTTATGATGAATTTTTTTGATGTGTTGGAAGACAATATCAATAACCACATGATTTTAGATGGATATCATAATGGGATCACACTATATTCCTATGATTTTATTTTGATCTCATGATTGGATCAGCTGAATCACTTTCGTTTGAATCTCATAGTGCGTCCAATAATAGATCCCATGAATATATTTAGATATCATGACAGTATCACCTGAATCACAATAAGAAAATTAATATGACCAATTAAGGAATTTCTCTAGATCACATGTTGGGATCATGAAATGAGCATAATGTAATTTTAAAAGGAGGTGGAATAAATAACTAACCATGATTTTCAAAGTTATGTAAGAGGATTTATGATTATAAATTCAACATAACCTACCCTTAATATGTAGTGAAGTTGAAATATGTAGTTTGATATAATTAAATTTATTTTCCATTAGAATAACTATTTATTGAACTAGAATCATGTGATCCATATAAACAAAGTTAATTCTTATGAATTAGTTTTGTAGAGAAGTCTCACAAATTTATCTTGAAAAGGGATGTATATGATGGGTATATAAAGAAATTTCTTTATAACAAAATCAATGAAACATAAGGATTGTCTATTTATAATGTCATGTGATTTTCATGAATAGAAGGAGGTCTCATGGATAGATCATACATATGAGTCTCGATGAGAGGTCTCATGTAGTATTCTTATGAAGTTGTTTCATAGTGGGGTCTCATTATGGGATATTGCGAAGGGTCTTGTAGAAGGGTTTCATGTTAGGGTTTCATGGAAGGAGATAAATTTACGTTTCCCTAATAAAATTTTAATTTTTATATCAAAATTCTAAATAAGAAGAATAATAATGAGTATCTTCACCACCTTGAAATATTTATAGAAGGAGATTCTTCATGGGTAGACAGATGGTTCTGGAATGAAGACTTTTTATTTATCAAAGAACCTTCAATTGTGAGGAGGAGATTCTATGATATTACATAGAAAGGTTATTATCGTTGAGATTTTCACTTCAAGTTTATGAAGGATCCGATTAATTTTAAAATAACCTAACCTAAATTCAATGAAACCCTCAATAATAGAAGATATTGTTCTTTAACATGTGTTCCAATTGTTTCCCCCCTTAATGTTGTGAGTATAGGAGGGATGGGCTAAGGATTTTATCAAAAGGAGAGAGTTAATCTTACCCACACATTATGAGTACTATTATCCTTTGTATGAGTGACCTAGGTTAAACTAGAAAGTTGTGATTTTGGTGATTTTGGTCAACCAATACTATGTTGGATGTATGATTCTTACACTTTCATATTGTGGTGTTCCAAATAATAATAGGTGTGACCTTATGATTTATTTATTTATTTATATTTTATGTATCAAGATGAGATGAATTATGAAATTATAAGATCGATATTACATGTAAATGAAATAATATGTGACCCTCATAACAATGTGTTTAAGATTAAGTTGGGTAGGATGAATTTTAAATAGAATATCCATACCCTAATTCACCCCATAATGGTAACTGCAAACATTTTGGTCCAAATAATCTGTATCAAAGTTTAGATTTAATTTATTTTATAGATTTAATATAATTGGGTTTACTTTATTATTTAATATTAAGTTTCTGTTTTCTATTATCTTGGTGTAGAATGAATAAAAATTTTATTCAAAGATGAAGTTGATGGCTGATGTAATTCTTATTTCTGTAAGTGTCCATGGAATGTATGATTCAGTTGAATGAAACAACAAATTTACTATATAATTGTTCGAATGAATCATACTATTGTAATATTTACTCATTATAATATGTTTCAGGAATGAGTGATGAACCCGACATGCGATGTGACACTGAAACTACTATTTCTGAAGATATTCCAAGAAAGAAAAATGGTATATGTTTTCCACATTTAAAAGAAAATATATGATAAATAAAAAAATGAATATATGTGTTAAGCTATTTGAATATTATAACAGTAAAGTGAAGTTAACAGTATAAAATTAATAAAAAATATTTATTGAATTATCCACTGATCTAAGGGAGAATAATTATTTCCAAGACAAATAATTGCAACCAATTTCTACATAGGTGAAAAAAGTAAAATCTAGTGATAGAGGAAATTATTTGAACATAAAATAAATTTTTAATTTAGAAGATAGAAATGACTATATTCCAATACCCTATCTAAACTGGTTAATGATAAGAAAAATTAATAACAAATAATATTGTTATTTAATGATTTGGCCTCTAATAGGAATTCTAAAAAATTATTAAAATAGGACGGTGGATAATTTTGCCTTATAATAGGATCATGATATCAAGAGTAGTAAGAATCTCAAGATACATCTTATTATTCAACTTGAATTTAGGGACATGAAGATTGAAAAATTTGAAGAAGTGTTAAAATTAATCAATAACTAAGTGGAGCGATCTAATGACAAATTCAATCCAAAATTGAATGACAATTTGAATTTATTATTTTATTATTCAGTATCTTGTAAAAATGAAATGAAATGAAAATATGATATCACATAAGAAAAAACATGACATGATTGTCTTATCCCAAAGGCCATGTAGTATGGAAAAAATCTAGTATTATCTATGATGAACCATCTAACATGAATTATAGGAATTGAGGAATGATGAGTTTTAGAAATAGGTAAAATTTAAATGGAGTTCAAAATAGATCTAAAAAGTGTTTTTTCAGGACGTAATGACAACACATGTTACTTTAATGGGATTTTATGTTCATATTTCATGTTTTTTGAGTCTATGGGATATATTTTTCCATTAAGATATGGAAATATTTATAAATCATAGAAAATTGAGACGATCCTTTAAATTTATGGTTGAAAAGTCATTGATATTGAAGTATCCATGAAATGATACTATTGCAGAATATTAGGAAACACTATGCATATGTGTTTTGAATCCCAAGGGATCAATGTCAAAAATTACAATTCTATATTCCTCAACATCTCAATTGAGAAATGAATATTCAAGGTTCGTTTTTGATAGGATATGTTTATAATGTTCTAATCAGAGTAATGATTCATGACATATTAGCCAGAAGAAATAAGGGATTGAAAAATAATTTAATAGGATATTTCTAAGACAAGTGGTGTATTATGAGAATGGTTATACTACATGACAACCTTCTAAGTTGAAATTAGATTAAAGTCACTGATGAAACACAAGATTTTTAATAAAAGTTGTATAAATCACAGTTTCTCTTACACTACTACTTGATCTCTTGGAAATAATGAGGATGAAACTATAGGGAAGATTTTGGAACAAATTTTGTTGTGGGTAAGAATAATATATGTTCATTGAAAGAATCACCCTCAGTATGAAAGGGAAATGTGACTCAAAGAACTGATAACTGGTAAATGAATAAATAATTTTTTGATATAGTCCCATTTCATTCTATAAGGTGTGAAATTAATGCAATAGAAATATCCCCCTGATGGTGGAATAAGGAAAATGGGATGGTCGGTGTATATATTAATTATCGAATAGGGAATCACTAAAAATGGAATATAAGTGGCTCATCGAATAAATAAATTAATATTAGTGGGTTTATACAAAACATTAACAAAATAAAAAGCCTATATAACCTACAAATCAAAACAAGATTGTGAATGTGAGTAAATAATTATTAGTTATACGACCATATGAGTTGAATTTGGATGGGTAGTTGGAACATGAAGAAGAAAATAAAATATTTTGAAATACTATATTAAAGTGTTAGTCCATTAGGATCAACCATAATCATCTTCCTAATGAATCTATAAGTTCAACTACCCCCATCTATTCATTTTTCAATAAAAATTTATTTTTTTTACACAAATAATTGGGAGATATGATCTATGTGCTGTGTATGAGAAACGATGTATAAGTACATGTGTTTAATTGAGATAAACATAACAAGAAGAACTAGAAAACTATGAATTAACATACAATATTATTTTTAACAGGTGGTTCTATTGAACCACAATATCTATCTTTATATGGATGGTGTGTTCTATGGAAAAGGAAAACTACATAATGAACATACCAATGTGAAAATGAAGATTTGTCAAAGAAATACAATATTGATCAACTAGTTTAAAATAATAATATATTAAACCATTTGAATCAGGGCTTAGTTAAATTGGTATTATTATACTAAGAGAATATATTTAGGGTAAAATTTGAAACATTCATGTATTTCATGTGTACATGTTCTATTATAAAAAAATGGTGTTAGGTGACTGTTTTTAGGATACCAAGAATATTCTATAAAATAATAATTTTTTCAAAAAAGTGGTCTCTTTGTTATGAATATTAATTCAACATCATTCCCAGCTAAAAATTTATTATTAATAATATGTATCAATCCAAAGTTGGATGTATTTAGGGAGATATGGTGACAAGCACTATAGGTGATATAAACTCATCTAACAAGATAATCCTCCAAATAATAGAATAAAGTCATATTGCTAGTATCCATGGAAGTGAGTATATGAAATAGGCAGAATTGATGTTCATTGGATCAAACTATTATTTCCTACAAATATATATAAGTCAGTTGTCTTATAATAATTATCAATGACTCAATTTTATATGGAAATTTCACAAGGTGAAAATCCATCCATTGTGCGAAACTACCAATATAAATAGGACTCTAATAATAATAATTGTTAAACTGATAAGAGTATCAATATTATATATTTAAATTTAGTAGAATATGATATTTAAAATACTTTATATAGTCTGGTAGTCTTTGGATGTCATCATATGTTGTCAAAAGGGCTTAAAAGAAGTGCATGATCAAATGAGGAGGACAATATCTCTTTATCTGTATTTATGTAGTTATACGAAACATGTTTGTTCCCTTATGATTTTTTTAGTTTATAAAAAATATGATATGAAGTGAAGATTGATTTAGGGGAAGTAAATTTATAAATGTTAAAATATCCTATTCATATCTATGAAAGGGGTGGGGTGTTTATGTGAAGTATCTGGTCTCTATCCATTGTGATAATTCAAGTGTTATAAATCATAGAAAAATCAACACTATCACTCAAGGAATAATATTATTAAAATCAAGGATCAAATCCTCAAGAATAAAAAAGAGAATAGGATTAACAAGATGGGGTATATTAGTACTCTACTATAGGTTATAGACATATTTAAAAATTCCTTAACCCATGACGTATTTTAATGGCATCGATGGTATCTTGGAATTCATTCGACTCTCCGCACATTAATAATGTGAATGTGGGACCCCTCCCCATATGGTACGTTTAATATTTCCCTATGTATTGATTTTTGATTTTCCATATTTGAGACCAAAAATGGTTTATATTTGGGTTTATTTAACATGGGGTGGGGGAATATCTAAATCAATATAGTGGGAGAAGGTAATTGGGGGATCTGTGAAAAAGGGTGAGTTTTGAACATGATGATAGTAATGTTTTTCTTTTAGTTAAGAATAATCATGAACAAGAGGAAGGAGTTCATGATGCTATCTATTGACATATGGAGTTTTCTTGATTTTTGGGCTCATTTAATTTTTTAGTATTGATTTGTTTTCCAATGGTTGGATCAAGAAATAATTGATTCATTGATAATTGTTTCATGAAACTCTTATTTCTCATTCCCAGATAAACATATAAGTCCATAGAGTACAGGTTAAGGAACTCTATTATCACTATATAAGGTTACAGAAGGTAATTGGGTTCTCATGTGAATTACTTTTCAAAAAGTAGATTATTGATTTTTTGAAGTGTTTCTAACAAACCTAAAGGGGATATTTTTGGAAAAAATCCTACATGATGTTGATTTTGAGTTGATTGTATTTTTTGAAAAGGATTGAAATTGTGGAAAAAGGGTGTCTATCAGAGGATGTGTGAAGATTTTGCACAAATATCATAAAGGATCATACATAATATGAATTTATAAAAAAATCATGCGAAGGGACACATGATAACATTATGTACCAACTAATCACACATTGCATGAGTATCTCAAAGGATCATGTAGAGTTTATGTCCTAAATCATTATACATTGTTTATTTTTCTATTAAATGTTGAAATGTATCATATATCATCATGAAAGATAATATATATCACCTTATCTCATCATGAGGTCAAATTGATTCTAATAGGATCTCAAGATAACACCACGTGAACAACTTGATATCACAACATGATCTTATAGTGATTTCACCATGACGTCTTTTGAAGTAGTTTATGTAACAAAATAATGGTTATGAGATCTCATAGAGAGATAATATGATGTAATTAGTGAATATAAATTATTTTTAAGGGATATCATGAAGAGATTACAAATAGTTCATAGAGGAAGATATCCTATAAAAGAATAATATATCTCATAGGTGGTATAAATCATATTACCATTGGATTTTCAGTTGATCACCAGATGAGGTCAAAGGAATCACTAGAAGATAATGTCACAAATGTTATGATTGTAATTGGATATAATTATGGGATCATATGAAGTTCCCATGGTTGTATTTAGATATCATGATTGGATAAGAAGAATTTATTGTCTTTAGATATCACAATGGAATGACATGAATTTCTAATGATTTTGTTTGGTTATCATAATGGGATTGCACAAAGCACTAAAAGATATTGTTCATAGACACCACTTTATATTTTTAAATATAATGATGGAATCATATGAATTGTGTAATTTTGTTTATTTAGGAAATTAAATTAATGAATAACCACAATTTGGGGAGCTTGGAAGTGGATTTAGGAATGTAAAAACCCTTTAACCCATCCTTAAAAAATAGTAGAGTTTTCATAATTCATTGGATCTAAATCAAATTATTTCACATAAACAGAACAAGGTGTTGTGGTAGGGTCATTAATTCATTGTAAACAAAACTAAATCTCATGATATGTTCTCATGGAGTAGTCATGTGATGGTATCTTGAAAATGGATTTTTTTTCTAGTCATAAGAACTCCTTTTCCATTAGACAATTTTAAAAACCTGAATAATTTCTCACACCAAAGTTTCTTGATTTTTTGAATAAAAGGAGGAATCATAAAGAGGTTATTCTAAAGATTATCACATAGAGGTATCACAAAAGAGTCTCATGAATGAATATTACAGAGGAGTTTCACTGAGGGGTCTCAATAAGGGGTCATGAAACGGTGCCTTATAAGGGGGTCTCACACAAGGGGTAACATGATAGGGTCTCACGCTGGGAGATACACACTTGTGTTACCATATAAATAGTATTATTTTGATATCTAAATGATAATTTAGTAAAATAATTATACCATGGATCAATAATATCCAAAAATATTTTCATACAGAGTTTATTCACTATTACATTCAAGGTAGGGAAAGGAAGACACGACATCTCTTTGAGAACATAAAAAAGTGAGGCATATTTTCTACAATATCCCATCAAAATGTGGATATAAAGGGGATATTCAAGTAATGTATATTAAAGAGCACATTAATATCAATGAATCCAATATTAAATTAAGCGAGACTCTAAAAATTAGAATATGTTTTTTTCATCATGTCTTCCAATTATTTATTCCCTTCTAAAGAAGTGATCGTAAGAGTCAAGTGTTGTGGTTGTGATCCAGAGGAGGTAGTGAATCTACCCAAAAAAATTAATGGTTAGTGAAAATAGATAGGAGGTATCGATAATAGAACAAAAATAAGTGATATTAGTGATTTTGGTGCACCAAAACACTATTTCATGTATGCTCTTTGGACATGCTCATAGTGGTGAACCAATAGAAAATCATTTTTTCAATGTGATTTTATTCTTGGTTTACATTATTTACATCTGAATTAGATAATGTTATAATATATATGTTTAATATAAAATCTAAAAATAAAATAAGTGAAACTAATAATAAAGAGACCAAGATCCAGTTGGTCAGGAAGATTTTTGAATAGAATATAGATATCCTAATTTACCCCACCACACATAGGGTATCTAAAACTCTTTTGGGACAAACATGATTAATAACTAAAACTCTCCAGTAATGAAAATATTATTTTTAAAAATAATATAATATATATTAAGTATATTTATAATTTTCTAATGATAATATTTTTTACCAATGAATGGGTTCAGACCTCACTATTATAAAAAATGTGTGAAACAATCGAAATTACTATCTTTTTATGATTAAAATAATCATTAACCAACAGATAGTTTTATAATAAATGATTTTAATGTATTAATATAAAAGATAATAGATATTTATAAGGTTATAATATAAATAATTAATGTAATTATGATTATTATATAGTAGTTTAA
Source organism: Viscum album (assembly GCA_963277665.1). Classification (NCBI taxonomy): domain Eukaryota; kingdom Viridiplantae; phylum Streptophyta; class Magnoliopsida; order Santalales; family Viscaceae; genus Viscum; species Viscum album. Next base: position 1,359,130,961 of record OY728152.1, on the reverse strand, counting down.
ATCATTTTATTATAATCTGATAGCATTGGTAGGGGTTTCTCATATGACATTTATTAAATTCCGATATATGCATCATATATCACTTATTTTATATTTTTTGTGTATACACTTCCCTAGGGATTCTTTCATCATCGTTTCATAAAATCAAAGGGATTTATTCATGTTTTCATGGTTTTCAATTAAATATATACCAATGCTGAATGGATTTTCTTATCTAGATTTCCCTTGATCAGGAAAATGTTGTTTATTCACCACCTTCATTCATTTTTTGGTGTATATAATGAAAATAAATTTATTTTATGATAATTTTCTTGAAAATAACGTTGATGTACAAATCTATCTGAGGTTCTCTCTTTCATAAATTTTTAATTCAATGGTTACCAATATTATAAGGCTTTATGTCATAGTCCCAATTTTATTGAGATTCTTTATGTTTCACTTTCCCTTATAGAAAAATTAATTTTTTATCTCTATAAATGGAAAAATTGTTTTTTCGCATTTGGTTATTTATGTGTTTTTAATGTTTTCTATGAATTTAAATTCAATTTATTTTGCAAAATTACTAGATTAATGTTTATTATTGAAGCTGATCACTTTCTTCTACATTCATGTGATTCAAAATTAATTTATGGGAGTTAGTAACTAATTTATAATTATTTTTAAAATAATTTTTCGATTATCATTTATTTTCTTTATTAAAAATTAATGAATTTTATTTTTAATTTTCTAAAGGATTTCTATTTACTTTCTTTACAAAATCATGAAATGAATGTTTTTATAATTTATGGAATGAGTATATTTACCTACCACCATGTCATTTCATTTTAACAATGGTTCAATTATAGGATTATAGGTTTTAAAATAGATATAAATATTAACACTTCTCTTGGAAATTTTTATTTTTGAATGTTAGTAAGTGAAAATGTTATTTATTCATATTTTTAAAATCATATTCATAATGCTTTAATAAAAGTGTTTTTCATCCATGCATGTTTCCTATTACAATACATATGTATCACTTGGGTTACTATCTTATGATACCATACCCTTTTCTATTTTGATGGATTATGATGAGTATGATTATAGGATATTTTCCAAAAAATCATTTCATTCCCATGAGTAAATTATGATATGTTGAAAGGATGACTCTTTTTATGATTTTTGGTCATACATATATTTGATTTCAATTATGTGATGTGAGGGATCAAAAATGTATATCTCTATAATTAATTATGTAAAAATTGATATTTCATGAGATAATATAATAGATAATGTAGATTAAACCCTTATAACTATGGGACTTCATTGAATATGATAATCAAGTTCATGTTATTTAACAAAGGTAATTATTTTATAAACATATTTTTGTGTCCCAAACTACTATATTATGATTATTATATGATCAATTTGATCATGTTTTTTTTAAGAATTTTAATTCTTATGACTAATTTTTTATGTTATTCTAAATCTATATTCTGTAGCCCATTGTTTGATTTCTATGTTATATATATATATATATATCATAACATATATCTATGTTGTATTAATACCTTCCTTTATTGATATAATCCTCTTAATCCCTCTTATTATCTTTGATAAATAATTCATATGTTTACTCTTACTTTGAATTTGATCTCACTATTATTATGTATACATTTATATAAATTATAAAGAAAGAGATTGTTTAATATGATTCTAAAAGGTTATCACATGAATGGATTTTTTTTGGGAAATATTGAAGAAATATTATTGAATATGGAAATCTATGTATAATAGAAAAAATATACATTGTGTTAGAGATCCATGTGTTTTTATAAGATTTTTTTTTATAATTATATAAATATATAAACCTTAAAAATTATTAAGTATATAAGTGGCCCAATTTTGATGCATTATATATTATTATAGATGGATAAATATGGGTTTCATTGGTAGGTACAAAGACCAGTAAATAAAAATTATAATTTTAACAGTAGATTTATGTGTTCAATGTTAGGGTGTTATAGTTTATATCAATGTAGTGTTTAAAAAAATTATGGGTAATAATGTTATAAGATGATGATAATTTAAGAATTATGCATAATACTAAAGGTTAATAATGTTATTGTTGATCATTAGTTGAAAGAAAAAAATACGCTTTTTAGGTAATACATGGTTCGATTTTAATCCGATAAAAGAGATTACATAAGTTGATTAAGGTTTTGGAAAACCCTGGGGTTGTTATATGTGTGGGAAAAAAATTCTAAAATGTTTTCAATTCCAAGAATTGGTTATTTCTATGAAATTATTTCCCTATATGGATATAACCATGTTGATTCAAACACTATAATGAAAAAAATTAGGGGTATTATCCTTGGAAAATGTTGGTTGGTTATTTACTCATTGTTCCCTATGCTCAAAAAAGTGGGGGCTAACATCACACCTATTTTGAAAATCTAAAGAGATATAAAATGAATAATATGATCACTCTCTATAAATCACAATAATTGATTTGAGTATGTTATGATTGATTTTATGTTTGAGTAATGGTTATAGGGGACAATGGTTAGACTGGTGTAAGGAATAGATGTTTTTTAGTATAGTTAACCTTCAGGATTGATGAGCAATTTGATGCCAAGGTGATTCAGGTAAATTTTTATGAATGGATATATATCTAAGATCAAATATCTCTATAATTTTTAAAAATTAATTATCATTATTGAAAATTTTTAATGATTATTTTGGATTATTAATTTCCAAAATAAAGGTAAAGGTTTTTTTTTGGAAGAACCATTGATTAAATATATTCAATTATTAGGTTTTAAATTTCCATGGGCATATGTTGAATATATATTAATTTAACTGTTTATAGAATTATTTAATTTCAATATTGGGGGTTATTTGTGAGGCTTTGGATATTAATTTATTATTTCGTCATAAAATGGTTTATTCATATTTCATTTAGTAATATCAATTATTGTGGCACCAATTTTATTTTTTTAGTAAATGGATAGAGAATAAATGAATAATTGTTTTTCCTATTTTGGATCATATAATCCATTAAAATTTAATTTTATTGTTGTAGACATGCAAAATATATCTTTTTTGTTATAATATATAGTAATATATGAAAAATAGGTGGAAAATTACTTGAAACAGAAGAAAATGAAAAAAATATTTTCTTCAACATAATGAAATCAAGTATATTTTTTAAAACACTCTTTCTTTAGAATGTAAAATAATTTCTCAAAGTCAATAAATAAAATTAAAAATATACAGAGTCTTATGTGATAAATAATTTTGAGCTATCAGGGTAATATTTTGGAATCCTATTCACAGATTTGAGTCTAGTATTGATACTTACATGGTTTTAGAAATATTATATTACAAAATACTATGTACCCTAGTTGTATCTTCTAAATTATTCACCATGATAAGATATAATTTATGTCTTATTACTATATCATGATACAATCGTTTTTGTGATAGAAAATTAAGATTGTGGGGATTCAATTTAATTAATGAGGTGGGAACATAACACCCATAGATTTTAGTATGTAGTTTTCCTTTAAATAATATTGTATTTTATATCTTATGTTATTGAAAACACTAAACATAAATGATTTGTAACATATTGAAAAACACCATTAAGAAAATTTAAATATATTAATAATTTATAATATTTATGATTTATTATTTTTTCGGACTGATGAAATTTAATTATTAGGAAATAACTGATTCTAGTGTTATGATTAAAATAAATAAATGTCAAAAAGAAAAAAATTCAAATTTTTTTTGTATGATAGTTATTTTAATAAATTGATAAATTTTAAAAGGAATTAATCTATAACTAATCACTTAACACTTAATTAGTAATATTTTTATATGAAATAATATTAAAACACTTATAATCTAAAAAAATAAATTTTAAAAGAAATGATGGTTTTCATTATATTTAGTATTTTCATATTAAATATAAATTAATAATTTTTATAACTTTAACTTATTTTAATAGTAATACATTATTAATTTAGTAGGAATGTTTTTTGTGGTGATTTTTGGATCTTTTATGAAAATGATTATTTTTGGGTAAATTATGAAAAATAAAAATTTTATAAATACTGTAGAATTTACAACTTCATCATGGAATATAAAATATTTTTTTTTGTAAAAATTTTATATAAAAGAAATATATAATGAAAAAGTAAATTAATAAATTCAAAAATATAATATTGAATTTAAAAATCTATGCTTGACATTTTATAACAAAATTACTATTTAATTCAAATAAAATAAATATTTTTCATCATTTTATTTAATTAAGTAATTACAATTACATATTATATTTTTATTGGAATTAAGCTCATATAAATCTTTTTTTATTCTGAAACAAATAAATTGAATGGAAATTAACATAATACATTATTTTGGTGGGAAATATTTTTATATTCCTAAAATTACATTTTCAAAAAAAAAATGTTTTCATTTTATCTTACGTACTTATATGAAAATTAATTCAAAGAACCTTTAAAACATGAATCATTTTTAATGGATTACATATATTTAATTAATAAATAAATATTTTATAACTATATAATTTTATTTATTGTCCTAAAAAAAAGTTTCCAAGAAACAATTTTACCAGTATAGTCGGGGTTAAGAGGGCTGGGGGAGGTTAAACAAAGACATAAGGGATCGAATATATTTAAAATGTATATAAATTATATTATTTTAGTGTATTTAAACCTTAAAATATTATAACTCTAAAATGGGACTATATGTTATCCACTTATAAAGAGAATTAAATTTGTTATATATAAATATTTTTAATATTTACAAGAGGTCCACTCTTCTCACTTATAAAAGGTTTTCTTCTATTATCAATTATTTACACACTTTTAGAACATTAGATAAATTAATATCTTTAAAATAACTTCCACAAACAATTATATATTTCATAGAGTTAATTTGATTCTCAAAATACCAATCTAACAACCATTAAGGCGTTTTCAATGTAAATCAACCAAGGAGTATGAATATCTCTTTACCAAGCTCTAAAGTTTCTTTCCTCGTATACCTCCTAAAAATCATCAATATCCATGTTAACATAATGAAATATATATATGTACTATACATAAAAGTTTTTAGGTTAATGATAATACAATTTTATATTTTTATTTAAATTACACTACCATTTCCTATCTCATTTATATTAATTGAAATTGAAATTGATGTTTATGTTTATATAGAGGTTATTGCCCCCAAATAGTGATAATTCATTTTTCTTTATAAAAAACATGATTGTATTTAGTTTTTGTGGTTGAATATATATGTTGTTAATGAATATTATAATTTATGAATATTATTTAATTGAGATAACATAATAGGTAATGATCATTATAAATAAACTCATTGATATCAGTAAATTAATCAAAAACATGATCCTCACCAATTTATTCCTAATGAATCATAAATAAAACTCTAATTTAATGAAAATAAAATTTTTTAATCACAATGAAAATTATTTATTATACCTTAAATAATTTGGTAATTATTAACTATTTATCTAAGAATGGGGCCCAAAATTACCATTATAAAACATGCATGAAAGAATCAAAATTACGAAAATACGATGATGAAAATAAACATTAACCAACTATTTCATATGGATTAAAAGATTATAATGGATGAAAATAATAGGAAATAGATAAGAAAGTTTTTTTAAAATAATTTATTAAGATACTTGTGTTTATTATACAGTTGGTTAAGTAACATTCATGGAATCCATGAGTTTAGATAAGGGTTTCTCATCTCACATTTATATCATTATGAAATATGTCATATTCATTATATATATTATATTTTATGGGGTATATAATGACCTCTGGTAGTATTTATCATAATTAAATGAAACTAAATGTATTAAACAATCCATATAATTTTTTTATCATTGATTGGATTTCAATTCAATATATAGAAATGTTATAGTGTTTACTCATCTCAATTTTCATTTGTTTATATATTTTAAATATTCACTACATTCTCTAATTTTTTTGGTTTCTATACTAACAATGAATAAATTTTATGGAACTATTCATGAAAAATATTTTGGTTTACTAATCCATTTATTGTTTTCACTTTAATGAGTTTTAAATCAACTATTACTAAAATTATAAGGAGTTATATTAAAATCTCTCAATTATTGAGACTGTTTATATTCTATTTTCCATTGTTGGGGATTATATTTTCATTTTATATTTAACACTATCAATTTTTATCTCCTCTAGTTATTTATATGATTTTCAATTATTAATTCCATTTTTCACTCTTTGTTACTCAAAAATACAATACTCACATTTTTATGAAAATATGACCATATTCTTTCTTTTTGGTCAGAGATCTTCCTCTTCAATATAAATTTTCTTAAAAATTTATTTTAATATCTTATATATTATTAAATGATTCAAAAATTTATTTTTATACTATATTTGACATTCATTAAAAACATTCTAAATGAATCACTGTATAATTTTCATAATGAGTATAATTTGAAATTCATTATAAAAGTTTAGAAAGATAATTTTTTTTAACAAAGTCAGCCTGAATTGATTTTTCATCCATCGTATAATTTTATTTTCGCAATTATTAATTTACATTTTCAAAAGGGATTATATAAAACTTCATATTCCCATTGTTCTAGGACATTTTAATTTTTAAAATATAATAAGAGGAAATCAATTTCATACTTATTCTTCAAGGTTTATTTTCAATGCTATCATAAAAGTATTTGTCATCGTAGTCCACATCATTTATGGATTATTATGCTTCATTGGGAATATGTTATTATAAAAAACATTAAATTTATTTCTCTGTATGGATTATGATTATATTTGTTGAAGTATATTTTCATGAAACGAGGTTTGTTCCCCTATGTATGTTATGATATGAAAAAAATGATTAATGTTTTTAGGATTTTATGGAACTCTAGGTATTTTTTCATCATATGAAATGTGGTTCTATAATTATATATCTATAAAATTTTTAAGGTAATGATTTATTTATAATGATAGAAAATGTAATTGAATGGAGTGTGAACCCATTCAACTACTGGACATTGTCCCTATGTTTATGGGAATGGGTAGTTCACCCAATCAACTTCAGGACATTATCTAAATTTATAGTTTTAGTAGTGAGACTTGATTAAGAAACAAATTTTATATGCATATATGTGTGAATGAATTTATTTCTTAGGTTTATGAAACCCTTTCATATATCATAATTTAATTTTTATTACTCCAAAATCATATAAATGATGTATTATATTATGAAAATTCATTATTCCATGAATTTGTTTTATCATTTTAATGTTTGTTATGAATATCTTATATTATATATATTCATTTTGATTATATAATCATACCCATATGACCATCTTATTCTCACTAAGGATCTTTTATTCATAATTAATATTTTTTCACACACTTATAATTTGAGATAACAATTTTTATATTTCTATTTCCATATGTTAAGATATGTCTCTATGGGTATTATTTTTTTTAATTTTTTTGGAGAAACAAAAGTCCTATTATGGAATAAAAAAATTGGATTATAATGGGAAAAATATAAAATTTATGTAAATGATAGGGATTTCTATTTAAATATTTTCCATAATTATCCAAATATATATTCTTATAAAATAATTAGGTACATAAGTGAATCAATAATGGTTATTGATATTTTATATATTGATGGTTAAATTTACGACACTTTATTTGGTATCAAATCCTATATATAAGTATTACATTTTTATCCTCAGATCGAGGTTTCTGGGTTTGGGGTGTTATATTTATATTTAATATGAGATAATTATTTCTTATCTTAATTATATCGATGGGATGTCTTAGGGTCCACTTATTAGGTAGTATACCTAACCCATGCATATTTTCCTTGATTCGTATGCAAATTTTGTTTACATTGGTTCCTGAAATGCGATGGTCAAATTCTTGACCCACAGAACACTATACTGTGGGGGTCATGGTTATGGGGATCACAATCATAGTGATAGTCATGTTTTGTAATATATGCAATGAAACAATGGTACATTTTATCATTTATGTCTCAAGACTATCTATGTTTTCTTTTTACTATCTCAAATGTGACTCTGTTTATTTTTTCGATTAGTATTGTGAGTGTGATTAATTTTAGATCATGAAATATATATAGAATTATTAGTTATTATATGTTCACAAATAAGTATTGAAAATCTGAAATTATCCTACAACATCGTGTATTCCCTTGGAATTTATTTCCACCCTTTGATTTATAGTGGAGATCAGCTATGGTTAGTGTCATCCTAGTCCCACTCAAACTAATGGATTGGGGTGGGGATGTTACAAATGGAATCAGTTTCTAATTTCCTATCAGTTGGGCTTGTATTTATATAAATAAGATGAGTTATTACATGAAATATAGAGTACAAAAAGGCATAACTATTTTTATTTTATTGAACATAAATTGACATGGATGGTGTGAGTATAAAACTAGTTTTTAATCACATCTAGGTGTATTTCCAACTAATCATCTTGGGTTTAGCAGATGAGTGTTTGGTACCATGAATTTGTAGAGGGAAATCCCACTATGAATTAATAAAAAATTCCTAAAATTTTATTAATTAATTATTCTTTTGAACCCCTGATGTTTTAGAATTTATTTCTCTTTATATAAACTATTAGGGTTTTATAACTTTCTTTCCACACAACATCACGTTTAAAATAAACCATGATATATTACCATATATATATATATATAATTACCAGTTATGAATAAAATTAATAAAATTATCAAATATATTTAAAAATTTCATAATGAAATAAAATTGATTAGTTAATTCATAATTTATAATAACTCATTTTTAATAATTTAATTTCATGTTTGAATAAAAATATTTTCATCAGAAATTAATTTATCGTATTTTCTTTGAATATTATAATTAATTTATACCAGTTTTTGAAATTCAATTTAAAAAAAATTAAATCCCTTTCATATCACAATATCAAATTTTTCTTTACATAAATTTTTTGGAATTAAAAAAATGATATTTTCTTAGTGAATACTGAAAATGCTGATTTTTCAAATACAGTCAATAAACCAAGTGATTTAAAAGTCATATTATATTTTATGTTTGGTATTAATGTGACATATGATAAATTTTATCTATAAAAAATAATTATTTACTTTATAAAAATGAATATTCAATATTTTTATATATGTTAAATTTATTCTTCAAACACATTTTTTAAAATATTTTTTTTTAGTTTTAGTTATTTATATTAAAATTGGTTTCTCTTACTTATAGAGTTTTAATATTGAAAAAATAATATATAATTTTCATCTTTGTGGTGAAAATATGGTAAATAGTTCCCTTTTTTATTATTATGAACAATGGCTTTGTTAAATATTTGATACTCTGGTAAGGGTAAAATGGGTGAATTATGGTAAAAACCATAAGATAGGGCTTAAATATCAATCCAACAGAAGAATATATCTAATTTTATTTGTGAAAATTACAAATTTAAATTTACGTCTCAAATAGACAATGATTTTGTTTAAATTTTCTATTATTATGACTTATATATTCATTTAAGAAAAGTATAAATTTTCACTCTCTTGAGTTTAATATCTCCAAAATTATTGCATAAGGAAAATAATAGAATATGTTGGGTTATAAATTTTTAGATGAATTAATAATTAATTTTTTTTATTATGATAGTTTATTTATTATTTTTTTATTGAATAATTATGTTATATTCTTTCATTACAATGACAAAAAATTTATTAAATTAATAGACAAATAAAATAAATTATTTTAATATATATTAAATCTAAAACAATTTGAATGATTTATCATGTTCCTTGAATTTAATTGATTAATATGACATATTTAGAATGATGTAAATGTTTCTATTTGAATTACTTTGATGTCATGTTGTTTTCAATGTACAATTATGGGAATAGTTATAAAAATGACAATATGTGTATTTTATGGGAATTTTATTAAATTATTTAAAAATAAAAAAATCTTTTGGATAGGACAGTTAGGATTATTAAGGGTGTAATATTTCATTAATTTGTAATTTAAGTTTCATTTTATTCCTTATAAGAATAATTATATCCCTTCACTATTATAAAAGTTATTATGAATATAATGATTAAAAAATTTCAACCATGGGGTTAAACAAAAATATATGGATTAAAATAAGACCAAAACCTATATAAATTACACGGGTTGAATAAATTTTTAACCTAAACAATTTTTCTATGAATATATATCTTTCTTTAATGATTTTCTTGATAATATTTTTATAATATTTTAATATTTTTAGTAATTCAAAATGTTTCATTTTCCTCCTTTATAAAAGAACACACCTTATCTATTTTCTTTAAGAAAACATGATCCGTATATATAAAGAAACCCAATAATATTATCATATAAAAATTATTATAAATGAATTATAGGATTTGTTCATCTTTAAATAGAATTATAAGTGTCTTTAGGAGAGGATCTAAAGAATACCAACCAAATTAGAGGTAATTATCTTTCACAAATCATTCAACATATTTTTTCATTTACCTTATATATATATATATATTATCCATAAAAAATATTACCTTATGTATAATAAATATACAAAGTTTTATTATTATTATGAAAAACCTGTTTTCCACCCTCTTTTGTGTCGAATTGGATCTGAATGTATCTTTCATGGTTACACGGGGATTATTAACCCCATGTTACGAAACTATTAATTTTATATCACCATCTATCATGGATGATTATTATGATGGGTTTATTTATTATATATGTAATTAATTAAATAATTACTCATTATAAATTATAGAATATTATATGTCTTCTTATTTTACTATCCATCGAAATACTATAACTGTAGCCATCGGTATATTTACACTATTACCTCCACGAAGTGATGTGATACATTTTTCATTTTTTATTTAAATGGATGGTAATAAGTAAAGCTTTAATACATAAATATAATATATATGATATAATTTTGATTACAGAATGTGGGTTATTATTTACAATTTTGTCTTTCCATCCGTCAAAAAGTGAAAACATCATTAATGTGTACGTACAACCTAACACCTCTATAAATGGAGTAATTAATATTTCAATTTTTATCCTTTATAGATGACTCTAAATATATGTATAGTGAAAAAATATGATATTTATACAATATTAACATTATAGATATGAAAAAACTATGCTAAATGTAGACATTTCGGAACAACCAAAAATCAAATTCTAATTAAAATGATATTGGTAACCCCCATAAATAATGATTTTAATAAGAATTATTAATTAACAATTGTTGAAATGTTATAATTAGATAATACATGATATTATATGTGTGTCAGTGATTATTATACATATGTTTATTAAATCTAAGATTATTATACAATTGGTTATACTGATTTATAATAATTTTGACCATGACGTAAGGGATTTATGTTAAAATAACATTATTTAAGGAGATTTATTACAATTATGTTTCAGATGATTAAATTTTATAATCAATCCTCTAATAATATCATAATGTTTTTATTCACTATTTATTTCTTGTTAATTGTAGTTTTCCTTTTATTTTCTTCACATTCTATACTCAATAAACATAAATATCATTTTAAAGGAAAGAATATTTTATTTCTATATTTAGTAAAAAATTATATCTTCCTCGTCCATATTTCTAAAAAAATTCTAAATTTATGTTTAATATTATATAATGAATATTAAAATTCAGTTTTACCAATTTTTTAAATTTTTTATAATTGTTAACATGAATCTCGTTTTTCTATTCTGACAATTGTAATTTTTATTTTTTACGAAAATGAAAATGGAATATTTTTAAATATACACACCATAAAAAAAATTTCACCATAACGACCAGTAATTGGTTTTAAGACTCCATTGAATGTTTCCTAGTTTCTTATCATTAATTTTTTAATTAATAAATGTGAAATTTTTATAGTTTAATATCTAATTTAGAAATGAAAATTGTATTTTTCTAATGGAATTTTCCAATGATATTTTGATATTAATTTTCATGTAGGATAAAATCATTTTATGTGACATAGGATTTACTGATTATAGTCCAACAATAATAAATTTATAAGTTATTTGGACGGATTAAGGTTATGAAGAAGAAATATCAATGAAATGCATTTTTCCCATAGTTTAAATTATGATGAATGTTTTTATGATTTCATGGAATCCATGTGAATGAATTTATGATTATATGACGGGTGGGCCCAAAATTATATATAACACTAATTAATTTGGAAAAAATTATGGTTTTGTGAGCTCAAAGGTTACATGAGAGGTTATCCAAATACTAAAATATGATACACAAGAGGTTACCTAAATCCTAAAAGATGGTGTATGGGATGTAATCCCATGTCCAAAGAAGTTACAAATATGAATATACCTATCCTAACATGTTTCTAATGTCATGGTGGGAATCCTTAGTATACAATTTATATGACTGTGATTATTCCTTACATTGTTCAAGTATTTTATAACTTGATCTTATATTTGTTCCACGTTCACATGGATCTTGTTCATTTAACCCTTTATAATTCATGAATTATGGACTACTATAATTATTTTATAAATCATTTTTATGATCTATGAATTTATGGGTGATATTTTCCATGTTTAAAGTAATGTTATCGTACCCTTTATTCTCATGTTATTTTTAAATGATCATTGGTATCTCCATTATCCAACATTCTGGAGAATCTAAGATAAAACATTATTATATTGTTTCCATGATATGAAGAAAACTTTAATGTATTATGTACCTCAAAATGGTGATAACTTTGAAAAAATAAGCAGGATATAAAGTTGATCATTTAGGTACTACTTTTTTATATATGAATGTTTTCTGATGTTGTAAACCATTTTTTTTGGGATGCATTGTAATTTAATTAATGAATAATAATCTAATATGATTTAATATTTGTGAATGAAAAGTATTATTTACTATTTATGGTATTATTATAATGTTCAAATATCTTTGGAAACTATTATATGAAAATTCTAGTGATGAATATTAGGACAATTTAATATATATTATAATGTCCTATCATATGGTAAAACGTTTGTGATATTTCTGAGGAACATATCCTGATCTATATACTAAAATTTGAAGTGGATTTGAAAAAAATGAATATATGGGTAATAACTTTTAAAATAGTTGGTTCAGTATATCTCTATAATCATTATTATGCACATTGAGTATTCACATAGTCTACACCTAGTTTTACAAACAATATAGGATATTGTTGGTTTTATTCACATGTTATTTATGAAATATAAATAAGTATTTAAATAGATAGAAACATGGTATGAAATAGGAAAAACCAAATGGATCATAGATTATAAAGAAGGTGTCATGATTTAATCATTATAAAAAGGAATTTTCATGATCTATGGATATAGAAGTTTTTTGTCACTGCATATTTTTTTTAGATAATTTCCTGAATGACGCGGATTAAATTAAATCATGAATGTGATGAATAATGTAAAGATATTACTCATACGATACTAAATTAACGTAGATCATGGAGTTGATAGCTTGATATTATTCCAAATTTTATATCATGATATACGATTAAAAATGTAATATTCAGTGGGTTTCCAATCATGGAAAATATAAAAAAGATTTATTTTTATGAATTTCAAATCACATTGATTACAATGGTGAAAAAAGATTAATTTTATTCATACTAATAATGGGGGAAGGATCATCCAAGATAATATATCAATAGATGTCAAATTTGTTTTTTATGGAAATTATGTTCATAGGGAAACCAAAAATAGATGAACGCGTTGTCTTATGTATGGGGAACATGATAATTACCTGATTTGTTTCCTTAATACAAGGGTATGATCCTAGAGTATGGAAGAGCCTATGTTATTTCAATTTTTGAAGTGGAATGATTGAAGTGTGTATGTATTGGAATTCAATAATTTTGTTATAGAATTGTTCTATCAATGAAATATTTTTTATAATAATCATGAAACATATAATAATTGTTCAATATTAGTTTTATTTAATTATTTTTAATCATACCGATAGCGCAAAAAATGATTTAGTGATAAGGTGATATTTTTTGAGAACACGTGATTAAGTGAAATATAAAGATTAATATATGACTGATGTTTTATTAAAAATTATTAGTTATGATAAATTTATTATTTATATTGGAAATGTATTCAATATAGTGTTAGAAAATTTGTAAATTATTTGTGACATTATGACAATGTGTATTATATAATCCTTCATGGAGTTTATTGAATTTATGGATTTATGAAAAGCATTCAATAATATGTGATTTTATTTGATGAATAAGGCTAGTGTTGATATTTTGAAGCATATTTGTTTTCATTGAGGATTTATGGATATTAAATTTGTTATAATGTTTATATTGAAAAATGATATTCACATGTTTGGTTGGTAACATTATAATCTACATCCTCCTTTCAAGGAATAAATATTAATTTTAATCTTTTAAAAAATATGTGATCAAATATTTAGGATTTTTTGGTATTTTAAAAAATTTGTTAGACATTTTTTCGATTATAATTAATGATTAATATTTATGGAATATATTAATTTTATATTTGAGTCTTATTATTTTGGATTTCAGTATAGATGTATTTTATTTAACCAAATTTTAAAATTTGTGATAAATATTTTGGTTTCTGTAAAAAAATGTATAGATAGGAAGAAGTAATTACCATTATTTTTTTATCTTGTTATCTAAAAATGAAAATTTTAGTTCGTAATACCTAAAAAAATAATCTTAAATATTAATTTGTTAGAGTAGTAGATGAAGTAGAAATTAACTAAAGTATTTCAAAAGGATGATTTTTTTTTGAAATGAAAAAATTTAATGTAAGTATAATTTCTTGTTTAATATATCATTATGGTAAAATATTCTCAAAGATTTAGGAAAAGGATCTGGAAATAAAAAAATTATCTTTTAACCTTCATATCTGATTAATTGATATTTTTTCACCCCAAATTAAAGTGTTTATTTATAATCACTAACATTCTGAAAACCATGTTCTCTATTACACATTACTAGTAACTGGGTGTTACTTCTCTCGAATATGTATATATCTTTAATTCCAATAAATTTTCAAATTATTTTCTCACCTAATAATGTGTAATTTTTGGTAACCATTATATTTCCCACTTCCACGTTTCAAATGATCTTTTATTATACCTTTTTATGAGGATAGTTTCTTTAAAAATATTTTTTCTAATTTTTCACAATAGTTTACTGAGATAAAAATGATTATGTAAAAATTTATTTAAGGGTGTATAATATAACACCATGAGATTTTAGAATATATCTCCCTTTAAATAAAATTTAATTGTTAGATAACATGTTGTACATGCAATAACAATCTTAAAAATAACCATGATATAATATTGTACAATCATTAAATTTAGAGTTATGAATAATATTATGAAAATTATAAAATATACATCTAAATGTTTAACATAATTCATATTTATTTTTTAATGTATAATATATAAGTAGTCATTTTTTAGTAGTCTATTATTGTCTCAAAAAATATATTTTCATCAAGAAATGGAATTTCTTTCATTTTTTATATAAATATTATAATTAATTTTTTCACTTTTTGAAATTTAATTTTATAAAAAGGTTATAATTATTTAAATCATCATATGAAAATTATGGTGCGGTGAAATTATGGGATTTTTCTTATTTGAATGATTTCTATGTAAATAGTGAAAAATGTAGATTTTTTAAATTATAAAAATTCATAAATAAATATAAAAGACCCATTATATTATTTATTTATTATTGAAATGATACATCATATATTTTATATATAATGATTCATTTAATTTTATTTTAATTATATATATTCTTGATTTTGATAAATGTTAATTGTTATTCATAAAGAATGCTAAAAATTGTATTACGTTATTTACGAATTCATATTAATAACTATTTCTACCATATGTAACATTTGATTCAAAAAAAAAACTAGTTTAGTATTTGGAAAAAAGAGGTATGAATTTTTAAAAAAATCCCATTTTATTTTTGGTTATTATGAATACTAACATCAGTAAATATTTTTCACTATAGAAAAGAGAAATTTTGTAAAATATATTAATAATCATGGGATAAGTTCTCCAAATAATCACAAAATATTCATTTAGCCTTTCTTAATATATTATATAATCCATTTAAATCCAATTATTAAATATATTGAAACTCAATGAAATGTTTCTTTGATTAAGACATTTATATTAATTTATGAAATCAATAATTATAAAAATGTTTTCATCTTGAATTTAATATCTCTAAAATTATCCAATAAGGGTAAAAAGGGATAATTTTAGTTATAAATTTTTATTTTTAATACTAATTAATTATTTTTATATTTTAGTTTTTTAGATTCATTTTATAGAATAATAACATTAAATGTTCACACAATGCCAACACAATATTTATACAATTAATTGGAAAATAAAATATATAATTTCAGATAAATAATAAAACATAGAAAATTTGGATAAATTATTGTGTTCGAATAAATTTTATTAATAAAAAATAATATTTATGTTTCAAAGGATTACATTTTAATTACATTTCTATCATGTTATTTTCAAAGTCTAATTATGCCCACCGTTCATAAAATGAAATTAATAGTATTTTATGAAAAATATATATTTTTAAATTATTTTTAAATTAAAAGATATATTTTAAGAGTAATTTTATGTTGATAAATGGATTAACATATCATTTTTTAAACATTTATGAAAAAATGGTAAATATATACATGAATTTCTAACCCTTTACTATTAAAAGCATCATTACCACAGATAGGATTAAATTTGGTTAACCAATCGGTTAAACCAAGTGATAAGATGTAGTATGAAAAAAGATAATTAATGGTAACTAAATTATATTATTTTGACCATATACTCTTTCTATTTCAATATATAACCATAGGGGAGCATATTAACTGAGAATCATTTAATTATAATTTAATAGTTTTATTAATTCCAAGTCTGCTTTACCTCCCTTATAAAAGGACACCCCCTCCCAATTTTATTAACACCTACTTTTATCCATATATCTCAAAAAACCAAAAAAAACATATTATAAACAAACTTATCCATTTATTACATTTTTTTATATTCTTGAATGACAATTCAATGTGACCTTAATAAAGGATCAAAGAGTTGCCAACCAAAGGAGAGGTTTTCATCTTACATGACACATTTAAATTTCTTTCTTATTCTACCTTATATAAGTGTGTCGTAATAATAATAGATTAAAAAATAAAATAAAATAAATATAATGAAATGTTATTATGATCAGTAATTCAACATTATACACCCTATTTTCCAAGTAATTAGATGAGAACATATCGATCGTGATTACGTGTAGACTACTGCATCCAAATAGCCATAGAATTCATTTTCCATCACCGTAATTTATGTTCGGTTAATATGAGATGATCAAGGATTATATATGATATTAATGAAATAATTTTTCTTCTATAATTATAATATTATATCAACCACCTTACTATCCTATCCGTTGGAAAATGAGAGCATCACACGTACGTACCCATAGATTGTCCCCTCTGTGAAGTGATGTGATTCATATATAATTTAATATTTACATGGATGGTAATAAGGATGGATTTTTGAAATATATATGATATAAATAATATAATAACTATTTTATAGAGGTGAAATATTATATTAATTTATTTAGTTTTATCTATTGAATATTGAAAACATTTTTCATGCATACATAAGACAAATTGTCTCCCTGAATTTTCCAATTAATATTTCTATATCTATCATATGTGGAATAATCTAAATATATGATGAATAAATAAATAAATATTATATTTATATCATGATTAATTTTTTTTTGATTATGTTACCATGATTAAAGTGCAAGGTCTTAAACTACTAAACTGAAATTATCCTGTAAAATAAAATAGTTAACACCCATATACCACATTTTCAATTATGAATTATTAATAAATTGGGGATGAAATGTTATAATTAAACCATAAATGATATTTTTAGTATTTAAATTATTAATTTATATAATTATAATACTTTTAAATCTATTATAATGGAGGCCATATTCATTTCGGAGTAACTCAAACTTGAGGTAATATATTTATGTTAAAATATCATTATTTCTTATGAACGCTTATGATCATGTTTTCGATGAAACAATTTCATTATATATAACTAAATAATATCAATAATTTTATTATCCAATTTTGATTTTTTTTGATAATATTTTGTTTCCTTTTATTCTTCTCACTTTATATACTTTGGTGACAGAAAGAACAACTTTTGGAAGACTAAACTTTATTTCTCTCTTTGGTCAAAAATCCATTTTCTTCAATATTAATTATTTCTAAAAAAAATTCCAGAAGAAAATTACCATTTTATTGTTATTTTATAAATTTTTTATTCATTTATTTCTTTTATAGAATGGTTTGAAATAAATCTTCATGCTGTTTACAGAATGACTTACTTTTCCCTTTTTACAAAAAATGAAAAAGGAATCATTCTTTTAGCATACACAACATGAATAAAACTTACCACTATTATGACCACTCAATACATTAATTAATACTTTAAATGTATACATGTTTCTTTTCAAATAAAAATTTTTCCATGATATTTTTTGAATTAATATATTTTAAGAGGTAATTTAAAAATGAAGAGGTATATTCCTTAATAAATATTCTAATGATATTTTAATTGAATTTTTCAAATGTGATAACATCCATTGATGTCACTTAGTATTTATTAGGGATATGATTCAATGATACCAACTTTATTTATTCTTTGTATGTTTTATTGTTATGAGGATGAAATATCTATGAAATATGCCTTCGTCACGAGTAAAGTTATGATGATTGTTTTTAGGATCTTACGGAACACATATGAATGGATTTATGATTGAGTGAAGTTACTACCTAAAATTATATATCTCGCTAATCCATTCATTAATTATTATTGATCTATAAGATCAAAGGGTATACAAGATGTTATCTGAATCCAAAAAGTGTGTACACAAGAGGTTATCCCATTCCCAAAAGAGGGTACATGAGAGGTTTTAGAAATATAAAAGAAGATAAATGATAGATTATTTGAAGACTAACTTGTTATGAATGTATTTGTGGGTATCTTTGACATATGATTTCAATGATGATTATTATTACAAATTTTATGTCACTCATTTATTACATTGTCTTATTCCAATGTAATAATCTCATTTCTCATAATATTGGACCCATTAATGATTCATGTATTATGAATTTCAAATATTAATTTAATGACACGTGGTTATGATATATAAAATCCTTGGGGTGATTTTAAAATTCAAATCCCATGTAAAGATACACATTATGATAATTTTATGTGTAAATGATATTTGATATATCCCTTGTTTTACAATATTATGCATCTAATATCACCGTTTATTATGTTTTTCTTTTTATGATATAAATAAAAGTTTTATGTGTGATCTATCTATGGAGGGTTGTATTTGTAAATAAATATGTGGGAGATGGTATAAGTATTTTATAAAATATATATTTCTATATATATTATCTTTTCCAAATACCCTAAATAGATATGGTTTTTGTTTGGATCAAGATTTTATGTAATGAATATTTATCTGATAAGATGTAATTTTTATGTATGAAATGTATTGGTCATTATAGTGCTAAATTTATTTTTTTGTATTGTGATATCATATGACTCATAAAATTTTATTAAGTTAGTTTTGGTAATTTAATGGTTCTTATTACTATATATATAGAGAAGACACCACATGTTGGGAGACATAGCGACCAACCAGAAGGTACTGTTGAGAATTTGGTCCTAGATGACCAATGTTAATTAACATATTATCCATAGTATTTTAGACACATTCTAGGTTTTTTATAAGATAAGACAACCATACGAACCATGTATTTTGGATTTATAAATGAAATCTTGAGGAATAACCTATGAAAATATCTTGTAATTTAAAGATATAACCAGGGAGAATCATGGATTTCTAGGATTAATAGGATCAATGATATCATTGGAAATCCTTGTAATATTAAAGTCAAGATATATTTCTATATGATGGATGACCTGGGATTATAGTGTTGGGACTTAGTGGTAAATGAAAAGATCAATCAAAAACATCGTCTGGAAGGATATATGAAATTTGTGGACAAAAAAATCACCCCATATTCCTTTTGAGAATCAAGAAAACCGAATTTATTTGACATAATCATACAAATAACTCTATTCATGGAAGATGGTAGTCAGTTTTTCTACTTAGTTGATTTCACACTAGAATCCACAACTATGTAATCTAACAGGTCAAGCATGTTTGAGTAACTTATATGTCTAGATATTCATTCCAGTGTGGTCATTTCTTCATGTATAACTATTCTGACATATTGGACAAGGTGATGGTAGTTTATAAAAACATAATTTATAACCCTTGTGAATTAAAATATTATTTCCCACCAAAATTGATGGAATCATAAATAGTTGTAATAAGTTAAAAAGGAAAACCTAATTCCATGTTAGCAGTGAACCCAAGTACTATTCTTGTTTAGAAAAAATCCCTCATGGTTTTATCTTGGTACATTTGGGGTGTGGTTGTGCTTATTGAAAAATCCAGATGTCAAAAAATTAGGCAGCCAGAATGGTAAGCGGATGTAGTTTGTGAAACTGAAAATGGTTTTTAGTAGATTTGTGTGCAGTACATAGATGGTTTGATGTCGATGAAGGAAGTGGATCGTGTAAGAGAAAATGAAATACACATAGTACATTGGAAAAATTTTCACGGACAACTTGAGGTTTGTGGTGGCTGAAGATCGGTAAGCGGTGGTGGCCAAATTTAATATTTGGTAAATCTCAATTTATCGGATTAAGAATATGTCTTTGCCTATATAAGAATCGATTATCCCACCAATTACTGTAGATATGGAACATCATTAGAAAGAATATTTTTCTCTGGGAATTTGGCGAAGGCTGAATGTAGTTTTCAAAGGGAGGATTGTGAAGGCTGAAGTGGTTCACGTTGATGGAATTTTTCCAAAGGGGTTTGTGGGGTTTCATAACCAACAAAGGAATTCCAGTATGTGGAGGAGGAAGTCTGGTATGTGGAAGGATTTTCTCAGTATATAGATGAGGAATATTCGGTACATGATAGGGATGATTCCACATGTGGTACGTGGATGGGGATCTCTGGTATGCACAAGCGAATGAAGTATGTGAAAAATGAATAGTTTATGGATAGAGGGTGATTTCATAGAGGAGGTTTGGGGAGTCGGTACGTCCCATAACTACGTGATTGTGAAGGTGGAGCCAGTTTGCGGAAGATGGGAAGTTCATGGAAGAAATGGTGGTATGCGAAGACGTCGTCCTATGTACCAAATCAAGTACTGAATATACGGGAGAGACAAGGTGGTTCTTGATTTTCACAGGATGCTTGTGAAAAATTTATTTTAGTTTTGAGAAAGTATTTTCTTGCACCTAACAGTACTCAGAAAGGTGGAATTCATCTACAGGTTAAAAAATAACTTTAACAGACCATCTACCTATAGATGGGGATCCATGAATTCATAAAAATGAAGGGACCTACTTGTCCATAAACTTTGTTTGACTTACTAGTCTATAAACTATGAGGGGATTCCTTTCCAAGAGACGTGAGCGATGGAAGAGGAAGATGGTGATCCTTTCCATGGGTAGTGAGATAGAAAAAGAGGGATAGGTAGTGACCCATGGGAATGAAGTGAGCAGATCCTAAACCTTTTAATGACAGTGAGCTTGGGCATAAAAGATCTATCCTGATAATTGTACTCATTATTGGGTGTTATCCTTAGTGAATTTGGTAAATCAGCACATTGTTGTTGTATGCTCCTTGGATGTATCCCAATAAGGCTGAACCAAGTAAAAATCATTGTTTCTTATTCATGATTTCATATAAATATATATATTGCTACAGGAGGAAGAGAGACTTGAAATCTTTTTAACAACAAAACAATATTCAAAAAAGATAATGGTTTAATCTACCATACCATGATTCACCTCCCTCTTAGGGTATTCGAACTAGTAGACCCAACAATTCCACATGATCAGTTTATTTTCTTCCATGTCATAGTAATAGGCCAAGTAAATTACAATTTTTTTCTCTCAAGGAATGGATAGTGGAATGTATGTAAATATCTCAAAAGCATCACAACTAAGGATTAATTGTACTTCTCTATAATTATTTCATATATACCCTAATTTATACTAGTAGAGGGGGATCTAATTTTTATTTTGACTCTCAAGACAAACTATAATTATCCCATTAGAAGTGTTCATTCCCTTATAAGTAGTCTAGTATAGGTGATTCTATAAATATATAAAAATGTTAGAAAAGACTGTAACATCAGGGGATAATGAATCATTTAATGGAGTGCGTAACAATTTGTTTGCAATGGAGAAGGTTATAAAAATAAAATATGTGTTTCGTTAGATAGTGTGAGTTACCATTCATATTATGTCAAGAATAATGTGTGTACTATTTGAAACTGTCCCATCCCATACATTTTTTTTCTTTTGTTTCATAAATAAAATGGTATTTCATGTCAAATGATGCCTCATATTATTACAATAAACAAACCTCTCATATATTAGTAATTTATAGAAGTGACTTTTTCAAAATAATTTATACACATTTATGGATCACAATTTCTATGGAATTCCCCAATTTTATATATGGAAAATTTCAAATTAATTTTGGGGATTGACTGGTTAGTAATATTATTAGCTCATATCAATTTTTACACTCAATAAGTAAATTTCACTTTAATTAAGAGAAATTTTCATTTATATAATTGGGAATATGACATGGAAATTATTAGAGTTGGGTCCTTTTTGATAGTGTATATAACCATCTCATATTAGCTAAAAGCAATGACCTTGGGTGATAGTGCAGAAACTAAGAATATGAATCTTTTTACTATATTAGACCAATAATTAATTTCTTTTTTATTTCTTAAGGATAAAATTTAAAAACTAAATTTAACTCCATATTAATATACCACTGGGTATGAGTCCATTTTTTCTTCAATAAAAAAATTACTAAAGGAATTAAGAGAGGAAAAGACTCTACTGGATGAATTGGAAAAAAAGCATTCATATGACCAGGAATAAAACATTGTGATGTTCATATTTTATTTGTAAATAAGTTGTATGGTACTCTATATATTTTTGGTCTACTATCTCATAAGGAATCATGTAATTATTAAGAACTTTTATAATATTCTTTTAATTGATGATATATTATTTCAATTAAATGGAACCAATAGGTTTTATAAAATTAGACTCATATCAGGGTACCACCCACTCTAATTTTGGAAAGAGGATATTCCATTAATAACTTTGATGTGTTTGTAGGTAAAATTATTACTTTTTCAAGACCATTGGTATTATAATGACACCATGAGTATTTATTTCATCAATGAATCATTTCATTCATATATACCATTATTTTTTCTTTATGGTATTCATTGATAATATAATTAGGTATAATGGAATGGAAGATTAAAATTAAATGAACATGGATTTTTTATTGTGTATCTTATGAGGCCAGATTATTTATTCAAATTTTATCCAATTGTAAATTTTTGATAAAATATGTTCACTTCCTTGGAAATTTAATTTCAGAAAAGGAAATTTTTTTTTCTATCGAGGCTGATGTTTCTATTAAACCATATAATATTGTCTTTGAGGTATGGATATATTTTTGATTAGTATAGTATTATCATCACGTCATCCAAAATTTTTTATATTTCACTTTTCTTATAATCATGTTGATATGGAAAGGAATTTAATTTTTATGGGGTATAGATTTTTATAAATCATTCAAGAAACTTAAGGTTCATCATACTTCATCAATTATCTTTATCTTTACAGAATTGGGTGGGGCGAATTATTATTTTTATGTGTTATGCTGTTTTTCACTCATAGTGTGATCATGCCAATTTTTTTGGCTAATGTAATTTTAGGACACATTTAATTAATTTCCAAAACCATAATCTTGATTTATTTATAGTGGTATACTATATAGGAACTTGTTTCTACTATACCTTTAGTGAAAAGTTCAATGTGTTTATTGACTAAAAATCATGAAGTTCATATTTTTACAGGGATACATGAATGCAAGAAATTTTTTTCAACTATATATATCTATATGTTTAACATTTAATTGGATTATACTCTCAAAAAATGGTATTAAATTCTTGATGTGTTAATTCATAATTCATAAAAATCTTTTTTTAGAGAAGCGTAGATGAAATGGATACTGGTGTGGGGTGTTTCTGACATGCACATGGAATTTACTAAGAACAATCAAGAGATGGATTTATTTCTATTCATTATTACCCTCATATAGTTTAACATTATAAAAATAAGCAAGGATCAAAACCTAAATGTATTATGATTAGATAGATCATCCATGTTAGGGAGAACATTGATGAATTGGTATAGGGGAAAAAATTTAGGTTTTTATATTGATATCAATTTATAGTTCCTACACCATCTTAAGAGAAAATAATTTATGCTTATCACTATTTAATGTGATTTATCCACCTGAGTAAATGGAAAATGTTTAAGGAATACAAGGTCCATTTTTTGTGTCGAAGAATGATGTTGAAGTGGTTTGAGTTTTTTTATGATATTTCTCACTCATCACAAGGTGATATATGAACATAAACTAAAATAAATCATGATGTAATCATTTTTCACACATGTATAGAAATAGGACAAGATTTCTGTGGTATTTTTATCCTTTCTACCACGAACACTTTTGAATAATGGTACAATTTTAGTGATTGTGGACTAACTCACCATGTTGGGACACTTCATTCATTTGTTCAAGAATAATATGGTAGAATAATTGGCAAGGGTCTATATCTATTATGTGGTCTAATTTTTTGGGGACTCAATTGGAATTTCCTCTAACTAATAAAAAATATTTATCCCATGGTTTGTTGGGTTTCTCAAATATCTCCTAGAACTATGTTATCCAACATAATAGAATATGGACCTAAAATTGATACCCTGTCAGATCATATAATTATGATGTTGGAAAACATGTTTAGGGCCTATGTGATAGAATTTATGGTTCATGGAAATACCATTTTCATTTGATGAGTTTTACTATAACTTCAACTATCAATCCTATATATATTGGTCCTTATATTATTCATTATATACCATTCCATGTCTCCCTCAAATTTACTAGTTAGAGAATGGGAAAACATCACTAATTGTACCATTAATAGCGATTGAGGATGGAGAGAAAATTTATATAATTTTTAATTGGATAAAAATATCTCAGAAACATCATATTATTTTTTGAATCATCATCATTAGCCGTTATATTTTGAAGTGGACTATAATGCATTATAATGTGTTTCTATAAGGATGGGGAACATTTTTTGGGTATGAAATGAAATTTAACTCTTGTATAGGTGGAAACATTAAATTTTTTTCAATGTACCAATTTTTTTTCTCATCTAGATCTACAACTGTGATTCGGTTCTATTCAGAATTTCTTCTATATGTCATAATTAAAAAAGTTTCAAACTGACCGTACCCATGTTATTAGATGGTACCTTATTATATTGGTTCCTGATAAGACTATTTCACTCACCAAAATTATTATTATTTATAGTAATGAAAAGGTATTAAGTATAAAAATAATATATTATATGTAATAAAATTTTAAACACTATTTGATTTTGGAAAAGCATGCGAATTAAAAAATTATATTCCTAACCACTGGTTAGATATTTTCCAAAAATCCTACAACTTAATAAATTCTATGAAACAAAATAATAATGTTAGTGACCATATGACACCCCTTGATTGATGTATTTTATTTATTCATACATTGTTGTTAATTTATTATAAATACTAAATATAGTTTTAGTAAGCTTTATGATGTTTTGGAATCGCTTTAATAGGTGTAAAGTTCAGGGAAACTATTTTTTTAACCAAATAAACATATAGAATAAAAATTGGATACAAGGAAAGGTGAGTTATTTTGGCGAACAGTGTTTTAACAAAAATGCCTCATGAATCATTATATTATTACCATTAAAAACATAAGTGAATGGTTTTCTTGACTGTAAAGCCAAACCTGACATACCAATGATTAGTCCAATAACACCCATATTGTAGTTACATAGTTTTCCAAACTATGTCTCAAAAACAAGTTATTATTTTATAGTAACTTGGATATTACATATAAGCCCTCACTTATTCCATAAATCATTATTATTCCTTACCTATATTGAAATTTATAACTTATTGCATCCTCTAATAATTTTTTTCATCTTACTTCCTTCCAAGGGGTGATTCCACTGAATAATGGAGAATTATTCAATGTGAATTGAAAGAAACTTTTCTATATCTTATTCGATGTTAGTATATCTCCATGTTTTATGGGTAGGGAGACTATGAAGTTAAATAATTTATTGTATATATTTTCTAGAAAATTTGTTTTGATGGAAATTTATTAGAATCTACTGAAGGAAATGGAGGATGAAGCTGAATTACTGAGGTAACTATAAGATTCATAAAGATAGATGTATTGAGATAGGTGGATTATATCAGTGTATTTATTTAAATTAACTAAAGGATCATATTTTTAAAACCCATTATATTAAATTATTTTAATTAATTATTATTTAAATCACTCTTCATGTCTTGTTTGTAATCTAATTGGTGGTTGGTGACTCCTACACTATGCTTGATAAAATGCTCAATTGGGGTCTTGAATAAAGAATGGTTTTGATGGGTGAGAAATTTTACATGAAATCTTTCTCTATAGTTCATACAGGATATGGAAGAGGAATTAATTTTATAGACTTGGATATCATAAAAATCTAGGGAACTTGGATTTTCTCATGAAGTGATGAATTATCTTATAAGGGTTAGGAATTCCATTCATGAGTTTGACTATTTAGAGGGCCATTTATGATGAATGTTTCATTGGTTTGATGTATTTAATGGGTTCAAGTGTTCATGGTATGGGGTGATTTTTAGGTTAGTAATTCTCATTTCATAACTGTATATTTATTTTAGACAACTATATTATATTTATCTCCCCCTTTTTTATTAAATGATGGATTAATTTTTCTTGTCTCAATTACAAGTCTGGGATGTAATGGGGTGACGAACAGATGAGCCCATAAAGGGAACTGAAAATTTAGGTTTTCCCCTCATTGTCGCTACCTCCTTCCATCGTTTCAACACATGTCATCACCTCTTATCATTATCGACAAGCTTGTGATGGAGGCTTCTTGACACGGTGGTGTCGTGCAGCTTCATGGACTCGGTCGTCTTAGCGTATTACATTGCTACTAGTCAGCTTCATCCTCACATACTTTTCATTGGATAGGGCCTCCATGGCAGTTCGATTTGGGTCCAATGATAGAGTTCCATCTTTTGTGTCCTGAGGGTGTTGTTTTGTCTTTTTCTATGTATTTGTTGGTGTCAGTTTCTTCAAGAGTGACCTGGTTGGCGGCGAAGAAGTTTGGGTTTAGATCGTGACATGGTTTTTCTATAGGCACATTGGTGATAGTTTCATATTTTTTCATTTTTTCCTAATTTTGGTTTTAGTATACTTTTTGACCAGTCTTAAGGTTGTTTTGGAGGCTGTTTCATTTCGATTCAAGGTATATTGTAGTTGGAGTTGGGTTTTGTGCAATCATGTGTTTGGTTTTTTGGCAGTGTGTGTTGTGTGATTTTGGGTGAAGGGGAAGGTGTAAAGAAAATTTAAGGATGGTGCTCTTGATCTGTGGATCCTATAGAGGTTTCAGGGGATTTTTATGCCAATATGGCATCTTGGTGTTGTTTTTTGGCTCAACGGAGGTGGTTCTGGGAATGGAAATCATAGTCTTTGTAATGGAAGGTTGAGATGTGATGCGTGGATTTTTCACATGATTTTCTTCTTCATGGTTTTTGTTGTATTTAAAATATGTATGATGAAATTGGATTGTTGGTTGTTTTTCTGGTGTTTGATGATGGGTATGAGAGTTGTAGGCAGTGTAGATATTAGTTGGATATGGAGATTCTCTGGTTATCTATTTTTGTTTGGAGTATGGTCAGAATAGTTTGAAATCTGAAGTATGTTAATATTTTATGGTTTATACTTTTTGGATGATGTATTGGTCCAGACATTATACATGTTTATGCCTCAATTGAGGACTCAAAGTAGGTAGCTTCCACTATTCATGGCTATTCAGATTTGGATGATTGAGAGGGTATGGCCTAGCCATCTGTACGAGGTCTGTGTATCCTTTGACGGGGAATCTTGTTGAGTAGTAATGCATTGGTGGAGGATTTCCATAACGATTTTGATACTATGAAGAGGCATTTCAAGTAGTGTTTTTTGGGTACTGGGTTATGTTATGTATCCATTTTTTTGAAGTCACGTGAGGATTACTCTTTCCTCCTTAAAAGGTGGTTTATCATAAAATAAATAAAAATTTAGGCCTTTGGGCCATTCAATCAGTCCTAATAGGTTTTATAGTCAAATTATAGATATTAACTAGGGTGTGTATAATAATTTAGTTTACCATGATGCAGTAAAGGGAAAGGATTCATAATTTATTCTAATGTAATATTGATGGTATAGTCATGGTTGTGGGGATTTCGATCATGGTGATAGTTTTGTGCTGGCATCTGGGTAGTGCCAGTTTGGTATGTTGAGTTCATTGTGGGTTGTTATTGAAGAATTTATCTATGAAATATCTATATAATGAATCTATTTATTGTTTTGATTTGTATTATTAGTTTTATTGGTTTTATATCATGTATCATATTATACCTTCTTTATTATTGTTTGTTGTTGGTTATGTGTTGACATGGGTAAACCACCCCTATAGCATGTAAACCGTTGGAAATTTTTCTCAACCTCTAGTGTTTGAGCAGTTTAACCTAATTATTGTTCCATCTCAGTAACACAGAATCCAATTTATGGGGGTCGAGATGTTACAAAAACCACATTCTTTCCCAAATCATGAGTTTCATGAGATTAGTTCCAAAGGAAACATGAAAAGAGATAGTTTCATGATTATATTACCAAGAATTGTGATAGAACCTTCTAAATCTCATAATATAGTTACAAGGTGTATAAATAACACTAAACTCACCATTTTTATGATATTTTAAAATTTCTAGGATCTTGACTCATCTTAATACATTGGACTCTTATTTCTAGGCCTATATAACTCTGAACAATTTTCTTTTTCCAGTAATATAGTATGTGATAATTTTTATGTGAATTATCTCATTTAACCCACTTACTACATTGTAAAACAGATGATATTGAATCATGTTATCCCCCTTCACAGAAGATATCATTCAATGAATTTCATTATGTTATAAGAATATGTGAGTATTAAAAAATCCATGCTTTGTGTGATCCCATGAAGTGTATACAAATTCTATACACCCTTTGTGTAAAGAAACATTCATGAGAGTAATGGAATATGATGATTGATTTTTCTAAATTTATATGGCTACTGTAAGTCCCCTTGCCATGAAAAAAATTATATCTTCCTCCACAAGTCATTATGAAATAGACATAGGATAGGTTGTTTTTTTATATTCCCCACATATATCCTTTCCTCTTCTAATAGTTTTGTCAATTGATGTGAATACATATTTTGTATTTTTCATAATCCCATTAATACTTCCAACTAAATCAATTATTTTTATCCCATTTTGGAAATAATAAAATTCACCACATGAGGTTAAACATTAAATATTGGTCCAAGAGCATAATATTATATTGAAGAACATAATATATATGGGATATGATTCATGTATCATCGTAATACAGATGATATATTCATGAGGTTCAATCCCAAAAAACTATAACAACCCTTCTTCACCTTGAGATGTGGTGTGACTATATAATTCAGTTATATTCCTAGAATCCATTAAATCCCCCAGAGTTCCCACATATTAGGATCTTTCACTTATTGTGTCCCCACTAAACTCTAAATCTTGAGTTTCCCCATTCTATTAAAAACTACAACTGTTTTTATTGGACTCTAAAAAGTTAATTTCCCTATGAAAATCCAAATATTATGTATCTCCATTGTACACTAAATTATTTTTACCTTGATTGGACTCTAAACAATGAGTTCCATCATGTTTAGGCTTCACAATATACATGTCCATAACATTCATAGATTTATCATATATATATATATATATATCATTTTTTTAATAATCATAATATAACACCAAACCGTAGATTTATTAAAAAATACAAAAATCCATGTTCCTAAAACACATAAAAATTGACCATAATGTCATATCCTTACTAGGGAAACATGTGATTTAATTGGTCCATGACTAAGAGGGTCGAATTTGGATTTTTTTTATAGATATATATAAAACATATAAGGGGGAGTTAAATAATGAAATAACATCTCCTCCATGATCATATGACTTCCCATCCAGGAAAGGTTCAATCACCATCACATTGATAGTGTGAGGCCCCAACCTTTTGAAATAAGGAAAATAGTAATTGTTTAAAAAATGATTTATCATTTCTAATTATAATGTGTCTTAAGTAGATGTTGGTAAATTGATGTTAAATTATTC
The DNA here is from genome assembly GCA_963277665.1 of Viscum album. Classification (NCBI taxonomy): domain Eukaryota; kingdom Viridiplantae; phylum Streptophyta; class Magnoliopsida; order Santalales; family Viscaceae; genus Viscum; species Viscum album. Next base: position 1,359,100,188 of record OY728152.1, on the reverse strand, counting down.
TCCTTCAATAGTGATAAGTTGAATACCTTGTGGTTATAACCATTACTGCACATATTACTCTTGTTTGGATTCATTATACTACACTTCTATAATGCTGACCATTGGACATGATTTGAAATTTAAATTATCCCCCACTAATGGATGAGTATAAATAGGAATATATAAAGTGATTATAGTAGTTTTAGATACATACATGTGATGTTTTAATGCACCAAATCCTAGTTTATGACCATTGTTCCTCTAATGGATCCAAGTGTCCCTCCCCTATTTCATAATCTATGGGAAATAACGGTGGGGGATTAATACTCTTTTATTTTGATTAAATAACTAATGTGTAATCCTAATATTATATATATACATATAATCATTACAAAATAGAACCATTCTGGTGAGCCGAACAGTAGAGGTCCCACATGGGGTAAGAACATCATATAGCCACTACCCACCACTTTGGATGTTTTTTCCCGGATAACGGTAAGAGAAAATTAACCAATTTATAGAAGGAAAAATAGATAAAATATTGGATAGTCTAGGAATCCTCATGGGATACTCTATGTTAGGTTTCCATGGATTAGTTCCATCATCAACATAGGACCTCCCACCCAATAATCGAGTTGGTAAATCTACTCCCACCATATCATTCCAAGAATAATCCTCACAATTTTATCATTAGGGGAATGTTTTCATCTCTGTCCCTATAGATAATTATAACTCTTATATTTTTTACATCCCTTTTCATCCATACCACTAGGTTGTGAGAGTGTCCATGAGTATGGGATTGAAGCACCAACTACCCATTACAAAATAAGAGTTGGATTTACCCATCATTAAATCCATCAGAAACTATCATGACGTTTCCCCACAATGAGAAAGCGTTAATTTACATGAATATATTCTCCGGGTAAAAGTATTTGTTATCTATAAAATGATTTCTTCCCACGGTTCCAAAAATAATGATCACAAAAAGGGACCCCATGAAACTAAGAGACAACAAATTTCGAAACACCTACATCATCATCATAATTTCAATTAGGGGTATTAATATAATATTACACTTGAACTTTTAGGACCATGTACTATTCATATTGAAGGTTATATGGCCATAGATTCACCACAAAACCCCTATAATCAATTATGTGATGAGTAAGGATTCATATCAAATTAACCAAAACTAAAAAGGGATCTAGAAACCCTATGCATTTACTTGTGTATTGAGGTTGTGATTCAATCCTTCTCGGTCCATTAGATGGTATTTTCAATATCTACATCTATGTGATTCATATCTACCCTTACAGTAAGGGTGTATAATGAATTAGAGTCCAAACCAATATTGACACCTGGGGAGTAATATAATGAGTATTAGAATATAACCATCGTGGTACCTCAATAAGAGGTATTATAGTCTATATCTTATAAAAATGTTTTTTTAAATCCTATGAAAGCTCTATACAACATCTTGCAAACTCAGTGTAGGGAATAACTAGTGAGAGAATTACTATTCCATATTTTTTTATAATAATGTTCATTATTTTCCCTCTTGTTTATAACCACCAACATGTAACTTAAGACTATGAAAATTTGGAATATATATTAGCATTGGAAAATATTAAACCCATTGTTTCAAAGAATGAGTGTCCTTATAAACAATATGGCGGGGGGGGGGGGTTGATGAAAACTTATTTGAGGTACTAGTCATACACCAGATTCCCATTATGTTCTGACTATTTTAAAATCATCATTTTACCACTTGATAACTTATTATTTAAGGTTATATGACATATATATGATATAATATTTAGGTTATATTTAACCAATTTGAATATTGGAACATAGTGTATCATTTATTTCATGATCACCCGAAGGCCTTTAATAAGTAGCGATGAATGGTGGACTTTATTATGATCTAGATTTCACAATAAGTGACTCATGAAATTTTAAAGAATAATTCTTATAAAAATATGACGAATGTATTTGAGTACTACTGAGGATTATCATATTGGAATATTCCCATACACATTTCACGCACTATGGGTAGTATTATTAACTATATCCCCCACAACAAAAAATGAAAATAATCATGAAAATCAATTACATTGAAGCTAATTCTGAAGGAAACATCTATACTATTTTGTGATGTCGTCATGACCAAATGGAGCATAAACTAGGACCATGATCATCATTTTATAATCATTAAAGTCACTCACCATTTCTCTCACAAATAAATGAGACATGTTTATTGAAAGAATTCAATTACTAAACAACCAATGATTTTTATGTCAGTGAGGGACACAAATATTCCATAGTCCCTCATAAAAAATAATCCCTGTCAATATTAGTAGGTCATTATCCCATGAGAACATTTTCTTAGACTGGGGGAGTTTTTTAGTATGGTTGGCATTCTTTTGAGATCATTATAGTATCTATTCACTCCCACCACTATCACCCAGCTATTGAGATGATTTTTTCCACTCGTATAAATGTAAAAAAACCCAAATATACATGTCAACATTTCTATTATAATCAGGTGATTACTCTATGTTACTTACTCATGGTCATCGTTAATGAAAATCCATCCCTGATACATAGATGAGGAAAGTTTTGGAATACTATAAAGGCACAAAAAGTATATCAAAGGTACTATTTTGAAATAATGTTCAAGATGTCAAGTGTTTATAACGTCATAAAAACTGTGATGATGCTTCATATTCCTTTGCAAGTATTGGTGATCATATTCCATTGAAAACAATGGTTTTGAACATTTTCTTGGTCAATCCGCTTGACAACCAAGATAATGTTGTAAGTGGTAGAAATGGATGAAATATTTTGAGATTACTTAGACCCACACACTTTGGTCTCATTTAAAAAGCATTATTTAAAAACCATCTTTGATACCAGTTTTGTTGACTCATGAAAATATATATATATATTTTTGTTATTTAAAAATTAAAAATCATAATAATCACCTAATATAGAAAATATTATTTTATGTCTTGGTAGATTATCTATATAACAATCTTATCGTGAACATTTATATATAATTTAACCATAATATATCTTATTTTAGACCTGTTCTATTTTATATTCATCGTTACAATTTTTTAAGGGAATATAAAAGATGTTGGTGTTCTCGAATGTTTGGTAAGGGAAAAACATTTCAAACATGTCACTAATGGTTATATCCTAATAATTTAAGGAAAAATGAGCATGATAAAAAAAAATTTATAAAAATTATAGATAAATAATAATTTTCTACATATTAAGATATAAGGGAATCAAATCAGAAATTATCTAATATATATTACACCATAATATTACATAACCACAAGAAAAATAATGAGCTAGGGAGTATAACAAAATCATTTGAAATATAATGCACATTTTCATTAAGAAATAGTATATTAATGAATTATACCATAAACATAAGCATGCATAGATAATAAAATTTTGATCATATATAATCAAACACATTCAATAAGTTATCGATAATAAAAATTTTCACACATAATATTGTTAAAAAAATATCTATGCTTCATGTTGTGAAAAAATCAAATTTCCAAGCATGATAGCGTGAAAAAAAATTAAAATACTCAATGCTATGAGAAAACATGTTTCTAATGATCACTGATTTATGTAAAAAGCATGATCTCAATGTTGTGAATATGAAATTACCACATTGAATATTTTGAACAAAAATTTCCCATACATAATGTTTAATAAAATTTCTCCCAACCAATGTTTTTATCAAAAAATGACGATACACTGTGTTTTGAAAAAAAACCATTCTAGGAATTATTATATCATATAATATAAATCGTTAACCAATGAATTTGAGTGATTTGTATGACCCAAACCATCATAATGGTATAACATACTCAACTAAATTATGAATTTATCAGACCCAAATTATGTCATAATTATATTCCATAAATATTAGTTTCACACACAAAATAATAGGAATATCTTAACTTTGAGACCCCAGGAAATGAAAATGGGTCTCATATAATTTCTAAAAGGTATCTCATATTGTGATATCAAAATCAACCTTGATAATTTCAAAGAATTTAGTCACCAGGGTGAATTATATCATAAAATAATTAAACAATTCATTCAAAAAACATTATTCTTAAGGAGGTATATATTTTATTGGTAAAGTAGAAAATGAAAACGAAATAATAAAAATATTTTCCAAAATAATCATCTATTAACATTTTTCAAAAGAGATGAAATTAAGAATAACTTTTAAACATACATTTTCAAGATGGTAACATGAAACCCGATTATAAAAACCAACTTAATATAAATAAAAAATAATGTATCCTTGATAAAGTGAAATATGTAGTATTCCCACAATTGTGGATTAGATGTTAAAAAAATTACAAATATACCATTTTTTAAATGAATGAAAAATAATTTTTTTCCCTTTTAAATGAAATATGTTGAAAATGATAATTTTTTTTATACTATTATCCTTTAACCCAAAAACTGGTATTAAGAAAAAAAAATATTTAAAGAAATAAAATTTAAAAAAATTAGTTTACTATAATTAGAAACCTTAATTAATTAATTTGTAAACACATAACCATTTCAAATGTATTACTAAATCACGAATTGATTTTTAAATTATTGTATTTAATTTAGAAAAATATAAGAATATTTAGTTATATTTTTATTATATTTAAGAAATAAATTATTCTAATAAAATATTTTAAAACCTAGAATATAATCTTCATTATCAATTAATAACATAACGGGGAAAAACTCCTACAAATTTGGTAAAATATAAATTTAATTATCTAAAAATAGAGAACCAGATTTGGGACTTTAATACGATGAATATAAATATATTCATAGAATAATATTTCAAAGAAGTAGTATGTACAACTAAAAAAATAAATAAGTGGTCAATATGGACTATTTCACACTGATATAAGTGTGAGACTCGAAACCATTAACAATTTTATAATATTTTATTCAAATCCACCTAAATGAGAATAAAATTAATGAAACTTTAAATCCGTTTAATAAAGTGAGGTTCATTAAATAATATATAAATGGAATGGTATAAAATATACATAATTAACAGCTAAATAATACAAAACATATATCCATGAATTAAATTTTATATGAATCCCTTACCATTACTATTTTCTTCTACTAAATAAAATTTATATTATTGAGGGGTTTTTCCTCTTGAAATATCATATTAAATTGGAGTTAATTGGATAAATTCATATGAATGGTGGTTTATGAAATTCAAAAAGAATTATATCCGAATTAAAATGATTTATGGAAAGGAATAATTTTATGGGATATAACGGATTAAGGTGTTTGGAAGTGAAATACATTAGTAAATGAGGGGAGTGAAATTTTAAAAAATTCCCAAAAATTATTGTGTATGGAGTTTACTTTTTACAAGTAATGTGGATCCAAAATTAGTAAATAATATATTCGGGAATATTATAGGTCAATAAATTCTATCATACACTCATTTTGAGACAATTTAATGGAATTTTATGTTTTTTCTTCATCGATATATCTTTTACCAAAATTTATTTTTTCTAAGGTAAATATAATTTTACTCTCGATAACATATTTCTATAAATAAAACCCATATAAGATAATTTTGGTATTGTGATAACATAAAATTAAAACCATTTCATAACATTAAATTTCTTCAAGTGTTAATAAATTATTTAAAATAATTAATGAATAAAAAGTGAAAACATGTTTTTATTACAATATTAAATAGGATCTAAAATGTTATTATTTTAATTATAAAAAATAAATATTATTTTAAATGTATAATTGTACTTATTAAATATATCATTGATTAGTTAATAGGTTTAAAAAAACATTTATTTCATATTTATATCAATTTGTTTTCATAAATGTGACAATATTTATAAAAATATTGTTTTTCACTACCCTCCTAAATGATATTATTTTCCAAAAAAACACAAAAAAATTAATCTTATGATAATATTTTAATTCTAAACTAAAATAATTCGGATAATTTATTAAAATTTAATTTATAAAATATTTTAATTGAACCCTAAAATTAAAATATAAAATTTAATAAAAATTTATTTTTGTATGAAAATTATTCATTAAAATAATATATATTTTTAATATTATTTAAAATCATTTTAATTTAAAACTAATATCAATAATATTTTTTCACGATTGTGACAAAATTTAATTTTTGAAAATAATTTTGTTAAATAATAAGAAGAATATTTTAGAAAAAATAAATTATAAGCTTAAATGATGGTGTAAATTTTTTATGTAGTATATGAATTAAATTAGTGAACTAGTATTAAAATTTTCTTTTATTTTTATTTAAATATATATATATATATATAATAATGTTGTTACTACAATTTATATTTCCCAAATTGATTGATATATTATTACTATTATGTTATACCTTGTAATTTTATCATATTATAATTTATCAGGTTCTATTTTGGATTGGAATAATGTGTGAAGAATTAACCCTAATGCTTTATGTAATTAATGTAAAATTAATGAAAAAAAATTTTGGTGTTATAAATTTCCCTTTAAAGATATCATTTTATAATAAAAATACATTTTTGGTTTTAGAACATGACATCATAAATAGAATATGGTCTTTGGTAGTATGCCAATCATTCCACCCCTAACACCACTAATAATATTGTCAAAGGAAAAGGTATTTACACACCCTCAATTGTTAATAAGTCTATTAAGACATTTTTAATGATGAAAAAATACTATCTATATTATTATATCTTAAAAGTGATCAATATCTTAATATTGAGATTCATTCAGTTTATTAACCTGACACAAGTGGAACTAAAATTTCACTCATCATTCTTTTTGTCGATATCACTCAACCATTGGTTTTTATGGTAAACTAGTTATAGATAAATAATATTTTTCCAAAAAACATTGGAATGATATTTTTTCACTATGGAATATCCTGTAATAGATCAACATGGTTTTCGTACCTACTTCATGGCTACCAACATCATGGTTGTGCTTCCCAAAAAGGGTACAAGAACATGAGGATGTTTTATATAATGACAGAAACAATTCCATTACAACCACCATGGATGTTGTGGAACTTTTTGACCTACATATTCTTAGATGAATACATATACTAAATTTGGTGATAATAACCTCATGTCACAAAATATCGTAAATCGATGTTTCACATCCTTTTGTGTAATGGGAAACTCATAAAATCACCTGACACACTTCAATTCATAGTGTGGAATGATGATGGGGACCACTATTCACTAGGTTCAAAAAAACCTCAATGTTATATATAAAACTAGAGGGACCTTATTTTTCTATTACAATTATCAATCCATAATGTATATATCTTGCTGGGATATCTCCATCAATAGGTATTATAATAGTTTAAATATAAATTATAGGGAAAAATAATTATAAATTTCTCCTTGTAAAAATAGTTGGATAATGAGAATAAAAATTTTATAATTTAATGGTTAATATACTCAAAATAGTATCTTGAAATTAAAATCATTAAATACTAGTTGTTTGTTCCAGGAATTGAGAAGTTTTTGGTTGATCTTGTCCCAACTATGGTATCTATTAAATACCCTATTGTATTTTTAGAGTTTTTAGGGAAATTAAAATATCTTTAGGAGGCCATGCAAAGTACCTAGAAAAATCCTCATCCCCCAACTCCCCCAACTTTGTGAATGTATGGGATGATAGAAATTGTTGTTTTGATACATGATCCTTCCCCGCAACCAACAATACTTATAGTGTACTAATATAATAAATATTTTTAGGGGAAATACATGTTAATGATGATGTCTAAGTGTCTCATTAGTGTTAGGAATATGTAAAATTTGAAAATTTAATAAACATGGCCTATTATTTTATTAATGATCACATTATTTAAAACTTTATGTCTTCCATAGAGAATAAATTTTTAAAACATCCAGAAATAAATAATCCATAAGAACATGAGGTTAAGAACAATCCAAACTATTTCCCCAACTATAAGTTTCATCGACAAATAGCCTTGTATTTTTTCAAGGATAGGATCTAGAAGTTGATATAACATCAAATAGTGAAATTTAGTTTCCCTAATGATTAGGTCATGTGAATTTAGGACACCTCATATATTGATGGATTTTAATGGGATTGGTTGTGTGTTTTGAGTTATGTTATCAATTTTTTGATCATTTTATTGCTTGAAAATTCACTCCTAAAGAATATGGGATAATTTATACATTACAAAATCTGTGAGTATCCTCCCCATACTTTTTATCATTTTTTGAAACACAATTATCTTTTTTTTAATATGAATGGTTCTATTTCATCAAACCATAAAATAACCATGAACCCATACCAATGTTTATTCTACTATGAAATCTCTTTTATTTTATTTCAGTCACCATTTTAGTAAATCCAAGTACACATTTGGGCTATAAAATATTTTATTAAGGGATAAAATATTTTTCCTATATCAACCTCATCTGAAAAGTAAATAAGTTTTCTACACCCCGGGATGAATAATGTTCACTATATTCTTCTAATTATTCTCACCTAAACTCTTGATCTATGTAAAAATGCTTTTATGTTTCACATTATGGGCATGAAACTTTCATTAATTTTTTTCTATGCTATTGGGAAAAGAAGGAAAGTGTTTATATAGGTTATCCATGGGTAATCATCTACCATTGGGATGTAAAATACATCTCTATTTCCCATTATTATAGTTAAAATTATTCATTTTATGACATCAATATATCCATTATTAATATTCAATAGATTTTGGTTAACCAAACCCTCACCATTCGGATTGTCTTTATTCTGTTTTGATCAAGGAATGGCCCCTTAGGGGCTGATTATGTCCATTAACTGATAGTACATTATGATCTTGAACCATTATCCAGTCCAGGACTGAATCAAAATACATGATTTAAAAAATTTCCTTTAATTATTCATCACACCATTATGGAACTCTTTTCAGAATTAACGTTGATAAAATATACATTTTCATACAAGGTTTACAAGAAAATGTTGTATGTATGAAAAAATACCCTAAAAACCTTAAAACACTCACAGATTATTTGAACGGGGAATTTAATTTCTTCTTTTTATATTCTTATAGTTAATATAAATTTCTCTATATTATGAAAATATCATTATAAAATTCCTGTATGTGATCCCAAATATACATTTCAGGGGTGTCATCTTCATGCTATGTGAGCATAGAATGTCGAGTACTTTCCTTAGATCAGTAATATAATCATTAAATTTTTGTGATTATCCCACTAAATCATGAATACAACGTTAAAAAGTATTTATATGGTGATACATAAATATTAAATTAATAACCCATCGATAGTTTACACTCTCATTATTCGATCCAAATGGAATCATTCGACAATAGTATATTACATTGGATTCAATGAATGTAATAACCTTTTTATATTTAGGGGCTCTCTGAATATTATTATATTTAGAGTATAAATAAATGAGATACAAGTCCTAAAATATTTTAGTTTAATAAGCCATAAATTACATGAAAATTATAGGAAAAAGTTCTTGGAGCATTATGCGTTTATATCTTAGAAGTTGATGTAGACATTGATATTCCAATAACACTTCCAAAATAGTACAATATTAGAAAACAACATAGGGAAAAGGATCTCCCAAAAAATTAAATATTTGATCAAATTATAAATTTTAGCCTCAACCATAGAATTATGTAAGGGGTATGCATCACCCTTGAAAAATTAACATAAAATAATGTTGTTCTCGATATATTTCTTAACACACAACACTAATCATTAAGAGAAGTGTGATATAATATAAAATTAGAATTATTTAAATATGATCATTATAACATAGTAATTAAATTTTTATTATCAATATTTATAAAAACAATATGTAAAATATTTAATTTTTTTTAAATAATGAATATAGATATTTAAATTTTAATAAATAAGTACTCTATTTTCCGTAATGTAATTTTATGCACCCAAAATATTTTTTCTTCAAAAAAGTTTTTATTGAATTTTGGTGTTGGATATTTTAATTGATATATAATACATCTAGACTATGAATTTGATAAAATTAAAATAGTATTTAAATTATTTTTTCAATATTATATAATAGTTAATTTTTTCATTTTTTTTAAAAAAGAATTATTTTTCAATGAACAATGAAATATACCATTTTTTGTAAAACATGTGTTTTTTATTATATAAATTAAATTTAAAATTCACCCTATATTTTTAATTTTAACTTAAATAATTATGGTTAAAAAATAATTGTATTTAATTTAATTAATTATATATGAATTGATATTAAACATTATTTTTGAATGAGATTTTAGGCTTATTAACACATTTTTCAAAAAGTTGTTGTTTATCACATTTTAAGAATTTATATTTAAATGGATTACTTCTACTTATAGAAATTTAATCTTGATAAATTAGTCCCATATTTTTAATAATAACATGGAAATTTTTTTAATAGGTTTCATTTATTTTTTTCATTATTAATAGTAATTATGGTAATGATTGGTTTCCACAATAAGTATAAAAAAGGGGAAAATGGGTCAAAAAATAGGATAAGGCTTCATAATATCTTTGAAAAATATCATCATCCAATTATATTAGTGGAATTAATCAATTACTATCCATTTTTTGAAATATGGATTTTTTTCATTTTTTAGGAATAAAACCTCTATATTACCTGAAGAAAAGTATAAATTCAAAATGTTACTCACTCAATTGTGATTTATTTTATATGATTTTATAGGGTTTAAATAATTATGAAAGAATATAAAATTTTTTGGGACATAAATAATATAATATAATTTTATTAATTTATTTTTATTTTTTCACGATGGAAAAATTATCTTAAATGCTTATGAAACAATGATACAATACCCGTATATATAGAAACAAAATAAATGTAAATGACATTAAATATAACAAAATTAATTTTATTTGGATGAATTATGGTATTACAAAAATTTAATTGTAATTATAATCTTTAAATTATGTTAAATATTTTATATTCTAAATTAATTGTCTTCTTGATGTGTGTGTATTCAAAATTAATGAAAACCACAAAAAATTGAATTTATTTATATTTTATGTGACTAATAAATTACTAAATTATTTAAAAATAAATAATCCTAAAAGTGTACATGTGTGAGGGTAAATGGTCTAAAATGTCATAAATGGACAATTTTTTTCTCCAATTGTCAATATGGAGGTAATTTTAATACACTTGAATGATAAAAACAATATTATCATGGGTTAGGTTACAAAGGGTTAATGATGGGGTTGATCTATAAATATGGTTTACAATTAATCTAAAACATGCCTATATTTTAATTTATAAATTTATTTCTTCCTTATAATTTCATAAATTCAAAAATTTCTCTTTTTTTGTGCCACATTAATATGATTATGATATATAATATATTTAAGTATTTTAAATAATTCCATGTGATTATTTTTCCTAAACAATATAAGGGAACAAACTCTTATATATTATAATCATGTTTTTAGTATTTCATATTTTATAATAAATACCTTAATATCAATCAAGATTCTATACCCACATCCTATAGATTCTTTGGTTTTTATAATACCATCCTTTTAGGGTGTAACGTGTAAACACTATGACGTTTCTCACCGAAGAGGTATAGCTCATCACCAACTACATTAAATCATATTTCCTATTATAACACTTCCAAATACATGGTATCCCATAAAAAATAATGAATTATTTTTATTAAATATTATTAATTGTTATTATGACAATGGACAACCATTTTATTCATCACATCCATCATACTTGAAAAGAATTCAATGCCTGTGCATACATATAGACTACGTTCTCCATGTATTGGTGAATTTTTTTTTCATAACCAATTTAGATGAACCATTATAATGATGTATTTTTAGAATATATATATTGATATCATGGAAATTATTTCAATTTTTAACGGTTAATTAAATTTACTTTCGTTTAGTTCCATCAATCTATAAGCTCGAACATCACTTGTTCATATGTAAGAAAAACCATCTTCATGAAGTGATGTAATTAATTTTCATCAATTCAATATAAAAAATATTATATATTTTTATAATATTATTATTTATTGTACTCTTTAATTCAATTAGAGTGGAACTTAAAAACATAAAATTCGTGAAAAAATAAGTATTTATCACCTATAAAAGATATTTTAATAAATAATTGTTAACAAAAAGGTGATAATATGTTATAAGTAAATTAAATATTTGATGATATATATTTTTATGGTACATTAAAAAATTTATGAATAATATATATTTATTATACATGGTATTTTAGGGAGTAGGTATTAAAACAAAACCTATGGTAAGGGTTTTTTCTGAATATTGTTTGTTTGATACATGTTTAGTTTTATGGATATATTTTTGTTTATTAGGTTTAGATACTATCCATTTGAATTTTAATATTATTTATCATTATTAATTCATAGTATTTAATGTTACAATTCGTATTATCCTATCCAATGGGCATCGATTATAATGTTACAAAAGTGGTAAGGGTTTCTCGTCTCACTTTAATTTTTGTGAGACATGCTACATTCACCTCTTGTTTATTTTTTATGGTTTATTTTATTTACATTAATTTATTTTATGATTACTCTCCTAAAAATTATGGGAATTTAAAAAACCATCTAATGTTCTATCATTCTAATTTATTTGACTTAATAAATAATAATATAGCAAGGGTTTTTTTATAAGATCATTTATTTTTAGGATTTTCTATATTAAATTTAATTTTTTTTAAATTCTTAAGATATTATGATTTAAAACCCTTAAATATTATTATATTATATGTATTTATGTAATTTTATTTCATTAATTACATTTTTATCTCTTTGGTACTTAAAAAAATTATGAATTTTTTTAATGAAAAACTAAATTTGTTTCTATTTGGTTAACTAAATATTTATTCTCTGCCTTTTCCCAGAAAAATAATTTTATAAAAGTTCATACCAATTATATAAAAGTTTTAAAACATTTATTTTCATTACACTTGAGTTTAATTAAATTCATTTAAAAATAATCTTTCAAAAAGTTTAAGGAAAAAATCATTTTTTATTTATTCAAAAGTATAAAATTAATGTTATATTTTTACATATTCAACATGAACATATTTTACAACTATCATGAAAATTCTTTTCATCTAATATATCATTAGATATTTACTCTCTTAATTTAGAATAAAATGATTTTATAGGTATTCTGTGAATTGTATTAAAAAATATATCAATTAGAAAATATATATTTCCCATGTTTTCCATGAAATGTTTGAATGATATTTCATATGTGTTTTCTAGCTATGTCATCATCACATATAGATTATTATTAATGAATATGGTTTTATTATTTTGATAATTTCCACTATATTTATTTATATTTCCTTTGATGAAAAATATTATATTAAAAAATATTTATTTCTATTGGTTTAATTAAGTAACGATGATAAGTTTATGCACCATGTTTCTTTTCCCTAGCATGTGAGGTGATAAAATAAGGAATTGATTATGATATTTTCCACACATAAGATTAGTTTTACTTATTTTATGGGTGGGTCATTTATATCCATCCAATTTATTGGGTAATTCCATATATATCATGATAGGATTATAGGAAATAGGTTGATGTGGTCGATCCACAATTTGAAATAGGTTGGGATGCATGATCAATTTTGATATCAAAAACATTTTATAATGCATGATCTTAAATGATATTATAAATAAGTGATGATGCACAATCCAATATTATTTGATTGATTTATATGTTATCCATGGAAAATGAAATTAATTTTATTCTTATGATATTGAAACTATTATATGACATGTTAATATTATTGTGATTTGATCTCATTGATATTTATTGATTTTTAATGATTCCCTAAATTTGTGACATATGAATGTTTTATGTCAAGAATAATTATTATCACATATGACTTTATGGGTTTTATTTTATTATTTATAATCACTTGTTATCATACAATTATGCCCATTATATTCTTATATATGATCATTTATTGATATCTCCACTCGTTTCCCTTAATATGAATCTAAACTCACCCATTATTTTCTATCAGTTTTCCCTTTTTCATGAAGAAGTGTACAATGTATGTTGAGTATAGAATGGTATCTTATGGAATAAAGTGAATTTTATGATGAATATTGTACTTAAATATGAATTCTGTGTATTTAGAATCTATTTATACTAAAAAATTTATAGTTATCAGGCATGTTTATTTAGAACATATATAGAACATTAATTGAAATGTTATTAAACCTATATATTCTATTAACTTATTGATATAGTTTTTATTATAGTAGGGTTTAGTTATTTAGAAATATTAGGGATAGAAAACTTCTATGAAAACATTGTGCATATGTCTATGTATATAATAACATCATAAAATTTTGTTAATGTAGATATTGTGTGTTTTAATAAAAAATGAATCCCTATGTGGATAATATAATTGAACGTGGTTGTACAAAATATTTATCTGAAGATACTAATAAAAAAAGAGTCGGTTTATTATATCTCTTCTATAATTCTAGTGAATGGGTAACATTCCAAATCTGTGCACCTAGTTTGAGACTCCTATGGGTCACTCCTGGGTTAATTCATCATTTCATTATTAACTATTATAAAGGATTTGAAAAAATAATTAACATGGATTATGTTTGTTAGTAATATTGTTTCATATTTTAAAAATATATTTTCATAATTTATTCATCCAATTACTTATTTTTTTCGGATTATATGATTTAACACTTTGATTATTATTTTTAACATTATGTATTTTGGTTTTAGTATATGATTCGAACAAAGATCATTTGAGTTAAAGTTGAGTGTGAAATACTATGGAATTATTTTCATCTTGATAAATAAAATGAATCATTAAATAGATTGTATAACCATGTGATTATTCATAATCATATATCATGTTATATTATTAATAACATCATCATGGGTGAGTTTCCTAAAAATTATAATAAGAGAAAAATGGTGTTTCCAGAGAGTTCAGTTCATGAAGAACAAAGAGATATAGTTATATAGTTTCCTTAATTCCATTTATATGGGATGAATACATGAGGAAATTTTTTAAAGGTAATTAAAAATGTATTATGTCTGGAAAATAATGGCATATTACATATTATTTCCAATGAAAAATGAATTCTTTGATGGAAGGAAATGAATTGCATCAAAAGGTACCTTTTATAGTTATATGTATTATATATGGTGAACTTGGAAATTATCCATGTAAATTCCATAAGCTATGGTCTAACGTAAATAATCTATAAGGTTATATTCTATTATAATATTTGAAGTGTATTGAATAATGTACTTACATATTTGGATTCATTAATCATGCTCAGAAGTGATTTATCAATGATATAATACCTTAATTAATCATCAAACATATAAGTATTGGTATGTAGTAGTTTTTCAATAAGTATTTACAAGAATATATTGAATGGTACTCAAGACATTGAAATGTGATTTAGTGGTAATGTGATATTTTTAGAAAACACATGAATGGGGGATATATGACCCTAAATATGATCATGATGCTGATAAATAATATTTAGTTCATATAATGTGATGATTGATATTGATAAATTAAATTATTTATATTGTATAGATTTATTTCTCAGGAATCATATATTATTATATTATCAATTTAATGTGATTATATATATTTATGGAAATAGTTAAAAGAATTTAGTAATTATGTAATTAGGTTATATAAATTTTTGGTATATAACCACATTATCTATTGATTTATTTGGAGATATTTTTTAATTTTATCATGGATAAATATGTGATCAAATAGTTTTACTATTTGGGAATTAATTATAGAAATTAATATTCTAATGATATCTAATGATAGTTATTTTTTTAGTGATTGAAGGTGACTTTTCAGTTTTGTTATTGAGATTTTTGAGATTGGTACGTCAATATTTATTCATATTAGACAAATTCTTATAACCATTCAGATTTTTTTAAATTAATAAATACAAGATAAATTACATTATTATTTTTCTATAATGATCCATTAGAAGTTAATTTTAGTTATTATGTAATAAAAAATTTCTGTATGAATATTCATTTCATGTAGTAAGAGATGAGATAGTGGTCAAAATTGATTGATGAAAAACTAATGGAAAAAATTATACTAATGATATTGATAGAAATCAAGTAAGTATATTTCCACATAAACACTATCTTGATTGTAAAATGATCTCCCAACTCCATGAAAAGAATCTTGAAATAATTTGTTTCCCTCTTACCTTCATTTCTAATGAATTGAGGGTCTTCTTTATCACATAATGATTTATGGTCTGGTGGTCATTATATTTCTCATGATAATTTTCTCAATAACTCTCTACTTTTACAAGAACATTATTTTTCCCAACCATTTATATATTATAACTCATAGTTAATTTTACCCATATTTAGGAACCAAATTTTGTGTCACTTAATGATATAATTATGTCACTCAGTTTCCCTTTTCAAAGTAATTTTCATTATACCTTTCAGGATTTTTAGAAATTATATATTATAAATTTATTATAATTTATAGAATTATTATTTCAATAATATCTTATGAATTATTATTTTTCATTTTTAATAAAAAAAATTAGTGAATAGTGAAAAATACATATTTTTGTACAACGATAATTTCCATTCATTAAATCATGTAATTAAAAGTTTTAATATATTTTCAATTTTCCATTAATGTTAATTATATATCCATTATTTATTTATTATGGAATTATTTATATAGTAACCGTCATTGTAATTGATTTTACTATAAGTTCATTTTTAGTCTTAAAAGAATATTTTTCAAAAAAATATATTTCATTTAATTTTATGAATTTTTATTGAAATGTTTTTATTAAAATTATATTAATATAATCATAAAAATTGATTTCATATTTTTAATCTTATGGTTCAACTATGGTAAATAGTACTATCCATTTTTTGTCATTCTGAATAGTAACCGTAGAAATGATTTGCCTCCTTTGTAATGGTAAAATAGGTAAATGGAGGTTAGATAATTTTTAATATGGAATTAAAATAAAAATAACACCTAAATTAATCCAATTTAATGATTTTATTTCTTCCATGATAATCTATGTTTTGAAAATATATAAAATTGGATCCATTTTTATTTTATTATGACCTTTATATTATTTAAAGAAATGATAAATAAAATATGTCACTCTATAGATATTAATTTCAATTAGAGGTTTTGATATGTAAAAAAGATGATATTTATCAATATAAATTTTATAATGAAAAAAAAATATATTTTATGAGTGTAATTTTTTTAAATAATAATGATGAAACAATAACTTAAAATATTTACTCAATGTTGATACAATGCTTGAGTAGGAAGTAAAACAATCAAGGTAAATGATTTTAATATAATTTAAATAAAAATTAATTTAATTAATTTTGGTATTCCAAGAATTTAATAGGTAATTATATTGTATAAATTATTTTAAATATTTTTTATTATAATTCAACTATTGTCTTTATATCATTGAGGTGAAATTAATTGAACATTCTACAAAAATATTTAACAATATTTTATGTTAACTATTATTTTATTATATGATAAAAAACAAAAAAAAACATGTGGAATAATTGGATGTGAAATAATCTAAAATTTCATAAATAGAATGTTGTTGGGAAACATTAAAACATATAGGTAAATTTGTAACAATAAAGTATAATAAATATGATACCCCTAATAAGGTAAAAAAGTGTTATTACGGTAGTTAAACAAAAATATTGTTTTAAATTAAACATAAACATGTATGAATTATATTTTTCTTAATATTTTCTGACCTTATCATGTAATAAATTCTAAAATATGGCCATTCGTCACTTTACATGATCATGTATATATTATATTTAAATCCTTTAATTAAATAGAATATTGTCACTTCCCCCGATTATAAAAGGGAACCTCCTCTTATCCATTATTCAAAAAATTGATGCCATATATATCGTCCAATAGCTTCCATCATACTATCCTATATTCCTTTTCCAAGTCCAACAACTTTTTTTGTTTTAAAAATACCATCATTTCATGGGTTAATTTGGATGACAAAAGAGGTTTCTCAACAAAGACGTATAACTCTAAGAAAAATCAATTCAATTTTATTTCTTCATGAACCTCCTCTAACTATATGATATACATTATAAAATAGATAATTAAATATATTAAATATAATTAATTATTATGATGATGATTTAAAACCACTATCCACCTCTTTTATATCCTATAAGAAAAGAAAACACTCCTTGTACATAGGTGTGTATTACCACCTATATTAATTGATTTTATAAGTAAATAATAAATGTAATACCCCAGAATTCCATGAAATTATTTTGAAAATTTAATGGGATTTTTTTGAGACCAAGCCCTAAGACACAACATAATTCTGAGTCCCAGAGTGGCCAAAACGTATTTTTCATTTATTCATAAGGTTCACTAAATAAAGGTGCATGTGCATTTTCTATAATAATTAAATCTATGCCTGAATCAAAAATTTGAGGTCACCATTGTTTCAGAGCATTGAGATTCACCTAGAAAGATCCAAACATTGGATGGTACGAGCTACCAATGGAAATTAGTTTTTTGCTTTAAATAAAATAATTAAGTAACGTTTTTTTTCAAACCCATATAACTCTTAAAGGGTAATTCATATTGGAAATGTCAGAGTACCATTGAGCTTATGAGGGATTATTTTATTAGACAAAGCCTAACCTCAACTAGTATAGGTCAAGGGGAAAATTTATTTTTTGGTCCTTTCAGAAGAAAAAAAATAACGTAAAAAAATTATATTATTAGATTTTATTCTTCATTACATAACAACATGTCAGAATTACAGTGAAACAATGAGGTGATGTTGAATCCCTTTAATGAACCTCATTAATGAGTCTGCATAACAATGTTGCAACATAGAGTAACCAAAACACCGATTCATGTTTCATCTACTAATAGCCTAACAAGTAATTAAGGATATTTGGAACAGTCCTGGAATATCTCTAAGCCTTTGGTGGGTGGTTACGATGAATGTAAAACAAACATTATTCCACCCTTCTATGAATCCTAAGAAAAAGTGGTCTATTGCTCAAGATTGAAGAACAGAGGTGTGAGATCTTGTTCTTCCTTGAGAAACAATCCTATCATAGTTAGGGTTTTTATTCCTTTCATTGTGAATTATTTTTCCCGTTTTATCTTTTAAATAATGAACACAGGTAAAATCGTGAACTAGTTAACTCATGGATCAATCATTAAAGCGGGATTGTTAATGATGTGGGATAAAAATGGGATATTTATCTTAGTTCATATTCTATATTATTTTGGTTCTTCCTGATCCTGATAACAAGAATGCATTCAGGTCAACACAAAGAAATACCTAGAACATTCTCGGGGTGTTCTTGTGTTGTGAATCCTTCCCCAATTTTATTCTTCTTTTCTTCATATTATTGATGCTACAATGATTAGCGACACATCAGCCCGCGTTTCTAGCCAAGAAGGGCCACGACCATGGGTGTCATGGCATCATCGGTACAAGGTCATGGCAGAGGCATCAGGGTCATGGAAGCAAATGGAGTCTCTGAAACCAAGGCTGGCGGCATGAGGGAGGCAGCACACTGGCAGTGGGCTATGGCAGTGATAGGAGTTGCCTGCAGGCGGATGCGGTCACCCGACCACATCCAGAGCATCAGTCACAACAAAGTCGCATTCTGCGGACCGCAGTGAACTATATCACGGTCTGGCCATGTGTCACACAAGAGAACTGGTCCATGTTAGCTGACAGGATTATAAAAAAGTGTGATGCCACCCTGGAGTCACATTGTCATGTGAAACAGACACTGCCCGATGTTCAAGATGGGAGAAAACCGGCCCGGTGATGCAGACCAGGCTGGTGAACTAAAATGGGCTGCTGGGTGTCTTATGCTAGAGGATAACTGGCTCATTGATACGGGTCCGGACAGATGATAAATTGTGCCACTGGGATTTCCAGTTTGTAAATACTTGTATGACCGAGTCAGATCAGGATGGAGGACATGGACGAGGTCACTGGGTGACCTGTCAGGCCAGAACAATGACCAAACCAGGGTTGGTCCAGTAAGGCCCAATGGACCAGGCTAGACAGAGTCGGACAAAACCAAACTTGGATGGTTTCGGTCAGAAAAAATAGGTCGGGTCATGCTGGGCCCCCAGGCCTGGTAGGTCTGTTCATCCCGACCATGTCGGACCAGTTTTGGATGCAACCTGACCCTCTTTACTAAAATGCTAATATCATTCAGGCCAGGCATCTGATTGACGTGTCGTTTGTGGATATGGGACCGTTCCGATAATCTGATCAATTCGGAATACTCTAGAAGAGATTTTGTGGTAGTCGAGATATGACCAATGTATTAAGGAGTATATTCTGCCAAAATCTAGCGCACTAGAGAGTGAGAGTCCTACTGCTGGTTGTGACACAATTTATATGACGAGCATACCTCATTGGTCCAACAAATGAGCATACCATAGTGGTCCAACATAGGAGTGGAAATCATTGTTCATGTAGACGAGTGACCCTCAGTGGTTCAATAAATAAGTTTACCTCAACGGTGTATCAGACGAGTAGACAATAGTGTTCTAGAAGACACGGGTACCTCAGTGGTTCAACAGACAATTATACCTCCGCGTTGTAACAAACAAGTGAACATCATTGGTATATAAGATAAGTGCACCTTAGTGGATCATTAGACGAGCATAACTCATTGGTTCACCTGATGGGCGTACCTCAGTGGTTCGGCAGATCTGCGGACCTTAGTGGTCCAGTAGATGAGAGGAAATCACTGGTCCAGTTACCGATATGACCCCATTGGGTCATCAGGGACTATTCCCTCAGTAGTACAAGATGAGACATCTCTATGATTGATAATCTTACCTTATATACATAAATTTATAACTGGTGTGAGTTGTCTTTGCTTTTTAGTCTTGTGTGATCTTTCATTGTGGTATTTCCTTTGTAGTTAGGGGTCCCTACTAAGTATTTTGTTACTCACCCCTGCATGGGCCTCACCCACACAAGTCGTGTCTCGTGTAGGTGATTGACACTTCGACAGAGATCATGGGGGTCTATGAAGATGTGTTTTCCAGTGATACGGGAGGGACGTGACTTACTTCTATGGCTACTGACATCTACCTTCCACCTACCCTTCAAGGAGGTCTTGAGAAGATAGGCCTTAGAAGAAGTGCTTTTCTTTGTGTTTTTCACATTTTATTATGGACTGTTGTGCTTTTCAGTTGTATTATACTCTCAGTAGTTGTCTTGGTGACAATTGTGGTATAATTTTTGTTTAATTTCATTAGTTTGAGATTTTTGTGTGTATACAAGTTTAAAGGAAATGCCTTTTTATATGCCTTCTCGATGCTAGTGAATATTCCATGGCCTATGGAAGGTAGGCTTTGGGTAGTCATAGCACAAGTCATGTGGGGTGGGTCGTTGTAGATATGTATCAATGTATGGTTCTACAAAGAGAACTAAGAGTCTATTTTTTTATGGGGAAACAATGTTAAGTGTCTCAAGTTTGGATTTCAGGCCAATGATTCTAGCTTTGGTTCAGGGGATGACATTTCCATACACCAAGACCATGATTTTTTCTTTCTGAATTGGTATATGAGAACACAAGTTGCATGAATCTTTTAGTGTTTTCCAATGATCTTATTGAGCCAGTGTCATCTCAACATGTATAATATATTATCTATAGATTATCATGATCTTTTTCTAGATTCATCTACATAAACATCAATCCCAGATTCGAGTGTGTGACCACGAGGATGATCCACTAAGCAACGAGGCTTCGGTACATGGAAGTTTTCCTATTATGGAACCTTCAATTAGTTTCTAGTAATACCACTACTTTTTGGTCCGCAGTTAATACTGGCGCAACCAGTAGAGGAAACACATAGGATCAATTCCTTAAACAAGTTACAACGAATGAGGGGCTACCATGGCAGTGATAGAGATATGAAAAGGGCAGTCCGCTAGGCAATAGAAATGGCAGGATAATGGGACAAGTGGCAGTAGGTTGGTATACGTACGAGGTACTACTACCACCACCCCCAGGTGTTCTTCCATGGGCTCCAGAAGTATGTGCACAAGGGTGGGATCAACATCACGTAGTCAAGTAATATAGTCTATATTTCCCATAGATGACATAATGTACGATATATGTCTTATCCACATTAGATGTTGTTCTTATAGACACAATTTTCAGTATCTCACTCCTTACCATAAACCATGTTCAATGATCAGAGATTTGGATTGATCCATTGTCTCAATAATTTCAATTAGATACTCCTACAAGAAGGGATTAGATGATCACACAATGGTTCAAGCAGTGTGACCTTACTCCTGGAAGTGATAGTCTTAGTTAGGATCTCCTAGTCATGGCATCGAAGCCTTGGGATGTCATTATGGGTATGAAATAGTTATCCACAGTCCATTCCCAGATTGATTGTATTAGGTGCTGAGTGTGGTGTGTCCACGAGGATGGGAATAGTTTTTCCATCATTGGAAGGAAAGGATCTATTGTATTGCGGGAAGGACTCACACATTGGTGGGTGATGTTTATCACTCATCAGTTGGATAAAACAAACCTCAGTGAAACGGATGAGACGAGTCCATAGATTTCTATATTGGTGGATGGGTATGATGATGTACTTCCAGAGGATGTTCCAGGACTAACTCCTTGTAGAGATGTAGATTTTTGTGTTGATCTCTACCCTAGGATGACATCGATATCTACTCCTGGATATGAAATGGCTCCAGAAGTGCTCCGGGAGTTGAGTGTACAGTTGGAGGACATGTAGAAGAATGGGTTCTTAGGGCCTAATGATTCACTGTGGGTAGACCTAGTGTTGTTTTATAATAATGTAGAAGAAAAGTTGAGGTTATTCGTGGACTTCTGGAGACTGAATCGGGTGACTATGAAGGACAAGTGTACTCTACCAAGGGATGATGACCACTTACATCATCTAAAGGGAGTGAGATGGTTCTTGAAGATATACCTTATATCAGGCTATTTTCAGCTTTGAGTACAAGAATATGACATCTCAAAGATGACATTCAGATGTCTCTACAACCACTACGAGTATGTAGTGATTACATTTGGCTAGATTAATGCCACAATATTTTAATGGGACTCATGAAAATGATCTTCTAGCCATACATGGACTGAATTGTTATGGTTTTCCTTGGTGTCATTGTAGTGTATTCAACGTTTGAGGTGGAGAATGTGATACACCTATGGATGGTTCTAGACACACTATGAGAGCACCAACTATTTGGAAATATCTTTAAGTGTGAGTTCTAGATATGTAAGGTATACTTCCTCATACATGTCATCTCGTAGACTGGAGTTGCAGTGGATCATGTAATGATCGAAGAAGTTCTTTCTTAGGAACCACCCAAGAGGGTTACAGAGCAGAGGAGTTTCCTTTGGTTTGATGGGTATTATCAATGGGTTTTACCTAAATTTTCTAGACTTTCAAAAGCCATGAAGACATTAAAGAAGATGGTAAAACCCTTCATGTGGATTGAAATATGCAATTAGATCATACAACAGCTGAGGAAGATCTTGAAGAGTGATCCTATATTGATGCATCCAGAAGAAAGAACCGACTACATGGGGTACTATGAAACTTCAAGAACTAGGGTAAGTTGTGTCTTGATGTAGGAGAAAGTAGTGATTTCTTATGGATCATGAAAATTAAGACTGCATGAGTAGAACTATCGAAATCACAACCTTGAGTTGGAATTGGTATTCTTTGAAATGATGATGTGGTGACACTACCTTATGGGTGAACGATTCATTATCGACTCTGGCAACAATAATCTCAATTACATATTTTATAAAAAGGATTTTAATTTGAGACATCAACATTGTCTAAAGTTATTCCAAGATTTCTACTTCTAGATAGTATATACTTCTATGATGCGGAACATAGTGGAAGATGCTCTCACCCAGAGATCGGGTTCAATGCTACTGAACGATGCCTAAGAGAGGTTGGTCACTCTACAAAAATATCATTTGTGGATATAGATGAGAAAAAATATCTTTAATATATTGTAGTTTCCTGTCCACTCATATTGTGAGTTAGGGATGTGTAACTCAGAGATTCCATCTACAAGACCACATATGACAAGATGTCTACATGGAATGACTCATATGGACATTCAAAAGGTATGTAGCATTCCATCCTTTTCAGAGGACACACTATTATACCAGTGGCGTAACAGAAGGAAGTGTTTTGGGGGTTCCATACATCCTACTTGGAGGTACATCCAAGTGTGTAGAAGATATACTAGGACATCCAACATCATTATTGGTGGATGATAATGAAGAAGGGAGTAGAAGATTTTGTCTTAAAAATCCTCACTTTTTAGAAATATAAGGCTAAGCATAAGGTTTTGGAAAGGTTGACACAACCCCTCGAGGTACAGGAGTAGATGTGGGATGGGATATCGATGGACCTCATGAGAGGACTACCACATATTTTCTAGAGGCATGATCTTATCTAGGTTATTGTAGAAAAACTCACCATGTCGGCCCACTTCCTAACCATTTGAGAACATGGTTCAGTAGAGAGCATGTGACACCTCTATGTGCCCAAGACAGTTCAACTCCATGGAGTCCTGTCTAAGAAAGTATTAGATCATGATAAAAAAATTTCATTCTAATTATCTAAGTGATTAAAAGGGGAGTGTGGGACTCATCTGCACTTCAGGATAGCCTTTTACCAATAGATGGATTGTGAGATGGAGTGGAATGTACAGACCTTGGAGGACAGGAATTATAGTTCTGTTTTTGATTTTGTTCACAGTTGGGAGGACCACCAACAACTGGTGGATTTTGTGTAAAAATATACCACTCAACCATGTTTATGGAAACATTTGAGTGACTGTATAGACAACAATGCGGGTCACTGTTATGCTGGACATACCGAGGGAGTCAACACTCAGGGATCCAGAGATGTTACAGGATTGAATTGAAAATGTGATGGTCATATGAGGGTAGATGAAGACTGAACATAGCCAACATAAGTCCTATGATTATAGGCATGGGAGACACTTAGTGTTCAATGAGGGGTACCAATAATTCCTATGTGTCTCTACTCACCGAGGGATACATAGATTTGGTCGGGGCGAAAAGTTATCCTTGATTTTAATCAGACATTTCTTGATACTGCATAGAGTTAGTGAGGCGGTGTACCGTTTGGATCTACAACTATAGTTATAGAGGTTTCAAGACATATTACACCTATCCCAGTTGAGGTGATACACTCACAAGAATTCTCACATCATTGACCATAGTAAGCTGGAGATTAACTATGGGGCATAATTCGGGGAGTACCCGATGGAGATAGAGGATCGACAGGAGATGATCTTTTGTGGATGATCGATTCCTATGGTGTCTATTTGATGGAATCAAATGTTTCTCAATGATATCACATGGTATTAGGAATATTATATTCATGATCAATACCCCCGTTATTTGATTATCCCTTTTTTTATTACGTTGACATTAATCCCTAATTGTGGGGACTAATGGAATACCCTAAAATTGTGTGATTTTTTTGAAAATTATATTTGATTACTTTGAGGCCAGTCTCGGAGAAGAAAAACAATTATAAGTCTCGAAGTGGAAAGATAATGTTCTTGAACTATTTTAGGGTTCATTAAATAACAGTGCGAGTAATTTTTTTCTACCTTTTTAACTACTTCCCATATCAAAAATCAGAGGGTACTGATGAACTCAGAGGGTTAGGATTTTCGTAGAAAGGGCCTAACATTGGTCGGCACAGGCCAACAGTGGGATGTAGTTTTTTCAATAAATAAAATAATTTAGTAATGATTATTTTATTTTAAAATACTTATAACTCCTAAATGTTAACTCAGATTGAAAATCCTATAGTATCATTGAGCTCGTAAAGGTGTGTTATGCTTAGGAATATCCTAATGTCAACCAGTGTGGGTTGATGGTGAATGTTATTTTTTGTTCGTTTTAGAAGAAAAATAAAATAACATAAAAAAAGATATTTTTTTATATTTTTTTCTTTATCACACAGTGACTAGTCAGTGATGCGATGCGGAAAAGTGGTGACGCTAAATCCTATTAATAAACCTCATTAATGAGTCTGAGTAACAATGCTGCAACAAAGTGTATTAGAAATGTTCTTTTACATTTCATCAATTAATAGCGTTACAAGAAATGTAGGATAGTTATAACAATCTTGGAATTGATCTGAGGGTTTGGTGGGTGGCGATGATGAAAAGAGAAAGGACATTATTCCTCCATTTGAAGAATCACTAGTGACTTTGGGTGGAAAATCAAGAACGAAGAACGGAGGCACGTGATCTCGTTCTTCCTTGACCAACAATCATATCCTATGTAGGGATTTTATGATTTTCTGGGTGAATTTATTTTATTGTTCACTCTTTTAAACAATGAACATGGGTTAAGTAATAAAAAAGTTAACTCATGGATTGATCATTCATGTGGTATGGTTAATGATGCAGGATTAAAAGGGTATATTAATCTTAGTGATTATTTCACCTTATTTTGGTTCTTCATGTTTCTGATAACGAGAACTCATCCAGGTCAACATGAACAATGACCCAAATCATTATTTGGGTATTCTTATGTTGTTACACCATCCCCAATTTTATTCTATTGTTCTTCCGGTTATTTGTGTCCCAATGATCAGCGATGCATTGGCACATGGCTCAAGCTAAAAATGGTTGTGGCCAGGCTGGTTGTGGAATCAGTGGCATGCGGTCGAGGTGGTGGCACTAGGCTATGACACAATTAGTGCTGTGGAAGAAGGAGGCACTGACACCAAGGGCCATCGAAGGAGGGAGGCATCATGCAGGAAGAACGCCGTGAAAGGGGAAGGGGCCACTCGTATAGAGGCCAGTGGCCGGCGGCGAGAATACATGGTCAACCAGTCACGTCAGTGGAATTGTGCGGAATAATGTCTTGGTTTGCAGACCCAGGCAGACTGGAACCATGGATTGAAATTTATCATGAAGTAGAAATGGTCTTAATGATTGGGTCGGCTAGCCAAAAAAGAAGTTCCATGCTAGCACCGCATTTCCTCATGAATCAAGTGTCAACCGACATCCGGGCTGGGAGCCAATCTGCCCGCAGAGTGGGCTGGGCTAGCAAACTAAACATGGATACCTAGAGTCTCGGGAAATAGCAGAACCGACCCACCGATGCGGGCCAAGACAAAGGGGAAATCGGGATACAGGGAGGTCCGACTAGGAAGTATTATTCTGACCAAGTCGGGTCGGGATAGAGAACGTAGACTGGGTTTCTAGGCAGCCAAATGGGCTGGACCCATAGCCAAAATAGGTCGGGTCCTGCACAGCACAATTGGTTGGGCTGGACATGGTTCGAACAGAACCAGTTAGGATAGGTTGGGCTGTCCAAAACTAGTTGGGTCATGTGGACAAACCAGGCCATGTTGGTCAGGTCAATCTAAAAAAGTCAGACCGGGTCCAAATGCAACCAACCCCTATTTACTAAAACACCAAAATCATTCAGACCAAGCATCGGATTGGCATTCCATCTGCAGTGTTGGGACCCTTGAGATAAGAACATATTTTGGGAAAACTATAAGTGAGATTCCATTATAGTAGAGATATGACCGATGGAATAAGGAGTAGATTCTCCTAGAATCAAGGGCACTAAAGAGCATGAATCCAATAGATGGATTTGACATGAAGGATATGAAAGGTGGACCTTAGTTTTCCAGTATGACATTGTACATTAGTGGTTAAAAATATGAGAGAAAATCAAGGGTACAATAGTTGAGTGTACCAAAATGGTTTGTAGATGAGGGAAACAATGTAGTGAAATAGAGGAGTAGACCTCAGTGGTCTTGTAGATGAGTGTACATTAGTGGTTCAGTAGACAGGGGGTGCCTCATTGGTCTAATAGATGAGTGGGACTTAGTGGTCCAACAGACGAGCGTCCCTCAACGGTTCAACATACAATCTCATCTCAGGGGTTTAATAGACAATCATACCTCAGTGGTTCAGAAGATGAGAGGACCTTAGTGGTCCTATTGCTGAGCAGACCTCAGTGGTCCAGTAGGTGAGAAGACCTTAGTGGATCATCTGGGATTGAGTCCCTCAGCAGTACAATATGAATCAACTATATGGATGATAATGTTAGTTTTTATACATAATGTTATCCTTTGTTTGAGTTGTATTTTCACTATGGCGATTATTCATGATCTTTCCTTGTGTTATTTTCTATGTGGTTTGGGGTCCCTTCTAAGTATTATGTTACTCACCCCTGTAAGAGGCTCGCCCTCACGTGTTGTGTCTTGTGCAGGTGGTTGATTCTTAGACTGAGACATTGGTGGTACAAGTCAAGGTGGTTCCCCGTAAGATGAGACAAATGAGACGTAATTATATAGCTACCGACAGCTACCCACCACCTACCCTTTAGAGAGGGATTCAGAAGACAGACCTTTCGAGTTATACTTTTCTTAGTGATTTTGGTCTGGTATTCTGCCCCTTGCACTTTTCAGTTGTAATGTACTCTTAGTAGTTGTCTCAGTGATAGTTGTCATTTAATTTCTATTTACTTTCTTCAGTTTTATCTTTGTGCGTGTGTATAGGTTTAAAGGAAATTTCTTCCTATTTTGGGATATGCCTTCTCGGTGGTAGTTTCCAGCCCCAGCCTATAGAAGGAGGGCATGGGGTAGCCACGACACGAGCCTTGGGGTACGGTTCATGACAATAAAAGGTATTATATATATGTATATACATATGAATATATAATATATTTAGATTAAATATATATTCATTATATGGGAGGTTTTACTCTATACATAGAAAAAACATAACCTAAGGTAATTGATAATTATTTCAATATTATTTCGTTGAGACATGATTTATGTTATTCAAATATTTATATTTATGAGGTTTGTTTACATAGAATTTGAAATTTTTTATTATGGATTCTTGTTAAATAATGGAATTTATATTTAATATTCAAATTATTTCATCCAATGGGTTTTTATTTTAATGTTACTAAAGTGTATATAGTTTCTCGTATCCATTTTATTTTTGTGAGATATATAACACATTCACCACTTATTTCTTTTATCGAGTTCATATACTACAAATAAATATATTTTATGATGTTTCACCTGAATCTTATTGTTTTTAATCAAATTAATCTAAAGTTATCTATTTTAGGAGTGTTTTATTCACAAATGGCATAAATGGTAAGTGTTAATGTTATATTCACATTTCATTTTGATATTAACTGTGTTAATTTTTTAATAGAAATTTTATATAAAATATACTATGTAAAATATATATTATATTCCCTACTTTTTATTGCATAAATTTTCATGTATTATTACCAATTTTCCCTCCTTTCTTATATTAAATATGAAAATGTTCGTAAACTAAAGAAACCATTATTTTAGCTTTGGTTATAAAATTTTGTTTCCATACCTATGTATATTAGAACTTTTTTTTAAAGATATTATTTACACTTTAAATTTTTTTAAAAAAAATTAATTTTCACTTCCATTTACATTATTAAAAAAATTTAAAATAGAATATTCCTAAAATGGTTTTGAAAAAGTCATTTTTTAAATTTTACAAAAGCATGAAAAGAATGATTTCATTAAACATATAAATTTTTTTAAATATCATGACCACTGTTATATTTTAATGTTTATTTAAAATTTTACATTATTTTTTAATAAGTAATATTGTATCGTTATTCTAGGAATTTTTAGTTGAAATTTTATCAATGGAAAAAGATATAATGTTTTGTTTTCAAATATATTATTAAATTGATATTTTGAATTTATTTTTAATAAATTTACTTAGAAGTTAATGATTTTTCTACTTCATTGGGGATTTTATCTTATAATACCATTGAATTTATTTTATTATATGGCTTATAATGATAAGGATTCTATGAAAAAAATTCCTTTCTATTCGATATGGATTATTGAAATGATGAATAGATTAAATTATTATGGTGCACGTGTGTATGATTTTATTAAACTAATTGGTGTTTATTGTAACACAATGATATTTTAAACTAACATTATATTTGAAAGTGTATACAGCAAGAACCATAAATTTTAAAATAACTGTGATATACTATACAAATATTATTATTTAAACATAAATTTTATATCATAGTCATTAAAAATTGGTCTATGAATAGAAATAACCAAATTTTAAAAAATATGTATCATATTTTAGATAAAACAAATATATTGATAAAGAAGTTCAAATTTTTATGTAATATCATTATATACTTCAAAATGACATTTTGCTCAAAAAAATTAAGAAATTTGTGAGAAAGTATTATAATATATACCATTTTTTTCATTTTATTTGATAAAACGGTATAATTTTTCAAATAATAATATAAAAATTAACTTAATATGAAATTTTCTATTTTTTTTAAAAAAATTATATTTTTAGTTGTTAGTAGAAAATACCTATTTTTACTATAAAGAGTGTTTTCTGTATAAGTAATTTAATAACTATTTTAGAAAAAATTAAATGTAAATTTAATCCTTTTATATTTTTAATAATCCAATAAATATCATTTTAATTAATTTCATTAATTATTTTTCTATAAAAAATTTTACACATACGAACACTTTTTTGGAAAAAATCACTTTTTATCGCATTTTATGATTTTAATTTTAAATTAAATTCATCAAATTTTACTATTGAATACTATAAATTGGATTCCAAATTTAGAATCATAATAATGTATAATAAGACAAATGGTCAACTAAATTGTTTTTGTCTTTATGGATATTAATTAGGGTACATATTTTTTACCTAGGTATGGGTAAATTAGGTAAAACTCGATAAAAAATAAGGGATAAATAATTAACACTTCTCTCACACATGATTTATTCATATTTATATTTATTATTTATCCATATATATATTTAAGGATATATGTAATTTATTTTTAAACATTGTTTTGAAATTGGGTACCCAAATATTATTTTGGATAAGATAATCTGTATTTTATTCAAATTAATAACTATTTTTTAGTCTTTGATATTAATGGAATGGTTGAATGTTTTCATTTGATTTTGGATTTTCAAAAAGTTAAAAAAAATTCAATTTTTTTTTTTAACTAAAAAATTTCATTTAAAAAACTTCATAACATTATTTAATAGTGAAATGAAATTAACTCTTAAATTATTAATATTTTATAAAAACTTGTTTTCATGCATTTTTCATTTGTATATTAAATGTAATTTTATTCCCCTATAGAAATTATATTCAAAAAATTTCTAAATTTGGGACAAGTATGTTAAATTTTGATATAAGTTACCTTTTATTTTTAGTGATATAATTATTTCATAATGATAAGAAGTTAAAATGTCATGGTTATGGTTAAAATGAGTTTCTAATGGTTTAATTGGGTGAAATTCATTAAAATGTATCAAATACTTTTATAAATATAATTGGAAAATTTATTTCAACCATATCGTACATTATATTTTAGATTAGGGTTCTTTGGAGCCACATTTCATAGTAATTATATATATATATATATATATATCTTTGTGTGTGTTTGTTATTTAATATTTTAATTAATCCATTAAATACACCACCCCTCAATTAAAAAAAATAATCCTCCTCCCCTCATGTATTCACTCATATTAATCCATTTAACACAAAAAACCTAAAAACATCTCCCCTTAACGTATTTATATATGTTCTAAAGGTTCTAGTATTCCAAATAGACTGGCCCCAAGGTATACTAGAGGAGATTTAAAGGAGTTAATTCTAAGAATAGGTAATCATGTTAATCATTCACTATATATATTTTACTTCTTAGTCAACCTTCTATAAATCTATTTTATTTTCCATAAAATAATTAATCAAGTATATTGAATATAATGAAATTTTATTATGATTATAAAACCACAATTTCTCTCTCCCTTTTCAATGCTACAATACGGGAAAATACAGCTCGTATATACGTACGGCTTACCATATCCACATAGCGATATAATTCATACATAGAAATTTAAAATGATGGATTTAATAAATATTTATTTAATCTTTAATATTATTATAATTTAATAACATTTAATTCTAATTATTATTAGTTTTTCCAATACATTAAATTTTTTTACGAACATTCATATTTACATATGTCATACAATATCCATGAACTGTGTAATTTATTTTTTAATATCTAACATTTGTGCATGATTATATATATATATATATTATGAATATATATGGTATTTATAACATAATTAATTATTTAAATGATGAAAACATGATCAAAATAAAAGGACCAAAACTACCTATCCAAAACATATGTAAAAAAATAAAGAAGTTATCACATGGAATAGTGATTTTTAAATATAATTAGTAATAAATAGATTTAAAAGTATATAATTAAATAATTCATGGTATAATATATATTAATATGGTTTGGTATAGATTTATAATAAAATTATATTTTCTATACATGAGGTTCAAAATCATAAATATCAAGTGATACTTGATATAATGCTTCTTCATCTCACTTTTGTTTCCATGAGATATATGCTAGAGTCAATAACTTTTTTATTTATATGGCATGTACACTTAACCACTAATATAATATTTTATTATTACCTTTAAATTCATTGTATTTAATGATTCATTTTAAGATATTTATTTCATGGGGTCATGATTCAAAAGATTACAAAGTGGTAAGGGCTTATTTGATAATCACATCATAATTCAGGATTACATATGTTTAATTTTCTTTTGGGGGAATTATATGATATTTCTATCTAAAACCCAATATATATTAATTACCTCTAATTATTTCTATTATTTTCAAGAATTAGATCAATTTCTACCATCATTGGATTATTTTGAAGATAATATGATTACTTATATGGCATTATAGTGTCATTATTAATTCCTTACATCTTATTCAACATAATCATGTTATTGATTACATGGAATATGTTTTTTTATTTACTCTACGATATTTGTTATACCTTATTAAATCATGATAGAATCCATTTTACATTACTCATACTGATTTATCATCCATTTCATATGTTTCCTATCCCATAAAGTTTTATGATGTGTACATGGACTGAAATTAAAATAAATTCTAGAAATAATAATTATGATTTAATTGAAAATAATATGTTATATTTACTTTTTCTTTAAATATAATGTAATATTCATGAATGAATCTATTTTACCAGTACTAGTATACTCTTTAGTCTTTTGGGATGTGATCGCTAGTAACGTCATAAGGTAACAACTTGCTCTATCCTACCAAGTTCAGGGGATTTATAGTTGATATGAAGGAAATTTTAGAAAAAACATTGGGAAATAGATTTATGTAAAATATAGATTAGGTAACTTAACCCTATTATAGTCATTGAGGATAATTCTAAGTACATAAGAACATCCCTATGTTTTGGTGAGGTAGATATTATGTACTTTTTTCTTATAGTGCATCATAGTTTGGATTCGAATAGTGGATGTGGCTCTGGAAAACATGTATCTAGGGCTAATAACTCCAAAAAAATTTGGTTGGAAATTTATAGACTATTATTCTAGTGCACGGTGATTGTGAACATTCTAAGAACCTAGTATTAAACTCCTTAAGGACTTGGTTGGGACAATTTTCATTTTCTTTATGAACCATTGTTATTAATGATAAAAAAGAAACCATGGAAATATATGATCATCCATAGTGATATAAGATAAACATGAATTATCTTTATCAAATAAATCAATGGGTTTTCATAAGGTGATGTATTTATTGAGAGGTTTTATATGATGGGAGTCCTACATGATTGAGGATATGTTTCGACACATGTATTAGAATAAAATTCATTGGTTTAGCACATGTTTTAATAAGAAGGTTATGTTAGGAATACTGATTTTTCATTTTGTGGAAAATGATTAATATTATTTATAACATTTAGGGTTAATATTATTGTTTATTTTAAGGTAGTAATTGTATAATTTAATTTTATGAAAAAATAATACAAACAAAAAATAATGGTTTAGAAGTGATTTTATTATTAATGTTATTTTTAAGGATGCCTATAATATTTTTGGAAATTTTATAAAAAATATATTAAAAAAGTTTTATAAAAAAGTAGAACATGTTGGTCAGGTGACAACCTATCACATTTAGAAAGGCCACGGGGCTCAAACCAAAAACTGATCTGTGATAAGGGTGAAAGATCTACCACTGACTTATGTGATGTCCTAGTAACTAAGAAATTTTTTAATTAAATTATTTTATGGAGACATTAATTTGATTTGGGGAATCATATTATAGTATACAATATTTTTAATTTTTGGGGATTTTTTGTTGATTAATGATATTTTGGGATATTTTTTTTATAAAGAGGTATAGATAATATATAGGTTTATCTTAAAAAATTATTTGGGAAGTATGCTATTATGTTTTTGGAGATCTAATTAGAAGGATATGTGATAACATTTGAGGTTAAAAATATCTTAAATCTTGATGTTATTGTGGATATTTGGGATATATGGTTATTTATTTATGGACTGTTCTGTGATTAACATTTTTATTATTATTTAACATTTGAGATTAATTTATTAATTCTTAGTATAATAGTTTTTTTAGTTTATGTAGTATATTTTATTATGATAAACTTTATTTTAGTAAAGTAATGAGGAATAAATTATTATTATTTTTAGAGTATTGTGGTCCATTATAAGTGTATTTCAATTCTGCAATCATGTATCATTCATCTTGAATGTTCATAATTTGTTCAAAAATATGAGAATATAGTGTAAATTGATTAAAGGATGAAATTATAATTTTAAATTACGTATATTTCTATATTTACTTACTCTAGATGTAAAATTAATTCCACAACAGTAGAAAAAGGATTACGAAATAAAATAATTTACCCATTTACTTTAATTGTTGATGAATTGGTGGCCTTTTCCCCTCACTAATTGATGTTTTTCACAGTTTTTATTATTACTATGTTTTATATAACTCTATTTTAGTCCTTAAATTTTTTTTTTCTTTTTGTATATATTTTAACTTCCCACCAGTGTTATTCTTATTTGGGAACTAGATTTTTTTAATATAAGTTATCTTTTATCTTTCCCAGTGTTTCAAATGAAAAATATATTGTGTGTTTTTTGTGAATTTATAATTATAATAATTTGAGTGGATGAAAAACCATTCATTCATTGTTCCCCATTTTCAAATGTCCTCTAATGTGTTTGTTATCCAAAAACATCCAATGGTTCCCATATTAGAGTTGTTTTATGAACCTAATTTCTAAAGGAAGGTGGCAATTGGGGAATAACTCCACGGACACTTAGAGACTCACATTTTATGATTGGATGGGTTTTCAAGCTTATCACACCATTTTGGGGGATCCATTTTATACATGAATACTCTCTTAAATATTTAAAACATATTCATCAATCCTTCAATAAATCCCAAGTATGGCATAATTATCCATTGAATTAACAATAAATTATTAACAAGAATGTATTTAAAATCAAATGCATGTATTTAAGGATCTTTAAAAGAGGATACATTTTTATTTATCCATGGTTCTCCAGCAATGTCACATATTTGAAGAAATGTGAGAGTTTGGTTGGTCATTTATTTTTGTAATATTGGTTTTAATCCACATAGTGGTGTGATGGAGAGTTTATCATAATACTAGGAGATGGGGGTTTTTTATGTCTGGGTTATGCACATGAGATGGGCTTCGTACATATCCTTATCATGAGAATTAGAATGTACATATTCTGATTCCACTTAACTAGACACATCTAGACTTTAAAATCCATGTGAAGAGGACCAATGAAGGGATTTTTACATTATGTGGAAAAGAAGATTAGGTGATTGGTTCGTAGTCAAATCTTATTGTGAGACTTACATTGGGTGGCCCAAGGAATATAGAAGGTGTGTGGGATCTCATATTAGATATACAGCTGTTGGGAATGTGGCCTGGAGAGAATTAGGGTTAATTTTGTGTTATTGGATTTGGACTTCCTGGAGGCTTCCTATGTGTCCCATTTGAATGTGACTCAAAGACCATATAGTTTAGTGGCACATAATGGGACACATAATAATTTATTAGATCATTTAATAAGATCCAAACCATGAATTTTAATTTCTTTTGAAAGGATTTCTAGGCTAAAGTTTTATATATAAAGATTGGTGTTGGACATACGCAATGGGGGCCCATGAAACATTGAATGGGAATGGGATCCTAGTTAGAAATGACCATAACAGGAATGCTTCCTAGGTTGAGGTAGGTTTGATAATTGGGTATTGGGTTTAGACCTCATGGAGCTTACTATGTATCACATTTGTATGGGAATAGAATCCTATATAGTTCTATTGTGAGGACCCATGCCTATGGGGGCCATTTGAATGGATTTCTCAAATGGAATATGGCCCTCTGAGAAGATTAAGGAATGGTTTTTGTGATTAAAACATTTTTTAAAATGAATATTTGGTTGGATAAAAGGCATTGAGATACCACACAAACAGAGGATCAATAATGGAATGTGAGTTTAAGATCCTAAAAAATATGCTCTATCGAGACATTAATTTGACCATGAGGATGTCATTATCACCACTAAAATCTACTAATCCCAATTAGCTTTTTTGTGAGGACCCATTCATATAGAGGAACTATGAAGGTTTTTATGGTAAGGAATGTTTCCCTTCGAGATTATTAAGGATTGATTTTTGGGATTACATTATTTTGGAAGATTCCATTGGTGGTGGAAATCTATCTTTAATGACCCATGCCTTTAGAGGCCCTTTGAACAAAGGCAAGGGGATGGTCTAAAAATAGATTATCTATCAAGAAATACATCTGATAGTGTGTTATAATTATTGAATCACAAAAAAACCCATCTTCTCTTTCTTCTGATATAAAGAAACATTTATACATGAATAATACATTTTGTGTCTATGTGATGATAATGTCCTAAATTTTTCTACAAAGTGCCTGTAATTTATTTTTTTTTGTCAAAAAATAGAATCCCTTATAATTATATTCATTTGTATCAAAAATAATCTTATTCTAATGTAAATTTAGGGAACATTGAGTCATTAAAAAATAATTTGGCCAGATTTTGAGCTATGTCAGATATAGTAGGATGTTCTAATTTTCCGATAATCCTTGGGACCTAGAATGTGATGTACGGCTTTTTCTAGAGTCATATAAAATCATCTAAAAATATTGAATCTTCAGTTTTATCAATATAATTTTTTTTTCAAAGTAAAAATGGAGATGAATTATCCAGATATACTTGAATTTTAATATTTCCCCCATTGTGGGTTTTCAAACTAACATGTTTTGATCCTTTTTAACTGTTTGATTTTTTTTCAAAAACACAAGGAGAGAAGATCTTGTGATATTAGAATCAAATTTTATACAAGTTTCACCATTTTTATTTTCAAAATTTCTAGTATTTTGTACTTTTTTGTGGATTTTATAGTCTTTCAAGATGGACTAATGTGACTAAATTTTTAGTTCAATAAATATTGACTATGAGTTATGGATTGTCATCCCATATAGGGATTACAAGACAATAATGTTCTCACGTTCTTTAAAAACCTGAATGGGGTAATTTTGATTCCCAATTCTATGATTTTTAGTTCTAAACCCTGATGTGGGACAAATATACTTGGAAACAACCTAAACCATATTCGAAACATTTTTTCTAGAATGAATTTTCCTCTGGGGATTGTAGAGATATAAGATGTTTTTCTTAGGAATGAATGTGCCTATAATAAATAATCCCTTTTGGTGGGAAACATATAAAAAACAACTAGGGAATATTAGTGTATAGTGAAATAGTGGAACTCTTTGGATGATATTCTATTTTGGCGGGAGACTTATATAAATTAATAGGGGCGTATTAAATCATATTCGGACAAAAGAATCATCTAGAATATAAGATTCCATTACCAATAAACATGTAGTTTAAAATGATCTGGATTTATCAAGAATAAAAATGGTGTTTTTCAAAGGAAATGAGTCTTATAGAGAAGAGAAAATTTGTATGGTCATTGGCCATGTATGAGAGACAAATCCTACAAAAATTTGGCTTCTTTAGAGGAGGTAACATTATATTAGATAACAGTCATCATGGGGATGGACCCTCTTGGAAAAGGGTCCAAGAAACATTCAATTTAATGTCATGTGACCAAGACATGGACTGTGAATTTCAAGATCTTATAGTGAAGACATTGGGAAAATGTTTATGGTCATTTAAAAATTATCAAAAGGTTAGTGATTTTAACCCTTCAAGATAATATTTTCAACAATGTGATGACATTTTATAGTATGAATGGGAGAGTGTTTTATGCTATAATATGGGGGATCCAGATGCCATGATTGATATAGGAAGAAATTGTTATTGTGTCTTATATATATAAAATAGGTCTCTCTTGGGGATATATGTACCTCTGGTTGATAGGAACTTTTGTGTGGGTGAATTTTGTAAATCTAACTAGAGTGTGTTATCATATATTCAAAATGTGGCATCCTCTAGATGATAAGCCCTTTTGGTGGAAGACTTATTAAAACCCAAATAGTGTGTATTTCTACATCATTATACAATGGGATATGTAGTAATTTTAAATTACACTACTAATTGATATAGAAGGCTTAGGATGATTTAGGTTGTCCCAAACAGATAGATTTTTTCATGCGAGTAAAGTACCTAAATATGGGATTATCAGTTCATATCAATATTATTATTAATGGGAAGAAATAATTTTTGTATGTTGTTTTGACCAATATACAAGAAAAGTGGACATTATTTTTTCTGTGACTTTTTCAAGGGACAAAACCTAATTTCTATACATATCTCATTTTGGAAAGAATCAATCCACACATAATTATAGACATTATTTCCTATACTAATAATATTATTTTGCAGGGAAGTTATTTTTATAATATGTGATATCTAAGGGTGTGAAAGATAGTATTGGACTATAATATGATGAACTAACTTAGACATAGGAGAGTACAAGAATTTATTATATTTTTTCTTGACTGGGATATAAGATCTGAGTGTTAGTATATATCTCAATAGAATGATAATTCAACCTAATGTAGTTATTAAGGATACATGGAGTTTAAATTCATTATATAAAGATGTGTATTTCCTAATGGGAAAATAAAAAAATTGCAGCAGGATCAAGTCATAGAGTTCCGGTAGTCATTATATATCCTACGATGTTAGGAATCCTGAAACACATAGTTATTGAATTTGTATTAACAGTTCAGTTTATGTAATTCAGTATGAATATCTTTTTTCCATGATTGGTTTTGACACCTAGACTAGAGTAACCATGATGTGAACTGATATGAATTTATTATATTAGGAATCATTTACCCAAAAATCCTAAGGCCAAGTGAGATATTATCAATGTGTGAAAAAAGAGTGGAAAAGGTTTGTTCAAACACACAAAGGTAATAAAAATACTGTTTATTAGAAAGTTTATTTCTAGGGGGATGGACCTATATAAGGGATCCAGGTGACTCTACATATCTCTTCAATGCAAGAATCAAGTTGTATGTAGTTCTTGAAGACTATTTAATTTATTGTCATGCAACAAGGACATAAGGTTTTTTAAATCATTAAGTCATATTTAAAGGAAATTTTTTTATATATAATGATTTATTTATATATTAGTTGGCCACATATGCTCCATCCTAATTTGGACATGATGGAGGAAACTAAAAACCATGATCTTGGGGGTTCTTGAACCCAAACAATGATATGGGTCAAAAATTCCTTTTGGGCTCACAAAGATATAATTTCAATCTTTTAGGGAATAATATACCACTGGTTTAAAGGAAATTTATGTGGTTGACTAATGTAAATCAAATAGTAGTGTATTATTGAATTATAAAAAAATTGTATCATTTGACTGACATTAAATATTGGAAAGAAAATTTTGCAAATCTAAATGGGGAATATTACATGATAGTTAAAAAAGGAATCCTTGATAATTTTACATTCTATTATCAATTTATCTGAATTGTATTTAGAGATATAAAATTTCATACTATAATTAGTATGATGTGTGAATGGTAAATATTTAAGAGTAAAGGAAGAGTTTTGACTAGAATTGGCCATGTAGTTTGAATCTCCCCAACATATATCTTTTTTTATAATATGTGGGATAGGAATATTTTTTTTCAATAAAGGTATCCTAAAAGAGGGATCCTAATTTAATGTCTCATATATAGAGATTTTTTATTCTACATGAGAGGGAAATTTTTTGGACCCCATGACTTGGAATTGGACATGAGTTCTAGGAATCACTTTGTATCACATTGGATTAATAATTGTGCCAAATATATTTCTCAAAAGTATCCCCATGTTGTTCTAACTGATATACATTGTTGGAGGAATTTTTCATGTCATGGATGGACCATGTACGGAAGATCCTGGCATCCCTATGTATTCGGTGATGATAGTAAAATAGAAACATGTATTTCTCCAATAATGGTCTGGTGGGATACTAGCACCAAATATTATGATCCAATAGAACATAGATTGAAATAGTATTCAATTTTATGTGATGAAAAAAGGACATGAACTATGGGGATTTAGGTCTTGTGGAAAATATGTTGTCATAAATTTTAAAATATTTTGTCTAGGATATTTAACTATATAGTTTAATTTCATACAGCTCGGACGATGATGTATTGTAGTTTTGGGACATATGAGAAGGATCATATGGATTTGCATTTATGGTTGTGAATACAAGACCATGATTCTATTAAATTTAATTTCATATAGTAAGGATGTTAGTTTCATGTATTATATCATCTTACGATGTGGATGAAATGAAAAAAAATTAAGGTCTTCTGAATAATACAAACTATAAAGATTAACATTGTGTAGCTGATACAATAAGTGATCTATTATTGCGTGAAGTATTTATTGAGAAATATTTCATTGGTAGTGTCTGTAATTATCTTTCCATAAATGAATATCCTGAAATAAGATCCATTAGAGTGGAAATTGTGTATATAAATATGTCCTAACCCATTTGGATCAAGCTTTTAGGCATCTTCCCTTATATCACTGGAGTCCTAAATACTCGTACCTATTTCCATTAGAGCAATGGATAGAGGTTAGATTTTTTATTTAAATACAGTGCTATCTAATTTTGATAGAATTAAAATTAGAGAAACGTATGAAATATTTTCTCATCGAGTCATTCAAATTCATCTAACCATTTTGGAGAATTTTCATCTTTGGATTTATGATCACAGATGGAAATTAAAAGAAATAAAAATTAGACATCAATGGACAGGACAACCATTGTTCTAAAAATAAGTGAATATAGCGTTTCTTGTGTGGTAGTACAAGTTGTAGTTCTGTATGCCCACATTTCATGCAAGAGCCTCTAAGGCCAATAATTTTTATCCTTATTAAACATATTATATATTATGTTAGATAGGGTCTTGATGAAGTCTTGTGTGTTTACATTATCCACTTCAGGATTGTAGTACGAGTGGTTGGATTTGATATTATACTCCTAAAATGGATTCTCCTACTAAACAAAATAGAAATTATTGTTTTTGAACAATAGTATTGTATGAGGTAAAACAAATATGGTAAATATATTTTCCTTCTAGAATCTAATGATGCTTTTAGACTAAAATTCTTGAAGGGGTATTGCCTCATCCCATTTAGAGAATAATTCAATAGTAATTAAATGTGTTTGAACTTTTTGGTCGTTTCTAGTGGATTTGACCCTACAACATCCATTCCCTATATGGAAAATGGATAGGAGTATTTTGATGAATGTAGAAACCCTCGGGTTGATGGATTAAAATAGAATGCACATTGCAATAATGAAATTTAATGGTGAATCCTTCAAAATCTCATGTCATTAAAGTCTATAAATATCCAAGACATCTTATTTATTGGGAATTCCTAAACCCTGACTGGTGGGCACAATATGCTCCCATGTTATCTTATGTCATGATAGTAAACATCTCTTTTCAATCAATGAATCTAGAAATGACTACATTAAAACCTCATTTATAGAGTCCTTGTATGTGATTTAGGCCATCATAAAGTGTAAATTTTGTCTCTAATAATCATATTTTATATTGAATGGATCTTTTTGATGAGGGAAGTCCATTTTAAGGTAGTCCAAAATGGGTGTAATCAATCTAGGAATAGTACCATATGGTTCTAGATCAGGTCTTGCATTATTGGCCTCTTCCATGTTGATGTTAA
This sequence comes from Viscum album, assembly GCA_963277665.1. NCBI lineage: Eukaryota > Viridiplantae > Streptophyta > Magnoliopsida > Santalales > Viscaceae > Viscum > Viscum album. Next base: position 1,359,057,737 of record OY728152.1, on the reverse strand, counting down.
AATAGAGACACCATTTTCTAATGTGTAATTACGATGAATGTTTCATCCTAAACAATATCACATAGGGTATTGTATATAATCTATAATTCATCATCCTAGAAATTTTGTGATAATGGGATGTGATTAAATTTTGTCTCCAAGGGGAAAACTTTTATCAGTCCCCAAACATTGTCCATATAGGAGAATGCTTTTTGTTTTCTAGTAGAATAATCCATGTTGATATTTTTTATTACTATCTTGGAATCATGGTTCACCTCTATGTGGACCATTGGTATTTGAAGTTTCACTTCATGGCCTTCAATGTGGGCATGTTATTCAGCCTTATTCTTTGTACAACCTTCTGAAAGTATAAAAAAGTAAGGCTGGACATGATTTTATAATGGGATGAGCATGAATCCCAAAATAACTTTATTTTGAATAGGGCCTCTCACTATCATCTATGTTGGGATTCTGGATTAGCCATAAAAATACATTTATAATATCTCAGGGGAATCATAGATCGAAAAGATTTATTCATCTAGAAATTTAGTATTTAAGAACATCGTTCTAGATGATGGGCTTTCTAGAAGAAAATATGTCAAAGACTGGCCTTTAAAATCTTTTTAAGGCATGTAATATAGGTCAAACTTATATTGGATAACCTCCCATTATACCAATGGTCCATAAAACATAAGATTGATGATGATATATTTGAGTGGGTTATTTTGACAGAACAAATAGATATCATGGTTATGAAGTTAGTGACTCCATTTCTAAACATTGATGATTAGTTATAAGTATCTCTCCATGATATCTGAATAATGATTATCTGTGTTGATAATTGTTTGACTAAGATAACATATACATTTTTCATTCATGGATGGATTATTTTATCCAAGGAAACCACCTAGTGATAATTAAAATTTCATCATTTATAGAATGAGATGATACACCTCAATGGGTGTCATGATCACTGATTGGATCAAGAGATATCTATTGATCTTTTCATATCCTTCCATATAATGATTGGTCCAATGCTATGTGACCTCATTCTTTATCAACATGGTAATTGGTAAACACTTCTTTCAAGGTTCACTATAAAATGTTAAATTTAATAAAGGTTTCACTTTAAACCCATTAACTAATTGAGGTTATTGGGAGGTGACATGTTGAAGATGTCATTTTTCTCATCATGACTGAATTTAATGCCATGCCTGAATATGAATAAATAGATAAATTTTATTAAGGTGACCCAAAAATCATATTTCAAGGGATTCATGTTTAGGATGTGTTGTCATATTTGATTGAGGATAGTATCAACATCACCTAGGTTGTCATACTTTTTGTGAGACTTGACCACCAGGTCATCAAAATAGAATTCAAAAAATATCCACCAGAAAGGGTTTGAAAATCTAATTAATGGAATATTTTTATGTAGAGTCAACATTCTTCAAGAAAAATAAATTTAATTGATAAAAAAATACTAAATAAGGGTACCTAAAGTCAATGGATTCTTTTTCTTCATCGGCCATTTAGACTTATTATACCCTGAATAACTATCCATGAAGGATATGGATTGATATCTAGCTATATATTCAATCAAAAGCTCTATGATGAGGTTCGGGAAATCATCTTTTGGATGTTTCTGGTTGAGATCTCTGAAGTAAATGCATAACATAATTTTTCCAATATTCTTTTTCCCTAAGAATATGTATTCTAGACATTTTGTAAACACGACTTCCTGAATAAAATTGGCTCTGATGATCTTCCCTTCTTTAGTATCAATTTTGGAGGCATGATCTAGGTGTATCCTTTTGCCTTACTAATTATATCCCTAGTAGGTTTCTATTAAGCCCATTTAGTGACCGACCACCTTGGGATCTGGGCAATATATTTCAATGTAATTATAGGTGATCTCATCCCTATGTTTCATTAGGAAAGAGTTATATAACTTTTATTCTTCAGAATACAAGGTTGCACTATTAAAATTGGTTCATGGGAATTCTTTTTTACTGAGATTTATTTTCATGATTTTAACAATTGTGGCAGATACACATTCCATAAATGATAATGGTGAATCCTTGAGGTTCCCACATTCTTCCTCTCATCCATTATCTTCAACTTCTTCCATTCATTAAGGGGAATTACAAAATATATTATGCTCTCTAGAGTTATGAGGGGAGTCTATATTCATATAGATAGAATATGAAGAAACTCCTTCTGACCACACTAACAATGTAAGGGTTTTTATACTTTAGAGGGGATGAAGATGGATTGTATTCCTCTTATTTTGGATCAATTAATGAGGTAGGTATCTGTTAAGGATACATACATTAAATGAGGGGATTTTCATCCAATCGAAAAAATGTTTTTGGATATATTTTTACCTTTTCAGAATAACCCATATCAATTTTCATTAGATATATCACGAATTTTGTTGAACATATGCCTGAATTTGTGCGTATGCCTGAATTTGTGCATATGCCACCTATTTTATGGATAATTACCACATATTATTCAATGATCAGTTTGAAGATATTTTTTGGGGCCATTTATAAATCAATCAGGGCCGTGACCTGAGTCGAACCATTGGTCATGGGTTGTTTCCATTCCCTTGTATAGAATTAAATATCAATGTAATTAGTTTCATAGGATTGAAATAGGGGATTTAACACCATAAAATGTTCCAATTAGTCCATTGAGGAAATGTTTGATGAATTAGTGGAATGATGAGGGGATTTTAACATGTTGATGCAACCACTCTCTTCACTGAATAATTTTGAAAGATGTATCTTTCTGATCAAATAGAAATTATGATTTGGATAAATGGTTCCCAAACTGAACCTTCATCTTGATTAGGACTAGATTACTTTTCTTGATTGTTTCATAAACCTATACCATCATAGAAAAATGATCTTGGATAGCCTCACAGTAGCTCATCTAGTGAATTTTCTATAAGGGAAGGATATTAACTATGGATCCATTGTTAATGAAATCCTGCCAGACATTGATACCATTTATACTGTAGAAAATCTATAAGGGTGTGATGTGTACCTGTATAAAAAATATCACTATCATTGTCTATGAAATATATTATCATGTAAAATTCTGAAGGATAAAACTCTGTATAACATAATCAGCCATATAAATCATTACATATAGTTACTGGGGTATTAGAAAAATAATATGAGTTATTCTTGCAGATCTACAGATAGTCTTTTAGATTATACAAGATAAAAAAAGTGTCTGGTACCATGGAAAACGTCTTTAAAACGTCATAGTTTTGAGATAATGGTCTGTGATTCCTATAATAAGGATTCTCTTTTGTAGGAATATTGAGAACTGATGTACTTGATGTCGGTAGATCACCCTTATAAAAATATTTTTAGGGGCTTCTATCACTGGTGGGTTCGGATTACTAGGGTCACCTACATGATAATGATGATATGTATAAAATGTGTCCTAAAGGTTATATTCTCAAATGACTCAGTCAAAGAAACCCCTAGAATGTGAAGGGGATATTTCTTTATCCTTTTGATCTCACTAGAGGTATCTTTTATGATTTTCATCAATGTAGTTGATCCAATTAGGGATATGGATGGATTATTGATTTTCTCTAAAACCACAATTCCCCCTATATCCTCAAACCATGAAGACACTTACCATAATTCTTTAATGATATGTAGAAAATTATAGTTTATAGTCACACACATCATCTAATAAGGGATCCATTATGTTAATAATAATAATGGAACTAAAGATCAAATCCTCATCATATGAGGAATCTAACTAGAGGGTCAACTCTTTTTGTAATATTTTTTTTAGACAGCTATGTATTTAGGATTGAATTCATAAAGCCCAACAGAATCAAATAAAATTTCATACTTTGAATAGTTTCTTCTTCAAGTGTTTTAGTTACTCTCTTTTGAAAATTTAATTTCTTATAAGACTATCTTTTATATTCATGTGGAAATGTTGGAGTCTTTTATTCCATAGTAGGAGTGGATAGTGAAAATTTGGTTTCCACAATTTAGTTTGGAGGAAAAAATGATTTTTTTTTTCATCTTATATAACATCCAATCACTAAACTTCTTTTTACATGTGTTAGTAACTTCCTACCATTTACCCACATACTCTGTATTTGGGTTAGAAACAAAAGCTACATGTACTGGTGGATTTCCATGATTAAAGTGTCTATAGTTCACCACTATTTGTAAAATATCTTTAAAAACTAATAATTCCTAGATAATGTACCAAATTTTTTTTAAAAATTGCATGGGAGAAATTTGAGACCATATTGATCAGCCCTCTTGGTATTTGGGAACTGAAGTAGTTTTTTTTCCACAACCATGATGAATTGACTGGGGACTTGGTAATATTTAAATTAAAAAAAATATTTCTCTAAATCCTAAAATTGCTTCCACCTATGATCCCTTCACTAATCCTGATGATAAGGTCATTTTTTCTGAATCATGTGAGGAGATTTAATGTGAAATGGTGTAGGATTTAGAGATGGATATATTAGAGGTGATGTCTTAATAATAACATCGAAAGTCTCCTCTTTCCTCATTCAATTACCTTGATTTTATGAAATTTATTGAAACTTGGTCTTGGTGTGAAAGATATAATATTTTATTTTCTTAACCACTGTGGTGAGATATCAAAACCATACTTTGTATTTTTCTGGGATAAGTGGTGTATGAAAATATTCAAGGAGGTTTTCTATAGATAGAGATGAAAAATATTCATAGGTATGATGTAGGTTCGTGGAGTTGGTCAACCCTTTCTATATAGAAGTTAAATCTAAGAACCAATCAATTTCCTACTATACATAGTTTAATATGTTATGAACTATTGGTTTTTATAGTGTAGATATGAATTGAAAGAGAAACTATCGATTTAGATCTTCCCATAAAATGATTGAATATGATTGAAAAATAGTGTACTATAAGAAGGTTGGTTCTTAGGTTGTTTTTACTAAGAGTATGAGTTTCATTGATTATTTTTATATAGGGGTACACGTAATGGGACCACAATGAGACATTAAATGTATGAAATAATGCAACAAATCCCCCAAACCATGAAAAATAAAATATGTGGGGTTCATAAAATTTAGAGGTAGAGGGTTCGAATACATCGATTCAGGGTGAGGGATCTTTCATAGATGCACTGATACAATCCATTCTTCCATATATTCCAATTGATCTTTTAGTGAATAAATAGTATCAAGAGGAACTTGATATATGTCCTATTGAACATGAGCTTGAGAATTGTAAATAATAGATAAATCCATACATGGTGGCTCTATTCAATCTCATGATTGGTAGCCCGTAGGGGATGGTCCATGAAGATGTGTTTGAACCAATCATGGTTTTGTTCCCAAGGGTGTGATCTCCTGATATCTCATAGCCATGGGGACCAAATATACTAGTAATCGGTCATGTGTTTTGAGTGGATATCCTAGCCTTATTTCAACTCCTGGGGTGAACCCTCTTTTTTGATGTACTTTTATTGGTAGTGTTTGTTGTGGTTCATAATAGAGAAAATATTTGGTAGGAATGTTGTCTTTGATTAGTACATCGTTGAGTATTCATAACTCTTTCACCTCTTCCTCTTATCGTGAAAATATTTATTTGACAGTAGGGAGTTCAACCACTTTAATAGGTGGGTGATGCGTGACCTTCATTTACCAATTTCTTTGTTAGATACTCTTTGAAGAGGTTGTAATTGAGTGGTTTATGGAATGGTAAAATTGCTGAAATTCCTCTTGATTTAGGTACAGACATCTCCCACAATAATTTTTATGTCGACCATATTATGAACCAAGAATTCCTCCTCCTCCCCCTTCGAATTAGCCTCATGTTATATATGGTAGGTAGAGGTGGGGTAATGTCATTAGAAAATTCATAACAAATTATAGTTGTTTCAATAATATCTTTGTGATAATTCCTTTTTTTACCCAACACAATGCCTTTTCTTCTCCATGACTTATTATCCATGATATAATTGATGACCGATAATATGAAGGGGTATCCTAGAAAAAATTTATTCATGTTACCATAGAGGACACTAGTTAACTAGATTGAATAAAATATCAAGATTCATTATGTGGTGTGAGAAGAATAACTTCCACTGAGTGGGAGGTTGTTCAAGTAACAAATCCCCCAGCCTTGGGATATGGAATATTTTCTCTCCATTACAAAAACAATATGTGACTATTTTTTTGAACTTGAAGGTTGTGTTAAAAAAACCCCAATCCCTATGTGTTGGGGTTTCTCATTTATTTCCATGGTAGATACTGAAATGACTAACACCTTAATTTTTCAATGTTGTTTTTCAAAATGAGATGGGTGCATTATATGGTTTTCACTGTAACCACCATATTCTAAAGAAAACCATTCAATTTGTGAAATTTTAGATATCCAGTGATTGACTTACATTATGTGGGAGGCCTACTTGATTCTTTCAAATGACTCACTAAATTGTCTTTTGATGGTTCTCTCTCTCTTCTACCCCATCGTTGATGAGAATTGGTTAGGGCCTATTTTTGTGGATCGTAACATTTTTATTTAATAGAGTATATTTTTTAAATTGATAATGAATCAATGACATTGCACAATGTTTTATTTGATAGGATTTGGGGATTGGGGATCAGGGTGAGATGAAAATACCCTTGTTCAACCAGTCCTATGATATGAGAAAATGCATAAGGAATTTGTGATCAGTTGGCATAGTTATTTTATTATTCTGATACATGCGTGCTAAAGGGATCCTTATTATTTTCCCATTTTTTGATGTCTTACTACTAGGAGAGTCATAAATTTAATTTGGTAGTGTATACCATCTATTACCTTTATGTTTCATTGATACTCATCTTAAGGTAATACTTTTTCTATTAAGTGATGAAGATTGTTCCATGCATTTAGGTTTATGTTGTGTACAAAATATTACAAAAATTCTTATGTAATTCTATATTGAGGATTATCTAAAATATAAAACATTTCATATATATCATCATTATCCAATAGTCTCCTCATTGTCAACATGCATTCTTCATATTTCTCATTAGTATTCTCAACACTGTCCAACCAAAGTGGTCACTTCACTGATACTTTTTAAAAAATGGAATGATTGTTAGGAACTCCCCCATTAATTTTTAAGGAAGATGATCTAAAGATGGTTTAGAGAATAACCATCACTTTTTTTGACTTTGAATGATAAATTATGTCACTCTTCAATGAAAAATAATCAGGAATGAATGAACTCATTTTAGAAAGTTCCACTTGGTATATGGGATTTCTCATCATGAAATTTCTAAGTAGAAGTCTTCCTTGATGAAGTGAAATAACCTTATGGGGTGGAATTCCATAATCTTTTAACATCTGACTACAATGAGATTTTCTTCATTGAATACCCAGGGGAGGACCTTCATGGTAGATGATAACAAGGGTTGGAACATCATTCTATTTGATCTTATGGACATTTGTTTGGATTTTATAGATATCTTCTAGAGATATGACAATTAGATCAATTATATTTGATAAATAAAGGAATGATTCATAGTGAGGTGTCAATGGGGGACCTCTAGAACCACTAATACGCATCCCATAATTTAGTAAAGGTAGAGTATGATCCTGATCTACCATAGATTGGACTCCAAGGGATTCAATAATTCGAGTGTTAAGTAGATAAGGATCAAAAATCGTCTCTTTATTTTATAATAGTATATTATGAGGATTCTTATTGGATTACCTTATATGAATTACATTGAATGGTTTCTAGATAAATAGTTTTTTATATATGGAATATTTCTTTGTTATCTCATGTGTTTTTTTAGTATGCTTTGATTTTTTTTGGAATTGGGTAGGTTTTTGTGCATGAATCAAAGTGGCCATCAGAAGAGGTTGATTACCTCAATTCATAATGGTGGTGTGGACCTATTTCAGTTGTCTGTTTATCATGGAGTAATTTTTCTAGTGAACCTTAGAGATGTAAATATAGGTTAGTGTCTTTTTTAGAGTGACATGTTAATGATCCAACCCATTTATGGGGATGGAGTTGCGTTTCCACCCCTCTACCAATACCTATCATGTTATTATTTACTGGAAGGCTTGTAAGATGTTGGTAGAAATTATTATCTTCCCTTTAACTATTTTCATGATAGTCTTGGAATTTTCATTAGCATTAATGGGGATATATACCCATTATGAGGCTAGTGAAGGGGTTTGTGCCTTATCATATAATTTATTTTAGGCATCTGGATTCTAAAACTACTCATGTGCATTGGTAGAGGTATGGTCACAACCCTATTTGTTTCATGGACATTATTTCTGATTTCTATCATTGTTGGGAGGTTGGATGAATTTCTTGAAAGATGTGGGATGGTTTGTGAAACGGCTCAATGTTTTTCACTAAATTTTACTAGAATACTTGATTGATGAAGAAAGGTGTGTTTTCTGACTCATGTAATTACATTATGATTGATTAGAAGGCTTCCTTGGATGTCATAGAATTTTGAAAAAAATTGGGTGGTGTGTGATGGTGTTTATGTTTGGTTACGTTTTATCTCAAAATTTTATTAGTGGGCTTTCTGGGTGTAGTGAGGTTCTTTTTCCTGCTCACTATTTTCTGTTATATTTTCTTGGTGGGATTCTTGAGAGGGCTTAAGGGTTTATACCTATTCATTTTTGACACATCCACTTACCGAGTAGACCATCTTGCATGCCTAGTTCTAGATGATATGGGCCAGACATCTATGTATGGAACTATCATCATGCTGAGAGTTCACATCCACACAGTGTTGTCTTTGGTGACTACCAGCATGATCCCATTGAAAGGACCCATGTTTCTTCTATGTGATGATGTTTTTGGAATATTGATATTCCTTTGTAAGACAGTGGTGGTTATTATTAGTGTTATAGAGGGATAATCTTATGAAACGTTTGGTGACATTGATTGGTTGTCCCTGCTTCTGGACAACAGGTTATCACAGAGTGGATGAATGGTGTGGCTTATTGATATAGAGGTCATATTGAGAAGACTCATGGGACATGATGGTGGAATTTTTGTGGTAAATATACAATATAGCATTTGAGTCCCAGTGTTGAAGATGATAGGTGAGAGATAGTGTCCTCTACATAGACAAGAACCAAACTTGTGTAGTTGCAGTTGCACACATATATGAGAAATAGAATGAAAACATTCAGATGAAAGGTATTTCTTGTCAAAGGTTAATGGGATAAATGTGACAATAGAAACAATAAAACCCTAACAAACCATTATCTCAATAATTTAAAACATGGAAAATTAATTTTATTGTTTGGACACCATTCATTTTATAGAGAAAGGGGCCTGATGTATGGCTGACACTGTCATTCTAACAGGGGATTCATGTTAGGTTCACCATTTTTGTTTTTGGATAAATAAAAATATTCCATTTTTGTTCAGAGGTATGATTTTGGGGTTTTTAATTGTTTCACAATCATTTAAATAATGTTTACTATTTTTGAATGGCCTCAAACTGGATTCGTTTATTGAGCTTAGAAACACCCAACAGTTCCTTTATTCGAGATTATTTATTAACCTACTTTTCAACATAAGGTGGTCATCTGGGAAAAAAGAGAATGAAACATAGTGACATACATTAGTCAAGAGGATAAGCTTTAGGTCTCTTGAAACCCTTTTTGTTTGAATTATTTCATACTCGAGAATTATATTAAGGATTTAAGAAATATATGTGAACTATTTGTTAGTTCCCATGTATGGCACAGTTAACCCTTTTATTAGAAATCAATTATTAACATACATGGATTTAGAATCATATTTTTGTACCTGAGGTTCATCATTGAAAGATATATATTTCTATATTCAATGTTCTCTTACGATAATAAAATTTTTTATACTAGTGTAAGATCCTTTAGTTGTTTATTATTACAATGTCGATTTTAAGCCACATTGTGGGGTGGTCTAGATTTTGTCATTGTCTATAGAGATGAGAGTTTTTTTAATGCCGGGGATGGTCCCATGAGATGGGATTCCTACATATCATTGAGAAATGAATTAGAATCAACATAGTTTGGTGAAACAAATAGGGAATCATCATACATTTTAGGTTCATGTGAACATAGAAAACCATGAATTGTATTTTCCTATGGAAAGGATGTTTATGAGAAAGTTTCTTTACAATTGTTTGTTGTGGGACTCATTTCAAGGATTCCCAATGAACCTAGATGGGATGTAGGATCTGAGTTCACACATCACCTAATTGGGAATGTGACTTAGAGAGAATTAGGATTGATTTTAGGGTACTATGTTTAGAAATTATTGAGGCTTCCTACATTTCCAATTTAGATGGGAATATAATCCCACATTGCTTGGTGCCACGTGACGTTCCTCATTATACCTTTGAAGATTATGTGATGAAGGCCAAACCATGAATTTTAATTTCATGCATCAAGGATGTTAAGGAAACGTATTCCTAGTAAAAGATTGTTGTGGGACATATTTCCAAAAATCCCAAGGGACATTTAATGGATGTGGGATGCTTGATTACACATGAACCTACTAGGAACGTGGCCCTATGATAATTTGGGTCGACTATTGGGTATTCAATTTGGACCTCTTGAAGCATTACTACATATCCCATTAGGAAGACAATCAATTCCCAAATAGTTACATTTCACTTTATCAAAATCCTAATAAATTTTATGGTTATACAGTGAGGACTAACCAATTTATTTTGAAGTTGTGTGGAAATGGTTTCTAGGATAAATGTTCCCAGTAAATGCTATTTTATGGGACTCATGTTGAGGCATCCCAAGGAACCTGTATGGTGTTTGGGATCACATGTTAGACATGACCCTAATAGTAATGTTTCTATGACAAAAGTAGTTTTTATTTTTGGGTATTGGGATTGGATATCATGGAGGACTCCTTTGTATCACATTTATATGTGGATTAAATCTTACATGGTTTATTTGTGAGGATCCATGCCTATAGAGGCCCTTCGAAGGTCTATATCATAGGGTATGTAACCTATTAATAGGATTAATGAATGATTTTGGATCTTAAAACCTTTATAAGGATATCCCTCTTGTTGGATACTTGGATTTGAGGACAAACTCTTATAGGGGTCCTCTAAATTAAGGTGATAGGAAGATATTAAAAAGGATTATCTATCGAGACTTTCATCTAACTCTGTGGATGTCATGATCACCGCTAATCTCTATGACTGTATAATTTGGTTGTGTGGACGCACCCCTTTAGAGGCCATATAATGGTTTTTAGAATAGGGTGTTTCACCCATTAGAGAATTAATGGGTGATTTTTGGGGTTACTCTAATTAGATAGATGATCTTTAGTGTGGATACATGACTATGAGGATCGACAGTAATAAAGACCCTCTAAAGGAAATCTAGAGGAAGATATTGAAAAATAATATCCATAGAGACAATAATATAACCATGTGGATATAATGATCACTTATAACCTTTAATACCACATGATCCTTAATCTATTGTGAGAAAAAAAATGATCTAGAAAACCACATGATTCCTCCTCTACTGGTGGAAGTGGAAGGGGTGACAAGAGAAGAAGAAAGAGATTTGATTCACCCATATCCTCTCTAATTTAGGTAGCAAGGATAGAAATATCTATCTACCCACTTAGATATGACCCATAAGAAAAGACTATGTTCTAACTGTAGGAGGGATTCATTTCTAATAATTAAAAATAAGAGTGGTGGATATTACCTTAACCCTCAAAGGGTAAATCCAGTGTGTCCCACTCTTTCCCCGCCTAGAACTGGGGTCCCTGTTCATAGAAAAGTCTTGCTAAGGACAGGTAAATTTCCATGTTTATGATACTCTAATATCACTAAAACTACCCCAAGATTTTGGTCTTCTAGACAGATGGGTTTGATAACCGCATGCATCCTGGGGACCCTACATGTCAGGAAGGACAAGTGCGGGACACCATTGAATGAATTAATTCATAACCGAGTGGGGTACATACTGGTGTGTCACTTTACATGGTTGTACATGTTTTGAGGATTTTATGGATGATTAAATCCCCCTATAAGAATATGTCCAATTGAAGTGGATCCCAACCATTGGTGGCTTGATAGAGTTCCTAGAAGGTGTCTCACAAGGGTAAATTCTTGGGGAGAAGACTGTTCTAAAAAGATGGTAGACCTAAGAGGAAGTATAAGTGCATCAAGTTGGGTAGAACTGAACAAATTAGAGATTAATTATGTTATGTAAAACTAGGGACACCAAACTCTTTCAATTCCTTTCTCTAGGAACGAATTGTTTCTTTAGGTTTCCCTAAAAGGGACTCATAAAGGTCCTAGAATTGGGGAGGGACCTTCACAATAGTTTTTTTTCTAAGGGGGATGTTTTCCTAGTATTGGTGTTTTGTGCATTAGAGAATAGAAAGAATTTTATACCACTATAAAATTTAATTATCTCATATACCAATTTTTTAAGGCTATATGAATGATTTTTCAGGCCTCGGTGAAGGGGTTGTATAAACAAAACTCTGGAGCTTATTTTTTTCTTCTAGTATTCCCAACATGGATCCCCATAATCATATTTATCATAAATAAAAAGTCATAGTCAAAGGATTTCATTCTGTGATCGTTTCAAGATGATTTAATGAAGTTTTGTGTAACAAATCCTTCAAATTTACCTCCCATTAAAAAAACGTTTCTCCAACTCTCCAAGGGAGGTTCTCACCACCATACCATTTGATTGGAAATGATTATGAGGAATCATCATCCCAATATGTGGGAGAATTATTATAGAACATAGAAGTAAAATATTCTCTTTATTATAGAATAATGTGTATTGTCTCCTAAAACTCCTAATTTAGTGTCTAAGTGAGGATAATATTATAAATAATGAAAAAACGGAATGGAATGCATCTTTCGGTGTCAAAAAAAACATTAACTTTTTAAATGGTGGTTTATAATCCCTCTGTGTGATATGGGAATAAAATATTAGAATTTTAAAATATTAAAAATTTATTACTAAGAAAAAAATGAAGTGAAAACATAATTTTATCGGGACAGAATATAACAAAACGAGACTTTAAAATAACACTATATATGATATTGTATACAATACACCACAAATTTTTTAAAAGAACAATGATATACTATTAAAATATTATTATATATATGTTACTATTATAACTTATACATTACAATTTCAAATCATTATATGATTAAAAAATTTGAGAATTATTTAAAAAAATTTAATATAAATCAAATATGTTAATCGATAAGAACTCAATTCCCAATAAAATCAACTTATTCATCAAAAATACATTTTCTTAAAAAATTGTTTTTATTATATTTTATTATAAATTTTTATAATTAATACACTTTTATAAATTACGTTTGATAAAACTATATAATTTTTGAAATCATAACATCAAAATTTAGTTATTTTTATTTTTCTCGAATTTTTCTAGAGAAATTATTTTTTCCATGAATAATAGAAAATAAAGTTTTTTTTTTGAAAATGATCACATTGTTTCATGAACTAACAAAGATAATATTTGTTTTAAAATGTTTTAAAAATAAAATTTGTTCATTAATTATATTTATAATCATATTGAGATCATTTTAATCATTTTCATTCTAGATTTTGTTATAAAAACAATTTACACTTAATATTTCATTTTTTTAAACTCATTTTCATGGCTTTTTCATGTTTAATTTTAAAAAAAATTCAAAAAATATGTATTGGATTCGTTATTATAAATTCAATATTTTTAATAATAAATATTATTGTTAACAAATATTTTACATTGAATATTTATCCCATTGGAGGAGTTTTTTAAATAAATATATAAATTTAATAATTTAATTATTTTATATTGAATAATTATTTTGTAATTCAGTACCCGATCATGACTTTTGGGAAAATAAGTTATATTTTATTCAAATTAAATACTATTTTTGAGTCATTGGAGTTAATAGCATGGTTTAATGATTCCATTAGGTTCATTATTAGTCCAAAACACCAATAATTTTACAGTGTTAATTATTAAATAAAAAAATTTAATTTAAATTTTTCAATTAGTAAATTACATGGTAAAATGATTATAAAAATGTAATCATGTATTTTCCTAAACCGAATTTTCAATGTGTTTTTTATTCATATATTTAAAATATTATCTTAACAAAATATTAATTAAATATGATAAACTTATTTCCCTATTTTAAATTATAAAATAGAAATTTTTTATTATTCCCATTTTATTTTTGGTCATATAATTATGTTATCACGGTAAATATTTAAATTGTCACTATTAAGATGAAAATGAGATTAGAGTGGTTTCATATGTAGATAAGGATTATAATATATCCAAAAATTATATAAATGGGAATGATATAATTAATTCAGTCCCTATAATAAATTATCTATGAAATTTTTGTTCCTTGGTTCAACATGGTATGATATATATATATATATATATGTTAATAACTATTTTAGTTAATTTAAAATGCACCCATCTCATAAATTAAAAATCTCCCCATCCTCCCCTCACATATTCACAAATATTGAAAGAGTTTTCTTGAAAGAAAAAATAAAAAATAACTCCACAAAATCCTTATACATGTTTTAGTTCTCCTGTTCATCCCAAATGAACAACCCAAAGGTAATTAATAGAATATCTAAAGGATTTATTTCAATGTAGAGGGAATAAAATTAATCAATCATTTTCATTTATTTTTAACTCATTATTTTACCTCCACAAAAGTTTTATTATTTATGATAAAATAGTATCATTTGTATAAAAAAATATTCTAAAATTTTATTATTATTATAAAACCACCTTTATCTACCCACTTTTTTATCCTATATAATCTGAATACATAACTTCTGCAAACGTAAAAATTACCATCTCTATAGAGTGGTGTAATTCTTTTTCCATCACCATTTTACATGAATTGTTATGATATGAAATATAATAAATATATTTTTTATTTGTAATATTAGCATGATTCCTTAAATTTTAATGTTTATTAACCTTTCTTTCACTTCATCAATTGTAAAATGAAAATAGTTCTTATGCATATGTATTTCCTACTGTCTCAATGAATAGTGTCATTAATTTTTCTATGTCCAAATTTTATATTATATATATAATTAATATATATGATATATCTAAAATGATAAAAAATTATATCAATGATGTAACCACGTTCAATTTAAAAGGGACAAAGTTATCAAACCCAAAGAAATGTGAAAGATTAAGCAGTTTTCACCAAGAAAATTGATTTTCATAAAAAACAATTAATAAAATGGAGATAAGATGTTATAATTAAATCATATATGATATGATATATATTATTATTGTTCTGTAATATATGTATAATTAATATATATTTTTTATATTTGAGGTTTTCAATGTTTATAAAGTAGGCCAAACTTTAGGTAAGGCTTTCTCATCTGACTTTTGTTTCCAGGAGACAAATTTAATATTCACCATCTGTTTAATTCATGTGGTGAGTATATTTTCACATTGATATGATATATCATGATTAAATTTATAATCTAGGTATTTAATTTTTTATGTTAGGTTATTTATTTCATTGGGGATTCGATTCAAATGTTTCCAATGCTGTATGTATTGATTTTAAATTCATAATGTAAGAACCCAGTTCTTTTCATTTTGAGCTACGAGTTTCTTCTTTCTCTTTTCCTTAAGTGTTTTTGAGAAAATAAGGAAAATGGGGAAAATCCCAAATTTAGGAAGTACACACCATGTACTTTTCCACACGCCGTGTACTTTTGGCTATGTGGGATGAGTACATGGGACGTGTGGCCATGTCGGTAAAGAAGGGTGAAGAAACAAACTACACGTTGTGTAGTAGTCCTTTACATGTCGTGTAGTCAGTCGGAAATAAAATAGAATGGTGTTGGACAGCTGTGCGACAACACATGCCGTGTACTCATGCAGACACACTATGTAGTCATGTCGGCTGGAGAACAATGCCTCGCTGGCGGGAAACCACCAGAGGAATAGTTAAAAATGGGAAGTACACGCCATGTACATGGAAATACACGCCGTCTACTTTGTTTTCTTCACATAAAATGGGTAGTATCCTCCCCTGTTCACAAGGAAGGATTATAACTATAGGAAGGAGTGAGAGAGGGAGGCCGGAGCATTGGAGATCCTCTGAGCGCACGTCGGGAATCTGTTTTCTACACCATCGATCTCCCTTGAACTGCACGGGTAAGCTATCCCTTCTCATTGAATAGTTATTACCAATTATTCCTCTAAGGGATGTAATTTGGGTTTGAACTAGTTTTCTTTCACCTTAGATCTACGTCGTTCTAGGAAGAATCTAGGATCCTCATTCGCGTATATAATTCATGGGTGTTAAAGGTAAGTGTCTTGGTGTTTATTTTTCAACTGTCGTGTGTTTTTGTGTGTTTTTGAGCTACGAACCCATATTTGGGGTGGCGTGTGGCTAAGGATGGGGCAATTTTAAATACCTTGAATTGTATAGGTAATTAAATGTGATATTAAAATGTTTTTTGGCATCGCTGCTTGGATCCAGGACCACCCTAGGTGTGCGTTCCTCTGTTTAGTCGTTTCGCTAGGATACCCTAGGGTATGCCTTGTTTATATTCTGCATTACTTTTGCCTTCAGTTGAATTGTATTTCAATTGCTTGTGATATGTTGGGCATGGCCCAGTTACTTCAGCCCTAAGGCATTGTTTTACTGAGCCTGAGGGCAGTTGTTATCTCAACCTGAGGGAAACTTCTTTTGTGCCTGTGGGAAATAGACTCTGTGCCTGAAGGCGACACTACATGCGCCTGAGGGAAAAATCTATTCTGCCTGTGGGAGAGTACCTACAGGTTATGTTCCTGATTACCTGAGCGTAAGGGTTGAGTGTCTGTGGACACCGACAATTTACATATAAATTCACAGTGGTGTTTTCTTGTATGAAATGGATTAAAAGAATATTAAAATGGCAATATAACTGGTAAGTTTGTTACTTTTGAGTACTTCTTAGTTTATTGCATTTTACTACTGCACGCTGTTGTTGTATATTTTCACACAGTTGGGCATGGGACTTTGGTGGGTGCCTACTGAGATATGTTTCTCACAACCCATTTGGTTCATGCTTTTTGGCCCAAAGAGATTACATTTCTACAGGTGTGGATAAGGGAAAGGGTCCCTATACAGGTACTTGAGTGCTGTTGAGGAAAAGGGGAGCATAGGACTGGGCTTAGGCTCGCGATGCTACAGACTATTTTGTTTTGTTTTGTTGTACTCTGTATTGTACTGTACTGTATTGTTGTGTAACATGTTCTGGATTTTTTCTTAGAACATGAGGCATGTTGCATCATATATATATATATATATATATCTGGATGGTTATCCTTTACTGCAGTTGTTATATTAAATGTTTATGGTTTATTACTTCTTGTATTGTTGTATTTTTATATTATATTCCACTGCACTACAATTTGACGAATGAGGGCATAGTTTCCCCACTATCAGAACAGGGCCCTCACTGCTAGTCGGTATCCTCTGTTGTTTGGGGAAATGCACTTGAGGTCATGTGGCGAACCAGATTTGAGGAACCCGTTGAGTGGCACCCAGAACCGGGATGTTACAAAGTGGTATCAAAGGAGTTCTTTTATTTGACTTACTGTTTGGAGCCTTAGTCAGGGACAGGGAGAGAAGGGTGGTTGGTAATAATTTGTGTCCGAGCGTAGCTAACCCATGTATAGGGAAAAGCCAATTTACCTCGTATTGCAATTTTACTGATTTTGCAATTTTATAGTTTATTTGGTTTCACTGTTGGGTGATGCACTTGTGATTGTGCTGTTTATATTTAATATATGGGTTCTATTTAGTTACAACCCGATGAGATTAGGGTATGTCGTCTCAGGCATCATGTAGGCACATGCTAGAAATCACATTCCATGCATAGTTTTCATGCCATGTAGGTGCATTAGAAAAGCATGTTGTTGTGATAGCTTCTTGATAGATACCTGCTATTTGATAGGGTATTTTGGTATGATCCTGTTTATAGAATGGATGCCAAACTTTGGTTTTTGGGGAGTATGGGCCCTTATTGACTAGAATTTGGTGGATAATTAGCTATTTATTCGGTTAAAACACATATAAGATGTCAAACATTGATTCATGGGGAGTTTGGGCCCTCACAGATCAGAATATGGCACTTAGGGGTTGTTTTTCAGTACTTTCTGGGTTCCGAAGGAGCTTCTGAGGCATACTATCTGGAAACCGAGTATACATGCCATGTAGTTCTTTAAACACGCCATGTATGGTATTATGTTCGGGAATAAAAGGAAACTTTTTGAGTACACGTCTTGTACCCTAAGTACATGTCATGTAGTCTCTTCCCGTGTCAGAGACTAAGTGGGCAGTGACATGGGGAAGGAAAATGCTTGGGGAGAACATGTCGTGTAGCTTCTGTACACGTCGTCTAATCAATTCCCATGTCACAAACCGTGTGGGCAGGGACACGAGGAAGGAAAATTCTTGGGGTGAACATGCCATGTACCGAATGTACACACTGTGTAGTGTTGACCCAGAGTCCGCCCGTGTAACTAACAAACATGGATGGAGGATACCTTAAGACATACACGCTGTGTCCACTATGGAACACGTCGTGTAGTCAGACCTGGGGACCTGGCCGTGTCAAAAACGACACAGGTCGGTGTAATCTGTTCGTTTACACGCTGTGTGTGTATCGAACCCGTTGTGTAGTGTGAGCTGTGTGTCCGACCGTATAACTAACAACAAGGGTCGACAGAGCTCATCTGGTATATGATGTATTCCTCTGGGACAATCCGTGTAGTCTTGTCCAAGGACAGACCGTGTGGACTTAGCCATGTGGCTGGGAAATTGGGTAGTGTACACACCGTGGGCGGGTTTAACATTCCATGTAGTGTCAAGCCGAGTAGTCAGCCGTGTCACAAAAGACACTGACAGTTGGAAACTTACACCATACACGCAGTGTAGATTATATACACGCCATGTAGTTTTGTTGAACGGGAGTCCTGTGGCTTAACTGTGTAGAAGGACCCAGGCAGGGGAAGGGAAGTCAAGTACACTCCGTGTAGTCAATATATACGCCGTGTAGTCTTGTTTTTCAAAATTTTGAATGCCTTCTTACAGCTGTTACCTTTTGGGTTTCTTCATTTCCGGTATTTAATAATCTTATTCTAAGGTGTGCATTTGACCATGTAGTGGCATGCCACCGAGATGTTCATGCGTTGTTCTCCAGGAGAGTGTCAAAGATTATACTCCAGAGATGGTGGGCCATGGGCTTCCAATGGATCCTCCAGCAGATACAGATTTGGCGCCAGCTGTTATACCAGACATAGGTGCTGATGCGCAGTTCCATGAAGTTTTTATGCGGTTCATGCAAACCTTTAAGGGAGCACCACCGGATGCCACATCTATGACCGAGCTGACACGTATCTTCCAGCAGCATCATCCTCCTATGTTTTTTGGGGATGGTGGACCATAGGCTACGAATTCTTGTCTAGGATCAATGCAGACTATTATCGAGAATCTTGAGATGCCTCCACGGTGGAGGGTCAAGCTCGCGACGTACATGCTGCGTGATTTCATCAAGAGGTGGTGGGATGTTACCACCTTGTCAGAGCATCCCAGAGACATGGTGTGGGAAGATTTTCTGGAAGTCTTCTATGACTTCTTATTTCCATAGACGCTGAGGGCAGATAGAGATCGAGAGTTCATGAATCTGAAATAGGGCGCTATGTCAGTGATGGATTATTCTGCTCGCTTTACCGAGCTTCAGCGTTTTGCACCCGTTCTGGTGGGTTATGAGACGTTGAGGTCCAGGTGCTTTGAGGATGGTCTCCAATATGAAATCCGAGCATTGGTGAATGTTTTCAGATTTCCTTCAGTACGTGCTATTGGGAATTAGGCGCTAATTATATATGGGATCCTTCGGGAAGCTAGCGGTGTGTGCCAGGGCATTTCGACACCAGTTTCTAGTACTATTTCTACTAGTAATAGGAAGATACAGATGGACTTCTCTCAGGGTGGCGGTACTAGCCAGAAGGATGTTTCAGGTGGTCAGGTCAAGTGCTACCATTGTGGTAAAGATGTGCACAAGAGACCTCAGTGTCCACGTGATCTAGTGGAGTTCCAAGCTTGTGGAATGTTGGGTCATCTGCAGCGCTTTTTTTGGGTGTTTCCATCGATGGATAATGAGAGGGGTTCTATGCAGACTCCGCGTGCGGGAGCAGGACTAGTGGATTCTTACCAGTCGCGGTACTGGAATACGTCAGGGCATGTAGGTAGGGATGGTGGTCATGTCCATGGTATCCAGACACCATGACCTCAGAGGCAGTAGGGTGGGACAGCTCATGGTAGCCAGGCTGTGTCATAGGGTCGGGACACTGGGCAGACATATGCAGTGCAACAGTCTTAGCAGGAGCTGGATCCCAGACCTTCTACTGTCAGAGGTACTATTGTAGTAGCTTCTGTTTTATCTTCAGTACTTTTCGATATAGGTGCTACACATAGTTTCATATTTGTGCCCATTGTGGAGAGTCTTAGGCTTTGTGTTTCTACTTCTTCTGATATCATGATGCTAGACACTCCATTGGGGACTAGAACGGCTGGTGTGCATCAGTGAAAGGAGTGGCCTCTTGAGGTTGCTGGGTGTCACTTTCTTTGGGACCTCTATGTCTTAGATATCACATCTTATGACTTCATTCTAGGGATGGACTATTTGGTTCCCTTTTAAGATTTTGTAGACTGCTATCGTCGTAGGGTGAGTATCACGTCACCAGGGGGCGGAGAGTTTCTATACAAGGGTGAATGGGATGTTCATGCGAGTCTAGCTAGACCAGAGCATCATGGGAGAGGTGGTATCATAGCCTAGATTTTGAGCTTATATATGTATGATCAGGGGACTTGTCAGACGGATTTCCCTTTAGTGTTTGATCATTTCATGGATGTCTTCCTAGACAATTTTTCGGGTCTACCTCTGAAGATAGACGTGGATTTATCTATTGATCTTGTGCCAGGAGAAGCACATGTGTCTATTACTCCTTATAGGATGGCCACTCCTGAGTTTCAGGAGCTCAAGAGGCAGTTAGAGGAGTTACATGAAAATGGTTTTATCTGACCCATTACTTCTCCATGGTGTTCTACGGTTCTTTTTGCGAAGAAGGTGGATGGTACCCTCAAACTCTGTGTGGATTATCTGAAGTTGAACCAGTTGACAGTCAAGAACTGATATCCCTTGCCGAGGATTGATGATCTTTTTTATCAACTTCGTGGAGAACGAGTGTTCTAGAAGATTGACTTGAGATAAGGATATCATCAGCTGCGCGTTATACCATATGATATACCTCTCACAGCTTTCAAGAGTAGGTATGGTCTATATGAGTATAAGGTTATGCCATTTGGACACACAGACATGCCAGCAGTTTTCATGGCTCTGATGAATCGTGTGTTCCATCCTTATCTAGACTCTTTTGTGGTAGTATTAGTGGACTATATCTTGGTATACTCCCACACTCGACACGACCATGCCACTCATATTATGATCATATTGAGTACACTGAGAGAGCATCGACTAAATGCTATGCTCTCAAAGTGCCACTTTTGGATTGACCAGATTCACTTCCTGGGTCATATCATCTCAAAGGCAGGAGTTGCAGTAGACCCAGAGAAGGTAAGAGTAGTAGTTTCTTGGGAGTATCCTAAGAACGTGTTTGAGATACGAAGTTTCATAGGGATGGCTGGTTACTACAGAAGCCTCATATAGGACTTCTCCCGCTTAGCAGTGTCCTTGACGGGTTTGACTAAGAAGGGTGTGAAGTTCGTATGGTCGGAAGCTTGCGAGACAGCCTTTCAGGACCTAAAGGGAAGGTTGACATCAACACCAATTTTGATACTCCCAGAGCAAAGGAAGAGCTATACAGTTTACTGTGGCGCATATAGTATTGGGCTAGAAGTTGTGTTGATGGAGGGCGATCGAGTAGTTACATACGGTTCTCGGTAGTTGAGGCCACATGAGAGGAATCACCAGACGCATGATATCGAGTTGGCTGCAGTTGTGCATGCGTTGCGCTATTGGAGACACTATCTATTGGGATAATGTTTTGTGGTGTTCACTGACCAAAAAAGTCTCAAGTATATCTTTACTCAGTGAGACTTGAATCACAGGTAGTGAAGGTGGGTCAAATACCTTCAGTCCTTCAACTTTGAGCATTCCTATACACCTGGTAATGGTAATGCGGTAGCTGATGCACTAAGAAGGAAGACTCAGATACAGGCTGTGCAGAAGGCTAGTGGCGAGTGTCAGCTCATGTCTTTGTTCTCTGAGATGAATTTGGAGGTTCACGATAGTCAGGGGCAGACCGATCTTTCATCAATAGATGTGACCTCTACCCTCCTGGATAGAGAGAGGATGAGACATATATCTGATTCGGAAGGCCTAGTTCTACTGGATTTAGTGGAAAGTGAAGACCCTCCTCCCAGTTGGAAGATAGGCGATGATGAGGTATTGTGTTTCCATGGGCGAGTGTGGGTTCCTAGGGATATACACGAGGAGGTGATGCGGGAGTTTCATGATTTTGATTGTGCAGTTTATCCTGGGGTTTCCAAGATGTTCCGAGACTTGAGACGTCAGTACTGGTGGCTGGGTATGAAGAGTGATGTATCTGGTTTTGTTACGAGGTGTTCCACCTGGCAACAGGTGAAGGCGGAGCATTAGAGGCCAGGTGGACTGTTATAGTAGTTACCCATTCCGGAGTGAAAATGGGATGATGTCACGATGGGCTTCGTGACCGGTTTGCCGAGGTCACCTCGAGCCAATGATGCTTTTTTGGTTGTTGTGGACATGCTCATGAAGGTAGATCACTTTTTGCCGATCAAGGAGACTTTCAAAGTTAACGAGCTCAGATGATTGTATATCTGATAGATTTTACATCTTCATGGGGTCCCTCATTCTATCGTTTTAGATAGGGAATCCCATTTTACGTCTCGTTTCTGGCAGAGTTTTCAGAGGGAACTGGGTACACAGGTGATTCTGAGCAAGGATTACCACCCTCAGAGAGATGGCCAGTCAGAGCATACGATACAGGTTCTTGAGGACATGCTGCGTGCATGCGTCCTATACTTTGGGGGCTCTTGGGAGAATCATATACCCCTAGTCGAGTTTTCCTATTACAATAGTTTTTAGGAAACTATTGAGACGGCACCATACGATGATTTATATGGTAGGCCTTGCCGATCGACTTTGTGCTGGTTAGAGGAAGGTAAGGAAACATTATTGGGACCACGTCTCGTGTAGGAGACTTCTGAGCAGGTCCTGTTGATTCAGAAGAGGAAGGCTACTGCACATTCTCTTCAGAAATCATATGTGGATCGCTGCAGATGACCTTTAGAGTTCATGGTTGGGGATCAGGTTTTCTTTCCTGTTTCTCTAGGGTTGGGACACAGGTGGATCAGGAGACAGGGTAAACTTTCACCGAGGTATGTGGGGCCATGTGAGATTCTGGAGAGAGTTAGGCCGATTGCCTATATGTTGTAGTTACCACAGAGGTATTGGGCCATGCATGACGTCTTCCATGTATCTTAGTTGCACCGCTATCATTCAGACCCATCTCATGTTTTTCATCCCGAGGCGGTTGAGCTTTAGGAAGATTCTTCCTTTGATGATCATTTGATTCGTATCATTGATAGGAGCACGAAGGTTCTCCGAGTATGGTCAGTTCCTCTCGTATGGGTGATAGGCCAGCATGGCCGAGTGAAGGACAAAACCTGGGAGTGAGAGACTGACATATGTGCTCAGTGGCCAGAGTTGTTAACGTCTATATCTTCACCACCCTTGGAAGGGCTATTCAAGGACGAATTGATTTAAGGGGAAAAGTTTGTAAGAACCCGGTTCTTATCTTTTTGAGGTACGGGTTTCATCTTTCCCTTTTCCTTATGTGTTTTTGAGAAAATAAGGAAAATGGGGGAAATCCCAAATTTTGGAAGTATACGCCGTGCATTTTCCACACACCGTGTACTTTCGGTCGTGTGGGATAAGTACACGGGGCGTGTGGCCATGTCGGTAATGAAGGGTGTTGAAACCGACTACAAGATGTGTAGTGGTCCTTTACATGCCATGTTGTCATTCGGTAGGAAAATAGTAAGGTAGTGGCCAGCTGTGCAATAGCACACACCGTGTACTCATGCAAACACACCATGTAGTCATGTCAGCTAGAGAACAGTGCCACGCTGGCGGGAAACTGCCATAAGAACAGTTTAAAAATGGGAAGTACATGCCATGTATGTGGAAATACATGCCGTGTACTTTTTTTCACTTAAAATGGGCAGTAGCCTCCCCTATTCACAGGGAAGGCTTAGAACTGGAGGAAGGAGTGGGAGAGGGAGGCCGGAGATTTGTAGATCCACCGAGCGCACGTCGGGAATCCGTTTTCTCCACCGTCGATCTCCCTGGAACCGCACGGGTAAGCTCTCACTTCTCCTAGAGTAGTTCCTACCAATTATTCCTCTATGGGAATTTATTTGGGTTTGAAATAGTTTTCATTCAACATAGATCTACATCATTCTAGGATGAATCGAGGATCGTCGTTCGAGTATATCGTTTGTGGGTGTTAAAGGTAGGTCATTTGGTGTTTATTTTCCAACTATTGTGCATTTTTGTGTGTTTTTGAGCTATGAACCCATATTTGGGGTGTCTTGTGGCAGAGGCCGGGGATATTTTAAATACCTAGAATTGTATAGGTAATTAAATGTGATATTAAAATGATGTTTGGGATCACTGCTTGGATCCAAGAGCACCCCGGGTGGTGCGTTCCTCTGTTTAGTCGTTTGGCCAGGATACCCGAGGGTATGCCTTGTTTATATTCTACATTAATTTTTCATTGAGAGGAATTGTATTTGAATTTATTTTGATATGATGGGCATGTCCCGGTTACTTAAACCCGAGGGCGTTGTTTTACTTAGCATGAGGGAATTTGTTATCTTAGCCTGAGGGCATCTTCTTTCATGCCTGTGGGCAATAGACTCTATGCCTAAGGGAGGCACTACGTACGCCTGAGGGAAAAATATGTTCTAACTGTGGGTGACTACCTATGGGCTACGTTCCTAATTACCTGAGGGTAAGGGTTGAGTGTCTGTGGATACTGACTGTTTACTTAGAAATTCACGGTGGTTTTTCTTATATGAAATGTATTAAAAGAATAATAAAATGGAAATATAACTGGTATGCTAGTTACTTTTCAGTACTGCTTAGTTTATTTCAATTTACTACTGCACACTATTGTTGCATATTTTCACACAGTTGGGCATGGTCCTTTGGTGTGTGCCTAGTGAGATATGTTTCTCACACCCTATGTGGGTCATTCATTTCAGCCCAAACAGATTACGTTTCTGTAGGTGTGGATAAGGGAAAGGGTCCCTATATAGGTACTTGATTGCTACTGAGGAGTAGGGGAGCATGGGACCGGGCTTAGGCTCGCGATGCTACCGACTATTTTGTTTTATTTTGTTGTACTATGTATTGTACTATACTGTATTGTTGTGTAACATGTTCTGGATGTTTTCTTAGAACTTGAGGCATGTTGCATCATATATATATATATATATATATATATATATCTGGCTGGTTATCCTTTACTATAGTTGTTATATTAAATGTGTATGGTTTATTTCTTCTGCTGTTATTGTACGTTGATATTATATTCCGCTGCGCTACACTTTGATGAATGAGGGCATAGTTTCCCCACTATCAGACCTAGGCCCTCGTTGCTAGTCGGTAGCCCCTGGCGTTTGGGGAAATGCGCTTGAGTTCATGTGGCGATCCGGATTCGAGAACCCGTTGAGTGGCACCCGGAACTAGGACGTTACACATAATATATCTATGTTTGTTTATTTTCATGTCTTTATTTAGGGATTTATATTATATTTATATATTAATAAAAATTTATTTTCTTGTATTCTATTTATTTATTTTAATTTAAATTATTATTTATTTTTTTACCGTTTTTGGAACTATGAAAAAAAATTAATGTATTTATGAAAAACTGCCTTTGTTGGTCAACTTTTTCATGAATCATTTTCTACCAAATCTATAATTTATTTAAAAAAATCAATAAATTATTTAATATTCTCCATGTATTTATTAATTACATTTTTACCCAAGATTTAATTTCTATAAAATTGTTTAAAAACAATATTCTTTTAGTTTTATAAACAATATATGTTTTACCAATGGTGTGAAATAAATTTTATTTTATGATTAAAGAATTAATTGTATTTTCCAGCTTAATAAATTGTCAACATGCCAATGCTTATTTTATAGGTCTCTATAATTATTATCAAATAATTATTCTCTAATATCCTAGAATTTATTTTTAAAATTTATTTTATAATTGAAAAGTACATTTTCCCCAATAGTTTTTGACATGAAAATTTTAAGGTGTTTATATCCATCATCATCCAAGAATGTCTAGTTGTCAAGTGAACAAGGTCTTTCCAAAATTTATTAACAAATAAAATACAGTACATGAAAAAAGAGAGAGGATGGGTTAAAAAAAGAAAGATTCCACATAAAGAAGAAAAACTAGAAAAGGTATAGATCTAGGATCATCTCCATAAACATCTAAATTATCATCTAGAAATTCCTATTCTTACTACGAGTTCATCTAATTGAAAAAAATAGAGTACTGTTCCTATATTTTAACCTACTCTAGAGTGAGTTCCTTGGAAGAATACATGGTTGACCAACCACATCTAAACCCATCACCTCTACCACATCCTAATCCACATTTTATTGGATTCTAATCTCGCTTAGATGCCATAGGTTTTTCTAACAACCTTTCAGTTCATCCCTCCTAGAGAAGAAATACTACTCCATAGAGTCATTAGTTACTCTTAAAGCATAACCCACTTAAACATTCACACATTTATCATATAATATCAACTCCATTATATCCATGATAGGTGATGGCCAATAAGTCAATATTTTTTTAAAAACTTTTCTTCCTTCCCCTACATTCTGGTCACCAAAAACAACATATGACCATAATTACTTTTTATCTTTTTTTCTCTGGATGATTTATGAATAGTTTTATTTGTGAAATTATTATCATTATGTATGTTTTCGTTCAAATACAAACATTTATATATTATTGGTATTGTTAATTAAGTTATATTTTTTATTCAAATAATGAATGCATTGGATTTATAATGTGTAGGTGTGGCCTAAAATTACATATCTCATTGTTGAATTAGTAGTTATTTTAAGAAAAAATTGATTGGGTATTTAGATAAATCATTAACAATTTATTTAAAATGACTTTTAGAGAGTACTCGATGATAATTTTGATATATCTAACATTACAATATCAATACTTATAAAATAATTTATTGATTCTCAAGTAACTATTTTAAAATTTATGATATCTATGGATAAGTTTCATTATCATCTGATTATTTACAATGAATTTATTAACAATAATTTATTCCATCCATATAATTTTTCATGTTAAATTTTGTGATTAAATGGAAGGTTTTTTTCGTTAATTTCCATTCCATGTTGATTATTACTTTTTTAATCATTATAGGTTCTATTTTACAAAACAATTGATGAATATATGAGATCACACTTTTTTTATATATTTTGTAATCCAGGATGAGATGTAGTTTTCTATAATTTATCTTCAAATATATTTTAGAGACAAAAAGTTCATTCTGGGATAAAATAGTATTTTTTTATTTCATGTTTTTAAATATAATTTAAGATTAAAGATAATATAATTTTTCATAGGATACTAAACTATTTGGTCCTTTGGGATGCAATAAATTTTCCCAAATTCCAATGTAATAATGTATCTAATTCTTTGAGATACACGATTTTCGGTCTTTATAATTCCATTTTATCAGTGCAATTCTTGGAGAAAAGCCTTAGATATCATGAAACAATTGAAGGAAATAAGTATACGTACTTTATATTCAATGGAAAATAGGTACAGATGCCCGATCCACTATGATTTTTTATTTAGGTGGTGATTTATTATCCACTATAGTATGAGAAACATGTTACGATGCTTGATCCACTGCCATATATTGGTATATGTAGTCAACCCTAACATATGATATATTTTCTTTTACCATGATGGTTACATACTCATGTGATATGTTAATATTCTTATGATATGAAAATTATTGATTATGAATGATATTTGATAATTCCCAAATCTTATTACAAACTAATGTTTTATTCAATGACCCAAGATTATGATATATGTATTTTGGGGTATGATTTTATATTGATAATCACATGTTCTCAAACATTTATGATTGTAATATAGTGTCATATGATCATGGATTTGATATAACCTTATTGAGAATATGATCTCACCCATTTATATGATTAAATTTCCCACTGTGTTATGAAGTAGGGTACTAAGTATTATTAATCTATATGGGTACCATTGATAATGTATGATGTAAGATAGTGTGATGATTATACTTCAAATAATATTTTTATACATATATTTTCCATGTACAATAGAATATTATTGCTCTTAATTATTTTTATATATTATATATATTCATTATTCATAAAAATGATTTAATAATTATATATGTTATTCTACGGTATCTATAGGGTGCATCTTTCATGATTTCATCATTAATAAAGACGTAATTTCTATATGTTGTCGTTTTGATTGCACCTATCAAGAAAAAACAGATGATTGGGAAATAATTAGAGTGAACTCTTACATCCCTCATAGATTATAAGAAAAATATTGGCATGTATAATATAAATTACTACCTCATAAATATGATAATTGGTACTGATTTCATATATTCTATAGTCATGGAGTATTTCCTTTTTTGTCCTTATATTTAAGAAGAAGTTTTAGTATTTTCTACATCATGAGGATTTTTTAATCTCCCATATCATCACATTTAATTGAACCCTTAATCATTCAATGATGGATTAATGATCAAAAATACGGGTAGTGATTGTTACATCCAGTGTTTTTAAAAGGAAACATAATTTTCAATAGCGTACAAAATACGCCACATCAAGCTTAAATGTCCAAGTAAATATTATTATTTTTATAGTAGTTATCACCTAACCATTAGATTGGAGGGAATGAACTATGATAATTTATTTTTTAGAATATGGTATACTGATATTTATATAATTATTCATTGGTTACAAAATTAACATGAAATGAAACTAATAACCAATCTAATATAAAGAATTTATTTTTTATGAGAATCTATATAAATATAAATTATTGTTTTTATAAAATAACAAATCTCTATTTTTGGATTCTGTTAATTAAATATTAAATCAATATAATGTTTAAAATGTATCTTATGTGTTTTATAATTATCATATAAGAACAAATAAAATTTTACGAATTAAATGAATGTTTTTTTTTCTAAAAATACAGTTTTATTGCATTTTGGGGGAGAACCCATTTTAAATATATTTCATGACACTTTTATATGTTAATTTGTATAAAATAAACTTCTTATTTGAGTTCAGGACATCCAAAAAAAAATTTGTGTAATTGTTTGGTATTTGTCGGTTTAAATTAATATTTTAATAAATAGTAAAAAATACTGCCTTTTATTTCTAAAACTCCATGTCATATAATTAATTTATATTGATAGATTATCCTTTTAAATGGTTCTATGAAATAATTATATTAATTTTTTATCAGGTAATCCAATTTATTTCATTGGATACTTTTTCAAATTGTAAATAAATTAATTAAACAATTTGAACTTCTGAATGTTTTACTTTAAAAACTCATTTTCTCATTCCATCAATAAGGTTAATATTTAATTAATTTCTGCCAATTCTATGTTATTAATTTTTAATAATGGATCCAATATTTGGAATCATAAGGTAAAAATTATGTTAATTCATTCCTTTTATTTTTTGACACTATGAATATTAACTTTAGTAATTTTTCTAATTACCACAGTTAAGGGTAAATCAAGTATTCATAGATAAAAATAACATTATAATAATTTAAAAAAATACAATTAATAATATCAAAACAAATGTTAATATAAAAACATTTCCTCCATCAGGGTAATTTATTTATAATTTTTAAGAATTAAATAGGTAAATTTTATTATTAAACAAAGATGATGCAATAATTGATTTATTAAAGAAAGGATCAAATATATGATATTAAAAATATTAAAAAAATAATGTGATATATTTTATTTCATATGAGTATTTTATATATGACTATAACATTATTTTATTGATCTATTATAGTTTTTTGGAACAAATTAATTTTGTATGATTTTTTAAAAATTCCAGTGATGAATAGTGTCAAAATTGAAATATATCATTACTTAAAATATAAAATATTTAAATAAAGGAAATTAAAATCATAAAAAACTATGATTCCTAAAAAAATTATATAACAGTAAATATTTCATTAATGACTCATTACTAGGTCTCCTTTCATGATTTGGTAAATTTTTTAACTCTCAATGTGTAAGTTACTTGATAAAATGGCAAGAGATAAAAGGGGTTAATAAAAATAAGGATTAAAAAATATTCCAAACATGTATAATATTTATATGATGACGAGGATACAACAAAAATAATCCTATATTCTAAATTAATCAGTTTGGGACTATTTGGAATTGAAATGGAATTTATATTAATTTAGTACTTTTTATAATTCCAATGGTTCCCCTACCCCCTCCTATAAAAAAGGCACCCATTGCTCTCTGTTACTGACTGATCCAAAACATTTTCAATCTGCCACTATCTACCCAAAACCATTCCTATAATCAATATCCACATTCTTATGTCCATATTTAATTTATAAAACCCTTTTTAGAGGTGTTAAGGTGTTATGAAGTTTGATGATCCAAAGGAAAGGTAATGTTTTAATTTAAGTATTTCTATTTTTGTTAATTTTACATTTACATGATATCTCCTCAAACCATGATTAAAAAATAACTAATGTATCCACAGTATATTGAGATGTTTTTATGTTATATCATCACCTAAATCCATATTAAATTTCATCAAATTGGATATAATCTTTTTTCAGTGTACAGAAGACTACCGCTTCACGAACCGATATAATTTGATTCTCATCATTGTCTTTAAATACTGGTTATAATTATGGAATTAAGGTTAATATATGATAATGATGAAATATTAATCATTTTGATATAATATTATATCAATTAAATTTCTACATTCCATGCACATATAAATGATAATGTCGTTAATGCATACATGTGAACTATCACCTCCACAGAGCGATGTGATTCATTTTTATTCACCACATCATTTTTAGTATATATATAAGTTTATTTAAATTATTAATATGGTATTAATTACATTATTATCATTTTTAAATATTAAACAATACATTCTTTATTTTTAGAATTATCGATGAAAAATAAAGACGTTACTCATGCATAAGTTTGGATTACTATCTCCATGATTATAGAGTTGATCATTTTTCATATCAAAATTTAATGAATGAATATAACAGTATAATTGATATAAAAAAATTATAATTATTTCATGAATATTATTCTTTATATGATATAATTATGACCTCATGGGCTGTTGACATCCTACCATGTTCATTTATTACTCGAGTATCGAATATCGACCAAACAGTCGATGTGAATAATAATAATTAAGTAAGTGTTATGACATGATAATAGTAATATAAAAGGAATAATAAACTATATAAAGGTTCTTATAAAAGTAAATAATTATCATACATTTATTATTCCGGACGATAAAGACAATACATGACGATTCATACATAAGGTTAGGGATTTCGTCTCATTCTTATTTCATTGAGACATTTCATGATAAAATGCACCTTTATTCTATTAGAATGTTAATATTTACAAACCGTTGAATTTTAATACCCATATTTTATATATAATAATTTTATTTGATGTTTCGTAAAATTTTCTACTATCACATAGGATATAATTTAAAAGTTACAATGTGGTATTAGAATATTTGACTAAAACATTGTTTTAAGTGGTATAAAGATTTATTCTTCTAAATCATTCTCAATCATGTCAATGTTTTAAAAATTACATTATGGATTTATTTACATGGACATTAAATTTTTAAAATATCAATTCTATAATTTTATTTAAATCATTAAAATTTTTATGGGACCCCTTATTTTAAAAATATCCTTTATAAATGTTTTAAATTGGTTTTTTAAATTGGATTGGTTATATTAAGAATGAAAATGAAATTTCAATAGTGAAATGTTGAAATTGTAATGATTATGTGTGTTGGTACTTTTAAATTTAATAGGTGTTCCCGACATAGCTTATAAGAAGGTTCGATCCCTATTATAGCTCATGGGTAAGCCCGGTATAGCTTATATGTAGGGGTGATCCCCATTATAGCTCATGAAGGATGGGTGATAATGATATAACTAATTTGAAAGGTGATCCCCATTATAAATCTCTAATTTATTGGGTATTCTAGAGTAGTAAGTCAATTGTATGGTCATTCCAATTTTAAGGGTGATTGTAAGAGAGATATGGTCATGATTTCCACAAGCAGCAACATGATTTTCTATACTTTCTAATAGGGTTTTAAGAAAATGTTTTAAATGGGGTTTCATGTTTTCACTGGACTAAATATTTACATTCATTATGTCCCTTACTAAGATTTTTATTATCTTTCCATTTTTTAGATGTTTTTCACACAATTTATATAACAATATAGTAATGTTTGGAATCAATGAAAAGTTAGGATAATACAAGAAATGAAACCATGTTTCTTTTTAAAAAGTTTTTTTTTATAAAAAAATGGATAGAGAGATGAAATGACTACATTGTATTATTTGAGTTTTTATGCTTGAGTTATGGACTAATTCTATAAAAATCTAAACTGGAAAAGATCCTTAATGTAAATTCTTGACATTACTCAAGATCATGTAATAATAATTGTTGTGGCCTTATAGTTGGTACCTGAGGATACTTTAGACAACATTGGAGATTAGGATATTTTTCATATGATTTTGAAATATAATCATAGGTTTATAATTCTAAGGTTTATATTATGTTTAATGTATTAATATCTCTATTGTGGCTTTATGTTATTAAATTTTAATTCGAATAAAAAAATTTGGGAGACATTCACCTATAAGGTAATTATAGGTTATTGCTTTTTGGGATAAAAAATGAGAGGTATGAAAAAATATTTGAGGTAAAAAATGTTATTTTTTTAGTATGTCATTACATATTCATTGAATTTTATAATAATGGAATAGTTTAATAAAAATGATAACCCAAAATATGGGTGATAACCCCAAGGATGGATGACAACATGTCACGTCGAGCATGGTCGTAGGGATCAAACCCACAACTGATGGGTGAAAAGGGTGAATCATCCACCACTGTCCTACATGATGTCTCTAGTTAGTATTAATTCATTATATTTGGTTAAAATATCTAATAAGTTTATTTTGGGAACATATTTTTAATCAAATGTATATCCTTGGTATTGAAAAATGATTTGGGAATATAGTGATAAATTTTATTTTGGGAGATGGTTACTATTTTGAGAACATTATTTTATTAAAGTAAATAGAATACTATGGAAATTTATTTGAGGAGTAATTAATGAATTATATTTTGGAAGAATCTATTATTATTAATTGTGTGATTATTGAGAATTATGTTATTTATGTATATTTTTATCCTGTTAAGGAGAATATTTTATTAGGAAATTAGTTTTTTATATGATAAATTAAGGGTGATTTATGTTATTTGGAGACAAATGTTATAATATATACTAGAATAATATGGGATCAAATCCTTATGAATTTTCGGTTTCAATCATAGTTTGGATTATTTAGATGAATTTTAGGGATAATTATTTATCAAATGGTTTATTTTGGACTCTATGTATTATTTTTGAATTTTAGTGATTATAAGTACTTTTTCATCATATAATGGATAATTTTATTGGGTGATTTATCTAATATTATCCTAAAAATTTATGTTTTAGTGAATATTTCAAGACATGATGAATATATAGTTACTTATTTGAGGATTATGTAATTCTCAAAAAGTTGATTCTATTATTTCAGGTATAAATAAATCCTCTTAAATACGCATCAATTTGGAGAAAAAGATGAGTTTTTGGTGGAATATGATTAATTTTTTGAACTTTACATTTCATGTAAGTGTATTTACTTATGATCTTAGTCCAGTTGGTAATTTAATTAAATAAATCTACGAAAATGATATAAAAACAAATATGTTTTCCATTTAATTTTCATACTATGATGTCAATCACCATTTAACCCACCCCAAATTTTTATATTTATGATTGTTAACCTTTTACAAACAATATTTTCGATTATTATACATCAAAACATGATTTTTAGTTTTCTTTTCCATATATAGTTTTTCTTACAAGGATCCATAGTGTGAGATATCTCTACTGACCTATGCACTTTCCATTATTTCTTTTAAAGTGGATGTTTTTTATTCATATTTCTAATGTGGAATTGTAATAAAGTTATTTTTAATAGTCATGCCTATGTTTCTGAACCCCAATTAAAATTTTGAGGATGGAATTTCGAAATGGGGGATAATGTAACATCCTATGTTTTAAGAGGAAACACAATGTTCCATAACATACACAATACGTCACATCAAGCATAAATGAACAACTAAATATTATAATTTAGTATGGTTATTATAGAATATCCATTATAAAGGATTGACTAAATAGCATTAACTGTGTATTGAACATACAGTTTACACAGTTTTATGTAATTATTTATTTTTTTCCTAATTAACTTCAAATGAAACTAAAAAACAATAAAATTTAAAGGAAGTATTTTTTTTAATAAAAAAATAATTTAAATGTGATTATTTTGGTATAGAAAATTATAAAATCACACTTTTTGGATTATATTAATGAATTATTAATTAAATATATTTTTTAAAATTCATATTATGTGTATTCTATTAATTATATAAGAACAAATACAATCTTACGAATAAGATGAGTGTTTTTTCTAAAAATATAGTTTTACAGCCTTTGGATGGTGAACCCATTTTAAATACAGTTTTGACACCATTATATATTTTTTTTTCTAAATATAATTTTACAATGGAAGCTGGAAATCGATTTTTATTTTTGATTATTTTTTAGTGTTTTTATGATTAAATTCATATTTTAATAAATAGTGAAACTTACTACATTTTAATCAAAAACTGCATTTTGGTCTAATTTAGTTATATTTTTATATTATCATTTTACATGGTTTTAATGTATAATTAGTTGATTTTTTTATAAGGTAATACAATTTAGTTCATTGAATTTTTTTTCAAATTAATATTAAATAGAAAAAATGTGTATTCTTTTGAACGCATTACATTAAAACCATGTTTTCTCATTCCGTCAACAAGATTATTTTTTTATTAATTTCTTCTAATTATGTGTTTCTAATTTGAAAAAATTGATTCCATATTTGTAATAAGAAGGTCCAAATTATTTAAATGGGTCCCTTTTATTTTTGTACATTGTGAATAGTAACTTTAGTAATTATTTTAATTATCCTGGTTGGGTAAATCGAGTAATTAAAGGTAAAAATAATATTATAATAATATATAAAACACTAAAACGTGTAATAATTTAATTTTATGATTGTATTATGATAATAGTAATCCTCAGGTAAATTTGA
This sequence comes from Viscum album, assembly GCA_963277665.1. Classification (NCBI taxonomy): domain Eukaryota; kingdom Viridiplantae; phylum Streptophyta; class Magnoliopsida; order Santalales; family Viscaceae; genus Viscum; species Viscum album. The sequence continues at coordinate 1,359,022,001 of OY728152.1, read as the reverse complement.
GGATAACATGGATCAATTTAGATAACTTCAATGCATTTATAATATTGTATTCAACGAATAGTCATTTTTGTTACTCTTATGTTTTTAAAAAGTAACGTATTTTAATATGGGGTTATACATGGGTTCTCTTAAAATTTAAATATTAGACAGAAAGATAAACTATTCAATACATTATTTTAATTTATTTATAATTTTTAATAATTAAATAATTAAACTTAATTATGACATGAAGATGATGGAGTAATTGATTTATTAAATAAAGAATATGATAAATGATATTAATAATATTAAAAAAAATATAATTTGATATATTTTATTCCATAAATGAATTTTATGGATGAATATTAAATTTTATTATTGGGTTAATGTAGTTTTTTCAATGAAATCATGTTGTTATAATTTAGTTTAAAAGGTTAAATGATTAATTGTGTCAAAATCAACATAATTCATAACATTAAAAATAAATTTCTTAAATAAATAATATTAAATTTTTAAAAATATAATATTGGAAAATATGTTTATATAATTCTCGAAATATCATTAATTACTCATTCATAGATCTTTTGACGTGATTTGGTAATTATTTTAACTCTCAATGTGAATGTCACTTGATAAAAGAGGTAAAAGGGAATAAAACAAAAGGATAAGGATTAAAAAATCTTGGAAACATCTCTAATTTTACTTGGATGTTGAGGATTAAACCCAAAAATAATAATATATTCTAAATAAATCATATTTTGACTATTTTAAATCAAAATACAATTTATATTAACTTAATAGTTTTTATACTTCCAATGGTGCATGTCCCATATTCTTCAAAAATGTAGTCATTCCTCCATATTACTCACAATTAAAACACATTTTTTTTCAGCCACACTTTACCCAAACCCCTTACTAGAATGTATACCCACATGTTGACACCTTATTTTATGAATAATAGCATCCTTAGAGGTGTTAATGTGTTAAGAATTGTGATCATATGAAGGAAATGTAATGTTTTAATTTAAGTATTTATATTTTATTTATTCTTCCATTTATTTAAATATCCTCCAACCATGATGAAATAAGAAATATAGTATCCCCAATATACATAGATTTTATTATAGGTTAATATCTTCACCTGAATCCATCTACAATTTTATCTAATGAGAAATTAACTTTTTTTCATGTCTATGACGGACTAGCGCGTCGCAAACCCTTATAGTTCATTCTTCATCACTATCTTTAAATATTGTTTATACTGTTGGAATTAATGTTTGTATGAGATATTAATGACATATTAATTTTTTTAACATTACAATTTCTCAATTATGTTGTTACTTTCTATGAACATAAAAATGATAATCATGTTCATTCGTACATGTGAACTATCATCTTCAGAAAGCGACATGATTCATTTTTATTCACTAAAACACATGTATGATATATATAATTATATTTAAATAATTAATATTATATTAATTATTAAATGAATTTTATGTAATGTTAAAATATTATTTAATTTTTTTTCACAATGATGAATGAGAAATGAAGATGTTAATCATGCGTACGTATGGTTTACCATTTCAGATATTGTAACGTTGTTAATTTTTCATATCTAAATTTAATGAATGTATTAAAAGGTATAATTTATATGAAAAATTTATAACTATTTCATGAATATTATTCAAGGTTTGATGTAATTATGAACTCATGACCTATTGACATCCTACCAAGTTAATATTCGACTCGAGTAATGAATATCGACAAAACGCCAGATGTAATCCTAAAATATTAAGTAATTGTTATGATGTAATAATAGTCATATAAAAGGAAGAATAATATTTATAAAGGTTCATGAAAAATTAAATAATTAACCAAAGTTTATTATTTAGTAATACAAATATTGAACATGACAAGTCGGACTTGTGGTAAGGGATTTTGTCTCAATCTCCCTTCATTAAGACATTTCTTGATGATTTTCACCTTCATTATTTAATAAAGCATATATATATATCATATTTTACATACATATACCTATATTATAGATAATCATGTTAATTAATATTTTTTAAAATTTTATACTATCATATGGATTACAATTTAAAAGTTTCAAAGTGGTATGAGTCTCTTTAACAAAAACATTGTTATATGTGTTTTAATGTTTTATTATTATAAATATTTATCCTTCATTTAAATGTTTTAAAAATTATTTTATCTATTTTTTACATGGATATAAATTTCATAAAATGTTAATTATTGAATTTATTTTAATATTTTCAACGTGGTATGGGACACTTTGATTAAAAAATCTCATTAATAAATGTTTTATGTTTTTTAAAAATGGATTACTTATCTTATCAATTAAAATAAAATTTTATGACTGACATGTAGAAAATTTAAATATTATATGTTCTATTACATGGAAATTTAATGGGTGAGATTGATATAACTTATACGAAGGGTTTTCCACATTATTTCTCTTGGAAGATCAGTGAGCCTGATATAAATTATATGAAGGTGATCCCATTATAACTCTCCAATGAATTGGGTATTATAGAGGTGGAAGTAAACCATATGGTTGTTCCTTTTTTAATTTTGATTTTTATATTGATATTTTAATGATTTCTCAAGGAATATACATGATTATTAATTCTTTCTAATATGTTTGAAAGAAAGTTTTTAATGGGTTTTCATGTTTTCATTGAACTAGGAAGTTTCAATCATTATGTCCCTAACTGAGCTTTTTATGATCATCCCAAGTCAGAAATTTTTCCACATGAATTAATGAATAATAGATTCAGGTAAGGGATCAAGTAAAAGATATGATTAAACATGAAATGAAACCATATATATTTTTAAATGTATTCATTTTATAAAAAAATGTATAGTGAGAATAACTGCCTACTTTGTAATATTTGAGTTGTTGTGTATGAGTTATAGCCTAATTTTGTGAAACTATAAACAAGAAAATATCCTTACTGTTAATTATAGATTTAAATTAATATGATGTTACATTAAAGGATGAGGCCTCATACTGGTCCTCTATAAATTGGACGACATATTAATCCCTTAAAATGTTCATAATGAATAAGAATTTAAATATTTCCTAGCCACTCACCCGACATCAATGAAATTTATGATGAATAATGTATTCATGGATGATTATATTCTCCCCCCAAGTGAAACACAACTATAACATACCCGACTTAGATTCCACTGAAATGTTAACCTATCTTAGTGGGTCACATGACCTCAAGCACATCTTCCTTAATGAAATAGGTTTCCAATTAGTAGAAATTGACATGGAGTGAAAGTGGGGAGATAATTCTCTCATCACCATAGAATATCATAGTGAAACACCCATAACATACATATATTAGAAGTAGTAATACATACAAAAAAATATTCAAAACATGAAAATATAACAAAATAGAAAGAAGATCATATAAAAATGATGACAATGATACCAGTCATGTGTCTCTAATAAAGAATCCAAAAAATTTATACATAGTAGGTGTACAAAAAATGGAACAAAAGTACAAAATAGTAAAATATACCAACTATCATCACGATCCATCAAATCATATCATGCTCCCATGATCCTAAGAAGCAATGAAGTACCTATAGAATTGCACTTTATCGTAACCATGCCAACACTCGTATAGTCTATTTGGTTACCCAAAGGAAGACCAAAACGGGGGTGAGATATAATCCTAGTAGGAAACCACCGAAGCCAAGTTTTAATATATCAATGAATATATATATCAATAGTGTGAATTAAGAATATAACTAGGAAAGAAAGTACTAAAATATAAATATCCTATAAATCCATGTTATCATTTAATATCAACTCATTTAGTCAAATTTATTTAAGAAAGACGTCTCTGATTTATCAGTCATTCAAGTTTTATTTTTATCAGGTTCATTTATAAATTCAATATCATTTAATTTATATGTCTCATGACCCAGTACATAGACTAGTTTACCATGTTAGAACATTTATCCAAGGATTCCAAATATATCCATCCAAAATGTATAATCATGATCATATCCAATATTTTTATTTGGATTGGATGTCACTTCATATAAATCATTCCATTTATTACCATGTCTATCACCTAAGCCCCTAGTAAACCAAAACGTTTAAAATAATTAATTATTATTAAATAAATAGTTTTTATAATTTTAAATAAACAATATTTTAAAATAATAATAATTTAAATTAATTGTTTTAATTAATAATATTATAAGTTAATAATAATTATAATTCCAAATTTATAGATTTAAAATTAATTTTAATTTAACATTCTAAAAATATTTTCTTTAGTATTAATTTGTTTAAAGGGTTGTTTTAGGATAAATATTTTTATTTGTTGCTTTTATAAAAATAATTATAATTTTAATAAAAGAAATTTATCAAAATGACCTTTGTTTTTTAGTATATTCTATTATAAAAATATATTTTTAATGAATTTAATTTAATTTTTTTTTGTGATTATATAAATAATATAAGTATGATAATTAATTTATTTTATCAAAAATTGAGTACATTAAATAAACTATTGTTCTTAAAGTATTATTTGTTGTAATATTAGAATTTCAAATATTTTAAGTAACATTATTATTGATATTTACATTTAATAAAAATTTTAATGTGATATAATTTGAAATAAATAAATTAAGTAATACGTTTCATTATAAAATAGAAATTATGATATTTTTTTGAAAATTGTATGAAATTATAATTTTTTGAATTATTGTTAGAATATACAATTAAATGTTTTTATATAACTATGATAATATTTATATATATAATTATTTATTAAATAAATGAAATAAATAATAAAAAATAATAATAAGGGTAAAATCGGGCATTGGGTCTCAGGGGTGTCAACCACAGGTTTTCACGAGTGTTGAATGTGTCTTAGAAAGTTGAGTCAAGAGGAGGGGAGGCTGAACCGAGTGTCAAGGGTCCATACTGGATTAGTTACATGTATGTGTATGGGATCACCTTCGAGTTGTGGCTGAGAATGACATCATGAATCTCAGGCGGCGACGTCCAGGTGATATGTCTTAATCAGGGGTGAATAAATCCAATAATAAGAGTATAACCAACTTCACCAGGGTTAGTCTGCAAAATATGATTTCGATTTCTCTAGATATGGGGCATTTGTTTCATTTCCTAGTTTTTAGTGTGTTATTTTCAATTGGTCTAACTCTGATGTTAATAATTTTTCTTTGGTTTTATCCCTTTATCTAGTCCATCTTATGTCAAATTTTGTGGTAACCCTTTTATATGGGGTTTTTCCTCATGAATGTGTATCTCTTTACTTTCTTCTATAGATAGATTTATTCATTTCTTTTTCATGGTTTTTTGATCGAATTTTATCATTTTGTAGTTAATATTTTTATTTGAAAACACTGAATGATAATTATATATTGTTTTGGTCATTGTTTGTCTGACGATTTTTCCTCGAGTGACTTTCTCAACACACAGCATACAAAGAAATTTTGTCTCTGGTTTCCAAATGTTTATATATATATATATTGCATCAATTGACTTTTTATAAAACCCTATACCTTTGTGAAAATGAAAATTGGTTTTTCCTATATCAGTGGGATAATGAAAATTGTCAATCCAATTTACAATCTGATGAGGATGTAAGAGAGTTTAAAGGTTCTTTTTTTATGCCTTTTAGGTAAGGGGGGTATTGAATTTATTTATTTTATAGTATTTCTCGATTGTGAAAATTAGAAAGGGTTCAATTGGTTTTTGGTTTTATTATACCAAGGCACACACACAAAAATACATGTATGTATATATATAAGTGTATATACAAATATAAACATACATATCTTCTTGTTTTAAAATTTTTTTATGAAAATTATTTTTAATAATTTATGTTTCATGTGATTCCTTATTAATGACTCATTATTATTTATTTATGTAAGGGATTATTTCAACTAAGAATTTATTTTTTAAAAATTAATAATTGTTCAATTTTTTTATTTCAAATTATGTTGGGTTTATAAAAAATATATATATGGGCATAAAAATAAATGTTAGACTTCTAAATTTATTGATGATGGAATTTAACAGTTAATTTTTTTGTTTCATTTTCAATGATATATATATATATATAATATTAAATATTTATATTTAACTATTTATTGAAATTAATAGAGAATGGTTTTGATTTAAATTTCAATTTCTAAAGCCTACAGTTTGTAAGGGTTTATTTTATTTTTACCATTTTATGATACAATGATATATGTATATATAAATGAGTGTATATATAAAAATATGTATATGTTATTATTTTATGAAATTATGAATGTAATGGAATTATTATGTTATTTATCAAATTATGTTTATGGATTTAAATGTTTTTTAGTTTTTTAATCTATCATATTATGATTTATTTTCAAAGGTATATGTATATATATATATCCATTTTTGTTAGAAATATATTCTTTAAGGGGAATATTTTAGCTTTATTTATCAATTTCTTTTAAGAATATTTTTTCTAAGAATGATTTTATAATTAATTTTTTATGGTTACCTATTTCAAAATTAGGATGCAATTATAATTATTTTCATCAAATATTATTTGAATTTGTTTGGCATGATTGTATTCTAATGATTTTAATCTTGAAATTATGTCTATTAAGAGATTATAATTTATAAAAACTATGATTTATTTTAAAATTTATGAAAAATATGGAGAAAGATATGTTTTTTATTCCATTTATAATGTTTCTTATAAAGGATATGTACCTGTAAAATTAATTTCATTAATTGAATTCATGATTCTGCAACAAGTTATATTTTAATTTATTTAAGTTTTGATTAAAAATAAATTTATTCTATGATTATATGTTTTAAATATTCCATGTCAAATATATCTATGTGTATTATTATTATGGGAAACATCAATATCTTTCAATTAGAATATAAATTCATAAATTATATATATACATATATGTATCTACAAACATATTATGTTGATGAAATAGATTTCTAGTCTGATTACTGTAAATAAATTTATATAAATGTATGAATAAATATTTCAATTTATGTGAAAGAATTTTATTCTAGATTTTTGTATACGTAAATATATGTATGCATGTTTATATTTCATTTTATGTAAAAGTGTTAATATTTTTCATATCTATATGTATATTCATTTGACTATTCAGTCACATTTAACTCAAATATCAATATTTATACAAACAAGTATATATATATATATCGTTTATGTAAAACTATTAAATACATATATTGGTATGATTACATGTAAAACTATTTTTATCATGACACATGTATATTCAAGTAATTTCTTTTTTTGGAAATGTACATCGCGGATCAAATATTTAAAGAAGATTAAAAGTACGTATGGTGAAAAAATAAATTTTATAATTTTTTTTAATTCTAATGTGTCTTACCTGGATGTTATGATGGTACAGTATGGGGAGTGAACCAAAAAACCTTATGGGAATTTTTTCAAGTCATGTAATCGGTGCACCCAGAATTATATAGCCCTCCAATTCAGAGGGTAATGTGTAGATAGCATGTGATTTCATGTATAGGGCACAAGAGGTGTATCTTAAGAACATTGCAGGATTTGGGAGTGAACCTAATCCATCAAGAGAATATGTCCACCATGTATTGAGAGTGATACTAGAATCCATGAAATGATTAAGGTTGCATTGAGAATTAAATTGTGAAATGATTATAAGATTTCATTTGAATTTTCTACAGTTTCATGAATGAAAAATTATGATTTTAAAAAATTATATATATATATATATATATTTAAATATTTTTAATAAAATGAATTCTCATGGTTTGATAAGCCTACATTATCATACTTCATGACATGTGCTACATTTTATATTGAATTGAAAAACTCTATTTGGATTCCAATTATTTTGAAAACCCATAACTGAGCCTTTTAATGATAATCCCTTATTTTAAATTATTTTCTATTGTCCATAAGGGTTTTTTGAATAATTTAATGTATCTTATGGAGTTATTACATGAAATGTATTTATGGATTACTTTATTTTATTTTTTTGTATTACTCTGATTAAAAATGTAAGATTATTCTAATCTTTTATAACATAGACTAGTAAAAATTTCTGATATTTAATTAATTTTGTGTATTGATTCAATTTACTTCAATAAAAAATATATAAAACATTTTAAGAACTAATCCCTAAAGTGAGGGTTTAGGTCATTTATCAGAACAATGTTCTAGAAAACATTAGATATTAGATGTTATCATTTAAGTGGTAGAGTATATGAGTCATTGTTTTCTTAAATATGTAGATTTAAATTTATATTTTTCTACAATCCAATGAATGAATTGTGAGGGTGAAATTCTTTTTATGGGGGGAATAATGTAACAACCCAAAAATTTTAAAATAATTATTCATTATTGAATGAATTGTTTATAAAATTTTAAAGAAACTATGTTATAAAAAAATATAATTTAAAATAATTATTTTAATTAATTATATTATAAATTAATAAAAATTATAATTCAAATTCTATATTTTCCAAATTAATTTTAAATTAACATTATAAAAATATTGTTTATATAATAAATTTTTCTATATAATTATTGTAGTTTAGATATATTTATTTGATGTCTTTTATGAAAAGAATGATAATTTGAATAACAAATTTTTTTTATAATAAAGATCTTCATTTTTGAGCATATTATTTTATCATATTATAATTTTAAAGAATGTATTATTAAATAAATATATTAAATTATTATGATAGAAATTATATAAGTATGATATATTAATATGATTTTTCAGTTTTTCAGTACATTAAATAGACTATTGTTCTTAAATTATTATAAGTTGTAATATTAGAATGTCTAATATTTTAAGTACCATTATTATTAATTTATATATTTTATTAAAAATATGAAACCGATATAATTTGAAATAAATAAATTAATGCATTTAATTATAAAATAAAATTTCGTATATTCTAATTAAAAATTTAATAAATTACAAAAATTGGAATCATGATTAGATTATATAATTGAATTTTTTTATAAAAATATGATAATAATTATATAAATAATGTGTTATTTAATAAATGAAATAAATAATAATAATGACATAATATAAAATTTGAAAATAGTACATAAGTTTTCAAGGGGCGTTGACCACCGTTTTTTACAGGAGTCAACTATGTCTGGGGGAGTTGAGTCAAGCTGAGCGGAGGGTGAATTGAGAACTACGGGTCTATGGTGGATTGATTGCAAGAAAGTGTGTCTTAGAGCCTTAGATATGAGGTTAAACCTAACCACAAGAATCCCCGGGGCATCTTCCATGTCACATGTCTCGATCATATAAGAGGAAAGCCAGTAGTAGGAGAAGATCCACCATCACGGAATCAGTTTGTCTGTGAAATAGAGTTTTTATTTGTTTATGAATACATGTTACTTGACATTCAACTACTGATCGATATCATCTTTTCTTTTTCATTATTATGTGAGTTATCGTTTTTCAATTTATATTCAATCTTTTAATCAACATTCATTATTTTTTATTATATGTTTTTACTAACATTATATGTATATCGAGTTTTCTTTTTGTGTATTTCTCAATAAAAGGATTTTTGGAAATCTTGTATGTGGTTTCCAATTTTATATATATATATATATATATATATATTATTGTTATTTGTAAATAAATAGATCAATAAAATCATATTCCACTATGCCAATGAAAATTATTTTTCCCTATATTCGTGTGAATTGAAAAATGGAAGACCAATTTTCTCTCTAAAGAGGAAGTAGAGAGTCTGATAGATCTGAAATTATGTCATTCAAGTGAAGGTGGTGTTGAATTTATTTATTTTCAACTTATTATTGATTTTAAAAATTATTAAGGGTTCAATTTGTTTTATGTTTTTTTCTAACGAGACATAAATAAACATATTCATATATGTATGTATGTATGTATGTATTTGTGCATATAAATATGTACATATACCAATATTTTTTTAAGATTAATTGATGAAAAATATTTGATTTAAATTTATGGTTCAAGGGATTCCTTATAAATCCATCATTCATACAGATTTATTTAAGGGATTATCTTACTTACCAGTTAATGTTTTTATAATTTATAACGGTTCAATTTTAACTTATCAAATTATGTTAGTTTTAAAACAATTATGGATATGTAAATAAATTTTATACTTATGAATTTATTGATAAATGAAGATAACATCTAATTTTATATTATGTATTATTTACAAAGTTATATGTATATACAATTATATATTTATATCTAATTATTTTCAGATAATAAAAGAGAAAGATTGTGATTTAATTTTATTCTACAAACAACGTTTTGTAAGGGTTAATTTTATTTTAATCAGTTTATGTAAAAATTATATACATATATATGTATATGTATATAGTAATCTATATATATTTTCCATGAAATTATGAATTGTAGGGAATTTTTATTCTATTTATCAAATTTTGTTTATGTATTTACATGGGTGAGAATTTATTTCCAATGTATAATTTTATTATTTATTTATAATGGTATATGTATATAAGTATATATATTTTTATATATGTATGTGTATATACATTAGTTTTAAAAATATACGTTGTAAGGGGATTTTTTTGGATTTATTTATTAATTTATATTTTATGCTATTTTTTTGTAAGGATGATTTTATAATTATTTTTTATGGTTCCCTATTTCTACATTATGAAGGAATCATATTTATTTTGATCAAAGATTATGTGAATTTTTTTTTCAAGATTTTATTCTATTAATTTTATTTTGGAAATTATATCTCTTAAGAGATTCTCAGTTTAAAAAAGATGTTTTATTTAATAATTCATTATAAATATGCAGTGAATTATATTTTTAATATTCAATTTATAACATCTGATTTTATAAGGGATATGTAATTATCAAATTTATATCCAAGTTATAATTCATAATTACAATAAAGGAGATATTTATATTTTTCTATGTTTTGTTGAAACATAAATTTATTTTCTGATTATGTCTATTACAAATTCCATGTCACACACACACACACAAATATATATATATATATATATCTGTGTGTGTGTGTGTTTTTTTATTGTGAGAAACATAAAACTCTTTGATTTATAATTTAAATTCATGGTTTATATATTCACATATATATATCTACATATATACTATTTTTATGAAAATTATTTTTAGTCTGATGATAGAAAATACATGTACATAAATGTACATATAAAAATTTCAGTTTCTATAAAATATTTTGTTCTTGATGTTTATATATTTAAATATATTTTGTCATGTGTATATGTCATTTTAGGTGATAGTGTTATTATTTTAATTATTGATATGTATATTCATGGGATTATGCAATCATGTTTCGCCCAAATATCTATATATATGAATATATATATATATATATTTATCATTTATATAAAACTATTATATACATATATAGGTATTATAACATGAAAAACTATTTTTATCACGACTCGTTTATATCCATGTAATTCCTTTTTATGAAATGGTCATTGTAGCTCAATGATTTATAGAATCTTCAAAGTCCTTATGATAAAAATGATAGTTATGATGTTTTTAATTCGAATGTTTCACATAAAGATATTATGAATGATGTGTATGAGGAGTGAACCCAAATCATTTATGGGACTTTTTTCTAATCATGTGATGGGTGAACCCAAAATTATATAGTGCTCCAATGCATTGGGTAATGTTTCAATCTCATGAAATTTCGTGTATGGTGTGTGGGAGGTGTATCCTAAGCACATTAACAGATTAGGGAGTGAACCTAATCCATTAAGGGACTCTATCCGGCATGTATTGGGAGACAACCAAGAATCCATTCTAAGATCCTTGGTGCCTTTTAGAATAAAATTATGAAATTCATAGACGTTTTCAAGTGAATTTGATACAGTATTACGAAAGACTAATTTTTATTTTTAGATTGATATATATATTCTAATCCATTTAAAAAAAATGTTTACTCACGGTTTCATAAAGATAAATTATCAAACAACATGACATTTTCTACTTTCACTATTCAGTTGAAAAAATCTATTGGTTTCCTTTTATTTTGAAAAACCTTGTTAATCTTATTTTCACTCATCACTTGTTTCAAATTTTTTTAGAAGATTCAGTAGAGTTTTCTAAATTTTATCATTTCTCTTATAGACTTAGCGCATGCGGGGTTTTTTTGATAGTTTTTTGTAAAACTCTGATAAAAATTTAAGGTATTTCTAGTAATCCTAACCCTAGACCGTTAAATGTTCCTTGTATGTAGTAAATACTATTTATTGTTTAAGTTTCTTTCAAAAGATATATATGCACAAACATTTACACATAGAACTTGGAAGCACAGGTTTGGGACATTATGCAATATTTCTTTGATATTCTTATTTTGGAATCCATGCCTCACTCCCAGTGTAATAAAACCAACTCCCTATGATCCCATCCACAACCATAGTCAAGAACCCAGGTATCGCCCTTGGTGTGGTAAAACATCCCTTCCAAACAAGTATTTCCTAGGCATTCCACTAAGGGATCCAAAGTATAACTCAAGTAAATATGACCAGTTACCTTTTAGTCCATCCATGTAATTACCATTTGAATCCATGAATCACTCATCATATTATAGTCAATCCTCAGGGCCCATCATTGGTAGTCCACTAGGGATACTAAGTATCACATAGGAAAAAAAGGTCCAATACAACTAATTCTATCAAATTCATTCATCATTTTTGTCTTTGTTTCACCTAAGGCATATCAACATTAAATATAATAAATTAAATTAAATCAATTTCAATATTTTTTTGAAGGTCTACAATAATAACTTTCAATTTCAACCCACCTCAGATGGTGACTTGAGGAATTGGCCCACTAAAAAGGATTTCTTATTGTCTACTCAAATGGGAACACACATTCATTAAATTATTTAATTTTTAATCAGTTAAAATCATAATCAAATGAAGAAATACCTCTCCTTACAGGGTGGATAAAAGAATTTCTAATCTAATAAAACATAGACTTTAATTATATCACATGGGAAATTCACCTTAATATGTCAGGTAAATCTTTAACAATCTATTACGTAACCCATAAAATGTCATGATTATCCATCCCTTCATATTAGTACATTTAATTAAAACTAATATCATATCACAATTCAATTAATAATTCAATTACCATTTGACATCCCAAGAAATTGATAAAGGTAACACCATGAGGCTTCTAATTCCAAAATCAACCCATGGTGGTTTAATTTAACTAATCATATCACCCAAGTGGTGGTTCCATTTTATGGTTCTTAACCATTTTTCATTAATCAAAAAGTCTTTATAATTACATATTCTATGTTTAGAAATTCATGGATTCAATTTAATAACAAAATAATGGCAAAAAATTGGGTGTTTGACACACCGACATATATAAGCACCTTGAAATTTAGAGAAAGACATGAGACCAACTAACCAAGGCCATTAGTTGATAGGTTATCCAATATTTGCTCTTGATTTGGATCACGTTGGTATAAAATCAAAGAATGGATGAAGAACCTTTTAAACTGTCATATTTGCTTTGACCTAAAAAGTTTATCTGATGTCAATAAGAATAGTGTATGATTAAAAATTAATTGATTACTCACAGATATAGATCCAGTGATATGAGAGATTCTTGAATCATGGATCAGATGAAAGAGATCCATCAATTCCGTGAATATACACCAAAGAGGGATTCTGAGGTGCTGAACTAGTGTGCAAGAGGATAATGAAAAAATGGTTTTATTTAATATATTAAATTGGGGGAAAATTATAATTTGACATAAGATAAGGGATTTCATAGTTTAAGTGCATAGTTTGAAACACATTTCCCCAACCATGCATGGTTAGCAGTCAGAAAGGGGCAGTTAGAATGCTTTTCCTTACATACTGACTAACCATGTGAAAACCATTCTAAAGCCCACTATAATGATTGATGTCTTGGTTTCATTACCCTGTAGCCGAAATCACAAGTTTTTCTATAACTATGGGTTATGCTATTTCACCTTAAAATATGGGTTTTGAGATCTGAACTAGCATTGGGAAATCCTAATACTAACATACACTCAAAGGGAATTCATATTAGGTGATATTTAAAGATTTAAATGGAGAATTGATAGAAATTAATGGATCTGTACCTCAATGAAAAACTGTGTTCTTACAAACACTCCCCCCTTAAAGAAGGTTTTCCACAAATTTCCTTCCAATGGTGGTGAAGAATGATCTGAAAATAACACCTAACCCTATGATAGTACATCATTCTCCCACTCTCATGTATCTTCATATACTGAAATGTGATTCCATAGCACTCATACTGTAGGAACTGACCAGCATTAGAGAACCAGTGTGCTATAATCCACAATACAAATGAGATTCTCCTCAAAATGTTCATCTACCTATAACTCAGCCTCTAAAGGATGAATGTAATGAGATGGTTCTTTATAATAGAATTGTAACTAAGATTCTTGAAATACATAGTGCATGGATTTTTACCTTTGAGGTATCTAAAAAAAATATTCTCCCTTCCAAAATCACTCTAGAATCTCAAATAACCCTTCAAACATTGTGAAGTCGTAAAATTTTTGTTGATATTCTTGTGTCCCAACCTCAGGGATCATTTAAGAAAACATGATCCAAGAACTCAATGTTTAGAGGTTATCTTTATAGATCGATGTATGATTCATTTCAAGATAGTGTAGTAGAAATACATATCAAAATCAAATGAACCCTCTCTGTGGTATCCTAAAAAATATGAGTTCCTAACATAGCTACCTCTCCTTCATCTAAACAACACAGGGGTGATCGTCATGGCATACTGCACAAATCCACATAAGTCACTAACTTAATAATATCCTGAAATATAATATTATGGACTAATTTTACAAAGGGCACAATCCTCTCACAAGAGCCACTAAAATCTAAGATGCATGCTCACAACATAACCTCAAGAACCTGAATCGTGAACTCTCATAGTCCATTTATCTATTGGTGGTATGAAATGATTTGAAGAAATAATGTACCTAATGGCCTATGTTGTCCTTTTTAGAACCATGAAGTAAACTTGGTGCCACTATTTGAAATTATAGTATGTAGGACCCCGTTAAGTCATAATATATCATAGATATTAAAACTCCCAAGCTCATACAATCAAAAGGTTTCCTAAAATTTTAAGAAATGTGAATCCTTCAAGATAATATAAACAAAAACCCATAAATAATAATTACCACTTGGAGACCTTAGGAAAATCATCACGTAATCCATCACAACATCATTCCATTTCCTCTAGAGAATTGGAAATTGTTGTAGAAGCCCGTCTAGTCACTATTTTTACACATTCAATATATGAAAGGTTGAACATCTCATGACAAAACCAGCAACATCTATTTTCATGCCTAGCCATATGTACTGGTGAGCCCATTTATTTAGAGACACAATCACATTGGAGTCTCTTTAAAAATCTGGTCGATGGTGATCCCAGCCAAGGATTTATCAGAAAAGGGGCCAATTTTTAACCACAAAACCTCAACCATCTGAATTACCTTACAAATAATTAATTTAATCATTATAGTGATACTCCCAGTATAACATCTTTATCTAGGAAAACCTAAATATATCAGAGGTTGTATAAGGGACACACAATAATGGAATGATCAAATCCAAATTGACCAAACAAAAACGGGTCACACCGTAATTCCTTAAGGACAAAAATGACCATTTTACCACACCATCCATTACATAGAGACACGTTTAAACTTTTTCATTACAAATATAAAAATATTTCAAGAATGATAACAAATTTAGTCAAACCAACAGACTAATCTTAAAATTATCGACTTTGATGGACGACTTATTACAAATTATATAACATCACCTTCTTCCAATGAATCATTCATTTATCGTGAACACCTCCACCGAAGTCCATACCCAACTCTTAGTGACATTACTTGGTAAAAAATTCACCCAATAATTTAGAAACTATTGTTCCCTAGTACGAATAAGGGGGTAATCGAGATCTAACCCACTAGAATCATCACACATTTTAAACATCAACTATGAGAATGAAACTACTCTCGGGTAACCTTATATTCAATTAAATCGATTACATGGAACTAACCCTACGTAGTCTATATTTTGTGTTTTCAAGTTAGATGTTGGTACGTAGCCAAGATATCCACATAAAACCATTGACTAAGCCCATAGTGGTATCCTTTTGGAAGTCAATTTAGAATAAAAATGGATAGTGTCAAGATTACATTAAAGGAGTTCCATATTGGGAACCCATTTATCCCTCTAAACTAACCATGCCTCAATTAGAGACACCCATCATTATAAAACACCGAGAAAACCATACAGGCAAGACCACCAGCTTTCAAAACATTATCACAGTGTAAGATTGATGCTATATTATTTCATCAATAACAACATAATGATAGGGGACATTCTTATTTCTAAACAAAATCACAATAAAAGGATACAAAATATTTACTATAAGATTAGTTGAACAATAACCAGTCAACTTCATTTGAAAGAATCTAAGATTCACATACATGAGAGCAGTCATTATCTGTTCATACACATTTACCACAAAATGCATCTCATTATCATTGATGACATACAACCAAATTCTATACATGAATAAAATAGTTCTTCAAGGGTTGTATACCCAACCAAAAACAATAATTCCATGATTCCAATTAAGAACTAACTCGTCCACTTGAACTTATGAGATTCTACCCACCTCAAGAGTCTCCTAGTTTTTGAAAGTAGAGATAGACAAACCACTCATAATAATTCTATATAATATTAAAAATAAAACATCTCTAAAACTTTTCCTAGTCAAACTTAAAAAATCATCGAACAAAGAAGAATAGAAACTGACTAGCATGTCAAAAAACCCATGTCTCTAGAAATACCTTATGAGCATCAGGTCAAACATGATTCCTTTATTCCCTAGCTACTCAACATCAAAGATATCCCAAGATTGTTCTCAATAAAACAAGTCTCAATGATTCCATCAAATGAACTAGTTTGATACACCATTTAGAAATATAAAGGGTACTGGGAATATAAATTCATAGTAACTCGAGATTAAATGTGACACTTCAAAATTAACTATTATATAATAATAATATTTGTTGGAATTTGTTTTATTTAATTTCTATATTGGACAAAACAATACTTTCAAATAAACACAAGACTTTCTTTATTCATTGAAAACTAAAAATGATTACTTTACAATAATACCAAAGAACCCCACAACCATAGTATACCCACAAAAAACCTATTAAAATCACAAAGAGGCCACCAAATAAAACAAAAATCCGAAAAAAATAGTAAGGTTCCTTCAGATCTATCATAATGAATATCAGTAAATCTAGAACCACCACAATCGTACTGAGCATCATAGGAACGATGAGCACCATATTCACCATGCTTTTTGGAATATGTAACACCCTAATTCATGTTTTTTATGGACTTGAAGATAACCCAACCCTTCCAACCTTTGGGTGACCGTTAAGTCTCTAATGACTATAATACCATATAACCAATGGGTATTTTTGTGGTTTTATTTAATGTATCTTGGTATAGTGATTCTTCCATGTGTTTAAAGTGTGCACTGAAGTTCCACCCATAAACTTGTTTTTAATAATCTCTTTATATGTATATTAGAAGGATAATGATTTAAAGTTTAAAATGGGTTTGAGCCATAACCCTTGTGTTTTAAAAGAAATACCAAGAGTTTTATGTACATGGTACTACATGGTTTTGGTATGAAGTAAAATATTTTTGAGTTTGAAATCATACTTTAGAAATATGATGTTAATAACTACTGTTGTGTTTAATATTTTAGCTATACATATTGAATTAAGTATTTAAATATTTCAATTGTCTTAAAAATATTTTATAAATGTTTTGATCCTTGGATGAATAAAAATAATTTTTTAATTAAAATATGATTGGATTTTATATATATTACGAGTTGGGATATAATTTATGGTACATTAAACCTTGATTATTAACCATGGTGCTTTCAAAGCTCAAAAATTTATAAACTGGTGGAAATATTGGTTTTGTATTTTTATTTATCCCTAGTGGGGGTAAATATGTTCCTTATTTATAAACCTAAAAAAATTATAATATTATGTATAATTAAAATAAATTTTACTTTTCCAGCAAAGGGTAAGTACCCCTCCTTGATGAGGGCAGCCCAGTAGGCCAGGTAACTCAAGGACATTGAGGGAATCTCACTCACAACCCCTAAAAAGTGGACCAGGAATGTGCATGAATGGTTGTGTGCCATATCATGTGTCCATGTTTGCATTATAGGCCCTAAGTGCTCATGGGTGTCCGTATGAAAGGGAACTAGAACGCACCACCGTGCGGGGCATACGACACCTACCGGGGTGGGCATTGAAGTTTTCCCACAGAGACCCAATACCAGGCATTTCCGAGGAGGGGGATGCGGTTTCTGGGCTGTTACTGGAGCTCCAGGTTTATGAATTGGTGGTTTATGTCTATTATTTTTTATTTGGCATGAAGATTAATAGTGGAAAATGAATATAGACTGTCAAATCTTGCTGCACAAACTCTGAGCCATCTAATCAGTTCATCCATCGAACCCACGTGGTCACAGATTTCTCTCAACATTTTTAACAATTGTTCAATCCTGATGGATCTAATCTCGGCTGTTCAATTCATTTTAATACACTTCATTACTCACATCTGTACGATCAAAATATAATCTAATCCCAACCATTTATCTTTCTTTTATAACTATGGGTTCACCATAGCCGTCAGATCAGATCCAACTTAATTTTGATCGTCCATTTAATCCCATATTTTCTTCTATGTGTCTTATTCTTCCACCCACATGCGCCGCTAGAGTGGCATTTTTTTCTCTTCTTTTTCATTTTCCACACCCATGACCTTGGGTTCCCCCTCCTTTCACATGTTTTCCACAAGACCAACATGGTCGGACTTATTCTAAATCGAGGAGCCATTATTTTATTTCATTTTTCATTAAAAAAAATATATTTTATATGATTTATAAATATATCTCAATTTTCACCTGAACCCTATGGTGTGAATCCTCTCCAACACCCCCATCAAGCTCCTCCCGACTTCATGTCCTTCTTTAAATGATGTAAGAGACCTATATTGTCATTACATGAATCAGTTTGGATATTTGTATATATGTGTACATTGTTTTATACACATATTAATCTATAAATACGTTTGAGTATAGGACCCACTGACCTCTTCTATGATTTTGAATCTTTATTCTTAAATGTGTTCTTAATCCTTTAACAAACTATGGTTTGAAATATTTTGTGTTTGATATATATATATATATGTCGATGTATACATAAGCATATATATATATATATGTTTCATCAATGAACCTTTTATATCTTATGGCACGATTTCAAATCAATGATCCCCTGTTTAACTAATGTTCCTCATATGTTCAAAATAGGTAAGTGTCATTAAATGTTTAGTGTAAGACCCCTATATACATCATGTATATTTGGTTATATATATATATATGTATACATAAACATGGATCCTGAATCTAATTTACATTTTTTAATGATTTTTTGAGTTTGAATGGAAAATGTTTTTTTAAATATGAAAGGTTTTTATATAAAAATACAATTCTTTATATACAACCTTGTGTATTAACGAATTACACAACACTAATCCCTATATAATTTCGGATTTTCCAAATGTTATAATTTTTATGCGTTTAGTAATTATAGAGATTCCAAGAGTACAATGTTTTTTAATTTCCACTCTTATATACATATGTATAAAGTGGAAAAAATGAGTTTTTTCATAAACAAATTTCTTAACTTGTTTCAAAGAATAATTATCTTTAATTTAAGAAAGTGGGTTCATATCTACCCACATGTGTTATTTCAAGATTATTATAATTATGAAAATAATGTATATGAATAAATATATATATATATATGTATGAAATAACTATTTTCATTAATATTAAATGTTTATAGTTTTGTTTTACTAAGTGGTGTGATTAATTGGCATGATTTTCAAATTTTAACATTGTGACTACATAAATGAGAATACTCTTGTGGTATGTTAATATATGAACATGCAAGTAATGGGTGTTAGAAAACTATACGTTTAATACCTAAAAAGAAGATTTTTTTACCTTAAATTAATTATATATTCAATCCATGATGAATTTCTTTTATGCATTTTTGGAACCTAAAATTTTTTCTCTCATTGTAAGAATTTAAAATTTAAGGGTAATCATATTATGTGACAAACCTGTATTTAATGTGATTTTGTTATTGTCACATATTCTATAATCTTCCTATCATACTTTTCATTTACTTCCATAGCCATGAAATTGTTCGAATTGTTATTAGCACATACATTCATGACTCACTTTGTATATGTAAATGCTAAAGAATGTAATAAAACTAAAATGGCCTTTTATGGAATTAATAACTAAATTATTCAAAGTGGTATGGGACAATTTGAATAATATAAAATGAGAATCCACGTAAAATATGACACTTGTAATGATAAGTAATGAGTAATTTAATAAATCAAAGTGGTATGAGGAACATTGATTTGAAGAAATGAGGAGTGAATTAGACTTGTCATGTGACGGGTGGGGCCTGATATTTCCCTCCGATGCATCAGTAAGTCTCATGAGACAAAAAATATGTGAAATTGGCTGAGACCTTTACAAAATTGATTTATGGTCTTGGCACAAGGCCTTGACAGAGTGTTTATGGTCTTGGCACAAGGCCTTGACATAGTCGGACCTACACACTTATATCATTAGGAATATAAAATTTAAATATCCAAATGGATATTCAACTTCTATAATATTCATGGTTAAAGAGCTTGTACTTATGAAAATCAGAATAAGTAAATTCTTATGGCATTATGTTTATTCAGCAATCAGAGTTTTATCAAATAGACTAAGATTTATAGCTATTAAGGAAAGAATTAGTGTTTTTACTTTATGCACAACGATGATAATGTATTACTCTCTGTTGTAAATTATTTACTTGAATATTTTCACTTATTACAGTTAGAATGAATCTTACTTTATTTGTTGCACATGCTATATTTTTTACGAGCATGCTTATGATTTAAAACATGTTTCATTGTTACTCTATAAATATTCCTTGAAATTTTAACTTGTATTTTGTGCACATTAAGTTATGTTATGTTTCATGTATAATGGATTTCTTTAATAAAATGTTTTATGAATAATTTTAAAGGAATATTTTCAAAATGTTTCAATTTATTTTTTTCATTTTTAAAACCCCTCTAATTTTTCATTCATATGATCACCCTACATTTTAACATAAATTTTATAGGATTCATTGATTTAAGTTTCATAAATTGGTGGCAACATTGTGGAGATTCCTTTCTCTTTCAGTTTTTGATGAATTGTAATAATGGTATCTGGTTCTCTACGATCTAAACAAAAAATATCCTCTTTAGTATAAAATGATGTTTAATGATGTGATTTTCTTTTATAATTTTTTTATGCACCACGTTTTATGTAAAGTAGCACCAGCTACGGGGAAGCCTGGGGGTTGGGACGTGACAATTGGTATCCGAGGATTGGTTTAGATAACCCTATAAAATTAAAAAAAATATTAAAAACATTATTATGTTTTACTAAGTAGAGGTTTTTTTAAAAAATTTCTATGTCAGATGAATCGAGCCTTCTGTCTCTTCCCACGAAAATATTATGAACTATAGTGTACAAGTCATGTGTAGAAGGCTACTAGTATTTTGAAAACCATCGGTTGTCTTGAAATCACCTTTATGGTGTATCCAATTCTCCTCGCATACTCCAACTTCACTGAGGATCTAGCTTTGACTAATTTCTAATTTTTCATGCCCAACATTCCTTTTAGGCACATAAGGGAAGGTATTATTAAAGTCTATTCTGATACTTCACCTTGGTCGACAAATTCTAATCACTAATGATCTTCTATGAGGACTCACAAGAGGGTGACCTCCAAGAAACATACATTTGTCAAATTGAATCCTACAGTCTCTGAGTTCAGGTCATGGACTTCGATATTCTTGAGGATGAGTCTACCTGTTTGAATTATAGATAGCATGTTCAAGAATACTTCTCCCAACTCAATGCACTTCATGATTTCCTTAGTTGGTACATTGGATGTCAACATCAAATTGATCCGATCTGCTTGTGCTATATTTTGAATGAGGATATTGAGGAGTTTGGGACCACATTGGGAATCCTTTTGACTGGGAATTGTGGAAATCTCCAACATCGGTAAAACCAGTGAGGTGTCATTTTGGAGGATGTCATGAAAAATGTACTAGTGTTTTGTGAAAGGGAGTGAGTGGTCTTGTAATACCGTGATTCTTATGACCCTTATTGTATTTTATGTTTTTCTTTTTATATGATTTTATAAAAACAATGTCTCTATTTTTAAATAGTTTTTCCATTTAGAAAGATTATTTCTCGAAAAAATTCAAATAGAAGGCATGGGATTACCAACGATCCTCTTATCACTCCCTACCGAACTGCTAGAGTCAATCATCATCAAGTCATGTGTAGAAGACTGTGAACCTTTTTCAAAACCTACACTTGACATGAAATTTTTTTATAAATTTTCCCTCAACTCAAATATCATTTGTTCATAAAAATAGAGAGTTTCATCTATCACCATATTGAAAATACTCAATTTGCAGAGTTTAGGAAAAAGAGAACGTACTATGAAGGTATTTTCGTATGTTTCACCTAGTTTGAAAACTACCAAGTATTGATGACGTATCATGAATCAACCTTTGAAGGAGAAATTCAGGTGGTCAATATATATCAAGTTCTATGTTTTACTATGTACAAAGCACTCTACAAATTCAATGTTTTCAAGAACGATGTAGCACGAGGTATTTATAGAGATATAGTCCACTCTAAAATCTCTAATCTTCACAATGCTCAAGCCTTCCTCTGTAAACCCGAATTGTTTTTTCATTAGGATGATCCATGTTGCTCTTGGTGCTATCAGTGTACTTGGGTCAAAGAAGTCATGGGACTAGAAACTAATCTAGGGATCTACTTGGGGGTATTCGGCAGATTGTCCATGTTGACCGACATTGTTACGGGATATTGGAAGTGATGTCTGTCTTGTTTATTGGGTGTCTATGTATGTGTATTTTAGAATGATGAGGATGTAATTATTTTACAGGGGGAAAAATGTGATTCTTCAAAATTATCTTTTATGTAATAACAATAGTTTAGGATGTTGTTTTATTTAATTTCCATATTGAACAAAATAATACTTGAAAATAAACACAAGTCTTTTTTTATTCAATGAACAATTATAATGGTTAGATTACAATAAGACCATATAACCTCACCACCCTAGAACACCCACTAAAATAATTATTTAAATCACATGAAGACCACCCAAAATAAGCCCATGAAAATAGTAAGGGTCCTTCAGATCCGTCACAATGAACATTAGTATATCTAGAACCCCTGCCCCCAAATCATTCTGAGAATTAGAGGAATGATGAGAACAGTATTTTCTATGTTGTCTTGAATTTGGAACACCCTAATTTGTGTTTTTATAAGGCCTTAAAGATAACCCAACTATTTCCTCATTTGGGTGACCGTAGAGGCTCTAGCAGCTATAAGAGCTTATACATGTAAGGTATTTCAGTTGTTGAATTTAATGTATCTAGGTATAATGAGTATTCTATATGTGTAAAATGTTCATTGAAGTTAAAAATATAAACATGTGTTTAATATTATATATATATATATATATATATAAGTATTATGATTTAATGCTTAAAATGGGTTTGAACCTTAACACTTGTGTCTAAAAACAAATACCAATAGAAGTATGTACTTGGTACTACTTGGTTTTGGTATGAAGTGACATATTTTTGAGTATGAAATCTCACTTCGAGAAAATCAATTTAACAGCTATTCATTATTTAATATTTTAAATATAATTATACAATTAAGTACTTAAATATTTCAAATGTCTTAAAAAGATTTTGTAAATGTTCTCATCCTTAGATAAATAATAACAATGTTTTAATTAAAAGTATGTTTGGTTTTTATATATTACTAGTTGGGATACATTTTATGATATATTAAACATTGATTGTTAACCTTGGGTTTTTCAAAGCTGAAATATTTATAATCTAAGGGAAATATTGGTTTAAGTATTTTTTTAAACCTGATAGGGGAAAATATATTCTTTTTTTATAAACCTAATAAATGTATAATCTTATGTATAATAACAAAAATTACTCTACCAAAAAATGGGTGAGTACCCCACCTAGCTGAGGGAATCCTAGAAGGCCAATCCACTCAAGGCCTTGGTGGGAATCTCACTCACAACCCCTAGAAAATGGCCCAGGTAAATTCCCTCATGGGTATATTCCATGTCGCACACGCAGGCATGCATAGTAGGCCCTAAGAGTGCATGGGCGTGCGTATATTAGGGAACTAGAGTGTGCCACCATGTGGGGAAATAGCAGGGGTGGGCAAAGAAGCATGCCCGTAAAGACCCTGTACGGGGAGGTACTAGAGAAGGGGGATGGGGATTTCTGGGCTATTTCTGGATCTCGAGGCTTATAAATTTGGGTTTAGGTTGCTTCGTTTCGATATGTGATGATGGTTTTCAGTGGAAAATGAATTTGGATTTTCAGATCTCGCCGCTCGAACTATGAGTCTTCCGATCAGTTCATCTGTTGAACCCGCACGGCTATAGATTTTCCTCTATGTGTTTATTAACCATTCTATCCTAGTGGATAAAATATCAACTGTTAATGTCTTTTTAGAACATTGTGTCGCTCGAATTCATCCGATCAAAATATGATCCCATCCCAAGCATTCATCTTTCTTTTATAACATTGGATTCACCATAGTCATTTAATCAGATCCCACATAAACGGAAATATCCATTTAATTCCTGGTTTGCATATCTATGTCATCATCTTCCTCCCGCATGCTCTGCACCAGTGGCCTTTATTTATCTTCTTTTTCTTTTTCCATAACTGTAACCTAAGGTGGTCCGTCCATTCACTCATTTTCTACAAGACTGACGTAGTCGACATTATTCTAAACTGAGGAGCCTTGGTTTACATGCAAGTTGTAATAAAAAATATATTGTATATGATTTATAAATATATCTCAATTCCATCTTTAACCCTTCGGTGTTCATCCTCTCCAGCACCTCCATCAAGCTCCTCTCGACTTCCTCTCCTTCTTCAAACCAAATAAGGGGCCTAGATTGTCTTTGATTGTTTCATTTTTGATATATATATATATATATATATATTTGTGCGTGTGTGTGTACATAAATGTATGAACATACACATCTATAAATGTGTTTGAGTATAAGACCCACTGACTTCTTCAATGATGGTGAATCTTTAGTCTTAAATGTGTTCTTAATCTTTTACCAAACAAGGGTTTGAGATATTATGTGTTTTATAAATATATATATATATTTATATTTATATTTATGTCAATGTATACATAAGTATATATTTATATGTATGTATGTGTTCCATATACAGACCTTTTATATTTTATGGCATGATTTTAAATTAATTAACCCTTGTTTAACTAATGTTCTGCATGTGTTCAAAACATTTAAGTGTCATTAAATGTTTTTTAAAAGACCCTTATATACACCATATGTATTCGGTTATATATATTCATATATATATTTATATAAACATGGATCCTAACTCTAATTTATATTTTAAAATATTGTTGATAATGAATGGAAAATGTTATTTTTGAAATATGAATGGTTTTAATTTTAATATACAATTCTATATATACAACCTTGTTTATAAACGGATTACACAAAACTAAACACTAGATAATTTTAGATTTTCCAAATGTTATAATTTTGATGCATTTACTAAATATGGATAATTTTTCACTATAATATTTGGGGTTTTCAACTCCTATATTCATGTGTCTAAAGTTGGAATAATTAGTTTTTTCTTAAACAGATTCATCAACTTGTTTCAAAGAAGAATTTTCATTATGTTGATAAAGTGGGTGTATATCTACCCACAAGTGCTATTACAAGATTCCTCTAATAATGAAAACTATGTATATGAATATATATATTTATGGTAAAATTATTTTAATAGATATTAAATGGTAGTAGTTATGTTTTCATAAGTGGTGTAGTTAATTTTCTTGCTTTACAATTTTTAACATTGTGATTAAATAAATGATAATACTCTTGTTGTATGTTTATATATAAACATTCATGTAATGGATGTTAGAAAAATATGTGTTTAATACCCCAATTGAATATTTTCTTTACCTTAAACCAGTTTTGTATTCAATACATGATGAAATTCCTTTATGCATTTTATGGATCCTAAAATGCTTACTCTCATAGTAATAATTTTTGAATTTAAGGGTTGTCATTTTATGTGAAAAACCTATATTTTATGTTCTTTAGTTGTTGTCACATGTGCTATAATATTCCTATCATACTTTTCTTTTATTTCCACAGTCATGCAGTTGTTAGTATTGTTGTTAACACATACATGCATGACTCACTTTGTATATGTAAATTCTAAAGAATATAATCAAACTAAAATTGCTTTTTATGGAATTATGAACAAAATTATTCAGAGTTTCATGGGACACTTTGAATAATATGATATGAAAAACAAATCAATATGTCAAACATGGAATGACAAGTAATTAATATTTTTACAAATCAAAGTGGGATGAGGCACATTGATTTAAAGAAATGATGAATGAATTGGACTTAGTATAAGACAGGTGGGGCCAACTAAAGCTCCTCGATGCATTAGTCGGTCTCGTGAGATAAAATAGATGGGAATTGGCTGTGGAATCTCTCAAATTTATTTATTATCTTGGAATGAGGCCTTGATAGACTTTTTATGGTCTTGGAACGAGGCCTTGACAATGTCTGACATATGAACGTCCCTCATTGTGACTTTAAAATTTAATTAAACTTGTATATTTTCAAATAGTTGAATTTTCATGGTTAAAGAGCTTGTACTAATCAGAATCGGGAGAAGTAAATTCTTATGGAATAATGTTTATTCAGTACTCAGAGTTTTACCATCCAAATTATGATTTATAGATTGTAAGGAAATAATTAGTGTTATT
Organism: Viscum album; assembly: GCA_963277665.1. NCBI lineage: Eukaryota > Viridiplantae > Streptophyta > Magnoliopsida > Santalales > Viscaceae > Viscum > Viscum album. The sequence goes on along the minus strand of OY728152.1, from coordinate 1,358,994,758 downwards.
ATTTCATTTGAAACTCTAATCATGTATTAGTCTCAGTTGTAAATAATGTACTTTCACTTTTGACGTTATTAAAGATAGAATGAATCTTACTTTATATGGAACATAACCTATAATTTTTATGAGTTTTATTATGATTTAAAACATGTTTCACTGTAACTCTATTAATATTCCTTAAAATGTTAACTTATATTTTGTGGACATGAAGTTATGGTATGTTTCATGTATGGAAGATTTACTTAAGAACATGTTTTATTAATAATTTTAAAGGAATGATTTCAAAAGTATTCAATTGAAATATTTTGTATTTTTTTTAAAACCCCTTACTGTGAACTTGAATTTTCACCCTATGTTTTAACTTAAATTTTACAGGTTTACTAGATTTGAGTTACAATTATTGGTGGCATTGTTGTGGAGATTCATATCTATTTCAGTTTTTTAAGAATTGTAATAATTGCATCTGGTTCTCTAGGATCAAAACCAATATGATCCTATATAGTGGAACATGATGTGTATTGATCATCTTCTATTTTGTAATAAAATAATTTACATACCATGTTTTATTTAAACCCACATCGGCTACGGGGTAACCTGGGGGTCGGGGTGTGACATTATAGATGTATAATGACACATCATTGATACAACCCATAGGATTTCTTCCACAAGAATTCTAGTATCCAGTGTTCTATAATAGATATTTAAACCGGTTTCATATTTCCCCATACTACCATAAACATGGATGATGACATACTATGTTGTCTATTACTGAGAAAAATTGTGGGACAAATAACCTACGAAGTAGCTTACCATTCCATAGGTGTTTATATCTTACTAAAACTGGGAATTCATCAATGTTCACACCCTTAACAAGACCATGGAAAACCTGACTTCCCAACTATAAAATGGTTTCATTTAGAAACTAAGAGTATTTTAAGGGAAAATGGTTCCTAAACAATACCAAGAGCTATAAACTCACATCATTTGGTAAGTTACATAACCTCTAAGGATGCTACCTACCTCGGTTGATCCTCATAAAAACCATAAAGCCACAACCCAAAACAAGGTTTTTCATCCAAAATTCATTAGACTTAAGAGAATATCAATTAATCCACTCTTAAAAAGGAAATAAAATATGGAAGACTCTAAGGGTTCTATTCTAAGGAAACTCAAGGGACCCTTTGGGATACCGTTAGAAGAGGGTTTTAATGAAGGAAACCACATCATGTTCCAATATATAGTCATTAATTTAATTCATATTAAATCTTTTAACATTTCAAAGACATTAAATATAGCATCAATCAAAAAATAAAAAACAAAACCACTTTTTAACTGATTTAATGAACACATAAATAAATAAAAGAAAGACTTATGAATCTTCATTTTTATATCATTAAACATATATTGAAATTCTTTAATAAATTGTAAATTTATTAAAATAATGTAATTTACATTTATTTATGATAAGGAGAAAAATGAGGTTCCCATTAAACAAACAAGGTTACTTTTGAAAGATTCTCAATACCATTTTTTAGTTATCTAGGTTATAAATACCCTTAACAGGTTGTTTAAAGTGAAACGTGCACCAAATAACCATGTTAGTACATTTGGCCATTTTTTAATCCAATTACAAAATTATGAAAAAAATACATCAACATTCACAACTAAAAATCATAGGACAAGTCAAAACACTTCTAAAATTAGGTCATAGCCCACAACCTGTTCTTAAATCTCGGACTATAATAGAATAGTCACCAAAATGATCTAGAGACAGTTCCTCCTTACAACTCGAAATCTTGGTCCAGCTCAAGTGTCCATTTCCACACCAACATTCCTATTTTAATTTCAATTAACACTCATTCCATTTTATCATAAACAAATTTAAACATTGATCCAAATGGTTAACCAAGTTCCATTTCATGAGATCCTATAACACCTCAGGAACAAATATTCGGTGCCCATATAATTTACACCATATCAAATTCATTTTAAATAATTGAATAAAAATGTGTATCACCTTCTAATAAACAACGGCTATACATATTACAAACCTAAATATGATTTCTTTTTCTCTATCCATTGCAAATAAAAATCTATTACCACAAAAAGTACATCTATCATAGTACCTATCACAATAGCATGAAAATATTTAATGCATCATAAATGGTGTGAAACTATACGTGTAATGTGACACCTGTAAAGTGAATATATGATGCATGATATGTAATACCATTATCTCAATATGTTTAAATGATATAAAACTGATAGTAATATTAATAATAACATCAAAATTAAAGTGGATCACACCATGGTGGAATAAAAAAATTGTAATAGTAAAATTTCATATAATAACAATCTCATTCGAGGCAATTTTTCTTTTTATTGTACGTGGAGTAGATACTCCCAAGAATTGCTAATTAATAAATAATAATTTATTTCTATACCTTTCCATTATCTCTGATTTTTAAATCAAACTAGAAAAGAATCCTATGATACCAATTTGAAATATACTGAACCCTGATTCCACTAAAAGATTCCCAAAGCCTGGTGAGTCACATGGCTTCAAGCGCATCTCCCCAAACACCAAAGTCTACCAACTAGCTACAAGGTCCTAAGTCTGTCCTCATAGAGACAATTCACCCATCACCAGTGTGTATCACAATGAAATTTTCATAGCATACATGTAGAGTAAGCAGTAAAACATATAGACAATAGATAAACATCTAGAATAGATAAAATACCATCAGAAGATCCTATAGAAATGAGGATGATGATATGTGTCGTATGTCTCTAATAAAGTAGTGAAAACATGTATACATAGTCAGTTTACATAACATGGAAAAAAATTAAAAATATATATATTTCTATAAATATTATGAGCCTCACCATGTTCCCAATATCTCTTCCGCCTAAACAGCAATCAAGAACCTGTAGAATGACACTTTCCATTATCCATACCTGCAATCATATATTTTGTTTGGGTTCCTAATGGCAGCCTGAATAGGGTGTACGATATAATCCCAATAGGGAGCCACAAATTCTATGCTCCAATCCACCATTATATATATATATATACATATAAATAGTTTGTAGGAATCATATAATAAATAAAGTATGTACTCAAAATTAAACATCCCATATTTCAAAGTTCTCATTTTAAAAAAACTCAATTAATAAATTTAATTTAATCAATAAGTCTATTATTTAACATTCAGGCCTATTCCATTTTAATTATGTTCATTTATCAATTAAATCTCATTTAATTTATAAGCATCGAGACCCATAACTTAGCCTAATGTCCCTTGGGAGAAAATTTATCTATGGATTCAAAAATAGACCATCTCTAAAGTATAATCAAGACTAAGTAAAAGAATTTTATTTGGCTTGGAAAACACATCACATAAATCATTTTCATCATTAACCAATTTAGACCTTGATCCCGTCTATGGAATTCTGAATATGGAATCCAGGTCTCACTCTAGGTGTAATATAAAACCACACCATATGATCCCATTCAATGTGATCTATAAGAACCAATGTCTCGCTATAAGTGTGGTATAACAACCCTTCAAAACTAGAAATCCCTTAGAGATCCACTATGGGATACCAAGAATAAATCAATGAAATATGTCCAATGGAATTTGGGTCCATCCATGTCATTCCCATATGATTCCATGTATCACTCAGCATATAGTATTAAATACTCGGAGAATGTCCTTGGCATCCCACTAGGGAGTCCAGGTATCACTCATGCATAATCAAGGTTTAATCCAAAAGAGTCTGTCCACTGAATTATTTATTTGAATCCATGTGTCACACAAGGAATATCAAAATTCTTTATCATTCAATAACATTTAATAAATTTCATTAAATTTTTACAAGTACAACACCATGAACATTCAATTACAACTCACCATAGATAGCGAATAAAGGAATTGGACAACTTAGAAGGCTTGCCTATTGTATACTATTGTGGGTATTATCATTCATTTAATTATTTATTTATGAAATGGTCAAACCATAATCAAATTAATCTACACTTCACCTAAAAAGGTGGACAAATTCAATGACATGTTTATAAGGTTTATTCACTAATTATCTCCCATGGGAAAGAAACTATAATAAGTCATTTGAAGATTCTATAATAAATTTCATAGCTATATAAAAAGGCATGGTCATCCATCCGTTCATATAAATTCATTTAGTTATAATTCATCTCATATTGAAATTCCATTCATAATTCAATTCAAATTTGACATCCCATGAAATGGGTAAAATGAAAACCATAAGTCATATAATTATAGAATCCACCAATGGTTGTATAATTCAATTAATAAATGAACCCATGAAGTGGTTCTATTTAAATGTTATTAATCATTTTTCATTCATCAACAATCCTATTTAATTACCGTGGAAATTCCAAGAAACACAAGGTTTCAATTTCATATCATAGAGACACCGATAAGTCGATAATGTGGAATAATGGATTATATATTCACCTATTAATTAAGAGGAGGTAATGATACCTCCCAGCTTGAGTCCATAGATGATAGCATGTCGAGTATCAACTCTATATTTGACTTAGATCAAGGGAAAATTGAATAATGGAAGAAGAGCATATTAATAGGGCATATTAGATTAAACATAAATAGTGTAATTGATATCATGTACAATGATGTATAATTAAAAAAGGAATTGAGAACTCACCAATATGAATCTAATGAGAGGTAAGATTATTTAATCATAGATGAGACAATTTATTTCCTTTAATTATAGTTTTATACACCAAATAGGGATTTTTAGGGGGTGAAATATAAGGTAGTGGAAAATGAATGACGGGTTTCATTAAATAGATTAATCCGGGGTTATTTTGAATTTCAAAAAAATACGGGGTTTCATGGTTTAAGCATGTATTTGGAAAAATCGGATGCCAACCATGCATGGTTAGCTGAAAGAAAAGGGCACCGACATGGTTTGTCTGTATGGTGTAATTAACAGTGTGAAAACCATTCCAAAAACCATTTTCAATATTCCATAACTAGGTGTGTTGTTGTGTATCCTAACTATAATGGTTTTCTCAAACCATTCACCAGGTCATTTCACCTAAAAACATGGGTTCTAGGATCCAAACCATCCCTAGACACTCCATATATGTCCATACCCTCAAAGGGAATTCATATTAATCCATATTGAAACATTTAAACTGATAATTGATGGAAAATATAAGATCTATACCTCAAATAAGAATTATATTTTTACAATTACAATTATAGGATACTCATATTGATGGAGAAAATCAAATTAATATAGAGAAGATTATGGAAAAAGATAAACGCAATAGGTAATCCTTTGTATTATACTAGTTTCTCCCATAAATGACTATATACATTATTCATGTATATATTCATAAGGTTCTCCATGAATGATGAAAAATATAAGGACCATATTATTAATCATAAATTATAACTATAGGTCCAAATTCCCCAACTATATGTAAAGGGAGAAATTTATCTTCCCTCAAACAAATTAATAATGTTTTTTATATAGAAGGAGAAGCATATCATTTTTCATGAATTCATGCATGAATTAGTGGTTGAATTAATATTTTATCCAAATGATTCCCAAAGTGTATGATCTAAAAATGATCAATAAAATTATTTATATGAGTTATATATAACTATTTCTTACAAGGAAAATGTTGAAATGGTGATACATGTGGCATTAGGATGTGTGAAATTATTTATTAGTCTTGATATAGAAGAGTGAGAAGTGAATCAACTCAACATCATATCTTTATGGAAAGGGAAATTTAATTACCCTACATTAGAATATATCCAATGTTGAATGATTACATTGGATTAAGATATATAATATGACATGCTACAACTGAATAAATTTTCCTGTGAATAGATTCACACATGCAGTGAATTTCATCAACTATAACAGGAACAACTTTAAAAGAATCCAATATAAGAATATATTTTTCGGTATTATTCAATATTGAATCAGCTAAAAAGATAATAATTTGGTTATGTAGGAGGTTCGAGGATATTAATAAGAAGAAAATATGCCATTATTGATGAAATCCTACCAAATATAGAGTTTAATTGATTTTTTTCTAACCATGATTCAAAATTTTAAAGATTTTACCAAGTGGTGTCACATATTTATGATTTGTGTCAATATCATACATAATCCTCAAGAGTTAATACACACCACCACGAATTATTTACCCTTTTTTAGGCGTGTAATTGATAGCATAATATATATCCATTAAGGATAGTTTGAAAATTAAAGTTTATTATTCCTTCAATCAATATATTCTAATATCATCTGAAGTCATTTACCATAATAATTTCAACACAAAGTATGTTATAGATTTCATCAAATCCAAAAACATCCATAGGTTTGGGATCCATGATGCCATTATACTAGATAAGAAGACCAATTTTCAATACTTTTTGTTGAATAAGGTATATTCCTAGTAACATTTTTAACCCAACTATACTTCAAACAATCATGAATTATATATTGTAATGATAAATGAATTTAAAAAAATAATATATGAAATTATATATATGGTGGTGTATTAGAATAAGAATAGTCACCTCACTAGGAACTCTAATGTGTTGTGGGAATATTTGAACGTGAATTAAACCTATACCATATGAATTCCATATTCATTTATTAAGAGAAAAAAGGAAGTGTTTCCCATATACTATTAGATACCATCAGTCTATAAATCCAACTATGATTTATGTATAAGACATCAGTTAATTCATTACTGACTTGTATTGTTAGATACCTTTTATCAAAATAAGTATCGGGCACTGTATAACCACTATGTTTATCAGAATAGTGTGTGTCAATTAACAAATGAAAAGTATAATCTTCATTAGTTCATAAAATGTGACTTGGTACTAGTACTAAGAGTACCAAAGATACCAAAATTAAAATTAATGAATCTATATCCCAAATTTTATGTCCCCTTCACTAATCACATGGTTTACTCCATTTTTATGTATTCATTACTCCCCATGTATAATAATCACATTATACTTCACACAAAAACATTTTTTTCCAAATAATACCACGCATAGGCTTCATTGGATTGTATTTTCAGACTCAATGACATTAAACTATATTTGAATCATAATTTAATCATGAAATTAAATTTCATTAGAATAAATTTACCCACATGAAATTAAACAGTATTTGAATTATCCTTACTATGATATTTTTAAATACATTATAAGTATCCTTGCCACATGATTTTAAAAATTATGGAATCATTCTTATCACATGAATATAAATTGAGTGATGTTTTGTTCCACACTAAATTATCTAAAATAATACGGAAAATGTATTTATGTTCAATTCATAAACTATAGAACTACATCTAGGTCATCTCTCAATAGGAATCGATTTTTATTAAGAAGTAGGTCTCATAAAATACCTCTATTTCATTTTGGTATTTGGTAACATACCATACCACCTATAGGAAATATTAGTTTCTTTATTTCTATTTATTTGTATATTTAGTGATTCATGAATTCCTTATCACTTTCCTAGTTGAAGGTTTTGTATATTCTAATACCCTCTCCCAATGTCTAATGTCACCAATTTATACCAATTATTCATATAATTGGGAAATTATACTTACGTTTCATTGTGGGATATAGGTACTTTTCAACCCAATAATATGAATTATACTATGTTTTAGTAGTTTGTGACATCAGAAGTAGTTTAGGGTAATTTTTTTAGAAAAAGTTTTCAAGAAATCATTCATTGAATAAATTATAGTGTCCCAATTTGAATTGTTTAGATAAGGGGAAATACCATCTTACTGAAGGGTATTTAATCCTTAACATGTATTTCTATTCCATGAAATGCTCTGTTATTTGTTTTCATATGGTACATCCATAATTTCACAATAGGACCTCTCTTTTACCATCCCCTAACTTCATTCAACCATTAAAAGTCCTCGATGTGGGAGTAGGATTCACCATGATGATTTTGGATCATACCCTCTCATCTCTTAATTAATTCAAATGTCATTCATTGTAATGTTCTTATCTTGGTAATTCTAAACCGTTCTATTTTACTAGTGACCAATTCATTCAATCTTTCTTATTAGCCACATTGATAAAATCCTAATTCCTAGATGTGGGGGATATTGTATGGATTTGGGGTAGTTGTATTATTTTCAGTGTCGATTCTTGGGTATTTTGTTTCACTATTCTTGAGGTTGGATTTTGTTACCATCTTATAAATCTCTTATGGAATTGTAATTTGTGATTTTCAATATGGTGTGTAAGAGTATCCCTACAAAACCTTTATTTTTAGTCTTAATGTTACTCAATGTAATTTTAATTCATATAGTTTGTCCCTTATAGGAAGAGTATATGTTTTTTGAATCAAAAATGGTGAACAAGATACTTGTACTAGGATATTAGGGTGGCTTATCCACATAGGGAAATTGGATTAGAAATAGACCTTTAAACCCATGTAAGGAATGATTAACATTTCATGATGATGTGTAGTTTTAAATGATGATGCATGATACTAATGAATGATATAGCTAAGCCTGGAATGGCAATATGGGCAATTCATTATTGTGAATACCAAATCAAAGCTAATAATGGAGGATATCAGTGAATGATATGGATAATATTAGTAATATAGTGGGATAATCATGAGTGATATAGCTATTTTTGGAAAAATCATGGGAAATTTATGTGTCATATGGATTATCATAACATGTGCAGTGGGAAAGGATGTGTGGGATATTTGGGAAGGGATTAGGGGATAGTTTTATTTTGTTATGTTCCATCCATGTTTAATTTTTATGACCTTCCTTATGGTATGGAGGAAAATCAGGTAGGGATGAGTTTCATGGAATCCATGTTAGAACAAAACAACATCATGGGTTGTCTTTGAATATAATCATTTACTTTTTGTATTTTTATTCATTTTCTTAGACTGAAACAATAATTTTAAATATATTTTGGTGGTGTTTTACTATTTTTATACTCATACATTTCATAGGTATATCATTGCATATGAAAAATTTATGATAAGGAACCAGCTAAGGGGAAGTTCCCAACATTGAGGTGATAAGATGGTGTAATTGGATGGATTAATGTTATTACAAGAAACACTATAGAATATTCTTCTATAAGGTTTCATTATTATTTTAATTTTTTTACTATTTTTTGTATATTTATCCACCAAATATGAGGATCCTTTTTGAAGAATTAATATGACCTTTGTATTCAATATTAATATAGCATCTTGAGGATGTTTTTCTTCTTCATATATTTAGTTTTTCCACTTAATTTGATAGTTTCCCTGTTTCACATGTTATTGTGTTATTTATATTTTATAGAGGCCATAATATACCCTTTTCCTAGTTTAGGACCAAAAATTATGTTTAAAAACACTAGTGTCCATATAGAATTGAATAAGGTCACCCGCCACTTCAGCATAAACTACGTGTTTTGGGTTTAGATATTATAAACAATTGCTTGTGCCAATTTTCATTGAACTAATATTTGGGAATTGGTAGAATAAAGAGAGGATAGATGAGAATTAGGTAGGGTATCTAACCTTTTCCACAAAAAACATGTGTATTAGACATATGAGTTTCTTGAGAAGTGGGATTTCTTTTATTTGTTGTAGTTTTATAGTTTCATATTACTCTTGGGTTTTATTATCCTATTAGATTTTATTTTATTTTATCTTATCTTGATTGGAAAGAGTTTTCACGTTTATGGATCATGTATAAGAACACAGGTTCCCATGTCATTGAAAGTGTTCATATGATTGGTATATGTTTTCAATCATTAAATGAAAATATTGAGATATTTGTTTTTTTACAAAAATATCATTTATATCATCATATTGACTTCACCTAAGCATTATTATATACCAATTTTTATGAACATTAATATCATATATATATTGATTATTTAGGATTATGCCTTGGGTATGTCCTAAAAGGGATCTTCCTAGTGGTTTTGTGTATCCTTTAGAGAGTGGTTCCTAGTTTTTTATTTGTGTTTGAATTAGTTAATTAATGAATTAGTTAATTATTTTAAATATTAATTTATTGACATAAAATAATTTTATTTTTTTTAGAATTTCAAATATCCCCCCATGAAAAAAAATTATTTTACCAATGAAGGACTCAGGACATAAAGTTCATGATGTGGGGAATGTTCCCAATGTGTGTTGAGATATACAATATGGTGTATCTTGGAATGATTTAGTTCCTTCATATATAGTTCATGTAATAGAGATCCTTATCTAAGGGTTTTTGGTTAGTACTGATGGATTATGGAGGTTCCTATTAAGCGGGATTGATGATGGTATATTTTTTTAATGACATTAAAATACAACATACTATAAAATTATAAGGAATTGGAGGCCCTCAATATATAGAGGATTCGATTAAAAATATTGATCATATATTCAATATGACTAAGGATCTTAAATAGTGGATAGTAACGTTGGTATTTTATATGAAATGATTACCCTCGAAGAGGTTGTGGGGTGTGATGATGTACAAAAATTTGTATAAGGGATTGAAATGGGAATCCTTTAAGGGCATTTTATTTGTGGAGTTATTTCTAAATGTGTCGGGTTTCCGTTGAGCATAGAAGTGCATGGAACTCCGATAGGGTGCAATGGAAGTATATAGTTATGTATAAATTTTAATATTATTTTTATTTTTATCCTCTATTAGATATTATTGACTCCCAAAAGACTTATAGGTTTGAAATTAGATGGAATCCTCAGGTAAGATACAAGGTATGGATCTTCATAGTCACATATTTCCCTAAATTTCTATATTTGGCCTATAAATTTATTAGGGGATTCAAGAAGTAAAAGTGGACATTTATTCAACTTTTTTTAGTGGGACGATGAGAGAAATTTTATGGTATGGTTTTGGATGCCTTTTATTTCAAATGGTATAAGAGGTTTGAGGAAGTGTTCAGGAGAAAAAGAAGTATTTAAAGTAGGCTTGTGATTCTTCAGTCCCTTCTATAGGAGGAGTATTCCAATATGGTAATTTCTAAAAAAAATATTGTGAATACATATAAGTAATATAATAGTATTCTTAGATATTTTTGTTAGAGTTAAAGGATAAGAACATTCAATGTATTTTCAAGAGGGTGTATGACATGATTTCAGAAGTGGTTATGGATAAATGTAGGACTAAATACATTGGTTTGGATAACCTCATATGGATAGTCATGTTTCATCAAGGGGATTTGGTTGAGGGATATACTGAGGATCTCAAAATACCCATTAATATATATATTAGGGATCAATTCCTGTAGTGAGACAAGGATCATGGAAGATGGGTTGTGGATCTGAGGCAATGATAGTTTCTATATAGTATTTGGATCTAAAAAAATATGTATATATATCATTGATGGTTAGAGATATTTTTTCCAATTTTTTATGCTCATTACTACCTTGTTTGATACGATATTATCTCACTTGTATATTTATTATAATTTTATTTCTATTTTAGTTATTCAGGTGAATTTTCCACTACTTTTTTATCCCATGATACACATATTTTGAAGTGCTTGGAACATATTTAGATGTTCACAGAGAGTCTAAAAGTGGTTGTAGTCAAAAAATATCTACGAGATATTAATATATTTTATATAAGTTTTTTTGAATTAATTTTGTGTCATGGGTTTTTTATCATGGTTTTGAGATTGCATATATTGCTATACGAGATGGGTTTCTTTTACCTCTTATAATGGAGAGGAGTAGGTTCCTATGGGAGAATAAAATTTTGAAGTCGAAAGTGAATTTCCTGGAATATTAACATTAGGTCCATTATAATGATGGTGGTAGGTATGGATCTCCTATCATTGAAGGTGACTATTCCAACCATTTCTCCTCCAATAGTGGATCATTACAATGTTCCCTTTTTTCAAAATATTTCTCAATACTCAATCTTTATAGAGGATTTCAGATTTAAATTTCACTAACCGGTCAAGAAATTAATATCAATCACTCTATATTAAATGGTCCCTAATTTATTGTGAAAGCTTATAGTTCTACATTATAACTAGTAAGTGAGGGGATTTATTTTCTACATTACTTATAATTTTCGTTTTCATATTTTATTTATAAAAATATGTATATGAAGGCCTTTGATGGTTTATGTACTGTTAGAAACTCAATCAAGTAATGGTGAAAAATAGTTAACCAATAACAAGGTTCTATGATTTAATTGACCAATTAAAGAGATGTAAATGGTTTTCCTAGATTGAAATATGATTAGGGAACCATCATCTACATGGCAAGAATGAGGATATAACAATTAATTTATTTAGAGTTAGGGACATTTTCAAGTATATGTTATTATTCCATTTAACTTGACCAATGGTTCTATTGTGTGCATGGCTCTCATAAACCATTTTTTCACTATTACATATAATACATTATGTTGGTTTTTAATTATGACATTATATTGTGGTTACATATCCAAGAGTTTCATAATAGGAATATTGAGATCATTATGACCACACTCAAACAACATTGGTTGAATTACATGTTATTGATGTTTCACTTTTGGATATAGGAGGATCATTTTTATAGAATATAATTTTTGAGTTAGAAATATCTATTTTTTCAAATATGGATGAGGTAATTATATCATTGTCTTATATCAAGATTATTTTCAAAATATATATTTTTCCTGAGTAAAATAGAAATTATTGGTAGTTCATCTATGATATTTCTCCCTTGGTAGTTCATACGATATGTATATATACCCATAAAAAACATAGCATAAATAGTAATTTCATCCTATGATTTAAATATTACATCTTACAGTAGTCTCATAGTCCAAGGATGGAATGTTTTAGTGTCTTTTAAATTAGTGACATAAAATTATTAATTTATAAAACTCATAAATATTTTTTTACATTTCATCTCTTATAGTCCCTTCTATGGACCTGTAACATGATGTAATAATATTCATAACCTAGGGAATAAAAACATAATAAATGGGAGGGATAAAACTACTAGTAAGGGTAAAACATAGATTAATGGATTATAAACATGTAGGAGGAATAGGGATACATTAACATCTTAATAAATTATTGTAAGACCATTGATGAAAATTTTATAACATTTTAGAGATACATGAAATAATAAAAGATCATTAATTAAGTATAAAATATAAAACATATAACATGTGAACAAGAAATAAATGATTAAAATATATTAATTTTATAATCATGAAAACATGGCATTTCATGGAAATGAAATGAATCATGAAACATGGAATAACATAATAAACAACATGGAAATGTGTCATAACATGAAAAACGTGATAATATGGAAGAACCATATGCATAAGTATATATATTTTATCAAACACATAATGTCTAGGATTATGTGAACAATCAATTTATGCCCATATATAAAAATATATGCAAAATAATCATCCCCAATCCTATATGAACCAATAAAATACGTATACTCTTGTCTATTTCGTGAGATATAAACTAATACCAATACTTTGTAGGGTGATATAAGAGGCCACCCTTAACCATCCAAACATATGAGTGAAACTTGAAATCAATCATAAAAATATCATAATGAACCCATGGATAATGAATTTGTTTCCTTATAACATGAACATAAGTAATCATGGGTATCAAAATCTCTTTTCAAAAGAAAGCAAAGTATAATAAAATATAAATCATCACATCATGATAGATAGATCATTTTAATTTAATGATGAACAAAACATAGAAATTTTTTTTAATATATTTTGAGATCATCATTGTAATACTAATATATTTGTGATACTCTGTTTAAAGAGTCTATTTTGTCTTCAATAAAATGGTTAGAAAAAATTTCATGAAAAAATATATTTTTTAAAATATTTTCCCCAATTTAAATAATAGAAAATCATTTGTAATGGAAATTCTGGTAAAATAATGATCTATAGTAAACTTATATTACTTAATGAAATGAGATATAGTAACCAAGACCATTACTCTTACACTTGATTTTCCACATAATAGATTTAAACTCATGACTATTAAATATAATAATATTACATTCCTATTTTATAACATTTCATATATTAATTTATATTTATATTTCTCATTATTAACAATTATATTTACAAATATAATTTTTTTGTAATATCTTTTCAATAACTCGTGTTAATATAATTAACCATTCGTGCATGAATTATAATTTTGCTATTGTTACTATCATTTGATACTATGTTTATTATTGGTATATCATTTAAGATTATATAATATATAATTTAGATTGGATTAATTTATTTTTATTTCATTCAATGTGTTTTTGTATATATTATGTGAAAATAGGCATGATTGTGGATTATTTAAATAATTTATGTTTAAGAAAATGTTATATTAATAATATGTAAAATTCATAATATAATATTTCTAGTAAAATATAAAAAACATTAATTTCTTAATATACTACAAAAAAATTATTTTTCTCTTTCATGAAGGAATCTATATTCATATTTTAAATCATGATTCATATATTTTATAAATGACACAAAAATTAACATTCCTTAACACTATTGGTGAGTATAGATTAGAAAGTGTTTCCTTTGAAAAAATATCATTATAACAGAAGAATATTAATTTTTTATTATGTTTAACCAAATTTAAATTTGAAAATATAATTTATGAAATTCTAGAAAAAAAATGAAAAATGTTTCATCATGGTGGTGGTAATCAGCACGTACACACGATAAGCGTACCCATTTTATAACATGTGAGATTGGGTAAATATGGATAATGAATTGAAATTAAATAATTATAATTATGTTATATATATATATATCATATTTATAAATCATTACCAACATCATCACAATCCATGAGAGGTGATAATGAAAAAAAAATCGCCTCATTTATTTCAGGCGGTAGTCTACCCCACAAGCTAACACTGTTAATTTTTGTTCTAAGAGGACAAAAATGAATAGTTAGGTGATGAACCATTAATATAAAAACATATTTGTTTTATAATTACACAAAACCATTATATTTTATTAGTTATAAAAAATTATTAATAATACAATTAAGAATAAAAATGTGAGAATGTGATAACACTTAAATTGGAGGCTTGATTTTTCCTTGGAAATTACCAACAAATTATAGTGCATAAGATAACTATGAGTGAAGAGGGGATTATGTTTTTATGAAATTTTAAAGGTAGATAAACATGTTATATTTTCAGTTATGGATTAAAATATTAACTGTTGCTCATAAAGTATATAAGTGACAACCTTTTATAAAGGAATAGAATAGTTGTTTTGGAAACACCGTTTATATTTCAATTATTTCCATTCTCTATTCAAGGTCCAATGGATCAAAAAGTAATAAAAAGTGAATTGGTAATTTTTTTTATTGATTTCCCTAACCATATTTCACTTGTAGACAATATTTACTTCTTTAACTCGTTTATATGATGTTTTAAATCCTTTTAATTTTATGTTTTTACCACAGCAACTAGTTTTTTATAGTAGTAATTAAATTATTTCTAAAAATATATGATAAAATTTATAAAAAAAATTAGGTGGAATGGAAAAAATATAAAATCTATGTAATCTAATTCAATTTACATATTTTATATAAATCAATTTTAAATTAATACTGAAAATGAATCGAGAAAATATTTTAGTAGAAAATGACATTTTGACTGTTAGAGATTTGTAATGTCATTTAGTACTGATGACCAATTAATTGAGTGTTAATGTATTTCGTTGTGTGTTTATAAAAAATATTTTACTCATTACATCTATTTCCTAAAATTAATTTATTTGATATAAATTCATTTATATTATTAAAATAATAATTTTATAATAATTATTTCACTATTATTGTGGGAATTACCAAAAATACAATCAATAAAAATAAAAATAAAAAATTAAATTGGATCAGTTAAAGAATATGAAAATTATTAACTCAAATATATGAATACTTTTATCAAATCAACATTTTATGAGTTGGGAAATTAATTTTAATGATATCACATGTAAAATGTAGAACCCCATTGTTTAGAAAAGTTAATTTTTAATGAAAACATTTTACGAACGATATCTAATTTAAAATGGTATTGATTAAAATGAATTATGAAAATTATTTTTATTTAAATAGTATTTATTTAAAAATAAAATAAATCCAATATTCATTTTCACTGTGTCCTAATTAATTTCAAAAAACAACCAAAAACATTCATTAAATCACTATATAAATTTTCAGGTTGCCAAGAATGATATTATAAATTTAACATAGTTTTAAAAAATTAGACACTTCAGTTTATAATCTAATTTTATTTTATGAAAAAAGTTTCAAAATAATTAAATGTATTCATATAATAAATTAATTTCATAAAAGTGATGAGATAAATAAAATCTGTAATATCACTATTCCCCTAAAAATTAAATATTTATTAAAAAAATAAAATAATTTGACGAGGATAAATAATAATTTTTTTATAAATTCTATTCTATAATTTATAAACATTACATTACACTTAAATCCAAAAATAACATGAAAAAACATTTTTATAAGGAATTATATTTCTTTATATTACCTATTAATTTAAAATTTGTGCTGACGATAAATATATAGATAATTAAATTATACAGTTAATAAAATACATTTTAAGAATATGAGAAAATTTTATAAGTCTCATAGTTGTACAAATTATTTCAATTATTTAATGTGAATTTTTATTTTCTTCATTTCATTTTATTCAATGTATTTATGTATATAGGTTTTATAATCTTGTTATAATTGTTTACCCATTATAATTTTAAGGATACCATATAATGGTCTAAATTATTTTAGTTTTGGGGTTGCGTATGTCATAATACATCAAACAGAGGGTCAAATTATGGATAAATAACTTGTGTCCTCACATTCAACCCCCATAAAATAATTTCATCCTTTAAACATCATTATATGGAAGAAAAAATGAGGGTAATTTTCTATCATCAAATCCTATGTTTCCCATTTATTCACATAAAACATAGGATTTTTCTATAGTATAATGGATGGGTTATTGGTCTTGTTCTGTAATACCATATATTTTCCATCTATAATTACACTATTTATTCGTTAAAAGATTGATCATGGTCTTGTTCCACATCATTAAAATTTATTTAATAATATTTTTTAAGAAAAAAAATTCTCAAAAAAGATACATGGAACACATCATGAACCTAATATAGGTGGGGAGGGAAGATTAATTGATAGGTTGTGACCATGACATAATCAAATATATTGAGGGGACAAATGCATATATGTATTAACATATCTTTCTTCCAAAATCTAAAAACTAGTTTCCATGAAGGTATTCACATGAATACCTTGTAACCATCTTAAGTATACAGATCTCAATTATTATTTTTTGTGTAACTATTTACTCAACTTAGTGCCACATTTATATGTTTTTTAATACTTGGAACCATCTCTATCATTTATGATCAATGTTATGAACTATCAGATTCCTTTCTCCAACTTCATCTGAATATGTTAGAGTCTAAAATATATGCTAATATAGAGCCATATATGTTTCTACCTGAATGACATAATGTAAACTCTTTTTAAATGATAAATATACTAGGATAATTTGTTTCTTGCAACATCCCTGTAGATATTCTGAACGATAACTTAATAAATATTCTAGATTTTAAATCATCATTTCATACTAACCATTAAAATTAGGATGATATGTAGTGCCAAATAATAGTTATATCTCAAAATCCCTTGGATAGTGTCTCCATAACATAAAGGTAATCCTTTGATCCCAATTAGATACAAGGTATATTAGTATTTAATGTATCCTCACTAATTCCATTACGTATATCATAGTGTCTTGACGAAGGGAGACATCATATTTGATGGAAATAAAATGAACAAAAATTTATAAGGAAATTAACCAGAAAACATGTATAATTATAGAATTTAAATGTTTTAGTGGTTCATACTATGATGTTCATGGTGGTATTTTCTCATTTTCATACTATTGGGTGTAATGGTTGAAACATACCCTTAGTGTTTTTTGTTCAACATTAACTCACTGGCCTACCAAAAATCAAGATACTCATTCTACAATCTATATATTCATACTATCCTAAAATAAATTTATATCTATATCTATATACATCCTCATAATTATTGGATGTATAGAGATGGATGAATAATTTCCAGTATCCCAATGTTTCTTCTTCAATTTTTATATTGATGTGACACATATCATATATCCATAACTTAGAACTCCAATATTATAAATGTTTAACACTAAATTATTTTCTACCATTTTCTATAGATCTAAATCATATTTCTAGTTATCAATGATAATTAACTCAAAATAACTTTTATAAGTTAGTTTTTAATTATAAGATTTTTCTCAAACCATTATAAATTCAACATGCATCCTCTACAGATCATTGAGTATGGGTTATTTTTGAATCCACATCATATATAGAGTATAATAATCATTCGTAAAAATAGATTTAACCTCAATTTTCTCCTTATTTATGTGGTAATTTAATTAAAAAGCACAATATTTTATTATCTCTAATAATCTCTTTGGGTTCATAGTCATTCCTTCTATTTGAATATATATTTTAATATGATGTTATCAGTATATATATCACACTATTCTCCATAGAGATAATTCCTCGAAATATTCATTGAAAAATCATGGATTGTGGATCAAGATCATGTGTTGGGTAATTTTACTCATGAGTATTTAATTGTAATGACCTAAAAGAAATTAACTTATCATTTAGCATGAGGAAGAAACCCAAAACCATGACTGATGCGTCAATATATACTAAGAAATATTCTCCATTATAGGGTAATGAATGTATAAGATAAGATACCAACATATTCTTCAATTCCATAAAATAATATTTTAATTATTTTTTATCAAGGATCTTAACAACCTTCCATGTCAACATGGTTAGTAAATTTTACTATTAGGAGAAATTCTTCAAAAACCATCGGTAATATTCCACTAACCTAAGAAAATTAGGGTTCTTAGATATAATGGTCATTCCAAAAAAATATTTATAACTTATATATTGGTTTGGGCCTTGTTATATACCATTTAATATAATTAGATAACCTAATAATTACACTTTATTTATATAATTCCCACATTATAAATATGAAATATAGTTTCTCTTTTCTTAATGATTTTAATACAATGTGCAAATGATATTCATTCTCTTCCTTTCTCAAAGAATATATAACAATGTTTACCATAATGACAACCAAATATTGATCAAGGTAGTTTCTAAAGACACTATTCATTACATATATGAAGAATATAGAATGATTTTAAATTAATAATGAAATTACAATAAACTCATAGATCACATTATTTATATGGAATGTCAACTTAGATATATCCTCTCATTTGACATTGAACTTATGGTATCTATATTTAATGTTAAACATTTAGAAGTACTGAAATCATTGTATTTATTGAACTAGTATTTTGATACGAGGTATATGATACTAGTTTTATAATGTGATTTTATTATGTTCATGTAAATCAATTAAAATACCCATTTATCCATCATTAAATTTGGAAAATCATATAGGTTCACCCCTTGGTGATGAAATATTATATATACAACCATTATCTAAATATTATTAAAATTAATTCATGAAAATAACTAATATTATAGGAGTCACTGTGTAAAGACAATTTGGAAAAGTCAGGGATCCAGATATTGTTTTGATTTAAAACTCAGCCCCATGCTCCAGGGGAATACTAACATGTTCATCTGAAAATTCATTATTATATTAACATATAATGTGAATGTTATCTATGATGACTTCCTACTCAATGTTGGGTATCATAAACCCCTTTATATAATATTCTTTCATATATATTTCATAGTCTTCCTTCCATTGATACATAATAATAGGATGATTCCAGATATAAAATGATACTTCATTAAACAGATTTTTGATATGATATTTATGTAGGGAAAGACAATAAATCGTAAATATTTTGTGAAGGTCATCAAAAAAGAAAAATAATTCGATCTATAAGAATTTTCATCCCATAAAAATTGGATGGAATATATTTTTAAATCATAGATATCATTATTTTTCTATAGAATATTTTCACTGATAGTTATAACTCTATTTCATGGTTATTTATTTAAAATTAATCAAAAAATTGAGTGATATAAATGCATCAGATGAATCCAAATCAAATAAGGCATTATAAGATATTGAAAAGAGATAATTTATAGCTCACATCACTTTATTATCATGATCTACCATGGTTGTAGTGTTTACAAATTCCCTTACATTCCTCCTTGTTTGGAGAGGTTTCTAAGGCCTAATTTCTTTATTGGATTGGTGTTTGGAGCATTGATTCACATTACGTCTGAACAAATTGCACATACAACATTATAGAGAATGTGGATCATTATCAGCTACATTTTTATCTTAAGTGGATTTATTTTTTCTATTATCCATTGTTAGAGAGATGGGGAATTGGTGTCCTTATAAACCATATAATAACACTTACCTCATTACAGGAGACAATTTCCCTACTGCTTCCACCCACTTGTATTGCATGTTGGAATTTGGGATTTCTTCCCACAATGTGTCTTATCATCTATTCAGTCATAATATTCCACATTCATTTTATTTTCTACATAAATATTAGTGGTTCCGGATTCTATTTCATCATTAAGAGAACATTGAGTAATCATTACCTATATTCCAAAGTCTCTTATGGATAACACCATTACATTACTAAGAATTAATGTAATGTAAAAGTGATCAGTTTTAATATTTGTACCACGGATTAAATAATAGGCCTTACCCATAATAATTTTGAAATTTACTTCATATAAACATATGGAAACATCACACTTTTACTTCAATTCAAAGAATTCCCTCAACATTATTATGTGAAGAGTTCACAAAAAACTATCAAAGGAAAATATATTATTATACACTTCTCGTCCAATGATTTTATGTATATATTTTTTATGGTATTCATAATGATACTCCACTATTTTTGAGAATCACAATATAAATGAAAGAATAAAAAAATATATTCTCATGTTCCGATCACTAGATAATATAAAATAACTTATCCACTACACTGAACCACTACATAGTGAGATGTGGATTAGAATCACCACTAAAAGTGGGTAGACGTTTACTCATAAATTACTCAATTGAGAATTTATAAGTCCAAAAATTCGGGAGGTCAATATGATTTGGGTTCTTGTACATAGGTATAGGATGTTGGGTAATAATTTCAATGATATTTTTCTTTTAATACCCAATATATTCAGGTTTATCATTGGGATGATATCAACATTTTTTATTTCACACACTATTATATCTATTTTTTAGATATCCACTACTAAATTTACTAAATTAAAATAAGTATTTCATATAATTAAATTAATAATTTTACATCTAAGTAATCTATAAACATAAAATAATGATTTCAAATATGATAAGAAAACAATATCCTATGAATAAAAATATTTCAATATAGGTTATCCATGATTGGACTTCAAACAGAACAAGTTATATGTATTAGAATTCCCTATAAGGGTATTTAATGATAATGTCATTAACAAAAGAATATCCCCTAGTAGTGTCAAAAAAGGTGTAATGTAAAGGCCCACACATCATATTCCATAATGGTGGCCTAGATATACCCAACAAACACTTTTTTGGGTTGTTACACATAGATTAATATATGGGAAAAACAATGTCACTTGTAATATCTATAAATGTGTGTATATCTAGTAAAACCACATAATAAAAAATATAACAAAACATCATGATGGTATCCATTACTTAGACTGATCCCTTAGAAACTTCATTATGGTTTTCTATGGGTTCCCATAACAAATATATAAAGAATAACTAAATTGTGCCTTTGATACAAACTATAGAGACCTATACTAAAATTAACATAAATTAGTACATCAATCCCATGATATAGATATTACATCATAAAATATTCAAAATTTTCATGGAACAAATATTTAGTGTATGGGAAAATAATTCCATAAACATTTTATTTTATGACACTTTGAAACGCTTTTTGCATAATTGTTCTCATCTACACCCTTTCCTAGAACTCCCACTTGATGTAATAATATTTATAAATTAGGGAATAGAATTACAAGAAAGTGGTGAGATCAAATTCTATATATGGGAAATCATAGACTAATGGATTATTAAAATGGAGGACAACATTTTAGAGTCATAAAAAATAATTCAAGATCATATGACTATAAATGGAAGTCCTAAGATATATCAGGACAACACAAGATCATAAAAGGATCCTTAATTATGTATAAAAGAGAAAAGGTATAGCATTTTAACATCATATAAAATAAAATAATACATAAAATGGGATAATCATGAAAATAAGTAAATTCATGAAATGAAATGCATCATGAAATATGGAATAAATTGATAAAAAATGGAATTTTTTCATGTCTTTATAAATATGATATTGTCTCACAACCATAAACACAAGTAAACCTATTTTAAAAAACTCATTATAACCATGATTTTTTGAACAAGGATATTGTTTCAAAACATGAATAAATGAAATAAATCCCATAATTACCACACCTCTGTTAACAAACCAATTATGTACATTCCTAAACATCGAAAGAGAAATAAGCTTATATTAATAAATTGTAGGAAAATTTTTAACAACACCCATAATCATCTGTACATATATGTGGAAACAAAAATCAATGAAAAACATATCTTAATAATCCCATGAAAAAATAATAGTTTTTCATATTATAGGAACTAGATTAATCCTGGGTATCAAAATACTATTTCAAAAGAAAACATGATATAATTACATATAAAAATCAGTACATGTGTGGTGAAACTTTTAATGATTATAATAACCAAATCATGAAAATAAAAATTTGAAAAAGATTTTAAATCATTGATTTATAGGTAATAATTATGAGTTAATATTCAAAGAGTCTCTATTGTTTTTAAGAGTGTTAAATGAAAACTATTCTGTAATGTGGGCTTGTATCTAAAAATATTTTACACATGAAAAAAGTGAACATCATTTAAAATGAAATTTCATCGAAATAGTTCTTCTATAATAAAATTATACATCACAATGAAGGATGTTTGAGTTAATAATTTCATTAACATTACTCAAATTCATTTTTATTTATGATCCTTATTAATAAAAATTCTCTTCATGAATTTAATCTTTTTTAATCTCTTTTTAAAATTTGGCATTAATATCATTTACCATTCAAAAATATTTATAATTTTGATATAATTAACCATAAATTGATAAATTTATTATTATTAATATGTCATTTAGTACTCTAAATATCAAATCATATATTGATATAAAATGTTCTCATTTTATTCTATGTGTGCTTTGGTTTTTTTATGTAAAAACCAGTCTTATGTGGCTTATTTTGTAAATTTTTGAGAATGATAATATTACATTAATAAATTGTTAAATAATTGATATAATATTTTTAGAACCATATAATTATAATTATTTTATTAATATATTATAATACTATTATGTTTCATGTTCTCATAGTTATCCGTAATAGGATTAAATGTTGTTTCACTTAGGCTGTTAAATAGACCCAAACATGAACACTCCTTAACTCGATTAAAAAGTATAATTAAGGAGGAATTAGTATTGATATAATATCATTATAATAGCATGAAAAGGATATTATTTTTATTTTCGTACTCAAGTGAATGATATTTTAATATTTAAATACAATGTATGAATATATAGATGAAAAAACAAAAATAAACAACACAATGGAAGCAGTAATATAAATATATGCATGATTTGGATTCTCATTTCTATACTCATGATAGGGGTAAAAGAGGTTATTATATTTTTTTTAATAGTTATTTTTATGGTATATATAAATTATTTAATCGTAATTACAATAATTAAGACCATATATGAATGTTCTTAATGAAAAAATGGTTTCTATTTGTAGAGGACGTAGGCAACATGATGCATTAATGAAATTATATTGTTATTCCTAAGTTGATGGAAATGAATATATGTGTTTTTTACAAATAATATTATAACATATCAGTTTGATAATTATAAAAAAATCATCATATTATATTGGAAATAAGATATTTGGGATAGTAATATTATTAAAAGAGGATGAGAAGGTGATAAAACTTACGATTGTGACATGATTATTCCTTTGGAATTCCCTTAAAAATGAAGGAATTAAGCAATTTATGAGAGAATATGAGGTTATTTCTTATGGAAATGGTTCTTGGGATAGAAAATTGAATATTTTGAATGATTAATTTATGTATTAACTGTGTCTTTTAAAGGGTGTGATGGGTATATTTTCCTAGGTGATGATCAGGACTATATTAAAAATACCCTTTATATTTAAATTATATATCATCTCTATTAAAGGATAAAATGTTTTAATGTTTTTTAAATTTTTTAATGGGGTATATTTTACACGAATTTTTTTAATACTATATTGATTATTTTTATTACAATGTGATGAGAAGGTGTTTCATTCTAAGGACCAATGTGATAGGAAAATAATGATTTGTATATATGAACATATTAAATATAATACACATATTGTTTTCCTAAAAGAGATAAATAACATAAAAAAAGTCCCGGATCAGAAATCTAAGGGAACCATTGAGTTCAAAGAACTTATTTTACCCTAGGTGTCAAAAAAAAATTCTATGTAGGTTGTTTTTGTAAAAATCTATCATTGGTATAAAATGAATACAATATTTAAATAAAAAATTCAATTTTTATTCATTGACACAACAAGATATTCTCAACTTCAATTAAACAATTATATCTATAATTTTAGGGTATGTATAATGAATTTTCAATTCTAGGAGAAATTTGGAAATCTGTTGGAGGAGGATGCATTAATGAATGACAATAGGGTCAGGTTTCAATGATCGATGTATGATAGAATCAGAGGATATCACCAATGATGATTATGTAGATTCAATCTTCAAAAAAAATTGATGAAAATGATGGTTTGATATCTGTTTTTTATTTTTTATCACTTTTTATGATTCCTATTATGAACAAGAATCAAAATTTCAATGAATTGATTCGAGTATTATGTGTATTGTGGGAATGGAGTAGTTATCATTCCGGATTGGAAATTTTCTTGCTAATTAATTTATCTCTCTTTGATCTTCATCTGAAAAACAAGGAATCAAGATTGATATGAGCATCATCTAATGTTGGTTCCTCAGATTTTCTCATTTTTTACCTCATTATTAATTCATCGCAAAGAAATTATTTAGTCCTCAATTCAATAAATAATGAAAAATAAATTGTCATACAACAATTTCCTAGAGCAACAGTTCAATATTATAGATCAATTCTTGGTAAAATGCAAGGATCATGCCGGGAAATAAGTTATAGTGGAATATAAAAATGTTGAAAACCTAATTATTATTCTTTAGTGTGTAGTGATGGATTCAATGTGAGACCATTTTATAAATGGATTCAAAGACCATACACCATTTTTCGATGACAATAAGGATAGAACGAAGTTGTTCATTTATATCTTAAATGTATCATGGGAATATTTATTGCTGGAGGAGAGGAGAGGACCCTCCATTTGAGATATGTTATTCTAGATATTCCATTCTTATACAATGTGTGTTCTAGATGAAAATATAACATATGAACCTTTTTTAGTTTCTAGGGTTTTTTTGTGGTGACGTAATTTATTATAGAGAATGTGACTATGTTAGACAACCTGTGACCCTTCACTGGGAACTCAATATGTACCTAAAAGGGTACACAAACCTGTATAGGAGTACATAGGCATGGACATGTTGTTTACTCCCATATAGACATAGACATAATTGGTGTACATGGGAATATCCTTGTACTAGGACATGGTCATAGGCACACAAGCATGGTAATACTGTATAATATTACATGAGCATAGACACAGGTCATTTACATGGGTAGGACCCATTGTCAAAGGGACATGTCATTTACTACCAATACACCCAATTTAATGCTTCAATGTTGGCTTAGAGACCTTATAATCATTATATTGAACACATTTTATTTGGGTTCATTCCTTATATCCATTCCATGAGGTTAGTTTGGGATCATGTCTTTCACAAAGAATTGTGATCCCTATATAAAAAATTCTAGGATAGAGTTCTTTCAATCCATCCTTGAGGCCCAATGTGTGATATGTTATCTTTTTCCTACCCAAGGTGGAGTTCTTGGTATCTTCTTGACCAACTCTACATGGTTTTTTATCCTCTCATAAGAGATTTATTTGATATTAAGTTGTTGGTATACCCCAATGGACTTTGGTGTGATCCTCATCAATGAGTCATATCTCTTATAAAATCTAGTCTATACATCTAATGATAAGACTGGGTGATTACGATTTCTCAAAAATATTTCATTCATGATATAAGACTTGTGGGGTGCATCCTCCAGAATGAGTGCTATATGGAACCATCGAGGAGTTCCTATACTAGAGTTATGGTTTTAACATTACCATGAGACTTTTTATAATTTTTTATTATAAACATATATGATTTTTATTTTTGTGGTAAATATATACCTATATAGAAAAAATAGTTATTGTTATTGTTATATTCTTTGTGGTTATGTAGTATCTTACTAAGTATTGTTATACTAACCACAAAATGGACTTTTCCTATATCTGTAATTTCTTGTAAAAATGATCAACCTTTTGATGGGGTCCTATAGGGACCAGAACCAAGTCTCACCTAGTGAGATGAATAGAGTGAGGTGTGTTCCTATGGTTATCCTGATAGCAATCCCCATATTTTCACTTAGTTTGGACTTATTTTTAGTCTCTTTTGGTTGGTATTGTATTTAGACCTATTTACATTAAATTACATTTTTTATTACTATAGCTTTGAGATTTAGATGTCAGTATGAATATTTTATTACTTGTTTTGCATATAATTATTGTAAACTCTTGGAGATGTGTTCATGAGTACATGTACGTTGGCTATGACCTCCCATATCAGTTATATGCATAATCGGAACTAGTCACCAGCCTTTTTTCTATTGGAGGTCAGCTTAGGGAGTTGAGGAATAGTCTCCATTAAGACATGTCGTCATAGAGTGGTATTCGAGTAGCTGATTCCACCTTATGACCAAATTCTATGAATTTTTTTAGGTTAATAGTGTTTAGTGTCGTGATTTTGATATTAAGTTTAGGGACTCCATTGTTGGTGTTGTGGATGACATGTGTATACACTAAGACTCTAATAACCAACCATTTAGAATGGAACATTAAAACACAAATTATAGAGAAAATAATGGTAAATGAATCATAATGGAATGGGTTCTGGTTTTCATATCCTTGTTAAGTCATCTCTATAGATATACTTATTGACCATGGTACATCTGGTTCATATCAGGATACATTCGTTATGTATGACATCAAGGATTCAACATTAGAATCATGAAGATGATACCCTCAGTGGTGAGAGATCGATAAAGGGATTAGTTCCAGAAGTGTTTCATTTATGTGGTGAACCAGTCAATCCACTACCTATAGAAAAGTGGATGGTACCATAAATACCAGCATATAAGGTCTATAGGCTTAGTTCACGTCATGAGTTTCAGTGACACTAACCCCTCAGGTATGGAGGTGATCCTGATCATTTGGTGGATGGGGAGTACATTGAGGTCAAGATTCAAAATTTCAATCCTATCTAGAGAAAACAAATTAGATGGTGGTTGTGGTAGAATGGATCCTCTATATATCAATAAGATGATTTTGGGGTATGGTAACCAAATCGTATAATGAAGTGACTCTAGAATGTTTAGAGTTAGAGTATCTTTGTAAATAGGAGTTCTATTTAGATACACTGAGGTGTAGTGACTCGGGTTTTGGCCCTGTCAGACTTTGGAATATTCCAATGAATAATTCCAGAGCTAGGCGCGAAGACAGAATGCAATTCTAAGGCCCGGTGTGCTCGGAATAGATTTTATAAAAATATTATGTATTTTTATACTATGAACACATCGAGGGTGTTTTATCTCAAAAACGATAGCTCATAATGGGAATATGAGGGCACAGTTTCACCTGGATCATTCCATTTACCCTAGGTGGGGTGTAAACTTTGTGGTCATGGGCCTGGTGTGGAAGACTCCACCAGGGGAATTTTCGTAAATACATGGATATGTTTTTTATGAGAATCGGCTCGAAAAACATCTGAATGGAGTCTCAGATCTAAATTTTTGATCTTGTAGTTGAATTCAGAATGTCGCGTTTACCCTTGGGGTTACCTAAACATTATCTGCATCAGGTGTAGGGTCAGAGGCGAGGCGGAAGTCAGACAGTTCGATAGAGATGATTTAACTAAAAAAAGATATCTCTCCCCTCACCTCTCAATTGAGCGTACGAAGGATCAAGAATCCCCTCCCCCCTCTTTGGAGATGAAAAAATCGGAGGCCGAATCATCGAAATTATGTATCATTGAGCTCCAATTTTGACGGTGGTTTCTCCTAGATCAAGAAACAATAGTATCAGAGCACACAAAGCATCGACAATCTACCAAATGGTAGGCGGTTTGAGTTTTAAAATCCCGGATTCTATTTTTGTGTATTTTTTCATCAAATTTTCATTAGGGTTGTGTAGTTCAGGTCCCGAGATTTCCAAAGCATGTTTTGGATCTGAATTTGTAGCACCGGGGTGATCCCGGTGGCTTCCGAATGTTTTCTGATAGAAAACACGGATTCCGGTGGTGGCTATGGCGGATTCCGGTGAGGGCGGCGGTGGCACGGTAGTTTTCGGCGAGGCAGGTGGTGGTCCAGCTAGGTTTTTCTGGGGGTTCCTTAAACCCTTGTAACATGAAAAATGGGAGTCCAATTTGAGTGCCATTTATGGCGACACAAAGATTGAATCGAGAAGGACCTCTTGAGATTCTTTAGAGAATTTTGTGAGCCAGTTTTTTGGCCCAGGGCCATGAAACATTGAAAATAATAATAATATTTTATTATTTTCAACTTCGATCTGCCATAACTCAAGCATGGAGTGTCCAATGACTTGATGTCAGTGGCGTTGAGACCCTAATGGTATGAATTACATTTCAAGATAGTTTCTAGGTGTTGGGACTGAATACAAGGTGTGGGACCCATGAGGCCAGGTTTCAGCATTTGTAGAGAAACGTGACTTTTCCGCCGGGTGTCCATTTTGTATAATCGAGTAGTTGATCCCATGTGTGTTTTCAAGGGGATCGCAATGGTTTGATTCACTTGACATGTTTTTGGATCATGGTGGAAGCCCCACACGAGCTAGCTACGGTGAATAGTACCTGTTGTTTTTCACCGGGTGTCCATTTTGTACGAAATAGTAGTTTATATCATTTGTTTTTTTGAGGGTATCGCAGTGGGGAGATCCGTTCGACGTGTTTCGGGATCGAGGCATGCGCCCCACCAGAGCTGGGTTCGATGAATAGTGCATGTTTCACTGGTTTTTCGTTTTGGGCGAGTAAACAGCCTATCCAGCATTTTTTTCCATGTGGATCGTGATGGTGGATTTGGTATCAGCCTTGGAGGTGCACAGAGTGGCATTGTGGGGAGTTTCTTGGGTTAGCGACTTTTGGACTAGCAGTGGTTGAGGATACTCCCTTGGTTCGTTACTATGAGGGTTTGTGTGGCATCACAACCTTAGTATAGGTTTGTGATCATCTCGATGGGATGTTTAATATGTAAGAGTTGCGGCATCCCTCCGGTGGGCCCAGAGTGGGATCCTCTAGCATTATTTCCCTAGATCGGGTT
Source organism: Viscum album (assembly GCA_963277665.1). Lineage (NCBI taxonomy): Eukaryota > Viridiplantae > Streptophyta > Magnoliopsida > Santalales > Viscaceae > Viscum > Viscum album. The sequence continues at coordinate 1,358,964,890 of OY728152.1, read as the reverse complement.
CTTTGTATCGCTGTGACTACTTATCCATGGATGACGATCTCTTATCTAGAAGGTTTTCTCCGTAGGGTTTGTGGCATCATTAGGAATATGATCCTCTACGTAGTGGGCCATGTTCAGTAGGGTTTTGGCATCGTTGGGTATTAGATCCCCTACTCATCATGTGGATTATAGTAGGGTTGCAGTATCTTTGTTTATACGATCCCATACTCAGTGCGTGTTGCCGGTAGGGTTGCGACATCATCAGTTTGATCCCCTACAGTGTGAGAAGTACCGGATAGAGTTTCAATATCGTCGTAACTATCATGACACGGGTGACGATCATCAATATGAGTGACGTGTTTCTGTCGAGCGCCAGATCGGGTTGTGGTATCCCAATGCGAATCCAGGGAGTGATCCCCTATCTGTGAGATCTTCGAAAGACAGATCGGGTTGTGGTATCCCCCAGCAGACCCTGGGAGTGATACCCTATCTATGAGATATTCGTATACTGGTGTGGGTTCTGGTACCCCTAGCAGACCCATGGAACGATCCCCTATCTGAGGAGTTTGTTGTATATGTTGTTTCCACGAGGTTTCCTCAGTGCCAATATCCACTGAACGTGATCTCTCAGGTGAGTTTCTGAGATGTTTGTGTGGGACCCAATGGATTTTATCTCTCCGACGACTATCCTCTGGGATGATAGTGATCATGGAGTGTTCCCTCATGTCTGTGAACCATTGTTGGTGATGAGGTCGGAACCTCATGTGGCTTGGTGGGTGAGCTGAGTATATCTGGATGTTTTTGGAATACGTAAGAGAGTATATCTGGGAAAATGTTCATGGTGTATGTATGGGAATACACCTGGATTGAGATGACTAGTTGTGTTTAGTGGAGTATGGTCATGAGATGGATTTCATCTCTCGTCTGGGTTCCCTCTGGCTGGGATGAGCAGACTGTTTACTTTCAGTTGCTCTCTTTTGTTTTGGGTCTTTGGGGTGCCTACTGATTATTTTTATACTCATCCATGCATGGGCATTGCTCGAACATGTTTCTGTCTTGTGCATAACACAAGCCTTTCGACGGAGTCCCAAGAAGACCCAGAGCAGGCAAAGATGAGTGAGCGGGATTGACCATAGAGTCTTACCGGATCCGTGCCGACGAGCTTTCCAGTGGTGCTTCTGGCAGCGTACCCCACCATCCGAGCAGGTTGGATGCCTTTGTATTTTTCTTTTTGTGGGCCATATTTTTCCCTTTTTTACTTCTGTTTCACTTTGGTTGTGGGTTAGATGTATGCATTCATTTCATTCCATGTTTGTGATAGCCTACTCGGTGCTAGTCGCCAGCCCCTAGCCTATTGGAGGTGGGTTTGGATAGTCATGGATCTAGCCCCGTTGGGTTGGGTCACGACAGAGTGGTATCTGAAGAGGTTCTACATTTGGGATCTCAGAGCATAGCTAGTCTAGCTGTGAGTTTGGTTTGGGTTTCCTAGTGTTAGTGTCAAGATGTTTCGAGTTCGGATTTCAGGCTAGGGACTCTAGTATTGGTGTGGTGGCTGACGTATCCATTCACTAGGACTCTGATAACATTCTTTTCAACTTGGGATGTTTGGATACTAGTCGCAGGGACATAACGGAACATGCATCATATAAGACTGGGTTTTTGGGTTTCCTTTTTTCTTCTTGAGTCAGCTCTCCAGATATTCTCTTTGCCTATGGTGCATCTTGATTGTATTTTAGGATTCCTATACGATGAAAGCCAGTGAGAGTTCCGTATTGGGATTGTGGTGATGGTCCACCATGTGTAGAGGTCGTGGACTAGGGCGCAGGTTCTGAGGATGCACCTCCAAATGGTCAACCAATTGATTCACTGCCTGTCGAGCAGTTGGTTGTGCCGACTGTGTCAGATGAGGATGTCGGTAGGCTGAGTGCGCTGCCTAAGTTCTAGAGGTATGGACCTTTGAGGTTTTGGTGTGATACAGACCCTCAGGCAGCTGATGACTGGCTCGAAGCAGTCACCAGAGCTTTCCTCCTAGTGAGGACACCTTCAGATTAGATGGTGGTCCTAGAAGTGATCCTTTTGAATGGTTCATTTGGGTGATGGTAGAGTTTGGGGATGCAGTACCACGATGAGGAGAAACTCATGTGGGAAGTGTTTGAGCAGCTCTTTAGGGAAGATTTCTATTCGGTGACGCTGATGTCAATGTGGATTCATGAGCTTCTGCAGCTTCAGAAAGAGGGAATAACCGTGTCAGAGTACTCAGTGAGGTTTAAAGAGATTTCGTGTTGCTCCATGGATATGGTTCGAGACCCATTATTTAGGGCTTGGACCTTTGAGCAGGGCCTATAAAGAGACATATGGGAATGTGTGGTTTCTTTGTGTCTGTCCACCTATGCTGGAGTGATAGAGCGAGTCTTGGTGGCGAAGAGCTCTCTTGCTGAGCAGATTCCACCCGTCAGTGTTGGGTGTGTGGCCGCTGGGACCTAGGAAGCTCGTAGACAGCGGCAGACACAGGGGTCTGGGTTGGGCCGACATTTCAGGAGGCGACCCTAGGATAGAGGATCTGAGGCTCAAGGCTCACAGGGCCTGCAAGCCAGTTTTGGTCAGCCGTAGGAGAGGCGGTTCTGTGCTTGCGACGGTCGGGGAGATCTTGCTAGATATTGTCCGACCCATCGTGCTATTGAGAGGGATTCGGTTGACATACCACCTTGACATAGGAAACTTCTTGAGAAAAGAGGTATGCAGGGCGGCGGACGTGGCGACAGAGCTGGTGCAACAGCAGTATGTGGTAGGCGGTATCCGTTGCCACCACCCCCACCCCCTGGTGGTCCACATTAAGCTCAGGGAGCTGGAGGGAGAGGGCCAGGATAACTGTGTTCCCTAGAGTCTGTTGACCCAAATTATCCACGGATGGAAAGTGGTACGCCTTGTGTCCTTTATACTTTCTACAGTAGTTTTGATAGACACTTTTTAGAGGTACTCATCCCTTTCCATTGCTTGATCGAGTTTTGTTCAGGGAGTTGATAAGAACCTATGTGGGTGTTGATCAAAATGTTTCGAATGCGTGAGGAAGAGGGATCTTTCCCCCACCGAGACGTGTTTTTGTGATGCGATCAAAACCGTGTGGGCGAGTCAGTGCCACCCAAAGTGGACAGTGTTGAGGTGTGGTGGATGAGTCACTATAACTTATGTGTTTGGACATGGGTGTTTGTTGGTGAAATCAATGGTGTGGGAGACCTAGTTGAGAGTATAGTTTCTTTCCTGGTGCCTATGGCTTTTTGAGGACAAAAAGTTTTATGTTGGGGAGGATTTAGCAACTCAGGTTTTGGCTCTGTCAGACTTTGGAATATTCATTTAAAAAATTCCAGAGCTTGGTGCGAAGACGGCATGAAATTCCAAGGCCCGATGTGCCCATAATAAATTTTATAAAAACATTAAGTATTTCTATACTATTCACATAGAGGGGGTGTGTTATCTTCTAAATGGTAACTCAGAATGGGAACTTGATGGCACGGTTGCATCCGAAGGATGTCATTTACCCTATGCGGGGTGTAAACTTTGCGAGCGCGGGCATGCTGTGGAAATAGCCACCAGGGGCGTTTTCGTAAATAAATGGATAAATTTTTTTTATGAGTGTCATCTTGAATAACATCTAAAAGGAGTATCAGATCGAAATTATGAGATCCCCATTTCTTTCAAAATGTCGAGTTTACCCTAGGGGTGCCCTAAACTTTGTCTGCACCGGGTACGGGGTCGGAGGTGAGTCAGAAGCTGGATAGTTCGATGGAGAGGATATAATTAAAAAAAAAATTGGTCCCTTAACAGGTCAATTGATCATATGGTGGAGCAGAAGCCCCTCCCTCCTCCTCTTTGGTGACGAATAAATCGGAGGCCGAATCATTGAAATGAGGTGTCGTTGAGCTCCAATTTTGACGGTGGTCGCTCCTAGATTGAGCAGTGACAGTTGCAGAGTGTACAAAGCATTGGGGATCCACCAAAAGGTAGGTGGTTTGAGTTTTAAAATCATAGAATCCATTTTTGTGTTTTTTTCATCAATATTTTTTAAGGATTCTGTAGTTCGGGTCCCGAATTTTCCAAAACATGTTTCGGAACTGAATTTGGAGCACCGGGTTGCTCCTAGTGCCTCCCAAAAGATTTCATGCAGAAAACTTGGATTCCGGAGGTGGCTATGGAGGATTACGGTTAGGATGATGGTGGCGTGGTGGATTCTGGCTCCATCACGGTGGTTTCTGGTGGCGGCACGGTGGTTTCTGACGAGGCAGGCGGTGGTCCGGCCAGGTTTTTCCAGGGGTTCTTTAAACCTTTGTAACTCACAGACCGAGAGTTCTATTTGAGAGCCATTTACAACAATGTGAAGCTTGCATCGAGACTGAACTCTTGATATTCGTCAAAGAATTTCATGTGTTGGTTTTTTTTCCTGGGGCCATGAAACGTTGAAAACAATAATAATATGTTATTATTTTCAACTTTGATCTGCCATAACTCTTGTACGGAGTGTCCAAATGATATACTGTTAGTGGCGTTGAGACCCTGATGGTACGACAGAGGTTTCATGATAGTTTCTAGGTGTTGGGAGCAAGAAAAAGGTGTGGGACCCATGAGGCAAGGTTTCAGCGTTTGCGTAGAAACGTGACTTTTCTACTGGGTGTCCATTTTGGACAATCGATTAGTAGATCCTGTCTGTTTTTCGAAGGAGATTGCAATGGTTTGATCCTCTTGATGAGTTTCTCCATCATGGTGTGGGCCCCACATGGCCTGGTTACCTTGAATTGTACATTTTTTTCACCGGGTGTCTGTTTCGGACGAATGAGTAGTCAATACCGTCACTACGGGAAACAACGATTATTGTGACGGGGTATTTTCGACGGGTCTTAATACCATCACAACAACTCTGATTAAAAGGTTTTTTCCGACGGGAATATATTCCCGTCTCAAATTTTCAGTTATTTGCGACCAAAATACATGGCCCGTCGCAATTTCAAGGAAGCGGTTTACGTGCCAAAACGTGGGAAGGATATTTGCGATGGGTAGAAGGCTACCCGTCGCAAGTACCCGGCGGTGGAAAATAGTATTTACGACGGGGAAATTTCCCTGTCACAAACAAATATTGTCCTGGTATTATTTGCGACGGGCCTAATCACAAATACTGGCCGCTGTAAAGCCTATTTGCGACGGTCACCTACAACCCGTCGCAAAATACCCCGCAGTCGTAAATATATTTTTGTGACGGGTCCCGTCGCAAATACCGGCGGTGGTAAATAGTAATTTTCGACAGGGATATCCTCCTATCGCTAATGATGTGGCATTTGCGACGGGCTCGTCGCAATAACCCATTTACCCACCGCCCATAATTAATGTTGGCGAAGGTATTTGCGACGAGCCCCATCGTGAATACCGGCGGTGGTAAATAGAAATTAGCGACGGGGATAGCCGCCTGTCGCTAATGGTAGCTATTTGCGACGGGCCTGTCGCAAAAGTCCTTTTACCCGCCACCTGTATTTAATGCGGGTGAAGGCATTTTCGACGGTATACCGTCGCAATACCTCGTATTTGCGACGGTCTCCCGTCGCAAATACGAACGTCACAAATAATCTAACCTATATATACAGCCCATCCGTTTTTTTCATAACATTCATATCTCCATTCTTTTCACTCTCTCATTTTCAGTGCTGAGCAGAAATTTTTTTTGTTTTAATTTTTCTTTCGGGAAGAGGAAGGAAGGAGTTAGGTGCATATTAGTAAAGGTATTTATATTTTTTTAATTGTTATATTTTTTTAATTGTTAAATTATTTTGAATTGTTAATTTTATTTTTAATTTCTAATTTTATTTTTTTTAATAGAATGTTTAGCTATATAGTATAATTAGTTTATGTGCTTGTACCAAATAATCCTTGTCTCGGTACGAACAAGTAGAGGGGGCTCTGGCACGGATGTACCTAGGAGTGAAAATGCTGACAAGGTGTTTCGAGCTTGACTCGGGGTAACATGGTACATGACAACGGGCATTGCTGTACTCTTGGTTCAACACTCCAGGGGGACGTTTTGGTAATAATTAGAAATAAATATATAATAATCAAATAATAAAGAAATAATTAGATTTAATTAAAATATTTATCAAATAATTATGAAATAATTAGATTTAATTGATTAGAAATAATTAAGAAACAATTAAAATAATTAGGAAACAATTAAAATAATTAGCAATCAATTAAAATAATTAGGAAATAATTAAAATAATTAGGAAAAAATTAAAATAATTAGGAAAAAATTAAAATAATTAGGAAACAATTAATAATAAATAATTAGATTTAATTAAAATAATTATCAAATAATTAGGAAATAATTAGATTTAATTGATTAGAAATAATTAGGAAACAATTAGATTTAATTAGGAAATAATTAGTATAATTAGGAAACAATTAGTATAATTAGGAAAAAATTAGTATAATTAGGAAACAATTAGTATAATTAGGAAAAAACTATTATAATTAGGAAACGTGATTGACCTCTCATCTACCTCAATTTTCTTTTCATTTGTGTGTTGAGGCTTGACAGGAAACTTCTACCTCCACATGTAATATCTGCTTTTACTATCAAAATTATCAACCTCCTCGCCAATATAGAGGTGAGGAGGATTATAATTTTGATAGTAAAAGAACATATTAGATGTGGAGGGAGATGTTTCCTATCAACCTCAACACACAAATGAAAATAAAATTGACATAGATGAGCAGTCAATTACGTTTGTTTTTCTATTCATTGATTGATTAACCACCCGACGTATATGCATATCTTCGCATTTCTAATTAATAACATAATTAGTAACGTAATTAGTAACATAATAAGTAATATAATTAGTAACAGAAACAGTAACATAATATAAAATATTATATTACACTAATATTAATAGCAAATAATACTTATAATATAATTATTTTATTATTATATGTTTAATATTTATAAAAAATATTAATATTATTAAAATTATAAAAAAATTATTAAATATTACAATTATCATTATTTTCAACAAGTTTTGCTTTCTTCTTAACAGTTCAAATCATAAAGGGTCGCCAATTTTCAGGGCATGCCCAATAAAAAGTTTGCGTCAACCGTGTCCAACGTAAAATCTATAATTGTTCTTGCTTGGTTGATCACCTCACAAGTAGCATTGCAATAGGACAACCCAAGTCATGTCTTTCTCATTACTTGTGTCGTCCTATTGAAACACTAATTGCGAGATGATCAACCATGTAAGGACAATTATAGAGTTTAAATTGGTCAAGGTTGACCCAAACATTTTATTGGGAATAACCTGAAAATTGACGACCCTTTAAGATTTTAACATGTTAAGAATAAAGCAAAATCTGTTGTAAATATTGAGATTTGTAATCATTAGTAATAATTACTAATAAAATTAATCAGAAATCAAATAAATTCAAGTACATGGTTTTAAATTGGCATAATTTCCAGCGGATTGATGACCACTTTTTGTTCAGCATCTCATATCTTTGCTACTTTATCCCACTGAAATCAGTATGAAAAATGTGCCATAACGTATGTCAGAGCAAGTTTTTCATACTGATTTCAGTCAGGAGAAAGTTAAAAAGAGATGAGCCATCAGACAAATCTGAATAATTAGTAATATAATCTTCATAACGATGATTACAAAATTTAATTTCATTATTCAAGCATATTTCATTTTTCCAAGTATTGCTATGTATTGTTAAATTAATAATAATTAGTGGGGATGATTACAAACTAACTGTGTCGCCTATAATTATTGGTAATTACTAGAAAATAACTATAATTATGTATCTTCTTTTTTAGGATAAGGTTTCTTATATCAAATTATTTAACAAGAGTAATGGTTTTAAATTTTGTAGAAACATATATATAAATATGAAACAAGGAAATAGACATCAATCATTATTTGATGATCATTCTTGGATAAATCAGTGTAGAAATCCAAATGGTTCTAGTTTAAATCCCGTATATGTTGATGGTGTTGAAGCTTTCTTATCATTTGCATAATCAAACCCAGAATTTGTTTCACAAGGGACAATTAAGTGTCCTTGTAATAAATCTGCTCTGAGAACGTTTGAGACATTTGACATCATTGGGAAACATCTCTTGCATTATGGTTTTCAATCAGATTATATTTTTTGGTATCAACACTGTGAACGTAGTTACAGAGAAGATACTAATAATTTGATTTCGGATCCATCACGGTTTCAGAATTTAGTACATGATGTTGTAGGGTCATCCGTTCGACAAACAAAAATTGAGGATGATGTTTATTTACCTCCTGTGTTGGCACCATCGGAATTTTCTGAGTTGTTCAGGTCTGCTGAGGATGCATTATATCCTGGTTACAAGAAAAGAAAATTAGAAGCAGTTGCAAAAATTATGGCTATTAAATCGGATAATGGAATGTCAAATAACTGTTTTGATCAGATATTTTCTTTGTTTAAAGCACTGTTACTTGAAGGAAATGTGCTACCTGCTAATTATTATGGGAGAAAAAGACTCATTCGTAATCTAGGCCTTTGTTATCAGAAGATCCATGCATTTTCAAACAATTGCATCTTATATTCTGCTGAAAATGAGTCATTGGATAGTTTTCCCAAATGTGGAAAATCAAGGTATAAAGAAGCTCAATCAGGGAAGTCTGGATTGATTCTTGTAAAATAGTTGAGATATTTCCATCTTACACCCAGGTTGCAGCGTTTATTCATGTCTCAGAACATAGAGATAATGATGTCATGGCACAAAACCAATATTTCAAATGGTAAAATCCTGATTCATCCATCTGATGGCGATTCATGGAAACATTTTGATCAAGTGCATCCATCTTTTGCATTAGAATCCCAGAACATGCGATTGGGTCTTTCTACTGATGGTTTTTGTCTATTTGGATCTTTTGGTAGTCAGTATTCTTGTTGGCCTGTCTTTATAACTCTGTACAATTTTCCTCCATGGATGTTGATGAAATAGCCTTATATCGTTTTGATATTATTAATCCCAGGACATCTGAAAAAGAATATTGATTTTTATTTGAAACCACTGATTGATGAGTTAAATTTATTGTGGAGTCATGGTGTTGGTACATATGATGCTGCTAAGAAAGAGAATTTTGTAATGAAAGATGCTTTGATGTGGACAATTAGTGACTTCTAGGCATATGGTATGTTACCTGGATGGAGTAGACATGATCCAAAATCATGTCCTTACTGCATGGGAGACAACAAAGCATTTATGATCGTGAATGGAAAAAACCATTCTATTTTGACTATCATCGTAGATTTCTTCCAATCGATCATCCTTTTTGGAGGAATAAATCTCATTTCAGAAAAGGAAGAATTGAAAAAGATGAACCTCTAAAAATGATCCCAGGTACAGAGTTACAATCAGTTATATTTTCATTACCTTCCATCACTTTTGGACCAACAATAAACCAAAATAAAATTCATGGTTTTGGGAAAGAACACAATTGGAAAAAACGGAGCATTTTTTAAAATCTGCCATATTGGTCTGATTTTATGGTCTGACACATGTTGGATGTCATGCATATTGAGAAGAACTGTTTTGATAATTTATTTCATACAGTTTTGGATACACCCGGTAAAAACCAAAGATAATGTAAAGGCACGATTAGATCTTTCCCAAATTTGCATGTGACCAAAACTTGAATTGTTTGAAAATGTCAGATCATAGAGATTAATGAAGCCAAAAGCAGCTTATACACTGACGAAAGATAGTCTCTTATTATTTTGTCAGTGGATTATAGATTTGAGACTTCCAGATGGCTATGCTTCCAACTTGGGCAGATGTGTTAAAAATGGTCATATTACTGGATTAAAAAGTCATGACTGTCATGTTATAATGGAAATACTTATTCCTATTGGATTAAAAGGTTTTTTTAATTCTAAGATTTGGGATTCGATAACAGATATATCATATTTTTTCCGAGACATGTGTGCAGCGACAACAGACTACGATACACTAAGAAAACTGGAAGAAGCTGTTGTTGTAATTATATGCAAATTGGAAAAAATCATTCTGCTGGTTTTCTTTGACTCTATGGAACATTTGATATTACATTTTCCACATGAAGAAAAATGTAGAGGTCCGGTTCAGTTTCATTGGATGTACCCATTTGAGAGATGCATTCTGAAATTGAAGAAAAAAGTTCGTAACAAAGCATCAGTTGAAGGCTCAATTGCTGAAGCTTATTTGCAAGAAGAAATTTCTTTATTCTACCCTCATTATTTTGAATCTGAATATCCCTTAAAATTTAACCGCATGGGCCTGAACGAGGGGAATATTGATGATGATATGAACAAACAATTATCAGTTTTCAATCAGCCCGAACTTGGCTTTGGTGGAGTTCATGATAGATGGCTTTCAGATGATTAAAATCATAGAGCTCATACATATGTTCTACTCAACTGTGAAGAAATGTCACCAATTTTACAATGAGTGCTCTTATCCCTTATTCTATAGATTCTGTTACAGTAAATTATTCATATTGTATTTGTAGGTTATATGATGATCATATCAAGAAACAATTTCCACAAATTACAGTAGCTGGCTTAGAAAAACGTCGGAAATTTTTTTTTGCCTATTGGTTTCAAAAACTGGTAACATACATTCTTCTTTGATTTTACATATAAAATCAATTTATTACTTGTAATAGTGATAAATGTTTTACAAATTTTCAGGTATCTGTACATGCTGATAATATTGATAGTCGATTGCGTATTTTGAGTAGCCCACCATTCAAAATGGTTAAATCTTATAATGCATATGTGGTGAATGGTTATCGCTTTCATACATGTGCATATGGGGAATCAATGAAAACAATTAATAGTGGTTTTTGTTTGAAGGGATCACATCATAGAGATATTGAAGTTGACTTTTACGGCATGCTTGAAGGAAATTATTGAACTGTGTTATTTGGGACAGAATTATGTAACAATGTTTAAATGTTGATGGCTGGATATTGAGAGAGGCTTTCATATTCATCTGACTCATGGAATTGTTGATATGAAACATAAAATTCTTCTTGTAGTAAATGAAAAAAATTTATTGGCTCATCAGGCACATAAAATTTATTATGAAAAATACTGTGCTACTGCAAAAGAGTTAGCTGATTGGTGGAGTATAATAAAAGTTAAATCTTGAGAAAATCAGTTTACTCAAACTGAATGTGGTTCCACTGAAGTGAAAGGAAATGAAATTTTTCAGGACACTCCTCAAAACACATCTTTTTTACAAAGAGACATGAATATTGAGGATGACACCCCACAGTTAAGGGTCGATGATGACGATGTTGTCAATGATGTTATAACTGAATTTGAAATGAAAAGAGATGATGACAGTGAAACTAATATGGAAATTGATGATGTTGATGAGGAAGATGAAGACATTGAAATTGAAAACTATAAAGATGATGATGAAGATGAACATTGACACAATAAAATGATGGTTTGAATCATAACAAATATATATCTATACATAATAGTTATTTTCAACTGTTTGCTAATAACAATAATTTCATGTTTCAGATGGACTCGGAAACATTTCATCAGTTTTTGGAGGCTGATATACCTATGGATGATGTGGTTCTTGATTCATCTAACCCTCAGGTAGTTGGCACTACAGGGAGCACTCGGAGGGGGTGTGGTCTGGCTAGACTGATGATTCCAGATCTTATCCCGGAGTGATTTCCACCTCTTGGATTCGATGCGCATACGCGGTGGTATGGTAACCTGTGTATTTTAGTTATCTTTCATTATAATTTATTAATATTCTAATTGTTTGATTATTTTTTCTTTTTCCATAGTTTTATGCTTATAGCTATTGGACAGGGGATCACTATCTTGCGCAATTATTTTTCTCAGCCCTGGCTCACATGGGATCAGATTCCCGCTGATGTGCAAGCCACCATGTTCGACCATTGGCTGGTAAGTAATTACATATAATTTATTTTGAAATTTAATTCATTAATAACTTTATATTAGGGTATATGGTATCCCATCGACGAGAGCATGTGTGCCACTATCAACGCGGCATTGGTTGTGTCTATGCATGACCGTTTCCATCAGTTTTTGCATAATTTGAGAAAGATGGCTGTGAAGAAAGTTGGAGTGACAGAATTTGATAACTCCTGTAGAGCCCACCGACCAGAGTACATTTCATCTCAGGTTTGGGATGGATTATGTACACACTAGTTGGGTGGTGGGTTTCAGAGGAGATCTGTATTGGGTCGACAGAATCGGGGGAGACAAGAGGTGACGCATCGAGCCGATAGTCGTACATTCAGTGCGCATAGAGAGCATCTGGTAAGTACATTTTTTTAATATTTTATACAACTTTAAATATAAACAGATTATTTTATATGCATATAGGAAGTCGAGCAGCCCGGTATTTTGGCGTACGACATTTATCGGAGGATGTACACGGACCCGGCTACTGGAGATATTAGAGGTGACCACCAGCGTCAGATTGTAGTCAGTATTATTTTCTTTTCAGTTTGAAAATTAAATGCATATAATCTTTTCATTATATTAATTTCTAATTGAAGTTTAAGGAATCATATGAGGCCGCGACCTCTCAGACACAGTTTGAGAGTCAAGACGAGATGGGTGATCAGACTAGTGCCCACCATTTTGATGAGATGGCATGGATGCAGGCGACCCAATATGACTTCAAAAAGGGCCGAGTAGTTGGTATCGACTCTCATTTGACTCCTGCAGCTTATTATGGTACTTCTGCAATGTTGGCATCCAGCTTGAGAGGAGCTCGTGGAGAGACATCATCTACTGCCTCACAGTATCAGAAGCAACTGCGTGCTCAGAGTCAGCTTATAGAGGATTTGCATCAGGGGTAGGAGCAGATGCGTCAGCAGCACGATGAGGAGATGCGTCGATGGCAGGAGCAGATGCGTCAGCAGCAGGATGAGGAGAGACGTCGATATGAGGAGAAACATTAGGAGTATATGGAGGATATGTGTCGTCTAACTCATAGTTTAGGGATGGAGTTTCCTCCACCACCTCCTCCAGGTCCTCCAGGTCCTCTAGATTATCCACCACCCAGTGATTTTTTTAGATGTAATAAACATTTGAGTTCGTATTTTATTGTCATATTAACTATTTACAATTCCTCTTTCATATTGGTACGAATAGTACGTGATTTAATTTGTTTTTATTTTTTTAATATATTATTACTTATTAGTATTATTTTTAATGTCTGCTTATTTTAGTAATATTACTTTTAATATTTTATATTTATTGTTAATATTGAGATGTTTATAATTTTATAATTTTATTAATATTAATATTATTAATATTATTTTTTCATAAATATGTATGTTTATTTTAATAATATTATTATTATATTAATTTTTTATATTAATAATATTAGTACTATTATTATTATTTTTAGATATTAATATTTCATAATATACAATATTATATTATTTATATTCATATTATTATTATTTTTTGATATTTATATTTCATAATTATATTATATATATATTTTTATTATTAATATTAAAATAATATAATTTATTTATATTAATAATATTATTATTATATATATATATAGTTTAATAATAATAATATTATATTAATTTTTTATGTTATTAATATTAATATTATTATATTATATTATATTATTTATATTCATATTATTATTATTATTATTTTATATTAATATTTCATAATTATATTTTATATTTTTTTATTTATATTATAATAATATAATTTTTTTTATTAATATTATTATTAATATTATATAATATTATATAATTTGTAATAATTATTGTTATTTTTAAATATTTGTGATGGGAACATTTACGATGAGAATACCCATCATAAATGTTTTATTTGCTATATCATTTGTGACAGGAAGAATACCCGTCGGGAAAACCTTTCTGCGACGGTCCGTCGCAAATACCTTCGTCGCAAGTATTTTTTAAAATTCCACATTTGTGATGGGATTCTAACCCGTCGCAACTAATATATCTGCAACAGCCCATCGCAAATACATTTTTTATATATAAACAAAAACTCATTTGCGACGGGTGAAAAATACTGTCGCAAATAAATTTTTGCGACGAGACCGCCGCAAAAACACCTATTTGCGACGCCGTTTTTGGCAATGGGCGATTTGCGACGAGGCTCCGTCGAAAAAGACCTTTTGTGATGGGATCCTGTCGCAAATAGCCCGTCACAAATATTCAGTTTTCCTGTAGTGCGTGTGTTTTTTCGAGGGGATCGCAGTGGTGCGATATGTTTGAGGAGTATCGGGATTGGGGCATGGGCCCCATCTGAGCTGGCTTCGGTGAATAATGCATGTTTCACCGGTTGTCCATTTCCAGCGAATAAACAGCCTATCCTGTGTGTTTTTCCATGTGGATCGCGATGGTGGCCTCGGTATCAGCCTTGGAGGTGGGTGGTATGGCGTTGTGGCGGGTCGCTCGGGTTAGAGAAGTTTGGACCAGCAGTGGTTGAGGTTACTCCCTTGGTTCATTCCTACGAGGGTTCGTGCAACATCACAACCTTAGTATAGGATTGTGATCCTATCAATAGGATGTTTAATATGTTATAGTCGTGGCATCCCTCCAGTGGTCCCGGAGTGGGATCCTCTTGCATTGTTTCCCTTGATTGGGTTCTTGGTATCCTTTTGACAGCTTATCCATGGGCGGTGATCCCCTATCTAGGAGGTTATCTCCTTAGGGTTTGTGGCATCATCGGGAATATGATCCCCTATGCAGTGGGTTGTGATTAGAAGGGTTGTGGCATCGTCGGGTATATGATCCCCTACTCATCATGAGGATTATATTAGGGTTTCGGTATCTTTGGTTATATGATACCCTACTCAGCACGTAGTGTCGGTAGGGTTGTGGCATCGTCAGTTCGATCCCCTACAGCACGAGAAGTACCAGATAGGGTTTAGGTATTGTTGTAACCCTCGTGACATAGGTGACGATCCTCTATCTGATTGATGTGTTTCTGTCGAGTTCCATATTGGGTTGTGGTATCCCCCAGCGGATCCTGGGAGTGATCTACTATTTGTGAGATCTACGAATTCCAGATCGGGTTGTGGTATCCCTTAGCGGATCCTGGGAGAGATCCCATAACTTTGAGATCTACGAATGCCAGATCGGGTTGTGGTATCCCTTAGCGGACCCTGGGAGTGATCCCCTATCTGTGAGATCTTCTTATACCAGTGTGGGTTCTGGTATCCCCTAGAGGACCCTATGAGCGATCGCCTATCAGAGGAGTTTCATGTTTATGTTGTTTCAGCGAGGTTTCCCCAGTTACGATATCCGATGAGAAAAATCTCTCAGGTGACCATATGAGATGTTTTTGTGGGACCCAATGGAGTGTATATCTTAAACGATTTTCATCTGGGATGACATTGATCATGGAGTGTGATCTCATGGTTGTGAACCTTTACTGGTGATGAGGTTGGTACCTCATGTGGATTGGTGCATGAGCTGAGTATACCTAGATGTTTTTTGTATACATAAGAGAGAATATCAGAGCGAATGTTCATGGTGTATGTATGGGAAGACACCTGGAATGAGCTGACTAGTTGTGTTTATCATAAGACATTCATGAGATGGATTTCATCTCTCACCTGGGTTCCCTCTGGCTGGGATGATCATACTTTTTCCTTTCAGTTGCGCTCTTTTTTTTGGGTTTTTGGGGTGCCTACTGAGTACTGTTAAACTCAACCCTGCACGTGTTTTCCCACATATGTGTGTGTCTTGTGCAGACCGCATGCCTTTTGATGGAGTCCCAGGAGGACCTAGAGCAGGTGGAGTTGAGTGAGTGGGACTGACCGTGGAGTCTTATCGGAGCTGTGGCATGGAGCTTTCTAGTGGTGCTTCTAGCAGCGTACCCCTTCTTCTGAGACGGTTGTATGCCTTTAGAGTTTTCTTTTAGTGGGACCTGTTATTCCCTTTTTGAACTTATGTTGCACTTTGGTTATGGGATAGATGTCTGCATTCATTTCTTTCCAGTTTATATATATATCTCCGCACTGTTTCTTGGAGGTGTATGTGGGTGCGTGTGTACCGGTACCTTAATCTAATTCCTCCGATGTGTGTTATAGAATACTCGGTGCTAGTCACCAGCCCTTCACCTATTGGAGGCGGGCATGGGGAGTCATGGCTCGAGCCCCGTTGGGTCGGGTCGCGACATGAGTGATGTAGATATCCCAGAGCTTTTGCAACTTCAGTGTGGAAATATATCAGTAGATGAGTATTCATCAAGGTTCAACAAACACTATAATTACTTGATAAATATGTATTGAGATTAGTTCTTTTGGGTTTAGAAATTTTAGGGATGAATTCATATCGAAATTTGATTAAGATTTGTACCTTTATGAGTTACTACATATGCTGGGGTGATAGAGGGAGATTTTGAGGTAGGGAGTTTCTAGTCTGAGAAAATATAGTCCATGGTTTTCACTAGTGGGAACCCATGAGGAAAGACTTTGGCAGAAAGGAGATGAAATATATCTCAGGGACCTATAACTATGAGGATTTAGATGAGGTGGTCCCAAAATAGAAGTTCTTTCGGTTACAGATCATGATATGGGTCTAGTTATCTCAGGGAGTGGTGGTAATACTCTTGTGACTGAATGGGATATCTTTCATGTTTTTTTCTGACCAACCATATGGTTGATAGGGTGATAGTGGATGGGTCACTGAGGCAGAGGCATCAGAAGTAGAATACAAGTTTGTTGGGCAGAAGATATAGAAAAGGAGTAGGGAGAGTTGCTAATGGTGGTAGATGCTTGGAGTTGTTACTAAAATCACCGATCGTTGGTCCACACTAAGATCAGGGAGTTGGAGGATATGGTTGGGGAAAACTACAGGATGTCGAGACTTATGATCCAAAGAGTCTAGGGATGATACATGGCATGACCTGTATCTTTTCTACCTTAGCTATAATAATGATTGACAAATGTCATATCCCTTTATTTATATAAACTTGTATAATTCAAGAATTTTTTATTACAATTAATTCCTTCACTCAATCCTACCACATGAAGACTCTTAATAGAGATGTCTCATTGATATGAAACTTATTCCAATAGTGCGACCAGACTATTGGAGGTGAAATTTTATATTTGTAACACTAAAAAATTATGAAGTAAGAACCTTATATTCAATATCGTGCATGAATGCTGACACCAGACACTTAAGGTATTATAATACCCTCATAATTTAAAATAAATTTCCAATATTATAAATAAATTTGATAAATTATATTTTTTTTCAAAAAACACTGGGTTTTCTTGCTTTACACGTAAGAGTGACTTTCATTGAAATCATATATTACATGAAAGTACGTGTTTTACCAAAAAAAATATATAAATATTTAATACAACCAGAAATTACCTAATAATTAAATTATTGGTTATAAAAAGTGAATATACATAATTTATAGAATTATAAAATGTATTAATTAGTTAAAAATTAATTAGGAATGAGTATATGAACCAATTGAATATAAAGGGAATATTTTTATGGAAAACTATTTTTATGCTCACATAGATGTTTTAAAATAATAAATTAACTTAATTCCAATTATTGAAGGATATTGATTACATTTATATATTATATATCAAAAAATATATTTTCTTTGTCATCTAATATATTTTATAGGAATAAGTTTAGAACAAACTCAATAGAAAACCTAAATACTATATTTTTATAATGGTAGTTTTGTCACCATTTAATGGAGAACCCATATGAAATCCAATTTTGATCCATTTTTAAATTTAATATGTCAAAATGAACTATAAATTCAATATATAAATTTAAAAATTATTTTATGGGGATTTTTTTTGTATTTTTCTGTGAAATTTCAATTTTTTAATGCATAGTTAAAAATACTTAATTTTTTTAAAAAACATTTTTTAATAAAATTTATATATAAAGTTAAATTATCTTTTAAATAGGTTTCAAAGTCTAAAAATATAAATATTTTTTCAATTAATCCAATTTAGGTTAGTTGAATCAATTCAACATTAAAATTTAATATAAAAACATATTAATGTTTGAGATCATTTTATTTTAAAAAACATCATTATCATCCCATCTATGAGACTAAATTTAAATTAATTTATGCCAATTCAAGTGTCAGATTTTTTAAAAATTTATAGCATATTTGGAATCAAAATAATTTATGAATTATAATAAGTTAAACTTATTGTTTTCAAATATATTGGTCAATGTAATTTAAAATAATTAAAATGATTAATGTAATTTTAAACCTAATGAGGGACTAAACCATAATCATAAGGGCCCAAATGACCTAGAAATTTTCTGAAGATACATTTTTTGTCCATATATAAACGATATCCTCTCTTTGATCATATTTTTACCAATATTTGATCCACTTTCAATGGAAAAAAGTGGGTGGAATTCCCTTCCCCAAAATTTACAAGAGTCTAACTCCTCCACTATAAAAGGTATCCTCTACTCCCAATTCATCACCCATATTAATAAAATTTTTGTATGCCTATATCTATAAAAATAGATCCTAAAAATACCTCCCAAAATCCTATAATCCTTCCCTTAGGAAGGAATAAATTAAAGGAATCATTTTGGTACAAGTTGATAGATGTTACCAGATTAAGAGGTCGCATGTTTCTTCAACCATTTTATTTCAATTTCCATTATCTACACAATCAAATATACTAATTATATGATTATATAACAAAACAAGTATCATAAATATACAAATATTATTTTATTATTAGGGTTATACCTACACATACACACAGTTTCATCTAATGTATAAAGAACATATTTTTTATGTCTAAAGAGAACTACGAGCTCAAAAAATAATAATTGTTCATTTTCCATTACCGCATATCTCGGTAGGAATTATGGTTGAAAATATGATAATATATTATATTTATTATTTATTTATGATTATTTATTTATTTTTTAACCCCTAACCATATAAATTACATTTTTTTAAATACGATAACATCGCTATGGAAGTGTGTACTATCACATTCTCAAAGCGATGTGACTAATTCATGCCATACATGAAATGTATAAAGGATAGTAATAATTAAATTTACGAGACATAAAAACATATATATTATATTATTGATTTAATTTTATTTATTTTAATATAATTTATTTAATTTTCTTTATTGTTCTTTCAAACACATAAAAAGTGGTAACGTCATTCACAGGCGTGTGGACAACCGCTTCCTCGAAACGATGTGATTTTTTAACATAAAAATCTATATATATACAAGTATATATTGATTAATAAAGTTTTTATTTATAATAAAATTATAATTTTGGATCTATAAAATGTTTTAGAACTTTTTTCTACAATGATCACTGAAAAAGGGAATGTTACTCATGCGTACGCATGACCCATTGTCTCCATGATTGTAATAATGATTTATTTTTCTTAAAAATGATTAATAATTGGTTTTGAAATTATAATGGATGTATAAATAAGACAAATTTTACATGATTATTATTATTTATATTTTTATATAAATACACCTTTCACCATTGTTGACCAACCAAAGTCATTTTTATCACAAGAACATAATTTTGTCAAAACAGCTGATGTAAATTTAATTGTATTCCCAGTTGAATAAAACATAGTAATAAGTAAAATAAAAGTATTTATAAACCTCAAAAATGATGTAAATAAATTAAGTAGTTAACATATTTTTATCATTTAAGAAGACAGAGAGACACGAGATAAGTCAGACTCAAGGTAAGTGAATTTCATCTCAATTTTAATCTAATTGATACTTATTTGTTATTATGCAGTAATTCACTTTTATTTGGTGTATATACTACCTTTGACATGATATATCATAAATATCCTTAAAATAATGATATTATAACTTTTATTTAATATTATTTGTTTGTAGATATTATTATTTTAATTATTCAAAGTGGTATGGGACACTGTAATTTTTAAAGATTTCTCTCCTAAACAATATTATTAATCATTATCTTTGCAATAAAACTTACTATTGTGATTGTGAACTTAATCATATTTAAATATATTTGTTACAATAATTTTTCATATTAAATTTACTTGAATATCCATATTTTGAAATGATAGAAATTTTTATTTCCCAAACTTTAAATCATATTACATGTGGTGTTTACTTTGACTGTTATTTGATTAACAATGTAATTGTTGATAAATATGTATCCTTTATTCAATATATTTATTTAATGATAAGGTACATTTATTAATTAATTAATTTTATTATTATTTTTTGATAAATGAGGAATTATTTGGATTGATAGACACATGTGTGACTCATTTATAAATAGAACCATGATGCATCGGTAGTCTCATGAGAAGAATACATTGGCCAAATCAAAATAGTTTAAACTATATTGAGAATATATCCTAGTGGTATAGTGGACCTTGTAATAAATAAATGACATCCAATATTAAATCATTTCCTTAAATTTTGTTATCATTTTTATCCTTGAGATTTTATGTCAACATATTTATGCATGAATTTAATTTTTAATTCATTGATTAAATGGAACGTGTATTAAATTTCTTACCTTGCCATATTGATTTTTCATTATATATTTATTTTAATAGAATGTGCTATTAGATATTTAAAATTCTATTTAATCTAATTTATTCATTTTTTATTCCCTTTTACTTAACCTTAATGATCATTTGAGCTCACTCTTTTTATGTTTCCATTCCCCTTGTTATGAAGAAGATATATGTGAATAAGTGTTCAAGGATGTAGTTTATCTCATTTTATTATGTATCATGTTTTTATTTTCTATTTCATAATATAAAATAGGTATCATGTATGTAATAAAGCTTCCAAATATGGATAAACTACTCAGTATTTTGGGATTTTATGCCTTTTAATCAAGGAAATATAAAAAAAATAATGCACAAAATCTAGTTAGGTTTCCTTTCCCCCAGGTATGAAGAATAAATATGTGAATAAGTGTTCAAGGATGCAGTTTATTTCATTTTATTATGTATCATGTGTGTATTTTATATTTCATAAGGTACTATATGTATCATATATGTTATTAAGTATTTCAATATGGCTAAACTAATCATTATTTAGGAATTTTATACCTTGTAATCATAGAAATTTACTAAAATAATTCCCCAACTCCAGGCTTCTGGGGTCAAGGCATTATTATATGTTTTACAGGAAATGTACTAGAAAACATAGAATCTATGTTTAGAAAACATATATTATATGACATAAACCGAAGATAAACATTGAGGATAATTATTGGAGAACATCCTAAAATTATGGTAAGGTAGAAATTATATTTGTCTTCCTACCAATAAATCCCTATCTGGATATTACAATTGGACATATTTCTAGAACATATATACCTGGGAGTAAAAACTATGACAAGGAGTGCCGAGCCTGACTTAGTGTAACTTGTTACAATATAATGGGCCTTTCTACAAATCAGGCTTGACACTCTTGGTATATATTATTTAGAGAGTTTACATTTTATTTACCTACCATTATAAAAGATTTAAAAGTAATGATTTCCCCAAAGAATCCATGTTTATTATTATGAGATCATCTATGTACAAATTTCTTAATTTATGTTACATCATATTTAATGTTATACAAAGTTCCTAATTTTATGACCCAATACAGTATTTTCCATTATTTAAAATAGTTCCTGGAATAATAAATAGTATCATTACATGTAGAAACTGTTGAGGTTACCCTGTTTAGAAAGACAATGCTGATTGAATTTGAACATTGAATGTTATTGATATATTAGGGATTATTGGACAGGTTATGAAAAATAACCATGAAAAAAGGAGAAACCATTTCCACATAGAGAATATCCTATGAATGATTACTTTATGTGGTGAAATACCCCATAGTTTAGTGAGACAACTATTCTTATTATAGTTGAGAAATGGATTAATTCTCTGTAGAAGATATATATGACAATAGAATGTTGTGAAAATGAAAATGTTACCATTATGGCCTATTTTCTCTATGGGTATGTAGATCAGCATTGGTATCTAATCCAAAATACAGGAGAGGAAGAAGAAATATGACTCATGTAATGTAGAAATTTTAAGGATACATTATTCAATAAACTATTCAATTGTGCTCAGAAAATTGATATGTAGAAGAAGATCCATTGATTAAAGTTAATTTAATAATTGAGTGTTTCATATTATGAATTTACCTTTACATGGTTTCCTAGGTATGATACCAATTATATACCCAACATCAATATCATGATATATGAATTATTTGATTGTCTAATGAAAAATTCATAAATGGAATTTCGTTGTAATAATTTTTCATCCTATGAAGAAATATTTTTATGTGCCATCAAAATGCAGAAGTAAGTTCTCTTGAATCAATGTATTCAAGGGAAACCAAAAGAATATTTGGCCATCCGAGTATCATGAAATATTAAATGAGTCAAATAAGAAGTGAAAGGACTTTCCCAAATGTGATAACTGTGGAAATAATCACCATAGTAATGCTTGAAAGGAGGGGTAGTTTTTTATAAGTGTAGAGATAAGGGACACCATTATAAATAATGTAAAGTTAAACAAAGAAGTATACTATTCCATTTTACAAGTAAATGGATATGGAGCATTATGGAAACTAATTCCTTAAGCACCAAGAGGAAGTACCTCAGAAGAATATAAGGGATCATGGTCAAGAATATGTTATTGACATGAAATAATTAGAATGGTTAATATTTTTATGTACTTGTATCTAAGGTATATGTTGTAAAAGTATTTCATTGATGATGTTATAATCATATTATTTTTGAAATATATAATCATTTTACATCTATACTTTTTCATTAAGGATTTTATATTATTTTCTGAATTGTATGAAGAAAATTTATTCAGTGTACAGTTAATTTTTTTAGAAAACACATTTTGGAGGGAAATACAACCCTTAAACTTTTCTTATGATGAGATAATGATGATGAAATTATTGATTTCGAAAACTGATCACTACCATAGAACTGATTAATAACTTGTAAAAAAGTGGTCAATGATATCATTGATGGGTTTTATTACACAGTTGGATATATGGAATATATCCAATAACATTTTTCTTATATAAAAAATAATAATGAATGCATATTTACAAAAAGGTTTTATGGTGATTCAAGTAATTTCTATATTTCAATAGAATACATGATGAAGGTGTTCACATATTTAATATGTGATGATTAAAGAGATTGTTCATGTTGAATAAAGGTTAATGATAAGTTTATTATTTCAATTCAGTGACATTACTTCCGAATTATTGGATCCTAATCTTTTATAATAGATTACCATTTATAAAATTTTATAAGTTGATTATAATGTGATATTTTAGAGGATAATGTATTAATTAACCATGTAATGTATCTTATACTAAGACATGATGTTTAAATAGTTCAACTCATAATAAAATTTAAATATTATTTGTATAGAAACTTATATTTACATATATAAATAGAGATTGAATGAATTCGTCAACAGTAGGAAAATAATCATAAAGATATTTTGCGCTATTATCATAATTTTTTATAGTATAAACGAAATTTATTCAAAACTACAGTTTATGGTTTTTTGGTCTTCAAATTTCATCATAAAAGTTTCTTGATCACTCTCCATCAGAACATTAATGTTGTATTATTTTCTTTGATATACTTCTTTTGATTTTCCACTTATGTTCTCATGCTAGGGAACCTTGTTTTATAACTAATGTTCTTTTCATTATCTCTTATTAATAAGAATTTTTTTTAACCATTTTCAAGATGTGGTTCTTTTAGAAATATTTTATTTCCAATCCATATATTACTTAGATAAAATTTAAATTGTATGGATGGAATTTATTTAATGTGGGGAGAATGTAACACCCCTAAAATTATAAAGTAAAAACCTTATGTTCGATAGCATGTGTGACACAAGACATCGAGCTCATAAGGGAATATAATACCCTAATAATTTAAAATTTATGATTAATTTTTTAATGAAATTATATAAATTCTATATTTTTAATCTAAGAATCACTAATTTATCTTGCATGACAAGAAAGATTGAGTTTCTTCATAATCTTTAATTACACGCAATACCATGTTTTTCCAAACAAAAATATATTAGTACTTAATATAACTATAATTAACCTAATAATTAAATTTGTGGTTATAAATTGTGAAAATATAAGTTTTCTAAAAATAAAAAATTAATTCATTGGTTATAAATTGTTTAGAAATGATTATAAGAACTAATTGAATGTAAAGGGAATATTTTTATAGAAAACACATTTTTGGCTCACATAGTTGTTTCAAAATGATTAATATGACTAATTACTTTTATATATTAACAGTGGTTAAATTTAAAAATTATATATCCAATAATAATATTTTTACATAAATATAATTTATTTTGTAGGCATAATATAAGAATAAATCCAATATTACACATAAATAATATATATTTAAAATATTATTTTTCCATTCTCTTAATTGAAAACCCATCTAAATAGAATTTGGACCCTTTTGTGAATTTAATATTTCAATATAAACTACATATTTGATATAAAATCATAAAAATTAGTTTACGGTGAATTTTGGGTAATTTTTTGTGAAGATTCATTTTTTAATGAAAAAAATAGTAAATTTTAGATCAAAAATGATTTTACATAGAATTTATTTATAAGGATAAATTATATTTTAATTTGTTTTTTATTTCAAAAATATCATTTTTATAAATTAATCCAATTTAGGTCATTGGAATCAATTTAACTTTGAAAGTGACTCCAAAAAATAGAAAACTTTTGAGCATTTTACTTTGAAAACCCGTATTGTCCTCCTATTTATGGGATAAAATTTAAATTTATTTATCAACATTATGTGATTATAATTCTGATTAATTGGTTAAATTTTTATAATCAACTTAATTTATAATTTTTAATAAGGTAATTTTTTTACAAATAATATTAGTGAATGTAATTAAAATTAATTACAACAATTAAGGTAAAATTAACCTTAACAAGGGAATAAATCTTAATCATAAGGTCATAAATTACATATAAACATGTCCAAGATATATTTTATATCCCTATTTAGAACCTTTAATATTTTTCATATACTTTGGACTTTTATTGGGTCTAGTTTGAATGGGAAAAACAATGGTAGAATTCCCTTTACCAAAATTTACAAGAGTTCCACTCCTCCATTACTATAAAAATGAATTATATCCTCCCAATTTTTCACACCTATCATGATATATTTTCTACACCATGATATATAAAACTACTTCCCAAATATCAGTCCCCTTATCCTATAATCCACTATTTATAATCAAGAAATCCAAGGAAACATTTTGTTACAAACCAAATAAAGTTACCGGATTAAGAGGTTACATCATTAGTCTAGATCTTTAGTTTCATTTCTATTCTACACCCCTAAAATATACTATGTAAATTATTATATAACAAAACAAGTATAATAAATATTATAATATCTTTATATTATCTGTTTTATATCGAGACATACACACACTTCAATGTAATGTATAATTAACATATTGTGTATGTGTTTGGTGAACTACCACATCACGAAACGAGGATTGTTAGATTATTCTTTACCACCTCCCATGGTTGGATTTTTGATGGAACCAATGAATATATATTATATATATTATATATAATATTTATTGTGTTTTTATTTTTATTTTACATCTTTTCTAACATATTCCCTTATATATTCCATATCGTGTAAATACGATAACATCATTCCCGAAGTGTGGACTACTGCCTCCCCAATGCGATGTGACACGCTCTCAACATATATTGAATTTATAAAAAAACATTCTATTAAAAAAATGTGAAATAAAAAACATATATATCATATTAATGACTTATATATATTTCTATATATATAATATAAATATATATCATTTGCTTTATTACTCTTTCACACACTTAAAAAGTGATAACGTCGTTCATGGACGTGTGGATTACCACCTCCTCAAGACAATATGATTCCTTTTATATCATTAAAATTATATATATAAGTATATATGAGTTCAAAAAAATTTATTCATGATATAATGATCATTCAAGAAAGATATAATTTTTCCTACCTTTTTTCCATAATGATCAATGGAAAATGGGAATGTTACATATACGTATATACAACCTACCTTCTCCATGATTGTAATGAGGGTTCATTTTACATGAAAATATTAAATTATAGGTTTTAAAATTATAATTATTGTTTAAATATTATTATTATTTCATTATTTTTATTCTTTAGATTTTTTTATAAATCCACCTTTGACCGTTGTTGACCTACTGAATTCATTTTTTTCAAATGAACTAGATTTCATCAAAACAAGTGATGTAAACATAATTGTTTAAGAAGTTGTATAAAAGATTGTCATAAGTGAAATAAAAATGATTATAAACCATAAAAAGGTTATGAATAATGTAAATTCTTTATAAAAGGTTATCATTCAAGAATTTAGAGACACACAAGACACATATGACTTAAGGTAAGATAATTTCATCTTTATTTACATTCCATTGAGGCTTAATTGTTGTTATAAACTATTTATCTTTTAATGGTGTATATACTACATTTTAAAATGTTATATCATGAATATACTTACCATCCTTATATTATATATTTCATATTATGTTATTCCTTCATGGTAATTATGATTTAAATGATTCATAGTGTAATGATACAGTTTTGAATATTTAATGACTATTCTACTAATGAATGTTCTTAATGATTATCTATCAAATATCACTCATTTTTCTTATTTTCATATTTATATAGAAACAATAACTTTACTTTAATAATTTTTCATTAGAAATTTTCTTTAATGTCCAAATATTCATATGATGGATTATATTGTTTCCTAAACCATATGTCATCTTCCTTATGGGGTTTACTTTGATAATTAATTTATTAACAGAGGAATTATTTATAAATACTTATCATTTATTAAATTAAAATATTTTAAGATGAGAACATTTAATAAAAAATTATATATATTATATGATAGATGAGGAATTCTTTGGACTTAAAGACGTAGACATTTCTCAGTTAAAGGAAGCCACTCGATGTATATGTTATCTCATGACATAAATTAGTTGTCCAAATCAAAATAGTTTAAACCATATTGAGAATATATATTGAATGTAAATTGGATCATGTTCTAGATATATGAAATAAAATATTAATTAATTTCCTTCAATTTAGTTATCATTTTTATAAATTATATTTTAGGTCGACATATCTATGGATTCATTTAATTTATAGTTATTTATTTAAATGACTTTTATTTTCAATTTCATAACATTCCATATTGATTTTTCATTATATAGTTATTCTAATGGAATGTTATATTAGATATTTAACATTCCATTTATTCTAATAGATTCATTATTCCATATATTTTACTCACCCTTATTTAGCATTTTAGGTCACACTCATTATGTTTCAATTCCAAAGGAAATGGAGAATAATTATTTGAATAATATTTTAAGGATGTAGTTTATTTAATTTTATTATGTATAATGTTTTTATTTTCTATTAGCCAATGTACCATCGGTATCATTTATGTTACATGTATTTCCAGAAATACTAAACTAATCAGTCCATTGAGATTTTATTCCTTGCAATCATTCCAATGTAATAAAATAATGCACCGACTCCTGGTATCTAGGGTTAGGATGTTAAACTGGGGGGATTTTTTTTGTGGGGATGAAGTCTTACATAATCATATTATGTAAAGACTAGTTATCCATAGTTCATTCCAAAATATAATATTGCATGATAAGGATTCAATGTGTCTATAGTGATGGGAAAAGGTTTTCTTTGTGGGTGACAAAAAAACCCATGCAGTGCAGGATAGAATCATAAATACAAGGGTGCATCTGATTAATCATTACTTAGCTAACATAATTCTTGGTATAATGTATGTTCTTAATTTTCAGTTTCTTAAAGTGGTGACAATGTTTGTGTACTTCATTTTTGTGGATGTTTCAGGATTACCACCCCAACGAGAGATAGACTTCTACATTGATCTACACCTTGGGATGAACGAAATTTTTTTAATGTATATCATATGGATCACATATAACATTGAGAGCTAAGGGTGTAGTTATTGGACATAGAGAGGAAGGTATTTGTTAGACCTAGTGTTTGAACCTTGGTAGCCCCTTTTTTTCTCTATGAAATAGGATATGAGATTGATGTTATGTGTGTACTAACAATTCATAAACCACATGGTTGTGAAGAACATATATCCAATTCCATGGATTAATGATCTCATTTAGATATTTAAGTTGGAATACTAGTTATTGAAGGTTGACCTCAGGTTAAACAATCACTAGTTATGAGTACGAGATGAAAATATACCCAATATTGAATTCATATGCCACTATTGTCACTATGTGTACTTAATGATTCCATTGGACATGATGACTTCCCATACTATGATCATTGAAATTGAAAACCATATGTTTCATCCGTTCTTAGAAAGGTTCGTGGTAGCCTTCATTGATGATATCCTTATATACTCAGTGTCTGATGGGGAGTATACGAGACACTTAATGATGGTTCCAGATATACTCTAAGAGAATCATCTATATTGGAAGCTCCAAAAGTTCTAGTTATAGATTCAGTAGGTCCACCATCTAAGATATGGTATCTCAGTAGAGGTTTGGAAGTGGACTCATTGAAGGTTGAGGCTGTGTTAGCTTGGGAATCATCCAAGTTCTTCATATAGGTTAGGATCATCCTTAAGATGGTAGCATATTACCATAGATTCATACCTAAAATCTCAATGATATAAAAACCAATGAAATCATTGACACAAAATGGTTATCCTTTCATGTGGATAAAGGGGTTCTAGAAATACTTTCAAGAGTTGAGACAGACACTTAATAGTTGTCCCTTCATGAAATTTTTAAAGGTGTGTATCACGTTTTTAGTGTTCTGTGATGGATAAGGAACTGATCTCGGTTGTGTTATAATGTAGGGGCAAACTCTTATTGCCAATGGTCCACATTAATTTTTAAGACATGATCAGAACAACACAACCCATGATCATGATTTTTAGCAGTAGTATTTGCACTAATAATGTGGTGAAACTACCACATGGTTGAGTGATTTATAATTTATTTTTACTATACAAGTCCTAATTATATCTTATTTCATATGGATATAAACTTATGTTAGTGGAGATGAATAAAGTTCCTCCAATATTTTTATTTTGTGTTTTTATACACTCCAATGAATGAAAACATTGTAGTAGATTCTCTTAGAAGGAGATGTTGTTCAGATTTACCGAACGAGGTGATGGAATTGTTTTTATCATTGTCGTTGTTCATTGATGATGGGCATTTATAAAAAGGGATCTTTCTGATGGTTGTTACCCCTCATATTTTATAGGAAATCAGGGAGGCATGTCTTTTTCATAATAACTGTAAGACCATACATACTCATATAACCTCTAGACATGATCGTTATGTATTTTTAATGGTGGGGATCATGTAGTTTGTTTGAAAAAATACACGATGGCATATTGACATCGTGGGAGGAGGTTTAGATAGAGTTTCATAACTTTCCATTGGTTGTACATCAAGGATTGTGAAAGATGTACCTGGAACTATGATGTTAGGTTTGGTGGCTAGGAATGAACAAGGGATTTGTAATGTTTGGCTCATGATGAATTCCTTTTCACCAATTGAAGCCTAAGCACCATGTTTTCAGTTAGTTTCTCTCAAGCCTGTGATGTTCTATAGTGTAAGTGGGATGATATGTCCCTGTAAATCTTGGCGAGGTTATCACATACGACCAGGGGACATGATGTCATCTAGGTGATTATAGAACAACTCTCTATGTCATCCAACATCCTATCTATTCTTCAGAATAGTTCTGTACATAGGTTTGGATGCCTCTATGTTCAGGAGATAATCGGACTCTATAGAGTTCCCTCAACGATCATTTATGAATGAGATGATCACTTCATGTCTTTCTTATGGAAGGGATTGCCATAAGAATTTAGGACATCGTTGAATTTATCCTAGATTTCCACCCCCATACTGATGACCATACTAATAAGACCATTTATGTTCTAGTGGAATTGTTTTGAGCATACATGTGGGACATTATATGTGGTTGGGAGGACCAAAAACCAAATCTGGAGACTTTATACAAAAACAAATACCATTACACCATCAGTATGGAACCATTAGATGCCTTTTATGGATGATCATGCAGGTCACCACATTGTTTGATTGACCTAATAGAGTCTGCAATAATGGTCCCTATGTTTGTGTCCTCTAATATTGAGAAGGATGAAATCATCTAGGAGAAAGTTATGACTACATAGTGTAACCATAAGTTATAATAGGATAGATAAGTGATTAATTTTTTTGATCAAGTAGGGAGACCTTGTGTTCCTATTGGTTTCACCTCAACATGGACTAGATTGATTTGACTAGGGTGGAAATATATCTTTGAGATTAATTTCCCTATTTCAGGTACTATATAGAGTTGGTGAGGTTCCATACAACTCTTCATTTCCACCACATTTATATTGTCTATAAAACGTCTTCCACGTTTTATAGGAGAGGAAATACATTTATTGCCCATCACACATTATTGACTAGGGAGATATGGACATCAAGTTTGGTTCTACCATTTATTAGTACCCAGTAGAGATCAAGGATTAGAAGGATAACACCCTTTGTGATTAAAATATTACTTTAGTGTGTGTCTGGTGGTAGTATGATAATCATTGTGATAGAACCTAGGTGTGGGAGGCTAAAATACTTTCTAAATAACCACATTTTTTCTGGACATAAATCAGAAACATAAGGAGAATTCAATGACATGAATTTGATTGTTCCATTTGATATTATATGGATTATTTTTAAAACCATGAGCTAAGAATACATGTGATTCTACGTCCCAGTGTTTTCAGAATTTTTTTTAAAATATATTAAATATTTCAAATAGAGTATTCTTGTAATTTTCCAAAAAATTGAAATAACATATAAATAGAGGCTCGGATCAAAAATACTTGGGAACCATTGAGTTCAGATCATTGGTTTTACCCTATGAATGAAATAAATTTTTTCATTTGGGGTTGTTTGTGAAAAAGTGATCACGAATGTAAAATGAATTAAATAATTAAGGAAATTACATTTTTTATTAATTGACATAAAAAAGAATAATCTTTCTTAAATACATTGTTAATGAATGATTTTAACGGTTATCCACATAACCCTATAGTTTTGAGAGAGAATTAGAGATCCATTGGAAGAGGATCCATTGAATTGTGACCACAAGATTGAGGTTCAATGATTGATGTGCAACAAAATTATATGATGTCACCAATGACGATGATGTATCTTCATTCATTATCTGTGATCAATGAAAATTGAGGTAGGGTGTTTTTTTATTTGTTTTATACCCGTTTTTAGTACAATTTAAAAACAAGAATCAATCAACTAATAAATTGATTCACTAGTCATTCAAATTGTAAGAATTTAATGCTTATGATTCAAGATTAAGAATTTTCAAGATGATTATTTTATATCTCTTAATTTATCATTCTAATGGAAATGAATATATGTAAACACAAACATTAATTGTGGTATGTTCCCCATTTTTATTACAATGTTTATCTTTACCCCATTATTTATTCCTCATTAGAAAATTCCTTGGTCCATAGATAAAAATATTGAAAAATCAAACGTTATGCACACATTTCATGGTGAAACACTTCAATTTCATAGATCTGGGATTCGTACTACCTAAGGATATTGTGATGATGGAAGTGGTATCAGATTGGATTTATCATTGATATCTTATTTTTTTCATTGATACATAAATTTGGATGGCGTGCGAGAGCATTTTTTGAATCGATTCAATGGATAAATTCCAATGGTTGATGGAAGCAAGGCTTGTCCAATGGTATTCCATGGTTTCCAAAATAAGGATTGAATAGAATTTTAGATGGAGGAGTAGAGAAGATGTTTTATTCAAGATTATGAAATTTTTAAATTTATCCATTACACAACATGTGTTATAGAGGAACACCCCATGTGGGACCACTATAAAATAACTATGTTTTTCTAGGTGAAGTTTAGTATCACATGGTGTTTGACTCAATCACATATCTTGAGACCCTTCCTTGGGATCTAAGAGTGTACCATGGAGGGTACACAGACATGCACATGAGTACATCAGCATGAACACACCATGTACTCCCATACAGACATGACCAGACCAGTTTTACATGAGGATAATTGTATACTGAGATATTGATATAAGTACACAGGCAAGGGCAAGTTGTGTGCTTTGAAAATGACAGAGACCCAAGGTTTTTACATTAGTAAGACCTTGTGTTAAACTGGTTTTATATGATTTACTAGTTCAACATGGAAAATCCTTCAAATTTTTCTTAGATCCCTTAACTATTTATTTAAAAAAATTTGGTTAGGGAGTATTTCATATATTAATTCACTAATGGTTGAAATAAAATTATTCCCCACATATAGGATTGTGAACCCTTTGTCATTAATTTGTTCATATAGTTCTCAGAATCCTTTAGTGAGGCTTTAAGTGAGATCCTATTCCATATTTTTTACCTAGGTGGAGTTCTTTTTATCTTAATTACCAAAAGTAATATACTGCCAATCCTCTACATAGTAGATTATTCCCTATTAAGTAGATTGTATACCCCATGGACTTGGGTATCATACTAATATGTATATAGTATCACTTAATATATCCAATATATACTTACGATGATGATACTTGATGATAAAAACCTATCTTACATATGTCACCAAGGATATCTGACACGTGAAGTATGTTATCCTGAATGAGTGCTCTGTGGAACATGTGTATAGGAATCCCAGGCTGGCATTATGTTTGTGACATTTTCTTGAGATTTTTTGTCATTATTGAGTATATTAATATATTCTTGTTTTATATTTTGTATAAATATACCTATGTAGATATGACTATTTCTTTGGTTGTTATAATCTTTGTGGTATAAATGTATCATACCGGGTATTGTTATACTCACCCCAACATAGTACTTATCAACACGTGTCATGTCTTTTGAAAACGATCGACCTATTAAAGAATCACTAGAGGGAACAAGACTAGGTTATGTTTACTATTCCTAATATATCAGGTTGTGTTCTTGTGTTTATCATGATAGGTGTCCCCATCTTTACTTTCAATTTCTACTTATTTTCAAACTCTTTGTGATGGGCCTGTATTTGGCCCTGTTTACATTCAATTTCATATTTTCACACACTATTTATGGTATTTAGATGTATGAATACATACTTTATATTTTTTTACAATTATACATTTAATGGGGTTGGATATGTGTATGTGTTTACTATACGTTAGTCTATGGTATCCCATGTTGTTGTTGTTCATACTCCACGTTAGTCCCCAACCATAGCCTGTTGTTTGTGGGCTTGAGGAGTCCCAGAATGTGTCCCATTGACGTGGGACATGAAATGCATGATGTTAGAATGTATTTTGGGTCTATTCTCCACCCCAAAATTCATTTATAGACAACAATGAGTGGTTTAATGATTTATCTAATGTTTTATAACCTTTCACTCTTTAGTTTTTAACTTAGTGACTATTTATTACTTTAGTAATTAAATTATTAATTAACATATAATATAAAATTTATAAGAAAATTTATTGTTTATGGAACTAAAATGTTCATATATCTAATCCAATTAAATTTATAAAATTTATAAAATTGTCTTTTAAACTAAAATTTATAATGATTATAAAAAAAATTGTAAAGGAAAAATACATTTTGACTATTAGAGATTATTAATCTTATTTAGTATTTATGACAAAAGAAATTGGTGTTAGTATATTTTTTTTATTTTTTAAAAATAAAATTAGATTCACCATTTAGAGGACTTAAATAAAATTTATTTAATATAAATTCATTTATATTAGGAAATAAATAATTTTAAAACATATATTTCACTATTATCTGGTTAATTATCATTTCTCCTATCATTATAAATTATGTAACCAAAAAATAAATTATCTATATTAGATAATATGAAACTTTTTATCAGAGATACTGCAATATTATTATAAAATAAAATTTCCATATTAATGGAAATTAATATAAGGATTGTTCATGCAGTATACAAATTTTTTGTTGGAAGTTCTATTTCTATGAAAAATTATTTACATAGAGGATAAAATTATTAATGATATTAATTCCAAAAAAGTGAAAATAATTATTATGTTTATGGTTTTATTAATTTTAAAATAAAAGAAATCAATAACAAATTTTCATTATCCTATGATTATCTAAAAAATAGATGAAAAAAACTCCACTAAAAGGGTACATATATTTTCAAAATATTTATGTTATGTTAATATTTTTAACATAGTAATGAAAAGTGATTTATTGTTTTTTATATTATAATTCTATTTGAAAATTTTTTCAAACATTTTCATTGTATTATTATAATTGAACCGTTTAATATAATTGATGAAATTAATACAATCTATATTTTCACTATTCTCCTAAAAAGTAATTATTTCTATATAATATATTAATTTAATTAAAATTTATTATATCTATGAAAAACAAATTTTTTTTTACAAAAATATCATTCTAAAATTTATAAACATTACATTAAAACAAAATCCTAAAATATCATGAAAATGTATTTTTATAAGAAATCATTTATTCTATATGTTAACTATTTTATTAAAATTATTTTTAATAATTGATATATAGAACCTAAAAGGTATCAAATTTATAAGATATATTTTAGGAATAATAATATAGTTTAATATATTTTTAGTTTTACAAATTAGATCTATTATTTTGAAGTAATAATAAATTTTTTAAATATATTTATTTATATAGAATTAATAATTAAATTGATGATTTTTTAGAACTTTTATTTATAAAGATACCATATAATTATGAATATTAATTTATTTTTACTTTTTTGTGTGGTGAAATCCATCAAAAAATTATTTATTTAAGGTAGAAAAAAGAATTTTGTTAATATAGGGTTGACTAAGAAAGAGGTACAATTTGAGTGGGATGGAATGTGTGATGAGGTATTATAAGAAACAAAATGTGTATTTAAATTTTCCATAATTCTAATTTTTACAAACCCAATGACTATTTACAATGTTTAAGACTATCCTTCAATATTTTTTATGGGATTTCATAATACAAAGAGATTTGGTAGTAACTTTTGGGTCTCATCAGTTACGACCCCCCCCCAAACTTCCATAATTATGAAATACAGTTAACTATGTTGGTCTATGATTTTATGGAATGTAATCATCACCAATTTAGTTATAGATTTGTCATTAATAAAAGAAAAAAATATCATGACATATTTTTCACATTGAGACTTGAACCTAAAATTATGATTTTGGGTCTAGTATTTATAGATGTTCGATTTTGAGATTCCATGTTCCATGACAAAAGGAAATATCATCCTGGATTCCATTAGTAGTAAATGGCTTGAAAAAGGGACATGGACATTAGAAGAAGTGAGGAAACTCATGATCTTAAAACTGTAAAGACAAGTTGGTGTACTTAAGGATCCAGGAGAAGTGAACTGCACTCCTATGGGGTTAATTGCTTGTATGATACCAACCGTTTTTAGAGACGTATCAAGATCGTTCGTAGTTATTATTTTCTATTAAGTTGACTATTTTTCGTTTTAGTTTTACTATGGGGTGACTTTTGTTCAAAATTGGAATTTTTGTAAGGGAGTGGTCCTATGAACATTTGGGACACTGTTTGGGAAAATCATGTTCCCCAGAATGACAAACCTTGTGAACCCAAATAAAGGGGATTGACAGGGATGAAATAGGGGTCTTAAAACCGTGTTCCCTAAAATATAAATCTTGCACCCTAGATAAAATGTACATATTTTGGAAAACCATGCACCTCTTTTTATCAAACCGTGCATGAGTTATTAATTAACTAGAAATTTTGATTTTAAAAATCTTAATCCCCCATTATCACCTCTAAATGGACCGAGATCAACCATAACCATTAATTCACAATTTTGGATCCATTCAGACATATTTCATGCCATTCTTACCTTTTTATTCATAATTTGAATCCCCAATAGATTATCGACACCCCTCCCGCTAAGAGTATATCATCTGGTGTAGTTTCTATTCACTTCTCATTCATCTTCCATACATTAACGGATTGTTATTCAATGTTTTTGGTTGGATCTAGATCATGGATTTAGATATATGTATAGAATTTTGAGATCAATGATTTTTCGATCTTTATTTGGGGTTTATGGTTAAGATCTCATTCTACGTTGTTATTTCATTAAAATTGGTAATTTGCATTGGACGATCACTCATAAAAAAATTTAGGTACGTGGTCCATTATTCAAATCCAATAGACTTTATTTCAATTATGTTTATGTAAATTTAAAATTGATATTAGATTCAAAGAAATTGAGTTTCATATAATTAATTAATTAATTTGGTGAATTTATTAGTTGGTGGAATTATGAAATTTGGAATATTAGGATTTTTAATTGGAATGATTAATTGTTAAATTAATTTCTTCGAGATTTCCAACGAACCTGTACACTAGTGGTATAGGCTCCTTCTTTTTATCAAAAAGACACAGGATCAAATCTGGGTAGGGACTAATTTCCTAGTTCTGTTGAAGCATTGTAGTAGGGAATTTTTGCAGTACTGTTGTAGTGGTGGAACTGTAGCAGGGGAGGAACTATTGCAGGAATTGTAGCGGTGGTGGTACTATAGAAGGTACTATATCAGCCCGAGTACTATAGTAGTAGAATTCACCAAGGGGCCCTTTGGGTCAAAAAAGGGCTTTCAAGCCTTGTATTCAGGCCAGTTGTCCATGGGAATTCAGGCTACATAATGGATCTCCCTCTGCCTAGTCTAAAGAGGTCTTTTCATTAAATAAAAAAATGAGGCTTCAGCTCCAACATTTTAAAAAATTACATCGAGATTGAGATTATAGAGATTCAATAATTAAATTTTGAATTAATTATTATTATGTAAAAAATGATTAATCAGAACAATTAATTATTGGATTAATTAATGGATATTTTTTTGAATGCTAAATTGATTGAAATGATTAATTAATTATAGGCATAATTAAGGATATTATTGGGATTAATTAATTTTCGAATTAATTAATGGGATAGAGTAAATATTTAATTATTGAATTTGATTAATTAATTGGTAAATTATTTAATGTGTTTTTTGGATATACGCATTATGAAATCTGAATGGTTACAATGGAGTTCAGTTATATAATTATGAAAGGAAAAAATAGAGTTCTATAACATATTATAAAATACGGATGGTAACAATGGAATTATATAATGAAATGATGATTGGTAATAGTGAAATTTGATTATGTATTATAAAATATGAGTGGTAACAATGGCATTAAATTATGTAGTGATTAAGGGTAATAATGTAATTTAGTCAAGTATTACGAAATATTAATGGTAAAGATGGAATTCAATTATGTAATGATGTACAGTAACAATGAAATTAATTAATGTATTATGATATGAATGGTTACAATGGAATTCAATTATTAAATGTTGAAATGTAATAGTAGATTTCATTTTTTTATTATGTACTGTGAAAGGTAAGATTAGAATTCACATATCTTATACGGTTCTGGTGTCATCATGAACCCAATGGCGATATGTGGTCAAAATTGATAAAATGAATAATTTAAAACATTTTATTTTGATTATTTATTCATTATACAAATACATACACAATTTTAATGGATATTTATTTTTATTCGGTTGGTGTTGGACTACTAATTTTTACTCATTACATACTCTAGCTAACTGTGTGGTACCTGAATAGATTTCATGTTTATGGAACATGATATGTGTAAAGGCCTTGTGTTATATGACTAAGTTGTGATAGAGTTTAGAATAGGGAATCATACTTGGTACATGACTCACATGGGAGTTTTTAGTGTATTTACTTTTGGTTTTTCAAGTTTTCACTTATTATATACATTGGAATGCTATTTTTACTAATTAGTTATGGTATTGTATTTCTTTCTTTGGTTACCATGTGATAATGGTACTATACGTGTTTTGGTTATATGTTATTCTATTATTTTTTATTACTTTATGCTAGTGTATTACCCAAATAAAATAATTTATATTCTTACAATGAATGACATTAGACCTTCATTGCTAGTCTTAAGCTTCTAGAGTATGTATGGCATGCCTATGTTCATGTGAACTTCATACTGGGGGAACTAGTATGTGTCACCCAATATGAGATATTAATAAGTGTTATAAAAGGTCAGTATTGTTTTATTTTTCTGTTATCTTTTTAGTTGGGAATGATTTACTAGAGACTAGGATGTTTTGAGTCATTTTTATGAGCTCCTGAATTGGATTTTATAACTAATATATGGGGTAAAACTCAAGTACCTAGGGTGGGATGATTGTTATTTTCATTTATTTCTTTAGTTTACGTCATTTCACCTTGAGTGATACACTTATTTTTTTATGTGAAAATTGCTTCATGTTGTCTCTAATATTTGATGAATGGCCTATTATTGCATGAGTGTTGAGTATACAAGAATTATTCTAGTCTCTCAGGGTTATTTTTTGACATGTATTATTTTAGGCATTCATTTGAAAATGAGTTTTTGGTAAGTTGTTAAACTTGAACTGTTTTTTCCTTACATGTGAAGATGAAATGAAAATTTTCCTAATAAAAAAATTAGAATTATAATACTATTAAATATGATAATAAATGGGAGTATAATGATAAAAAATAATATGAGAAAGATTTTACCCTTTTTTTATCCATGACCTTGTTATATGATGGTGGAGGGTTGTGACAACTCCTCAGTTTTGACCATATGGGGGTTTGGGAAAAAAGACTTATGTTGCCTTATTATATTTCCCAATAGTGTAATAATAATAAAGTTATTTTAGGTGTCCAATGAAATTTGATTGTAAATGTAGATATATGCCTCCATGGTGATTTTTATTGAGAGGAATTCAGGGGTAAATGGATGGAGATTCTCCACTTTTAGTGGAACCTGAAGTAATGATATTTTCTGAAGGATGTCTGAGAGCTGTTCTGAGAGAACATTTATTTCTTCATACAGTTCATTAAATGATACCTAGAGAATGGTGTGGAAATTATGTATATCATTACATGGGATTTTTAGCTACAAAATCCTGTAAATTCGATTATAGATCATGGACCTGGGCCAACAGTGTTCTAGACTAAGTCGATCCAAAATATATAAGACAATTTGGAGACACCTACTGAGAAGAGAGTTAAATTTGTTGTATATATGTTATGTGATCAATATGATATTGGTGGGACATCCAGACTCTAGATCAAATTATATAGAATATGCACTGGGTGTAATTTCAAGATAGTTTCATGGGGCAATTCTATAATGAGATTCTTTGGAAAGAGATAACAGCTTAGTACATGACACTAACTTAGGCGAGCATGTACATGATAGACTATGATGAATGATTTACATATTCAAATAAAATTTTTAAATGGTTGGAATTAGATGAGTTTACTTTATAAAAGTTGATTCATAATGGTATTAAATGTCAAAATAAGTTCTAGGTTAATAGATTCATAATGAAGAAGTTTTCAGAAGTGGTCAATTTGGATTTCATATATGAGAGGATACTAAAAGAGGAATCCAGTGGAGGACATGTGGTTCCTTTTGAATTAACTATAGGATAGTCATATATGTATAGTAAGAATCACTACGAGAGTGTTATACAATGAGATAACAAGAGTAATTTCTAGGGGAGAAGGATCAATCACTCAGAACATTACCTAGATTATTTTTCTCCAGTGCGATAGGCATGGAAACTATCGTAGAAAATGTACCAAACCATAAATAGAATTATGATATTGATGTAATATGGGACATCTAAAAATGTTCATTAGGAACCTATGATTGATGGGAAGTGATGGAGGAGGTATATTGAACCAAAGTTAATGAAGGGGGTCTTCTTCACCATATCATTCTAGCAGCATGAGTTCTACTAGACATGGTGGTGGAGGAATTAGATCAGTTACTTCTCAGAAAGAGTTCCCATATCATTAGGGTGGCATAGCTCAAAGGGAATTTGACTTCATGTTAAGGAATTGGGATAGTATATTTCCATGTAATTCATCCTACACTTGTGGATGTGAGGCCTGACCCTCAAAAGTGAGATGAACGATTATTTGATTTTCTACAATCACTAGTTTCTAATTTGATTCCATTGCTTATAATTTATTTAATTCAGCACAAATTGTGAATGGTTTGAGCCTTATTATTGAGTTCTTGAGTGGGGTATTGATGATAGAAACATTTTTTGTATAATGATATATAAACATCATCTTGTGAAATGGTTGTCATCTCATGGTTTATGGTTTCATTTTATGTTGGATCTCAATATTCTTGACATGTTAGGATTTAAAATAATTAGTGCTATGGACAGGTTAGTGACATAAAAAAGACCACATATATTTTTACTATAGGATAGTGACTTTTACGTCTATTGATGGTGATAATTATATTCACCTAGGAGTGTGGGATATCAAGGTGGGTTGTACAGGGATTGTTCACTAGAAATTGGGAGATCAGACCACCCATGTTTCTCATTTGTCTCTAGATAAAGGAGGTGTAATGCATGAGATATTTAAAATCATAGAGGACATGTTTCATGATGTGATTCTTGAATACTTATCATGGATACCACTGGAGAGATATGTGGAATTTAATATTGATCTCATGTTGTGGGTTGATCCAGTTTCTATTACACCATATATAATGGCACAAGAAGTGATTCAAGATCTCAAGACTCAACTGGAAGAGTTGGAAGATATGAGATTTACCAATATGAGTATGTCACCTTCAGGTTATATGGTATTGTTTTCAAATATGGTTGATGGGAGTTTACGGTGGTGTTTTGATTACCGACCATCGAACAAGATGACTATAGTGAACCGATATCTTATTATTCATATCGATGATATTTTTGGCCAGTTGAGGGGAGATTTTGTTTTCTCAACGATTGACATGAAGTCAGGGTGTTATCGGTTGAAAGTTTGAACTTATGATTTACCAAGGATTGTTTTCAGAAGTAGGTTTTAAATATATGAGTTTGTTGTAATTCCATTATATTAGACGAGTTAACAAGATTTTTTTATTTCCCTGATGAAAAGAATCTTACATCCACAACTAAATCATTTTTGGTAGGGTTTATGGATTACATATTGGAGTACTCTGAGATTTATGATGATCATTCCCAACATCTTGACATAATCTTGAGTACGCTAAGAATGATTAGGATATATTCCAATCTATATATGGGTTTGTTTTGGATTGATTATGTACACTTATTGGGTCCCATCATCATGGAGAAAGGTGTTCCTATAGACCCAAAGATAGTTCAATAAATTTTTTGTTGTTAGAAACCCATGAATGTTTTCAATATCCATAGATTTATTGGATTCATTAGATATTATAGAAGATTAATATAGGGAATTTTTCTAATTAGACTAATAATGGAATAATGTTTTAATGATAAAAATCATGTGATATTACTTTCAAGGAGTTCAGGAAGAATTATATATCGACAATAATCATGATCCTACTCGATCTTGGTGAGGAGTGTACGGTGTATTGTGACACTTCAAGGATGATCCTCGGTGTTTTGTTGATGTAGGGATATCATGTTGTGGCGTATGGGTCTCAATACTTGAGTCCACATGAACAAAATTTCCCTAACCACGACTTCAAGTTAGCTGCAATAGTTTATGTTTTTTACTGTTGGTGACAATATCTATTTGATGATAATTTTATGGTATATTCAGATCAAACGATCTTGAATTATATATTCTCTCAATGATATTCGAATAACTGATAGTGGATGTGGGTCGATTTAATGTTTTCATTTAATTTTAATATAGCATATACACCCAGAAAGGGGAACAATGTGGATGACACATTGAGCAGAAAAACTCAAACTCAAGTGGTTATATTGTCTAGTGTTGAGTGGAAATTATTAATTTATAGGATGAGATGCATGTTGTGGTTTAGGAGATTCTGGAGTAGATGTATCTCATATTAGTTTTAGTGGAGTCTACACTTTTGAGATGGATTTGAGAAATGTAATATGAGGATTTGTTGTTTTTAACCTTGAGGTAAATCCTTAAAGGTGGGGATCCACCTTATAGTTAGACCATAGATGTAGATGATATCTTCCATGATTGGAATTTGGTTGTTGTGCCATCAGCATTGTAGGAGGAGTTGATGTTCCGTTTTTTTGACTTGAAGAGTATGTGTACATCTGGGTGGGACCATAATTTAATGTGACCTATGACATCAAATTAGGGATCTAGGTATGAAAAAGTAAATAGAAGGTTCTTAACATGATGCTACACCTTTCAACAGGTTAAGGACAAGAATCAATGACATGGTGGTTTGTTATAGCCGTTTCCCATTTGGGAATAGATGTGGGATGGAGTGACTTTTGAATTTTTGGCAGATCACCCAAGAACTCCTCAGAAGAATAACATGATTTGGGTGATTATGGATAGACTGATGAAGTTAGTGTATTTCCTATTATAAGTGGATACTTTTTCTGTGGATCTATTTGGAGAGTTGTATGTTCAGGAGATAGGTTGTCTATATGGGGTGCCATAGTCTATTGTTTCAGACCATGAATCATGTTTTACATTGTTCCTCTTGAAGTTCTTTTAGATTTGTCATGGTACAAATTTTTTATTGAGTATTTATTTCCACCCACATATATATGGGAAATTGGAGAATACTATTTTGGTTTTAGAGTATATGATAGAATCATGTTTCTTATATTTTGGTGGGAAATGGGAAAAGAACCGGGATTTTTTTGGAGTCTGAATACAAGAATATTTTTCATGATATAAATATGGAACCATATGAGGCACTTTATTGTAGTTCATATAGATCTTCTCTGTACAGGATGGAGGCTGGTAAGTCTGAGTAGTTGGGATCGAGTCACATGTAAGAGTCATCATTGTAGGTTTAGTTGATTCAGAAGTGTATTAATACAACTCAGATAATGAAGAAGTAATATATATATATAAAGTATTAAATAACACATATATTTTTCAGAGGGTGATATTTTATTCCATCATATTTTAGTTAGATTCAGTCATTGAAAGATATGGTGACTGGGAATCACGGTGCATAGGTTTCTTAGAGTATTTGAAGTTGTATAGAGAATTCGGTCAGTGGAGTATTGATTGAAAAATTCACTTTGGTACAATTCTATTCTTGATTTTTTCCAAGTGTCACGAATTTGGTAATATCACTTTGACTCTTATCATGTGATCAATGTGGATGATGTTGATCTTACGTCTAATGGGAGACCGAAGTAGATATAAGGGCTTAGTGTACCAAGATTGTTGACATGGAATCTTAGTAATTGTTGGGTGTACAGCTCGTCGAAGATCTATTATAATGTGTAGAGATTATATGGTCCAAAAATTTTATTGATAGGTATGAAGTTAATTTATAGGAATTATTTTTCCTTGAGTTCAATATTATTCATTTGAGTCTTACATTAAGTTTCTTTTGGGTGATAATTAGAAAATTTATAATGGAGTAGGAATGTGCACAATTGCCGTACTCAAATAATGATTCATAACCCGAAAAAATCATGAGAAACTAAACAAAATGGATTCACATTGAAAACATAGGGTTTTTTAATACTATGTTCACTAAAAATACGAAATGTGTCCCCCCAGAAGAGGTGCACGGTTCATAAAAATGTGTGCC
The DNA here is from genome assembly GCA_963277665.1 of Viscum album. Classification (NCBI taxonomy): domain Eukaryota; kingdom Viridiplantae; phylum Streptophyta; class Magnoliopsida; order Santalales; family Viscaceae; genus Viscum; species Viscum album. The sequence continues at coordinate 1,358,920,973 of OY728152.1, read as the reverse complement.
TATTCCAAGAAAACTTTTGTGGGTTTTTAATTAACATGTAATTTTGTTTTCAATTTTCCCAATACCATATTTTAAACATTGGTCAGACCTAAGACAACCTTAATCATTATACCTTGATTTTGGTGCCTCCCAGATAGATTCTAAGTCATTCTATCCTCATTTCTTTCAAAAAAACTACAAAATTGATGATCTTCACCCCTCATTGTAAGAGGATATCATCCCATGTGGCTCCCTTTATATTATCATTCTTATTAAATACATTGTAGGATGATTCTTCCCTAATTTTGGTTGGAAATGAATCTAGGATTGTGGATCTAGATCTATAATTGTGGGTCCTTTATTTTTCAATCCTTATTTAGGGTTTAAGATATAGATCCCTCTTAGCAACATTATTCTTTTTGAATCGGGAATTTCTATTGGCCGATCTCTCATCAAATAATTGAAGTAGGTGGCCTATAATTAAAATCCCAAAGTCATGATTTAAATTATGTCTAAGAAATTATATAATTTATATTATATGATTATAAATTTAGTTTCATATATTGAATTAAATAATTTGGTAAATTAATTAATTTGGTGAATTTTGAATTTGGTAATATTGGGATTGTGAACTAGATTAACTAATTGTTAAATTTATTAAGGAAAAACTATTATTTTTGAAATTGAATAATTAAATATTGTATTGATTATTTAGATGTTGTAAATGTTGAATTGGAATAATAAATTACTCATTTAATTAATTAATATTATTTTTTTTGAAATTTATTTTGATGTATAATTAATTTTTTAATTAATTAATAAGGTAGATGTGATTAATTAGTTATTGAATTAATTAATCAAATGTTGTGAATAAAAAATTGTTGAATTTAATTAATCAATTTTTATATTAATTAATGTGTTTCATTATATATGTATTACAGAGAATTAATAGTGTTAATGGAATAAAATTATGAAATGATGGATCCTAAAAATGAAATTCTGTCATGTATTATGAAAATTAATAGTAATAATGGAATTTAGTTATGAAATGATGAATAGTAAAAGTGGAATACAACCATGTATTATAAAATATGAATGGTATCTATGTAATTCAATTATGTAATGATGAATTGTAAAAATGGAAATTTGTCATTGAATTTGAAAAAATAATGGTGACAATGGTATTCAATTATGTAATTTTGAATGGTAATGATTAGATTTATTCATTGTTTTATGAAATATGAATGGTAAAAATGGAATTAAATTATGAAATGAGGAATGGTAATAGTGGAATCCAGTAATGTATTACAAAATATTAAGGGTAACAATGTATTCAGATATATGATATGATCTTTTTGTCCTTGGGAACTTGTGGGTGTATGTGGTTGAATAAATAGTAATTGAATAAGGGTAAACCGTTAATATTATTTTTATTGTTCTTTATAAAAATGAATTCATTATTTGACTGTATATTTTATTTGACACCATTATTGGGGGAATAATATGTTTTTTTAACACTATACTCAGGATACATAATATTCACATGAATAGACTTCATGTTTTTAGGACAAGACAATGGAAATGGACTTGTGTGAGATGGCTATGTTTGGGATGGATTAAGGGTGAAAGAACTATACATTGTACGAGAACATCTTGGTAGTTGTTAGTGTCCTTACTTTTGGGTTTTGATTTTTCCGCATGACATGTGCTTTGGCATGGAATATTGAAAATTTAGCTTTTGTATTTTACTCCATGCTTTCATCATCATGTGATATTGGTACAATTCTGGTTATGGTTATAAAATATTATGTTATTTCTTCATATTTTCCTATAGTTTATTACACTTATAAAAGAGGTTATAGTCTCCCCATGATTGAAATTAGACTATTGATGTTATTCAACAACCTCTATCATATGGGAAGGCAATTTTGAGGTCATGTGGCTAACCGACTTGGGGAAACAATTAGTTGAACGTGGGCCAAGACAATACATTCATCATTGGTGGATTGATTAAGGTATATCCATGAATATGATATAAATATTCAGTTTATTGTGGTACTTAGTATGTGGGTAATCATTATCCAAGATGGTTCATAGATTGGGATGATGTGAAATATGTTTATGTAAGTGTGGTGGTTCTCACATCCATGAGGGTTGAGTTGATGAGAGGATATACCTCCTTGAAGTGGGATGTATATATGATATCTACCATGATACATCATGACATGGAATACCAGTTCTAGTGCCATGGTATGAATAAGGATATTATCTGAAGTTTCACTAGTTTCCATACATGTCAATTGGTAAAGGAGGAACACCATCGACTAGTTGGTTTTCTTCATCCCCTTTTAGTGAAAGTATGGAAATGGACTTAAGGTGTTGATATACATTGTAATGGGGTTACACAAGAAAATAATGAGTATATATTTTGTGTAGGTGGTAGTGGATCAAATAAAAATGTTTTTCCACTTATATCTACTTTGGGAGACCTTGTCTATGGATGAGTTGGGTGGGTGTTATGATTAATAAATAATGTGGTTTAATGGTCTAAAAATGGGTTTCATTTCATATCAAGATGTAAATTTTAGATTATGGTTTTGGAAAGGCCTGGGAATGATGATTGGATCATAATAGATGATGAGAAGAAAATATCACCCCTATAGAGATGGAAAAACTCTGATGAAGGTCTATATCCCATAGGGCATTCTCAAATCATAAATACTTGATTTTGGTGAGTCATGAGATGCACATATGTACTAGGAATAGATTAAAAACAATATCATATTTCAACATTTGATTTACATGGAAAAATTTAAGGATATTTTTTGTCTTCCTTATTTATTATTTAAATGTTTTCTTGAGACATGAGAGTCTTCAATGATTGGACATAGCCATGTTTAGGAGGCTTGTATGAGGTTTTAATTGATTTAGAAGTAGAATGTTACAACATGGAAAAGGAAACACTCATAATAAAATAAAATATGATTACCATTGGACTTCCCCTTGGGTTATTGAGTTGTTTTATGGTTATCACCTCATTCATTGAATTAATGTTGAATGAAGTGTGCAAAGATTGTGCAGTAGTTTCTTGTTTTGTTCAAGGTTTTGGACTAAATTGGTTTGGGACCTACTTGTTTGATATTTATCCAAGAAATTGATGTATGAATGATGTCATCAATATTACACAACCATAGGTGTGTGATTCAGACTCTATGAATATGATTTATGGCGTTGATGTCAAGTTGGAGGCAAATTATTAGTTAAATAAATGAATTGTGAACATCATTTTCCAATGATAGAAGAAAATATGAGGGTATAAAATTACTCAAATTACGGTTTTATGGATTAATAGATGTATCTATTAATTTAGTTGGGTGTGTGAATTAGATATCTAGGAATGATGGCCGAAAAAGTTCATTAAAGACCCTTAGAGATACTTTTCAGGGATAAGATGGTCCTATAGTAGGATTCTGTAATGCCTAATGATTTTCATTATGTGATGGGGTATAATTAATACCTAAAAATGTTTATTTAATAGTGATTTTTTGTTTTTTTAGTCCTTTGGATTATCCTAGGTTCGGTTTTGGAAAACATTGTTCAAGTTGATAACAGAAGTGTTGTTAAAGGTATGAATTCATGATGTAAAATACAGTGTATCATCATGAATAGTTCTAGAGGTGGAAAAATCCCTCTTCCTAGAGGTTTTTCACACTATGAAATATAGTTCAGGTCATGAACTACCCTATGCTAGGTTTTTCATGGGATAGATTGTAATTATTTTGAACCCTTTTTTTACCTTCCCACTCCTTTCCTTCGATTGTTACACAACTTGGACATGTGAGGGGGCTTCCCGTTGATGATTTTAGTTCATCCTGTCTCATCTTTTAACTATTTAATGAATTTTTCATCATAATTTTATTCACTTATTATTTCAAAACTTATGTATTCTTTATGATACACATTATCTTTTGTTTCAAAATTTCCCATTTTTAGAAATTTAGTTTTCAACATGGGACGTACTTTATGAATTTAAAGTGAATTACATGTTTTTGGTGGTAATAATTGGATATTTAGATTATTTGTGGTTATTTTAGGACATCATTTCCATGTTATGGAAATCATGTGGAATTTTATGCCTTAATTTTCATATGGGTGCACATGTATCCAAGTGATACATATCATTTTATTCTTAATGTGACCATGTGTGGTCTGTGTTTATGACATTGTTCCCTTAAAATGTAGTTTTGAGTTGTGTACCTTTAAAATTATGAACATGGTCCTTATACTTGGATTAATGGAAGTGATGTATATGTAGGTAAATTTTCATGGAATTATTAATATAGTATTGGTTAAGTCTATATTGAAATTATTTGATGTTGTTCTGTATGAGATGACTAATTATGCTAATCATGAGTGATACTTGAAATAGTGATATGAGAAATTCATGAGTGAGACGATGTCATAAATGATATTGGTGTGGGATTTGATGAATGATTTACTAAAAATTTGTAGTATAGTGAGATAGTCAAGAGTGGGATTAATATATCTGAGATGAACATGGTCTAGTCAAGAGTGACCTAGTTGAGCATGAGGTATGTGATGGGAAACCATGACTGAGATGGTTGGTCCCCTGATGTGGGGAATGTGAAGTTATCTACTAGATTATTATAACCAATTTTTATGAACATCCTTTCCATAATAATTTGAAATTAGTAAGGTTGGGGTTCATTGAAGACAAATTAGTGAATGATTACTAGTTATGTTCTGTTTTTTTACATTCACTTTTTTCATCACATAAACATCTGTATTATTTTGAAACTTATTTTAAGTAACATTGGTAGTGTTTTATGGGTTTACACTCACACCCTATATGGGAATCATAATGTGTCTATAGATTTTTTCTTTCGAGATCCATCTAAGTGAAAGGAACCTACATTGTGATTTTGATAAGGTGGAGATGGAAGGATTGAGGTTATTATGGAAAACACTCAGATATATTTTTTGTTATATATCATGCTCTTTTTTTCAATTTACAATTTTTAATAATGACCCAAAATATATGGGGATCCCTTTTGACAGCTTTATATGAAATTGGTATTCTTTATTTCTATATCATTTTGAATATAGTGTGTTTCATTTTTTATTTAGTTTTTGCTTATATTTTTTCTTTCCTCGTTTTATATATTACTCTAGTATTTTTCTATTACTAAGGGAGTAGTCCCACTATGCCATCATTCAAGACTTTACTTCTTATCAACAACATGTTTCTTAAGTGGAAGTCTGAATGGGGTCATCTTTCATTTTTGACTAAATTGGGTGATTGATGTCAATGTGATAAAACACTATACTATGTTTTGATGATTGTTTTCATTAATGAACTACTTGTTTCAGGATTAATATTTCCTAGGAAATTTATTTATGATCAGATCTTATATCCCAGGCCCAACCTAAAATCCTCACTTATCACATTTCAACATGATGGTTAATTCTTCTAAAATGGGTTTTCACTACCTAATTAAATCCAACACATCTTTATTTCATCAAGTATATAAACCCATATCTATGTATGTATGCAAGTATCCAACCATCTGTTCAAATCTATAAGACCATAAAATCAAGATACAAAACCCATTTTTTCTAGTCTATATGGGGAGAAACTGTAAAGATAGAATAATTCTAATGGTCTCCTATTTAAGGAATATTTGATTCATTGTTTCTATTTATCTCATTGGGTTTTCATATACATCCATCAAAAAATAAAATTTCATCTAATTCATTTCATCTATTCGAGATTGACCCATTTATTTTCTTGATGCATAGATTTGTATCCCTTATAGAACTCGAAATCATATTTTAGAATTTATATTTCCTCCACAAATAAACATTGTTTCATTAGAGGTTGAATCATCAACCCAATACATTGTTTCTGAAAGGACTACCAATGTTTCACATTGAAATAATATATAACCTTGTTTTTGGAAAATAATATTTTTAGAGGAAAAAAATCTAGTAGAAAACACCCATGGTATCAATGTGGTTGTGTAGGTGTTTTCAATATAGTAAATTATCATTCCTAACTTTTTTAACATAATATATGATAATACCGAAGCAAATCCCATGCTTCAAACATATGTTTAGTGGTCAATCATAGTTTACTTATCATCATTATCCCATACTTTAAAAACATTGAGCCACAATTTACATTTTTCCATGTTCTCTGTGCTTAAGTAGAGTATTAACATTATTAGTGTTGCACCACTCTACATTTATTCATGTTGATATGGTAATTTATTCTATTATAATCAAATCTAGTTTTAATTCTCGCTTATCCTAGGATATCTTATCCAGGAAAAAAACATTTCATCCCTAGACCATCCATTCTAGCTGTTCACTTCTATGTAACCTGAATGCTCATCTATTACCTCTTTTTTATATCAAATAAATTACTCACATGGCATTATATATTATAGTTTAATTTTTCATTAGTGAGATAGATTTGTTTTCGTACTCAAATAAATATATTCACTGATATGTAATATGTGGAAGGTCATACATTAGATAAAGTTATACCATAAAAATAAATTCACTTTGAAAACATGTGAGAAATGTATTTATAAAGAATAGTTATCCATTTTCATGAATAATAATAATCCCGAAACAATATTATCAGTTCATCAATCCCAGTTTTCACATATGTTTGTAATTGGGCTATATTAAAAAATTATTCATCATTCCAAGATATACAGTCCACTAACAAGAATATTTGTGGATTTATATCTACATAAATGACCTCAAATTGGGTTAGGAATAGTATGGACACCTCATCCAAATAAAAAGTAATATATATATATATATCCTCCTCCTCATACAGGGAAATATCTTATTGACTTTCTTGAATAGACTCCATGTCATGGTCCCCAAACTCATCCCATTAATAATTGGTAAATCATGCTTCTACCACCTCTTGATTGAATAATCGGTCAAATATCCTGGTTTGATTGATGTGACAGTCATCCTTTAATATTCCTAGTCTGAGAATATAGTGATATAGACATCCCATCCAAGAACCCATTTAATTGGTAGAGTATGGTTGATGAGTCCTTGGATATTTGTGCATGGATTTTATAAGATAACATGGATTTCAATTTCTAGGTTCAAACTAGATCCAAATTAATCTCCAATGGCTAGTTTATATTCAGTGAATCTCTCTAGAAATATAGTTGTTTTCATAACTATATGAGATACAATACTTATATCTTTAGTGTCTAGATTACATATCCATGTCAACATGAAAGGTGAATGGGTAAAAAATGGGTATCATTCAATTGATCATTTAACTGGGAATTCTAAGTATTTTACCTTTGATGATAATACTATAATCACTCATGAAAGAGTAGCACTTATATCTACCATTGATGATGAAATTTTAAAACACCTCTATTTGAAAAAACATGTCGATATTAAGTTGTTGTAATGGGTTCCTCAATATGATAATTCATTATTCCAATTTTTAACTTTCTCATACACCTATTTCTATTATTCTATCCCTCACATGATACAAACACCTTCAAAAGGTGAGTGGAAACTTGATAAAATATGGTTGATATGATGGAATATTTTATTATATAAGGGGATGGTATATTGGATCATCTTATAAGGGTTATTGTTTACATATCCACAATTAACTTATAAATTTATGTCATGTTTGTTATATCATTTCCATTAATAATACAAGTGACCCTTTTGTAAAATTGATTACTTAAAAATATATTTTTAAATATACATTTCAAATTGGAATTAAATTGTATCTTATTTTATCAAAACATATATTTTCTCTACTATTTAATGACATATAGGCTGGAACACAAATTTATCCTCATTTAGGTAGGAATTTGACTATATTAAACAGAGGTGGGGAGGTGTTATACAGTTTTGATGAATCTAAAAAATGGGTCTTCGATGTATCCCTTGGACTCAAATTAGCGCCCAATAGTTTTGGTTATATTTAAATAGATACATCATATGATTTTAGATAATTTAACAATGGAAATAGGAGTTACTTTTAAGGTCATGCATCTAGGATTAAAGGTGTCACTTTTAGGATCATACATCTAGGAAAACTTCTATTTAGTTTGAAGTCATGTAGAGTCAAATACTGTGTGAATGAAATCTATAAATGGTTTTGTGGGAACATGTGTCAATGAGACAATCAAGATGTTATTTTTGTTGATCACCCATGTGGATTTATTTTTTGAGAAACTTGGGGAGGATTTCAACATCAGAAAAATCTGGAAACCATGTAAGGAATCTCGAGTCAAGTTGTCATTGTAAACTAAGAGGATTAAGTTGACTTATGGTTTCTGAGGAAACCACAAGGATTACCTCAACAAAATAAATGAAGGGAAACCAAGAAGAGGATTTTTAATCAAGTTATGTATTTATAAATTGGGGATGACCTCAACTCAAGGAAATTAATAAAACCAAGAGGAGTTTATTCACTAAATGGGCTTGTGTGGGGTATCTGTATGAGCTAAAAAGATGTGAATTATTTCATGGAAGTGGTTTCAAGACACCCAATATTAAAATTTTGGTTATTTTGTAATGAGATTCATAGATTATAAGATGATATAGTGTCATGAAATATTTGGTTGATATGAAAAGACTGTTTTATCAAAAAAATAGTCTAAGAAAATTATAGAAAGGATATTTCATGATCTGTGACACCCAATTTAATATATTATATGATGATATAGAACTGGATAAATGAAAAATCATGCTTTATAATGAAATAATAGGGTATAATATTGATTTTATATATGAGGGGACCTGGTAAACCATTGTTATAGGTGATTAAAGGCTGATTATCACATAATAATTACATGAGTAACCATTTAAAAAAAGATATGTGGGAATCCTTTTTAAGGATCTTACTCAACACACATTCCAATATATCATACAAGGAAGGTATCAGCACATAGAAATGATAATTCAGCCTTTCCCCTTCCCCAAATTGTATTTTGGAGCTTCTGATAGGGTTTCCTAAATATTTCCTCAATAGACGATCATGACAAAAGAAGTTATTAACAATTAGTGTGATCATATTCCAACTCCATACCAAGAGTAAATTGATATCTCCATTTTTAATCACCATAACGTGTTTTTTTAGTTTGTATTTATTGGAATTGTGATTAATCATTTCCTAGATATTATTGGAAGGGTCGTTACAAAAGAGGTATGTGGATGTATAGAGATTTTATTTGAGAACATGAAATGACACCATGAAATGGAAATTTATTTAATCTAATGTGGTTGAAAAGTATCATCCAATTTAATATTACACATCTACAATTTCTCCCTTGGATGAGGATTTAATATTATGTGGCTACAAAAGAAATTGATTGAATCTAGTATGGCCATAATAGATTAGAATAGTAGTCAATTTACTCATATTCCATTAATGAAAAATGATTTAATCTAACATGTATATAGAGGATTGTTTTGGACATTTATATAATCTAATATTTCGAAAATAAAGTTTGAATAATATTATCATGGTAATTCATATACCATGAAATGTTTATGAAACAATAAATGGTTTCCAAAAATATGTGTAAAATGAATCAACAAACATAAAAAATATCATTTAATTTAATTTTAACATGTTATATACTATTTGTAATGGGTAATTATATCCATTTTAAAAAATTTAATATCAACATATAACGACCATTAGTTTTGATCTCAGTTTCCATTTTTGCTCCATAATTTATGGAATAAAATCAAATAACTCAAACTACACCCTTATCAATATAGTTTACATAAAATATTTTTTTACTAGTTGAAATGTTTTCCAAAAGATTTAGAAATGTGTTTTATGTTTCCATTAACCATTTTATCATAAATTTATGAAATACATACACTAATCCATGTGGGTGGGTTGGGGGGGGGGGGGGGTTGTCAACACCACATCAATATAATTGGTGATATTTTTAACAGAAATTATTTCCTCTATAAGTGAAAAATAATTCAAAAAATAGATATTCTATTTGTTTCTTATATATAAAATGTGAAACAACGTTATTTTCATCAAATTTTAGGTCATCCAAGTGAGTATCAAATTGTATTCGTTAGAGTAAAATGCGTTTTAATTTTTTTATATTCTAGAAATGATGCATTGGATTTATCCTATATACACACTTATAAAGAATTGATATGTTCATACACTATTGGATTTAACCTATCCATTTTTTTCACATAAGAATTTTTGAATTGTACTATCAATTGAACCATTTTCATAGTGATGATCAAGAGAACAAGGATGAATGACCAATAAAAATCTTTACCCTCATAAAATGATGTAAAAAATATAATCTACTTTATATTATATGAATATAATCTATTTTATCCAGGGATTCACCAGTACATTTCCTATTATAGTGGTTTTTTTTGATCTATGAAAATGATTAAATCTTTTAAAAGTAATTATTTATAAAACCTACTATAACTAGTATTGTGGAAGTTGGAGTATTTATTTAATCGGGAAGTGTATTGTTGTGTGTGTGGCTAATTCAAATTAAAAAAACATGTAGAAGGAACTCATAAAATAAATGATATAAGAATAAATAGTTATGTTAAGTGAGTGATAAAAAAAATTTGTGGTCTAGTGGTGATACAAGGAAAATAATAAAAGATAAGGAAACTAACAGTGGATGAAATTATGAGATTATATTGACATGATATGATATAAAAACCATATTATTATGAAAAAAGTTATCCAAAAGTGTATTCATGTTTAGAAAAAAACATGTTAAGGGATTAAACTATTATTTAATGTTTAACATTTCTCTTTGACCAATCCTTATATATGAACTCTTTTTCATCACCCATGAATTAAAATTCTCATAAATGGAGAATAGAACATTAAAATAATCTATTATATATACATCAAAAAATGATCAATGGAAAAGTGTTCATTATCATCACATTTTAGTCCGCTAAACAAATTGGAGTTTAAATTCATTAGTAATGAAAATGAAATATCCGAGCTTAGTTACATACATTTTAGTATTATGGAACAAGAAAATAAAATGTCAAAATATATTAATATTGTTACCTTAATAAATATAGATATATGTTATTTTTAAATAAATATAACATTTTTTCTATGAAAACAATGTAATTAATATAATAAAAAACTAAAAAACTGAATAAAAAATCCTCCTTATCAAACTTGCATTTATCCTCTTACTTAAATTCATCTTTCTTCTTCATTAATATCTCATAGGTATGATATCATATCTCCATTTTATAGAATTAATTATTTTTATATAATCTAATATTGTGATTTATGAACTGTTTTGATAAAAAAAATTCATGCTCTTAGATATGAACACAATATTTTTTTAAATTATTTCTACAACATTCACTTGGTAACATTGAATGTGCAATATGACCTATTTGTTACAAGAACTTATTCATCCTATATAAATGTGAATACATGAAATGAATATTTTTAGGACTCAATGTAGTCATACTAGTCATATTTCTTCACTCAAAAAAAATTGGTAGTTATAGTAAAATTCTATATCCTTCACCTGTACTAATCTTTAATAAAAGCCCAACTATTACCTTGATATTGGGTCATTCAATTTGGTTACCCTTAATTAGGAAGAAAAGACACTTATATAGATTTTTTAATGTTTTAATGATCTTTAAATCAACCCACTTCCTCCTATATAGAGGATTAATGACCATTATATATCTTGTCCATAACCATTACACTACCTGCTAATGCAACCCTTATACAAATGGTGACCCATAAATGGGGTAATTTTTATAGGGGATTTCCTTTACTTAGGTTCACCCTTACAAATAATTACACTTTATCTAGTGCACCCTTAAAAATCTAAACATTATAAAGGTGAAACATTGATTGTTAAACTTTTTTCTGGGAAACATTGATTCTTCATCATGTCTATCACGGAGCATAGGATTTCTTAATCCACTCATTTTGATTCACGCATGAATCTTTAACCACAAAATCCAATGGATCGACAGAGTTCAATGACATATATACATAAGGATCTACGGATTCTTTGTCTGTCCTCTAACTTCGAAATCCTTAGATATTTGGGCACCCCTAGTTTAATATCATGAACTCCAACCTCAACTTCATTGAAAACGAGATATTTTTTTCATCATCATTAATACAAAAAGATATATTCTTCAACCTATCAAAGATTATGGTTTTCCTTATAGATTCATCACAGAATTGGGATTGAGTAGTTTTACAATACCCTTATAATCCACAACGGAGGTACTTAACAATATTTGATAATCAGATCTTTCTTCACGCCATATTCAGAATGATTTCATTAGATCCAAGTTCCCATGTCCATATATGACCTTGTTCAGTGATCTCTGGAATACCTCCTTCTCAAATAAATGATTTAATAAATGTTTTAGAATCTTTATTATTTAATCATACATGGTCTCAAGATCAATATTTTATCTTTTATTTGGTCAGAAACATTTGTCATGGTTGAAATATAGGGTATAACAAAAGATACGCTTCACGATAACATGAATTTCATCCTTATGGTTGTAGGGAGGGTCATCCCATGGTAGAGGATAGAATTAATGAACAATATATTTTATTATGGAATCATAAAATTTTTCATTTTTTTCATAGAAGAATAGGAATAGAAGATAGTATTGGGAATTAAATATTGTAGTAATAGAAAAATATATCCTTTGGTGGTTGATGAGCAGTCGTATTAACACAAACATTCAGATGTATCATACTGCTGGAGGTAATAGAATATTAATCTAATGGAACCACATCTTATTTGTAGAGTATTGGAGCCTAACAACATCAGACTGAAAATAAATAGAATAAAAAAATAAATATTAATTTTAAATATTAAAAAAACAAAAAACATTCAAATAAATTAAATTTAATAAACATTAGAACATAAAAAATAAAAAAAATTAAAATTACATATATTTGAAAAACTAATATTTTGAAATTAAATTCAAATAAAATTTAGTTAAATAATTATAATTAATTAAATAATAATATGAAGATATTAAATTTAAAAAATATTTAACATAAAAATTTTAAAATTAAAATTAAAATTAAGAATGAATTAAATAAATCAATTAAAGAATGAACAATTACTAAATTAAATAATAAAAACATATTTATTATAAATTTCATTAATTAACCAAAACCACTATAAATTATCCACAAATCATTAAATCAACAAACTATTTTCCAACCGAGATGTTAAAATATAGTAAGCATAACAAAATAGATTTGAAAAATTACATCAAATAAATGACTCATCCAATTCAGTCATACTTAGCACAATTGTTTCCTCAAAAAACCACTTAGAACAGATTAATTGGAAAAAAATAAATCACAAAATTAAATAACTAAAATCCCAATGTTAATTGATTTTCAATATTTTTCCCGAAAGGATTTTATCATGTAGGGAAATTTTAATTCTCTCGTGAATTTGATATCATTAATGAAATGTTGTTTACTATTTTTAAAAAAAATTAGTATTTGAAAATATTAATGTGAACAGAAAAAAATTCATTCAACTAGAATTCAAAATATTTCCTTAACTACAAAATAAGACAATCAAATAATTTAATAAATCATAATAAATAGACAGACTGTTGAATGGGTGGAGTGATAACTTATTGATAAAATAACTAAACTATCAAGCATAAAATGAATAAATAATGGGAATGAATAATAGAGATGTATTGATGTTTTCTTCCCCAAGTTCATCTCCTCATTCCCTAAAAAACCATATGCTACTGATGATGAAATTTATTATGTATCCACCATTCAAAAACAACTTCGGTCTATCATGTCAACTTTTTACCTTCAAAATTCACAACGAATCAACCTCCCAATAGCTCCACCTATTTTCCCACCAATTGATTCTCAAAATCTGAAAAAGGACTATGAGATAAAAAATGAAAAAAAAAATATGGATAATGCTTCAACAATTGAATTTATCACATAACTTGGATATACGATTATTCAAATATAAAAACAAAAAACCAAAAAACAAATTCAAGGGTTATTTCTCATGAAATGATAAATTTAATGTCTCAAACAAGTCATTATCTCCAAATTTTATTATCAATGATCATTAAATGGGTATTAATTATGTGTAATTGAGGAATTATTTTTTAAATATATATTGTTTAGAAAATACATCATGTATCTAAATAACCAAAATAATTCTCTTCAAAAACTGAAAAAATCTTGGACTATACCTCCTTCACTAACAACTTAAAATACCAAATTATCATTTAATGAATTTGTAAAATTTAAAATCATGTAAGAGGAAACCTTATAAATCACCAAAATTTTATTTTCTCACCTTCATTTTAATATACACAATTATAAATTAACATATTTATTAAAAGATACAATATTTACAAAAACCATCTTTCTAAAAACCTCATCATGACTCTTATAAATATCTTCCATGGGGGAAACTTATTAAGATTCCTCAATCTCTTCTATAACCTCTCAATATTATGGATAAAAATATAATTTTAAATATAATATAATGATGTAGTAACAGACTTGATATCACCTTCTGGAAAAATTTCAAGCAAATCCTCTAACTAACACTTAACAATTTAGAAAAACTCATATTTAACCCTAAGAAGAAAAAATGGTGACTGTTTGAACCTTATCATTAAGAACATTATATTTAGTATATTAATCATTATAAATAGACATATATTCCTAAATTTGATATCAATAATAATAAATTTTAGGTTTGGGAATACTGGAGGGCTTTAAACGTTAAATAGGTTGAAGAACACAATGAGCATGATAACGTGGTTTAAGATAGAAAAATTCTAATTCCTTAGAAATGTATTTCTTATTTTGAAAATCAATTCTCCAAAACATTTCATGCTCTTATCTAGATAAATTCTCTATAAATATTTCATTAAAATTTATAGTGATAGATTTAATGATAAAATCATCAATATGATGAAGATTTTGTTTACTAACTACAAACTAAAATACCTCATCTTCTATATAAATTATGTTAAATCTTCCAATAGGAGGAAAATATTTGTAAAAAAGAAATTTAGTTTAGTCCTCACAATCCTGAATCATGATTTTATCCATCTACACTTTAATAAAAAATCCAATAATAAAAAATAATGGTCAACCTAAGATCATTGGATTATTGTGATCATATTTTATTTCATGAGTTTGAAAGTATGTGTGAAAAATTTAGTTTCGCAAAATAAAATAACAAGTAATATCTTCCCATATGGTTAATAATTTGGAAATTCATATACTTATATTGAAACTCAAGTCAGTTTTAATTTCTTAAGGCCTAAATTTTTTAGTAAAAAGTAGTCCATAATATTATTTCTTAGACTTATGTGACAAAGTTACATAATATCACCACTCTACAAAATTTATAGGAAATAATGAATCATATAGGGTCTTTAATTGTGATTGGAATATTATTATTAACTATGTAACTACACTCCTCATGTAAATTTGTTGTTGATATCTTAATTCAATCATTCTTATTAGCCGAGAACAATGTTGAAAAATTTTAGATATAATGGTATCTTAGTCAAATCTTTAACAGAAAGAAAATTAACATTAAATCAATAAAAACATTGATGTAATTTTTTTTAATCTAATTAGTTGATCTTTTTTATATTTTTTGAGAACGTATGGGAGGGGAATTGTTTTTCAAATAGGCTATTCACTCTCGTCATCATCAAAACTCACTTTCTTCTATCCCTCTTTAATGTAATCCCACATTATTTTTTTCTATTGATTTTATTTTTCAATGTTAGATATATAATTTTTATGTCATTATTTATAACTATAAATATTTAAATATTTTTCAATACAAGATTATGATTTAATTTATATTTCTTTTTCCATGAATTTTCTCTAATCATTTCATGGGTTTTTAGACGTGAATTTTCATTATTACTTGTATAAACCTTGGTTTCAAGTAAATGAACCTTTATTAATTTATTTTGAGTATATATAATTATTAGGTTATGTTTTGGGAGTTTATTAGGGTTTTTATCATATTTTGGTGTATTTTTTGGTGGTTCAATATTGTTTCATGATTAGTAGAAACCATGCACCATATCTATAAACTATGCAAGGGAAGTAAATGAGCAATGGGAAGGTGCATGACTGGAAGATGGATGGTAAACGCCGTATGAATTACTATGAGAAAACAAATATCATAAAACATAGGAAAAAACACAGTCGTGAAAATATTAGTATAACTATGTGATCCAACCATTCGAGAGGATGGACTAACAATGTTTCACTAGACATTTGGCGCATTGTTTTCCCAAACATGTAGCCTAAACATATAGGGTATAGTTGGAACCCCTAAAAAAGATAATGTTATAGAAAATATTAATATAAACACCTCTAAACCCCTTAAACCATCTATACACTAGTACAAGAATAACATTTAGCGGCCGCCAAAAGCCGTCACTAAAGGCCTATAGCGGCCACCTAGCGGCTGCCAAACGGCGGCTGCTTTTGCGTCGTCGCTGTTACTATCAGTGGCTGCCATTTGGCGGACGCTGTAGGCAAGCCGACATAGGCTTTAGAGATGATAACTTCGAACCATACGTGATTTTTTTGCAAATCAAACTATGTATTATGTCTGCATTCATCTTTATGTTCCCATTCTAACTAATTAATCATAGATATATGATTATTCTCTTACATAGAACCACATGTCTCGTGACTTATGCATATATTTATGTCTTATATATGGTTTTATAATGAAATCATGTTGTATCTAATAAAGGGAACATGGTTTGTTCTTGGAAGTTTAATAATTGTTTTTTTTCTTTGTATTCACCAACTTTTGAGGGTAATGTGGCTTCTCCCTTATCTTAACATGATTTATAACATTAAGGATTATTTTTCATTAAATTATTTTTCTAAAATGGTTTTTAAATCCTAATGTGATTATAGATAGAAACATATTTTTGTTATGGATTTTCAATTTGGGGAAAATTTATCGTTATTACAAAACCCTCATTTATTTATAATTTTAAAATGATTATTTTAAAGATATGATTTTCTTTTTATTGCATGTTAATTGTTTGTTGATATTATTTAAATTAAAAAATGGTTATTATAATGGTTTTACATGGATTTTATCATATATGGATGGATGTTAATTTTCATTAGGGGTGACCCTGTGGATGGAATGTGTACCATTTGGACACTAGTTATTGGTCACCTTGTGATCACTTGGTGGATGTATGAGAGATTTCTCATCAATAATGAAATTTTACATGGGTATAAATTGTGGGAGTAGATAAAATTTTATTGGTATGATAAATGATATTAAAAGGGTTTTAGTATTTTTTATCAATTTCTAGGGAATATTTTCTATGGAGTTGTTATATGATTATTTTACTACATAATTCTATTTTATATATATTACACTAATGTGTTTTTTTAGTGGAATATGTTGGGAAGTCATTGGGGGTATGTTGATGAAATTAAACAAAATCATACATGGTAACTATTGTGTATTTAAAGGCATTATCTATCAGAACATAGGTTAAGGAAATATATCTCAGGTCTTTGATGATGATTTTTGATACCATGGGCATGGAATGTAAAATTAGATCTTGGTGTGGGTTGGGTGGTTCTAGTTGATGTAAATTTATATGTTTGATTTTTTGGACATATTTTTCTCTTAATGTGTTTATTTTATTTTTTAATATGATATAATTTATTAGATTGGATATTTTTTGAGTGGTATATTGAACTCATTCATCATATACTGGTTTTGTGGGTTAATGTCTTTTTAGTTCATATGTTTACATTTCCAAATGAAAATCAACCCATTAATATTCTTAAGGACCATGGAATTTATTTCTATCCATTATTATATTACTGATTTCACATATGAAATAGTAGAATACCCTTCATTTCTCAAGATAATGAGGAGGTGATGGATGTTGTAAAAGGAAATAATTTTTTTTGATACATGGCATGGAAATTGTGTCAACTTTGGTTGGTACCGCTATTCTTTTTTTGGTAAAAATCGTGTCAGTTTTTTTTATTTCTAGAGATGTAAATGGTATCATTATATATATTGAGAATGTTTTAAGGGGATGCCATTTCTTGAAAATGAACTCTAGAGAATAAAAATACATTGATAATCTCTTTATAATGAACTTCATGTTACAACGGTTTTTGGGTACATTATTATTTAAGACACTTCTAGGTGAGTTGCACTTACTCATCTTGGGTTTATCCATGAGGGTATCATTTTATTTATTGGTATTAAAACTTAATAATAGGTTTTTATTTATCATTCCGAGTTTAATGTTTCATGAAATAGATATTTTTTTTTTGATTTTTGAAAATATTAAAAATAGTATATTTCAAAGAGAATGGTTGTTGTATTTTCAAAATCGGTTAAAATTTTGATTGTGGATGAATTTTTGAAATCATTGTTCTGATATGTGTTGATGTTCTAAATTGTAATTTTAATACTTCAGATAATAATGAGTGGGAAAATGTATTTTTTTGGGTTATATTGAATGGAACCAGGTAAGCATTGTAGAAAAAAACCTAAGGAGGTTGTTGAAAATATGGTTGCACCTGGTCCATAGGTGAACCAACATATGGTCTAAAAATTGTCTAGAATTTTTAGCTATAGATAATTGTAATATGAATGGAAAAACTCAGCAAGTGGAAAATTAATTATAGTTGAAAAAAGTAGATCAACCCATTTTTAGAGGGAATCTGAGCTAAAAAAATAAGAACTATAGTTGATAAGGATGATCAGATTTTTAATTTCCTTATGACACTTGAATAGATGAAGGAAAAGTTGAAAATGTATCTACTGGTGGATATGTCTTTCCTATAGTGGGAATTCCCATTTATGGAGTAATTTGAAAATTTAATTACATCAATGGTTATGTAGGAATTAATCTACAAGAAATTATGTCCTCAATCTTTTTAGATTTCAAGGATAATATACTTCTCTAGTATGAAGTAAGAAAATATTTTAGTGATAGATTATGTGGATAAATTTATGAATTTAGTCTTATTTTACACATAATTTGACGTATATGTATCCTTGTTGGAATGAATTTCTGAGAAATGTTTGAGGTCAGATATTCACTAACAGAATTTCATTTCTGAAGAAATATTTTTGGACACCACCAACAACTTTTTATAATTTCACAAAGGGGCATCTTCAGTGCAATTGTTGCAATACTCCAAGTGCGTGTTCTATTGACTTTTCGAATGCTTCTAAAAATATTATGCTTTGAAATTAATATTATATTATAATAATTACCAATATTATAACCTACTAGTTTCTTCATATTTTGGTGTATTTTCTATAGGTTTACATTTTCCCCCAATTATTAGAAACCATGCACCATCTAATGAAAATTATGAAATGGATAATAGTGGGAAGTAGGGAGGTGAATTGTAGCCATACAATTTGACAAAATAATGTGAGTACACAATATAAAACTTGCTTCTTGAAACATATGGATATTCATAGTTACATGGTATTATGTTTAACTAGTTGATCAAACCATGTGACAGATTGTCTTAATACAGTGTCACCAAATGTATGGCACACCATTTTAAAAAAATGTGTGGACTAACCATGTGGGGTATACTTATCACCCCAAAAATATGGTTAGAAATTTAATTAATCCCATAGACCCCCATTATTTAGATAATACATCCAAAACATGAATCCCATTATCTTTCTAGGTTGGAGAGATGATCCCCTTCAATCCAAAAGTTATTCTTAGGAATATCAAAGATCATGAAAGGCTTGGATTCATCGGTTAGTAACAATTTTTCCATATTATTCTGAGATAATACGTTATTGTATCTCTTTGAATAATATATCTAGATAAATATGGATAGATCTATGTGTTATAAATGGGGGGTTTATGAAATATTTTTGGATCTACTGTAGGGAATTTTGGTTGTGATCATATATTGAAGAATTATAGCGTTATTCTTCCCTTTCCTCAATCGATGAGAGGTTGGAAGAATCTCTATTATCTCAAAATAATTTATAAATTCATTTTTTACATTTTAATAAATGATCTTAATTAATGTTTTATGGTATCCTTACATGAATCGTAATGGAAAAAAATTTTGGATATAGATTACCTGACATCTTTCAACTCCCACATCGTCTCTCATGCATGAAAGGATAGTTTCACATATATCAATGGCATTGAAAATCTCTTTATATAATTATGGGATATAATGGAAAATATAGTAGGAATTTTGGAATATCTGGTTAAAGTCATATCTTATTTTTTTGACTCAATTACCTTGAAATCTATGGTTGAGATTAGGAATAATTATCTTCTAACAAATTTTTATCAATTTCCAGAAATTTTCCACAATAATTTCTTACAATTTCCACCCAAAATAAAAGTTTATTTTATTATTGAACTTATAACAAGGACCATTCCTATATCACCTCCATATTATAGGATGTAACTAATAGAATAGGTGGAATTGAAATTTCAGTAGAATGAATCGGAAGAAAGGGTTCATTTGATTCAGTATGTCTCTGTGGGAAGCACTCACTATTTTTATAAAGGAAGGTGGATTGAAATATTTCAATTTATATGGATTAATTATATTCTAGTAAAGTTATTATAGTGAATATTTATCATATTCTATTCCTTTATGACATTTTTTTCAATTTTTGGGATCCAATTGAATCTATAAAATTTACTTACATATAGGGTATCTCCAATTTCGTGTTCTTGAGGAGGATATTTTGAAGACTGATTTTAGAAGTAGTTATGAGCATTATGACTAATTGTTTAATCATTTTGGTCATAGAAAATAATCATAATTATCTATATAATTGATCGATAAAATATTACATAGGTATCTAGAATTATTTTTGGTGTTGTATGTGGATTATATAATGGTGCATTCTGGAAAAAGTGAATAATGAACAAAACAAGGATGTAGTTTTGGGAATCTTGTGGGAGAACCTTTATTATGAAAATTCATCAATGAGTGATTTATAGATATAATATTTTCATCTATTTTTTCATGTCATTTATGAAAAAGGTTTATCAATTGATCTTGAAAAGAAAGAATTTGTTATCACATTCCAACCACCAAATAGTGTTTTTGAGATATGTAGTTTCCTCGGTGTAGCAGGATACAATAGAGGCTTTGTAAATGATTTGTCATGTTTAGACTCACAAATGACAAATTTTATGTTGAAATTATTTCCTTTACAATGGAATGATGAATTATTTAAATCCTTCAGATAACTTAAATTTAGACTTACATCATCTCATATCCTGAAATTTCAAGACTCTGGATAGAGATATATGGTCTGTTTTGATGCATCATGATCTATGTTGGGTTGGGATAACATGAATTGAGATCATGAAGTTTCTTGTTTCTCACATAAATTATGTATGTATGAGAAGAATATCCCAACACATTATTTAGAATTGGTTTTTGGGGTCCATGCATTGAATGTTTGGTGCTATTATCTCATTGGTGATAAATTCATAGTGTTTACAAATTATAAGTGTTTGAAACCCATTTTCTCTTAAAGTTATATGAATATATTATAGAAAAGATGAAACGACTATCTGTTTATGTTTGAATTTTATTTGATGTATACACAATGTAAATAGAACAATATTATCGATTAATTTTGTTGGAAGTCATATGCTCAGTTTTCTAAAGATGCTCTAGATCAGTGGAAACTAATATTAGTGACTGTGGATATGAATTAATATTGTTTTTACCAAGTTGATATATCCATTTTAATTCAATTTTTTATTATTCGTGATTATATTGAACAAGATAGAAAGGTTCAGATATCTGATGTTGAATGTGTTACTATAAGTTCAAAAATAAATGGTGAAGAGACCATTGGGGGTTGGAAGCTAGATGGGAGTACATTTTTTTTTGTTTTAGAAATCATTTGGTTATATATTTATCTTTTATGGGACATTATTTTGTAGCTAGCACCATTCAATATGGGTTATCTACCTTGTGATTTAGAAACAGTATAACGTGTCCAAATAAGAGTTTTTGTTACATAGAATGAAAAGGGTAGTAGTATAGAGCATGTCGAGATTCATCACCCATCATTAGGTCAAGTCAGATCATCAATGTAAAACCAATGTGTTGAAATATTTATAGATTATTATGATGATGTGGGATTATATAGAAATTTATTTTATAATTTTTCTACCAAGGACAGTTGGGAAATATGTTTCCATATAGATGATTTTGAATCAGCTAAAAATGTAGGCACACATCATCCCTATTCAAGAAACTATTAAAATCAAAGGGCTGTAAAAAATAAACATTTTGAAAAATTTAAAATTAATGATATTAGAGACCAAATTATTATATCTAATTTTTTAAAATACTTATATAAATATTTTTTATCACATTTGACTATGAGTATGACAAAGAATTCTAAAATGGATGAAAAATCTAAATAGACAGTCCAAATATTAGAAGACATGATATTTGATTTTTTGATGGATTTTGGTTTCTCTTGGGAGGAGAATATACCATTACTGGAGTTATCATAAAATAACAGTTATAATCACTTGATGAATATAACACCATTTAATGAATGTCATGGAAAACATAGTCATTCTCCAAAATTTGAGTTAAAAGAGTTAATAATTTATTAATTTAACCAATCCTTATATAATAAAAAACATATAATATTCGGTTTATCAAATCTAGTATGGAGATGGCTTTGAGTTATCAAAAATCACATGTAGATCATCAATAGAGACTATTTTCTATGTGAGTAATCAGGTGTTTTTAAAAATAACTCTGAGGATTAGGAATCATTGTTTTGGTATGAATGTATTGTTGTTACCTAAACAAATAGTTACAACTAATATACATGAATGAAATAGTGAGGTGGAATATTAGTTAGAATTTCAAAAAAGGTTTAATTAAGTGATCAATGTGTTTTATGCATCAAAGTTGTAGAAGTACTAACATGTTGTTGACCATTTGATTCAATGAGATCACATTGACCAAGATCTGGTTGTTAGGGTGATTTATTTTCTAGTATGGATTATAGAATGTAAAGATAAGATAAATCATGGGAAAATACAACACTCTATTGTGGTTATTATAGATATATGGTCTTCTTTAGTAGGAAATATGGGGGGTGTGAGAAATAAATGTTAGAGTAGATTCCTGAACCCTTCTTGAGAAATGGGGATTTTTACTTTTCAGGTATAGACATACCAATGGTGGAGGTGATATAGAACTAATAGTTTTAGGAATATAAACCATTATTAATGTATTTTGAGTATATATAATCGTTCAATTTTGTTTTATGAGTTTCTAAGGGGTGTTGGCATGCTTTGGAGTGTTTTATGAAGGTTCATGGTTTGTGCATGTTTGTTAGAAACTATGCACTATCTCTAGAAAACCATGGAAGGGATGATAGTGCGAACTGGGTAGGTGTGTGGTTGGAACAAGGTGTGGAAAACCCCTATAAGTAAATCAGATAAACAATTAATATTTAAATAAAGGGAAAATTAGGTTTGGTGAATGGTTTGAATAATTGTGTAATCCAACAGAGTGGGAGGTAGGCCTAATGAAAAATTACTACACGGTTGGTGCATGGTTTCCAAACCGTGTGGCCTTATAGTGAAACATATAGTTGTAACCCCTAAAAAATATAATATTATCCTAATTATGCATTAATATCACCTTAAATACCTTTTCCCCTCTATGAACATAAATACGATTTCTCTATGGTATTAAGAAATGATATCATTCAATATGATAATGATTCTTATGTGAATCAAATCATATGATAAGTCTTGATTATTTAGTACATACCCATTCTTCTTCCTTCTTATTAGATAAAAATATAATCCCTCTCTTTGAACTATATCGCTTTTTCCTTATAAATAAATCTATAGGTTGGGAATAGTTTTAGGATGAAATATTATTGGATCTAGAGAATATAATGTGGGTTGTTATCGAATCCTGAAGAATTATACTACTGTTCTTTATTTTTCCAAACCATTGATAGGTAGGTGAATTATATATGATATACACATGATTTAGAACATTAAGGATTAGATTTTAATAAATTATTTTCTTGAAATGGTTGGGAAATAATTGTTCTATTTTGAGGGAAACCCATTTTTGTTATGACTTTGGAAATTGGGAAAATGGATGGATTTCATTAAAACCCACCTTAATTTTAATTTTCAAATTATTATTTGGTTTTTAATTCATCTAAATATTTTATGAAATTATTTCATATTGGAAACTATTTTTTGTATGATTAAACAATAATTTTTGGAATACATGATTGGTGTGATTTGATTTTCAATAGATGTAGTCATATAGAAGGTGTGAGTTCCATTGGGTTACATGGTATTGGTCACATTAGGATGACTTTTGGGATCAATGAGAGACAACTAATGAGTATAGAACTATCACCTGGGCATGCATGGTGTTTTTGGAGACATGTTTTTTGGTTTTTAAAAATGATTTAAAAAAAATTGGATTTTTCTGTCATATTTAATTTTAAATTGTTTATGTATTTGTTATAAACCAAAGTTACAATGTAAAAAGATTTTATATAAATTTTGATAACATGTTTTGTATTAGTGGAGTGATTTGGGAAGTCATTTTTGAAAACCAAATGAGTTTAGATCACCACATTGTTGGGAAATATTGGGTGTTTTTAAATATCTTCTATCGAGACACTAATAAAGGAATTGAATACTTATTATTTAGTGAATATTCATAATACTAGGGGAATTGAATGTGGAGTTGGACCTTGGAGTTTGTTGGTTTTTCGTGATTGTTGTCACTTCAATGTTTGGAGTTTTAAGGTCTTTTACTTCACTTCACATGTTTATTTTTGGTTCCACTCAGACATTGATATGGTTTATTGGGTTTTTATGTTTTGTGTTTTATTTTGAACTCATTTATCATATAGATGTTTAGTAGGTTTCTGATTATGAAATTTGTGTCTTTATCTTCCAAAGGCAGAAACATCACCCTAAAGTTCTTGAGACCCTTTTCATTTATTTTTAGCCTTTTATGTGTTGGTGATATCACATAATTCCATGTAAAACACTTGTCACATTTCAATCCAATGAGGGTAATGATGTTAAATTATTTCCATCACATTTTCTCTCATTTATTATTCTATTGTATTGGATTGTTTTTATTTATCCCTCCCACATAAATTTCATGCTATAAATCCCATTGGAAGGTCTAAAATTTTAATCCCATAGTATATGTAATTTTTAAGAGATATATTTTCACCCAAAAAAATCAATATTCAATTAATTTCTACTTAAGCGGTTTAAAATTCAACCTCATAATTATTTAAATAATTATTTTTGGGTTGGTATTTGAAATTTGGGGTAGAAAAAAATTTAATTACACATTATTCATTCTATGAAATGTTGGGGGTTTATATATATAGAATTATTCTAATTAGTTAAATGAAGTTGGAAACCATAATTTCATGGCCAATAATCAAGAAACTATAAATTATCCATAGGACGGATAGAGAGTACAATGATAAAGACACATCTCTCAGAATGACTAGACACCCCATGATGATGTTACTTGTCGTTATGTGGTTTTTCATTAAAAATAATTTCCTGGTTATTTGTTTCATCCACATGAGTTATTATTTTATTTTTCACCTGGTTTTTAAAATTTTTGGCTAACCTATAAATTATTTTCATAGGCTCATCTCCAATCATGTCCTAGAAATAACCACTACATGATTGATCAACTGTGTTCTTATTTTATGGTGTGAAGGAATTGTAAAATGTATTCATAAGAAGGTAAGGATATAAAAGATGATTGGTATGTTATCTAATAAGATATATAAACATCTCCCATCATTTATAAAAAACTCCCCCACAATGTGGGAAATCCCTATGATCTTATGACTCACCTCTATAGTTGTATTTTGGGGATAAAGTTAGTCACAAAAAATTTAAATGTTCACCCAGGTTTCAAATAAATCCTCATCCCATATATAGAACCAAGTCCCTCTCATACCATTGAGGAAAAAAGGAACAAATATCAACCTAAAATCCACTTAAAGAAACTATTACAGAGGAAATTATTGTTTAGTACTATATAATTCTCTAATAAATTCAAAACAATCCTCCATAAGAAAACTATTGGATGATAGTATCATAGAGATATGGGACTTTCTAATATTATAATTCCTAAACCTAGGAGAAAACATTTGAATTATGGAATACTTAACATTATTGGCCATTGAAACTTTCTATGTTTAGGACTCTTTGGGGATGAAACTATGGGATTGTAAAATGTTTCAATCTGGTTCTCATTTAAATTTTTAGGTCATTAATTTTCCTTTTTTTCAATTTTAATTAAATTTTTTCAAATAAGATTTATGATTATTGATATTAGATGGTGTAGTTCCAGGCTCTACCATAGATAAAATTACGTTAATGTAGTTTTTAATGAGAAAAATAAATAAAAAACACAAAAGTGATTTTGGATAAAATTCTTTTTTTATTATATTTTTAAAATATGAAAATTTTTCCATTTTTAGGAATTATTGTTTTATTACTCATGTTTATTTTTTTTATAGATACACATGTATTCCCCCAACTGGATAAGAAACATTTGACCGCATATTTCATAAAAAATGGTAAAATTTATTATTTAAAAAACATATTAAAAAAGTATAGTGGAAACATGAGAATTGATTCCTCATAGAAGACTATTGATGAGCCTATGTTAAAAAATGAAATACTAAGAAAACACAATCTAAAAAATAATAAAATTATTAAATTATGAGGTGAGGCTTTTGATATTGAAGTTGTGGAATGAAGGTTGTGTAAGGAGAACAATGATAGAGATAATGAAATTATTATTGGTTGACATTAAAGAGATCATACTAATATTAAATTATATAATATATATTTTTATAAATGAAAAACACAATTTTTTTTGTTTTGAAGAAAATGTACCGAGTAAATATATTATTTCTTAATGGTCGATAAAACTCAATGAAGATTATGAATAAATTATATCTAGATAATCGGTCATGAATTTAAATTATTATAAATAGAGAATACAACTTAAAAATTATCCATTCTAAATAGATTGATAAAATTTGAAAGGAAAATTGTTCATTATCATCATGAATTGGTTTTATGAGGTTCACAATTTCTT
Source organism: Viscum album (assembly GCA_963277665.1). NCBI lineage: Eukaryota > Viridiplantae > Streptophyta > Magnoliopsida > Santalales > Viscaceae > Viscum > Viscum album. The sequence goes on along the minus strand of OY728152.1, from coordinate 1,358,893,714 downwards.
TCACTGAGCTTGATATTTCTTCAAAAATACTCCCCCATCCATCCAAAAATCTTCAACCAAGAAATTGACCTTCTTGACAAACTTTAATTTCAGATCTGGATTGGGGAGAATGTAATATTTATCATTTCATTGACTTTTGATGTCTCATACATTTGGCCCATGGTTCGACGTTATCAACATTGACTTCATCATTGGTTAAAAAAAATCCCTTATTTTCCATCATCTTTATTATATGAATATCTATTCTTTAAACCACATATGTCTATGGTTTTTATTTGATATTATTTTTTGTATGAGGATTGATTAGAATTGAAAACACCATTTAATATAATTGGGATTTACATATCTATCTTAAAAAAATTATATCATAGTTCTAATCATCTTTAAAATTATTTTATCTTCTTCACCTTGGTAAGGCACGATTTTTCCTCATTTGGGGAATTCCAATCAACCTTCTTCCTGGTGAAGGTAAGAATTGATGTTCTATATTCTTAAATATTTAATCATTCATGATATAATGATCTAGAATTAATTCCATATTTGGGTTAAACATTGGTATCAAATTAAAATTTAGGTAATTTTAGTAGATATTATTTGTAGCAGAATAAATATCCTTATTGGTGTAGCAAGGACAGATATCCCACTATAAGTGAAGGGAAGATAGAATGGTAGATAAACATTTGGGTAGAGGTAGAATGAATTTATTTCTCATGGTAATAAGTGTAGAAGAATATTGTTGTAGAGGAATTTAATTCTACTCTACGATGAATAATACCTCATTTGGGTGTTGATAAACTATAGTTGTAGAAAACTCTTCTGTTGGTAGCACACTCATAACGATAGTATAATTTTACCCATATGCTACATTGTCCTGGCTATAGCTTCTATAATCCTCATGGTAGAATATTTGAAATAAGTAGAATAAAATATAATAAATGTACTTAAAATACAGTAAAAAAACAAAAAACAACATTCAAATACATTAAAATTACAAATTAAATTAACAACCCATTTGAATAAAACTCAAAAACACACTATAATTACACACATTTTAAAACATTAAAAAAATATAACAATGGGAGAGTAATAATTATATTCAAATTAACATTTATTAAATACATAATTGAATATAAAAAATAAAATAGTTAATATTAAATAAAAAAATAAAAAAATAAATCATTAATATACATAATTCAAATTAAAATTAGAATTTTAAACTGAATTAAATCAATTAATATAAGAAATTAAAATTTGGAAACTAATTTAGAAAAAAATATATATTTATAAATAATTTCATTAATCTACCAAATCCACTACAAATTAACCGCTATTTTATAAATAACATGAATATTTCCAAACATAGAATTAAAATTTTATTAAAATCAAAGTAACATGGCAAAAAGTATCAAATAATGTCCAAATCAAACGTCCGAAAAATTGATCGTCTAGGTATTTAGTAAAAAAAAGAATTATGATTCTTTAAATTAATATTATCTTCAGTACCTTATGCCACATGAAATACCAAAATAACACTACACCGACCTAAAAAAATCCCGGAATATAGATATTACATTATGAATATAATCATTTGGTGATAGAAATATAAAATTTAATTAAAATTATTTTATAATATAATTTTTCATTCATTAATATTTTTAAAAAGGGTGTATTTTCAAAGAACTACTAAAAAGGATATTTTATTATTCATTAATAAATTAATTGGCCACATTAAATTTTTTATTAAAATACTATATTGTTAGATTTATAAAACAATATATCAATACTATAAAATTAATAAATTTTATCAAAATAATATTGAATACACTTGAAATTTAAAAGAGGAATTTTCATATAAAATTAAATTTCCAATTATATATTGTATTTTCATTTTAAAACTAAAATTTAAAATTTTACAATTTTAATTTAAAATTAAATAAACTTCGTTATTTGATTAAACAAGTCAATATTATCTTAGGATGAATTTTTTAGATTTTTCTAAAATAATTGATTTTTAGATGAGTAGTTAATTATATGGTTTTTAATAAAATTATGTCTTTTTTGAATTTATCAAGAACTATGTATGAAATGACAACATTTAAAAAACATTCAGGGTAAAAGATGTATTTTGGGAGAATATATATATATATATATATATATATATATTAAGATATTACTATGAATTTACATATCTTATGTTTAAAAACATAATAAATATTTTCTAATATTTGTTTTTGTAATTTCATTTAATTAAATATTATTTTGGTATAATTTTTTATGGAATTTATTTTAAAGCCACATTTCAATATTTTTTTTATAATAAATAAATTTATATTTTATAAATAAAATACCATTGAATTTATACCAAAGGCATAAATTTGAAGCTTAAAATTACCCTTTTCTAAAAAAGGTTTTATGCATTACATGTTCTAATGCTATAATTTTTCCATCGTATATAAAATATATTATATCATAAAAATGATTTATTATTTTTAATTCCAATGTCCAAATATAAAATATTAATAGTAATAATTAAATTTTTATGTGCTCCAAACATGTTAAAAAATTATTTATACATGTGTGGTTGAGATATTATCGACCTTACCTCTTCCACCACTCTATTATTTCTCATTTTTAGTGTTATCTGACTTGTGAAACATGTTTTATATTCCTATTATGTTGAAATATTTAAAATTATTATATTTTCACAAATAATAAAATAGGCCTCTCACTACAATATCATGTGTTGGGATTGAGAAGTTGCTTCATTTAACTAAATGTTTTATTATCGGATATTCAAAAACCAGTAGTTCACATTGGCCATATCTGAATAGTGGAGGAAGTAAACTTAAACAAATATGTCAAAAAACTTTAAATTCACAAACTTATATGTGATGTTTTGTAGGATGGTCCATGAATTCCATGAACTATGTATTGACTAGATCGGTTGAGTCATTAGAATCCTTGGAAGAACAAATAAGTCAACAGATGATTGATGACAAATATAAGAGGTTGGTGTGACAATTTTTAAGAGAAAAGAACCTCTATAATAAGATTTCATACTAGATAATGTATAGTACAAAACATAATTAAGAAGATTTTAAATCTTGTTTACAAATCTATAATTTTATTAAATCATGATGTTCTGGTAATTCAAAAGTGTTATTTGTGTTCTCTTAAAGATGTTTGATGAATGTATAGACCATATAAAACTGGTGTTATTTATTTTATTTTTCTTAAAACTTAATGTATGTTTGAATTGTGCGTTATTATTCTTTTGAGAAGTGATTATATTTTAGGTTGATTTCATAATTCTACCTCTCTAATATAGTGATGGAAGATCTAGTAGTTTGAAATTCCAATGCACCAAACTACCGATGGATAATAATTTTATATTTAGTTAATGTTTGACTATATAATGAATGAATCATCATCATCATCCATTAAATTTCACTAAAAATTCAATTAATGGGTTATTTTATTTGGAAAAACTGAAAAATACATGGAATTTTCCCAATGTCCTTATAGATATTTTGAATTTTAGGTCATCATATTGTTATAAAATGATATGGAAACAGTTGAAGGAAATATTTAGATAAATAAGTTCATTTTAAACAAATACGGCTTTTAGATGATATAGAGAGTGTAATATCTAATCTAGAAAGACATCATACATTCATTAATCTAAAACCCTGACAATATAGAGAATTGTGAATGAAAAAATTTAGACCAAAATGTGAGATTATTATTGAGGATGAAATGGAATAGAATGTTTCCTTTAATATCTAGGTGAATAATGTTTTTATCCATATTGGGATCTTGGGATGGAATGGTTACTTCAGTATGAAATTAAAGTGGAAGAATATGATATTTGGTTTGTAGATATCTATAGTTTTAACATGAATGTGGATCTCAGGATATGTTAGGTCCAAGGAAATTCCTTTGGTTCATTTAATACTATAGGAAGTGAATTCTCAATTCATTTATAGAGTCATTTAAAATCCAAAAAATGATAGGGAGAATAGTTATGGTATGTTCACTAATTTAAGCGTTACCTGTAGGATTTTTGGTAAGTGATTACATTTTAAAAGGAAGTGAAGACATCTAAAGATACATAGTATAGGAATGACAAAAATAAGATCAAATTATTTTAATCCAATGAAAAATTGATGTTCTCTACAACTCACCATTCATTATCCGATGGATTCAAGTGTGGACGAAACTAGTGCATATTTCCACTCATCAGCTGATCAATGATGAATGAAAAATCTATCTATATATATATAGAATATTTGGGGATGTTTTATAGTAAGACATAAAGAATTGACAATGTTTTGAATGGGAGATATAAATTTTCATATGTATAACGGAAGTGCACATCAATTTAGTGGATTGAATTACATCCCAATTATTTGGATGAATCTCATTTTATTAGGGTTGTAGGATGGTGAAGTATTTGACACCACATTATAAAATTGATTCTATAAGTGATTTTGGGAACCCTAATTATGGCATGATGAGTAAAGCATATAAGCTTTTATCTGACTTTATGTTCAGATGGGAATGAAATGGTCATGATTTTTTTCTTCTAAATTTTTTTTATTAGATATTTAATCCTAGGTCGCCATATTGATATGATTATTATGATTCTAAATGGGACTTGAATTATAAATATCAATCATATAAAAATCATATGTTTTTATAGTAGTTATTTTGGAAATAAAAACAGGGTATCATTAAATATAAATGGATAGAAACCCAAACTCTAGAAATTATTTTTTTACACAAATGTATAGTGACCTAATTCAGTTCGTTCTCATGTATGATAATGACACATTTTCACATTCATTTATGATTCCATGGGGATGGTATGGTCATATTTTTTTTAATTTTTTGTTATTTTTTTCCATTGTATAATAGAAATATATTTTGGATTTAGAAATTTGTTGCGAATTAAAGTGATTAATATAATAAAACAATAGTTAAAACAAGAGTTATGACTTATATAATTTCATTAGAAATAAAAGGGTCACACTTTAGAGAATAGTACATGGAACTCCAAAAATAATTGTGTGGAAGAAAGAATGAACTAGAACCTAAAGGATATTCGTAGATGCACACGTGACATGAAAATAATACCAAGGCAATTTGGGTATCATTAATTGACATGATATAATACATGGCCAGTATATTTCCAACATCTATTATAGGAAAAATCATAACAATTTTTTTTTGGTCCCATATGTTACCAGGAGTTTCACTCCATAAAATCCATGATTCATTTCTTATTCTATTGAAGATTCTAATGACATATATAATGTAGTAAATATGTACAAGACTATTTTCCCAATGTCTATGTAAATAAAGAGTTTGGTTACTAATTATTTTTGTTTTTATCAATGTAGAATCATCCGAAGTGGATTTTTGAAATTCAATGATATGATCTTATTAATGGATTAGAACGTGGATGAATCAAAAGTTAATGAAATGAGTCAAATATTTGAAATAATGGATTTCTATATGAAAACATTGGGAATAAAAAAATAAAAAAATTATCGAACATTAAAAGGAATGTATCAAATGTTTATACAATAATTCATGTTCCATAATTCTCCATAACTATAGAATTCTATGAAAAATCTCTCATAGTCGAACAATCAATAGCATTGGGAAGAAAAATATCCTAAATCCCGACCCAAATTTCTAGTTAATTATAAATCATCTATGAGAATATCCTTTTTCAAAATACCAGTATAGTTGTTTGGGGTCAACCAGAACTTATTACATATGACGTATGCTATGGAGCCTTAATTTATAGAAGATCCAACAATAAATAGTGACCTGATGTAGTGTCAGTTAAAAATAATGTAAGATTTTAATTACTCAAACTTCTATGTAAAATGGTAGATAAATTTTTTTTCAAATTGTAATATATCCCAGGATGAAAATCAATTATATTATTTGAAATATGATTTAGATTGTATAAGAAGATATAAGCCAGGGTTAGTGAGGAATATATTAAAATATAAACAATGAATCGATTTATGAGAAATTGTTTCCCTAGTAGTAAAGAATACTATAATCCAATTAGGGAAAAGAATTATTTCATCTAATGGGTCATACATTGAAAAGATATTTATAAATTCTACATTTATTCATTTTTATTTGGTGGAGGAAAGTAATATGATCCAGCCCAAATTGTTTGAAAATTTTCTGAATGAAAGAATTATTTATAAACTGATGAAATGTATATATAAATTGAAACATGATCCTCAAGAGTGAAACAAAATGTTTGATACTTTCATGAATCATGAAGGTTTCACAATGAGCGAATCCAGTAATGTTTTCTTTTATAATTTCATGAATTATGAAACAAAAATATTTCATCGACATTATGAGGTTGATATGTTATTCATATAACTATAAATTCAAAGGATAAATGATATCCAGATTTTGATGTCCATGATATTTTAATTAAAGGATCATGTGGAAGATATGAAACTCATTGGGATGAGGATTGAATGGGATTGAATATCTGATCATGTTATGCTACCTTAAAAATATTCCATTAGTAATATCAGTAAAATATTTTTAATGATCAAATTTATTTATTTGGATGGTACCATCACAAGACAAGAAAAGTTATCTAAGGAATATAAACCTTCAATGTAAGGTGGTGTCCATTACGAGAAAAATCTTTCATATAATTCATATATTTGAACCTTGATATGTGTTATGGTTTGTACATAGATACAAATATCTTTTATAGTGGGAGTGGTAAGATGATTCATCTCTAGCCTAACGAATGAGATCTAGGATGTTTCTAAGTGGATCACACAATACATGAATGGATTCATATATAACAAATAGTCTCCGAGGTAGATGCTATGGTACGATGTTCATTTATGTATATTTCTCTAGTGATTGTGAAACTGAGAATATAAAAATCAGTTTTGTGTTTTCATTTGGGTTAATGATGATCATCATGATATAATGTATATAACATATTGTTACTTTTCGAACAACAAACGAACAATATGTTTTATCAAAATATGGAAATTATTACATTTGGTTAATATTATTTTTCACGGGACCCGAAAAAGAATCAAAAGTGGTAATACTATTATATGATAATTATAGTGATATTCAACTTTTGATGAAACTATTATTTAAATAAATAATTATACAAATAGACTTGAAATTCCATTTCATTAGAATTTTTCTGGTATAAAAAGTGTTTGTGCTATGAAATTATTGGAATTTAAAATCTGGTTTATATGTTCACAAAGTTTATTTTCAAGAATGTATTAGGAAACATTATGCCTAAATGAGACTCATTTAAATGATATGATATGTATAAAACAACAATGAATGTAGATGTAGTCGGGTTATTAATGTTTTTAAATATGCTGATGAATATCCATGAATAAGTCTTCATGTGAGGTATTTTTTGGATCATTATGTTTCTTTAAGTCAATGTATGTTCTCTCACTGAATATTAAGACTCCAGTATTTTGATTATGACTTTTCATAATAGTGGTAGTAGCATCCATCAATATATAAGTCATAAAACCATATATTTGATAAAATTTCATTGATATTATAAAGGCCTACATATGGATCTACGAATAGTTTACTATTTGGGACATTTGAATTTATTAAAGCCTTAGAAGAATAAAGAAGTGAAGTAATGGTTGGCCACAAATGTTAATGGTTAGTGTGAGAATTTTTTCGAGAAATGAACCTCTATAATATATTGAAGGACCATCAATTGTACTATGCTCATCAAAATTTTAAAAATATATTACGATGATAATATGTAATTTTTTTAAACAGTGTACTTATAGTCATATAAATGAGTTAGTGATGTTTTTTATTGATTTTGGATTCGATTATGAACCATCGAAAAAATGTTCATTCTATTTTTTCATTATTTTAAAATTTATCTGTGAAGAGTGTGTAAACTATATTTTGGGCTATGATTTGGGTGATTCTTAATTTCCTATTTCAGGTTCAATAATATACCAAGAGATGATTTGATAGTTTGTAATTACACTATGTTAAACTACATATGGGAACAAATTTCCATTCAACCCAATTCTTAACCATCAATTAATTGTATTTTAATTTTTAGGAGTATAATTTCACTGATATATAGTCCCCTAAATCAATTATGTTTCTCCATAAAACTATATGTGTTATCTATAATTTATAACCCATTTACTTCTCATTTAGCCTCAAGTCAAAAGAGATTGTCATCAGACCTCAATTTCCATGTTTTCTTCAAAGGGAAAGCCTAATTTATCTATGTGAGTAATTTTTATTCCTAAACATAGTTTCTATTCACTATTATATTGAAAATATAATTTTATAATTTTAATATAAATAATTTAATATTTCATATTTAATTAATTTTAATATGCTCTGGGATAAACTGTTAACCACATATCATCTTTTTTAATAAGAAAAATGTAACAGTCATTCTTGTGTTGTGAAGACTACCACCTCATCAAATTGATGACCATCCTTTACAACAAAACCTCAGTAAATTTTTATAGGGTGAAATTGGGGAATAATATATATGTATTTATTATAATTATTATTATGAATTGAAATATTATAATTCACCCACTTTCACTTTAATTCATGGATAATTGAAAATGTCAACTATGCCTTATGCATACTACCACCTCAACCAAGAAACATATCTAATTTTTCATCAATTTTCATTATTATGTATTAATATATATGAGGATATATTTCACCACATTAATATTATCTGAATAATTACATTATTAATCTATAATAATGATATTATTATAAAAAACAACTTTCAAAATCTTAATCATTCATTAAATATGTTATGATTATGTTTTGGTTAGTCTAACGACCTCCTTGAAAAATTATAAAACATAATTTCATAGATGACTATAATAACATTATTAATGATTATATATTATATAAATATGTTAATAATTATCTTATTTTTTCTATAATGTTCATATTATCATTAAATTCATTAGTTAGGATATAGACACTTTTTCATGAAAAATAAATGAATCATAGTCATCAACAATTTCATGTTTAAAAATCGTAACACAAAATCACATAGAATGAAATAGTAAAAATATAAAAATTATGAAACATAACTTATCATACCTATTAAGATATTTTAATTATTAAATTTAGTTAAATAATGAGGATCTACCCCAGTATTATTCAACTAATTCAAAATGATCGAGATTACACACACCTGATATTGAAAATAGATAATAAATAACCAACTTACAAGTAAAAAACATTTTTAAATGAATTTATTAAATTTAAATGGATATAAATTATTTTATTAAATTGATGACTAAAATAGTTTTTTATACAATAAATTTGTGTGTATTAGTGGAAATTAGGGATTAAGTAAATGGTTTCTTGTCATAAAAATTCACCAATTGAGACACATTTCTTATTATAAACTATGATTCATTTATAATGGTCTATATACATCCACATTAATATTTTATTATCAATTTGATATCAATATTAATATTAATTTTTCATTTTTAATCTCATCCTTTATGGTGTTTGTGTTTGACAGTGTATACATTGGTAATGGTTTGTGCTAACTCGCATTTATTTTGTTCAATAACAAACATTATTATTGAACTCTATTGTTTCATGTTTTTTATTAAACCAAATAATTAATATTAATGTAATTTATTCTTTTATTTATGGTGTTTCTACAAAGATTTCTTATAAACAAATTATCAAGTAATTCAAACCTATAGGATTTTGTTACTAGAAAGGGGTTTCAGGTCTCAATTTTTACTCCCTTGAGACATATCTGTTAATATAAATCATATTTTATATTGTACGATGCATCTAATTCACAAATTTATTTTATTTTTATCCTATAATTATTCATTTTATTTAATATTTCAATTGTAATTATAACCTTAAAGAGGATTTAATTCAAGTTTTTTTATATTTGTACGTGTTTTTTTCCAATGATTTCAATTCAATGAGACATATTGGAAATTGCACACTATATTTTCATTTATATGGTGTATTCACAACACTGTTAACTTTATATATAATTTATATAATTCACTTAAATATATTTTAAATTCATTATATCCCTTACATGTTCATTCTATTCTTATGTTACCATTACCATATGGGTTTTTTTATGAAATAAATTTCATATCATTGAGTTATACTGATTATTCTTGAAACCCACGCTTCTATGTTGATTTGATTTACCCTTTTATTATATAAAATTTTTCTACACATATAATTAGGTGTATTTACAATTCAAATTTATGAATTAACTTTTAATGAAAAAATTTACTATTAGTATCCTTACATCATGAAAGTACTCATCACTTCTACCTTGTTATCATTATTTAAAAAATAGTAGTTTCTTTTATTCTGTGAATATTAATATTTTTGGATATTCACTACGTTATCCACATTATTCCTTTTATTTGGAAAATTATTAAATTAACCACATACCAATACTCAATTTTGTTTTTTGTTTATTGATGTATAAATAAAATGATATTCTATTTATTGGTTATGGGAAATATTGACTATCCATATAATTTTTATTGCAATAAAGATGATTTTTTTACTAAGTAATGTTTGTTATGTATTTTATAGCATAATAAATCCATTATATGATGAATTTAGTTGACTTAATATTTGACAAGAGGGGTCCAAGTATCCCCTTGATGCATCGATAAGTCTGATAAAAAAATACCTTGGGTATTATGTTATATTAAATCCTAAAATAAAATATCTCCTAAAAAGTATTTTATGGTAACATCATGATGAAAAAGATAATTATTTAATGTATTAGGGAAATGAATTAACTATTTTTAAAAAAATTTGTAATTATTGATGATTAATTTTATAATTTTTCTATGTTTTAATTATTTCCATTTTAACCATAATTATATTATGAAATGAGTTTCATTATATTATGGAATTATTTTTTATTATCTTTTCCTTCCATATTATTTTTTCCATATTAAGATCACTTATGTTCTTCTATGTATATTACTTGCGTGTTACCTTACTAGGCGGTTTAGCTCACCCCTATAAATATATATATCCATTTATATATGTTATGAAAAAAATTATTATAAATGATATATAAAATGGGAAAATATTTGTGAAGAATTTGAGCGATATGTAAAATTCATATTATCAATTATGTTTTTATAGAAATTTGATGGAAAATTTCATTTAGTTAAAAAATTGGGTGGAGTTAGTATATGTTATCCACTAATTATCAAATAATAAAAAATTAATCTTCAAGGAAATTTTTATAGTAGAATATTTTATTTATGTTATATAATTATTGGATATTTAGGTATAATAATCAAAAATTTGAATCAAATATTGTATGTAATGTATATTTTTTTACCACTGGATCAGGGATTATAGGTCCATGGTTTCACAGATTGTAGCAGAGATGAGTTTGGAAAACATTGTTGGTTATGTTTTTATCAATTCCAGATTGAAATTAAGTACTGATAAGTTAAGGTTGATCACCATTTCAAAGGTATAGATTACCTGTTAGGATTGTTGAGGTAATATAAAATATTTTCGGGATTATTATAACAGAATTTTAGTGAACACCATAGGATAAGACTAAGGGATAACACTGGGTATAGAATAAAATCCTAAAATTTTTTAAATTAGATAATTTTTTGTTCTATTATAAATTAAATCCCTATATTAATATTATAATAAGATCAATGATCTGTAAACTCTTTACCAGGGGTAATAATTTTGAATGAATTTTTTGGTAATTAAATTTATTTTCTCATAGTGTTTGAATATGAGGCCTAGGTACACACATGTAAATAAAATCCTTGGGGATATGCATTGGATAGATAGATTATCTTTAAAACACTAATGAATCCCATGAATATAATTTTATCTAATGGATTGAACAAATAGAGTTATATATTAGACTGAGGGAATCATATATTAATAATGATAGAATCATATGTAAATAAATATTTAGATTAATTTTTTAAAATTCAGTTTTTGATTATTATCATGACCTTTTCGATTTCACTATTGGATTGAGACATGTTAAAAAAATTACACTGATAATGGTATCTATAATGGACCCACTACAGCTTATAATCAAATATGGGAGAATAATTAATTGGTTGAGAGTTTTAGTATGTTCATGGTATGATAAAAATGTGTTTCTTTTAATCATTCCTAACATATTGAGTGTTATTAATCGAGTTCATTATGGTGTAGTCTAAATGATATGTGGATTATATCAAACATATGACTATTTTTCTTTTGTGTTTTTATTTAATGATTGGAAAACATATATTAAACATTATCAATAATTGGGGGAAATGAATTTCTCGATAAGATGGATTTTTTGGGGAAAACTATGGGATAACATATGATTTATGTATGTATAAATTATTGTATTAATATATTCTAGATGATGATTTAATAAAGGCTTTATTGATTGTTGACACCCATTAGAAAAGCATTGTCAAAATCACAAATGAAGAAATACCTAAATATGGGTTCTATTTTCCTCATGAAGGCAAGGATGAATGGGCTTGTTGAAGATTCATGAAGCCTATGAGAGAATCGTGATTACATTAACATATCAAGGCCATTCATAGTCCCCATGCATGGGTTATCACCCCATAAGTTCCCATGGATCCCCCTTAAAAATCCATCATTATCTTGCAAAGCCCCCCCCCCCCCCCCACAGACAATCAAATTAATACCCCCAAAACATATGGTTTTTCATTGGTATGTTACTGACAAACCACCCAGAAGTCTTTGAAAATATATAGGTAAGAAATTATAATGGAAGATACCCCCAATGGTGAGGAATATAATTCATTAAATCATAATTGGGAAGAATGAAATACCATGGTGATATTTATCCAATATTTCATGACTTCAAAGCCTTCGACACATAAAACAAAGGAGATAAATAGGAGGAGGAGAGAGTGGATTGTGGTTGCTTAAAGACATGAAAAACGCACCCAAAGAGATCTGTGAGACACATCAAAACCTCACATAAGCCCTCTGGATTGTTAACCTCACTGTAGAAAAGTCCTCAGAAGTGTCCAGAAAACCCTATCTTTCTCTAAGGGAATGTGGATTTACAACTCCACTAGATACATGCAGACTATTCATATGACCCATGTGGGTCAAGAGGGTCATCACCCAAAATAGTGTAAAAATACTAGATATTACTCATGTTAACTCACATGATCCATGTATATTAAAAAAATTTGATAAAAATGGAGGAGGTGAGAAGGGTTTGTGGTTGCTGAATGACATGTGACACTCCACTGATGACATGCAAGGGACTTTTTTTAAAGACCTGGAAATGTCAATAATATTATTTTTAAATAGTTTAGAATTCTATAAGTCCATAGTTTCTGACGGCGCCTGATTCTGAGGCCCCGTGTGCCCGGAATCAATTTATGAAGTTATGTTCGGGAATGTTCAGTAAACGTACGTGCGGGTTTTTTCTATCTTTTGAACTGGTGCTCGGAATTGAAATCTGAGCACATCGATGAACTCGTAGCGCCGATATTCACTTATGGGTACCTTTACTGTTGTTTGTATTTGCTCTGGATGAGAAGTTAATTTTTGGGGATTAATTGGAAAGTTAAATAAAATTGTTGGGCACAATTTCATTAATGTTGGGTGGTTATTTCCAACAAGGAGAAGTTAGAGGTGGGACCCAACCCCTACATAACCCCCCTTGAGAGGATTTAGTGTGGTGGGTTCTTCATGAACCCGAACCCTTTCACCTCCCCTAAACTCTCCATTAATTCTTTACTATTTATTTTGACAACTCCTCATTAATGGTGGAGCCTCTCCAACTCCCTTTTCCCATCAATTGTGCCAACTCATATAATTAATGTCTACATTAATTTTTTGACACCAGTTTTGAATCAATTTGAATTGCATGTCAAATCTATTAAATTGGGAGCCATTTATTTCTTTTGTGTTGGAAAAATTATTTTTTGGGGAGGCTCTGGAGAATTAGAAGATAGGTGATCCTTTTTCGACGAAGAAAACCATTCTTCAACGAAGAGAATCCCCGACGAAGAACACAATGGACTTCTTCCAACGACGCTTCTTCCTTGGATGCACCTCGACCTCAAGGAGTCTACGTCATCTTCGACAGAGACTTTTCCTCCCACATTGATGAGACGACACCATTCTCCACGACACCATCTTCCATGACGCCCGACTACCGCGACGCTCGTCTTCCGTGGCTCGTTGACGTGTGACGTAAATTAAGGGGTAGGGGTTTTGAATATTCTTTAAGTGAATAAATTTTACCCCATTCCTTTTTTAATTTCTTAGAATATCATCGTCCATCTGCTACTGCCTAACGCGGAGTGCGTGGGCCGAATGAACACGGCCTGGCGACCCTCTGTTAGTCCTTTTTTTTGTGATGGGAGCCTGTTGGAAGAGGCGGTGATGAGAAAAGGCGGCGCCCACGCACCGGTCGTGTGAGAATGAACCGCAATGCAACTGAGGGCCACTCGGCTGAAGAAGAACTGGCCGGCCATAGCCGTTCGGGCTGGTGGAACCGTGATGCCCCATGGCGCCACACTGCGGACGACCGCGGCCCATGCTCCACGGGCCGCTTCGGCAGGAAAACTGGCTGGCTTGTCAAATAGCCGGGTTGGAAGAGGTTGCGGCACACGCAGGTGCCACGTGGGAGGACAGAGGCCCCCCCAAGCGGGCCTCTCGCACTGAGAAGACGGACTGGCTTCGGCCGACCAGATATGAGGGCAGCGCCGCTCGGCGCCACCGATTCGGGAGGTCACCCCCCCCCCCCCCCCCCATGTTCCGCGTCACTCGACCAGCTGGCTGAGCCATGACCAACAGCAGGGTCGGGAGTGCCAGCTGGGGCGGGTGGGTTGACCCAGACCAGGTTGACCTAGACTGGGTTGTGCCAAGTCAGTCCGATTGGGTCGGCCCGGACCCAAGCCCATACCGCTCTCTTTACTTTCTTGGGCCATATCTTTGGCACCAAACATCTTTTTGACGAACCATCAGTAGTTCTGGTATTCTTGGATCATAGACATCCCTTTGAGTATACCCCACATGAGTTTGGGGTATAGTTGAGTCATGGTCTGGTTGGTTTATATATGGATCCAACCGAGCCCCATGACAAAATTGCTAATAACTAACAGACTGGGCGTCTGATTGATGTGATGTCTATTGATTTGAGACCCTTATGATGTGGAAGACCCTAGAGATACTTCTTCATGGGAATTCTTGATACATGTAGAATCGTCTTGTAGCTCGTGGAGAGGATCCTATTGGTGAAGAGTGAGCAGAGTACGGAGACCTAGCAGCTGGCTGAGACCTGGAGACTTCTTGACTGATTCTTGTCGGTGTGACTCGACTAGCCCAGTAGACGGAGCACTCGGTTTGGCGGCAGACCCATAGTGGACGGAGCACCCGATTTGGTATTATACCCGCAGTACTCGATAGGAGGAGTACCTCAATAGTCTAAGGTAAGTGAGTAGCACCTCGGAGTCGCGACAGGGCCACTGTTCTCGACAGAGAAGAAGTTCTCCAACAATCGTGGTTTCTTTAATGGAAATCCTAGTTTGAGCTGAGTCAATGACCTTTGTGTTTTCCGCATGATTGAGATTGGTTACTTGATAACGTAGGTTTATGTATAAGGATATACCTAAGAAATGGTTATCCATTGAAAGCATACATTTTGGTTTATCCTTTTTGTATTTTGTGATACCTTGAGGGTCTTGGGTTCCCTGCTAAGTATCATTATACTCACACCTGCATGGGCTATGCACGCACCTCGTTGTGTTGGATGCAGACGACGGACATCGCTGACGGAGGCTGAGAGCAGCAGGACTGGACGGCACCCAGAGGAGGACCTTACGACCTACCGGTACACGGTGGAATCTGATGGAAGTGAAGTGTTGTGGAGGACATTTGTACCTACCCTTCAGGTAGGAACCCCAGAGGACGATCCAGGAGCTGCTAGACACCTTCCAACTGTTTGTCTTTTTAGTTGTACCGGGCCAGGCTGTGCCCTTGCGCGGACCGGGCCACCTGCCGTGGGCCAGACCGTGCCCCACTAGGCTGATCTGCACAATTATTGGGCTAGTCTGACACCTTAGTCGGGTCGGACTCGCGGGGCTAGGATGGGCGGACCCGCCTTCCCACCGGGCATGACGAGCAGGGCCCGTTTCATTTAAAGGTGAATAACATCACAACCGTGCATCTGATCGACACGATGTCAGCGGCATTGGGCCCCTTATGACAAGGTGGTCCTTTTGAGATACTCTAAGTGAGTTTTGGACACATTTGGAGAACATCCGGGTTTGGAATGAGTGTATTTCCAACTGGGCCCCTGGAATGAATAAGTCAATAACTCTTAAGCTGAGCATCTGATTGACGCGCCATCTGTCGCGCCAGGTTTCTTTTGACGAGACGAAACTTTAGGATACACCAACTCTATACTTTTTGATAGTTGAGGTTTCGACCTCTTGTCATGAGGATAAGTCCCTACCATAATCGAGCATGCTGGGTGTAGGAACCCTAGAGATGGTATGAATGCGTTGAATACTGTATTGGAATCTTCTGTGGGTTCGACAGAAATGACTACTGTACTGGAATCCTTTGTGGGTTGGACATCGATGACAACTGTTCTTGTATCCTGTGCGGGTCTGGCAGAGTAGTTGGTCTTGTATCCTGTGTGGGTCTGACAGCTTAGCTGGTCTTGTATCCTGTGTGGGTCCAGTAGCATAGATGAATCTGTGACTACCTCTGATCATCTCTATCGCTATACAAAAAATGTATACCTGTGTGAGCTAAGTCTTGACTTTAAACCATTATAATCAATGTGATTGACTTTCTTTCTTGTATGGACTTGGTTGTGCTTGGGCTCGATAGTTTGAGTCGAACTGTGATTGATAACTTAGGTATATGTATGGGAATATACCTAAGTAGATTTGGTTGATACTTTTTGATTGTATCTTTCTTCTGTGGTTTATCTTTCATGGATTCTGGGATACCATCGGGGGTCTCGAGGTCCCTGCTCAGTATCGTATACTCACCCCTGCACAGGCTTTTCCCGCACTACATTGTGTTGGATGCAGACGACAAATAGCACTGATCGAGGTGGAGATTTGAGGAGCTGGACGGTACCCGGAGGAGGTCCACTTGGAGATACGTACACAGATCAGACGGACGGACCCTTGGTGCTGAGGGGACCATCTTTACCCACCCTTCAAGTCGAATTTCTGGAGGACGACTTAGTGGTTGTTTTTTTACTCTGTTGTAGTTGTGCTATCTTTCAGTTGTACTATACTTTACAGTTGGGTTTGTATACTGGCCCATTTACTTCTTGGCACTTAATTTTGTACCCAGTTTACTTTGTGATTACTTTAGTTGTGTACTCTATTGTGTTTGATTACTTTTATAAATATAATGCCTCCCATATTAAGGATTTACACCTTCGGTTCTAGTCGATAGCCCCTGGCCTATGGAAGGCGGGCTTGGGATAGTCATGACACGGGCCCCGAGGACGGGTCGTGAACAATTGGTATCAGAGGAGTCGGTTCTACCACAGAACTCATGACTCTGATCTTTCTTTCTATGAAGAAATAATGTTAAGAGTATTGAGTGTGGTTTTTAGTACAGGGAGTCCAGTGTTGGTGCGGCGACCGACGTATCCATACACCAGGACCCTGACATTTGATTTCTGACTCAATGCACGAAAACACTGATTTTCGTGTGTGATTCCTTTGAAAAGTTTTCTTTGTGATTACTTTGTGTCAGCTCACTAGGTATACTGTTTAACTATGGAACACCTGTTTCTTTTCAATATGGCCCCACGAAGGTAGCCTGCTAGGGTTCCGAGTTACATACGAGATGGTAGCCCACTGAGCGACGAGGCCTCAGTGTAGGGCCTCATCACATTGGAGGCACCAGTAGTACCACTACCCGTTGGGCCACCGATACTACCAGCCCTAGTAGAAATGAGTGCACACCGCCTGAGTGCATTTCATGAGTTCCAGCGACAGAGGCTGCCCAGGCTCCGCAGAGAGACGGACCCCCCCCCCCCCCCCACAGAAGTTGAGGATTGGCTGGA
Source organism: Viscum album (assembly GCA_963277665.1). Classification (NCBI taxonomy): domain Eukaryota; kingdom Viridiplantae; phylum Streptophyta; class Magnoliopsida; order Santalales; family Viscaceae; genus Viscum; species Viscum album. The sequence goes on along the minus strand of OY728152.1, from coordinate 1,358,875,563 downwards.
GGCTATCGTCAGAGTTTTCAGATTGGTAGGGACACCAGCCGACCTTATAGGGATCCTTACCGCCAGTCTTCTGCATGCAGAAGCATGTAGATAGTGGAGCCTGAGGCTCTAGGTGTATGATGAGGCATCACTTCTTTGGACATACTTTGATTGTCTCTTCCACTCCGAGTTTGTTCCAACCACCCTCCACGTGGTGCGGATTCAAAAGTTACTACATCTACAGCAGGGCAGCATGAAAGTGGCTCAGTATTCAGGGAGGTTTACTAACCTCTCATTCTAGTCCACGAATATGGTATGGGACCCATTCTTTAGGGCATGGACCTTTGAGCAGGGACTGAGGCACGAGTTCAAGGCCTCAACGATTCCCCTCAGCATCCTGACACTGGCGGGAGTGCTGAAGCGAGCCCTTCTAGTGGAGAGCTTTCTCACTGAGAAGTCACCAGCGGAGAGACCCACCGCAGGGAGATAGGTAGCAGAGTCTTATATGGCCAGCAGTAGACAGATGTCGTAGGGGTCCATGCGGACCATTCCATCTGGTGGGAGACCTTAGGATACAGGTTCGGTTGTCTGAGGCACGTGAAACAGAGCTAGCCTTAAAAGGAGCAGGCAGTGCTATGCAAGCGGTGGGCAGGACCACATGGCTCATGACTACCCGACCCTCCATGCAGATGAGCAGCAGACAATAGAGGGACCTCCCAGGCATAGGCAGAGGTTTGACCATGGTGGTACGCCGGGAGCGGGTGGATGAGGCAGAGGAGCTGGCCAAACAGCGGGTGGTGGACGACGATTCGAGGCTCTACCACCACCACCACCAGGAGGTCCAACCCGACCATAGAAAGCTGGCGGACAGAGGTGGGCTCTGCTCCAGCCAGTCGAGACCTTCAACCACGGCACACCTAATATGATTCGAGGTATTATATGTGTCTACTCCACCCTTGCTCCAGTCCTTACATACACAGGTGTGAGTCATTCATTTATGGTTGCGGCCCAGGTTTGGATCTCGGAGATTCCGACGGAGCCGTTGGCTTGATCCTTACAGCTAGAGACTCCTACGGGAGAAGACTCAATGATTACACACTGGTTCCGGAAGTGTGAGATTACTCTAGGAGGTGAGATCTTTGGCTGGGATCTTCTTGTAGCAGCGTCGAGGCCTTACGAAGTCATCTTGGGTATGGACTGGTTATCTACAGTTCATGATCAGATCGACTATATTAGGCACAAAGAGTGGTGTGTCCACACGGATGGGAGCAGGTTCACCTTCACCGGAGAAAAGGGATCCTTTGCAGTGCAGGATGGACTTACATAGAGTAGAGGGTAGCTAATCACACATCAGTTGGCTAGTCTCATCCTTGGAGTAGTGGATGTGCGGAGTCCGAGTTTTCCTATTGTAGTGGATCAGTATGCATACGTTTTTCTTGAAGACGTTCCAGGACTACCTCTTTGAAAAAAGGTAGGATTAAACATAGATCTGTACCCTCGAACAACACCGATATCTACCCCAGCATATCTTATGGCTCCCGCCGAGCTTCATGAGCTACGGGTACAGCTAGAGGACTTACAGGGAAACGGATTTATCTGACCTAGTGTTTCACCCAGGGCTTCTCTGATTTTTTTCACCAAGAAGGCGGATGAGAGATTGCGACTGTGTGTCGACTACCGTCTCCCAAATCAAGTGACCATAAAGAATAAGTAACCACTTCCAATGATTTACAACCTTTTCAATCTTCTCAAGGGAGCACGATGGTTCTTGATGATAAACCTATGTCCAGGCTATCACCAGCTCAGAATTCAAGACGAGGATGTGAAAAAGACGGCATTCAGGTCTCGGTATGGCCACTACGAGTTCTTGCTTATTCCCTTTAGCATAACCAATGTTTCAGGAGTGTTCATGAGTCTCATGAACATTATATTCCAGCCTTACCTCGATCAATTTGTTGTAGTCTTCATCGACGACATACTTATTTACTCGACTACTGATGAGGAGCATGCCTACCATCTGTCGGTAGTACTAGACACACTCTAGGATCACCATCATTATGTTAAGCTCTCGAAGTGCCAGTTCTAGATTCGAGAGGGTTACTTATTAGGACACTTAATCTTGGAGGTGGGGGTAGTAGTGGATCCATCAATGATCGAGGTAGTGATTTCATGGGAGCCACCCGGAGTGTGACAGAGGTTTGGAGTTTCCTGGGTTTGGCTGGGTACTATCTCAGATTTGTTCAAGTCTTCTCTGAGGATGCAGCACCGCTTTCATCTTTGAAGAAGAAGGGGAAACCCTTCATGTGGTCGGATAGTTGTCAGTAGATCTTTCAGGAGCTGAGGTAGAGGATGACCAGTGCACCCATATTGAGGCTACTGGAAGAGGGCGTTGGGTATGTAGTGTACTGAGACGCATCAGGGATAGGACTTGGGTGTGTCATGATGCAGGAGTGAGCAGTGATCGCATAAAGTTCGCGATAGTTGAGGCAGCACGAGCAGAACAACGCTACCCATGACCTGGAGTTAGCCGCAGTGGTCTTCTCCGTGAAGATGTGGTGACACTATCTAATGTTCGAGTGCTATATAGTCTACTATGACCACCAAAGTCTCAGGTACGTATTCTTGCAGAAAGACCTAAACCTAAGACAACGACGATGACTTGAGTTCCTCTAGGACTATTACATTGAGGTAGTCTATACTCTTTGGAAGGGGAACGATGTAGCAGATGCTCTCAGTAGGAGATCGAACATTCAACTGCTAGGAGAGGTGACAAAGAAACTAGCCGCATTGCAGATATCCTTTGTGGATATATATGGAGAATCATTTCTTCAGTCTCTCACAATCACTCCTCTAATTCATCAGTGAGTCAGAGAGGCACAACGTGGGGACGTTGACTGTGAGGCGTGACATGCTCAGATATCCACAGGGTAGGCGCCTGATGTATTTTCTGAAGGAGGGGAGCATGTCATCCTCATTAGAAGATGCAACATGATACCAGTTTCACTAAAAAAGGAGGTGATGAGGGAGTTCCACACTTCCCCTATAGAGAAACATCCAGGAGTGGCGAAGATGTATCAGGACCTCAGATGAAAGCACTTGTGGCCAGGTATGAAGAAGGATGTAGGAGAGTTCGTTTCACAATGCCTCACTTGTCAGAAAGTGAAGGGGGAGCACTAGGTACCAGCAGGCTTGGTACTAACCTTAGAGGTCCCAGAGTGTAAGTGGTATGAGATCTCCATGGATTTTATGATGGGGCATCCATGTACATCCAGAGGACATGACTCTATCTGGGTGATTGTCGACCGACTCACCATGTCGGCCCACTTCCTACCAATCAGAGAGAAGGGCTCAGTAGAGAGCTTAGGACCCCTCTACGTACAAGAGATTGTACGGCTTCATTGTGTGCCATATATGATCATCTCCGATCAGGACACACTCTTTACTTCCCGACTTTGGAATGGGTTTCAAAAGGCATTTGGGACATAGCTACTTCTGAGCACCACATTCCATCCCCAGACGGATGGACAGACTGAGAAGACTATTCATACTCTCGTGGAAAAGCTCAGTGCATGTGTCCGCAACTTTGGTCGCAGCTGGGAGGATCACTTACCCTTAGTGGAGTTTGCATACAACAACAACTATCACTCCACCATTGGGATGGAACCTTAAGAGGCACTATATGGCTGACCTTTCAGATCACCTCTATTCTAGACAGACCTAGGGGATTCAGCACTTGTAGGGCCAGAGATGGTGCAAGCTATGATGGAGAAGGTGCAGGTCATCCATGAGCAGATAAAGATGATATAGAGCAGACAGAATTCATATGCTGATAGGATACAGAGACCACTAGAGTTCGAGGATAGCGACCACGTCTTCATAAGGGTCTCACCTCGATGAGGTCCATTGATATTTGGATGGGGCGGCAAGTTATCTCCACGATTCTTTAGACCTTTCTAGGACCTCAGTAGGGTAGGCATGGTGGCTTATCATCGGGCCCCTCCACCTCAGTTTCACAGGGTGCATGACGTCTTCCACAAATCTCAGCTGAGGGGATACATACCTGAACCGTCCAACATCATCAATCATAGGGAGATGGATATTGATGATGGGGAAACATTCATAGAGGTCACGGTGGAGATCGTGGATTGACAGGAGCCGGTCCTACTTGGATGGTCGATTCCTCTAGTGCGCATTCGCTGGTAGCCCGATAACCTCCAGGAGAGATCTTAGGAGAGGGAGGCTCATATGCTAGCATAGTAACCCCATTTGTTCTCCTAGTGTTTGTTGTAGCTTTACAGAGATATAAATACCTGAGGTGGGGGTAATTTAAAGACCCGGAAATTTCATGATTTTTTTTAAATACATTGGAATTTTATGAGTTTTCAGTTTCTAACGGCGCCTGATTACGAGGCCCGGTGTGCCCGGAATCAATTTCTGAAGTTTTGATCAGGTACCTTCAGTAAACGTATGTTTAGGTTTCAATATCTTTTTAACCGGTGCTCGTAATAGAAATCTGAGGGAACCGATGTACTCAGAGTGCCGGTATTCGCTTAAGGGGACCTTTAACACAGTTTCGTTTTCTCGGGAGGAGAAGTTAATTTTTTGGGATTAATAAAAAAGTTGAACAAAATTTTTGTGCACAATTTCATTTATCATGGGTGGTTATTTCCTAAAAGTACAAGTTATAGGTGGGGCCCGAACCCCACATAACCTCCCCTGAGAGGATTTAGTGTTGTGGGTTCCACCCAAACGTGAACCCTTTCACCTCTGATCAACTCCCAATTAATTCCATACAGTTTATTTTGAAAACTCCTCATTAATGGACCTCCCTCTTCCCATCAATTGTTCCAACACATATAGTTAATGTCTTCATTAATTATTTGACACCTCTTTTGAATCAATTTTAATTTCATGGAAAATCTATTAAATTGAGAGCCTTTTATTTCTTTTACATTGGAAAAATTATTTTTTGGGGAGGCTCTGGAGAATTAGAAGACTGGTGATCCTTCTTCGACGAATAACATCGTTCTTCATCGAAGAACATCCCCAATGAAGAATGCGAAGGACCTATTACAACGATGCTTCTTCCTCGGATGCACCTCAACTTCATGGAGTCTATGTCATCTTCAGCAGAAACTCTTCCTCCCATGTTGATGGGATGACATCGTTCTCCACGAGGTCGTATTCCGCGATGGCGAACTACCGCGACACTCGTCTTCTATGGCTCGTCGATTTGAAATGTCAATTATGTGGTATGAGTTTTGTATATTATTTAAGTGAATAAATTTTACCCCATTATTTATTGAATTTATTATATTATCATCAGTCATCTGCTACCGCCTAATGCGGGGGGAACGGGCCGAACAAATATGGCCCGACGACCCTCCGTTAGTCCATTTTTTTATTCGTGATGGAAGTGTGTTGGAAGAGGTTGCGATGAGTAACGGTGGTGGCTGTGAACGGAAGAACCGTAGCCTGCAACCCCGGCCCGCTCGGCCGAAGAAGAACTGGTCGGCCGTAGCCGGCCGGGCTGGTGGAACTGTGTCGCCCCATTGCGTCGTGCTATGGAGGATCGCGGTCCGCGCTTCATGGGCCTCTTCAGCGGGTGAACTAGCCAGCTTGTCAGCTGGCCAGGTTGGAGGAGGCTACGTCACCCGCAGGTGCTATGTGGGAGGACAGCGGCCCACCCATGCGGGCCCCTCACGCCGGGATGGTTGTCCGACATTGGTCAGCCGGACAGGAGGGCGGCACAGCCGGTTCGGGAGGTCCCCCCCCCCCCCTCGTACCGTGTCGCTAGGCCGGCTGGCCGAGCTGCTGATAACAGCTAGGCCGGGCCACGCCACACCGGGCCGAGCCACGCCTCCCAGGCTGGGCCGCGCAATTATCAGGCCGAGCCGTCCCCTTAGTCAGGTCGCACCCACCGAGCGAGGACGGGCCGACCCGCCAACCCACCAGGCTTGACGAGCCGGGACTGTTTCGTTTAAATGCGAATAACTTCAAGTCCGTGCGTCCGATCGACGCGCCGTCTACTGCATTGGGACCCTTACAACGAGGAAGTCATTTTTCAATACTCTAAGAGAGTTTTGAAAAACTTTGGATAACGGCCGGGTTTGGAATAAGAATTTTTCCAATCGGGCCCCTGGAACGGAATAGGAAATAACTCTCAGACCAGGCGTATGATTGTTGTTCCATCTATCAAGTTGGGTTTTTTTGACGATATGGAACTTCGAGATACATCAACACTGTAATTTTTGATAGTTTATGTATCGACCCCTTGGCTCAAGGTGAGGACCCTCTCGAAATTGAGTGTGTTGTGTGTGGGAACCCTAGAGCTGGATATGACTGCATCGACTACAGTACTGGAATTCTCGGTGGGTTCAACGGGAATCCTCCATGGGTTCGACGGAAATGACTACTGTTCTTGTATCCTGTCTGGGTCCGGCAGTTTGACCTATGTACTTGTATCCTGTGTGGGTACGGCAGAGTAGCTGGTCTTGTATCTTGTGTGGGTTTGAAAAATTAGTTGGTCTTGTATCCCGTGTGGGTTCGACAGCTTAGATGAATAAGTGACTACCTCTAATCATCTCTCTCTCTATACGAAACATGTATACCTACCACTACTGGAAATGGGGTCTATCCCCACACGCCTATCCCCACGGTTCTTTAAACCATGGGGATAGTTTGGTTTTACTTGTCTATACCCACGGTTTTATTAAAACCATGGGTATTCAATCTTCCATTGCACCTAATTATCAAGATCCTCCTCCTCAAACTTCCATCCCGCTCCTTGATTCAACCCTACCTCCCCGACCCTCGACTCCCATCCGTGTCTTTCCCTCCCCGACCACCGAATCTCGGTCCTCTCCTCACCTCTCTGACTCCCCTCCCCGGCCTTCGACTCCCCTCCCCAGCCTCTGACTCCAGGCTCCGACTCTAGGCTCCACCTCTCGGCTCCCGAATCCTGGCTCCGCCTATCGTCTCCCAACCTGGACCTCCCGACCTTCACCTCCGCCTCGACATCCTGGTCATCGCCTCTTAAACAAGGTAATATTGTACATCTTACTGTGAATCAAGATGTAATTTTTAAATGATTAAAGATCTATTAGTATTTAGTAAACTCCCAGTTAGTTCATCCTTTTGGAAATAAGTTTTGGAATACAGAGAAATTATAAATCAATTATCAAACTTTTAGGGTTTTAGAAACTTAAAATTTATCCCTATGGGGCATGGATACTTTCACATTCTATTTTCTTCTCATGAGCTAAAGAAAAATGAATGAGTAATTGGTTGTTGTATGAGACTCTTGATCTTGTGCCATCTTATTCTTATTTTGGTTTCATCTACCTCCAGATGATTGGTTTTATGGTGTAAATTTGGATAACACAAGAGGTGTAGAGACCACAATAAATTGAAAATGTTGTGCCCTAAGATTAGTATGGTATTGATATATTATCTTCTATGTTATTCAATCATCAAACATTCAATCATGCCTAGATAGAACATATTTATAGACACTTTTTCCCTTTGATTGGGTAGTAGAAACATGGTCCACTTTTGCTAAGGATTTTACAAGTATCACTTATTCTAAATAAACCACTATCTAAAGGATATATTTAAATACAATGAAGTATTGGATGGTGTGGAATAGACTCTGGTGAAAAGGTGAATAGACAGGATGAGCACTAAGGACAACTTCTGTAGGTTTCCTAGGATCGATAAGCCTAAGGAGATAATTTTCCATAAGGAAAATAATTTAACTAAGAACCTATTCATTTAAAAATAAATAAATTATCCTTTTACTCCTTAAATAATGGGAAACCCTTATATCGCTTTGCCTCTTGACCAGGATAGTTTTTTTTTGTTTTACTGAGTGGGAGGTGTCAGGTGATGTATATATTTCTTGGGTTATCCAGTAGTCACTGACACAAGATTGATTGTAATGGCTACATTTTCTTCCTTAGCAGTTTTATACCTATTTCACTAAATGGTATCTTCTAGATGCTACCCCATGTATTTAAACCCCCAGAATCTACTTAGATATTTCAATGAGATCGACAGTGTCTACACTTTATCATGGATGTTCTTTACAAAAAGTTCAAAAAAATTCCCCGACGGGAGTAGAATTTTGAGTGAGTAAATTAGGCATTTCCATCTAGAGATAAAGCTAGAGAACTTTTAATTTTCCTGATGTTAATTGTCCATGAGATTAACATCAATTATTTTCCTTATCATAGAGTTATGTTGATAACTTAAATGATGATTAAGGTGATCCTAGCTTGTGATGGACCCCACAAGGAGTCTAATATAGTAGAAAAAATCCGGTCCCACTAGATTCTACATAACAAACCACATTTTTTGCATCATCATTACAGTCTCATGGGACCATAATTAGGCCACATCGAGACATGGAGTGTGAGAGATTCTTCTATAGGTATCCCATACCATCAAAGGTTGGTAAAGTTGGAATACCAAAATTTTTTGGAGGTAGAGTGGGGTAAAAAAATTTAGGATATGGATTCCATTCAGGATAAACTAGGGAACACTAACTTTCAATGACACCCATTCATGCGAAAAATGACTCAATAGTGACGAGGAGTTACAAGGGAAATGTTTTCTTAGTTGTTCCTTGAGTGTGAGTAATAGGATAATCTCGATATAGTTATATGAAATATTATATTCACTGACTACAGGTTCATGTTAGGACTAGGTGGATATCCTAATATAAAGAATATGGCTATCATCACAGAGGGAAATTATAGACTTCCTCAATTATCATATGCAAATAGTTCAATTGTATAGATCCAAAGACAACATAGTGCTCATATTATATTATTTTGGGTATATTAACTTCCTTAGTGAGTTGGAGGATAAAAGTCCACTTATTCTTAGAGGGGACTCCCCGTGGGAATATTTCCTTTAAGTTACTCCTCATTGAGAAATTTGATATTTAATATATCTGCATCATACTGTGTGAAATTCTATTCCATGGATATGACTTCAAGATATCTTGGTGGAGAGTGGTACAAAAATAGAACTTTTCTATTATCTCTTGTAGAATATAATTGAGGGGGTTTTATATCCACACTTAGAGGTTACTTATTTTGGTTCATCCAATGGTTATAGGTACAAGGGGGCCTTAGAAAATCTTTTGATATAACCCATGTATCGGGGTATTATTTTCTCATTACATGACTCAGTGTCGATGTCTCAATCTGTATCATCTACCATATTGATAATGATGAAAATCATGAATCAATAACAGGAATAAGGAATCATATCAGTATTATCTGAGTGAAAGAGTGACTTTTCACTACCTACTTCCCCTTTGAGAGTTTTATTGAGGTCATTCCATAAACACCTATTCTCAATAGGTATTTAATATTTTGAACTATGTGATGTTTGATATTATTCAGTGGATGATACCCTATTTTTTTCTACAGATAATGTCCTTGAGGTAATTCTTGACTATCCTCACCGAACATTCTCCCAATGAAAGTTGTTTGTTGGATGACAGTAGGAATCACTAGGTCACAAACTTCATGAAACCACTTCCCAACTTAGAAATGTTAAAATTTATTAGAAAATATGATTATAATGACCCATCATTAATGTATGGGGATGATGTGGGGCCACCATTTATACTTCCTAAACCAACAAAGTATTTGATGATTTGATTAGTGACAGTCATGGAAAAAATTCCCCCAACCCTACGAGTGGAGATTAACATGGAGTCACCACTCATATCTTTTGGACTCATTGAGGATTTGATAAACCTAGTGGTGGATGTGGTGGTAAAAATTATTTTATCCTCATGGGATGGGGTTTATTATGGATAGTTATCATGTAATCTAAAAATCACATTGATTTGGTGCATTTTCACTTGAGCATGATCCCGGTGTAGTGCCTTATTATAATGTGAACTACTTTCCATGTGGAGTGTCTTTTTCAACTTTTTTCTTTAGTTTACATATCGAGGTAGATCTTTTTCTCTTTTTTCCTACTTATTCAATCATGTACTCCTCGTGTCATTAAATATGTTTTTCTAGCTAATAATATGCTTTGATTAATTTAATAATAAAATTTATTGTAATGACTTTTTAAATATGATTTACATTGTTGATTGAATGTTAATTTGTTTTGTTGTTATAGAATGGATAGAAGCTGGATGTATAGTACCGATTGGATTTCAACCGAGTTTCAAAATAATTTGGAGAATTTTTTAGTTATTGCATTTAGCAATGTGTCAGATGGAGGTTTTATATAGTCTCCCTGATATAATTGTGTTCGAAGACCATGGTTAAGAAGAGAAGAAGTTAGTTACCATTTAACAAAATTTGGATTTCAAGAAAACTATAATGTTTGGTTTCACCATGGAGAGACGAGTCAATCTTCGACTGTTTATAAATGAAATGAACGAAGTGACATGGAGAATTTGATATTTTATAGGTTTCCATATGTGCATCATTCTGAGAGAGATAGCATGCCAGTGCAAGAAGACAATGATATCAGTACACATGAGGAAAATATTGAAGATGACGATGTTGATAGAGTGAAAAAATTATTGGATGATGCTAGAACTCCAGTATATCAAGAATGTACTAAAATGACCAAGTTGGAAGTTTTAATGCGGTTATATCATGGGAAAACATGTATGGGATTTCTAATACTTCCATTGATTATATTCATACATTTTTAAAGGACTTGCTTCCTAATGGTGAAAATATTACATCAAATCGTTACATGGCATGGAAGTTAATTAAGCAGCTTGGATTTGCTACTAATAAAGTCCCTGCTTGTCCAAAAGATTAAAGTTTATTTTTGGAGGAAACAGATGACCGTAATGACTGTAAAGAATGTTGTACATCTCGATGGAAGACAAATGCAGATGGAAAGATGTCTCGTGTGCCACAGAAAGTCATGTGGCACATTCCATTGATTCCTAGATTCAAAATCATTTCGTGTCTCCAGAAATCTCAGTCAATATGTGATGGAACGATGTTGAGATAATTAAAGGTAATGATGAGCTGGTCCATCCTGCAGATGGATTAGCATGGCATACATTTGATGCACAACATCTTGATTTTGCAACTGAGGTGCGTAATGTTAGATTGGGCCTATCATGTGATGGTTTTAATCCGTTTGGTCAGATTCTTATTTCTCATAGCACGTGGCTGATTTTTATTCATGTTTATAATCTTCCTCCATGGATGTGTATGAAGAAACCTTTCACTTTCTTGAGTATACTAATATCTGGACCTTCAGATCCTGGTAATGACATAGATGTCTACTTGCAGCCTTTAATAAAAGAGTTGAATCAACTTTGGGATTTAGGTGTGCAGACATTTGATGCTTCTTCAAAGAATACGTTTCAGATGCATGCTGCCCTTCTATGGACCATAAATGATTTCCCTACCTATGTAGTGATGTCTGGGTGGAGCATGAAGGGAAAACTATCATGTCCCATTTGTATGAAGAATACACGATCGAGAAGTCTTAAATATCATCATAGTTTCAGTTTCATGGGGCATCACCGATTCTTTCCAATGGATCATCAATACAGAAAGAATCGTCAGAGGTTTGATAATAATGTTGACACTGAAGAACCACCTCAACGTATGTCAGGAAGTAATGTGCTTGATGAATTGAAGGATTTCAGCTTTTCATTAGGAAAAGGTTAGTTGACATCTCGATAGAAGAAGAATGCTGATACTGAAGTCACTTACAATTGGAAAAAGAGAAGTATTTTTTTTTGTGTTTCCATATCGGTCTACTAATTTGTTACGTCAATGTTTAGATGTATTGCATATTGAGAAAAATATATGTGAAATTTTTCTTATAATTCTTTTGAATATTAATGGGAAGATCAAAGATGACTTCCGATCTCGTCGGGATTTATTGGATTGGGCTATTAGACCGGAACTACATCCTGTTTGTATCAGTGAAAACAAATGGAAAGTTCCGTGTGCTTCTTATGTGATGACACCGGCAGAGAAAGATCAATTTCTGGCAGTATTGGAGAATATCAAGGTTCCAGATGGCTATTCCAGCAACATATCTAAATGAGTCAACAGAAAACATTTGAAATTTATATCCCTAAAAACTCATGATTATCACATCCTTCTTCATGAATTGATTCAAATAGAAATTAGGCATTTGCTATCCAATAATGTCAGTGTGGCAGTGATTTGGTTGTGTCATTTTTTTAGAGACCTTTGTGCTAAAAGGTTATCCAAATCATTGTTGATAAAAATGCAGCAAGAGCAATCGTTAAATCTATGTGAGTTGGAAAAAAAATTCCCTCCAACCTTTTTCACTTGCATGCTTCATTTAACAATTCATATTCCAACTGAGACACTTCTTGGAAGACCAGTTTCTTTTCGGTGGATATATCCCACTGAATGAAATATGTGCACAATGGTATCATATGTCCAAAATAAGAATTATCCTGAAGGTTCCATTGTGAGGAGTTATCTGGCCAAGAATGTATAGATTTTTGTTCAATTTACTCGTCTGATGTGATCAGAAGACATAATCGACCAATGAGAAACGAAGATGAGCAGTATGAGGAAATTCAGACCTCATTTCCATCTCTTCCCCAGACAGGTGGAATTTCTGTGTCATATTCATTGGTTACATTGAGCTTTGAAGAGCAAAATATGGCACATCGTATAGTCTTGTTTAATTGTGGTTTGTTCGATGCCTATATCAAGTAAGAAATTTGAATATATATATTTTATCTCATATGATGTCATATCACATATACCTTATACTTTTATTGTCATTTTTTGTAGAGAACATAAAAAAATTATAAGTAGAGTTCATCGGTCATTGCCTTTGAGAAGGAGAGAGGATATGCATAGCCAAGAGTTCCCAGCTTGGTTCAAATCAAAGGTATGACCATTACATTAAATACCTTAAAATATAGATATATATTTAATTATATTACTCATATGTATTCCAAGTATTGAGTTTACCTCCTAACTTCATTTGTAACGAATTAAGAGCGTTGGCTTTTGGTCCCAATTCTTTGGTTCATGACAGCAAATCTTTAATAATCAATGGATACAAATTTGTTACAACTGGTAAAGCAGTGAAAATGAGAACACAGCATGATGACGTTATGTTAACTGCTAGAATGGATTGTTATGTCAGTGCATCAGATAGTCGAACTTGATATGAAGATGTGTAATATTATGGATTGGTTGAGAAAATATTGTTATTGGATTACTACTCTCAAGTTTGAGACACTATGATGAAATGTAAATGGTTTGATTCAATGACGTTCCATGGTACATTTATTGATGATTGCGGATTTAGAGTTATTGACATGAGTCGATTCCTGCATATCGATGAACCATACATTTTGGAATCAATGGAAAAACACGTGTTTTATGTGAAAGATCATCTGAAACCTGATTACGGTGTCATTAATGAAGTAATCCCAAGACAAATTTTTCATGATGTTGGGGATAAAATTTTCACCAGTGACGCCCCCATCGGTGTTAGCAAAAATATTGTATTTGATGACACAAATTTTCCCATTGTGAGAGATGATGTTGAACCTGAGGTAGTGAAGGGTAATATATAAAAGCAACCCTATATAGTAAGAGTTCATTCAGTTTACCTTGACGTGAGTTTCTCAGGTTGGTACTAATGTAATTACTTTAATTTAGTTTTATTTTGGAATGATAAGTCTGTTTTATTAATGTTTGGTTTTGTTTCATTTAATAATATTTCATTCAATTCAGAAAACTGGGTTTTAGTGTGGTTTTAAAAATTGGTAACATGGTTGTAAATTATCATTATTGAAAGATGTTATGAAATTTTTTATGTTGTATGTATGATTTTTAAAAATTGATGCTAAAAATATTTATTTCATTCTTATGCAGATTATGAAGAAAACTAGAGATGCTCACAAGAATAGATTATTTGATGTTGATCTTGTTAGACGCGAGCGGGATTTGTCTTCAGTGAGTATATTAATTCTAATATTTATCTTCTTAATTACATATAATATCAAGTTCATATTTTTGATCAAATTTTTTTAGGGACATATAACTCTAGAGTTTCCTCTTCCCAGTATGGGACTGATCAGGGATCCTCTTAGACCTAGGCGGAGCTCCCATCTTACCACTCCCCACACTGACCCATTAGTGGACATCCAATCTACCACACATGTCCTCCCTCCGCTTGAGACCCTAGGGATGTTCCCATACATGTCGCCATCATCATCCCATTTACCCTCTTTTTCCCATTCCATGTCGACGCCGACTCGACCGATGTTCTCACCTTCACAATTTCCATATCCATTCATGTATCCCTTGACCTACTATGCTTATTCTGACATGTCTATTCCACCGCTTTTTCCTACCATCCATCCTATACATATTGAGTATGTTCCTTCAGTTTCCACTCATGTTCATGAAGATCAGCCAGAGCATGATGTGGAATAGATACTTCCTTCGGAGGATGCTGATCCAGCACAGTCCACGGATTCCTCACAGCCTATTCAGAAGCCTGCATCAGGTTTTATTATTATTAATGTTTCAAATTATATATTTTTACTTTTTTTCATATTTTATTTTCACTTAACTCTTCCCTTTTTACCTCTTATCTTATTTAGTGGGATCTTCTAGTAGGCGACATGGGCGCACTCGAATGCGGGATGCCTGGAATCTTGAAACTCAAATTATGGTGGATTAAAATTCTCAAAATCAAATGGTAGGTAAAAATGCTAAGGAATGTAGATGTTTCATGGCTACTTTATCCAAATATCGTGATATTGTTCAAGTGGAACCGGTCTCATGGATATATATCAGTGCTGACATCAAGGATAGGGCATGGGCACAGATATGGGTACAGAAATTTTATAAATTTATTTTTATATTAGTAATGTATTTATATGACTTAACATGTTCATTATAGAGTCGATTTAACTTTCCTAATGGTGAAGCTTCCAAAGAATCTAGGTTGAGTGATCATGGAGAGTATTGGAGGTCATACAAGTATGAGTTACATATTGGTTGGAGGAGTAGAGTGGGTACTGAGTTAGAGGGTGTACCAACAAACCCTGACTGTCCAAAAACTCAATATCAAAAAATGATCGCACAATTGAAGACTGAACAGTACAATGTCCTACCCATATTTAATGGTTTTTATATAAAATTTAATTTTTATTACTTGTATTGTTTTTTTGTTTCTTAGGAAGTTTCAGCGAAAATCAGAAAAAAACTAAGATGAAATGACATATCTACACACATTGGGGCGCACTATAATGCCCAACAAAGAGAAGCGGCTGGTACGTTCATCTAAATTAAAATAATGTCTTTATTTATAACATGTCATCATAACTTATTCATTCCTTCCCATGGTTAGTCCATGAATCTTGGAAATCACATCTTATACTAGGAGAAATCTTGTCTATTTTTCCTAAACAAGTAGTATATTTCCTTGAAACCCACTTCAGAAAACCATTTCTGAAAACCATGTCAGAAAACCACCAATCGGTTATGACTATCATTTACCTCATTGTTTGTAGGTCTTTGTTGCAACTCACATCAATCCAGTTTTTTTATTTATCATATATGGTTGTAATCCAAATTTGTGCACTTCTCATATGGAGCAAGTTGAATTGGGCATTGAAGGTCCTATACCTCATGCCAAATTATTCTACATCAGTAGGAAAAGAAATATGGAGCTGCAATTAATTCACAAACACAAGATAAAATTGTATGTTTATTTATATTACAATCTTTTATACAATATTCATAATTTAATATGTTTATAATTTCAATAGTCTGCCTTGGAGGCCATGGATGAGAAGGAAGTTGACAACATAGGGCCAAATAATCATTTGAGCCAGGTGTTAGGTGTGGAGCATCCAAGAAGAATCTGTTGTAGAACAGGAAAAAAAATTGTCCCCTCTAAGTATTGGTCATCATCAGACTCTTCTAAGGCCTCTGAGTCAGAATGTGCGCGTACTGAATTAGCTGTGACGAATAAAATAGTATTAGAGGAGCATGAAAAAAGTAAACTAATTAATGAACATTTCATGAAAGCTCTGTCAGTTTTGAGTCAGTCACTACCATCAGAGGTTGATTCCACTTTTCATTCATGTATGGCATCAATGCACTCTTTAAATAATACCTCGTGTGATTCCCATGAGGGTCCTAGTGGTGATGATGGTGATGGCGATATAGCTGGCGAGGATGTTGCTGATGATGTTGTTGGTGATGAGATTGCTGATGATGACGCTGACGGTTCGGTTGGTGATGATGTTTCTGATGATGATGATGATGCTGGACAAGGGGATGATGATGATGGATATGGGGGGGATATTAATCCCCTCCATTTTTGACTTAGCAGAGATACTTGTGTTGGAGTTTAATGTTTTTTTGTATTGGTTGACTGCTTGTATGTGAATGTATTTATGCAATGAAATTCATTTTGTATTATGCTTTCATCAGGGGTGTTATTTTTCAATTATTTAGGTGATTTTCACATGCCATATATTTTTTTATGATTTGGTGTGTTTATTATTATCTCGCAATCTAATCTTGGCCTTAATAGTGGAGGGGAGGCTTGGGCTGGGGGGGCTATAGTGGAGGGTTGGGGGCTGGGAGGGGAAGGTTTGGAGGGGGGTGTAGTGGAGGGCTGGGGGGATGGAGTGGAGGGCTTGGGGTTGGGAGGGCTGGGGGGGCTGTAGTGGAGGGTTGGGAGGGAAAGGTTGGGAGGGCTGGGGGACTGTAGTGTGGATGGGAGAGTGGGGGGGGGGCTGGGCAGGGGGAGGGGGAGGAGGGGCTGGCTAGGAATATAATGGAATGTAATTGGTATGTGGGATGCAGAGTGAATCAACATTCTGGAAGCTGAAAGTGTTCTTGAACGGTGTGCTGGAAACACAATGCAAGTGCACGGGTGAGGTGGATGTTAACAAAACTGCCCAGAGTATCCACTTCAACAAGAAACAGGCGATTTACAATGCTCTTCCCAAGACCGCCAACAAAAATGCTAAAAGGGCCTCCTTTTGTTATTGGGATGTTGTAAATTTGTTTGCTAATGCTATGCTGATTTTTTGTTTTTTTGGGTTTTATTTACTTCTCCTCAACATACTTTCAAAGCATACACCTATCGTTTGTTGTTGAAGGTTCTCTTCAATGTACTCTCGAAGAGACGATGGCCAAATTGTTCATATCCACATTGCTGTGAGTTGGCTCTTCTTTTATAACTATCCTTCTCCTATTCTTTGATGACTTCAAGATTTTATTTATGTGAAAACAAACTTGTCGTTGAAATCAATGTCACTGATAACATAACACCAGTTTTTGAATTCATTGATAATCATCTACAAGTGTATGATATAAACAAAAAAATCAATATTCCACACTTCTTCTTTTAGTTTTTCTTAACTACCCCTATGTGAGACTTTACCTACCTTGTACAATACTAATGTGGGAAGATATATACATAATATATCATACCAGAAGTTCCCTCGACCTTTCATATAATTTTATTTCATGTGGAATCACATTCCAACTCATAAATTATCACCATTATGTATAAATCATGATTCCCTAATGACACATCCACGTATTATATCACAACAAACCTAGGTTTCAAAACATTTTACCAACAACTAGATCAATATTCTAACAAAACCGAACACACAGTGACTCATGTTCTTTACCATGACTGACTAATCATCCCCAAACTATAACATAGATACAGTGAAAATCCAACTCTAATCTAGTGGTCTAAAACACTCCAATAATATCCTAATAAATTTTATCCTCCATTGTATCAATTAACATTATCATCATCTACCCTATGTCGCTTAAATCTGGAGGATAACAGCAAAAAAATGGGGGTCAAAACAAATTCATGGGACCTGAACTTTGTACACATGACCTCAATGACCTTAGTAACCACAATGAGAAACATCTTTAATAGCCTATTTCCACACCTTTTTCATCACCTTTGATAATGGTCAATATAATATGCATCATACAAATGATCCTCAATATCCAGAATCCTAGTGGTAAATGTCACTCATAGTAAGGTGGATTTTCACTCATCATGTTCCCAATTAAGTGAATCAATTAGAACATCCCATGAATCACCACATTAAAACATGTGATATCATTCTCATCAATCCATTAAACCACACCATATAAAATCTAGTGTATATAAGGCCAAACTATCCATTTTAAACACGATAATACCCCTATTTACCTCTTATGAGCTATTGAAGTTGCAAGTTGTTCAGTTCTCGGTTAGAAATACACCACCCTACCCTCACCCATTTAATAAAAAATATATGTAACACATCTATCTATTATCTACACTAAAACAGGCTTCTTCCAGCTTACATGTCACCTTATTACGCAGCCACGTCACCATCAAAAAAAATTTCTCCCTCCAAAATCGGGCATCCATCGACCGCGTTCCCATTTCCCCCGTGCCTCCATCCTCCACTCCTCCCTCTATATTAGGGTTTCATTTCATCCATAGTGAGCCATTCTCCTCCCCCTCTACCTTCATCAGTGAATCCCAGACCCGTTTCACCACCAGCACAATTCCTACGAATCATGCTTTCATTTCCCCTTCGGTGCCCCTCTTATAGTCCACACAGTTGTTTCCTCTCCAGAACTGCACCTAGGGTTTTCGCTTGTATTTCCCCTCCCATCGCTAGTACCCAAAAAAACCGAAGGCATATTCCTCACTAATGTTTTCATCATGTACTCTGGTTCATCATCCCAATTTTCTTCATCTCCTCATACGTTGCCCGTAGTTCCTACTTTTTCAAATAATTTCAGTCAGAAACCCTCCAGATTCACTCCATCTCATTCCCTAATTCCCTTAAGATCGTGATTTCTATCCTCATATATAGCTGTCGACTATTTCTACTCAATCGAATCTTGACCGATGTGTTTCTCACCCCGCAATAGGTATGTTCTCATAATATTGTTGAAATAATCTCCTAGAAAATTTACAGTATTTCCCCTCTCATAATACTTTTTCATATGTTATTATGCACTTCGTCTTTTAAGATGAATATTTATTAATTTTATTTATATATTGTAGGTGAATCACTCTGCACATGAAGAGGTCAAGGGAATTATGCACTAATAAGTGAAAGATCTCTACAACTGGTATGTTTTCTTAAAATTGTGGAATTAACCTCTAAACCATGCATCATTTTTCATTTTCATTTACACACTATATGTATGAAGGTAATTGGTCGTAGAATCATGGATTTAACCTCCCTTTAATCCAACATATGAATGCAGGTGATATGTTTTCCCTATTGACTCCACTGTATATTGATTTTTGTGGGTCATGTCTAAGAGTTACTAGACATACTTTGATTGTTCTCATCTTAGCATAGCGATGAACAGAAATATTGGTGAATGTGCATGGGCTAATGGAATGAATGCCTTCAATTGACAAGCATCGAGAAGAAACGTAAGAGATGTGTATCATTTATGTCTCAGCAAGGATTGATGAAGGTATTTTTTCCCAACTTACTCTTCAATAGGATAGGATGTATGGAAGTTTATGTTATTTACAACTCAAGCAGTAAATGATACATTGATAATCAAATTCTTCATGAGTTTGACTGGTATTTCTTGTGTTATAATCTATTTTGTATTACATTGTGTTGTATTACCATAAATAAACATACCTTAAGGGAATATATTTAGTTGGACACCCGATTTTAGATTTTTTTTTCTGTTATAATCTGTTCTGTAATACAGTGAATTGTAGTACCTTATCAAAATTTTAGGATTTTTTTTAACAGTTGTAGTACCTTACCTGGTTGGGTCTACATCTAAATAAAACATGTCATGCATCTACATATTTCATGCAGGGGTATTCAGGGGGATAGCTGGGCAGGGGGGAGGGAGGGGGAGGGGTTGGGCAGGGGGAGGGGGAGGGGGCTGTGCAGGGGGGAGGGGGAGGGGGAGGGGGCTGGGAAGGGGGGAGGGGGAGGGCTGGGCAGTGGGGAGGGAGGGGTAGGGGTAGGGCAGGGGAGCAGGGGGAGGGCTGGGCAGGGGGGTAGGGGGAAGGCTGGGCAGTGGGGAGGGAGGGGGAGGGGCTGGGTAGGGGGGAGTGGGAGGGCTGGGCAGGGGGTTGGGGGCTGGGTAGGGGGGAGAGGGAGGGGGAGGGGGGCTGGGCTGGGGGAGGGCTGGACAGGGGAGAGGGGAAGGGCTGGGCAGTGGGGAGGAAGGGGGAGGCGCTAGGTAGGGGGGAGGGGGAGTGCTGGTTAGGGGGAGGGCTGGGCAGGGGGGAGGGGGAGGGCTGGGCAGTGGGGAGGGAGGGGGAGGGGTTGGGTAGGGGGGAGGGGGAGGATCATGTATTTAACCATCAAAAAATTTAAATTAGAGAACTATCATTGAAATGGGTCAGGTTCCTCTTGGAGGCTCCTAGTTCACTAGGCCTAGTGATAGAAGAAAGGGTCTCATCCCAGTCACTCTAGAATTAATATGTTAAAACACTAAATAAAACACATGATGATTCTATGGAACTTCTAGAACAATGCCTTCATTTTAATGTATATTTTTTGTACCCATATGAGACAAATTATTTTTGTTTAAAATCTAAAGTTTGAGGCCTGTTTCGATGCAGTAGGTCCCTTAGAGGGGGAGTACAAGTCATGTACCTTTATAATAAAAGACACGACCTTTTTAAAGGGTATGTGGGTTGGGCTATCAGCATATGTAAATGGGATTGTGATGATTCATTAAAGTATGATTGAGGCTAGTATAGCCCGGATAGGTGAT
Source organism: Viscum album (assembly GCA_963277665.1). Classification (NCBI taxonomy): domain Eukaryota; kingdom Viridiplantae; phylum Streptophyta; class Magnoliopsida; order Santalales; family Viscaceae; genus Viscum; species Viscum album. The sequence goes on along the minus strand of OY728152.1, from coordinate 1,358,854,804 downwards.
TCTAGAATTTTGGTAGTGAATCCCCTTGGGTTTGTACCTTGGAATAAATTAATGGATTCCTTATACCGGGGTATAAGTGTATGGTTTTGTTCTTTGATGTTTAGGCCTTGAAAGTAACATTTTGGCTCAGAAATGGGTTGAATATCATTGCTCAATGATGTATAATATTGTGTGGATTTTACCCTTTCTTTCATTGGGTTTTCTTTCATGATGATTCATGGGTAATTGTTGGATTCTTGGTGTCGTAAAGATCCACGTATAATATTATATTCTGTTTTTAGGTGCAGAATGTTTAGAGGTGCAAATTGTTTACATGTGTGGAATTGTAGACAAAGAATTGTAGAGGGAGGTGAAGCTGCTCTGCCTTAGGGGACCTTCCTATACCCACGGTTGAATGAACCGTGGGAAATTTCTGGCACTGTAAATCAGTATACCCACGGTTCAAATGAACTGTGGGAACTTTTTGGCACTGCAATTCAGTATACCCATGATTATAAAACTGTGGGTATTATAAATATTTCCTAGTCTATGCCCACGATTTTCATAGATCTGTGGGTATAGACCTATTGTGACGGCACTGCAGCCCACAATTACAGAAACCGTGGGTATAGGGTATACCCACAGTTTCAAGGGCTATACCCAGGTTTTAAAACTGTGGGTATAGGTGCTATTTCCAGTAGTGTACTTGAGCAGAATCTTGAATTTCAATCATTATCATCAATGTGATTTACTTGCTTTCCTGTATGGATTGTGTTGTGCTTGGGCTCGAGAGTTGGAGCCGAAATTTGATTGATAACTTAGGTATATGTATGGGAATATAACTATATAGAGTTGGTTGATACTTCGTGATTGTATCTTTCTTCTGTGGTTTATCCTTCGTGGATTCTGGGAGACTTTCTAGGGTTTCAGGGTCCCTACCGAGTATCGCATACACAGACCAGCATGGGATTTTCCCGTACTACATTGTGTTTGATGAACAAGATGGAAAACACTGATCGAGGTGGAGATTTGAGGAGTTGGACGGTGCCCGGAGGTGGACCACATGGTGAGATGTACACGGAGTAGATGAACAGACCTGAGGTGCCGAAGAGACCATTTGTACCCACCCTTCAGTTGGAATACCTGGGGGATGACTCAGTGGTTGCTATTTTACTTTGCTGTAGTTGTGCGAGATTTCAGTTATACTGTAATGTACAGTTGTTTTTGTATACTAGGCCATTTACTTTTCAGCACTTACTTTTGTACTCCGTTTTCTTATTACTTACATTAGTTGTGTACTCTGTTATGTTTGATTACTTTTATAAAGTCATTGCCTTCCCATCTTGGGGATTGACGCCTTTGGTGCTACTCGCCAACCCCTGGCCTATGGAAGGCGGGCTTGGGGTAGTCACAACATGGGCCCTGAGGACGGGTCATGACACTATTGGCACTCGAAAACATGCTTTACTTGTCTCATGGAGTCCCTTTGGCTTGTTGTATTCATATTTAGTAAATGGAATGATTTCACACCTCTGTACGTCCCATATGGGTCATGAAATTCATCTAAAAATATATAAGAAATATTCTTGACAAAACACATCCAATCTCTCTTGACTGTCAACTGTTATTACAATAATCAAAGTGGATCAAAATGGATGAGGAAAAAGGAACTCATGATCTCTAAATGGAATTAAAGGTGCCCAGTGCACCCATATCATTATCCCGTGATACCCTATGACAATTCACCCAGGGTCTCATGAGTGTCTTCTCACAGGCACTGGGATCTTTAAAATTCCCTCGGATATGTCGAAATCACAACATTAAAGTCTTTTGACATTTCCACATGATCAAATAGGTCCCCAATACTAGTATATAATTTGATAATGGAAGAGGCTTTTAATGACTAAAAATGAGCCGATGTTTCAAAAGCAATGCATATAAGAGGCTCGCGAAACCACATGGAACCACGCCCCTCCTCTAGCTCTATTAATGACTTAGGCCAGATATTCGACACAAAATCGAAATTAATTGGTGTAGCATGACCTATAAATCCCCCTCCCCAACATGAAAAATTCCCCACTACTATGTGGGTTGGATTCTTGACTGCTTCAATACATGTCAGATGTATAAAATATGGAGAATCACAATCTCAATCTCTATGGATTTCTGTCATGAAATACTTTGGTGGATATGGGGAGTAGTCAGGCTCTGGTCAAAAAGCACATTGTATGATCATTCATAGATCACATGAAGGATCACTGGTAGATTATGTGAATAATATTTTTCAATCCTACAAGATCATGCGAGATTCAAGACAAACTAACACTAAAGGAAACCATGTCATTGGAAATTCAAGGGTCTGAACTACGATCAATGGAATAATCCTTAAGTGAAATGAATTATACTTTCCCCTCATGTGCTTTGCATGATTCATATAAAGACACAAGACAACACCAAGACACATCTCCTGGATCTTCTAACACTCCTTGAAAGTGTTATCTGCGACACCCAAAGTCCTCCAAACATGTTAGCGCACATCATATTGTTCCCCCCCAGGTGGAACTTTGATCTTGCGAACCCATTGGGTCCATCACCCAATAAATTAAATGTCTCTCAGAAACACCTCCTGAATCATATTACATCATTCAATTTTTAACTTTGTTTCTTGAATGAACCTGGACATGGAAAACAAACTCTTGTGACTCCTTCAAGGCAAGTCTGCTGATACTCTCGGTGCACCCCATACATGTTGTCCAGGTATCGCGATGACTCGTAGAGGTGTTATCCAAGATATTAGACACCCCTAAGACTATGTGACATTGGATCTTGTCAAACCATACATGTGTGATAATATAGGTCATGAAATGGATCTTTGGACATGACAAATGAATCATCAAAACCCTCTAGATGTGAAGGGCATGTCCACATGGCATACCAAGATCTGATAGTGATATTTTTCCTCAGCGTGTAAGACCCGATAAATAAGGAATCCTCAGTGTATATTACCTGACATTATATGAAATAAGAGGACTCTAATGCCGTACATAAATATAATATTTAGTACAACTTTTTAAGTCCTGAGATCCACGCCAAGCATCATAATGTACTATCTCAATACCCAAGTCCAATATCCATAAACCATGAGGCTGATCATCTTCTCCCCATTGATTTCACACTAATCATAGATCACGTGGGCTTATGTGGATGCAATTAAAACCTCATTAGGAATCTTATATCTCTATGGTATAGGTAAGACTCAGTATGTATGTCCCAAGCATTAACTGAACTATGAAGACTCTGATTACTACCATATTTAGGATCTACAAGATGCCTTCTCGGGCCTAGCCGTTATATAAAACACCCCGAAGACTATCTTAGTAATCATGTTCCATACATATACATTGTGGGGTGGAGAATCTATCCCCCATGTTTCTCACACTGAACATATATCACATGGGATTAGGGAGGTAATAAGGAACATCACATGAGGCATCATGAATTAATACCCCCCATATAAGGGTATATACCATGGGGTCAGTCCTAATAACTGGAATCAACTATGTTGGTTTTGATTCCTGCGACAGTCAAGATTTACAGGACGCCTTATAATGGATTAAACCCCTCTTATGGATATCCATCACCTCATAATATTGAATAACATTCTGAATTACTTGGTTTTATGGATACATAACATAAAACAGCCATTCCCCATTAGGTAAACAGATAAGGAACCTCTTATATATATTGATTGATCCCTCAACAAGACACCATTCTTCTTCTAAAGAGATAATTAACCAATAAACAATTTTTTTAGGGTAACAGGTCACAAATATTGATTACGAAAAGATTCATGAACATATCTTAAATATATATGAGAGTTGCAGAGTCGTAAATAATTCCCCCAGGAAGGGTGAGATGAGCCAAACCTCCTATCCTCTTGAATAACTTGATATTGCTAGAGTTTATGGGCTCTAAAATCTAGAAGATAACTATCCTTTTGTAAATAGTTCTGTCACCAGCAATGGATAAGGAAACCGATAGTAGTTTCTAGGGAAGATGAAATAAATGGAATAAAAAATTAATGTGATTGAAATAGTTCATAATAGACACCTCAATCAAATCATCACAGGAAATACCATTTGATGTTCCATTTCCTAAATAACCAAATGTAAAAAATATTTAACCCAATGTGAATCTATCCAATGAGAAAATGATTGGTTATTACCCATCAAGAAATTTTTGTTTCCCCTATAAGCAAAAAAATGATAAAACCCAACTGATTCTTTGTAATGATAGATCAATTGGGATATAATGTGTCAGAACACTTGTTTTGCAACCATATACAAAAAATGTAATCAGACTAACATATACTTAAAAATGATCCTTTATGACTAGGTTTCACATAATTCCATCATTAGGTTGATAAGTACAAATGAGTGGAATGACCAAATTTGGAATAAAGGAACCAATGAGTTTACCATTTCATATCTATTTTAGTATATTATTCATATGATACTACACTAATCAGTAACCTTATTATTTGTCATCTGAATAATTGAAGATACTGCTACAGTATCCGGATTCGAGATGATATTGTCATCATCCAACATTCATTCCAACTTATCATCTGTGACTAAAACTTCCACAGATCATAAATTAGTCTCACCTATATAGAGAAAACAATGACAGGTATAAAATAAGATGGTTCGGGAGTAACACCATTATTGTACTATAAATAACATAGAGTCTACTCATGAATTCATTTAGATGTGATTGTCCACAAGCCCGCATCACCAGGTAAAGGATGATACTAAAACTGTGGCCCTATTCACCACATCCAATACCATTGAGAGATTATTCCTAGAGTGGAAAAATTGTTTCCTTTTGTATCAATGAAAGGTGGAATTGGAAGCTGCATACAAATCCTTATGGGTTCAAAAGCACCCAAGTGATCTCCTACTAACCACCGTCACATACACCATTCTACTCGTACCCCTTAGTTTCCTACTGAAGGAACCATTTGATACACAGTGCCCTCTGATGCCCATGCACAGGATGAAAGAAAATATCATTAGAAAATAAAGGTGCCAGATACCCAAGAGATGTTGAATATCACTACTCTTAATGTTGATGACTTCCCGTATACTAAAGTAGAGAGCAGACAGCATGCTCATATCAATTCTCTCTCCAAACAAGTCTACATTAATATTACCATAACAAGTGTGGGGGAGGCTGATATTCCTATGACATACATTAATCCCATCTTCACACCTCGATGGCACAAGAAGTACATAAGTGGGCACATATCCACGGTTCAATGGGAATCATATTATAGTTCATCATGGAGACATAAAATTTGTATGATCATATCCCTACACACACATTTCTAAAATTACAATAAATTTTTGAAATTGATAAAGAAGTCCTTCATCATATTATGGAACTCTTGAAGATGAAGGGATTGACACATACTCTTATCCCTAAATCATGAATATAACACAACTCTGATCATCATGAAATAGTGGTTGTACTCGAGAAAGTGCACACTCTTTCTCCCAACAGGGAGGAATATCAGCATACATTGATAATGGGTGAGGCATCTGATTGGGCTGATATCATTGTTCCAATTGGGGCCAACAACACTACTAGAAAAATAAACTATACCCACGGTTAAAAAGCATGGGTATAGCCCCAAAAACCGTTGGTATAGGATATACTTACAGTTTGGGTAACCGTGGGAAACTGAGGCGTCAGTATAGTCCCTCAGGCTAAATCCACGGTTTTGAAAACTGTGGGAAAAGATATTCCCACCGTGTCATTGCCTTTTTTCCAACGTGTCATGGTCAACTTCCCACGGTTTTAAAACCATGGGAGAAAATATATTGAAAAAAATGGTGCTGGGAATAGATCCCGCAACTTGCACTTTTCTCACTGAACGCTTATACATCTAACCTACGTATATTTCATATATGTGTATATATATATATATATGCATTAACGTTATTATATTAAAACTTTTAGTCTGTTTTAGGAAAAAAAAATTAACAAGTTTGGAACCTGTGACCCCCTCTTCAAATACGTGGAACCTCACCACTCAGTCTATGTGAATTAAATTGGTTTATTTATACATATTCTTAGTTATATTAATTTATAATTTTGAATATGAAAATAAAAGTCATGGATTTTCAAACCCTGAGCTCCTTCCATGACCTAGCCACGCTTCTCCGACCAAGATGTGTGCATTTTATTAAAACAAATCTATATTTGTAATAATATATTAATATAAACCATTGGTATATTATTAAAAAAATTTGGTTTTGGATTTTACAACCTTAATTTTTCCCCACTTTCAAGCGGGCAAACTATACATTTGGTTCTCAAAAACCATGGTTATAAGGATTTTCAATGATACCTACACCCATGGATTTCATAGTAAACCATCGGTATAGGTATTGAACCAAGACCTATACCGACGGTTCTCAAAAAACCATGGGTATAGTTTCAGAACATACCTGCATACCCATGTTTTTGGGAAAACTGTGGGTATAAGTCCGAAAATAACCGTATTCCCATAGATTTGACAAAACTCTGGGTATTGGGGGATTTATACCGATAGTTTTTTCCCTAACTGTGGGTATAAAGGCTTCTTCTAGTAGTGCAAGGTGAGAGAATCATACACATTACGATATGGAAAGATTCTTGTCAAAGAAGTCTGGTGGTATACTAAAATGGCCCAGGATCGGGCATATATCACCATTCTAGCTGAGGCTAACCATAATGGAATGGAACAAGCCTTCAGATAGTATCATCTTCATGTAAATGGATATGGCTGATGTATTATGAAAGATCATAAATGTTTGGAACATATTAATACATCTGACACTGAGTGACTATGTCAACAACATTCTATTGAAACACAATGGATGGATTATATTCCTTCACCAATTCTGTCATTTCTCCAAAATATTCTGATGGGGAATTCATATTCATATCAGGCTTATATTACTGATCCAACTAGGTCCAACTAGCTAAGAGCGGAATAGTCCTTTGGGTAGGCACATATTATTATCAAGAAATACTGACCCCATTTTTCAATGACTGAAGGTTGGGCTCATAATCTAGTTCTGACCAAGTATCACCAAGTGAGAGTGGAACCTGTCTCAAGATAGGATCAAATTCCTATAATTTTTTAGATAGATCGTTAGAATCTTCTAATAGATTCTCAGCAGCATGCTCATATCCCTGCCACACTAAAAGATTATACCAATGTTCTTTCAACCTTCACATAGAGGGCACATACCCCTACACAAATATAAAAGCCAGGTCGACATATTTTGACCACGGAGGAGAACATAGACCATATCCCTAATCTTCTTAATGCTAGTGTCCTTGAGGTTGTTCATAGATAGATATTCAACATCACGAGGGTCTTCCCCCACTTTCATCAAACTAGAAGCTGTAGTCATTCATTACCATGATATTAATCCTCATGTTAGCGTAGATATTAATCCAATAAACACTAATCATGGGATCCAAAGTGGTTAACCTCCCCATGATGATATCTCCCATGGAAAAGGTAGTCCTCCAATTTCCCAAACACCTTGTTAAAGAGTGGTGTTCCAAACTCTAACACCTTCGTATAAGGAGGTGATCGAATCATCAAGGTCAAATATATATGGTTCCCCATCAACTTCCAGCAACACCCCATTCCCATCAGAAGGTGACCATTGGATCCATTCTCTATGGTCCAATAAAATGGTACATGTATGTATGATGAAGATGATGCCCAAATTGACATATGGGGATTCTTATCCAGAAACAACCAACCCATCTTGTTCTGGACCTTTACAACTACTTATAATGAGACCCCATTGGAGCTAGAGTAGGAGTGTGTGCCTTATCTTCACCAGAATATGTGGGCCACTTATATGTGACTGAAGTTTCGACATCTCCCTTATTAAGGATATGAGTTTCACCTCCATATGATCAATATACATTATTTTCAGCTAGAGCTTTCTACTATCTTCTTGCCATGTGATCTGAAATAGGAAAACTAGAGTGAAAATTTAAAAATAACTTGATTCCATTACATCACGAATCTTCGAAAAATGATCTAAAAATCCACATATTTCAACAATATTTGTGGATGGGTATAGTATGGAGCATTAAAATTTGCCTATCCCTTGGAACTAAAAATTCCTTCATATACAACATCCTACAATGTTATAGCCTCTAGTGAGATCAAGGGACTGAGAAACTCTTGGGCTAGTTGGTCACTGTAATAGAATACCTCTACCCCAACAGTTCCAAGACATTACAAAAAGAGAGGGAGGATATCCAAAATGAAATCAAACTGGGCCATTAAAGAAAGAATACATTTCAAACACATACATTGAAGTTGCGATCACCCAGAAAACATCCCTTGAGAAATGATTCTCAGCATTTGTCACCATCACTCCAATTGAACTACATAAAGAGGGACACTATTAAATCTATGGTATCATCCATCCATGAGAAGACCATGCCATCCCAAACAGGGGAATATCTATAGCCGCGTCCACCTATCAATTCATCAATTCCTGAGAATTTGGGACACATAGGTAATAGAAAAATGTTAAACATGCCTGAATGGAAGGGGGAATTTATCTATCAATCACCATCCCCAGGTTTATCATCTATTGATAGGAACCTGGAGACATCATTGGTAACCAAAACAACACAAGACCACTAGGATGAGGGAATTTATATCTTCATTCTCATCATAAGGGTCATCAAATCCCCTTACAGAGCCATTAGATCCACAAATATTGGACTAATAAGTGCCAACTATGGCCCTGAATAACCCCCCACTCCATAGGGTTGGGGGAATTTCATCATCATATTCACCATAGATGGTGCTGGTCTTCTCGAGATTGGTAGTAATGATTCAACATTTGGCATCCCACCTACTATGGGACACACATTTTCTGGATGGGGCCCGTTCGACATCCCTGATTGAAAACAACCATAGGATCACTATTCATATACCAAATAGGTATGAACGTGTGGTGAGGATAGTTATGCCCTCCCATGGTAAGAAGCCAAAACATCCCAATATGTAAAATGGTACGATTAAGGACCCCGATTTAAGCTATGTAGAATCATTCTTTTGCATTGAATGAATTGGATCGAACACCATTTCCCAATAGCCGTCTAAAAATTCCATTATTTTCAACATGGTAGTTACATATCATGAAGAAACTACATAAGGTTGTGGCATAGAAAACATACCACGAGATGATGGTGACTTGAATGAATTGAATGTGGTTGTGCACACCAGGAACCATATAGAGCTCTATAACACGAAAATTCTGAATATCATGTTTCCACCTCCACGAAAAAATGTGGCAATAGGGAAGGGTACAACCATATCTCGATCAACTCCTAGGAGGAGCAAGGTTTCTTTAACAAAAGATAGATTTTCATAATATAGGAGTGAAATACTGGATCTTTAGAAAGGTAATGAGGAGTTACTCACGGGAAATATTCCCATAAGGTATCATCTCCAAGTAGAGGAAAATTGTCTAACTACCATAGATAATCCATGATCAAGGGAATATTTTGAATATCATTTATATTAATGGAATAACCAACCATCCCACATGCATGAGGATGTTGAAAATGATCATAACATCCCTTCATTACAACACTAGACTCTTCCCTAATAGGATAACAGTTCAGTCCTGGGATGAAATGAAAATTGGATGAAGATGAAAATTGTGCCACCTTGTCAACCCCCTCCATCTCCCCATGGGAGAAAGATGTTCCAGACATTAGTTCTACTAGAGATTCTTAACATCATCGAGTCTCTTGCTAATCAAATGGAAGCCATGGAATGGTAGCGCATGCATGTGCATCCGAAAAGGAATCTGTATCCAAATTGGGTCGTGGATACCACACCTCCACCCAAATTAGGAAATACACCGTTATCCACCTTTTATGGTGCGGGTGACCCCAAGCATCATCTGACACACTTTGTGTCCCGATGTGCGCCGATGATGGGCCCTTGAGATCAACAGGAGGAAACCATGATGAGGTGTTCTGTATAGACATTGATAGGGCTGACCATCATTTGTTATATCATTCTACCAGTTGGATCTGTGACTGGATGGGAAGACCTATGTCATCAATTCCTTTACAAAGTTAGTTCAACATTAAGAGAGACAATGTATGTCGACTTTACAAATTCAAACAATGAAAACCCGATAGGGTGTCTGATTTCATATAAAGGGGGATGGGTTTGAAATACTTACTTAGCGTCCCTCTCTCTCATGAGCAGCTACTCGATCTCTGTACCAAAATTAAAAGAAAAGATTTTTAGAAAACCCTAATTGAAATGAATTATCTAAGAAGATTTTGTGAATTTGATGAAACAAACCAATGATTAGAAGAGGACATTCAGTATACTTGATCTAAATCCTTACTCACACCCATGGTATAGTGAAAATGACTAGGAATAATGGAAGTTGTAGAACTTACTCTCAATATAGTAATGGTAACTCTCCATATGCCCATGTAGTCCCCAAAAAACCTAGAACCTTTTATCGGGTGGCAACAACCATAGAATCACCTTCTTCTAGAAGAATAGAGAAACCAATGTTATCTAGTATTTAATGAATATATGAATAAGGTGTACTCCTTTCAGACTGAATAGGACAATGGTTAGTCGTTGGAAGACATGGACAATAACATAGTCACTCTTCCACAACCTAGAAAGCATGATGAGGTCAATCTCACTGACTAGCTCGATTACTAACCTTTATATAGAAGGCTCAAACATAATATCTAGAATTTTTATGTCTTTAAATATGTCCTTCAAGGATTTATAAATTCTGGAAAATTGGTTCTAGATAATTTCCTAGATAATGTGTCTTTCTTACCCATGGTCCAACCTATAGAATTGGATTATTGGCAGAAGGTCCTGACAAGACGTGTACAAAAATTTGACAACTGGTTTTTTTATAAAATAGTTTATTGATACCACACCACTCTAAGATCATAGTTTTGTAGGACATAAGCACCTCCACCACCGATCAAAGAGGTGTCAGATATTCCATCTAAAGGGTTGTGTGACCACCAACAGTGGAATTAAATTAAAGATGAAGATTTGTATTCTCTTCCAAAGTACGTAGAACCCCACCCAATGGAATCCTCTTCAAACAAAGATCTCATCTTTTGTTCTATCAAAAAAATAAACAAGAAAACCCCCTTCATCGATGATGAGTATTCAAAAAAATATGGGTTTCCGACATATAATTGAGTAATAGGAGGATCAAAGCATAAGAGATCATGATATAAGGGGTATCTCGGACAAGGCTAGACTCATTATTCCAGTCATGATCCTATGGAGGATATATATACAGTCGACACTTGAGGGAAGGAACTTCTGTAGGATAAAAAGTGGAGAGGAGGTTCCTCAAAAACCTCCACCAGTCACGCACATCTGATTATCTTGCATGACATCATATCCGGGGTCCAATCCAATCTACCCAGGAAATAGGGAAGGTTGGCGCAACCTGTACTGCTGGTTGTGGATATTCCGTCAACCTCATCACAGGAACTGTGTCCATTTTCCTTGTATTATTCATCTCCTAAACCACATTCCCATGTGAAACCCCATATCAAGAAGCACCGACATTTGGCGCAATGGTATGTGGTTCTGAAATATCTATCTTTTAACCCATCCAATCTATCAACCTTCGATGCACTCCATCTTTCAAAATTTATCAGGGAGACAAACATCGAAGTCCTCCAGATCCCACAATAATTGATGATAGAAGTTATTGTCACTGATGTATATCGACTGAATTCTTTGTCCTATGGATCCCATGTTTCCATCTCATTCACAGATCAAGATTGTGAGTAGGAAATCCAAGGGAACATCAAACATTATACATTTTGGGAAGACTCAATAATGTCAATTTCCAAAGCGTGATGATTAAAAAAGGATTAGGGATCAATATTATCCAAATTGGGACATTTTGAATACTTGGATATAGTTAAATGGACTTGTCCCCTATAAATCTTATAATCATGGGATATGAAAAACATGAGCAGAGTCCCATAGGGATGATCAAATTCAATGTCCAATTTGTGGAACTCACATCTGATTCTTAGTTCATGGTTATCTTGACGGATACCACATATAATGTCTTTATTGGATGTCCCTATCTTCATAGTCAATTTTAGATACCATCAACATTCCATCAATGTGAGGTACCACATTAATGTATTTTTTTCAAACTCCACATAGTGAAATATCCCCTATCAAGGCATGCGGATCCATTTATGCCAAAAAATATTTGTACAAGATGGGATACAAGAAACTAGTTGTGTGTGCTGATATATGGGTTGCAAATTTGAATGGATTAGGAACTTCCCCTATCAATACCTAGATCATGATCAATGATGATTTTGTCATCCCCATAAACATGGTTAAGGTAGAATATATGATCTTAGAGGTTCAAACCACTCATGTACTCAGTGAAATTCATCTCTAGTATCAGTATACAATAACTCGAATAATAGGGGTTGGTGATATCTATTATAATGGCCTCCCACACCCTGATATAGATAGAGAGGCCCCAAACTTCCATATTCACATGAATACATCTCCTTTGGCTTTGATATGGATAAGGATTATATCTGAAACAACACTCCATATTTAGAGGATGGAATCTTCAATTATATAGATGAGTTTAAGGATATAAATTCAGGGATAGAAGAAGACATTTGGACTACCTTTATTAGTTCTTTCATGTCCCTTAAAGTGAAGGATATGTACATTGAATTTATAAAGCAGCACTAATATGTGTTCCCCTGGTGTTACACAGAAATGCCCGAACTAGATCCCGATGAGCATTGCACTTTCTCTGACTACCTAATGAGTATCAGGGCTTCATGTAAGTAGCTTGGAGGATGAAACCCTCTCATGCCACCAATATAGAAGAGGACTTTTACAAGATAAAAAAAGACACATTTTTTTTGAGAGGTGCAATACCTGAGATGGCTTTCCAATAAAATCGACCTCAAGAAGAAGAATGGAATTTTTTTTGTCTTTATTGAATTCATAGACCTTAATCAACATTTACCAAAGGATGATTTCCCATTTTCGATCACAAAACTCTTGATTAATGAAATTGATAGATTCCCTGACCTTCACATCATGGATGGGTACCTACGGTACAATCAAATCATGATGGCCCTAAGGATGAAGAAACAACTTCGTTCAATGAACCTCAAGGGAGCTTTTAGTATTAGGAAATTCCCTTTTTATTAAATAATTTGGGTACCACATATCATCATTCCATGCATCGCATCTTTAATCCATTATTAGGACTAATAACCAAGTGTTATGTTGACATCATAGTTGCTAAATCCTCACATCAATGTGATCACATCGTGGATCTTTGAGAAATATTGGAAAAATTATGACAACATAGTCTAAATATGAATTCACTAAAATGTGCTTTTTGGGGTTATATCAGGATGTTTCCATGGATGTGTTTTATGCCACCGTTGAATTGAAGTTCTCCCAGAGAATACTAGTGATATTTTGGAAAATTCCACTCCCAATAACCTGAAATAACTATGGGGAATCATAGTGTACCAATCTTATATTTGTAAATTTATAGCCAAAATTGCCAGAAAGGCACTCCCCATCACTAGGAAAATGAAGAAGGGAGTCATCTATCAATGGGATGATGACTGTTAGAAACCCTTCAGGAGTCTAAAGCAGTACCTGCTGCACCCACCAGTTCTAATGCCCCTGATGGACTGGAAGACACTCATATTATATATAGTCACCATGGAATTCTCATTGGGAACCCTTCTCGTGCAGAAGAACTAAATTGGAAGTAAGAACAATCTTTAATACCTTATCTGGAAATGATAGGTACTGATAGTTGGTACTCTGATGTCGAGAAGAACAACCTAAAACTAATCTTCGATGTGAAAAAATATGAGGTACTACATGAAGCACCACGAGGTCCACGTAGTCTCTTGTATTGATCCTCTCAAGTAAATCATTTTCTGCCCCATTTTGACTGGTTTATTGGCTTGGTGGCTGGTAATTATTCAACAATATGACATCTAGTTTGTGTCACATAAGTCCATGAATGGAAAATCCCTGACTGATTTCCTCACAGTACTTCCATCCCTAGACACTAGAAGACACTAACCTCCCCAATGAAGATGTATTTTATTCCCATGAAACTCACCGAATATGGGAGATGTACATTGATTATTCCTCCTGAAGTCCTATTCGTACTATAATAGAGAACACAAAACTCAATTGGGTTGGTCTAGGGAACTTATTTTTCTCCCTATATAGAGCATTTTCTCATCCTTTTTTTCACTTCATGAAATCTACACAAATAATGAGGAAGAATACCATTCCCTCACAACTTGATAAGAACCCGACCTACAATTGCGCATATCCTACTTGATCATCAAAATGGATTCACAGTTAGGGAAATTGTATGTCAATGGTGAATATTCCCTCAAAATGGAGGAATCCCCACCCCCCGCATTGGCTATGTTAGAGGATTGATGGAAGAATTCCCCTTTGTTCCTACACTACATTATGTTCCCTGATCAAAGAATTCTCACACTGCGGTGTTGGCCAACGTAGCTATTGTCCTATGTGACCTTGATCAGGAGGAAGAAACTTTACATATTACACATCGAAGAATGGTGTCATCAATCGCCTTTTTTGATATAGAAGTGATCAATAAGTTCGACACTACCACATGTCGCAATGAACCAATGAACACCCCTAGATGGATGAAGCCTATAATCAGCTATCTTTGAGATGTAACCCTCTTAACAGATCATGAAAAATGGGAATAGATTCAGTGGTGGGTAGAAAAATTCACTCTACTAGATGGACCAAATGTGAAAAAAAACTCTATAATCATGAATTTGATTGACTTATCCTTAGGTCCATATGATAAAGACAAGTTCTCACTATCATAGATTAAGTTCACGTAGGTAATTTCAGTTCCCATCAATCTGGAATTAGCCCTTCCCACCAAATCAAGAGGTTGGGATATTAATAGAAAAACATGATATATGAATATTTATAATTCAACTAGAAAATTATAGCATTCCATATCCATGAAAAAATCGTCCATTAGCCCCCATAATTGCAGCATACAACTTAATATTTTTAGCGATTAACCGTTTGGGGGGTTGATTCTATGGGTCCATATCTCCTAACCCAATCTAGGTAGTTCAAGTAAATCCTTACTCCCATCGACATCTTTTCCAAGGGGGGTGAGGTGATACACATCAAGTAATTCAAGAAAAAGAAAATCATCAACATCTTGAAATCTCATATCATCACCATGTTCGAAGTCCCTCACACAATATTGATGGGAAATTACCCCTAAATCATATCCATGGATTTATGGAATCTTTACTCAGAGTACAACATCGTTTTTAGTCACTCATCCCTCTATCTTGTATTGAAAAATGGATAGATAGAGGCCTTCAATAAGACTTTAACTGCCATACAACAAAAGATGGTGAACAAGGATAATAAGTTTTCTCTAGATAAAATCCTATATGATTTTTTGGACTACAATACCACCACATGTACTCCTAGACAATAAACTTTATACACACTTGTGTATGGGATTGAGGTAATATTTCCCATAGTGGTCGAGCTACCCTCACTCTGAATAGCCATTTTGGAAAGCTCTTTGATGATGAACTATAAAGCCCTAAATCCAAACATCCATTTTCAGTAATAAAACATGCTTTTCTTTTCTAAAGATAACAAAAAAATACACATTACATTATACCACCGAGGACCTATTCTAGTCTAGGTTCTGATGTATTTGAAAAACATTTCATTAAACTAGTGTTTACATAAAATTACAATATAAATAATTGGATTAATATGAATTTTCTCTTTAACTACCCCTTGAAAATCTATAGAATCTTGTGAAAAACATTTTAAAATAATTGGATGAGTAGAAAAAACTCCAAAAGGGAATAATCATAATAATAATCATATCACATGGGTTAGAAAGAACGATATAAGGATATAAAAAGGCATGGAACATGATTGATCATTTAAAATAATAAAAAACATAAAATGGGATCATATAAAAATGGGATCATATATACATGGAATCATAGTAATGTGGAAGAAACATAAAAAATCACTTTCTCACGATCCAATCTCATTTCACATAGAGGAGAACAAGTCAAGGTTAACCACCAAGACTATTGCATATGGAGCACGAGTGATGGCTAACCACCAAGACCATTGCATGTAACGTCTAAGGAGAATAATAATTACCCAATGCATTGGAGTTATATTTAGGTTCACCAATCCTAACATGTATATGAATATTCTTTCTACATACATAATAAAATACAATCAATCATAAATAAACATAATTTTACCCATGGAAGGAAATGGGTATCATAGTCAAGTCATATAGCATAATAAATGGGTGTATCATACAAGTTTCCATGAAATAAATGAATTAGAACATAAATTTAAATTCATAAGGTAAAATAGATATATTTAATTGAAATTGATTTAAAACATAAGTGATAATATGTAAAAAGTTCATTTTAGAATTTTTATCGTTAAAACAATTTTGTGGGTGTTCAATGTAATTACTAACAATCTTTTTAAATAGAAAAGGGAATTATATTTAAAAAAACAAAAATTGAACCAATAATATTTCCATAAAAAAATAATGATTTTATAAAAAAATGGGGTTTTAAAATAGATGGTATAGTGAACTTGAAATTGGGAATGAATTCGGGAATTTCTTTTAAAATGGTCTTACTTATCGGGAAGTATTGATGGGGATCCACATAAATGAAAGTATATCCCCAAAAGGTAATGATGGTGTGATCTTGATAAATATATATGGAGTGTGAAAAAATAATTTAGAATATGTACATAATATAATATATAATTTCATTTGGTTAAAAATAATGATAGAGAAACCCAATGGAGCAATGGAGATTCGGTTAGAATCCCTTACCTTATGTCTGATGGTGTCCTAAACTTGATCTTAATTTCAGGGAAAACCAAATTAAATTCCTTAATTAATTTTTCCTAAACCACTTCTTTAGTGATTTTATTTAATATATCATTATTAAGTTCATTCATAACCTTTTTTATGGGTTAAGAGGTTCAATTTCGTTAATTCAGAGTGCTTGTTTCCTAGGTTTTTGTTATTGGTTTACTTATATACATTTGTGGTAAAACATTTACGATATAAATGGATTTCAAAAATTTATGTTGTATGTTGTTGGTGATCATACAGAATATTACATTGTTATAAAATTAATTTTTTTATTTGTAGTGAAGATGCATCATTATATAAAATATTGATCATAAAAATTTTGGTTAATTGGGGGTTTTCAATAAAAAAATAGTATTCTTCATAAATTAATATCATGTCTACAAGATATTGAAGAACCATACATTAGTAATAATACCTATAATATAGTCCATTTCATCAACAAATATGGAATCATGACTACAATTGAATATGGTAAATGAAATTGAAAACATGTCGTCCTTGAATGTGGTGAATTAGCACATCTCAGATTGTGTTTTCATTTCCGGTATAAAAGGTGTGTAAAGGGGATGTGACGATGAATTATTTCATTATAATAACAAAATTATAGTACATTTAAGAAAATTCATTTATCATAACATTTTGAAAATGAGGGGTGAGGATATAAATAAAACTAAGGAACATGAAAGGAAATAGAATAGAAGAAAAAAGGAATTCACCTCTTATATATAGATTCCTTGAAAACCAATTTACTGAAAAGGATTTGGACTGTTGAAGATTCCAAAGGATTTTGGATGTGGTATATTTTTTTAGGGAAAATTTTGAGTAGAATTTAGACAAGGCGCATGGCTTGAGTAGATTGAAGAGAAATGGTAAAGAGGGGTGGTATTTATAGTGGAGGAGAAGAGGGGTTTCCCATTATTTTAATCATTAGTTTAATATTTTATCTCAAGAATATGAATAGTCTTGATTCTTGTGACCCCAAACAGAATATAGATCATATGAGTTATAACCAATGGCCATTATCCTCATCCATGACTCCAACATGATGCATAAAATCATTTATTTAGAATATGTTATAAATTATCGTATTTTACTATTCACAAAAAATAATTTATTTTAGAAAAATATGAAGAAATTATCCCTAACCATTTTTCAATGTGTAGAATTGTAAAATGAACACATTTTTGTAAAATTAATATTATAATTATGATAAATTTAATTATTAAATAAAAAATAATTTATTATAATAATAAAAATTTTAAAACCACAGCCTATTTTACAACACCTTGAAAAATTAATTAAGGTCTCACAAAACCATCTTATAACCAAGGTAAAATTAAATAATAATTTATGAAAATAAATTTTCATTTAATTTTTATATTAATCCTAAAATTTTAATTAAATATTTATGACATTAAAGTAACATTTAAACTATGGTCATATAGTCACAGATAAAATGCCTAAATATTATTTCTACATTTATTGGAGATTTTACTATTCATTTGGACAACTTAATATTCATAATGGTCATATTACTTTTCATAAGGGTAACATCACTATTCAAAATGGCTTTTCAATATTCACCAAAAATTATGATGGTAATATAAGGCTCCAAATAAATTTCTGATTGGAACTGGGTATGTCCATTTTTTGGAAATTCAATTCACAAAAGTAACAAAATTATGTCTAATTACTAGGATATAATGGTAACATAGTATTTAGTTGTTCATTTAATCAAATAGTGTTTCCTTTTAAAATATAAGGATGTTGAATTATCCCCCCTAAAATAAATTGAACCCTTGAAATATTTTCGTTGTAAATATAATTCTAAATTTACATATTGATAATTATGAAAATCTATTTTAATATATCTACTTAATCAACTAGATGTTTAACATTAAGTATTATCGCTAATTGTTTTTTTCTAAAAAATGACAATGTCTAATCTAATTTTTTTTTCTATTTTGTCCCTTTGATACCAACTATGAATCCCTGAACCCTCACTTTTAAATTCAGTACTAAAACATGGAGTTTATTTTTTTTATAAAATATAATAGAAAAAACACATTTCATTATACAATATATGACCTTTTTTGGACTAGGTTCTAATAGATTAGACATATGTTATATTAAACAATATTTTACAAAATAATTACAATATAACTAATTAGATTAATTTGTATTTCCACTTAAACTAACCCTTGAACATCTATGGAATCTAGTGAAAAACATTTTATAAAAATTAGATAAGTACAAAAATCTATGTAATGGAAAAATCATAATAATAAATCTTATCACATGGGTTAGATATCATTACATAATGATATAAAAAGATATGGATTATTATTGAACATATGTAATCCTAACACATAAAACAATGGATAATATAAACATGGAATCATAGTAATGCAGAAGCAACATAAAACATAGATTTCTCATGATCCAATCTCATTTCACATAGGGGAGCACAACTCAATGTTAACCACCAAGACCGTTGCACATGGAGGACATGTCATGGCTAATTTCCAAGACCATTTCATGTAACATCTCATGAGACTAAAAATTTCCCGATTAATTGGGAAACTATCTGGGCACACCCAATATAAAATGATAATGAATATTATTTTCACATATATAACCATATATATTAAATCATATACAAATATTTGGGTACCCATAAAAAGAAATAGGTATCGTAATCAGGGCACAAAGCATAATAAAAGGGAGTATCATACAAGTGTCACTGAAATAAAGGCATTAGAATATAAATCAACATTCCTAAGGTAAAATAGGAATATATCATGATAATTGATGTTAATACAAAGTTATAACATGTAAAAGAGAGTATTTAGGAATTTTTTTCATTAAAATATTTTAGTGAAGTTTTATGGAATATACTAAAATGCATTTAAAATAGAAAATGGAATAATATTTGAAATAAAAAAATAAGTGATACAAGAATTTTTTAATATTAAAAATAAATATTTAAAAAAAATAAATAGCTTCTTAAAATAGATGGTAGAGGGAACATCAAATTGGGTAAGAATTCCAGAAGTTATTTTAAACAAACATGTTTATCGGGAAGTATTAATGATAGAACCACTTAAAAACATGTATATAACCAAAAAAATAATGATTATTAGACCTTGATACATGTGTATGGATCACTAAAATTGAATTTATAATATGTACATAAAAATAACTAACAACATCATTTGGGTAAAAAGAAAGATATAGCAACCTGAATGAATATTAGAGATTCAGGTAGAATCCCTTACCTTAAGCCTGATGGTATCGTTAAAATGATTTTAATGTTCTATATAACCAAATTAAATTCATTAATTAATATTAACTCAACATCTTCTTTTTGTAATTGATTTATACATCCGTATTATGTTCAATCATGAATTTTGATGGGTTAATGATTTCAATTTCATTGTTTGGGAGCGCTTGTTTCTGTGGTTTTGATGATTGGTTTTCTTATATTGATGTGAGTATAAGCTTTTAATATGATAATGGTTCTCCAAAGTTTATTTTTTATGATATTATTGACCATAAATAATATTACAATGTTTTTAAATTCATTTTTTTGTAAAGATGATGATCATTATATAAACCATTAATGATAACTGTTTTGGTTAATAGGCATTTTTTAATCCCAATGAAGAAAATTTTCATTATTAATTAATATCATGTGTAAAATTGATTACATAACCTTAAATTAGTAATAATACCGATATTAAAGTCATATTAAACAATAAAAATGGTTCCATGACCAGAATTGATGATGGAAACTGAAATTGAAATATCGTCATCCATAAATGTGTTGAATTAACACATCACAGATGGTGTCTTCATTTATAGTATAAAAGGAGGGTAAATGTTATATTATGATTAATTATTAATTTATCATAACAAAATTATATTACATTTAAGGTTTTTTAGTTATCATAACATTTGGATGGGGAGGGGAGAGGATAAAAAGAAAATAAATGAAATGAAAATAAGAGTACACCACTTGAATATATCATCCATGAGAATGTAATTAGAGGAGATAATTTTCCTATTAAATAGAAAAAAGTGTTATGGACTTGGGAGAGGGTATTTTGTTGATATATGAGCATAGTTTTGTCTTTGCGCATGGCTTTAGAGGAGTAGAGAGAGATAGTTAAGAGGGTGTTATTCATTGTGGAGGAGAGGAAGGGGTTTACCATTATTTTAATCACTAGTTTAATATTTTTTATTAAGCCTACAAATATTATTGATTTTTTTTACCAAAAAGGGTAAATAGAGAATTTGAATTTGAACCAACATCCATTTACATCATCCAGGAGTCAATCATCACGTAGAAATACATTTATTTAGCATTTATCGCAAATCATTATATTTTACTATTCAGCAAAAATTCAAGTATATTAGAAAGAATCCCAAAAATTCAACCTAAATATTTTTTAACTTGTATAATTAAAAAAATGAACTCATTATTATCAAAATAATTTTATAAATATGATAAATTTAATTATTAAATAAAATAATAATTTATTCGAAAAAAAAGAATTTTAAAATTATAACTCATTTTTTAACAACTTGAAAAATTAATCTAGTTCTTAGAGAATTAACTTCAATCCATAAGACAATAAGTTAATAATTTAATATTAGGTTTTTATGAAAAGAATTTTTTATTGCAATTATCATTTTAATCATAAAATTTTAATTAAATATTAATACTTTTAAAAAACCATCACTTATACTATGGTCATATTGTAACTTATAAAATGCATAAATTTTATTTATAAATTCATGGGTGGTGTTAGTATTTATTTGGAGAAATTACTATTCAAAAAGTTCATATTACTTTTTCTAAGTGTAACATCACTACTGATAAGGGTAATTTAATATTCAATAAAAATTAAGTTGGACATATTAGACTCCAAATAACTTACTAATCACAACTTTGTATATCCATTTTTTGATATTCAGTTCACAAAAGAGGAAAAACTATGTCTAAATACTAGGATATAATGGTAACATTGTATCTATATGTTAATTTAAGTATATTGTGTTTCCATTCAAAATCTAGATATGTTACCGAAGGATCGTAGAAAAATATAAATGATATGGAATGACTAGATGAAAAGAGTTTGCACCTCCTGAACAAACCTAAAGCCCATGAGAATTGGATTTCATGAACTTTTAATAAAACAGGTTGCCTATTCCCTTTTGTTTCAGGAGAACTCATGTTGGATCTTAGGACCTTGATGATATTCGGAATGAATCCCTCAAAATTAGAGCCCAAGGGGAAAGTACCTTACACCATACATAAGGTCTATAAAAATGGATCTTATTTGCTTGCCATTATGGATTGAAGCATGTTACACCGCCCACCAATGTGATATTTCTCAAGAAATACAATGCATATATTCTATGAAAATGGTTATCTGCATCATAGTATGGCCCTTCATTTTTTCTCACCATATGATGTTAAAAAACATGGAACTTCTCATCCTTAACACATGATGTTAAAATTCCAGGAACATTTCATCCTAACCACGTGACGTTAAACTGTATCAAGTTTATAATTAATACAATACATTAATATATATGTAGACAATTTACTCACTAAATGAAATAAAACTTCATAGATCCATAACCCCACTTCCCATTCATATCGGGTAATCCATTATCATTTCCGTAGGATGTTAAACTGCACGGTCGATGTCCTTACCACATAACATTAAACTGAACGGTTTCCCAAGAACTATAAAATACTTGATTCTCATTCCAAATGTGATATTTAGGGATTCCATGATACTATATCTTATACCAACCACAGTATACCACAAAATTATTGTATTATACCTCTGTTTTGTCTCTACACTATACTCTAACCCATGACACTTATTATTACTCACACTGAGCATATATCACATGGGTTTAGAAATTATGGAAGGGCCTTGCTCTCATAGAAAAGAAATAATGGTATATAATGGATCGATTATGATCCCTAGTGCAGTACCATAAAATTAATTCCATAAGTCCTCACCACATGATGTAAAAATGATTGATCATTATCCTTTCCACAAGACATTAAATTGTACTATTTTCTATGAAATACATATTGTTTGATAATCATTTACATGAGATACGTAGTATCGCCTAGGATTATATCTTTGAGTCTGACCATGATGTCCCCACCAATTCACATCAATCCACCTTCTCCCTCACTACATGACATCGAACTACATTGAACTTCATGAACTAAATGTTGCTTAATTATTTCCCATACAGGTTACATAGTGATTTCCAGATCTTTAATCCTAGGCCCAACTTCAACTTTTAATGGAAATAATGATTACCACTATGTTTGGGTAAGATCTATGTAAAGTATTCCTTTTTCCAGAACTATGTGTGTATTTATTCTCATCCTCAGGAGATACATAGTGATGCCCATACATTTTATCTTAGGTCATAGTTATATCCATAACCCCTATTGAATCATTGGGTTGATCCTTCCTAGAATGGTACATTGTGTGGTTGGGACCACTTTTGTCTCCTTTCACATCATATTGCTTCATTGAACCACGACGCACACACCCCATGTTAGGAACTCCACCTTACAATCTAGTCCTAATGACCCTAAAAAATCCATACAGATCTCAGAGACACAACATTAAACAATGTCACATAATCCTCTCCACATGATTCTAAACAAAATAGGTCATTTCATACGGACCACATGAAGTTGGAATGCTATCCTTCCATTCCAATTCTAAAAAATCAGGTAAAGACCCTATTTTTCAAGCATATGGACAAACCCAAGTTTGTCATGATGTGAAAAAGTTTATGGAGACACCTCATTACTATAGGTTTTCGGTGTACACACTGACTTTTCACCCGAAACATTGCAATATTATGCAATATCGTCTCCCATTAAGATTGATACCATGTCTCCCACCCCCCTGTGGGGTTACTACATAGAGATGTTATGCATCCTGATAAGGCCACCATCCATGAACATAGAACTAAGAAAGAATCCATCAATAAGAAAATGTTGTTTCAGTCCACTGACATTCAGAAGATGGATATGCCCGATGACATTCAACCAAAATGAGGACTAATGATAACGTAGAAATTTGCATCTACAAGTAAGAATGTACAATGTAATTTTAACATTTATAACACACTTGATATTCTAACTGAAAATTATGAAGAAATTGGAACAAAGTACGATGATCCCTCTGCATATACTCTTAGTGTTGTGGATGATGAAGGTGGTGGATGGACTCAAGCACAAATTGGGAAGAGAGGATGGAATCTTCGTAGCAAGGGTGGGTGAATTCCCATTCACAGCATGAGTACTCACTCTAGAACTGGGTGAACTATTTTTCTCTATTTTTATATGTTCCTTATGGTTCTATTTTGTAACCTCTACTATTGACTTTTTTCTATTTCAATAAATAGGACAATGTGCCTCAACCTTTAACTGTATTGTGTTTCTTTTTATCGCAAGACATTAAACTGCACAACCACCCAGAACTATGTGTGGGTTGATCCTCGTTTCCATGTGATATGTATTAAAACCCAAGTTCCCTTATTTGGGCCCAACCATGACATTACCGCCTTTCAAATCGGTTCCTACATCCTTACCACATGATGTTAAACTATATGAAAGCATGTCCTTACCTCATAATGTAAAACTAAGTGAAATAATTTCCTTACAACATGATGTTAAACTACATAGAATTATGTCTTTACTACATGGATTTAAACTAAACTACATGACGTCCTCATTTTACGACATTAAACTACATGGATGGGAACACTTCTCCACTATATGGCAATAAACTATTCATACTATCTCCATTTTTTCACTCCTCGTCAAAGAAATGCAGAAGACTTACCTCGGTCAACCATATGAAAGGGTCCTTCTACAATAATTTAATAGAACCTCAAACTCATATACCAAAATTCACTTATTGAGTGTCTCAGGCCTTCATCGACTATTCATCTCCATTAGAAAGGATACCCATATTTACAAACCCTTTTCTTGACTATGCATTAATGCCCATGGCTCCTGCATATGCGCCTATGGACATACACCAAATGTGTCACTATGAAAAAGGACATTCCAATTCTCATGAGTGCTGACATCATCAATTCATCACTCAACACCCCATTGTTTTTTAACTTCTCCTTGTATAACTTTCCTACATCATTACTCATGACCTGAAAAACCTAAGACAAGATTTAGGTCATTTCCATTCTATGATTTAGAATATGTTGGAGCACTATGAACCTTGGTTATCCTAATTAACATCTTGTGTCACATCCTCCATGTCAGGTCAATGAAATTCATGAACTTAAATAGTCTATTATTTGTTCACAGTTGTATGACATTATCCATTAGACTGTAGTGGCCAAAATTGAAAGACCATAAAGTGAGAACAAAAGAGACACAAAACTTGTCAGGATAAAAACCCACAAAGAGAAAGCTGAGAAAAATTCAAGTCTCTTCCCACAAAACTCCTCATGCTAAGAGTTTAGGAAAAATCTTATGCTGTAAAAATAAAATTAATAAAGATCATAGGGTCTATAAACCTACTAAAATCCAATATATTCTCACTGCACCCACTCATATTGGAAAAAAGTAAGGGAAATATTTGTCACATCTACTCACCAAGAGAATATATTCAATAGGGGATGACACAAAATTTATAGAATTAAAGTCCTCCTTGGATTTCAAATCTTTTTTAAACCGCACTTTGCATGTTGGGATGCCTCAAATCATCATAACCTTCTATGGCCCTTGGAAGAGGATATTTGTCTTCATGAACTCTTCTGATGGATTTGAATGAATGCCTAGGGATCATGAATATATTCCTATGGCTGTCACCGAAATGTGTCACATTGAAAAAGGAAATTCCTCTTACCATGAGCCCTAACTTCATCATGGAAACAATAACCACCCCAGTGTGTCTGAACTACTCCTTGAATGACTTTCCCCTACCATTATTTGGATTTGAGAACTCTATATTGTGATTTTTAGTCCTCATACCATACTATCCATGAGAATTCAATATCCTTAATGTTACATCATTTTGTTTTTTTACCCTTTGTCAAAGATATACTATTAAACATCATTTCTTAGTCTTTGATGGCCGATGTCTTAGGTTTCAAAACCACATGGAATAGATATCGAGCTAAATTTTTAGATATTTCCATCAAAGGGTGCCATAAATCATCATGGATAGATTTAATCCCATTTTTAGCCTCATCGCCTAGATATTTGAGTCTTCTCAAATCATCCATATCCCTTATAATAAATTTGATATCATCTTTTCATGGTAGTAAAACTAATGCATAGGGGTCCTAAACCCCCAACTAAATGGATATTATCCTTTATAGAAATGATATTTTATTCTTGTGAGAATTCTAAACACCTTAGAAGAACCTATAATTTTAGAATGATAAGGAAAATACCTATAATATCTATAACATCTCATATTCACAGACTCAAACCCCCAGGTTACGATTTATATCATCCATACCACAACTACCTGGGATGTTTTAGTATACCTATTATTCCAACCTCATCAATATAAACTCCATAGATCTTACATGTCACTTGGTAATGATACTGGGCTTCAAGGAACCTTTTCTTGACTATGAATGCATGCCCATGGATCATGCATATGCTCCTACAGTTGTTAACCAAATGTGTCACTCTGTAAAAAGGATATTCCAATCCTTACTAACCTTAACAATACCATGATAGAACCTTGATCCTCATAGTATTTTGGGTCACTCCTATAATGTCTTCACCATATTCCATTCTCATTCAATAGGTTGGATATAGAATACCTTAAACTAAATCAACAGATGGTCTGAGATAAAAGTCCTTAATCTAAAACAATAGAATGTTCGAGCGAAAATACCATAAACTAATTCAATACACGGTCCAAGATAAATTACCTCAAACTAATGAAATAGACGGTCTTAGTTAAATTACATTTAACTAATTAAATAGATAGTCTGTGATAAAATACCTTAAACTAAAGAAACAGATGATCTGAGCAACAAGACCATAAATTAAGCAATAGATAGTCCAAGCTAAATGACCCCAAACTAAACAAATATTATGCCTAAGCTAAAAGACCATAAACTAAATTAATGGTTGGTGTAATATAAAACACCCTAAACAAAATAAATACTAGTTCTATGCTTAAACATCCTAAACTAATTCAATACCAGGTTTGAGATAAAAGACACTAAACTAAAGCACGACATCAATTCAGTCTACCAAATCATGATAGGCTTGTCATATGTTCATAATAATATCATTATCATATATTCAAGACTATTATATTTCGAATAATAAGCAGCAATCACCCTTTAGGATATATCAATAATCCATCTACTGAATGATCAATTACAAGATATCTTGAATAGATTACAGACATGGGACATCATGTAGGAGGGAATTCACAAGAATATCTAAAACATTATCTATTAAAATATATGCATTCAATTCCAATTATTCAATCTCATTCATCACAACACAAGGTATGTGTATCATTATAAATTCAAAATATATAACGGAAAAACCTCAAATCACATCACCGATAATGGAAGGATAGATGTAATCATATAATGTCTAGAAAACTAGTTCATCGATGCCATATAAAAGGGGGGATCTTCAAATACTATAGCTTATCATATGAATGTACGAGCCAATGTATGGTTAAAAAATATTCTACAATTATAGCCCCTACTCAGACATGAATTTATGTTTAGAAAGTCTTTTCTCTAGTTAATCCAGGGATTGGAGTCATTGATCAAAAAATTCAGTCTCCACCTCCAAAACGCACTGCAACTCCTACAATTTGGCAGCAACATTAATCCCTTCATTCCCTTATACTTCCAAGAAAATGTTATGATCAAGAATGGTATTTTCTAATATCGTGAATGCATATTGAAACTGTGATAGCTATGCCAAATGACGTCCAATTTTAGACTACTAAAAACTAGTTTGAATCTTCCAAGCAATGATTGTATCCTGCTGAGTTGTGGTCTCCATTGCTTATTTAGTAGCTTCATTCACAACATAACTCCAGTCATTCTTAACTAATGATGAAGCTTCAGTAGCTTATACCCTCAACACAAGGGCCATAATCTATTTTAGTATGTATATTATCTCTTTCACCTAATAATATGGTCATAATTGTCAAAATCCTTCATAGCCAAGGGTGTGAAACATGAATCATAGATAACCCAATAAGCCTATCAACTCGTCCAATAAGATTATTACACTAATATACAAATAACTCTCCATATATATTACCACATTTATTTATATAGTGTTTCAGATCTAGGGACAAGACATATGTTTATAAGGTGGATGATAACATATTCGAGAGTAGGATCACTTAAGGATAGGGTTGTTTCCATGGAATTTGATGATGAGGGGAGAGAACCAACCTCTATATTGGTAGATTCAATTTGAGTAACTCATAGAGGGGAAGAAACCAAAACTTATAAACTCTATGGTTGGGGTTCTATAATATGGAATGTGAGAGTATGTCAGTTATAGGATAAATCATGAAATGAAAAAAAATGTTATTAAGTGTGAATAAGGTTATAAACATACCATTTTTTATCACATCACCGTCATCATCCATGACCTCCACTTAGTTTTCATGAGAAGAATGAAATCCTTCTTTAGATAAATAGTGTCACCACCCTCTATAACCATATATGAAGAAGTTTTTTTCTCACCATCTTCTTGGACTGTGAGAGTAGAAAGAAATGTTATGAGGCGTTTAGTATGTAAACAGAAGGTTATGGCCGTCAGAAAATACTTTACCTTCTTCAAATATCACCTCCACACCATCTAATGTAGTAGAAGAATAACTATCCACATCACCCCCCTAAAAAAGTGCCTCTATCTACACTATATTAGATAGAACACATGAAAAAAAGGCTACATTTGGCAATGAACTTGGTTAATGGGTCCCTTGGCCATGTCTACACATTTATGGATTGGGTCAAGTAGTGGCGGATTTTTTTGGATCAACTAAATGCACACCCGCATACTCAAGAATATTAATTGGATCTTCTGTAAAATCTTTGAATGGACTTACATGTTTTCAACAAATCAATAATGTGCTACTTTAAAAATTTAATATAAAAAGAGGAATAAAATACCCTTCTTGAATGGGGGTTCCAGATGTGAAGGGTCTATTAATGAAAATGTGTTCCTTTTATTTTTATTCTTCTTTTTTGAATAAGGGCCTATATAGGGTGTTGAAGTTGGAACCATCACCTTAGAAGAGTAACTCACCACCCTCATTTGAGAATGTATGCATGTGGACCATTCATTTGAGCTTGTAAACATGGGGACCTTTCATCCCCATCTTCCCAGTTACAAAAAACTCCATCCCCCATGAAGATGCTTTGGGGATTATATTCAGGGGACGATAGAACCGAGTGATCTTCAGCAACCTCCTCCCGCATCCATATATAAAAATGATGTAATCATGGTGGAATGGAAATTAGATCATCTTATGAATTAAAATAGAATTTTACTCTCCCATTATCTTTCGTTCGATGTAACTTCACATGTATAAAGAACAAAATCTAGAATTTAGGACCAATTAGTCAACCCTAGGTACAACCTCAGATCCCCAGTCTTTGACCATCCCCACATCAACCATTGGCCAATACACACCTTGCACACTATGGGAATATTTTGTAATGTAGTTCTTTAGCTTCTTTAAATCTAGTTTAGAATAAGTCTTAATAATAAAATATTTGTCCCATGTTTTGAAGGGGATGTCTTCCCTAGGAAGAAACCCTTTTAGCTGAGTCTTCTCTTCTAACATAATCATCCCTCGAGTTAAGGGATGAGTTTTTGTTACATTATCTTAGGATGATTAGGGAGGAATGAATTTGACATTCATAATACAAAAAAAGGAACACTGAAAATGTATTCAATGTTTAGAAGAATAATGTAGACCACACATTGTGTGAGTTAGAAGTGTTTTGTATATGGGTTTTAATCGCTAAATAGCTCGAATATCATATTATTATTACAATATACTTATTTATGCGATATTCAAATAGGCTCAAACATCCCAATTTAATTAAACTCCATGGGATGTTTAGGAATAATATATTGAACCTAGAAAATATTTTCATAGTCTTGTAGAAAAGAATCACCTTAATAAGAAGTGCTAATTATAGATCCATCCATACATTTGGTCAGTAGCTGAATACTGCCTTGTCTAGAGATATATATGGAAGTCCCAGTTAGATACACGATTAATCTAGTAAAACTATATCAACATGAGTGTCAAAATATGACCATCCTCATAGTCCCATTTAGTAATAAAGGGACCCCTGGAGAAATGTTAGCTCAGAGAGTATTTTGAGCCCTCTAGGTCTAGGTGGATATTATAAATGATTACTTTAGTATAGGTATGGAAGAATCATCGGTAAGACCAAACCCATAAATGGGAAATAATTTTGAAAGGGGATAAGTCTAGAATATTGATCCCATCAATTTAGTCAGCCTCTATTGATATGACCCAAATGAACAACAGATAGTGGGGTCCATGATCGCTACCATAGCCTTGTGGTGGGAAATTTCTATTATCACCACCCTCTTCTACATCTGGTTAGTGGATTGATAATAACTGGAAGCCATCTGAAAATAAAAAAGATGAACATGTCAGAGAAAGAAAACATAAGTTAATATAAAAATATAAAAGGGGAATGAATATTTTGGTGGTGTCATGTGCATTGAATGACTAATCAAGTGTTCTATGAACCATATAGAGGGTTTGTGGATCACCTGATCTTTAGATCACCTGTGTGATGCATAACCCATGCAAGGCATCACATGCATTGTATTACCCCTCTAAAGACATGTGATTGCATGACACAAAAATGGTCATGAAAAGAAACAATTATCAAATCATCGAGGCAAAATATATTACCAATCCATCAAGGAAAACCCTATCCATCACTTTCAGTGTCCTAGAAATCATTGATGTACAGTGTAAGAAGCAACCTTGTACAAGTTCCTTGGAGGAATAGACTAACATTACACCCTTGCAAATAGGTTTTGTGATTAGGATTTGTGGAAGGGTCTCTTGAAGGGATAAATAGTGGGAGGACTATGAGAATAGGTAGCTAGTGGGGTGGAATTTACCTCCACCCACCAATATATATAGTTGTTTTTAGAAACACTAAAGGACTCTAGAAGACCAAAAGTCACCCAATGAATGGACTGGAGACACCATCAAAATCACTAGAGTGAATTAGGTTTCCCTATAACCAAGTCCTTTTTCCCATGAAGAATGCTCTTGGTCTGGGGGGAATTTATTAACGTGTTCCAAATAAGCATAAAAATCACAAGGGAAGAAATACCAGAATATGGGTATTATTTTCCCTACAAAATCAAGGAATAAGAAGATGGTGTATGATCCATGAGTCCTATGAGAGACTCATGATCACGTGAAAATTTAATTGTAATGGGAAGGCCTCACACATGGATAATCACCCATAGTATGTCCCACATATCTGCCTTCAACAAACCATCATATTCTTGTGAAGGACCCCTGAAAAATCGAAGGAGCAGCCACAGGACACATGGTTCATCATTGGAAAGTGCCTAACAGAACACCTAGAACCCTTTGAAAAATAATTAGGGATGAAATTATAAAGAAAGTGACCCCCCAATTTACATGAAGCTCATTCACCAAATAATCATTAGGAAGAATAATATTCCTTGGTGATGTCTAGGAAATATCAAACGTCATATGAGCCTTTCCCACATAAAACAAAGTAGACAAAGATGAGGAGGTGATATGGGTTCACGCTCAATAAATATATCTAAAACTCTCCCCAATAGATATGTGATACACTATAAAACCTCAATGTTTCCCTCAGACTTTTCATCTTCACTACATTAATGACCTCAAAAGTTTCTAGAAAACGGCATAGCACTCTAAGGAAATGTGGATAGATCTATCCTCTTCATTCTTTCACTCTATCCACATGACCCATATTGGTTGAATGATACATCATACAAAAATAGAGTAATAATATTAGATATTACTCTTTCCAAATCCCAGAATCCCTGAACATTGAAAAATGAAACAAAGAATATAAAAAGGGAGGAGGTAAGAGGGTTTCACAGTCACTGAATGATATGTGACACTCCCCTGATGACCTACAAGGAAAAATGATACCTCAGTGGCATTCCTGCCTTGTATTGTGGGATCCCTTTGGATTTTTATCCTCATCATTAGGAAATGGAGAGACCCATATTGGTCACACAACACATATTCAATAAATAGAAGAAATACAATTTATAACACACGTATAATCTTGCATGACTCCCAAACATTTTAAAATAAAAAAAGGGGATCAAAAGGAATGATGGGAGAGGAACTCGCAGTCACTGAATGGTTTGTGACACTCCCATAATACCAACAAAACTATCTTATGAGACCCTAGGACAAGACACCCAAGGTCTTATGAATGTCTTCTCATAGGAACATGGATCTTTCAAACTCCCTCGGACATGTAAACATGAATACATGAAATTCCATCAAAAAGACCTCATGATAAAAAAATTCTTTAGTAATTAGAAATAATCTGTTTAATTAAGAGATTCATGATCACTAAAAATCAAGAGATGTTCTAGAAGCAGTGCACATCGGAGACTAGCTAGACCCCTCGATCGGCTCTAGCCTAGACTCAAACCAGATACGATGCACAAACTGGAAAGTATATTGGGTGTATATGCCAATAAATCCACCACCATAGAATGAAAAATGCACCACTACCACACAGGTGGGATTCTGGATGCCCAAACACTACAAGATTCAGTTCTCGACTTCTATGTACTTCTCGGAGTGATCATTTGACCAGCCACATTTCCATCAGGTAATATATTAGCGGGAAGCTGAAGTAGTCATGTACTAGGGATAAAGAAATTCACATAACTATTCATAGATCATGTGAAGAGCCTCTGGTGGGTTATGCGAAGGATATCCCTCAATATCATTAGATCAAATGAGATTCATCATAACTGACACTGAACAAAACCGAGGTATTCTTTATACAAGGGTGAGATCCAAAATCAATGGTGGAAGGCTTAAGAAAATGACATGATCTCTACCCCCATGTTTTTTATATGTTTCATCCAAAGACATGTTACATCACCAAGAAACATCCCCTAGATCTTTTGAAACACCATCGACATGCCAACTGGGATAAAAGGAATTCTCCACACATACCAGATTGAGTTACACGACTCCTCTGCAGGTGACACTTTGATCATGTGGACCCCCTAGGTCTATCACCCATGACTTGAGATGTCCCTAGAACATATCACCTAACTCATATAATGTTGCCCCATCAAGTCTGATAAGTATCGTAGAAGCACTTGGACCTTATAGACATGTCCTAATGCCATACCATAGAAAGGAATCCATAACTTGTGATCCCCTACACATATGTAATCCAAGTCTCATGGGTTCTTTCAGATGCATCACCCATGACACACAACTCCTCTATAACTATGACACATCGGCTCTTGTGACACCCTCTATACGTGTTGAGAAATTTCATGAAATACCTCCCATGATATGCCAACTGTGTCATGTGACACCCTCCACACAAGAAGGTCACACCCTTACTGATTCTTAGGACTAGAAAATATAGTTTGTCTTTGGTGTGTGGTCCTTGATCAATATGATACCCCCATGGTGCAAGCCTCGACATATATGAACTATGAAAACTCTAATTCCCACCATATTCGGGACAAATGGGAAGTCTTTCAAAGGATAAATCTCTATGAAAAACCCCCAAAAACTGTCCCAATACACAATTCCCATATCTATACTTCGTGAGTATGATCATGTTATCCCCCTTGTTTCTCACAACATGAAAAGGACACGTAGGTTTAAGGTGAAACAATAAACATCTCATTTAGTGTAATAAATCTCCATGGTATAGGGAAGACTCAATATTTTAGTCCCACACATCCACCAAAATACAAAGAATCTAATTTTTTCCCTATTCATGATACGTGTGACACCTTCTCAAGGCCTAATATTTACACCAGACACCCCAAGTACTGTCATAGTAAGCAAGTTCCATAAATAAAGATTGTGAGGCTAATCATCTATCCACCAGCATAGATCATGTGGCCTTGGGGAGGTATGCATGAATATCTCATTAAGAAACATGAATGAATACCCCATATCAGGGTATATAAAGTGTTCCATACACCAATTACCTTAATGAACAATGTTGGTTTGGATTACAGCAACATTCAGGACATGTATGACTCCTCATAATGGATGAATCCCCTCCTCAGAACATAAACCACCTCATAATATGGTATTACAATCCAAAGAACATGGTTATATAGTTAGAACACATAAATCATCTATTTCCCATTAGGGAAATTGATGATGAACCATGGATACGTATATTTGGATCTATCAACAAGACCTCATTATTCTTCTTCTGAAGAGATAATTAATTGATAAAATAGTTTTCCAACGTAACATATCATGTACTAGGACTAGGAAGAGATTAACGAACATATCTTTAATCTATAATAGAGTCAAGAAGTAGGAAATAATTCTCCCCAAAAGCTTGTGAGGAGCCTGAAATCCCATCCTCTTGACCAACATGAGTCCTCAAGAGTCTCTGGGACTGAAAACCTAGATGAACTCCGGCCTTTGGAAAGCAGGTCCATACCCAGCTATAGATAAATGAACCATTGAAATTTTATAAGGATGATGAAAAAAATGTTGGGCCTAATATATTTGATTGAGAGAGGTCACAAAATACTCCTTAATCAAACCCTCAACAGAAATCCCACTCCATGTTCTCTGTCCAGAAAACCATGAAAAACATTGATTTAGAAAATTAATTTAGATAGTATTAATACCATTGGGATTAAAGATTGATTCATGATACTTTTAGTTTGGTTTGAAGATTTTTTTTATTATGATATATATTTACCAATGTGTGAATTTAATAAATAGTGGTTATATATAAGAGTTAATTTTTTGGTGGAATATATAATCGATTAATGTTTTAATGTATTTTAGAGTCAGATGGTTTGTGTAAGGTGTGTTATAAAGAATATATGATTTTGGTATATAAATACTAAATTACATGATTTAATGAAAGACTAATTTTATTTATGGAATGATATTTAACTTGATATAGCCTTAGATTGTTTGGTAAATGTCTTATTAGAGGATATATCCCAAATGATAAATATATTTTTAAATATAATCACCTAATTTTTTCATGAGTAATATTTATAATTGATAGAGGAAAATTTATTTTAAGGGGTAGGGTAGAATGTAATAAACAATGATTTAGGAGACCTTAAATTAATACTATCATAAATAGATTTATTAAAATTATACACTAAAATAATGAAAAATCTTCTTCAAATGTACCATAACATATTAAAATTACATGACTAATATAATCATTAGTAGATAAGAAGATAAAAATCAATTAAAATAATTATATATTATTATTTTTCTTTGATTCATGTTTTTCAATTGGATGGTTTTGAAATAACCATTTAAAAAGGTATTTTTTTATATGATAATAAATTAAATTCATCCCATTTACAATTTTATCATATTATGATCTATTTTTATTTACAAAATTAAATATAAATATTCAATTATTTATACCTATCTATATAATAAGATTAAATAAAACAGATATTTAAAAATAATTTTTTAATAAAAATAGTTACACATTATATGTTGTCTTTTCATTTTAAAAATAAATTTATTGGTTTTAAAATTTAAATTTGAAAAAATGTAATATATTATTAGATTAAAAATTTCAACACTAGTTTAAGATGAATTTAGGATATTTTTTTGGAATAATTTATTTATGGGTGAATACTAAAAAATAAAATCATTAAAAAATCATAGTATTTATGACTTTTTCAAGAAGTAGGCATGACATAAAAACTTATAAACCAATTCTAATAATCATCAATGTATTGAAGGTGTAATTGTTTATATATATTTCTAAATAAAATTATTAGATTTAAAAACATATGTTCGAAAACATTTGAAACATTTTCAAATAAAAACTATTTATTATATTTATAGTTACTTAAACCATACATTGGAAAAAATATATTTTGAGTTTACATTATGGAAACATAATTTTTATTTTTTCAAAATTAAAATATTTATACAATAAAAATTCAAAAAATAGATAATATTACGTAACACACATATTTTAATATGATAAATAAAATCTTTCAAAAAATAGATTTTTACACTTTGTATGAACTATTGTTTAAATAAATTTTTATTACACATAGAAAATTTCATATGATAGAATGGAATCCATATTTTTAATTCATTGGTCCAAAGTATATAATATGGTCTAATGTGTTTGTAGTGAATCAAAATTAAAATACATAGGTAAAGATATTTATCGTGGTAATATCTAAAATAATAAAATTAATAAATTCAGTGGGAAAGGGCAGGAAACTTGTTAAAAAGATTCTTATAATGGATTTTATGAGATATTATAGATCTTATATAGTCATAAAATTAATTATTTTCCATTTTTATACAGAAAACAAGTGAAACATGTACCCACTTTATATTATGTTCACATATTTTCAAACATGCCATTCAAACCTATTATAAAAGGGGGCCTCTTACTAACCCACTTAGACCACTCAATGATTTATGTTTCAAAATTATAATATTCTAATTCCCCTTCATCTATAACCCTCTTATTTCCCATAAATCCTGTTATCATAATATGTTTCCTTAATACCTCCATTTGAAAACATTCCTTCATGTGAGAGCCTTAATTCGGAAATTAAGAAATTTCTTTTACAAAACATCATTTCTTAAATTTTATAAATTCTATATAAAATTAAATAATTAATAGATAATATATTGAGTATTTTTTATACTTAATTTTATTATAAAAATTGAATAACTATTTATATCCTTTTCATTTTCCTCTTAATAAAAAATAAATAATCATTCCTGCATTGTGTAGACTACCACCTCCATGAAGAAACGACATCTGTTTTCACCGCCAAATATATTCAATTATTTTAATGGTAAAATTGTGGAATAAATGTGACATTACATATTACAACTTTTTATATTTATATTAAAAGAATAATACACTTTATTTCTATCGTATTCTTTGATAAATGAAAATGTTTACCATGCATTGCGAGGGTTACCTCCTACACAAATCAATGTACTCCATTTTTCACCCTATTTAATTATTATTTATTAAAATTTAATATATTTTTATTCAAAACCATGAAATAATCTAAATAATATTAGTTTTCTTTTTTAATAATGATATTATTCCAAAATAAAAAAACTTTCACATTCAAAGCCATCCATTAATTGGGGTATGTTAATGATCGGGCTAGTATAAACACATACTTAATTAATGTTGTAGAATAATATCATATATGGTTGTTAGAAATAAATTGCTGATGATATATTATATTAAAAAGTAAATAATTATTTTATTTTGGATCTATAGTGGAAAAATTAATTTAAACTCATTAGTTATGTTATGAATTTTCATTCATGTGAAATCACTGAATCATTCTCATCACATATTTCATTATCCAGGATTGTAACAAAAAATACAATAAAATGAAATAATAAAATTATTAAGGATTATTATTAATAATTTATATGACATTTTATATTCTAATAATTATTCACTTGGGGATACTATTGAAGAAGGACATTTTAATTACAAATCTTGGTCAAAACAATCATGATTACTCACCCCTAATACTAAAAATAAATAATA
This sequence comes from Viscum album, assembly GCA_963277665.1. NCBI lineage: Eukaryota > Viridiplantae > Streptophyta > Magnoliopsida > Santalales > Viscaceae > Viscum > Viscum album. The sequence continues at coordinate 1,358,816,852 of OY728152.1, read as the reverse complement.
ACTAACTAATATTAATGTAAAATAAAATAATAAATGATGTTTAAAAATGAATATATATATATATATATATAATTCTATAAAATAGGTTATTAAGGTTATAAATTTTTTATAAAGTAAATTAATTCACTTTAGTTGAATTATTGTAGGAAATGGTTTCTTCTCATAAATTTTCATCCCTTAACACATATTTCTTATTAACACCATGTTTTATTTGGAATTTTGTATCTAAATCCCATTTAATATTTTGTATCATTACCCAATCATTATAAATTTTAGTTAATTATTCATTTAGAATTATATCCATTTTGGTGTCTTTACATGAATATTTCTATGGTTGTAATGGTTTGGTCCAACTCAATTTTCTTCGATTGAGTTAAAAACTTCCTTTTTGAAATATATTATTACATGCATAAATTATTATACCAAATGAGTAACTTTTTTTTTTATTTCTCCCTTCCTTCTTGTGGTTCTAGAATTCTTCATAATAACCCCATTATCAAATTATTCTTACCTCAAATTTTATTTTACATGAAATTATTTTCCAACATCATATTTAACCCTATTGATTCACATTTATTATCATACATCTTAATTTTTTATATTGTATATATTATAATTTAAATATTTTTTTTATCATGATCCTCTAATTTTTAATGGAATTTAATGATTCATTTTAAAAATTATCCTTAAATAGTTTTTTATTCGTATGATTCAATGTCTATAATTTTAATTTTTTTCTATTTTAAATTCCATGAGACATGTTTGATATTTTTCTCCATATTTTATTTTATATGGTGTATTCAATACCCTATTTTCTACATGAATAATGAATATATTCCATTTAATTATATTTTAATTTCATGTTATCCCTTTGAAGTTCCTTTTATTCTCACATTACCATTATCTTAAGGCCTTTTTATAACATTATTTACATTACATGAGTTATACTAATTATAATTAAATCCCTTTCTTATAAGATGAATTATTTTACCCCATTAATGTGTCAAAAAATATTCATCATAAATTTCATTGGATATACATTTAATTATTATAAAATCATTTTTAAGGATCATTTCCTACTGGTATCATTACACAATGACTTTATACCTTACTAATACCATATTACTAATCTATTGATAAAGTTAATTTCCATTATATTTTGAATATTAATATTATTATTTATTTAACAATTTATATTACTTTTTTAAATTTATTTTTTAATGCATTTTCATAACTATATACCATTACAACATAAAATGTTTGTGAAAGGGATGGTAATATAGAAATGTATTCCCTTTAATGATTGAGAAAATATTGATAATCTATATAATTTTCATTCATGTCTAGATGTTTATTATTTAACATATAATGTTGGTTTTATATTTTATAGTTTACTCATTCATTAATAAGATGAATGAATTGGACTTAATCGGTGTTTGGTGGTCATATAAAATATCTATGATCAAAATGTCATATCATAGGACATGGAATTAGCTATCCAATAGTATGAACTTCATGATTAGGGAATTAGTTATTAATATTTATGGGATCGATTTATTTATATTTTTATCCATGGATATATTCTTCATTATGTCTCATTATATTAAGGTATTTTTTTTTAATTTCTTGTCCTACCATAATTTTTTCTTATCCTATTATAACTTATGATCTTTGGTTGTTCTTACATATGTTTATCCTTACAAACCATTTGAGTTTACCCCATAATATCATTCCATTTACCCATGTCATGATGAAAAGTATTAGACAAGATATTTATTACATGGTATCTTTTATGGAAAACTTGTGGGAGATGTAAATGAGATATTATGGATTATAGATTATCTTATACAGTAGAAAAAAATATACACTATTTCCAAAATGGTTTTTATTATTTTGTGTTTTTTCTAATTCTGAAATTCTCTATACATAAACAGTCTTGGGAATGCATGTAATAAAATATTTTATTTATTTAATATAATTGTATGAAAGTTATGTATTGGAAATTATAGTTTGTATCATAACCATTATATTATTTATATATTATCATCATTGAATCTTAGAGTACAGATCTAGGGTATCACACATTTTATACTGACATTATGACTAGATAGTATTTGACTGTACTTAATAACCCCATGGTCACAAAAAAAGAATTTTCAACCTAATTCACATAATCTTCAATGGAAGATTCAATAAAATTAGTTTCTGTTTTCCCATGTTTTTTAAGTGAAAATAAGAATTATACTTACTTGGTGAACCACATTATATATGGATATTCATATTATTCATAAACTACATATGATATCTATTATAAATGCCTGGTGATATGAATTGAGCATGAGGATGTAGAACCCCATAATACATTGATAAATACATTATTTTTGGGGAGACTCAAATGATATTTTAGCATGATAAAGTATACACATTATGCCTCCCTAAAAAATGATGTGGGGGTTAATCTAGAATGTATTTTCCAATGAATATTACATAAAAGTGAAAATGTTTTTTACTTATAAATTAAATAAAACAACTTATATTTTATGATTTTTTATTTACTTGACAGGATGAGACCTCCCTAGACTCCATTGAAGATTTGGTTTCCTAATCAATCCATGAATCAATGACTCCATCCTCCTTATCCACTTCTCCAACATGATTTCCATTCTCTAATTTATCATCTATAAGCCTATTGATCATGTCTTTCACCCTATCAGTTATGTTTTTATATTTTTCATGGTAACATAAAATATCTTATAGATATTCATCATATGACATAGATTTCATAAATGTGATTTAAAATATAGTATTTGTGACTTTAATCCTTTGAAGGGTCCCTAATAATATTAGCTAGGTAATGAAATATGAACAAATCATCTCATTGTTTTTAGGTTCGATAAAATGTTGTGTCCTTTGATATCTCTTTGATTTACCATACCAGTTCCCCCATATCTATCCTATGAGTATCCCCATAGGTTTAGGAGGTTTTAACCTACTATTAGACCCATTTTAAGGGTGCACCTGATCCATATGTGTTTTATCCACTGAGGCTCTATGATGATGATTCAAGGACCTCCATTTATATTCATGGTATATGAAACCACAAAAGATGGCATTCAGTTCATCAGTGGGTTCCCCTATTGTTGTCCAACCCTCTACATTTACTACCTTCAATATATGATGTTTTTTCACCAATAGTATTGGATGATTTAACATTCCATTATGGTGTTCTATTATCTAATTTTTTAGCGTATTTCTAGTGGAATCATATTGGGGAATCAACCAAATGATTTGAAATAAAATATTCATTTTTATCATGTAATTAAATCCACTTGAGAAACTAGCTTATCATTATATGAAACTCATAGTGAATCAAAGTGAAAATCCTTGGGGTGAGATACTGTAGGTAGAATAACATATAGGTAAAGTAGAGTAAGGAATATAACATATATATAATCTCAGTGTAAATACGTGTAACTAAAAGATCACACTTATAAGAAAAATTGTAGACCTATAATCATTGGTTTCTTTACCATTATTAGTGATGATTCCTATAAGATAATTGAATATGTTAATTATTAATCTTTACTAGGATCCATGATGATGGTCATCTTAACAGAGTAAATTATAAGGGACATCAAACTGAAAATATTAATTAAGGTCGGTCTCAAGATTATTAGGGGATGACTGATTGGTTTTGGGAATTTATACCCCTAGAAGTGACCAATCAAGAATCTATAGAAAATTTGAAATGCCACAAAAATTCACATTGTGAATTTACTATGACTCACACAACATAAAAACATATACAGATGCTACAGATCTTGGATTGAGATATTAATTTGATTTTCATGCAATATTTTAACCACCTCTATTAATTTTTAGGGCTTCACATCCATGTGGGATTACATTAGTGGTAGTAATGCTGTACTGAGGAACTCTCAGAGGACACCCATCATCCCAATGTATGTATTCATCCTCTCACTCATATAAAATTATAAAATTATATATCATACCTAAATTAGGTTGACCAAATATAAATTATGTGGGTCCTTTGAGAGGAGTAACATGAACTATTTTTCCCACCATTATCCCCTCCTTTTGAATCTCCAAGAAAATAATTTCTGAGTTCATGAAGGGGATGTAAGGATGTAAATATGTATAACTTTTATATTCTTATGTTAGTTCTATTATAATATCTTTATCGAGAATGGGGATATAATTAGTATCATTTTAGTCTCTTTTTAATTACAGGAATTCATAATACATTTCATCCAATATTGAAACACATATGATCCTATAAATCACTTATTGACTAGTCTAAATTTTTACATGGTGATGATTGGTGGTGTTCATGTCTAGAGGAAATGTACTTTGAATCACAAAAAATGATATTTGTATGATGATATATGTGGAATTATGAGAACCAAATTACATTTTAAAGCCTTTTTTGTGTAGATGTGATCTCCAAAATCAGTATTGATAACCCATATCCAGAAGTCCAACAAATATGAATGTCTGAAATTTCCACCTCACCCTATGTCCAACTCCTTGGTCAATAAATGTAATTTACTTGAGATGGTAAATTTTTAAATTGTAGGGAATTATAGAGGTTGGGGTTAGGTAGTCGATGATTCATTATTTACTATTTAGATGGTGTTCTATATAACATAGGATAGAGTGGGAAAATAACTATTCGTGTCATGGTAAATTAAAAATATACTCATTCACATTTATTCTAGTGTGATTTTAAACTAGTGCTCTTCGGAATTAATGTTATATTCCTGAATCGACACATAAAATAGAAATATGAACCCATATATGGATATCCACAAAGATAATCTATAATCCCTATGTTCCAGTATATTATGGAATACTATAAAAAATTGAATTTGGTTAATTTTTACTATATATCATGTTCTCATGTTCTCTTACATGGCCTACCTTCATTTAATATAGCTAGGAGTTGTTATGATTGGTGATTATAACGAAAATATTCTATAAAATTCATAAATGTGTGTAGGATTATAGAAAGGTATTATTTCAATAAAAGTGCTAAATAATTAAAAAATGTTTTTAGGATGGGAACTATACATAATTGTTTGATTCAATTATGGGAAAAGGTTACACAATATCCATGGAGAATACTTACAACGTGTTCACTAAAATACTGAAGTCACATGAAGTACATGATCCCTATAACACCTTGATATTTTGTAAATTTATTATTACAAATAAATTTAATATATTATATATTTTATATTACCCCAATATCAGTTTGATCATGCATTACATGCAAAAATGAGTTCCTTTTATATTGAGCTTGATAAGTGACACAAAACATCCGGGAATCATGAAACAATATTTTATGACTATTATAACTGAATCATTAAATAGGTGGGTATGAATAATATTAACTAAACAATAATATATATATATATATATCATAATAAATTAGAATTTATTTATTAACTCTTAGTATATAATTAATCAATTTTTAGTAAAGTATTTACATTGTTCAAAAATATGCTTTTTCGAAAAAAATAAATTTATTTATTTTTACGAAAAAGAACTATAAATATTTTATAGAAATTTTAGAGAATATATATATTAAAATTAATATAATTTTTTATATAATTATATCAAAATTAACTTTTTTTGAAATTTTTCTATTTTTCGGAATATATAGATTTTTCAGTGAATAGTAATAAACCCATTTTTTTTAAATAGCATTTCATTTTAATAAAATAAGTAATTTAATATGACTATTAATTTTTAAAATTAATATAATTAATATTTATTTAAACTTTATATACTTATTAAATTTTAAATCATCTTTTTATTGGATTTTAGTATATGATTATTTTTGGGTTTGAAAAGAGTTTTTACTGAAAAATTTTTTATTGTGCAAAACGTTTCTGTATTTTAATTAATAAAAATACTACCAAATGAAGAATTTTATAAATATAATTTGTATAAAATACATAAATTAATTTTATTTTATATTCACACAATGAATATTATTATATATTTCATTAATATAAAATTATTTTATGTCAGAAAAAAATACACATTTTGAAAAAACCGATTTTTCTCTATGATTGGTGGTTTTTTAAAATTTAATTTCTTGTAGTTTTAGAATTTTTTTTAATATTTAAATTTCATATTTTAAATAAACATTGTAAAACAATATTAGGGTTAATTGTTGTGAATTTTTTTGAAAAATTCAATTTTTGGATGAATTGTTAAAAATATTCAATTTTAATTGAAAAAATGATTTTACATTTAAATTTATAAAATGTTAAATTGTATATTTTAATTTGGTTATAAATAGTAATTAATTCCAATTTATACATATTATTTCAAATTAGTTCATTTTATTCAATTTCATATTGAAATGGATATAAAAACATTATAAACATATGATCAATTTCTATCTAAAAATGCACCTTCTAATTGCATCAGAGCAATTAATGTTAAATTAATAATTATTAATTATGTGATTGGAATATGGAAACTTTTATTAAATATTTTTAATCTAAATAATTTATATTACCTAATATGGTTAACATAACTTTTAACCAAAAAAATACTGAAATAAAAAATATAATTTATCACGCTTAATGTAAAAATGGGTTCACCAATGGGTTGAAGTAAAAATAGAAGTGTTAAAAATGACCATACTCATATAAACTACCAATCATAAGGAAATATTTAGAAATTATACTATAAAGTATCTATAAAATTACTTGATTGGATCCTTGTGATTTGAAAAAAATGTGGGTGAAATTCTTTCATTCAAATAATTAGAAGTGTGAAACTCACCTCACATATAAAATTACACCTGTTTACCACTCTTATTCACAATATAAAAAGTTTTTGGATCAGAAAATACATAAAACATATCTTCACAAATTTCATCCAATAATCATATATGAATTATTTAGTAAAAAAATCTAACAATGGAGGGATTTTGGGGCCATCATAAGGAGGATACACGAAGAAGAGGTAATGGTCTTCAACGAGAACTTTTTTTCGTTATTCTTAAAACTCAATAATTTTTTTTAATACCATTTTAATATATTAAAATAAAAACATAAATAAATATATATGTTTTTATAATAATATAATGAACTACAAAAATATCCACCTCCTTCAAATGGGTTACCAAATCATCAATCATGTGTACTACTGACAACCACCTCATGAACCGATGTCATACATATTTATATTTCCACCATTAAAGGATATATATAATGATTAATTTATTAAGTAAATATTATATTTATGTAATTATTTTTCCTATATAATTATTATATTAGGAATTATTTCATGATTTCTAATTTTAGGTAATATGATAACATCACTCATGTGTATAACGGACTACCCATTGCGAAGCAATGTGATTTATTAAAGAATGACATGGTAAGTATTAAGGATTTTGTTGATGAACACATGTGATATATATGATAAAAAATTAATCAAGAATGATAATATATTATTTAAATCTCTTTATTTCAATTTCAATAGAAAATTGAAACAACGATCATGCATACGTAAAACCTACTGTCTCTTGGAACGATGTATATTATTTTTCACAAAAAATGTTTATGGATTACTATATATAAATATATATTTAATATATATTTAATTTATATCAATGTTAATATTTTTCATATGATTAAATAAGTATAAAAGTTAAAATAAATAAAAATAATACATCAAATTTTATAGTAAAAATAATGCATTTAATGCATGAAATGAGACATTAACATGGAGTGTTAGCAAACAGGTAAGAAAATATCATAAGTAAATCATATTTGGAATGATATATTTGTGTGTTTTTATTAATATATTTAAAATAAACTAATATTTATTATACAATAGGTTCAAATATGTATGAAGGAATTAAAGATTTGAGATAAGGGATTTCATGTTTCTTTTCTATTTTTGAGAGACATATGAAAATTTTACACAAATTTCTTTTATGTGTTGTATATACTACCCAATTTATTTATTTATCATGAATCCATTTATATTAGGTATATTTAACATTTAAATTAATGTTATTATTTATTTGGAATTATGATTCAACACAATAAAATAATAGTAAGGTATTTTTTCTTCAACTTCCCATCTTTGAGACATATGTTCTATTATGATCCTATATTCATTCTAGAGGTGTATATACAACCCATTAGAAATGTAATATCATCAATTTATTTATTATCATCATAATTTATTTTCCATTTTATATTATAAAATATTTGGTATTGTGATTCAATGTTACTAATGTGGTACTCATTTTAGGTGACAATCTAAAGGTTTATCAAGACTGTTTGTAATTATGTCTCAAATGATAAAATATTATAATCCACATCTAAAAAAATAAATAATTTTATTTCTCACTAGATATTAAAGATGTTTTAAAATTATAGTATTGTTTCCCACTCTGTGGTGAATAAAATAACTGAGAACATGTAATTAAGAAAAACTGAATTTATTTATCCCTCTGTATGGAAAATCCATTATCTTAAAAAATATTGTTTCCATAAAATTATTTTAAATTTTTTTACCATTAAAATTTGATTCTTAAATAATTTTTTACTCATGTTTTTTCTATTTTACAAAATGTTTTGATATAATTATTCATGTAATTTTCCAAACAATTCATGTCTATATTTTTACCAAAACCGTGAAAGGAAATTTTTTAATGTGCATGACATGAAAACAAATACCATACTAATGACCATTATTTATATTAAATCATCCTTTTTAGGTGTTCAATATTATTGAAAAAAAATATTTTCAAAAACATTTATGCATTAAAAAGTGTATTACAGAGATGAAAGATTATTTTATTTATGAATTCATTTAAATGATAGTTCAAAATCATCTTGAATATATGATGATATCCTATAACATAAATTATTATTTTAGGGATTATAATCCGATGACACCATTATTATTATTTTTCAGAATTTTTTCTAATGACATGTTATTTATGAATCCCATTTCTCTTACTTGAGTTATACAATGATAAAATACATATGAAACCCACTTATTTATCTGTGGGTATTACTTGGATGAAATGGTGTAATGGTTAAAAAATATGTGTCATATGTACGGGATATGATATGATGAAATATTTGTGAAACCCATCTCTCTTCATGGGTTATGATATGATTAATGTGATATGATCTTATGTCATCCATAAATATTATTTTCATTATGAGATTGGTGTTAATTATATCTCCCTCTAGTGAAATGGTTAATTATTTGAATATCATGAGATAAAAGTGATTAGAACTGGATGTGAATCTAGTCTAGTATGGGAATTTTTCATCGATGATGGTCTTGGGTTGGATCCTTGAATACTATGATGTTTTTGGGAGTGAACCAATCCCACAATTATAACCTTGCAAATGTTCCTTAACTAATACAGAATTTATTTCTTCTTCTTATATGTATGTCAAATATATATTTTTTTTCCAATGTTACGATCTCATGGACCATGTTATATTATTCATTTATGATTAATTTCTTATGAAATGACAATATTTATTCTATGACTCAATATTATGGTCACTGATATGCACGGTATGGTTTCCAAAATGTATTCTTGTATTTTCATACACTTATCTTCTGGTTATTCAAATGTAAATCTCTTTATTACCATTACGTAGCTTCTGATCTCACTCATTCATTTGTTTCCTTTCCCTAGATTATGAAAAAATATTTTAAGTAGGATTACTAAATTTTAAGATCATTATGGGATACATTGAAGACGTTCCATAAATTATGATGATTTTTTTCAATGTTTCTAAAGTCATAAACAATTATTGTCCTCATTTTGTGTTTGGGTAATGTATTTAATATTATTATAAAAATATGTAATAACCATGAATGAAAATACTATGTTTATATGGTATCTACCATAGAACAGGCTTAGTTATCATTCAGAAAATTGGATGAGAAATCTTTAGTCTATTTCTTAATGATGCTTCTAAGTAAAATTATATGGATGAGTTAATGTATAAGAAAATGTCCTTGATTTTTTTAATGGATAGAGAAATTGGTTTCAATGAAATTTCACCCCATTTTTTATTCAAAAATTTGGTTTTTATTTGGTATAGATATACCTATAGTTAAAAACACAACAATGGGTTCATTAATCTATACTTTATTGTCACCTCGTACATGCCAATTGGCCTTTCTACAAACCTGGTTTACCCCATATGATAAATACACTATGGAAATTACAAAACTTTTTATGAACCATATTGAAGTATTTAAATATATTATGACCATAAATAACATTTTAAAGACCAAAATGTTCAGTTATTAAATATAATTTTTCTTTATTAAAAAAAGAAAGCGATTTTTCATGATTATGACGTTTCAACACTAGGGTTATAGTCCCTAACACTATTATTTTTGGTATTATTCAGTGGATGGACCCATAAAGAATCATGTTAACACATAATCAAATGGAAAATTCAGATAATATGAGAAAAAAAATTGATGATAATAGGAGAGATATATTTTTTGATAATGGCTAATTAGCTATAATGAACTATGATTAACAACACGATGTTCGATGATATTTGTAAAGAATCAAAAATGGGGAAGATGAAAATTTATTAATGTTTATATCTTGATTACCATAATGGAAATATGATTAAGATTCCTAAATTTAATGATTATGTGATAAATAACATTGAATAATATCTCATATGTAGGGGAATATGTTCTCTATTTAAATCCTAATGTCATAGGGTTTTAAAAATATCAAGGAGATCAATGTATTATGTGTGGTGAACATTGAAATTATCCAACATAATTCCTTGAATAATGAATTATAATGTAGAAAATGGAATGAATTATTCATTGTAAATAATTGAAGTGTAATTATTCAAGTATTTATGTATTTGGATAAAAGGATTATGTTGTATAAGTATTTTTTTCGTGGTATTTGGGTTAGATGAATGGGGAATTATCTTAAATTATTTTTGGAAGTATATATGTCTTCATGTAATATTAACATAATATTTATATATTCCATCATAGGTATATAATTATGAGGCTAATCACATGTTCAATTTTTTATACATCACTCATGAGGTTTTACATTAAATAGGTTTATCAAGATTAAGGATATTTGAGATCAATTTATGGAAATACTACCCTTTGGTTTTGAGGAGAAATGCCTTTTTTTAAAATGTGATTAATGTTTTTGGTAAAATTTTGGGATTATATTTTCATTGATGCTAACATAATTTTGAGTATTTGTAATTTTAGAATGTTTTATTAGTTTGTTTTCAGATAAAGTATATTCTATCATCTAAGAGATAGCATTTAGCATCTGTATTGGCTATGCGACTTGATCTCATAATCGAGGAGAGACAAGGGTATAACACATACATCTTCCATGTATAAAAGTATATTTTTTCTTTGAAATTATAAATATAGATAGTGTTGAGTATGTATCTCAATTATTTTTAAGTTATCCATTAATGTCTAATAGTAAAAGGTCTAAAAGGATAATAAGACCATTATTCATTTAAGAATGGAAATGGGAATACATTTCCATGGGTTTTATCATAGGACTCCCCAAAATACATCTAAATGGAATAACGCAACGTGGGTTGTATTTGATCATAATATGAATTTAGAAACATTCATATATATCAAAAAAATATTTCTCATATGATATGTTCTGATGGATAAACATTAAGTAAGTGACTAGGTTTCATGGAAGAAAACATTATTTTGTGTTTGATTGGGATCTGCAGATTACATTAAAGTACATGAAAAGTCTTGATAATTCCCTTAATATGGAGTTTTGTATTAGAAATTTGTATCATCATTAGATAGATGGTAAATATAAGAGATTAATTCCAATTATAGAATATATCTTGAGATCGTATTCATTATATTTCAAAAGAAGTTGGGATTAAACCGTTCTCTAGTTTATTTTCTTTATAAAAATAGCTTCCAACCATTTATTTATATGCCTCATTATAAAACCCTTTATACATACAAGAATGAAGTCTCATATATAAAGGTATTGGGACCCAAGCTAGTTTATGAGATGAAAGATAAGGTTATATACATTCAAGAACATATAATTACTATAAAATTATGAATTAAATGTTTTGTTTATAATCATTGATGTGATATAAAATTTTATGTTTGTGAGATTTTCTATCTATCAATTTCTACATGAAGATAATAAGTGGAAATTAAGCTCATATATATATTGATACCATTAAAATTATTTACAGGATTGGAATTGTAGGTTATGATTATAATATCCAATGAACCTCTCTCAGGATCAACATGTGTTCCATGTATCACTCTGGAAGAAGTATAAATCACATGTACAAAACTCTGAGGACATACTGTTGGATTGTAACATTTCTTATGAGGAACAACCAGTAGATATTATGGATATAATAGATAATTATCTATGAATCAATACTACACACCTTTTTTTGTGTATATAGTTTCTTATGGATGATATGTAGAAACCTAGGGACATGATAATTCATAATTATCATTAGTTGTTGGTACCAAAGTGAAAATTTTAGATGGGGAAATTCATTTCATGGGGGTGAATAATAAAACACCCAAGTATTTATAAAACATTTTCTAAATAAATTTAATATATAATATATATTTCATTACACTAAATATCATTTTTAGTGTGTGTTACATGTAACAATGAGTTTCTTCGATAGTGTGTAAGACACACAACATTGAACTTCAGTTAACCATGATATAATTTTATATGGCCATTACTACCAATCCTTTAAATAGAAGATTCTGAATAGATTTAACTACTTCATGATCTAAAAATAAAAATTTCCTAATAAATATAAATTAATATATATATTCTTAGTGAATAATTAATAAATATTTAGTAATGTAATAATATTCTTCAAAATTATGTTTTCCTAATAAATGCTTTTTATTACTTTCCTGAAATAGATATTATAATTAATATATAATTATTTTATATAATTTATCAGATATTATGAAATTTATGTTTTAAATAATTATATCAAAATTAACTTATGGTGATATTTTCGGGTTTTTGGGAAAATATTGAAATTCCCAAATATTTTTTAATACAATATTAGTATTATTAATTTTTATTTATCTTCTTAATTAATTTTTAAACATAGTTATATTTTATTTTAGTATAAGTTTATTTTTGGTTTAAATTATATATCTTAAGAAAACTGTTTCAAAGTGCATAAATTATCACTGTTATTATTAAATAAATAATCCTTAATGATAAATGATTGAAATGAAATTTATAGATTATATATCAATTAATTTTAAATTACATTCAAACAATGATTAATATTAGACATAGTGTTAATATATAATCATGATGCTCTTGAAAATAATACACTTCATGAAAACCCACTTTTTTTTCATGTCACTAGGTTTTGATTAAAATTTAATTTTATTCACTATAAGAACTTTTTTGGGAAAATTATATTTCATTTTTAAAATCAAAATTCAATATTTATATTATAATTTTTCTAGAATTTTATGAAAAGATTAATTTTGTGATGAATAGTGGAAAATATTGGATTTTAATTAAAAACATCCTTTTAGTTAAAAAGATATATAAAGTTAAATTATAGTTTTTTTAGATTTTAAAGAAAAAAATCAATTATAAATTTCTATGTACAATTTCTTCCATTGGAATGAATATCACATTGAAATTGGATATAATATTTTTGTAATTTTTTGAATATTTTATTTTTAAAAACTTGCTTTTATATCGTGTATGCATGATTAATTTTAAATTAGATTTTTATCATTATATAAATGGATTTATTAAAAATTTATTTCAAATTTGGAATATGAATATTTTTTATTATTTAATAATTTCAAATTAATTTTTGATAAAAATAAATAGAATAAATATTACAAATTATTTATTGAAGTTACGGTAAAAATACTTATACAGGAAGGTTGATCTAAGATCAAAAGGGTTAAAACTGAACCAAAATTATTTCAAATATTACTTATGGAAATATATAGACCTTATAATTTTTTTAATGATAATGGTCGTTTATTGGAGCCATTTCATGTTTAAACAATGTTGGTCAAATTCTATAATTCAAAAATTTATCTTTGTGGGACTCATCTCACATGAAAAATTCTACACATTCTCCTATCATCCTTGCACCATAAAACAAGTTTTTTCATAAAATAACTCCCAAATATCTTATCATGTTCCATAATTTCATCATATAGTCCTTATTTTTTATGTACATCCAACAATGATACGATTTTGGATGAAACCTAAGAGGGTTACTGAAAAGAGGCAACATTCATCAACAAGTGTTTTCATTTTATTTCTCTCTCCACCTAATTATAATACTATTATAACAATACGATATAATAAAATCAATATAATGAGATTTTTCGATTTTATGAACATGTTTTACAACCATTTCCACTTCTATTAAATCTGTTACGAAATCATTATTCGTGTGTGCAGTGAACTACCACCTCACGAACCGATGTCATTTGTTTTTTCCATTACCACATCTCACGGATGGTTACAAACATTAATTTATATTTTATATAGGTTATTTATTGTATTATTATTCTTATTAAATTATTATTTTATAGACTCCTTCATTTATTCCATTTGATGATAATAGTACAACATCACTTGTGTTTGAGACAGACTACCACCTCTATAAGCAATCTGATTCATTCATCCTGTACATGGAAGGTAATATGGACTGGTTTTATTAAATTTTTTTATCATTATAAAATAAAAATTATTCTATAATGACATTATATCAAGTAAATTTATTTTTTAATATCAAAAAATATAATGGAAATTTCGTTCACGATTACGTTTGAACTAACGTCTCCTAGAATAGTGTATTTCATTTTTTATCTCTAAAAATTATTGATAACTCTAAACACATATATATTGAATATATATTATATTTATATCATGGTTTAAATTTTTAGATATTATATGACCAATATCGATGTATGTGGACCAAAAATAAAAAATCGAAACATCCATAAAAAACAATGGACTTTTTGCAAAAAAGAGACTTTAAAATGGTGTGGTTAATTAAAAAGTATCAAAATGGAATAAGAGTATATGATATGGTTTATATATATTTGGTTATATTATAGATTTATAATACATATATATTTATAATAAATGATGTTTTATTGTGTGTGAAATAATTCAAGACTTAATGTGATGGATTTGCAGTCTTTGGTTTATTTCTACAGGACATATGGAAATTTACCACACATTTATTTTTTGTGACGTATATTCATTCCATTTTATATGTTATATCATGAATCCAATTATTTTCCGTATATTTAAATTTTAATTTTATGATATTATTTATTTTGTATTATTATTCACATTATTATTAAAGTGGTAATTGTTTTTGTCTCAATTTTCCTTATTTGAGATGTTCATCAAGTTATTAACATTTATTATTTCACGAGGTGTATATGAAGATCCATTGACCAATTATTTCATGAATTTATTTATATTTATTATATTTTTAGTTCTGTTTTCTGTTATTCCATTACAGTGCTTGTGATTCAAAGTTACCACATTGGTAATGATTTTATGGAACATTATCATTGTTTATCATGATTGATTATGATTATGTATTCTATGATAATATCTAATGATCCATCCCAAAAAATACATATTAATTTAATTCTACTTATGCTATTAATTATATTTTTTAGAGATTGTAATTTATTCACCTCTTTTTTATTCAAAATAATTGATATTTTTTTAAAAAAAATATAACATTATTTTTCCCTTGGGTGGGAAAATCCTTTTTTCTTATAAAACCATGTTTTATAGAAAAATATTGTAAAAAATGTTCTAAAATTCTCATATGGGTTTTTAAAAAAAATTACCATGTTTGAAATTTCTCCAATAGGTTTTTAAATATATCATCATGTTGTTTTCCAAATAACATCCATTTTGTATTTACCAAATATGTAAGATGAATATTTGTTTTAACATGTAAAATATGACCAATACTCCCCATATTAATGAACATAATTTTCATTGAATCTTACTTTATAATTTTCCAAGTATATTTTCAAAGAATAATATTTTAGGATGTTTTATCTTTTAAAAGGGGTTTTAGAAAGTGGAACATATATTTTCCTAATGGAATTATTTTAATAAATGTTCAAATTGATTTTCCACCAATATGACATCCATTGTTGTATCTAATTATTTTTTGTGATTATAAACCAAGGATACCATTATTATTATTTTATTAAATGTTTTATTATGAGAAGATATTTATGTAGCAGTTTCTCTTCTATTGGTCGTACCGTGATAAAATTATTATAAAACCTGCTTCTTTCTCCACGAGTTTTGATATAATGAAATGATCATGAATCCAATGTTTTTTTTGAAAGGTTCTGATATTATTAAATGTTCATAAACACATTTAATTTCATGGGGTATGATATTATGAATGTTTTATTATCTTGTGCAACACACACACACACACACACAGATATATATATATATATATATATATATGATTTTCATTATGAGGTAGGTGGGACCTATATATCCCTTCAATGCATTGGGTATACATTTATATATCATATGATAGATATAAATACATTAGTTAGTGAACTTGATTCAATAAGGTACATTTTCTACTTTGGTGGTCTTGGGAGTTTACCTTTATTAATGTTATTATTTTGGAGGCGAACCAATTCCACTATGGTAACTTTGTCAATGTGCCCAGAGTAATATGGAAATAATTTTATATAATTATATATATTTCAAAAATATTTTATGTCAACATTATACTCTCATGGACCATGATAATTTATTATATTATGATTCATGTCTTATAGACAACTAATATTTTATTCATGACTCAGTATTATGATAATTGGTATAAAGGGTGTGGTTTCAAAATGTTATTCTCAAGTATGCATACCTCTTTGTTCATGTTAAGCATACATATCTCCCTTTTTCTTCAATTACTAAGCAATGAGATCACCTATTTTTATATTTTATTTCCTCAGGTTATAATTAATTATTTTATTTATGAGTTCTAAAGGGTAATTTAATTATGGTAAACATTGATGATATTTATTTAATTAAGAAGACAGTGTTCAATGTTTTCAACTGAACTAATGTATAATGATTATCAGGCATTCATTTTTGTAATTTAATTATTATTCATATAAAATTATATAATGTTAATTTATAAAAATTTTGGTCACTAAAATCACCCATGTTTCCTAAAATTCAATGTTACCCTCCGATTTCCCAACCAATTTTTATATTGTTTGGCATGAAAATTCACTTCATCGGGGTTGTGTGAACATTATAGTGTAAATCACTATATACCTCATTTTTCATTAGACCCTGATCATGTTTTACCTCATAATCTCATATTACATTGGGAAAATTTTTGGTTCTTGGAAATAAATTAATTTATCGATAAACATATAGGTGTAATTAACATAGTACAATGGATATAAAAGAAACAATCCCATGAAAAATGGGGGTTCATTGAGGATAGTTTGACTTTCAAATATCAAAAAGTTATTAATGTTATCATATAACAAAATTTTGTTTCAAAAACCATAAATAAACATTCATAAGACCTTGGGGTTAAAAATACACCTTAAATTTCTATTTATGGGCATTTTTTCATGTTTAGGAAGTTAAAGCACCTAACGTAAATCAACAAAGATGATTTTGATAATGAAACTCTAGTAAAAAAGGTTTTAGGGAATCCTTTGGGAGATTAATGTTAAATGAATTATTATGATTAATTTCATTATTGAATAATAAAATTCCTGATACTAGATCAGATAAAACCCCTTCCATGATGAAATATTTCAGGAAAATTCGTGATTTTTTGGTAAGTGTGTATCTTAGGAATCTTGTATATTTCATGTCCATATGATATCCATATCTATTTTATACCCCATTAAGGAGACAAAAGTTCAGAAGTATGATTTATTGTAGGCACTTAATTTTTCTAATTTAGTATACTCATTCATGTCACCAATACATGATCGAAATTGGAATATTTCTTCTATGTAATATTACATTAAACCTGGGGTGGGAATCATTTTCTTAATCTAGACCAATATCCTTACTAAATTTAGGTTGTGTGCACATATATAATCTCATTTCCATTCCATGTCTTGGATTCCCATGTGTATGTATCAAATAATATAATATTGTTATCCCATTCACAAAAATATTAATACTTATTAAATGATGTTACCATTTTAGAGACTAGTACAGTAACATGACTATAAACTATAAAACTTGATCTCTATGGGTTTTCATTCCTATTATTGTTTGATTTGTAGGAAGCCTACTTTAGTTTTTATCCCAAAATTTATACTATTCCATATCCTCCTTGAGACTCATTATGTCCCATAAATATATTAGCTTTTGTGATAGAATAAAATACACTTGAGTTCCCACCTATGGGTCTGCATCACATAGAATATCCCCTCTAGAACATAAACAATGAGTGTCCCCATTAAACTCTAAACCATGGGTGTCCCCACATGATATTAAACTAGGAATTTCCTAAAAAGACTCTTGATTTTGAGTCTACCTACTATACTATAAATCATTAGTATCCCCAATAAACTATAAATCATGTATGGTACCCTATTTTCTTTAAAAGTGATTTTTTTAGGATATTCATTTACAATTATGTTCGAATAAACCCAATAGTTTTTTAATCCATATTCATTAATAAATATACATAATGAATAATTTTAAATACATATGTATTCCTTAAATGAATAATTATATATCCTCATTATTACGGATGGATAGAGGTTGATCATAATCACCTTGAAATAGTAGTCTAACTCTTACTTCCACATGGATGATATAGACCATGCGAATCCTCATGCACTATATGATAATCCCTTATACTCTATATGTTTTATAACAAATTATCTAAAAATATTAATGGATAATTGGTTGGATGTAAGGGATTAAAATATTTCCTATTATTATCATAATACCTCAATTGAGGTGTTCCATCCATTTATATAAACTATAATCATTCAGTCAATAGTGGTAAAATTATCTCAGACACATGATTGCTTTCATAAATCATGGAAATGTATTAGTTTTGATTATTTAATGATTTTATTGTTTTAAATAATTAATCTAAATATCAATAAATAAATACACACATTGATTCAAAATTAATGTAAATTATTTTGGAGATGTCGTGGAAGAAACGACCATGATATCGAATATCACATGTTCCGTTAGTGGTAAAACATCCTCAAGGATTCTAAATAGTACGCTATAGAAAATGTAATATATATATATATATATATATCATATGAATATCAAATTTCATTATAGGTAATGTAATTTAATCGATCTACTCAGGGTTTTATTAGATAAAACATGTTATAAATCCTTTTATACATTATATTCATATAATAGGATACAAATTAGAAGATCACATATAATATAATATCCTTTTTTTACCGATATGTATGATATATAAACCATAGGCTATGACTCAGATAATATTTGTAAACTAAGGTATCCCTATTTTAGTGAATATCCAACAATATATTAATCAATGTATAAGCCTATACATTAATTATTTAAAACATCACAACTCATTATTAATCAATCTAAAACCTATTAGATATTGTTCATAAAACTCCCCTCATTTGGAAAGAAACATAGTCAATAAAATCCAATCCTTATTAAAGGGAACAACCGTGAAACCGTACAAGCCTTTGTATCATTGGAAAAAACATAGGAAATAAAAATTTCATATATTCATGTAATGTGATCCATTTTCAGAAATATTCATTCTAATCAAGCTAGATTGTGTTTTTGTGTGATCTCGAACAAAGATACTCATATTTCTATATGATTATTTTCACCAAAAAAATCATCTTTTAAATTTTATGTATACCTATATAAAAAATTCTTCAATGTCATCAAGTGGCCTATATACATGGAACATATCAATACTCTATAAGACATCTCATACATTCATAATTATCCAAAATAGTTTTACCAGTATAAATGAAAATATCATATTTCATTCATCTATGTAGTTGAGAATGTGACATTTCCTTAACCCAAGAATGTTAATTCATTTCCATAAACTAATTCAACAAAGTGTCCATATTTCATTAACCTTCATATGAGTATACACACTCCACCTATGTTGATCCCTTACTGATTACATGATTTGTAATATACCTAGAAACCCCAAATTATTTATTATTTATGTCTTTCATAATATAGATATAAAATTATAAAGGATATCATGATTAGTATCTCACTAACCTCATGTAAAATATATTTATAAAAAGAATACGCACTTATGTATATTTTCTGATGTATTTTCACATTCCCTTCTCAATTGATTTAAAGAAAACCATCCTTATAATAGAAAAAAATCACCACGATTTTATCGGAGATATCTTATAAAATTAATTAATTGATAAGATAGGATTTAGTACTAGTACCCCCTTTAAAGGGTATTATTTAATACTCTAGTAATATAATATATATTTATGACATATTTATAAAACTGACTTGGTAACATTACTAATAGTACTTGTTAACCTCATTAATTAAGGCCGATACACTACATAATTATATTTTAGTTTAAATAATCATTAGCAAGGTGCTCTATAATTTGTTATCATCCATAAATAAATTCATTATTTAATTTTTGGATTAAAAACATTTAATAGGTTTCATACAGAACCATATTAATAGAATCAGAACCCACATTATTCTATTCCAATTATGGTGACATATTATACCTTTTACAGTTCTGTGAAAATAAATAATCCATGAAATTTAACGTCATGTGGTTAGTATAACAAGGTAAAAATTTCATTGTAATGGTTGGTGTGTTACTCATGTATTACAATTCCCTTCTAGTTTTCCTAGTTGTTTATATATCCCAATGGGGTAGGATGGTGTGAAGTCGTGGGGATATAAACAATTGAATGAAATATAACTACACCTGGAGGTGATATGACTCTCTATATGGGAGAATGATGTCCTCAGGAATATGACTATCAAATTAACAAGAAAGCGATGATAATATAGAATATTGGTGGAACTTATTTTGTGGTGGAGATTAGGGTATATTGGGTTAGGTCCTCAAGATGTCGTCTCTTATATCCTATCGAGGAAAAGATTAAAATCACATGTAGTTCGAGTAACATTGTTTAGGGTAATATGTGAGGACCATACCATGTAATATAATATAATTTAAATAGTATGTTCTCATATACTTTAGGTTACAATATATATGTTGTTATCTATTATGTTAAATATAATTCAATGGGGACATCTTTTTTCATGAATACTATGACTACCAATAATTGAGTGGGGATTACACATATAAAGATTCCTTAGTAGAATGATTTGATTCTTATAACTAGTAGTAGGACCAAATAGAGGAATTTCTAGTTGTGTTAGTGTAATGACCCTCACGGATCTCTATAACATGTGATTTATGCACTTTTTGGGAACAAGTGATAAATGAATATTAAAAACAAAAACAATTTGGGTCTGGATTCGTCTTACACCTATACTAGTATCCCATGATTGAGAATACATTATTATGCACTATTGAAATACTAATAGGATATTATTAGATTTTCCAGTATATTATACTATGTGAAATTATAGGGGCTTACTCTAGGAGGGATTCCACACATAATATCCCCATGCACTAGTGGAGGGTAAAGCTATAGAGGGAAAGCAGGTGAGAAAGTCTCTAAGATTACTCCACAATTGATTCTAGTCATGGAATTCATCCTATTAGTAAACCTAAAATATTGGATCACTCATCTAGTAATATGGAAAAACGAAATTGTGCTTCTAAATTCAATTAGCATTCCATAATTTTTGTTGGGGTAAGAGCTACATCTACAAATAATATGATTACCACATCTACCTCCCAAAATGTAGTCCTTTTATGAAAGGAGTTCATGATTGAAAAAATATCAAGGAAGACATATATAAGGGAGATTATGTGTGATAAATAATTTACTAATAGAGTAATTGGTAAAATCGTGGGTACCCTGATGTCCACTATATTTTTGTCAGACAGATCTAGCAACCATGGGGGAGGCCTTTATTTTTTTAAGATTGTAGATTCAAACCTAGAAAATAATGGACAGATGATTCATTGAATACCAATAGATAGAAATAATGTTTCTCATGAATTTAGTGGGTGAAAAAAATGTTCCTATAATATAGGTAAAATTAAAGGATCAATATAAAAGGTCATGGGATCATGTTTTCACAAGATACGTTTGTGTATTGTCTCCAAAACAAGAACCAATATATGTAGGAAGGTTCACATGGGATTCAAATCACAGTTGGTTATTATAATAATGGATCACAACAAAATTTCTTATTATATTTTTTTGAGTAGGAAGGTTTTTTTCTACCTATGTATTCCTCTTAATTGAACATCTAGTTTTTCTCACTTTCTCTATTTTATCCTCATATTGTTTCTTATTTTCTAAGTCAGTATTTATAAGATAACCTTTATGATGCAGCAGTTTGGAAATTTGGTAGATTCTTAGAGGGTTATTTGGTTGGTCATATTCATTGACATCCATGGATTCCCATCCCCATGCCTTAAAAAAAGGTACACGGTTCAAAACTGCATGATATCCCACCTTGGAGATATGAAATGAGTTAAATGCATGAAATTTATCTCTCTCACTATCTTGTATTCACTTCATTCAATAAAAGAGAATTTGTTTTATTGAAAAGTTCTGTAGAACCTGAAATTATTATTTCTTTATAATTATTGCTCTGATGAATGGTTTCCCTATGAAATATTATTGGTCTTTTACTGAAAGCTCTAACTTGTTCGATGTCATTTAACATGAACCCATTTTCAAAACATTCCCTCCCATGATTATATATTTTATTTGGAAGGAAAATACTTCCTATATAATGAGTTTTAATACCTTATAGGATACTTGAAGTACATGGGTCATCAAATTCTACAAATTTTGACATGGGGAACTCATGATTACCAGGAAAATTAAAACAATTTTTATTCATAAAAAATTCCCAATATAGATAAACCACAAAAGGTTTCTGTGTGATTGATCCTTGTTATGTCCACTACATGAATCCATCCTCATTGATAGGACTATATAAATAATATAATGTATTTCAAACCACATTATCAGAACCATGCAACACCAAGGTTAACATTCTCAATTCTCAAAGATTACATCTCAAATGTTTTTTTTTCATTTCCCACCACATGATTATCATGTTTGATATGATAGGATCATGTGATGACTCAAACTATTGTATTTCAATTCTATTTTAAAAAGTATATCACTATTTTGTATATAATGACTTCAAAATTGAGGAATCCTTTCAACGTTTAAATCCATGGAGTCATGAATGAAGGGAATCATGACATCCATCCACAATTCCCAATTTGGTATTATTATGAAATCCTTAGTGTTCTTCATCCACTACAACAAAAAATTCCTTTAGCGGCGGTTTACAAAACCATCGCTAATCCTTTCGTTAAAAAGATTTAGTGTCAGTTTATTAAAAACTGCCATGAAACCCATTTAGTTTTTTACATCAGCAACACTCCCCCCCCCCCACACCCAAGCCAACCCCGACCCCACGAAGATTCTCACCCCGACGATCGCAAACCCTAGCTTTGGTCCCCTCCACTAACCTCACGTGCCGCTGGTGACCTCTCTACCGTTTGCTGCTGACCCCACTTCACCCCCCCCGGCACTCGCGATGTCGGCTTCTCCCCCGACCCCGTTGAGTTTTTACCCTAGGTATGCTCTCTTCCGACCCCGCCAATTCATAGAAATGATGAAGTTTATAGGATAATTTGGGAGGGTAATTAATTTTCATTTCTTTTTTTGATCTCCAAATTATAAATTTCATAATGATCGTGATTGATCTATGATTCCAGATGAGTTGAGTTCATGCTATGAGAATGAATATGACTTGTGTTCAAGTGATGCACATATACACATAGATCATAAGGTGAGGGTATTTGTGGAGGTTCTGTTGAGAATTATTGATCATGAGTGGCTAATCCACATGATCATTTTTAAATGAGAATCGATAATTAAGAAGGTTTTGATCATGGGGGATATACCTACATGATTTTTTTATATTTTTTATGATTAGTGAATTATTGGGAGATATAAATTTTTTTATGATTATATTTGATCGGTTTTTAAATTAGGATTTTTAATGGTGTGTTTTATAGAATTTTTGTAATCCAAAATTATGAAATAAATCGAGCTAGTCTACTAAAGTATAAAATCGGGATTCAATCATTTGAACAAATAGAACAAGAGATAAGAATAAATATAAAGATAAATATTCAGATATAATTAAATAGTGAGAAGATATTGAGAATTGTAATTCAAGAATAATGATCATTTATAATTTTGTAAGTTTTTTATGTCACAATCTTGAAGAATAGGTATCCCAACTTATTTCTATACATCATCAAGGCTTGGAGGAGATCAATCATTGATGTTGAAGTATCCTAGATCTTGATGGTGATTTTTTTTATTTTATTTTTTGATAATTTGTTTTAAACTAGTGGGAATATGATAGAGACCTAGACACTATAACTAAAAGGGGGATCTAAGGTGGGAAGTGGGAAAGCCAATACCTGGATACATCTGACATAAGTGTAAAAAAATCTAGAAGGGGATTAAGGGTCCCTCACAACACACAACCTAGAAGGAATCTGGTCACCCCTAACTAATTTGAGGGAATATTTTGGGGGAATAAATTGGGGTTCCCATGATTGTTACTTAAATAACCCACTTGGAAAACTATTGGGAGGTAGGGATGTTATAAAAAGTGTGAGGGTGGGGAGAGGGGCCAGTAGGAATATTTCTATTTTGGAGATTTGGACTTCAGGCGTGGGTGAGAGTGTAGCTAGGCCTCTTGAGTATTTATCCTTTATTATCATCCCTTATTTTTCTTCTTCATCCTCATAGAATCCTAGTTTACATAGCTTTGATAAATTCAAGCAATCCACTCTAGGGGAGGGCTACTAGTCAGAAAGTTATTTTTAATTTGGACTCACTTAGATGAAAATTCTTGGAGGCGAGGAGCACTAATGAATTCCAATCATGGAGGAGGTGTATTGTTGGATACCTTATAAGGGCAGATCCATGATGAATTACTTTTTTCTTGGTGAAGTGGACCAGTGACTCGGGAAGATCAACACTACGCTGGGATAGAATCAACTAGTGTGGGAACATGAACAATAAGAGTAAGTTGATGTTGATAATTCATCTTTTTACACTATACTTATGATGAACAATCGGAAGTAGTCATTCCATAAAACCTAGAAGAAATAGATTTTCGATGGAACTCTCTAAAACTAATGTTTCAAAAATTGGTAGAAACAAGGTTCAGCCAAATCACTAAACTAAGTCAAAAAATTTATCCCTATTCCCTCTAAAAAAAATTCAAACAATGGAAGTAAATGTGATCAATAAAAAATAACACTTTGATTTTATGTGGCTTAGATTGAGAGTCAAGCATCTATGGGAGAAACATTGTATCATTTCATTTATCTAGAAAGAAAAATTTACAACTTAGCAAATGATGATTTAATCTAGATTACTAGAGAAAAGTAATCATAATTACTTTCACTATATCCATGAACGTATCCCTATCCCATATATAGAGAGAGTAAATACCGATTTTATAGCTTCACAGGCCTTTGAATAGTGTGGGAGTCCGTCTATTTTACTATTCCCACTACCAATATCTTATAGAAATATTCAGTATGACTTCCACCTCTAGTAAGACAAAAAAACACATCACAACAGAATTGAACATCCCTATATTTTGTAATTACAATATAAAACATCTAGAAAAACACTGCCTTTCATTGAGAAAATTAGAAGAAACCACTCCTAAACCACCTTCTTCTAGAAACCTCCTTCTAGAGTACTAAAGGAAAAAATCTTATCGCTGCCACAAATCCAATGAAATAAATCACATTCAAAACCAATCATTTTAGTTGTCTGATTTCATTCAACTAAAGTAGACTTTGAAAATTCCAAATAATCTCACACATGAAGACCACTTCAGAGAAAACTATGGCACCACCTTCAAATTCTACAAGATATCCTTTCATTCGTACTGCATATAATGTTTCACCACCTCCTTCTGTTCACCAAATCCCGATTGAAGATTTATGTTGACTCAGTATTTGTGGACCCAAAATTTAGGAAAACATAATTTCTGGGTTCTATTTTCTATCAACCTTTCGTAACTCCAACTCACTATCTTCCAATATTTTTTAGATGTAATGGTAATTTAGATCAATGTGTTTAGTTATTGAATGAAACATTGGATTATTAGAAAAAATTCCACTCTTACTATCATAATATAATAACCCTTTCCCCAAGATGTGTCTAAGTTATTAAAATAAATGTCCCAACCATTCCATCTTCTTTCTATCTTCTATAACTACCACATGTTCTACTTCCATTTTAGAAATTCAATTCACAAGTTATAACTTGGATATCCAACTGACTGTAATTCCTATGAGAGTGTAAACATATCTGGTTTCACTCTTTTGAGAATCATATTCACCCCAAAAGTAATCATCTATAAATCCAAGTATCAAATCATCATATCCATAACAAAGAGTTCTAACTTATGTACCATTAAGATGTTGAATAATCCATGTAACAGCTTCCTAATAAACCTTTCTTGAATTTTCCATAAATCGGATTACCACTCCCACTATTTGAGAAATATCCAAACATGTACATACCATAACATATCTTAAAATTCTTATATCTAAGGCATAAAAAATTTAATCAATGTACAACTTTTCTTCTTCCATTCATGGCACTTGTTGCTTTGAAATTTTAAAGTGGCCAATGATAGAAGTTGAAACTAGCTTACATTCTCTCATTCCAAATATCTCAATTATCTTCTGGATGTAATCCTTTTATTATAAAACCAATCTTTCAATATTACTATCATGTTCAATCCTCATTCCCTGTATCTTCTTAGCACTTCCCAAATGTTTCATATCAATAAAAACATACCAATCACACTAAAACCACACTAATGATAGTAAAGGAATAACTACTTCCTATAAATGTTTCTTCTTATTTGTGGTCTAACTCTACTAAATTAAGTGCTTGATATACCTTGTTATAAACCAGATTCAATATGACATCATTGGTTCTCTTAATTAAGACTTTGAAACAACTTTTTATTCTAGAATAATCCATTTTTTATGTATTTCTAGATTCAACAAGTGACTTTACATTATCATGAAACTTCTAGATCTTGTTTTGAAGATAAATAGTGGTTTCTTAACACCACTTGCTAATTCATGATCGGCTATGACACGTTTTGATCATATTTTATATCAAATGAGACTTGAAATAATTATTACATAACTTATTTCATTCATTTTTTGGATTTAATCAGTTCTTACTTTAGTTGAATAAAATGTACTTTATTAGCACATTCACCCCATGGATCATATATACCCATAAATATTGGGCCACATCAAGGAATAACAAAAATTTTCAATGCCCACACTGAAGTCTGAATCAGACTTTTAGTTCAACTCCATGTTCATATCCTCGATTGTCCCATTTGACCATAATTCTCCACTCATGAGCACTAACACATATATGATCTGAATCACCCTTAATTAATACCACTACTCTTTTCTATGTGAATACACCAAAGAGAGGTCTAGGAATTCAATCCACACAAGGTTCGTAGAACCTCAAAACCTAATCTCTCAAGCTATTTCATCATGCATTTCCATGAACACCACCACTTATCATGCCTCAAGACTACCATCCCTCACGTGGTTCTTGTCACTCCAAATTAACAATGTGTTATGTTTTGTATGCATCATAATGTTTTCCCTAAACATTATTTATAATAGATTTATTTGATATTAGTGTTTTATATGAAGACTCTATAGAGAACTTAGGTTGGGGTTTTTCCAGATTAATAATGTGCTTTGGTTTTCATGGTAAAGTAGCTACCACGTTGTTAGCACATTGTTTCTCTTTACCAAATAAACATACATATCCCAAATACTAGAGGGTTCATATCTAACTCAGGGGATCATCAATATTATATTATGTTTCTATAATCTTTAACTATCGTATATATGAATATATTTCTCTATTTAGTAGTAACTATGTGTTTAAATTTTTTTTACAATTGTGTATGAACATTGTGATATACATGGATAAAATATGGTTCAAAAAGGAACACACCACAATATATTAAGGGATTGAATGAGTTTTTAGATTTTACAATTTTTAATCGATCAGTTGAAGGGAGAAAAAATGTCCATGTCCTAAATGTAAATTTAGAACATGGTTGAAGAGAGATGAATTTTATGAACATTTAATATTGCAGCAATTCCCTGGTCAATATTTTTGTTGGATTTGGCATGGAGAATCAAACGTTACAGAAAGATTGAGCGCTGATGTTAATCCACATAATGAGGTCCCATGTTCGTCGAAAATGGAAAATGAAATGAAAAACCTCATAAATGATGCATTCGTCACTACAAGACACCACTATCTTCATCAAAACATATCAGAACAACCAGAAGAGGGTGATACAAATTGCAACGTGACAAGTGAGGTTTTTGATACTATAATAGAGGCAGATCAAGATTGTAACATATCATTGGATCCTCTTCTTGATTCGATGGAGCCAAATGTAAGATAAAACTTCACTGAGGAAAAGGTGTTTCATGATTTAGTTGACGATGGAAATCAAGAGTTGTATAGTGGGTGTTTGAAATATTCAATGATTTCATTTCTGCTGAAGATGTACTATATCAAATGTCTATGTGGAATTAAAATAAGGAAGTTTCCATGATATTGGAATTTATTCCTGATGCATTTCCTGAAGCAAAAATCCCAGAATATTTTAATGATATGAAAAAAGTTGTTAACGAGCATCGTCTGAATTATACAAAAATACATGTGTGTCCCAATGATTGTATACTTAATTGGGGAGAAGATTCAAGTAGAAAGAATTTCATGAAATGTTCTTCTTCTAGATGGTAGGTAAAAGGTTATGTTGAAAGTCTGAATGAACATAATTTCATGGTGAAGAAGAAAAGGAACACACCTACAAAGCTTTTGTGTTACTTTCCTTTGAAGACTCGATTGCAAAGATTATTCATGTCATCGAAAACCGATGAATACATGAAGTGGCATTCTCTAGATAACAACAATGATGGGTTATTAAGACATCCACACGATTCCCAATTGTGGAAGACATTTGATTCATTACATCTAGATTTCTCAGTTAACCCTAGGAATGTTCGATTGGGATTGGCTTCTGATGGATTCAACCCATTTGGGACTTTGAGTACCAATTATAGCGTTTGACCAGCTGTTTTGATCCCTTAAAATCTGCCTCCGTGGATGTGTATGCAAAAAAAATCTCTTATACTTTCAATGATTATTCATGGAAAACAAATTCTTGGAAATGATATTGATTCATACTTACAGCCTTTGATTGAAAAATTGCAGGAGTTATGGAGCAACGGTGTTGACACATTTGATGCTTCTTCTAAAACAATGTTCATAATGCATAATGATTTAATGTGGACCATTATTGAATTCCCTGGTCTAGGGAATTTATCTGGTTGGAACACTTACACAGGTTTGGTTTTTCCCATTTGTAACATTGATTTTGATCCCAAACTGCTACCTCACAGTAGAAAATGGTTCTTCTTGTGTCATCGAAGATTTCTTGATGCATCTCATAGATTTTGGCTGAACAGATCAAAATTTAATGGTTCCATTGATCAAAGACCACCTCCAAAGTTGTAAACTAGTTATAAAATATTGACACAGATTGAAAATGTTGAAACAGAATTTGGGAAGGTTAATCATTTGAATTATAGTGGAAAACGGGTCCGAAGTGCATCGTCAAGTGAAATCGGAATGCAACAATGGAAGAAAAAAGTATATTCTTCAAACTTTCATATTGGGAATTTAATTTATTGTGGAATAATCATGATTTGATTCATATTGAGAATAATTATTATGACAATTTGATTTTTACATTGCTTAATGAGCATGGAAAGTCGAAGGATCATCTCAATTATCGTAAAGACCAACAAGCAATTAACATAAAACACGATCTCTGGCCATATGAGAATGAAAAGTATCCTCCAATAATTTTTGCAATGAAAAATAGGGATAGAGACACATTCCTTAGAATTTTAAAGAATTTTAAGGTATCTGATGGGTATTCAAGAAACATCTTGAGGTGTTTTGACTTGAATAATTGTATGTTACATGCATTGAAAAGTCACGATTCACATATTATGTTACAACAGTTACTACCATTGGGATTGCGTACATTATTACCTAAAATAATTAATGTTGTTGTAATCCAATTCTAAACATTTTTTAGACAACTATGTGACAAAACTCTACATCAATTTCATCTTGAAAACCTCCAGGAGAGGTTTGTATTGACCCTTTGTGAAATGGAGATGATCTTTCCTTTATCATTTTTTACTGTAATGATGCATTTAACTGTGCATTTGGTTGAGGAAGCTAAATTAGGAGGCTCCGTTCATTATCGATGGATGTATCCAATTGAGAGGTACATTATTTATATTTTTTCAGTTAAGAATACAATTTATGGTACTTAATTAAATGCATAATTATGTTTATTTTATTTCACAGATATCTTGGGCATTTAAAATCTTACGTGAGAAATAAAGCTCAACCAGAAGGCTCTATTGCTGAAGGGTATTTGGATGAGGAGATTATTAACTTATGTTATCGATACATGGATAATATTGAGACAAGATTTAATCGATTTGGATGTCTGTCAACACATCGAATCAATCTCAAATACATCAGAAATCCAAAATATTTCCTACTATTGGCTGATCAGTTGGGAGGACCTCAAATGTGGCACTGACTGAATTGGAATTATTACAGGCACAGAGATA
This sequence comes from Viscum album, assembly GCA_963277665.1. Taxonomy (NCBI): domain Eukaryota; kingdom Viridiplantae; phylum Streptophyta; class Magnoliopsida; order Santalales; family Viscaceae; genus Viscum; species Viscum album. Next base: position 1,358,785,776 of record OY728152.1, on the reverse strand, counting down.
TGTGATGCAAAATAGTGAAATTGTAGATCCATTTATTGAAGAGTTGAGGATGCAAACAAAGATACAAATGAGAGGCTGAACAAGAAATGATAAAGATATAACGAAAGATGTTAATAAAGAGATTGTATAATGGTTTTCATGACGTGTAGGTTCATAAATATTGCAATAAGTACGTATATTAGTTTGACACATACATTTTCTAAATATAATCAAGTATATTACTTTTTTCAGATCATGAATACTGATACTCGAGTAGAGGTGTCCGAATATTTTATGATTCTTGCAAGAGGTATTCTAAAAAAAGTTAGAAAGTTTGACACTTATAATTTGAATGGCTTTAGATTTTGTACAGTCGATCGAGAAGTGGGTTTGAAAACACATAATAATGGTATATTTACATTTTCTAAAGTGGAATAATTTGGAAAGATACATGATATTTTTTAATTAAACTACCACGAACATTTCTCTGTTGTTTTATTCAAATGAAAATGGGTAGATATTATCAGAGGTGTTAAAAGATATTCCTTGCAATTTACTTCTGTGAACTTATCTTGCTTGATGGATGATGGAGATCGTGGACTGTATGATCCATATATCTTATCATCACAAGAAAAAAATGGTATATTATGTGGATGATGTTGTAAATGAAGTGTGGAGTGTTGTTTCTCACATAATACAATGAGATTTGTATGATATGGGTGATGAAGTGGAAAATTTGACCTCTGAAAATGAATTTAATCAACAATAGGAAGAAGAATTTTTTGTCCATCATGATATTGAAAATATTATTCAAGCAAGGTTGAATGAAGTGGATGAAGAAATGGAGCAGGAAACCGAAATGATTGAAGGGGAAAATGATTGTATGTACAATTACTTATTTATTCAGCAACCACTTGTTTCATTTCTACAGTCATTCATTATCATCGTTATATATTTTTTTCAGTTAGTACTGGGAATCTATTATCATTTTTAATTTTTTTTCTGCATATTTTTTTTTGAAATATTTATTCTAAACAGAATATTATTTGATTAAATGACTGGAATTCCAAGGAGGAAGTGGTACACTATTTCATCTTGTTCTGCGACAGATAACGATCCATCTGGCTCCCTCCCCACAACATCTGAGGCACCAGCTGCCTACACCCCTGCACCATCCCCCCTGCAGTATCTCTCATACTATCTTTGGATGTCCTATTAGAGGCTGAGTCATTGACTCCCTCTTCAGGAGCCTCAATAGTGGGGCAGCGACACACCCCTTCCAGTTCATCACGGGCATACTGGAGTGTCACTGTTATAGGTACAAATTTTAATTAAATAAATTTATTGAATTTTGATTATACTAATTGTTTTCTCATTGAAGATGAAAAAAATGTAACCATCAAGAAAAAAAATAAAAACGGCAGATGTTTGGAATATGACTGTAGAAAAGATACTTGGGCCATTTGATTCTTATGTGGTCCCTACAGATGACATCGTGGGGTTACTTGGCCATATTCTAGGCCAGCTGGAAGCGGAGCCCATTTCCCTTCTTATTTTATAGGATAATTGGAGACATATGCCTCCAAGATAGAAAAATAAAGTTTTTGATTCTCAAATAAAGGTAAATTTATTACATTATGGTTTGATTTAATGTCATGTTACTAATATGTTCAAAATGAATTTCTGTATACAGAAGTTCATCCACTTTACAATTGCTGATGTGATTGCATGGATGTGGACTTTGAAAAATCTAGGTATGAAATAAAAAGATTTCAAATGGATTTTATGCTGTGATTTCAACGATAATTCATTGATTGTGCAACAAATGTATGAGAAGCTACCCAGTGGGGTACTAAAAAAATAGTGGAAAGTTTTTGTTGACATACATCACGATGAGAAGCGATGGTATAGAAATATATATTATTATATTATCCCAATTTTACATTTATACATGTATATGAAGATGACATGACATTGAATATATTACTATTAAACTGCATTTTATTTTTTTCAGGACCTCTCAAGATAGAACGCATCAAACCGGGATAATCAAGTCATCTCTCACACAGTGGGCTCAAAAATATTTTCTAGAAGCCGAACAACATTGGTAATATTTTAATTAGTTTAAATATTTATAAGATAGTATTATCTATTAAATATATTGATTTATTGATTTATCTTTGCTTAATGCAGTCACAAAGTTTAGGGAACGAAGCTTCTAGAACTAAACTGTGGTTCGATATTCCCAAGAAATTAGATGGATGTTTTGTTAATGATCCTACTAAAGAAGCTAGGGTATCAAGTCAATTTTTTTTTATAAAAATTTATTATCAGTTTTGACTGTGCTAATATATATTGATATTTTATTTATAGTTAAAAATTAAAAAACTATGGGATTCCAATCCTACGCAATCCTACTCAGTCTCCCAGGATGACCCGGTTTCTAATGTCCTTGGGAAGGAGCATCCTGGTAGAGTTCGTGGGATGTGTTTGGGACTCGTACTATCTGAGGTTGTTAGCAGGCCACTGGGGATGGCAGTTGCATCTACTTCTGGCTTTAGTCAGCCCATACCCAGAGATACTCTGAAATTGATTGTTTGTCTACGAAACACAGTTCACCAGCAGGGGAATCAGATATCTTCTTTACATAATGAGTTGATTGAAATATGTCAGCATATGAGAAGATATGCCCCCGGTGGTAGTGCATCAACTGGTGGTATGCAGGTAAATCACAAATAATCAAAATCATTTAGTTTTCTAACTTTCATTGGTGTTAAGTTTTAATATAAATATGGAACCGTATTTAATTTTCAATATAATGTTCTTACAGTTGACAACAAAAGGTAGTGATAAAGGTGGCGAGGGTGATGATGCATCATCAGACTGTGAGTAGTTTTATTGTTGATGTGTTGAACAAATATGGGAATAGTTGGTTTGTATATGTAACATTTGTGGCACATTGCTGACACCAAACATTTTCATGTCCTAAAATCCCCTTGATTTATCATGTTTCCTTTTCTCCATTTTATTGATTTATGATGTTTCTTTTTATGTATTGATTTCTTGAGTGTGGTATACATCATTACATTTTAAAATGTGTTTGAATTGGAAGTCTTGATTTTGGATGACATGGAGTTAAACCCATTGTTTATGTGTTGAACAAATTGGGTCATTTCATAGTGATCAAGGGGATAGCGTAGTGGACACTTTGGTGAGGCCCTTGTAATTTGTCTTATTGGGAGGCCCTTGTGAGTGGTAATTGATTGCTGCTAAATGGTTTTTCTCTTGTAGTGAATCATGTCTTTGTTCTAGGGAACCAATCATTGAGACATATTGTGATTAAAAACACTAATATACTTATATAGATCCTCCATTATATCAAATATCAATAAGATGGAGGTTCCAAATATGGGTGGTATATGATTTGAACCCACACACTCAAGATATGAATTCCAATAAGGTTGTACTCATTCACACAAAATCTCAATGGAATACATATGAGAAGTGAAGGAATCCATCGACTCCTAAGATACTATATCCTAAAATACCATTGGGATAATTTCCTTATATTGATTGAGATATATACCCCATGAAGGTGACTATAGATAAAACATTAATGTTGTACTAATTGGCATCAATTTATATGATCCTTATCAAGTTGGACATCTTAGATCGACCTTTATTTATTCATTAATCTACTATTATTATATAATATTAGATAAATGAGATATGATAACATCAACCAAATCACCATACATAATGGGGTTTTACCTATAGAAATTTAATATTGATTTTCACATGTTATACTATTTTGAATTTTAACAACGTAATATTCTCTTATGTTGAGATGGTATTACTATTTTTTAGTGGTGAGGGGGTAGTGGATTCATCCACACCTATTTCGTACTCAATAGAATCATGTTTCCCAACATCAATTGGGTTAACATTTTAGAAATATACTAATGTGCTACAACCAATAAGAAACAAATATTTACCTTATAAGAGGGATATCAATAATTTGGGTGTGATCCCATTGGATGAATGATACTAGAGATGACAATGAGGAAAAAATGATAAAACATTCCCCCACCCACGTGGGTTAGGTTTTCCATTTTAATTTTATAGTCAGAAAGGCCACTTTGGATATATTCTAATGCTTTTAGATATTAGAGCATTGTAACCATCCCTAGTATATTATCTAGATATTCTAATGTGCCTTAAGGGTGTTAAAACTAGCAGGGGTATAAATATACTCTTCAGTGTCAGTGGTTTTATATCCCTAGTGGGATCCACTTTTAGATGCTTGGGTATACACAATAGGGAAAAACAACCTATATATTTTCTTGAGTACTCAAGGTCACATGTTAAAAAAATGACTATAGAGAACATGATACTCATAATGATATTCTAACGTGACTTCTAATTTATGGTGGACATATTTATCCAAATCAATATGATAAAAGAATAAAGTGTTCTCATGATCTATTGAAAGGATATAAAAAGGTTGGATGTGAAATTATGGACCAATGTTTTTTCCATAGAATATTTTTAGGTGGACAACCTATGGGGAATTATTCCCTATATATTACCATGAGTGTCATATAATGTTAGGATAGTTCCATTTATATGGTATTCCTGAAATAAGGTGTGAACTATCATGCACTAATTTTACAAGGGTAGGAGACAATGTATATTAGGGTATGGGGAACATATATTCATAGAAATTGAGTCATATGTGTGACATAACAATTGTTTTCATGCCTCACCATTGTGTTCCTTATGGGTACTATCATCTTGTTTTTGGTCTTGACCATAATTGGTGCATTTGGTGATTCAGTTTTAGTTGAAGGATGTGATGAAGGTATTGAAAAGGAAACACAATGAATAAACCCATCAACACATCATCAAATGTAAGAGTTCATAGTTTATAAATCCAATTACATGTCAATGGATTCACATTATGTTATATATTTATTTTATGAGAACCTCCAATGGGATTCCATGTATATGAATATTTGGTATGGATGTCCTTTTAGAACTAAATTACAATGAAATTGATTCATACTATAGATTCTTCAAAATAGGTATTGGTAAAAGGTGTGAGATTTTGGGATCATCAAATATTCTTTTTATTACATATATGTGCACAATAACGTATTGAGTGAGGCTAACACATGAGATTCTCTAAGACACCTGGTATAGTAGATGTGTGTGGTGATGGTATATTTGGGGTATAAAACCAAGTAGCAGGCCCACACATGGTAAATATAACTGTGTTTTATTCTCACTCTCTATATGGGAACACCTACACACATATAGATCTAATGTTTCATTTTCAAGTGATATATATAATGGGGGATCAAGAAGGATTGGCTAGATGTATGTTTGGAGAGTAGTCAAATAATGGACCAATGTTTTATAGTTTATTCTATCATATATATTTTTTCAATTTATTTTATACTGATTTCCAAGGTTTATGTTTCTTGTTGTATGTTGGTACGTACAATATGGTTAATTCGTATATAGCATGTCAATGTTTACTTATTTTTTTCAATTTATTCTATACTGATTTCGTACAATGTTGTTTCTTTTTGTCTATTGGTATGTACAATATGATATTTCTGCTTTGATTTTTCTTTCAGAACAGTGGTGTAGCGGAATAGATTTTTTTTCTGGTCACCTTTTAGCGGCGGTTTAAACCTCCGTGAAATGTACATTAGTGGCGGTTTATACCGCCGCTAAATGGTGAAAACAGCCACGAAACTTATAAAAAATTACATTTTGCGGTGGTTTTAACTGCCACTACATAGTTGAATAGTAGCTGCCTCATTCCACGGCAGTTCTTGTGACTTCGGTGGTGCTTTTTCTGCCACTGGATTTCAGTTTCTTCAGGGCAGTTATAACCGCTGCATATAAACTGATATCAAGGGCCCGTAGAAACTGCTGCTAAACACCGTAAAACCGCCACGAAATGAGGTAGCTACGATGGTTTCCTTAAACTGCCATGAAATGTAAATAACCACCACTAATAGATTTGTGACACCGTATTAGGTGGCGGTTTATAGAAACCGCCGCAAAACCATTTAGCGGAGGTTTAAACCTCCGTGAAACACAAAAAAAAAAACCGCCATTAAATGGCATTTCTTGGGTAGTGATTGATTTTATCTTTTGTACTACCCATTATCTCATATGATTTCCCTATAATAGATTTAGTCTTCTGGATGAAACTATGAATCCTTCTCCAAGATATAGTCTCTCATCATTTTAATTTTTACCAATCTATTATTTTATCAATAATTATATATTTGAGAGTGTCCAATGTCTCCTAGATGCATCTTATGAGATATCCCAAAAATAGAAAAGATACTATTTGTGATTGGATGGTCATGATATCACTCATCAACCCATATCATAGTGTTACTAAATAATATTATAGACGTATTTTGAAAACCATAAAAGGAATATGGAGTTTTATGTAGGACCTACAGCTTGACATTAATTGTTATGAAGAACGAGCATTAAAATTATGGATCAATTAAAGATGTATATATTATTTAAACAACTCCATTCTATGATCCTTTAAGGGGAATTGTGAACCTCATCATTCATCCTAGATTGATTGTTATAGACCTTTTGGGAACTAACCAGTTTTTGTTTTCCTAAAACTAATTTGTTCCACTAATCCCGTGATGAGGTAGGGATCAGACTAATGTTACAATATTACCGAGATATATACTATTATAGATATATATGATGAGTTCCCTTATAATAGAAAAATATAGTAGGATCCTTAATATAATTCTATATTACCTCATGATATTCTTGTTATCTTAAATTATTTTAAAAATAATGATTTGATCCTAAAATAAATTATTCCATTATAATAGTAGATAAATATTTTCATTGACTATAATGAATAATGGTAAAATTATATATTCAATCCTAATTCTCCTTCCCAGTAGACTCAAAAAAATGAGGTCACTAATTGGGAAATTTTAGTGGAAGTGGAGTTCACCTCATGGGGATACAAGGTGAATCTAGGTTTGTCCAATGGATTTTACATTGAATGATTTCTAGGAAATATTTATTAATGAATCAATATTTACATCTAGGGATGTATGAATTTGTGTCTTGGTTGGATAAATAGTGATGTGGGCCTCATAAGAAGAAAGAAAACCTCTCAACCTAGCCATACCAAAAATTTCTCCTCTTTATCAAATCATTGTTCATAATCAATAGGGTAACACCCCTAATCAGATTTGTGGCTCACTAAAGAATTTATTTAGATAGATAGGTGAGAACTTATGTTGTTTGGAATATCAAAAGACAATTTAAATTCATTATTATATATTTCATACAGGACTATTTAATGTCCCAGAGATTTAGTAAACACCACAAAACAATGATTATGTTTCCAATATGTTACGTAAACACCACATTTTTAATCGCATACCTTTTGATTATACTTCTATATTGAAAGTTTAAAATGCTAATGGGTACTCTGAGGATTGGTTGTGAAACATTTCTCATTAAGATGTTGTTATCATAGCTTGCATGGACATATTGTTTATTTTTTATCCATACACACCATACATGTTCTCTCACCATTTTCACTATATCCAAAGAGTTTCCACCCAGCCATTTAATTATTGGTGAGAGAAACACCATGGTCTAATTCAGAAATTATAGAAAATGTGAACACAAGTGTATGATAATACATAAATCACTACACCAACTATCGATGATCAAATTCACATATCTTTGTTCAATTCCCAATATTGGGTGGGTTCTAACCCTAGTGGCATGTTCGACCAACTATTTTTACAAATAGAAAAACCACATGTTTCTCCAAACCCATTACACATGGCTATAATGGAACTAGTTCATGAATATATAAGTCCTTCATGAAAATTATTCCATAATGAAATAATGTATACTAATTATAAAGTGGCATTTTTTAGTAAACTATCCCCTCTGTGTCAATTGTTGATGATGTTTTTATTAGAGGAGGTGGGGTTGGAATATATTATAGGTAGTGGTAGTGTAATTCAGACCACTGAATTTGTTACTACCTCTATTTTGAGAAATAAATTATTATATGAGATAATTATTTAATATATCTTGGTCTCCACTCCCCAAATACTTTCACACTTTAAAATATACACTAATACCAAACTGAACCAAATAAAATATTAATAAAAGTTTCATGTTTTATTGTCAACACTCATTTGGGAGAAATCCACAACCAAAGGGAATTCCACATATAAAACTTAAATTAGGTATAGAAAACATTGATTACGGGAAGTTATATAAAATCATGAAACCAATAATCTTAACTTAGTGAAAACCCTTTATCACGGAATGATAATTGTGTGTATTTTATGATATTATCTTTTTTAGAAGAACCAATGAGGGAATCCTCAAATGAATTGTATAAAAACCACATAATTCCACTAAGTTTCATGGTTAGATGAGAAATTTAGTTTCCCATATATCAGAACATGAATCTTGTATAGCTCGTGTGAAGGATGAAAATTCACTTATGATGAATTTACAAAAGGCCAATCAGAAATGGGTATATAAGTTATTATATAAAATTAAAGCTCTATGTTCATTGGAGAAAGTGGTGGAAATAGAGAAAGATTATCATAATCATTAAAATTTTGTGTCTCTATGAGATTTTATTGATTTATAGAACTTATTATATCAATTTTTTGTGATATTTTAGTGGGATTCCTATTATAGAGAGGGACTCTGTTTTTTTAATAATCATCTACCCTTTACTGTAATGAATAAGAACAAATTTTTAACTCCACTTTTTGTTATGATTTTTATTCATGAACCAATATAGCCATAATCTCATGACAACATTCAAAATATTGAATGATATAAACTATGGTTACCATAGTCTAGTTAGATAAAATAAATATGGAATTAATTAAATATTTACTCGTGGCATATTGGGGACCAAATGATTATTTTTGAACTTTTTGTCCATTTTATCACCCAAAAGTTTTTCTATGATTCATGTAGTAGAAGTCTATCTGGTTGAAAAATTGATCTTTAAACGATTATATGGTGGAACCTACATTCTTTTTTCCTTTTCTTATATTCCATAAACCTATATTCTTTCTATATTTCTTATATTAGAAACCTAGAAGGAGGGAAATTAAAAATTTTGAAGGTTTCCGTTTTTATTTTTCTGACCTAATGGGTCTCATTCCAAATTCACTAAGATATTTTGTCCATGTAATTAATACCATGGGATCATGTAGTCTTGGATCATGCACCAATGATGAATTGTTTCATGAATTATGTTATATATGTTTATCCTAAATATGAGTATAAATCATTGATACATAATGTCAAGGATTCCAAATCCATTTGAATAGTATAATTATAGGTTTTTAAAGTAATATTCAATGAATTTAAAGCCATATATGATTATATGGGAAATTTAATCAATGGATAACCACCATTAATATTATTTTTATGTAATCTATTGTGATATTTTCAAGTCATATGGAGGTTGTAGTTCCTTACCTTTTTGATGAGATGCCTTTGGATGATAGGATAATATGAGGGAATATATAAAGGGAAATATGGAATAGTAAATGCATATTTAAAATAAAATACCATTGGAATTTTGAGAAAATCACACAAAAATAAATGGAAGGTTAAGGGGTGTGAAAAATATGGGACATGAAGTTGGTTATGGATGAAATAGAACTCAAAAGAGTTTTTGGTACCATTATAGTTATGTCACATTTTACTAAACACATCATGAAGGATAAATAAATATAAAAATAATCGATCTGAATTTTATGTTAATCAATAGATCTATCAACAATAACTCTCCCTTTTCAAGGGTCATATAGTTGACCCTATAATAATTTCATGTTTTTTTATTTTTAATTAATAATTTTTCTAAAACCTATATATTAGAAGGGTAGAAAATGAGACTTGATTTTTGTGTCGATATCCATTTCAATGTTTTCATCTTGATATTTTTTATGCCTTTTTCAATAAAAAATTAAGGTCTTCTGATTTGAATTAACATTGAATGGTGCTCATGGTTGTGAAAGTTTGATCAAAATGTCAAAGATATAAAGTTTTGATGTTGAGATCATGATATGTAAGGAGTGAAAACTGTATTCCATTATGGGGGCGGGGTCATATAATAGAGGAACACCCCAATATATATAATAAAAAGAATTATGATGATAGTATAAGCCACTAATTGAGGTTCTTTGATTGGAGAAAATGAAATATGACATGTACATGAATAATGATCTCCCAACATATTCGAATGATGGTTTCCAAGATTTTCTCAAGGAATATAGAGAATTTAGGTCCCTCCCCTTAGGATATTTTTCTTTTTGTTGGTATTCCGATATAATGGAATATACGTAAGGAAAAATAGTGGCATAAATTAATAGAAGAAAATGATTCACTTTGATTTTTGAATACTAACCACTAAAGGATATATAATTATGATGAAATATGAGAAAAGGTATTCATATTTAAAATATATACAATTATGTATTTTAGGACTCATGCTTATCATATCAAAATTATCCCCTCCTTAAAGGGAGGGGTGGAAATGAATAATGGTGTGTGGATGGGTCAAAAAATCGTGGTGTAATCTTCACTAATTATATTTAATCAGTCAAGAATCAAGCCACATCTAGTTCTCAGAGATGTACTTCAGCTAGATCTAGAACATATATAGGGGTGAATTATTGATTTATTGTAATTGAATATGGGACAATGATAAGGGGTCCTGGTATCACTATGTATCATATGATAATAAGAATCAAGTCACAAATAGTTCTTTGAGATTTTCCACATATATATCTGAATTATTCATATATATAGGGTCATTTCAATTTCTAAATAGATCCATATCATTTATATAGTTAAAGAAAATTTATAGTAGAGAAAAATAACTTTATTTTGTTCCTAATTCATTTACATGGATTGAGCTCTCATGTAGTGATGAATGATTCCATAGGGATTGGGTCACTCCATGAAATTTGGAGTAATGAAGGATTAAATCAAAAATTATGGTTCCCCTTAAATATACACAGTAGTTTTATTTTTAGATACATCTAATCTCACATGAGTAATTCTTGGTGTAGGAAATAACAAAAGATAGGGTAGTCACCCATGTTTGGTGAAAATTAACAGGATGGGAGAAATGAAAATTTATGGTGAATTTTCATGAAATTTGGGATTAAATAAGAAAGATAAATTAAAATATTATTCCAAATTGAATGTGAAAGGTATCATGAAAAACTTGTGGATGATTCTAGGATAGATCACTGCAGATATTACGATATATAATTTGATAACTAAAAACAAGCTTCATGTTGTTTATATATACACTCCCTATACAGATCAAGATTGTATGCAGGAAGATGGATTTATTGTTATTTTAAGAATATGAAATAATATTGTTATTAATAAAGGATCCCTTTTGTGGTTCTAGATCATATAGAGAGGAGAAAAGTTTCCATACTAAATTCTGGCATATGGAAGAAATTCTCAGTCCAATAATAGATTTATTGATTGAGGTAATATTTCATGTATACTTGATTAGATTGAGCTATAATTTAAGTGAAATCTCAATGAGATGGCCTAATATATGTAGTATATGGTCTCTATAAGATGTAATAAATTTCATGTAATTTAGTTTAATGTGATGAGTAATATGACCATAGAGTTTGCGACCATATGGTAATAGTGTAGACATTTAATTTTAATGTTATGTGACTAAGAAATTATTATTTTGTTTGATGTTGTGAAACTAGGATGCAGTTTCAATGAATATTAAATCATTTCCTCGTGGAATTAAGTCATTGTGATGCATATTGATAATTACTTCTTGAGGAACCTCATACTGGTGGGGGTGTTACAAAAAAAATTTCTATAGTGATCAGGGAATACTTCCCACTAGGGTAATCCTTGTAAACAATATTATCCCTTCCAATTTTGGATCTTATTTTAGTGGAATATTCCATGGTATGATTAGAGTTATGAGGTATAAAATAGTTCTACCTACATGAATGAATTTTTGAATACATTTTTTTTTAATTTTCACATTACTTGGTTCTAGAAAATTTATATAATATTTAATATATGCATTAGTTTCTCATCAAGTCATTCCAATTCTACCAATCAAATATATGACTTCTATTCTTAATTCAACTAGTTTGGAATGGTGGTATATCACGAGTTAAAATTAACATATATAGGCTATACTCCCTCTATCAAATATATACATTAATAATGAGTCACTTTCATAGTGGTATGCGTTGTGTTATGGTAGTCCCACAAATCATAAAAATGAATGCTTGACTCTTATTTCTTTATTTCATCCACATAATCTAAAGAATGATGTATAATATATTAATGGAGGTTTCAATCTACCCATTCACTGGTGTATCATTACAAGATGAATTGATTGACCTGAAATTATGTTGATGATATAATCCCTTTGGCTTGATGGAACAGATATTGGTTTCATTGTCTGAAAATATCATGCGAGGGACACCAAAACCTGTGATAATATTTGAAGTCATGAATCATAAGATAGTCAATGTTCCAAATTACATGAGGGGGTAACCTAAATCCATTTTGAGTAAAATTCAGTATAACTACTGATATACTTGTACTTAAAATCAATATATGGGGGATATGGCCCCATGAAATACATTAATGACATGGACAATATCCAATAATATATGGCAGTATGTAGAAATTTTGTTGGATTATAGTTGAAATAGGAATATACTTAGTACACATTGAATATTATATGGATTTTAGAATATTTTTGTGTCAAAATTAGCTATAAATATAAAGCCTTACAATTTTATAGGAGATAGTTTCTCCTACTTTATGGGTACCACATGATCCAATGCTAATCTCTTACATGACAGAAAGGATTTGAAATACTTTGATTCTTCTAAGGAGAACCCCATCCACTAATCATTTATAGAGGAGTACTATAATATTTTTGTCATCTCAATGAATGAAATTCACTAACTGATGTTATATTTGTTTCACTTTAATCATGATTTCATGTGAAGGTCATGCTTCTGATGTAGTCTATTAATTGGAATATTCATCTAGTGGGTAAATCACTTGATGGGGACACATGAACATAAAGCCTTATAATAGTGATAATATCATTGAATTCTCAGATTTTATATCTAATTAATAAACAAATAACCCTTTAATGTGTTATTTGAACAACTATTACATCATGGTTTATATTTTCTAAGACAATATCCATGAATTCTAATGCATCTAACCAATAATTTTTCAATCCTAAGAAATAGGATAGAGTTGGATCACATGTGAATTATTCCAGTAGTTCATGATTATAATCAAATTGATGGATCAATTCTCATTTGTAATTTAATAGTAACTATTAACTTGTAACACCCAAAGCTTCCACGATACGATTCTCTTTGAATAATACAGTAGCGCGTGTTGTACACAACTTCAAGTACTATCACACACCACAACCAATCAAACTAGCCATTTTGAATAGTAATACCCACTTTTTGAAATTTTATAAATTTTATCTTTCAAAATGAACTTCATTTTGGGATTTGTAATATCGAAATTAGCATAGGGTGAATTTCTGGTATTTTTCGGGAAACATTAAATTTTTTATGAATACTGAAAGAACACTGAGTTATAGTTTAAAACTGATATTTTATTTAAATAATTATTTATATTATTTAAATTTAATTAAGGTAAATATAGATACATAATACCTATATAATTTAAATTTAATTCATCGGAGTTAGTTTAGAATAATATTAGATATATAAAAATTTTATTGAACTTTTCACCGTCTTTTACCTACCTCCTAGGAGAATTTGGAAATTCACATAAAACATAATTTTACCACTTCTGTGAGTGTAATTTCGAAAATCCAAGAGACATGGTTAATATCTAGGAGTAAAATTTGGTTAAATAAGATAAAAATAATTTTTGGTCCATATTAACTTTTTATTTTTATTTACCTCGGTTAAAAGTAAATACGGTAATTAAGGGTAAAAATGATATTAATATTACCCTAAAACATGTACTAATTCTATTGGACAAGTTTATCTTGACCAAAAAAATCCTTATGAATAAAATATTATAATTTAGGTCCACTTGGATTAGATTAGGACATTTTTTATTATTTAATTCAAAGAAGAGTTAAAAGAGTTGAAATCAAAGTTTAATAACTAAAAAATTTTAATATTGGGTTATACTTAAGATATATTAGATTATAAATATTTATTAGAAATATGAAAATATTCCTTAAATAATATTATTTTATTAATAATTTTTAGACATTATATAATTTAATTTATATATGACCCAATAATGATGCCGTAATTACCGTATTATTGAAAGATTAAGATAATTAATATTATAAATACCCAAATAAATGTAATTTGAGACTTTTTATGAATTACAATAATTTTCTAGGTTAATATTACATAATTGTATTTTTTATAAAAAAAATAGAAGTAATAATGCTATTATGAATTTATCAAAAACAAAATAGCCAATAGTGTCAAAATTGACATAAAAGAGTCTTTAAAACAAATATTATATTATTAATTGATATTATATTCCTAAAAATATCAGATTCGTCCAAAGGACTTATATAATGATGTAGGTGTCATTAATGGACCACTTGGGGGTCTTTTGGAGGAATATAGTATGTTTATTAAGTATATAATATAAAAATACAAAGAGACATGGTAAATGTAAAACTATTTAACTAAGAGTTAAATATAAATGATAAGGCTAATATAGTGACCCAAACCTAACTAAATTATATTGGTTGAAATTATTTCTACCTATAACCACCTTAAACTTTAAATAATCCACTTTTGAGCCATCAGAAACCGAATATGAATTTATTATAAAATAATATTTCTAGCTTTTCCAGAGGTGCCCCTCACCCCTCTTATAAAAGGGAACTCACCCTTCTCTCTAATTCACACCTTCAAATACTTTTTTCATGGACATCCCCTACCCAAATAATCTCTCAACTTTACTCACTTAAACCTAGGGGCCTTATTTTCATCAGAAATCCAATTTATGGAGCCATTTTGAGAAAATAAAAAAGAACAACCCGATGAAGAGGTAATGTTTTCACCACCCTCTTTCAAGTTCCTTTCTTCTTCAACTTCTTCTTTCTTTGTTATTAACATTATAAAATATTAAATCTAGTATATTATATATAATTTGATGTTATTATAAATATGGTACAACTATATTCATTATTCTCTCCATCCTTTGAATGACATGTCACCATACGTTCGTACGCACGGCTTACCTTCTCCACGTCGTGGTGTAATTGTTATTAAAAACATTATTATTTTGATGGGTATAATAATGATGTGTCATTCATATAAATAATAAATATAACATGATAATGATTCTGTATATATTATAAAATATCCAATTATATATTATTTTAATATCAAAAGAATGATATTGTCTCTCGTGCGTACGTACGGACTACCATCTCCACGAATGCGATGAGATTCACTCCTCATCGTATCCATTCAAGTATAATTGTCATTTGATGATTAAAAATAATGTTTAAGGACTTGATATCATCCTGGATATGAATAAGATACAACCTATCCATAACAAACACGGCTTATGTAACAAAACATATAAAATAAAACGAGTAAGTTAACACCTGAAACGATAATAATACTAAAATATTATTAACAAAGCATTATTAAAAGAGCATATATGATATCATAATTATTTATATAGTTCTTGTATAATTTAATAACAAGAATTTAACTAATATAGAGGAGTTTAACATACCATCCACTAAGGAAATGTACAAGGTAAGGGTTTATTTCACAATCTCTTCATTATTCGAGGTTATTTATACGTAATTATCTACTGCGACCTCTTTATCATCCACATACATGTTTCTTAAAAATGTATTTCAAATCATTCTTACTATTTTATAGACTATGGGTTAAAGTCATTTATACACATGTTTAATTTTTATAAGAAGTTTATAAATGAGTCTTTCTGTCATTTTCTAAACAAGGTCCTTTTAAACCATTTCCACAGAATTAAGGTAAGATGTGTTTTTTATAAAATACACAGGGTGCAGCTATTTTCCTCTGTTATAAAATCTTTGAAGCTTCCCTTAAAATCTTATAAGAATATTTTCAATGTAAATGTTTTATTTTATAATTATATTACTTTTAAATGATTTCAAAAAAAGAGATATTTCTCTCAAATAGTTTTATTTCATCTATTTCAACAACCTTTGATGGATTTCAAGCTTATTTGAAGTTGATTTATTATGATACAAAACATCCATATTGTATTGAAGGTTTTGTGATATGTTTTACTGTGGATGTTTTATTATTATACCATTCATGGTTTATGGATAAATTATTGACATTTCGTATGTTAGTTTTAATACGAATGATTATGTTATGTTTAAACCTGTTCATATGAGGAATGCATTGGACATAATAAGTGACGGGTGGAGCCCGCTATAGCTCCTTGATGCATCGGTAGGTCTCATTAGACAAACTAGTGTCTTGTCATAAGGCCTTGACAAAATCTTATTAGTAGTCTTGGCACAAGGCCTTGACTATGTGGTTATGCTAGTCTGGCATTATGCATTCCATCATTATAAAAGTGGTTATTGATATTGCATTTGATTATTTGACTAGTAGAATATCCATGTGAATAATTAAATGTAATTATTTTATTTTATCTATGCCATATTATGCTGAATTTCAATTTTAACGGGATTTTGTTTTATTTTTACATTGCCTTAAATTTTTGTGCTTATTTATGAAAGTTTACGCTATATTTTTATCCTTACTGAGCTTCTGAGCTCACCCATTTCAATGTTTTATTTTTTCCAGGATGTGAAGAAGTATTTTATGAATGACCTGAAGGGATAGTATAAGTGGATATGACTGTGGAGAAAATATGTTGTTTTATTTTTCACTCTATGATTTAATGTAAACTTTTGGAATGTATCTAGTGATTCCAAGGATACTAAACTAATCGGTCTTCAGAGACTTGATCTTTTGTGATCATGCCAATGTTATTTAATAATGCATTGACTCTGGGTAACTGGGGTCAGGGCGTTGCAGTTGGTATTAGAGGAAGTTTAGTACAAACATTGGAAGCCAGATTTAGATAAACTCTAATTAGAGAACATAGACCTAAGATAGAATTTGAGGATTAGTATAGAAGAAGTTCCTAGAATTTTATTATTGTAGAGATTTTGTGGGTTTTCTGAGCAATACATCCCTGTCTAGAAACGATATAGTAGAGGCGGCTCTGGTATAGATGTACCTAGGGGTAAAACCCGAAAACACTGCTTTGAACTAGACTCGATTGAGAACTGGCGCACGAAAACGGCCCTTGCTTCACTATTGGTTACGACACTCTCAGGGGATATGCTTATGATAATTCTCATTTTCTTTAAAAATAATTATGAAGGGTTTATGAGTATATTCATCCTCAAAGAAAACATTTTTATGATTATGGATTATATCCATAAATTGTTCAATTTCTGATAAGTGTTTTATATGTTTGGAATTATGTATTTCTATTCATAAACTAACCTAGTTTATTACATTTTTTAGAAATGGCACCTAGTGGATAAAATGGAAAATGTATCAATGCATGCACTCCATGTAGGGATTTCCCTCCAGCGCAAGATAATTATAGTGGAGCTGGTGATGCAACTGGTGCTGATCAACTAATCACCATACTGGGACAACTCACTCAGGTTATGAATAATAACCTTACCCGTATAGAGCACCCTGATCCGCAGCGTGGAGGATCAATTTTAGATCGCTTCATGAGGCAAAAACCAACAAAATTATATGGGAGTACAAATACATTGGTAGCTGAGCAATGGATAAGTTCCCTAGAGAAAATATTTCAGGCTTTGGGGAGTAGTGAAAGGGAAAAAGTTATCATGGCAGTTTACCGCCTCACTGGAGATGTTGATCAATGGTGGTCATTGATTCAAAACATGAAGGAATATGATGAAGTATCAAATATGGAATGGAGGGATTTCAAAGATTAGTTTTTAGAAAAATACTTTCCTCTTGACCATCGAGCAGATATGGAAAGGAAATTTCTAAGTCTGAGATAAAAGGAGGATGAGAATGTCACAAAGTATGAGGCTAACTTTACATGGTTAACAAGTTATGCTGCAAATTATATACATAACCCAAGAAGTAAGATCGATCATTTCTCTGATGGGTTAAATCCATTTCTCAATTGAGCATTAGTCTCACAAACCTTCTCGTTGTATGAAGATATTGTCTCATGTCCTATCAAGAAAGAAAAAAATTCTCTAGGTCTTATGAATTTAATATAAATCAAGAGAAGAATAGACTTGGTGATCAATATGGGAATGGAAATAAGGGGAAGAAGGGAAAAGTTGAATATCCATCCTGCAGTAAATGTGGGAAGAAACACCCTGGTACTTGCTTGAAGGGATTGGGATTCTGTTACAAGTGTGGTGAAAAGGACACCAAGCTCGTGATTGCAAGGGGATGAAAGAAGCTACTGATGTTCAATGCTACAACTACAGGGATATGGGACATTATTCAAATGAATTTACTAAGTGTCTGGGGAACTTACCTCATAAAAGGCCAAGGGATCAGGGCCAAGCTTATGCTATCACTACTACTGAGGTAGAAGCTCTGAGATACATGGTTGCAGGTAATTTATTAGTTTCCTCAAGTTCATAAAATGCATTATTTGATTCTGGATCATCACTTTTTTTCATATCTTCCCTTTTTTCTAAGAAAATTACATATTTTCAATTTTATTTAACAAGGGAGTTGTCAGTTAAAACTCCTAAGGGAAGTATCATTGCTATAATGTTTTGTGGATCCATTCCCATTAGGGCATTTAAATATTCTTTATCTTCTGATATCATCATCATACCTATGATTGAGTTTGATATGATCCTCAATTTGGATTGGCTTTCGAACCATGATGAAAATATTTATTGTAATAAGAAGAATGTTACAATTTTTGATGATGATGATAAAGAACACATTATGCTTAGAGCAAAATCATCACCACCTAATTCTTACCAAGATCCACCCCTAGTAGCTCAGCTAAATTAAATTATTGGGGAGGAAGAGAAAGAAATAAATGTGGTTAAGGAAATGAATGTTCTAATGCAGTATGTACCTATTGTGAGAGAATATGTTGATGTGTTTCTTGAAGATTTACCTGGACATCCTCCAGAATAAGAAATTGAGTTTTCCATTGATTTAATTCATGGATCAAGGCCCATATTGAAGACCCATATAGAATGGCCACTGTGGAATTAGTTGAACCAAAGAAAAAACTATAGTAATTGAGTAATAAGGGATTTATTCTCCCTAGTGTTTCTCCATGGGGAGCCCCTATCCTTTTTGTTAAGAAGAAATATGGATCTATGAGGTTATGTATCGACTACAGGGAAATCAATGCTATAACAATAAAGAACAAGTATCCCCTACCTCGAATTGATGATTTATTTGACATAACTCATAGAGATCAATACTTTTGAAAGATTTTTCTTCGATCTGGATACCATCAGTTGTGTGTGAATAAGGAAGACATTTCGAAGATAGAATTTTGAACCAGGTGCAGGCATTACAAGTATACAGTAATGCCTTTTGGGCTGACTAATGCACCCTCTATATTCAGCAATCTAATGAATAGATTACTCAAGGAATACCTAGATGATTTTGTAGTGGTATTTATTGATGATAACTTGGTATACTCCAAAATCTACAAAGATCATGAAAATCACATGAGCATTATCCTGAAGACTCTGAGAAGACAAGAATTATATGGGAAGTTTAGGAAGTGTGAATTCTGGCTTCATGAGATTTCTTTTCATGGCCATATTGTCTCTAAAGATGGAATCTATGTTGATCCTTATAAGACCAGGGAAATCCAAGAATGGCCTGCACCGACGAGTATAACTAAGGTACGCAGTTTTATTGGCTTAGCAGGTTATTATCGGCATTTCGTCCAGAACTTTTCCCAATTGGCTAACCCATTAACAAATCTCACAAGTAAATGGGTTAAATTTGATTGGAAAAAAGAGTGTGAAGAATGTTTTTAATAACATAAGAGAATATTATTCAACGCTCTTGTTTTGACTCTACCATCGGGTAATGATTTTATTGTTATTTATAGTGATGCTTCAATGAAAGGATTTGGTTTTCTCCTTATGCAGAATGATAGAGTTATTGCCTATACATCACAACAACTGAAATTTTTTGAGAAAAACTATCCTTGTCCTGATCTTGAGTTAGCTACTATAATTTTTGCATTGAAGATATGGAAACACTATCTCTAGGGTGAAAATGTGATATTTATACTGATCACAAGAGTTTGAAGTACATTTTCTCACAGAAAGAACTCAACATGAGGCAAAGGCGATGGATTGAACTACTAAAGGATTATAATTTCATGATAAACTACTAGTCGGGGAAGGAAAATAAGGTGGGAGATGCTTGGAGTAGAAATGATCATGGAGTTTTGAACATGATGAGAGTTGAAAGGGATCCAATTTTCATGTATCTAGAAAAGTTGGATATGGGAATCACCATGGAAGGTGAAACATCAGTCCTTTTTCAAAAGGTTTCCAAACCATCTTTACTAGAAAGGATTAGGAGTTCTCAGACCGATGATGAAGAATTTAAAAAGAAGATTAAAGCTACAAATGATGGGAGATTGAGAGACTTTGTGTATGAAGAAGGAATTTTGAAATTTTGGAAGAGACATTGTGTTCCCGATATACCTGATCAGAAAAGGGAATTGTTAGATGATGCTCATAGCTCCAATTACTCTATACACCATGGGAGCACCAAAATGTATAGAGATTTGAAGGAAAATTTTTGGTGGGACAACGTGAAGAGGGAGATTGCTGATTTTTTTTCAAGATATATATTTTGTCAACAAGTGAAAGCTGGAAGGCAACAGCCTAGCGGAGTTATGCAACCTATTCCCGTACCGGAGTGTAAATGGGACAATATTATGGTGGACTTTGTCATGGGGCTACCAAAGACTTCTAGACGGAACAATGCTATATGGGTTATTGTTGATAGCCTTACCAAGTCATCACATTTTATTGCTATAAGAGAAGATATAACACTAGAATGTCTAGAAAGACTATATATTAAGGAAGTTGTGAGACTTCATAGAGTACCCCTATCGATTGTTTCTGGTTGTGATCACCATTTTAATTCATGATTCTGGAAGAGTCTTCAGAAGGCCTTGGATACTAAACCTCATTTGAGTACTGCCTACCACCCTCATACAGATGGACAACCAAAACGGACTATTCAATAATTATAAGACATGTTGAGATCATTCTCACTTGACTTTCAGGGTATGTGGGATCAATATTTACCTCTGGTGGAATTTTCCTATAATAATAGATTCCATTCAAGTATTCAGATGGCACCATATGAAGCGTTGTACGCAAAGAGATGTCGCACACCAACCTGTTGATATGATGTTGGTGAAAGAAAACTCATAGGCCTTGAACTGGTGGAGGAAACCATGGAAAAGGTGAAGGTAATCCAAAACCACATCAAAGCAGCTCAAAGTAGGAAAAATAGCTATGTCGATAATCGAAGGAAGGATTTGGAATTTTAGGTATAAGATCATGTTTTCTTGAAGGCATCTCCATGGAAGGGAGTTATACTTTTTTTTAAGAAAGGTAAATTGAGTCCCAGGTACATCGGACCTTTAGAAATTCTAGAAAGAATTGGTGCTGTATCTTACCATTTGGAAATGCTGCCAAATCTCTCAAAAGTTCACGATGTGTTCCATGAATCATTGTTGACAAAATACATGCCCGACCCAACGAATGTACTCACCTATGAGGAATTAGAATTGGAACCTGATCTGTCTTATTGTGAAGAGCCCATCAGGATTCTTGATACCAGAGAACAAGTGCTGAGAAACCAAATGACTCGTCCGGTAAAAGTTCTATGGAGAAACCATAAGATGGAAGATGCAATGTGGGATCCCAAGGAACTTATGATGAAGAATCACCCGAGTTTTTTCATGCGGTATTATTCTAGAAATTTCAAGGAAGAAATTAGTTGAAGGAGCGGAGAATTTAACACCCCAAGCTTCCACGGTACGCTTCTGTTTGAATAATATAGTAGCATGTGTTGTATGCAACATCGAGTTTTAACACACACCACAACCAGTCAAACTAGCCGTTATGAATAGTAATACCCACTTTTGGAAATTTTATAAATTTTATCTTTCGAAATAGACTTCATTTTTGGATTCGTAATATCGAAATTAGCATAGGGTGAATTTTTGGTTTTTTTTTTGAAAATATTCAATTTTTGATGAACAGTGAAAAAACGTTGAGTTATAGTTTAAAACCAAATTTGTATTTAAATAATTATTTATTTTATTTAAATTTAATTATGGTCAAAATTGATACATAATACCTAGGAGAATTTGGAAATTCACATAAAACATAATTTTACTGCTTATATGAGTGGAATTTTGAAAATTCGCGAGAAATGGTTAATATCAAGGATTAAAATGTGTTTCAATAAGAAAAAAATAATTTTTTTGTGAATAGTAACTTTTTACTTTTATTTAACACGGTTAAAAGTAAATAGTGTAATTAAGGGTAAAAATGATATTAATATTACCCTAATACATGTCTTAATTCTATTGGAAAAGTGTATCTCGACCAAAAATAAACTTAGGAATAAAATATTATCATTTAGGACCACTTGGATTAGATTAGGACAGTGATTATTATTCAATTCAAAGAAGAGTTAAAAGAGATAAAATCAAAGTTTAATAACTAAAACATTTTTACTATAGGGTTATAAATAAGATAAATTCTATTATAAATATTCTGTAGAAATCTAAAATAATTCCCTACATAATGGTATTTTATTGATAATTTTTAGACATTAAATAATTTAATTTATTTATGACACAATGATGATTTCGTAATTACCGTATTAATGAATGATTAAGATAATTGATATTATAATTACCCAAATAAATGTAATTTGGACTTTTTATAAATAAAAATAATTTTCAAGGTTAATATGACATATTAGGATTGTTTATATAAATTTTTTTCGAATTAATAATGTTGTTATGAATTTATCAAAAACAAAATACCCAATAGTTTCAAAATTGACATAAGAGAGTTTTTAAAACAAATATTATATTATTAATTGATATTATATTCCTACAAATCTAAAGTTTGGCCAAAAGACTTATATAATGATAGGTGTATCATTAATGGACCACTTGGGAAATCCTTTTGTCTTGACATAAGATAGTTTTTAAATAATCCACTTTGGAGTCATTAGAAACCGAATATTAATTTATGATAAAATAATATTTCTAGCTTTTCCAAAGATGCCCCTCACCCCTATTATAAAAGGACACTCCCCCTTCTCTCTAATTCACACCTTAAAATCCTTTTTTCTTGGTCAAACCCTGAACAAATTTTCTCTCAAATTCCCTCGCTTCAACCTAGACGCCTTAGTTTGATCAGAAATCCAGCCTAAAGAGCACTTTTGATCAAATCAAAAGGAAGAACCCGAAGAAGAGGTAATGTTTTAACCACCCTGTTTCAAGTTCCTTTCTTCTTCAACATATTATTTCTTTGTTATTACCATTCTAAAATAATAACTCTAATATCTTCTATATAATTTGATGTTATTATAAATATGGTACAGCCATATTCAGTATTCTATCCATCCTTTGAATGACATGTCACCATACGTGCGTACGTACGGCTTACCGTCTCCACGTCGTGGTGTAATTGTTATTCAAAACATTATTATTTGGATGGGTATAATAATGATTTGTAATTCATGTAAATAATAAATATAACATGATAATTATTCTGTATATATGATATAATATCCAATTATATATTATTTTAATATCAAAATAATGATATAGTCACTTGTGCGTACATACGGACTACCGTCTCTACGAACACGATGAGATTTATTCCCCATCGTATCCATTCAAGTCTAATTCTCATTTTATGATTAAAATAGTTTTTAAGGACTTGATATCATTCTGGATACGAATAAAATACAACCTATCTATAACAAACACATCTTATGTGACGAAACATATAAAAGAAAATGAGTAAGTTAACACCCGAAATGACAATAATACTACAATATTATTAACAAAGCATTATTAGAAGATCATATATGATATCATAATTTTTTATATAGTTATTTTACAATTTAATAACAATGTTTTACATTTTATACAGGATGTTAACATACCATCTACTAAGGAAAAGTACAAGGTAAGGGTTTATTTCACAATCTCTTCATTATCCGAGGTTGTTTATACGTAATTATCTACTGGGACCTCCTTATCATCCACATACATGTTTCTTAAAAATGTATTTCAAATAATTCTTACTATTTTAAAGACTACGGGATAAAGTTATTTATACCCTTTTTTACATTTATAAGATTTTTATAAAGGAATCGTTCTTTCGTTTTCCAAACAAGGTTCTTTTTAACCTTTTTGACCGAATTAAGGTAAGAATGTATTTTTTAACTCATACGGCGGGAGCGGCTATTTTTTTCCATTATAAAATCTTCAAAGCATCCCTTACAAGATTATAATTATATTTTCAAATTAAATGTTTTATTTTATAATTATATTACTTTTAAATGATTTAAAAAAAGAGAGATATTTCTCTCAAATTGTTTTGATTTCATCTATGTCAACATCCTTTATTGGATTTCAAGATTATTTGAAGTTGATTTATTATGATACAAAACATAAATATTGTATTGATGGTTTTGTGATATGTTTGACTGTGGATGTGTTATTTTTATACTATTCAGGGTTTATGGAGAATGTATTGATATTTAGTATGCTAGTTTTAATACGATTGTTTATGTTATGTTTAAACCTATTAATATAAGGAATGGATTGAAATTAATAAGTGACGGGAGGAGCCCACTATAGATCCTTGATTCATTGGTAGGTATCATTAGACAAACTAGTTTCTTGGCACAAGGCCTTGACAAAATATTATTTTTAGTCTTGGAAAAAGGCCTTAACTATGTGGTTATGATATTATGGCATTATGAATTCCATCATTATGAAAGTGGTTATTGATATTTCATTTGATTATTTCACTAGCAGAATATCCATGTGAATAAGTAAATGGAATTATTTCATTTTATCTTTTCCATATTATGCTGAAGTTCATGTTTAAAAGGATTTTGTTTTAGTTACAAATTACCTTAAATGTTTATGCTTATTTATGAATGTTTCTGCTATATTTTTATCCTTACTGAGCATCTGATCTCACCCCTTTCAATGTTTTATTTTTCCCAGGATGTGAAGATGTATTTTATGAATGACATTTAGGGATAGTATAAGGGGATATGACTGTGGAGACAAGATTTTTTTGTAGTTTTCACTTTATGATGTAATGTAAACTTTATGAATGTATCTAGTGATTCTAAGTCTAATAAACTAATCATCCTTTCGAGACATGATCATTTCTGATCCTGAAAATGTTATGTAATAATGCAACGACTCTGGGTAACTGGGTTCGTGGCATTAAATAACTTTTCTGATCACTATCTTTGAATAACTAATACTATAAATGATTACTAATGAAAATATAAGAGATTACACTAGGCTGATGACGAGGTCTTGATACTCAACCTCATTATTATTAAATCCTTATAAAAGAAGAAAGAATTATGGAATGAATTATTTTACTTGCTAGATGAACACAAAACCCAAACAGACTTGATTTCCTTTGGGTCATCAATTCTTTTCCTATTGGGGATAATAGATACTAGTCATCATGTATTTCCCTAATTTTGGGGGAGGGGTGAATGAAAAATAATTATACATTTGAGATTTCTGTAAATATTAACGTATCATAAGGTAAATAACATGATGTAAAAAAATATATAAATTCATATCATTTAACATTTTTCGATGATATAACCTTTATATAAGGTTTTTTCACAATGACCACTCTATAAGCTAGTCATCCCTTTTAATTGGGGAAATTATGATATATTTGTTAGAATTAATACAATGCACCATATAGACATAATTGTGATACAAATAATTCCCATGAATTTTCACCAGAAAGATCATCCCAAATAAATTTGTTACAACATCAAAATATCAGGTTCTGATATCAAAAAATTTCTCTACAATGATAATACGTGCTCTTTTCCTTTCCTATATCATTATTCTTGGAATGGGGAACACCATGATATTTATAAAGAGATTCCACATAAAGGATAAAAAAATTTCCAGAACATGAGGCTTTAATAAAGGTTTGTGTATAATATACAACTTGAGGCCATCAAAATCATACTGATAGTATTCATCCCATTTTTACGGGATTCCCTTTTGAAGGGTAATTAGTTTCCCACCAAATTGATAATGAAGGGTCTAATGTATGAGGTACATTTATATAATCCCATAAATTATCAAACGTTTTGGGGTGAATGAATATTGATAATTGCCCCTATTTTCCTAGTATTGAAATTAATATAATTCCAGTGCAGCACAATGCTGAGGAAATTTTCCAATGAAACCCCAAAGGTGAATTTCAAGGTGCCCATTTTCAAATTGTTTGAATATGGATTTAAAAATGTGATATCCCAAGAATAATTACAATGAATGATCCCATGAGCCAGTGGGGAACATTTCCTCAATCATTCCTCCTCATTCCCTAGAATCTTTGGAATAACAGCTAGGTCCTAGGTTGAGTCCATGGGGAGAGTATTCCCTAATTACAATAGTGTATCAGAATAGATATAATAAAATTTATAATGAAAATTCATATATAAATAGATCGAAAAATTAATATAATAACATGTAAATAGAATAAGAATATAGAAATATATGGAAGAAACAAAATTTACATTTCACCGACTAGACCAGAATCCTTTCGTAGCGGAAGAAGATATAAAAAACCAATAAGTAATATTCAACTATTAATTGTAAACTGAATCATATAAAAAATATAATGATAAAGTATGTCATGACCTTAAAAAATTGGGAAAACATGTATACATGGAAGAAGATGGTCAATAGACAACATCATATACAAATGGTACAAAAGGTGAAAATCTATCCAAGTATCCTAAGATCTGTCCTATTATATGCAACCACTATCTATTCTTAAGTTACACAAGAAGTCATGCATCTATAAGAGTGTGATTCTGATCTTCTATACATGTAATCATATAATATAAATGGGAACCATAGACTTCTTGAATAGAGTGTGAGATAAATAGAGTTGGCCACCACAAATGGTGACTATAAATACCCAACCTTCATGTATAACAAGAATGTGTGGATATATAATAATATAAAGAATTAATAATATTTACATATGGATTGGTTGTTGTTATTGAGGAATCTAGGATGAAAAATACCATCTTCGGACTGTGTATGAATATCTCTAAAAAGGTTTCAATGGATACAATTCATAGTATCAAAATTATAAGGGAAATCATGCACATTATCCTAGAATAAGGTCACGATGCCCAGTATCATAGTATAGTAATTCCAAACACAATATCACAGTGTAGGGATTCCATTCCCAATATCACAGCATAGGGATTCCATGCCCTGTATCATAGTAATGGGACACCACTCCTAATATCACATTATAGGGACTCCAAGACCATTATAATAGTATTGGGTCACTATGCCTAGTTTCATAATATAGGGTCAAAATGACCCATATCACAAAATAGGGTCCCCAAGAACATTTATATATAAAGAAAAAGGGACATCATTCCCAATTATATATAACATTCACAAGGTTAATCATTCCTATTTACCATATTTAAAGTGGGTTATCATTCAAATACTATACTTTGAAAAGGGGATGCCATTCAAACACATCATTATAAATATATAACCATTGGATTTAATATGAGGCAAGGAACAGTCCATGTCTCATAATAATGTAATATAAAATGGGAAAACCCATTGTTCAACTTTAAAAGGTTCACTTGGTCTTACCCCCCACATTCAACTCAATTCATTATAATTGATAAGTGTGGTGTTTATGCTACAACATTAAAGACAAACATTTTCAATATATTATCACTATTTTTATGTAAGGTTAAATAGATTATTAGGTATTTTTGGTGTAAAATCTTGAAATCCAATTTGGTATTAGGAGGAAACACCCAAATGGATGACTTACTCCAATATTATAAATTATGATGAGTGTTCGGGTTATAATATGTCTTTAGGTTCCATTTAAGGAAACCAATTGAAATAGGTTCAATTAAAAACCAACATATGGTGTAACTATTGTTTAGAATGTATATTATATTATAAATATAAATAATTAATGGGATAATATGTAGGAAAACTACTACATGCTCATGGTACTCTCCTTTTATATTTTCAACCTTTAGCTTTTACTTGATCATAATTAATTAGATGAATAGATGAATTCCTTAGAGAGAGGTCATAATATCTTTCACTTAAATAACTCCAATGAGAGAATGTGAAATGGATAAAGATCCAATATAAATTAATCTCTATCTTAGAGTAATCAAAAGATACAAATATATGTTCAGATAGAATTTGGAAGGAGGACTAATTTAATAACCACAATTAGAGGGAGAAGGAGGCTCGTTGAAGAATAAATAAATCTCACTATAGCTGTATATAAAATAAAATAGTTGCAAGTATTATATATATAATTATATAAAAAAATATAATTTACCAAAAGAATTTACAAGCACACGGATTGGCCAAATGATAGGCCAAATTTTGTTCCAAATATTCTTGGCTATATTCATTTTAAGGGACCCTAATGGATAGGTTGCATAGTTTGGAAAACCATGTTCCAACCATGTAAAATAAATTTTCTAAAAAATGTAGGAATCCCTCTCAGGAATGCATATCATTATTAATGATTTCATCAAACCATGTTTCCCCCTACTAATCACTATCAATTGTCACATGTTTAGGGTTAATTGTGTGGCCTAACCTTGTATGGTTTATCCTAACTGATCAACTAGTCTATTTCTACCAAAAGGCGGGTTCTAGAATTTGATCAATTCTGAAACACCACTGGAACAATTCTGAACTCACTATAAAAAAATTTATAAGTCCAAAATAAGTAATTATACTAAAATTATACAGACCTATACCTAATTAAAAATTTCATTATCATACAGTCTTCCCCCAATAGAGGATCTTGTCCCCAATTTCACATTACAAGGGTGGACAAACATAATCTATGCATAACTCAAGCCCAATAGAACACACATTGTCCACCTATTCCCAATATTCATTCTATATATGTACATGCTGCCATAAAACCCATACTAAAGAGATAATCCAGCCTCAAAGATCCTTCTTGCTCTAGTCAAAAATACACATAGGATATTCCTCAATAAAATATCACCACGTGGATCAAAAACCTTGATATCAAAATTTAGAGAAAGTATGGAATTATATTGGTGAAGTTATGAAATGTGGAAGATGTAATTCCTAGAATGGTATCTATAAGGTAATAGAAACCAATAGGACATCATCTCTATTCTCTATAAGATCTCAATGTACCCTATAAAGATAGAGGAATTATTTACTTTCCTCGATATCTTGTCTATTACCATGTCTAGGTGACATATAGAAGAAACAATGATCACCCACCTCAAACTCTAAAGGTAATCGATGTCAATTAGAATAAGATTTATTTCTAGACTGAGCTATAGAAAAAGTCTTATAGATGAGCTGAACCTTCTGTGATTTCTCCGGCATGAGACAAGGACCGATAGTGCCGCCTATCCTATCTCTAACTAGTAGAGGGGTGATCCACACTATGTGACATATAAGGCTTCATATCGAGCCATTAGTATCATTGAATGAAAACTTTTATTGTAGTATAGCTTGATGAGAGTGATATTCCACTACCAAGAACTATATAAATCAAGTACCCATTCTTGGTGCATGTCATCCAACACATGTATAGTCCATTATTGTTAGAAATAAGTTTGTGGGTGAATGGTTGTGCTCAAATGCACATGCCCTCCCCTATCCTCTTACAATAACTTCTAAAAACTCAATGTAAAATAGGAATATCTATCTAAAATGATAGTACAAGGGACCCTATATAGACTTATGTTATCCAAAAATATTTTTTCCAAACACATCAATTCATAATGTCTCATGTATAAGAATGAAAAAAACATTCTTCTATTAATCCATATATTCCAAGACTATGTATCTACCTAAAGGTGACCTTGTTAAGATAATGATGAAATCTATATTAACATCCTCCAATTTCAATTAAAGTACTAATAATAGTTTTAAAATGCATTTTGGTCGCTAGTACACCGCATTCACCTACTAACATGTGGAACACCTAAGGAATAAAACATGTTATCTGATGCTTCATACCTAGCCAAAAATATTACTAGCTAATATCATGATACTTTGTTAAGATACCTGTATGAACTGGACACACTGAAACATTTTACTCACATGCCACCTCTTCTCTCATATATGTAGGAGCCCATATATTCCCATGTATGTACATGATTTCATCATCATTGATAGACCAATTGAGAGAGTTTTCCTCTCTAGCAGTACTATCTCGTAGGATCAAGATTTCAGGATCAACAAATTACCTCATATTTACCTTCCCTAGAAGTGGTGAGGTAATTGAAATTGATTAAAGAGTAAATTTTCCTTGAACTTTCTTCACATTGATGTGCATGTAAAAAAATAAATTGATAAGATTCAATTTTCTAATGGATTCATGAACTGTATATATTTGTGTCATCCTACTAAAAGTATTAGCAACAACATTTCCCTTCTGATTCCTATAAGGGAGACCAACTAAAAAAGGATTGTAAATATTCAAACCATCCCTGACATCTACGATTAATTTATCAGTGTTTATATAATTATACACTACTTTATTGTTCTAAAAAACTACAAAATACTCACCCAACAAAAAAAATCATCCAACAATGCGAAGATCATACAACAAATACCAACTCAGGATCGTGGATCTAGTAATTATTCTCATGAGGCCTCAGTTTCCATAACCCATACACAATAAATATATCATACTATATTATAAATCATCCCAGACCAATACCAGATATATAAAAATATACTTTACAGATTCTATTGGGCTCTAGAAGTTTATGTAAAGCTGATTAAGTCAATCTCCCTTTCTTCTACATAAAGGATATCTCAAAAGATCGTGACAATTAAAATTTCACCCCTTTATTAGCCCGAATGGCTTGAAATCCTTCATTATTATTGATTTATGATAAAAAAAACCTTTCAAGGGAAGATAGGGAACCATTATAAGGCCCATAGGATTAGATATTACAAGGTCTATAGGATTAAGAGATTACATGTCCTGAAAGTCTTATGGAATTCAACCAAAATATAACAACAAAGAACTAACCCTCCCCATCATCTTCATCGTGATGGTTTCTCTACAACTTTCGAAAGAACATCTGGAGAGGCTTCCCATGAAAGCACAAGAACGTCCAGATGGTGTAGCCATACCCTCTCATGCTTCCAATTTCATTTGGTTCTACTCTAGTTAGTGCACTTTCCCTAAATCATCCTCTAGACCTGCTCCTTTTTGATAGAGTCTGTCCAGAGAAACTACACTGATAATGTGGACTGAAGGCTTTGAGGTGGCCCACAGGCCTTACTGACTAGAAGTCCTAGGTGGCCTGAATGCCTTATGAACTCAAAGCTCAAACCGGTGGCCCAAGGTGAATATTTCTGGCTGCTATAGTTCCGAACAGTAGCTGCTATAGTACCTGCTATAGTACCCACACAGAACTGCTACAACACCTTCTACAGTACCTATTATAGTAACGGTATAGAAACCCAAAATTCATCTTCTTTTTAATTTTGAACCTGGGTCTCGTTTATGCACATAAGGAGTCCTCCCAAACTGGGCTTTGGCTCATGTGTACCACTTTGTTATCAGTCCCGTAATAGGAATTGAAAAGAGAGTGAAGTCATGTATAATATTTCTATAGTAAGTAGCTTACCCCATGAAAATATTTATGTCAAAGACTCTCTTGGGATACTCCCATGTAACCACAACTCTCACCTTCTCTAGAGAAACTAAAACTCTTTACACTATGATAGAATAACATAGGATTTATCCCTTGAAAATACATAAGTGACATTTAGTGAGATTAACATACAACTATTCTTCTCTCAGCGTATTCAAAATTATATCACCACAAGTGGAATTGTGTCTCCTTTTATGAGAATACATCAATACTCAATCTATACACTCAACGAAAATGGAGTCATGATATGGGTGAAATCATTATTCATCAAATATATGAATATGTAAGGAGAGTTTGTAAGACCAAAAATATCACAAAATACTCTTATAAATCTTATTGACTATGCAAAGCCATTGGTGGAATATTTATAGGTCTAAATATAATATAATGATAACCTTATGTAAGTTAAATATTCTATAATACCATCATTCCCCTATGGTGGAAAAAAGTACATTATTGTAAGGTAAGGGATGCCATTTTTTAACTATAAAAAAATTTATCTTCTAGTAAACCATGAAAATTATGTGGGTTTCCATAAACATTATAAGAGAAAAAACTGGTGAACACCAAGAAGAAGTACAAGGAATAAACTCTATTATAAAAACTACCTCTCTTTCATGAGTTCATATCAAAACTCCATCAAGGGAGAACATCCATAATCCAATTAGTTATTGGAGGGAACTTAATGTGATGTTGTCCCTAATCATTAAAGTAGTAGATATTAATCTAGGAAGTCATTCCAACTAGTATGAAATGATATGGTCTATCTTTACCAGTCCATACAACCTACTATCCATTTTGAATATAAT
The DNA here is from genome assembly GCA_963277665.1 of Viscum album. Lineage (NCBI taxonomy): Eukaryota > Viridiplantae > Streptophyta > Magnoliopsida > Santalales > Viscaceae > Viscum > Viscum album. Next base: position 1,358,752,829 of record OY728152.1, on the reverse strand, counting down.
CACTTCCCTTTACTGATTTAAATAAACCCTCTAGTGATAAAAAATCACATAGTCTCTATAGGGAACTAACAATTCCATTATGATAATGTAATCAAATTCGACCATCTTAATGAAAAATAAATCTATAAGAATTGATAGATGGTTAAATCATGGAGAAATTCCTTACACTGGAGTATACTCTCATGATGTATACCCAAAGGTCTATCTAACATCATAATGCCATAACAGTACTCAATATCATTCCCAATGCTCTCCCAAACAGATGCATACATGAATGAATATGATACACCTACATAAAATAAGGTATAAAATATAGTATAGGACACTATAATGGTAACTATAATATTATATAGGATGGAATCCACCTCCTCAATTATAGGTTTCATTAAATAAATATAGTATCATCCCTAACCCTTTGATGCAACCTGAATACCCAGAGTGGGTTTACTCCACTAGCACTATATATCTAAATCCTGGATACCATGGTCATGATCTCATAATATTTCTATATGTCTAGTATAATCCATCTACCTACCTTGAAATGATCTACAAATCCTACTCCAAATGCTGAAGTTGGAAAAAATACACTTCCACACTGCACAAATGTGAAGTTCCTATAAAAACGATGTTGTTGCATCCATTAATCATAGATTCCTCAATTGAAGGGGTCTATATTAAATAGGGGCTTGTTATGACCAGTCTTCCCACACTGGTGACGTACTAAATAACTACTTATGGTTTTCAAATGGATTACACTACTCACACATACAATCCCAACTCATCACTTCCGACGACTAGTTGAACCATGACACTATCTTGGTTTTGAAACTCCCTAGATCACACCATCTTCTTCCATAATCTTATTCTTAGTGATAATATCTAGGTTCACTATTTCCAATAATATCTTCATTTATAAAAAATTCACCCGATAATAAATAGTATGTCTCAGAACATCTTCAAATCTTATCACTTTGAAAAGCTTATCATTAGTGTAGATAGGTCAAAGTAATTGATGCTCCGTTAAATGAGCTAAATAGACCATTACTATCACAAAATCATGTTATAGGATCATAAATTTCATGAAATGGTCATCCCATAGGGTCTCAGGGATAAAATAGTTAAATAATGTTGACTACATGCCCATACATGTCGCTTCCTGATACTGACCACCATGATTTACAATATCAAACAAGAGTTGGTTAGGTTCTTGAATCATGTATGTAATGAGTTTTGCTCTTTTTTTAGGAGGTGTATCTAGATACTCGAATATAGAAATAAACTTCTCAATTAAAAAATAATAGTCCTATGGTCCTACAACCCTTGAAAAAATGGGTGGATGTTTATGTTTTAAAACTCATGTAAGCTCTCCCATAGAAGCGGAAAAGCGTAAAACTCCCTAGAATATCTGCATAATCTATAGAGAGTCTCCTTGAAACTAGGAATCATCACCCATGTCATGAATAAGAAGAGTTTCCAAAGGAGGAACTAATAGAGGTATTAATTGTGGCTGAGGTCTGACCACCTCCTGAGAATCGTCTTCACCACCCTTTATAGCATACTACGGGAGGATTTCATGGTTACATTGATCTACAGTTTCCAAACACATGCCTCGAATAACATTTCATAACAGAATAATCCCCCAATGAAACAATAGAATATTTCAAAGCATTTTTGTACATTATTCATAACCTTATGACATTTAAAAGCGTTAGGTATGGGTGAAAAACACATATAAAGAATGACATAGGTGTTACATACTACCCGCTGCTATTGTTGGGATTGGGTCAAGCTCTATGTTGGTTATTTAATTTCATTTTAAATATTATGATTATAAAACAACTTTTATTAATTTTTTTAACCATGTGGTTCAACATTTATGATAAATAAGGGCCCATAGACTATAAAAACTATAATGTGGCATCCACTTAATTCATACCATAACATGTTCCAGTCCATGCAAACACTTTTCCATGACTCAATTATATATAGTTGACTGATTTGGGTGCTCGTATACACTATGTATGAAAACTATGTCACATTATTGAATAAAATTTATGTATCAATAATGTTTCTTCAATCCCATAAAAGAGTAATTATACATTGACAATTCTATTTTTAGTGATCAAATCAATCATGGAAATCACTTGAAATGACACTAACACAATTCTTCAATATGGAATGGAATATGCAAGGAATGTTAGTTCTCTACACGGTGTCTAAAATGGTGAATGCTCAATTCTTCCTTTCACTCATCTCATTAGGCCATGGATAAATGAAATATCTATATTATTATAATTTTAATATCACAATCCAAGTTAATAACCCAAATGTGGAATCAAATAAAATGTAATAATAAAATGTCGAAATTAGAAATTTTTATTTATGGATATTTGTTTTTTCTTTATACATGGGGTAAATAATGAGAGGTATAACTCACTACCAAATCACCTAAGATTCATAAAATTATTTTTATTATCTCAAATTAGAATGGAAAGAAAATAAATCTCTCTCATAACACTTTGTTATGTCCCGATCTAGATTCCACTAAATAGTGCCTTGATTTGGTGGGCCACATGGCCTCTAGAGCGCCTCCCAGTATACTAGAATCTTCCGACTAGCAATGGGGGCCTAGGGTGTATTCATGGGGATACTATTACTATAAAGACATAAAGATTTCCATAAATGTATATTACCTTACTTTTGAAGAATACATAATATAATACAAAAATAGATTCCCAAAAGCCGTACTAATTTAGTGTCATTGGTAATGGGGAAACATAAACCTCTTGTTCATAAAACATATATATTTTCTAGTGTGTTTCCTTCATAACTAGAACCAATTTTTTTCACATCTCACTAAATACCCTGCTACGTGTCCTAGGGAAAAGAAAAATACATAGTGGTGAGTTAAAATTCTCAATAAGGGTAGACATGCAAAACATCAAACAAAACATAAACATAATAATGTAAAAACCAGAGTAAAACTTTTTAAAATCATAGAATGTATAAAAAATATGAAAATCGTGAGTAATGATGTAAATATTGGTTGTTTATAAGGCATAAATCAAAAAGTAACAAGATCCATGAGAAGATAACATTGGAATGAATCATGGAATTATGTAAAACACATAAGTATATAAAATCAATTCCATATTATCCAAGGATCATTACCACGATCATCATAGTGGACAAATTCTATTACTAAATAGGGTTTACATATCGTTCTAGAAATGTTTTACTGAACCAGATATACATTATATTCCGTCCCTATATTATTGAACACGATTTAATTTCTATTCTAGTAAGTCTTATCTCATGAGACATAAATCTTCACAAAATTCATCAGAGGGAGATATAGGTCCCACCCATCACAAAATTAAAACCATACATATGTGTTCCACAAAAACATAAATCATTCATCACAACATAACCCTAAGAATAAAATGGGTTTCTTAAACATCATTACATCATATCATAATCCAAGTTAAATAAATTTATTTCATAATAGAATTACATCATAAACATAACCAACCATAATAGTAATAGGGATAGTATTGGTGAAAAATATACTTACACTTAGATGGATAATAATTTTTATAAAATACATGAAAATAATTCTTAAGGAAAATATTCATTCCTCTTCAAAGATGTTTTCTTTTCTTATAAAATGTCCAGTTTTTAATGAAAATAATTTCTCATAAAATAACATCAATTATATGTTATCTAATCTTCAGGTAAATAAGTAATTATAAAGGAAAATAATCCATTCATTAAGTATAATCTAAAAAAAATTCATCTCATACTTTCGTTTGAAAAATAAAAAAAGTACAACATATGTGAAACGAAAGAAAGATTCCTTCCAAACAATGTAGTAAAATTCAAAAATGAGTAGAAATTACTTTAAAACTCTATAAAAGAATAGTAAACATTTTATGAAAACATGTATAGAAAACATCAACATAGATGATATATATACCCAAAAATATAATTATGTATAATCAATCTCAGATAATAATGAGATTGTCAAATTATCCTTAACCTTAGGTCCACTACCATTATAAGTAACTAAAAATCATTTATTATGATTTAAATGATTTCATTTTATTGTTTTAGAATCATAGTCATCATATATTATCATTTTTGTTAGTAACTTTGTTACTCGTCCATGGGTATTAACTTAATTATTTTCTGACGCATGTTTTTTAGGATATGTTCTTCTTCATAGGTCATAGTTATTTCATTTAAAAATTATATTAGTATAATATTTATCATATTTATTCGTTATATTTATATATATAATCATTTTTTAATTAATATCATGTAAAATGAATAACATCTCATCGTAGAGATGGTAAGTTGTACGTACACACAAGTGACAATATCAAACTCATAATTTTGAGACAGTATGGAAGTGGATGGTACATATTTTGTTCCAGAACCCATATCATGTTATAATAATATTATATAGATATTATTTCCTTCATTATATTTATCCACATAAGATGGTGGTGAAAAACAGATTACACCACGGCGTGGAGAAATTAAGTAGCACGTACGCACGTGTGGTGATTTTGTTTTTCATAGGATAGATAAAAGGAATAATATGGTTGTTACAGAACCATAATAAAATATAAAAATATAATTTATAGTATATTTTTTACTTCATAATAGAAAAAACTCTTGAATTTTATGTAGATTAATAAATCATTTGAATGAATCGATAGAGGATTTTACCTCTTATTTGATGTGCTCCCTCTAAATCTCCTCTTAATGTCACTAGATATGGTTTTTAGAAAAGACCAGAACAATTATAATGTAACTAGAGAAGTTTAAAAGGGAAATGGGTAAGGTATGGATGATCATTAATACTCAAAGTGAATAGAATTGGTGAGGGAGGATGTGCCCTTTTATAATTGAGGTGAGAGACACTTTTGGAATATCCAAAATAATTAAATTATAATAACCTAAAATTACATAAAAAACCAAAAAAAATTCCTAATTTATACTATGATAATATATAAAATTTTAATCTGATCAAAAAATTAATTTTATATTTGGTTTTCAATCCATTTAAACCTTATCACTTAGTTTTTCTATTTCAGTTTAACCCAATTAACAAATATATCAATATGAAAAGTCAAAAATATTTACTTATTTTATGTCAATTATGTAAAAAATAAATAATGTAGAACACTTTAGACCACATAGAATTTATTATTTATGTTTACAAATAATTTATTATTTTTAAATAATTTAATAAATGATTAATTTCACAAAACAACAATTCTCTCAATTTTGATAGTATTCAATTATTTGATTTTATAAATATATCAAGATGAGATGTTTTCCTCAAAAAATTATTTTATTATAACCCTATGGGGGAATCTTAATATAAATATATCATTTTATTTATTAATTTATGAAAATTATATTTATTTTAATATTTTAATAACATTAATATGACATTTCCATTAATAAAATAATATCAACATCTGTTGTGTGTAATTATTTGATACACATATTTTCGATTAAAAATTAATAATGAAATATTGTGATGAAGATAAATCTACTATATTTCTTAATAATACTTGTAGTCAAATATATATTATGTAAAATTGATAATTAAAAATGTTATAAATATTTAAACATGAATGAGATAATTTCAACATCACTTTAAATAAAATAAAATAATTTTCATATTATCTTATATAAGGATCCAAATAGTAAATAATTAAACCATTGGATGATTATGGTATATATATAATCAACCAATAACATTTGGTCAAGTGCTTGTGTATTTTGATGGTCACTATCAATTTAATAAAAATTATTTTATTTATTTTTCATTAATTAAAAAATTTATACGTCATCAATATATAAGCTTTTAAGATAAATATTTATAACATAAAAATTACAAATAAATTACCATGATAAAAAAAATATATATTTAATATGAGTATTTTTAATCTAATTTATATTCTTTATCACATTATAATAAAAATGAGTTATAAATTAAAATTTGAGTAAGAAATATTTAACTTATCTTTAAATAAAATATATTAAATGTCCCAATATCATCCAAGTTGCTTAAAAAGGTTATCATTTACACCCAAGGACGATTTACGTTGAAAATAACTCATAAAAGCAAATTAGGAAAAGAGTTATGGGATTTTAGAATATTATATTTACCCTTAATTACAAGATTTTCCATTTTACTGTATTAATAAAGTTTACTGAAATTACTTTTCATAATGCATAAAAATAGAATAATGATATCTAAATAATTTGGAACAAATAATTACATATTTGGAATCCATATATAAAAATTAAAAACAAAGAATATTCATTAATTAATTTAAAATTTATTCCATTTTTTTGAATGAAAAATTGGTTTTAAATGTTAAAACATGGAAAAAGATTAAAATGCTTTCACCTCAAAATTTAATTTATAATTAATCCCAATTTCATAAAGTACATTTAATTATAATAATATATTATAATTATACATTAAAACCATCCAATAATATAATTTAACAATATAAATTATTTTGATTAAAAAAGTTGTTTTCAATAATTTTTTTTTGTATTTTTACTATTCATGAAAATATGAAAATTATCAGAAAAATATAAAAAATTCATCAAATGTCATTTTTTTATATCTCGATTCCAATTAAAATTATTGTTCTGTTAAATATAATATATAAAAATGTAAAAAAAATATATTTAAAATGTGGGTTCCATCAAAAGGCATTAAAACTATATTTTTTTTAAATTATTTCTTTTGTCCGAAAAATTGAATTTTATATTATATTATGTGTTGAAAAATATTAAGTAAATATTAGACAATAGATTAAATATATTAATCATATATTATATTAATAAATTCCAGCAAGAGTGATTTTATTATTTTATAAACTAAATTATTTTCATTTAAATATTTTTTTCAGGATAAAGTTAATATTTTTCATACAGATCATTATAATGATAATATTATATGGTAACATAATAATAATTAGTTGTTCAATCATAATCAATCATGTTTGAATCTAATTATATCAAAAGAACATGAAATATTTTTTAATACAAACCAAGCATAGTGTTTCATATACTTCTAGCTAAGACAGTGTTGCGTATTGCACAAGATTATCTTAGTGTAACATACAACCAAAGAAATCAATGAAATTAAAAAAAAAATTATCTCATAAAATGATCGAGGTGTTACATTATACCCCCTTTAAATTAATTTCACCCTAGATATTCATTGAAGTAATAAAAGGTTTAACACTTTAAATTTTCTTTCATAGAAACCCACATAAAAAAGGAATATTAAAACATCATTTTAAAAAAGGAAATCTAGAAACATAATGGTTAACCAAAGTAACTCATCATTAGGTTTATGCATAAGAGAAAATATTTGAGAAGTGAAAACAAAGATACATTAGTGAAATATAACTATCATGTTTTGATGGAGAGTGATAGAGAACATGGTTAGGAAAAAATTAACTATCACAAATCCATAAATCAGTGTTGATCTAAGAGACTATCTGGTTCATTGGATTAGAAGGTACTGGGATACATTTTTTTAAATATCATTTCTATAAATTTGATGAACATGGGATGAAATACCTACTTTATTTCAATACAATCTCACAGTTGGTCGTGTCTTGAAATTTTTTCACTTTATCACTTATCCAATGAAATGTGTTTGAATTTTTCAATACTAAGTTGTTAGTGGATCTTGAGATCTATTAATAGAATGATATGTAATTAAATCTATCTTTAACAAAAAAAGGTTATAAAATGTAATCAAATATACCTAAGTCCACCTATGGTGACATACTTCCTTAGTTTTAAAAAATTTATCTGATGTTTAACATAAACATCCCATAAACTGATAACTTTACAATCCTTATGAAAGATAAAAATATAATATTGTAAGAAATGATTCACTAAATTAGATTAAAAAACATCACCTATATATCCTAAGGTATCTCTTGTTGGTAAAATTCCAAAAATATGAACACCTTCATCATTAATTCAATAGAGCCACGCTAATAACATGAACTATCCAATATCTTTATTGAAAAAATTGATGTTTCCTTTTCATAATTCAAGAAAGATATAAACTTCATCCAAGATAGCATAGCCCATATGTCACATAATTCCATAACCAGTTCCAAGGAAATAAGTATAATAAATTTATTTATTTCCATCCAATATATCTTTATCCAAATAACATTATCTGAACATGATGATCATATTAAGAGTTCTCATTCCATTAATCATGTGTTTGAAAAAAACATCTCCATATTACCTAAATCACTTATCCTAGTTACCATTACCACTCAACATGTAGATTCAAAAACATGTGGAAAACCAGAGTGGACCACTACATAGATATTCCAATATTCCATAATACTATAAAATAGATTCTACAACATTTTTCTAGAATCCTATTACATAAACACTCAATCATTCCACCTCATCATTGTCATATTCTACATCATCAATAATGATTCCATGTGATATGCCTTTTCTGTTGGACATAAGAGGGTATTGACATCCATCATCATTAATAAAACTTGGATTAGGTCATTGGTTAAAATAGTCCTCTATTTCCTTTCACTTGTAACATTGATGTCTGGGAGGTGCATTCTGTATAGATTTTTCTATATGAGGATCATTGGGTACCTTTTTCACATTAAATCAGCACTCAAACGCCCTATGATGTTCTCTACCACAATTAATGTATTTACTATTCCCTTTAAGAAAATATCCACCATGCTTCTTTCAACACTTTGAGCATAAGTAATCATTCCCCATCTTTTCACAATTGTTTTGAGATTTCTCGTTGAACTCCATCTTATGATTCTTTTTGAAAGCATGAGATTTATTTGTAACACCAACATAAATTTATATGTGATATAATAGTGCGAAATATCTTCATAGCTACAAATGTATCTTATAGCTAATTCCCTTTGAAGACTTGGTTATAAGACACTGAAGAATTGATCAACCTTAATTTCATGTTGGACGATAAAGCCCAAATAATACCTTGTAAGTCTTGCAAAATTTACCTCGTAGGTACCAACTATTTCATCATCCTTTGTTTGAAGCTCTAGGAAGAGATTTTATATATTCTTTCTATGAATTTGAGGAATGTATTTATTGATAACATAGTTTATGAATTCATCCCATTCCCTGGACTCAATTTCATCTTTCTTCCTCATATTCATGATTAGAGTTAACCAATTTTCTACTACACCTTCAAAATGATAAATAGCCAAAATTACTTTTTCATGTTCTGAAAAATGATGAATTGAGGATATGATTTCATTGGTACTTATACATTGTTCAAAAATAAGTGGATCACAATACCCACTAAAAAGGTGGGTGTTTCCCCATGAAGATCTCAAGAGAATGTTGTTCCCTTCTTTTCACATTTGAGAGTCCAGAATGATTCATAACTTGTGTAAGTATTGTGATAAGATATTTCATTCTGGCAATGATAAAATTTGGTTGTCTAGGAGGAAAATTGTTTCATTTCCCATTCCATGAATCATGAACATTGTTACTTGAGGTTCTATCCATTGTGTAAAATCCAAAAAGAATTCTATGAGAGGAAAAATCATTTTAAGAAAAAAAATGTTCAAGGATTAGTACATTCAATATCTAACATATTTGGTTTAACCCTAGGTCAAAATGATCATTAAAAATTTCATGTGTTGTATTTTATAGTTATAATTATACTTGAGGAAATCCCTAGACATACCTTGGAAATATATATTGGGATTTCACTAAATATTTTGCATCCTAGTTTCCAAAGGTTGAATAAAGCTTCTCTCTAATACAAACTATAAAGACCCTAAGCTTGACATAAAAGGAAATTAAATTACATCCACGGAATACTAAATACATGATACAAATAGATGCCTAAATACCATATTAGTTTTCTATCTTTTAAAACTAAGAGACATAAACAACTCGTTTATAAATTATGTACATTGCCTCTGTCATAACTAGAACCCCTTTTTGTCAAATCATTTTTAATACCATTCTTCTTATAATGGGAGAAAAAAACATAAAAAGGGGTGAGGTAAAATGATTAGTAAAGTTAAACATGATAAATATCAATAAAATAAACATAAGAATGTAAAAACATGAAAATAACTTTTTAAAATCATACCATGTAAAAAAAATATCAAAATCACGAGTCATGAGGTAAATCATTGTAGTTCATAAGGAATAAATCAGATAGAAACAAGATCCATGAAAAAATTGTATTAGAATAAAACATGGAATTATGTCAGAAACATAATCCAACAAAATAATTTCTATATTAGATCAGTCTCATTTATAAGACCTTCATAGTGGACAAAGTTTATTACTAAACCAGGTTTATTTATTGTTCGAGACTTGTATTACAGAGTTATATTTCTTATTCTTTTGGACCTGTATTATTGAAAAAAATTTAAATTTTATTCCATTCATGTCTATATAATGATATTTAAATCTTTTCACAATGAATTTTATGGGGATATAGGTCCCACTTAACACATAATGAAAACCATACATATGTGTTCTAGAAAAACAAAAATCATTCATCATAACATAACCCCAGGAAAAAATGGGTTTCTCAAACATCATTACATCATAAAATTATCAATGTAACACAAATGAATTTCATTTATAGCATTAAATCATAAACATAATAAAATATAAGAATAATAGGGATAGTATACTTGAAAAATATCCTTAATCATGGATAGAAAATAATTTTGATAAAATAGATGAAATTAATTATTGAGAAAAGTATCCTTTCTTCTTGAAAAAGGATTTATTTTCTTAAAACACAATGAAATTTCAAAATTATTGAAATTATTTGAAAATAACATTGAAAACATGTAAAATAAGCTTATTGGATATAAGGAATTATGAAAGTGTAAAAATCCATTCATTCTATATAATTTTAAAAAACATTTTCTCGTACATTTTGAAAAAAATGTCAAAAAGTACCTCGTAAGGAAAATAAATGAAAGATACCTTCCAAACCATGTATAAAATTTTAAAAATAGGTAAATATAATATTATACATACATTGAATAATAGTAACCATTTTATGTATATTTTTTAGAAAACAGGACAAGGATGATAAATATACCCCTATAAATAATTACATATAATCAATCACATAAAATAATGAGATTGAAACATTATCCCTCACCATAAGTTTAATATCCTTTGTATGTATATGTAACTCAATTATAATGATTTATATGATTTCATTAACTTATTACACAATTTTATGTGTTATATTTGATTATATTATCATTCATTTGTTAGTAACATTACTACTCGTCCATCAGGTACTAACTTCATTATTTTTTTATGCATGTTTTTTTGAATAAGTTCCTCTTATTAGGTTATAGTTATATAATATAAAAATAATATTTTTATAATATATATCATATTTATTAATTAAATTCATTCATATAATCATGACTTAATGATGATCACAGAGAATGGATCTCATCGCATCGTGTAGACGACAAAACGTACATATACACAAGCGATGATATCTTCCCATAGTTGTTAAATGGTATGGATTCAGATGGTATATATTTTGTTATATAATTAGTTTCATGTTATAATAATAATTTATAAATATTATTTCCATCATTATACCCTTCCAATTAATATGGTGGTGAAAACATTACACCACAGTGTGGATACGGTAAGCCGTACGTACGTACGCGCGGTGATTTTGTTTTTCATTTGATGGATAGAAGGTGGAAAATGAAATTTCAATAAAATTAATAATATATCTGAATATAATTTTGTATAGAGTTAAAAATTTATAATGAAAACCAATCCTAAATAGTAATTAGAAGAACAAATAATTTGAATGAATCAGTATAGGAGGTTACCACCTCTTTGACGTGATCCCACTAAATATCAACTTAAACGCAATAGACATGGTCTTTTGAGAAGAAAAGAACTTCTATAATGTAAATATTCATGTTTATAAGGTAAATGGGTAGGGTATGGATGATATTTATTGATTAATTTTATATTAATAGGTGAGGCTGGAGGTGTGTTTTTATAATTTTGTTGAGGGGCACTTTTCAAATCTCCAAAAGTATTAATTTATAATAACAAAAAACCACTACCAAAAGCCTCCAAAATGTCATAATATACAATATTAAGTGACATAAAGTTGTAATATAATAAATAAAAAAAATTTGATATGTTTTTAAATCCATTTAATAAATATCATTTAAATTTATCACATATTCTATTTCATTTTAAATAGTGAACCTAATATTTCAACATTAAAATAGAGAAATATTAACATATTTGATGTAAATTAAGTCATAAATAAATAAATTAGAACATTTCAGAACATATAGTATTTATTATATAATTTTAAATATGTTTTTTGATTTTTCAATTATTTAATAAAACATTATTTTGACAAAACAACAACAAGATCAATTTTGGAAATAGTTAATACATGTAGTTTAAAAAATACCGAGATAATATATTATCCTATAATTTTTAAATTATATCCCTATGAGGACATAGTAATATAGAGAATTAATTTGATCTATTAATTATTTAAAATAATTATTATTTTATTATTTTTAACAACATTAATTTGATATTTCCACTAATAAAATAATTTCAACATCACTATTGTGTAATTATATAATAAAATTATTTGTTGAATAAAATTTAAAAATAAATCCCAATGATGAAAATAAATTTATTATATTTCATATGAATACTTTTTGGTGTATATATATTATATAAAATCCATCATTAAAATGTTATAATTATTAAAACATGAATGTGGCATGTTTAACAACACATTAAATAAAATAATATGTGTATCGTAATCTCTTCTATAATGCTCCAATTGGTAAATAAATAAACCCTTGGTTAATTATGGCCTAGATACTCCTGAAAAATATTTATTCATCAAGTTTTGGTGTCTTTTAATTGTAATAATTATTTTAATAAAAATAAGATTATTTATATTTCATCAATAAAATAATTTCTCCGTCAACCATATATAAACCATTAAGGTAATTATTTATAATATAAAAAATTAAAAATTAATTACCATGATAAAAAAAATTCTACATCAAATAATTTTTGATTATCTTATTTTTATTCTATAAAACATATAAAAAATTATTTAGTCATTAAAAATTGAGTAAGGAATATTTAACATTTAATATAAATAAATTACACTAAATGTTCTATTCTCATCCAACTGGATTCCAAAGGGTTTCATTAATACCCAAGAATGTTTTAAGATTACAATAATTCATCCAATCACCTTAAGAAAGGTTTTAGGGTAATTTTGTAATATTATATTTACACTTAATTATTTGATTTACCTTTTTATCGTATTAATAAAAATTACTAAAACTACAATTCATAATGCCTAAAAATAAAATATTTATATATAAATAATTTTGAACTACTAATTAAAAATATTGATTCCATTTTTAAAAATAAAAAACATTGAATTTTTAGTTATTAATATAAAATTAATGTCATTTTCGGATTGAAAACGGGTTTTAAAAGTTAAAACATTGCAAAAGATTGAAATATTTTTACATAAAAATTCATTGTAAAATTAATTTCTATGAAATAAATTATATTTAATGATATAAATATATTATAATTATTCATTAAAACCATTCGATAAAATAATTTAACCCTATAAATTTTATGGATGAAATTTTTTTTTTCAATTAAAATTTAGAGTATTTTTACTATTCATAAAAAATGTAATATTATCAAGAAAATATAAAAAAATAATCTAAATAAAATTTTTCTATCCTGCATCAATATAAAATGTTAATGTTTTTAAATATAATATATAAAAGTGTCAAAAAAAGATATTAAATAATGGTGCAACGTCAAAAGGTGTCAAAGTTACATTTTTTTAAAAATTTATTCTTCTATGTGAAAAAATTAATTTGTTCTTATCTTATGTCTAGAAAACATATAAGATGAATTTTACAAATTAGATTAAATATATTAAAGATATATTTCCTTAATAAAATCCATCACGAGTGATTTTATTATTTTACAAACTCACTGATTTTTATTTAAATAGTTGTTTAGAAGAAATTGAGTACTGTTCATACCTCCCATTATAATTACTAGTTTATAATGTAACATAATAATATTTTGTTGTTCAGTTATACTCAATATTGTGTGATAGGAATTAAATCAAAAGAACATGAAATTTTTTGTAACATATTCCAAATATTGTGTTATGTATACAACAACCTAAGATCATGTTGCGTATTGTGAAAGTTTATTTTGGTGTAGCATACAACACCAGGCATCAATGAAATTAAAAAATTCATCTCACAAAATATCAATGAGTTATAATTACCTATTTAAAAGTGTGTATAATAGTGTATATAATAACAATTAAATAGAGTAATAATATGTGAACATATGGAACAATTGATATAATGACATGTAAATAGCGGAATCTTGTGTAAAAACTGGCATAATAGAAATAGAAACTACACTAATCAGAGTAGTAATCCATCATAGAAGAAACAAATATGAAGACCGGTAAATAATAATAAAATAAAATCTTAAAACTGAATCATATATAAAATTTAATGATAATGTATGTCTTGTTTGTACAAAATATCAAAAACATGTATACAAGGTAATAGGCAGTCAATACAATACATGAGATACAGAAGATACAAAAAGGGGGAAATGAATCTAAGAATCCTGAGATCCAACATAGTCATCTGCTACCATGCTCCCATCCTATGCTGTGAAAAATATCATGCATTCATAAGATGAAAATGCCTCTAATCTACACTATCAAGAATATAGCTAGCTTGGATACCATTGATGATCTGGATATAGTGTTAGATAAACAGAGTAGGTCACAATAAATTACATGTATAAGTGCTTAGCCAGTGTGTAACATGAAAATGTGTAGATATAATAATTTAATGTAGAAATAAAATAATTAAATTAGATCTCTTTGGTTATTGATGGAAACTAGGCTCACACTACCTACTTCGGCCTATAAAGGAATATCTCTAAAAAAGTGTCAATGTTCGTAATGCCTGATATCACATTTGTGTGGGACACCATCCCTAGTATCATAGGATAGGGTCACCATGTTGAGTATCATAATATACAGACACCATTCCCAGTATCATGATATAGGGAAACTATACCATGTATACTATTATAGGGATTCCATGATATGTATCACAATATAAGGACATCCTTCCCAGTATCACAATAAAGTGACACCCTACCTAATATCATAGTATAGGGATTCCATTCCCAGTATCTAGTATAGGGTGGGAATTCCAAGTATCATAGTATTGGGTCACCATTGATAGTATCACAGAATAGGGTCGCTATGGCCATTTAGATACAATGTATTAGAGGAATCATTTCCAATTATATATAAAGTTCAGAAAGTCCATCACACCCATTTTTCATAATTGAAGGGTTTCATCATTCCCAAACAATGTTTTTATAAGGGAACTCCATACCAAAAAAATCATTAAAAATAAATAAACATTGTATTTAATACGAGTCATGGTATAATCCATGTCTCATAATCATTTAATGTCTAACGGAGATTACCAATTATTTCATTTTAAAAAGGGTAACATGGTCGTACCACTCACATTCAATTCAAATCATTATAATTGACATGGTAATTTTCCATGTTATGCCTTTACTAATATCCACTATATACATGGTATGATTAATTTTATGAAAATTGAAACACACCATTAAATTTTTTTGGTGTAAAATAACGAAATCCAATTTGGAATAACGAGGGAACAACAAAAGGTAATGTGATTACTATATTTAATATATATATTTTATGGCGTCATAATAAATTAATTCTGGTTTTTATTGATGAATCAATCTATTTTTTGACTCATTTGACTTTTTTTATGGTTTTTGGTGGAAAATAGATTTAATGAAATGGAATGAAAATGGATTAATTTTGGGGGGAAAATGATCTTTAGGCTATTGGTTTTATCCACGGTGAGACCCAATAATCATGAGGTTATTAAGGAATTAGAAAAATAAACAACATGATTACATGTCATGTAACACAGTTACACATTGTGACTTTATCAATTAATGCATTATTGTCGAGACAATTAATGATGAAGGTACACTAGTTAAGGGAAGATTCAAGTCATTAATACGAATTTCATGTTGTGAATGGAGTCAATGATTTAAATCTATGTACCCGATTCATATGAGATTCACATGACATAGAGGAAAAAATGGATCAAGATTATAAGATATGATGAACGCGGGAAATAAAAAATAAATATTTTCATGATCATATTTTTAATGTTGTACTGATAGTTATTACACCAAATATCCTAAAAATACCACCCTTGTAAGCACCATTTAAATAAATTCTATATAGAGCTTCAACTAGGATCCACCACCTGATGAAGCTACACCTGCTGCATCACCACTTCTTTATAAGATTTTACTTTATTTTAACCACCCAATCACAAATAACAAGATAACATGATTTCAGCATGCTAAGGAATGTGTGATAAAATGGGATTGAATGTATTATTTATTATATAATTTAATTCAATTAATGTTGGGATTTTTAATTTATTCATAAATTCCAACCATTCCAAAACTTCTTCTAGAATGACCATTTTGAGTGGGGTTAGGAAATGGTTTTATTTTATTATTTCTTTGTGCATAACCATTTCCAATATTGATTGAATTTATTTTTTTAATATGTGATCTAGGGTCTAGACTTCAACTATGACCATTTGGTTATTTTGTTACTAATTTATAAACAAGGTTTTGGGTTAAACATTCTTTATAATCTGAAGTACCCACATAGGAGAAATTATAATTTTGGGATGGAGTGTGTTTATCATGACCATTTGACCCACTAGGGCTCAATTTTGATTACTAAATGATTTCTAATAAATTATTTCTTACCTCATCAATTCATGAATCTAGATTCATTGTTTCCTGACACCCATTCTATATTTTATTATCCCAATCTCTTCACAAATCCAATGCTCTATTTCGTTGATTTAATTTCATAAAATCTTAATTATTTTATGTTTATTTTTTTTATTAATATTTTATCTAACCCTATATATATGGGTTCGACCTCAGACTTGAAATATTTGTATAACCCTATAGTTTTTCACTTTGTTTGTATTTTATTTTTAAATTTATAAATTTGATAACACAGGGGGAATCAATGATGCTTGTGGATATATCTGATGGACCACTGTAAGGTTAGAAATAATTATTATATTTAAGCTTATAACAAGTCCATAGGATCCAATAAAGGATACCAATTTGAGGAGTTATAAATAAATGGGGAAAACATTGTGAAACCAGCCTAGGGGAAATATCAAATATTATAAAACATCTAGACTTCAAGGAATAATTAGTTGAACATTGAAATATTTCTCATAGTACTATTCTTGTTTAGTATTAGACTTTATTTTTTAATGGTTCATAAAATGTTAAATGAATGGAAAAAACCCTGAAAATATGGAATATAAGACGTCACGTCAATAACTTCATCAAGATAAATAGAAATAGAGAAAGGTGGAAGATGAATAATGATATTTCCTGGTGGAATTCTAAGATACAAACAAAAGATCAATCAGAATTTGGATGGATACGTTATTGGAGAACCCATGTTTGAGGGATCAGTAGCCACATATTAGTAGAAATGGATCTCTATGCCACTGTAAATAAGAAATAATAGGTACGAATAAGTTAAATAAAATTAAGGTAAAAATGTAATTTTACCCAATGTTTTATGGGAACGTTGTTGTTTCGCATTGTTGGCCAAACCGTGTGCTAGCAATTCATAGACCAAAAAACTAAAAAGGTTCCTTTACAAGTATCTATCCATGAAGGAAATAAAATATAATCTAGTGGTCAAATAAATCAAATGTTATATGATGGAGTATGATAAATCATTTTTTCAAAAATAGTTTTTGAGGTCACTAAAATGAATTCATAATCATCTATTCCTATTATTTATAATAACCTTGAAAATATCTATAAACTAATTTATTTATTTCACTTTAAAGATAATGTTAACCCTAATAAGATTATCAATATCATATTTTACCCTTATAGTAAGATTTGGATAAATTCTCATTATCATCGGACTTTAGCCAATGTGATCTTATGGAAACCACATATGATGGTTGGATACCACTGGGTACAGCCCAATTATCTTTTCATAAATCTTGGAAAATAATTAAAAATTATATTTTATAATTGAAAAATATTTTTACTTTTCATCATGGGTTATATAGACAATAATAAATGTAGGATATAGGTCATCATCGGTACCATGATTTATAAACATAAATTCATTTATTATAGTTCACACACCTTCATGTAATGAAAATGAAGAATCATAAAAATCATCTTTATCCTCTCTATCATCTCCCTAATAATATATTTAGGAGGGTCCTACGGAAGACTTATTGTTGGTATTTTCATCACATATGGATTACTGTGATCTATCCCCAATAGATTCGAGACCCAACTTAGGTGTATTACTATTTCCATAACTATATCTTATGGGTATGATTCATATCATGAAAACTAAACCATCTATACTCTAGTCAATTGTGGTTTTATAGGATTTATATTTTTCTTATCTCAAACTTATAACCTCATTTTTTATGGAAAAAACATAATAATATCCCATTGCACTCCATGGATTGGGATGGTGTCCTTCAAGACATATTTGGTCACGAACTTTTTACCATCTCCTAATTCCAGGTAATTTCTTTCCATTTTATAATAGTCTGTTTTTTTATACTAATCCACAAATGTATAAAATGGGAAGTATTATCCATGTTAAAATATTAATTTTCTATTAATGAAAATTTTAAAATATCGATGGAATGATTAGGGAATTGAAATGTGCATTTGAAGCCGTGATCTTCCAAAGATATTATTAAAAATTGTATCTTAATGGATGATAATGAATTCAAGATTATATAATAGATCCCCAAACATGGTCGTCATATTTATCTATAAAAGGGTATTTTTATTAATTTTATCATACCCAGGAATGGATAACCTGGTTGGGGAGATATGCTTCTCACTAAATCTCAGACTTCAAAGGGTTTTTGGTGGAGTAAGCTTAATTCAATAGTCATTATCTATAACGAACCCTCCATAAACATTACGTAATAATTAATGTTGTTAATAATTAACATTGAGGATCTTTTAGGCTTTGTGTTTTTAGAGAAATAGTTTATACCTAATACATTACATCTCAAAAATAAAAAATTTGACACTTCTACTCTATCCTAAATTTTTCACAGTAATAAAACTCCTTAAATAAAACAAAATTCTTTTTCTTGATATTAATATTCATGAATTCTTATATTATATTACACTTCCTTATAACCTATGAAAAACATTTCAAAAACATGGGATGATCATAAAAATATCACTTAGGGTTATAAAACAAGGAATGAAAACATTAGTCCATCAATACATATAAATCAATGAAATCATACTTCTCAATCTTTAACATACAACACAAAATCTTATGATTTATGAATAACACATAGAAACATAAATCATAAAGTCAACATATGGAACCCATATCATACTATCATTGTATATCTTATAGCTATGAAGGGTGTTACATTTGGAATATTGGTCATTGTATATTCCCTAAATCTTTTAGGAGAAACTTTAATATTTACCTCTGCCACTTTACCCAATCCATTGTAGAGATTTCCCGGGCTCACCCACCCTAGGTTTTTCATGGAACCACCCGTGTACATAAAACACCACAAGAACCATAACACATAAAACAATCATAAAAGAGAGATAAAATTCCCACATTACAATCAAAATACAGTAATTCAAGATAATTAAAAAATAAATCCAATTTAAAAGCGACAAGTAAAGAATTTAAAAAAAGTATTTTTGAATAAAAGTGTCCCATACCACATTAAAACTTTTAAAGAATTAATATTTTAAAATTTTAATGTGTATATAAATAAATACTTTAACCCATTTTAAAAACATGGACATTAATGAGAATTATTTTTGAATAATAAATCTCCAAAAGCTTTAAAATGATGTTTTTGTGAAAGTGTCTCATAACACTTGAGAAACACATGAATAAAAATAATTATAAAATAACATCCAAAAATGATTATAATATCATGAGAATAAGTATATTCCTGATATAATATGTAAAAGGGTAGTATATACACCTTTCAGGATAATAAAGGTGCAAATATCAAGACATTCCTCAATGAAAGGAGATTGAGACGTTGTCCCTCACAAAGATCATTTTGTAAAAAATATATATCAATTAATTGTATTCACTATAGGTAAACATATGTAAAGTACTAATAAATGATATTAAATAAAAAATTATTTCTTACATAATAATAACATGACATGACTTAAATGTATATGATTAACCCAATGAATGGAAATTGGGTTATGAAGTTCCCTTACCTCATGTCTGATTTGGCTCGTTCATTTTTGAATATCCTAAATAATAAAATAATATTAATTTATAATTTATTAATAACATTTTTAATGTTTACTATTAATATTATATTTCTCATTACCACGTTATAAACATTACATAATCATTTAAGTTAATAACCGTCATTTTGTAGATATTTGGTATTTGAGTCAAAAATGAACAACTTATAATTACAAGTTGTCGATGTGGTCAAATTTATATTATATCCATAATGATATTAATGATTTTTATATCATATATATCATATATATCTATTATATATCTATATTTATAATAGTACATAGCATTTGGAGATAAGAAATGAAATGCAATGTTCAAGGAGACGGTAAGTCGTACGTATGCATGAATGCTACTTTCATTTTTATTTCATGTTTACTTGAATGGAAAAATAATGATAAATAGGTATATTATAAATCTATTATAATATATATTTTATATATGTAACTTAATTTCATTAATTAAATCCTTTATGTGTTCCATGTATTGTATGAACAAGTCATATCTGTTTGAGGGGCGTTAGTCCGCAATTCCTCAAATGAAATTACTTTATTTAACCATAATGGAAACCATAAAGGCATGATATAATTAAAAATATATACAAAAGCATAGATACAACATAAAAATAATATATATCATATATAAATATAGTTCCATCATAATTTCCACCATGAGAGGTGGTAGGAAATAATTGAACATTCATCGTTTCGTGAGGCAGTTGTTCACCGTCCATAGAAACAGTATGTTATAAATTCATTTTATGGATGTGTGTGTGAGTGTAGTTCTAATCCTTCTCATAAAAAAATCATAGTATATTTTAGATACATCTGTTGTTATAAAATAATAAAATAAAGAATGTTTACGGGGTCAGAGAAGGAAAATAAAATAAAAGAACTTGAGAGAAGACATTACCTTTAAATAAGGTAACTCCCCTTGGTTTGAACCAAAAGGATTTATTGAAGTGAATTATTCCTATTTTAAATCTTATAGAAGGATAATAGGGATATTGGGAGCTTATTTGGGTAGAGGATGGATAGTCCATGTGGCTTGAGATGTGTGATTAATGGGTTAGAGGTGATGGCCTTTTATAAGGGAGAGGATGGGCTATTTTGGAATGATTGAAAGTATTATTTTATTACAAATTGATTTTCAGTTTCAGAAGGTCCAAAACATATTTAATGAAAATATAAGTTTCATATAAATCTATATAAAGTCATCCAACAATAATTGTATAGGTTTTGGATATTTGTTAATCCTTATCATTCTCATTTAACCCATTGTTAACTTATTTCACTTTTTCCATGTCCTCTAATATATTCATACTATATGGTTAATATATTTACTATAAAATTAAAAAAGACCCAAAATGGATCATTAATTACATTTTTACCGTCATATATTTCATTTGGCCTAATTTTGGATTTTTAGGACTATTTTCTCACTTAAGAAAATATTGATTGATTGAAATACTCTTTTATGCCAATTTTAATACTATTCATTTCATGAATTTTTTAAAAACAAATTCAAAAATTATTCATTAATATAAAGATAACTAGTCATAATAATCTATAAAATTAGTGTATGTCATCAAAAGATTCAAAATAAATGTATTTTAATATTTATAATATCATTTATTTTAATCCTATATTAGTGAATCAATTACTACATCACCATTGTGTCATAATTAAACTTATTTATTTAATGTCTAGAAATTATACATAAAATACTATGATGTATTAAATATATATAGATTTCCAAAAAATAGTTATATTTGGAGATATCATTTATATTACCCCATATAAAAATTGTTTTCTAAAAATATTCATGTTTTTGATATTTTTATTTTTACTTCAAAAAAGTTATTAATTTCATTATCTCACCCAAGTGGCTTTCAAATTCCAAAAGTATCATCCAATGATTGTCTTGATCGGAAATTACTCATCCAATAATGTTAGATAATGTGTCAATGTAATTTTATATTATTATAATATTATTTTTACCTTGAATTACCCAATTTAACTTTGAAAACAGTAAATAAAAAAGATACTATCTACCAAGAATTATTTTAATCTTATTGAACCAAATTTTAATTACTGATGAAAACCATGTATGTCAGATTTTTTGAAATTCAATTCACATAAGAGGTAAAATTTAATTTAAATTAAAAAGTCAATTTTTTAATTATAATGTTGTGTTTTCACTATTCATCAGAAACTGAATGTTTTCAGAAAAATACCAAATATTCACCCTAAAAAAATTATGATATTTTGAAATAAAATATGATGCCTATTTTACCAAATTCAAAACATAGAATTTTTTACCTTGAATTACCCAATTTAACTTTGACAACAGTAAATAAAAAAAGATATTATCTACCAAGAATTATTTTAATCTTATTGAACCAAATTTTAATTACTGATGAAAACCATGTATGTCAGATTTTTTGAAATTCAATTCACATAAGCGGTAAAATTTCATTTAAATGAAAAAGTCAATTTTTTAATTATAATGTAGTGTTTTCACTATTCATCAGAAACTGCATGTTTTCATTTAACAATCTAAATATACAAATAAATTAAATTGAATGGAAGTTTTGAATTAAAATGCAGTATTTTTCACTATTCATAAAAAAATCTACTTATCTGAAAAATACCAAAATTTCATCCAAAGTAAATTTCAATCTCCAGAATATAATGAAGAATTTTATTTTTTTTAAATATAACATATAAAAGTGAAAAAAACTAGATATAAAAAGGTTTCACCATCAAAAGGAGATAATCAACTGTTTATTGAATATTAGACTATTCAGGCTTAAAATTGGATTTATTCACATTTTAAGAATATAAATGTTATTGGATAAATGTAACAACATTTAAAAAAAACTTGTGTAATAATATTTAAGTTAGTTTTGTTCATTCTTGCTAATACAATGGCTATACATTAACTACAATTTAAAATAATTTTATATTATTATTTTTTGATATATGTCAAAGTTGTGTGCAATGTAAGATTTCAAAGAAACTAGTTGTTACATGTTGAGTATGATATTAATCATATCAACCCCTAAAAAGTAAAATTCATATTTAATTCAAAAATAATAATAAATATTAAAATTTCATATTCTTTATTTACTTGTGATGTTACATCCTTCCCCCTTTTGCGAATTGCTTCCTCGCAATGTTGAAATTAGGGTTGGAAACTTCCCGGGAAGTCCCACATCAGAAAAATAGTCAATTAAACCATCACTTTAAAATATAGAAATAAATGTAAAGAGGTCACCCCAAATGACCCATACTAGGATTCCATGTATAAAAACATGGATATGGAAGAGAAAATAACCATCTTGTTCTGATAGAGAGTGATAGAAAACATGATCAGGAGAAAGTTAACAATTAAAAAACCACAAAATTGTGATATGTTAAATGATCATTGATTCCCTGGTAGTAATGATAAATGGACCACGTTTTATTATGTTTCATTTTATAAATTTGGATAATTTATTTAAGAGATTGAATAAGAACATTAATTAATATTCTTACTTTTGAAGTAGAGCATCATCCTTTAATAAGTTTCTACCAAAAACTCATAATTTATCCAAATGATGAGTATTCAAGATGACTTAGTCACACCTCAAGCACTAGAATAAAATTATAGATAATAAAATGATCTAAATAATGTAAAACACATATTTCCCCAATCTATAGACACTAATTGGAAGAAAAATGTTCAGTTCAAGTTCATATAATCCACAAAATGATAATCCTTTATAAAAATAAATACTACTCTTAATCTCCAAATTTCAAAAAACAATACCCAATGTTCAAGAAACACCATTCAATACACTATTTTCCTTAAAATCTATTAATATAATAAAAAATATGTTTGAAACCCAAAATTCAAAAGGATTTGTTCACATCGTCTTCCTCAAAATTCTTAACATTTATCCCCAAATAACATTGGATACTCTTAAAGTCTCATACTGAAAAGTAATTAACCTAATCACAAATTCTCCATATTTGGTTAATCATTTCCATAAATAACCATAAGCACTATATGTCCAGGGAAGAAACATAGGTTCTTCCAAAATTAAATTCTACCATTAGTCCTCAAAAGAAATCTCATAGTACATTATTTTTCCTTAGGCATATAGTATTCCGAAAATGGAAAACGTCTTCTAATATAAACTATATCACTTATTCACAAAATAATTTTCTTATATTAATGATATCCATTTGATAAAATATATGTTCCCAAAGTAAACTTATTATTGATCCATAAAATCATTTAACTTTGAATAATTAGTCATTTTAACCAGGGACATCATGTAGGCCAGTGGTTGGTGATAAATCCCAACTGCACTTTGGTTATGGGTTCAATTCCTTCAGCCTTGTCTGATGTGATAGGTTGTCACACGGCCTGCGTGTTTTCCTTTTTCTAAAACTATATCATTCTTATAACTGTCTCAAAAAAATAATATAAAGTCATTAAAAATAACCATAACATATTATATCCTCATTGTTATCTAATACCTTTCATTTTTCATCCCAAAAAATTTAATAACCATTATGGTTATGTCACTTATGATTAAATACCACTCTAACCTCTAAAGTTACATAAACTAACATTTGATACCAACTATATGGACCTGACCTTAAACATTATATAATATTGAATTATGTTAATAATTAACATTGAGGGTATTTTTAGGTTTACATTTTTAGTGAATAAGGAAATAACTATTACATTACATCTAACAAATTACAAAGTAGACACGTCTACTATATCCTATTTTTTCACAACAATAAAAAAAATTATGTAAAAAAAATTCTCTTTTTTATATAAATTTTATTTAATTATTCCTTTCTCTTAACCTTCCTTATCCCCTGTGAAAAACATTTCAAAAACATGGGATTAACATAAAAGTCTTAATAAGGTTTATAAAAAATGGAAAGAAAACATTAGTCCATCAACACATAAAAATCAATGAAATCATACTTTTCAATGTTTAACATGTCACGACCCACCTTCACCAAGATGAGAGAAGGGACATCAGGTTTCCAAACCCTTCCATCATCAAGTTGAAGGAGAGATAATCCCCCCTGAGAGCTGCCTTCAATAGGTCCCGGAGTAGCTAATAGCACCAAGGGTATAGAATCAAACATAATATGGAAGGCATTACCATTTTTATTTAATAGGATCGGGATATAAGATGGTAAATCCCAAAAACACCAAAAGTTAAAGTACAGGTAAATAAAAAACAATCCATTCTCATATGCATGTTCCAAAAGTAAATTATACAAAATTAAAAGAAAACCCCAAAAAAGAAGTACCAAAAGAAGAAAAAAAGCAATAACAACTATCCCAATGTCTGAAGTAGTATGACCCTGTATAATCCCTAAAGTCCTCCTAGAAACCTGAATACAGTTTTACATATGTACGGAGTGAATACAGGTATACTTAGTAGGGAAAACCAAAAGCTCACATGCACATGTGGGGAGGCATTCTAATACCCCGGGAGAAAAGAGTTAACAGAAACACCTAGCAATGAAAACTTCCCACCAAAGCCTCACCAAGGCACGCTCCCCAAATAACTCAAGTCATGCAATATAATATTAATAACACATTGATGTTTTGGTACCCCGCGCCACTTCTCCACTGGTTATTGAAGACATAATATGCATTGAACCTCTCCCACCATTCTCACTGCAGTCCCACTACCACACCTCGCCCGCACACACCTGGGCCACAAACACATGTCCCACCCGCAAAAACCCGGGCCACAACAACCACGCGTAACCACGCACGCAAAAACCTAGTCCAGAACAACTACTGCCACACCAGAGGACAACTGCGCCTCATCCCGAAGACACTTGGGAAACAACGTACATGCACACACCTGGGAAACCACCACAACTACCCTGCCTGAAGAATCTTGGGCTACAATGGACCTCAGGCCATCACAACCTTCCCAATGAGTCTTGGGCTATTTGGTAAATGGAGTAGAAAATGAGCTAATAACCATCCACTCATAGAAGTGTTTGGAAAAACACCCACACTCATGAATTGGGCATGTTCGGCACTAGGTTCTCAACTTGGGTGGGGTGAAAATAAGAAACCTAAGAACTAAAATTATATAAAATATATAAAAAACACAAATCCCAACCTAGGAGTTCCAAAAATAACTTAATCACAAACACCCTCATTTCTATTAATTCACAAGAAACACCAAAACCATGACCATGTCACCACTCATCCAGGAAAGCAATTCCCCATTGATCCAATTCTTGTTTTGTTGTTCAATTGATCCTATTTTAGTAAATTCTGCACTATGGGGAAACTAATAGGCATGACCACAAGCCAGAGAAAGAGAAACACCCAAACATCAATTTAAGAATTCACATCCTTTTCTCTTGTAAAGTCACAACAACAAAGGGATCTGTGAGATCCCTCAAAGTACTGGAACCAAACCAAGCCTCGAGATACAACCCCACACTGCTTCAGATTCACAACCATAAACCGTGCTACAATAGTTGATCCCATCCCCATCCACATCACCCCAAAATCATCAAACATAACAACACAACTACTACCAAAACACAGTATGGGGACTTCAAGGTTCAATCACAACATTTGTTAGGTTCGTCTTTCTATTGGTTTACCAGGGTGACCACACAGGTATTGACATTCACTAGACATTCATTTAATCGACCGAGTTTAGGTGATTAACCAATTTCCATGTTATAGTCATTTAATCATCATAGAAGAAAAGTGTTCATTAGTGTGCACGGAAATACCAACAACAGCCCTGATTTTCAGTGAGCATAATCCCATACAGTTCCCAACATATAGCAATTATAAAAGAGTATCGCAGAATTGTCAAATGCACCCCCTCATTCGTTAACAGTATGTTTATTATCTTCGTTATGGTTTGGTTTCATCGATTCCCACTGAAACAATGGAGTAACAACCCCGCATGATACACAGTAAAGAGAGACGAAGGAAAATCCCTACCTGGTTAATCAAGGATCTAAGTTCTTATCCACGTGCCATGAACTGGGGATGCGCGGCCTGTAGGGGAGGAACGTCAGAGACTCCAAGGGTGAGCTGAAAGGATCCAACATAGGCACACCACTTGCATCGGGAACGGGAACTCTAAACACACAATGAAGAAAATGATTATATCCAAGATGAAGAAGAAATAATTTCTAGTGTGATATAAAGATGACATCCCATTGTTACAGGATATGGAATTTTGAGAGGCTATAAAGTTGCAGTGTGGTTACACCACGTTGTTGGATGGTTACGTATGATGGAAATAATTGTCCCTTTACAATTATCCGTGGATAGGTGGTCATAATGGCTATGCATTAAATAGATTTCTTGAACCATAAGGAAATTCATAATAGGGGCGAATCTGGAAGGTACGGGAAAGGGCGTGACAACGAGGAAAATCCACACATTTTTGTAAGTTAAGGGTTGCCCGACTCTTGGGGGATTTTACATATTATTTATGGGCTTTACATTGATTTTCAAGGGGGCACTAAATCATCTTTATGTCAAAATATATGTTGTGGGAGAGGAAAAGTCATGAACTAAGAAAGAACGAAGACCGCTCGGTGAGGACGTGGTCCCACCGTCAGGGTTCCACCCTCACGGTGCCACCATCACGGTGCCACCCTCATGGTGCCACTGTCACGGTGCCACCCTCATGGTTCCACTATCACAGAGGAGCTGTGTTTTGGAATAGTAATGGACCAAGTGGGTCCGGGACATTACCTCAGATACCTCTCAAACTATTCTCTCCCTTGAGAATCAAAACTAGACACGATGAAAAGAGGGATTCCAAAAAACCACCTCAAAGATACCTCTCATGATTGAACCTCATCGACACCTATGAACACCCCTCCCTCAAGTAACTAGGAAAAAATCAAGGTTCAAAATGTCCAGTCATATGGGTTAGGGAGTTTTTTCCTCCATATGAAGATACTATCCGCTTTGGGTGGCATTGACTCGCCTGCACTGGTTTAATCGTATCCACCTTAATGCATCTTGATTAGGGATCAGGTCCTCCCCTCCCCATAGTCAGGACTCTTCACACACATCCATAGAATAAGTAAAACCACATGATCAATAGTTAACAAGGTAAAGTGTTCTATCAAAAACAAGTACAAACAAAACAGAACAAAACTCAAAAAAGCTCTGGGTACTGGGCACGCATCTGCGTCTCCGGTTCCCAGGTAGATTCCTCGAGCCCGTCATGACTCCACAACACAAGAACCAAATGAATGGTCCATCCAAAGAGCACCTTCTCCTCATGATCCTCAATCCTCACAGGTCTTTCCACAAAAGTCACATCGTCCTCGAAATCCATCTTTCAATAGTAGAGTATTTTCGATTCGTCGTATAGATATCGTCAGAGTTGAGAAAAATGAAAGACATTGTGCTGTCTCAGTAGTGGCGGTGATAGCGCTAGTTGATAAGACACTTCACTGACCCGCCACAGCCCTTTGAATAGTCTGAAAACCCTCGGAGAAATCTTACTCCCCCTACCAAACCTCCACTGCCCACACTGAGGGGAGACCTTCAAGAACATGTGGTCCTCAACCTAGAACTCCGAGGGTCTACTCCTATTATTTGCATATGACTTTTTTCGGTCCTGGGCCACCTTCACCCTCTCCCATATTAGCTGAACCTTCTCCATCATTCTCTGCACCATCTCCGAGCAAAGAACACCGGCCTCCCCGGCCTTTTTCCATCACACAAGTGAGTGACACAACCTCCCGTGCAAATCTTCGAACAGAGCCATTCCAATGTTTTTGTGACGTCTATTTTTGTAGGAAAACTCCACAAGGGGAAATTGTCATCCCCACGATCCCCCAGAGTCCATAATACATGCTCGTAGTATATCCTCCAATGTCTGGATAGTGCGCTCTGTCTGTCCATCTGTCTAGGGGTGGAAAGTAGTGCTAAGACGTAGTTGCTTTCCAAAAGCATGTTGTTATCCTCTCCAAACTCGTGAGGTAAACTATTCCTCCCTATCTGAGACTATGGATCTAGGGACTCCGTGTAACCACACCACCTCATCCACATACCTCTATTCTAGGGAATCCACTGTACATGATTCTTTGATTTCCAGGAAGTGGGCCGATTTCGTCAGTCGGTCCACCACTACCCAGATAGCATTGAAACCCCCTTGAACTCTAAGTATTCTTGTGACGAAATCCATCAAGATGTCGTCCCACATACACTCAGGGAAATATAAAGTTTTTAACACACCCCCTGGGATGCGGTGTTCATCCTTCACCTGCTGACACATGAGGCACTTTGCTATGAACTATGCCACCGACCGCTTCACCTCAGGCCACCAGAACTGACCTATCAAGCACCGGTACATTTTGGAAGCTCTCGAGTGTACTACCAGGGGTGATTTGTGGAACTCACCAAGAACTCTCTCGCAAATTTTCCCCAGATCAAACAACATCTCTCTAAAAATCATTTGATTTTTACCATCATCCTTCCACCCTTCCGGAGCATCACCATGGTTAACCTGGTCACACATTACTTCACTCTCTATGTCTCCCCACTGAGACTCTTGCACCTACCATAGGAGAGAGGATTTCACTATCATCTGAAACAGACAACCTCTACCACCGTCCACCCTTACATCCAGGGGCAGGGAATCCAACTCCTCTATCACCATACAAGAATCTTCCAACTCTCGAATTGTATCCATATATGACTTCCTATTCAAGGAGTCAGCCACCACATTCCCTTTTCCTAAGGTGTAGGAAATCATGAAGTCGTAGTCCTGAAAGAACTCCATCCACCTTCACTGCCATAAGTTCAGGTCCCAGTAGGTGAAGATATACTTCAACCTTTTGTGATCCATGAAGACCATGAAGCGCTCCCCGATGATGTAATTCCACCAAAACATTAGTACAAAAAAGACTGCTGAATGCTCCAGATCGTGGGTGGCATAATTATGCTCAAGGAGACGTAACTTTCTAGTCTCATAAAATATCACCCCTTGTCATTGAATCGACACACACCTGAGGCCTTTTCTTGAAGCATCACAGAACACCTCATACGCTGTCCCTTCTTCTGGAAACCCCATCACTGGGGCACTTACTAACTTCTCCTTCAGATAGCTAAAGGCTAACTTTCAGTTCCCATCACATACGAAAGCCTGGTCCTTCTTCTCCAAAGCATCCAAAGGTGCTGTAACTTGGGAGAAGTTCGGTATGAACCTCCGGTATAATCCTACCAAACCTAGGAAACTACGAACTTCTGCCATGTTATTTGGTACTGCCCAAGAAACAACCGCCTCAACCTTTGATGGGCCCACTGCTATTCCCTGCTCGGACACCACATGCCCAAGGGAGTGCACATTTCGCGTCCAAAACATTCACTTGGACAATTTCCCATAGATTTGGTGATGTAGAAGGTCCTCTAAAACCATTCTCAGGTGATCAGCGTGATCCTCCTCAGACCTTTAGTAGATCAGGACATCGTGAATAAACACGACTATGAACCGGTCTGCATATTCCAGGAAGATGGAGTTCATGAGTCCCATGAACAGAGTTGGTGCATTCGTAACACCGAACAACCTGACTATAAAATTGATGTTCCCATATCCGCACCTGAAGGAAGTATTCGAGATGTCACCCTCCTTCACCCACAGTTTGTGATATCCCAACTGCAGGTCAATATTAGAGAACCAACATGTACCCCTCAGCTGGTCAAAGAGATCGTCTTTTCTCAGAAGAGGGTATCGATTCTTGACTATAACCTGATTCATTCCCATTTAGTCTATGCACATCCAGAGACCACCATCTTCCTTCTTTTCAAACAAGACAGGAGCACCCCATGGTGACGAACTTGGTCCAACAAAATCCTTCTTCATCAGATCGTCAATCTGAATCCGCAACTCCTGCAACTCAGAAGGCACCATCTGGTAGGGATCCATTGAAATTGGACGGGCACCAGGTTTCATGTCTATCCTGAAATAAACCTCATGTCGAGGGGGTAGAGTCTCCACCTCTTCAGGGAAGACGTCCATAGACTCACCGACGATCCCTGGGACTTCCACCATTTCTGTATCCACCGACTCCACTATCATTTCAGCTAACAAAGAAAGGAGGTTCTCCACTCCCCAGTTACCTTCCTGGTTATCCCGGTCACCGATGAAAGTCACACATTGGCCTCACAAGTCTTAAAACACGATCCTTCCTCAGAAGCAGTCAATAACGACACATACAGGGAACAATTATTCAATGCCTAGGATGACATCGTATGGATGTATCTGCAATAGTATAAGATCCCTGATTGACTGATGTGGCCCTATTATCAGTCTTAACCCTCGACAAACATAAAACAAGTCGGTATGACCTCCGACTGGTGTACTCAACCCCATGGGAACTATAAGTCTCTCAACATCTAGACCCATAGCACAAGCCAGACTCGGTGCAACATAGGAGTGTGAACCTCCTATATCAAACAAGGCATAGGACAGAGTACTAATCAAGCTGATCGTACCTCGAATGACTTCCGGCCCTACTAGAGCTGCTGCCTCCGCGATGTGTATCTTCCCATGCCCATATCCCCTACCCCTCGTCCGTCGGCCGCCTCCTCGACCGCGCCCTGGTCGAGGTCCCTGAGGAGCGCCCTGAGGTCGGCCTCCTCTTGCGATGTATTCCCTTGGAGGAGAGGGAGCTCTCTTTCCCTACTGCTGTTCATGAAAGGGTCTGGCTAGAAACTGCTCCGGCTGGGGCGGGTGCTGCACTGGCCCATCCCCATTGTATTGTACTCGCTCCGGGCACTGATTCTGAAGGTTCCCTTGGCAGCCACAAATTAAGCATCTCAGTCATGGGCACGAAAGGAAAGGGCGAGGACCAGGATATTAGAACTGGAACTGTTGGGACCTGCTCCATACTGGTCGAAACCTAGAGGGCCATGATGCTGGAGGCCTGCTACTAACGTCCTTCCCCTTCGACGAGCCCAACTGGATTCCCTCTCACGATACACCTCCCAGCGTGTGCATCCTCTCCACCACTTCAGTTTTCTTCTAGACCTCCATGTATGTCATTAGGGTGAAAGGGGTAACCGCATATGGAAGGGAAGATCAGAGTGCCTCCTCTAAACGACTTTCCCGAGACTCCTCATCCAGAACAAGGTCCGGAGCGAAGCAAAGGATATCCTTGAACTTAATCCCCAACTCCCTCATAGACATAATACCCTACTGGAGGGAGAGTAGCTCCTTCCTCTTCATATCCTTCATCGTGGAAGAGAATAATTATTCCTGGAACTCCCCCTCGAAGTCAGTCCATGTCACCTCATCCTCCATTTTCTCCCCAAGATAAATCGTCCACCACTATTGCCCTTCTCCCTGCATCTAGCTTATATCCAGAGGAACCCATTTTTCCACTAGATCTTGGATCAAGCTGAAAGCTATCACCAACTCCTCTAGCCATCTCTCTATCTCCACATCAAAAATGCTGCCCTCATACATCCTGAGGGTTTGCCACTGAAAGGCATGAAGATTCCTCTGCCACTGATCTTCCTCCTCCTCTCGGTCAGTCCTCTGACAATCAGCCATGTCAACCTCTTAGGCCTCGATTTCCCGCATTAATGGTGGACGTCTCCAATGTTCCATAGTTGTAAGGTAAATAAGGAATGCCAAATCTAGAGTAGTGTAGAACATTGTTCTTAGATTTTCTTAGACTTATTTTTCATTTTAAATCCCAAAAATACCCAATAAATACAAGAAAAAAGTCATTATTATACGTAACCTTTTGTAGGGTCTACCATGAAATCGGTGTAGACTTACTTGGTCGTTCGGTAGGCCTAAAGTCTTTGCGTCGGATCACGGGGGGGCCCAAAATCCCATGTTCTTGCTGGTCTTCCCAGCCCTATTTCATGAACCAGGATTTCCTAACATGGTTTCCCTACCATCCCATGAAACTCTCACTACACCTAACCCCGAGATCCATCCTATGTCTCAACCTCCTTTGATACCATTTTGTCACGACTCGTCTTCACCAAGATGGGAGAAGGAACAACAGGTTTCCAAACCCTTCCTTCTTCAAGTTGAAGGAGAGATAATGACCCACAAGACCTGCCTTCAACAGGTCTAAGAGTAGAAAATAGCACCAATGGTATAGAATCACACATAAGATGGAAGGATTTACCCTTTTAATTTAATATGATCAGGAGATAAGATATTAAATCCCCGCAAAACCAAAAGTGGATGTACAGGTAAAGCCAAAAAAATCATTCTCATATGCATGTTCCAAAATTAAATGATGAAAAAGTAAAAGAAAATCCCCAAAAAAAGTACCAAAAGAAATAAAAACAACAGCAACAACTTTCCCAACGTCTGAACTAGTACGACCCTGTACGATCCTTGATGTCCTCCTAGAACCCTGAAAACGGTTTTATATACGTATGGTGAGTATACAAGTATACTTAGTAGGGAAAACCAAAATCTCTCATGCACAAGTGGGGAGGAATTCTAATGCCCCGTGAAAAAAGAGATAACCAAAACACCTAGCATGGAAAACAGCCCACCGAAGTCTCACCATGTCACGCTCGCCAAAAAATGCATGTCAAAAAAAATAATAGTAATAACACATCGATGTTTGGGTACCCCATGCCACTTCCCCACTGGTTTTTGAAGACATCCTACGCATCAAACCTCTCCCTCCATTCTCACCGCAGTCCCACTGCCACACCCCGCCCGCACACACCTGGGCCAGAACCACACATCCAACCCCCAAACACCCGGGCCATAACAACCACACGTAACCATGCCCACATACACCTGGTCCAGAACAACTACTTCTATGACCAACGACACCTGGGCCTCATCTCGAAGACACTTTGGAAACAACCTGCCCGCAGACACTTGGGAAACCACCACAACTACCATGCCTGAAGAATCGTGGGCTATAATGGACCTCAGGCCACCACAGCCTACTCGATGAGTCTTTGGCTATTTGGGAAAGGGAGTAGAAAATGACCTAATTACCAGCCACTCATAAGAGTGTTTGAAAAAACACCCTCACCCATGAAATGCGGGTGTTCGACACTAAGTACTCAACTTGGGTGGGGCTCAAAGAAGAAACATAAGAACTAAAAATATATAATATATATAATAAGAAATCATCCAAACCCATTAGTTCCAAAACCATCTTAAGAACAGACACCCTCATTACTATTCATTCACAAGAAACACCGTACCCACGACCATGTCACCACTCATCCTAGAAAGCAATTCCCCATTGAGCCCATTATTGTTTTCATGTTCATGTGACCCCATTTAAGTAAATTATACCCTACTAGGAAACTAACAGCAATAACCACAAGCCAGAGAAAGAGAAAAACCCAAATAGCAATTTAATCATTCACACCTGGTTCTCTTGTAATGTCACAACAACAAAGAGATCAGTGAGATCCCTCAATGTACTAGAACCAAACCAAGCCTCGATATATAGCCCCACACAACTTCATATTCACAACCAACAACTATTCCACAACAGAGGATCCCATCCCCATCCACATCACCCCAAAAGCATCAAACAGAATAACACACCAACTACCAAAATAGAGTAGGGAGACTTCCAGGTTCAAGCACATCATTTGTTAGGTTCTTCGTTCTGTTGGTCAACCAGGGTTACACATAAGGATTGACATTCAATATACATTCATTTAATCAGACAAGTTTAGTTTATTAACCAATTTCCATGCTACAATCATTTAATCATCACAGAAGAAAAGGGTTCATTAGTGTATAAGGAAACACCACCAACAGCCATGATTTTTAGTGAGCCTAAGCCCATACAGTTCACAACATATAACAATTATAACAGAGTACATCAGAATTTTCAAACACACCACATCATTATTTAACAGTATGTTTATTATCATTGTTAAGGTTCAGTTTCATCCATTCCCACATAAACAGTGGCGTACTCACCTCGTATGATACACAATAAAGAGAGACGAAGGAAAATCCCTACCTAGTTGATCAAGGAACAATATTCTTCTCCAAGTGCCAAGAACTAGGGATGCGCAGCTTGCAGGGGAGGAACGTCAGGGACTCCAAGGGTGAGAAGAAATGATCCAGCAAAGGCACACCACTTGCCTTGGGTAGGGTAACTCCAAATGCACAAAGAAGAAAAGGTGACTAGCCAAGAGGAAGAAGAATGAATTTATAGCATGATATAAATATGAGATCCCATTGTTATGGAATATGGAATTTTGAATGGCTATAAAGTCGGATCGTGGTTTCACCATGCAGTTGGGTGGTTACGTATGATCGAATTAATTGTCACTTAACAATTCTCCTCAGAGATTTGGTCATAATGGATATGTCTTAAACACTTTACATTAACTATAAATAAATGTGTAACAGGGGAGGATCTTGAAGGTACGGGGAAGGGCGTGAAACTGATAAAAAACCACAAATTTTGGTAACTTAAGGGTTTTCCAAATCTTGGGGGATTTTAGATATTATTTATGGGCTTTACATGGCATTTAAATGGGGCATTAAATCATCTTTACATCGAAATATATGTTGCAGGAGAGGAAAAGTCATGAACTGGAAAAGAATGAAGACCGCTTGGTGAGGACACAGTGCCACTATCACGGTGCCACCCTCACGGTGCCACCATCATAGTGGAGCCATGTTTTGGTAAAGAAGTGGACCAGGTGGGTTCTGGGCCATTACATAACATACCCCACAAATTCATAATATTTTTGAATAAAAAATAGTAACATAAATCATAAAGGTAACTGGTAGCCTTCATATCATACTTACAGTGTAGATTTCACAGCTACGTAGGGATTTACATTTTAATTACCCATCACAACAACTCCCTGAATCTCTTAGGATAAACATTTACGTTTACCTCCATCACATTACCAAATGCATTGGAGAGCTTTCTCGGGATCACCCACCCTAGGTTTATCACGGAACAACCCGTATACATAAAAACATCCCAAGAAACATAACACCTAAAACAATAATAATGGAAATATAAAATTTCCTCGTTACAATAAAAAGATACCAGTTCAAGATATTGACATAATCAATCCTATTTAAAAGAGATATTTAATGCATTTAAAAATAATATTTTTTTAATCATATTGTACCATACCACTTTGAGTCATTTAAAGTATTTCACATTTTAAAAGATTAATTTAATTATAAATAAATAATTAAAACAATCTTAAAAACAATTACATTAATGATAATTATTTTGAAAAATAAATATCCTGATGCATTAAAATGATGTTTTAGTGAAAGATTCTCTTAACACATCAAAAGCACTTGAATAAATATAATACCAGAATAACATAAAACAATGAATATAATAACATTAAAACAATTATATTCATGATATAATATGACATAGGGTAGTATATAAACATTATAATACATTAAAGGTGCACAATATCAAAACATTCCTCAATGAAAGGAGATTGAGACGCGGTCCCTTACAAAGATGATTTTGTAAATAAAATTGATCAATTATGTGCATTCCCTCTAGGTAAAAATAATTACTGTACAAATAAAAGACATGAAATAAAAATATATTTCTTTCATAATCATAGCATATCATAATTTAAATGTAGAATATTAACACAAAGAATGGAAATTGGGTTAAAAATTTCCTTTACCTAGTGTCCGACATGACTCGTCCATTCTTTAATCTCCGTAATAATAAAGTAATGTTAATTTCTACATTATTAAAAAACGTTTTTCAAGTTTAAAATTCCATTTATATTACTTATTACCACGTTATAAAAATTACAAAGTCATTTAAGTTAATAACGGTCATTTTGTCAATATTTGGTACATGAGTCAAAAATGCACATCTTAAAAATTGAAATGCACCATTCAAGTAGACGGTAAGCCGTACGTACGCATGACCGATACATTCATTTCTATTTTTTATTTAATAGAATGAAAACCTAATGATACATAGGTATATTATAATTCCATTATAATATATATTTTTTATATGGTACATAGTTTCATTAATTGTATCCTTTATATGTTCCATGTATGGTATGAATGAGTCATATCACTTTGTGGGGGCAGTAGTCCGCACTTCCTCAAATGAAATTATCGTATTTACCTGTTATTGAACCCATAAAGGTATGATATAATTAAATAAAATAGAATAATAGGGACAAAAAGACATAATTTATAAATATATATTACTAAAGTTCAATCATAATGTCCACCTTGAGAGGTGGTAGGAGATAATTAAATAATCATCGTTTCATGAGGCAGTAGTTCACCACCCACAAAAACAGTTCGTTCAAAATCCACTAGACGAAGGTGTGTGTGGGTGTATTTATAATATATCTCATAACCACATAACATAATATTTAAGATACTAGTGATTTTATTAAATAAAAAATAAAGGGAGATTAGGGGTATGGAGAAGGAAAATAAAATAAAAGAACATGATAGAAGATATTACCATTAAATTAGGTAACTCCCTCTGGTTTGAACCCAAAGGAATTCTCCAAGTGGATTCTTCCAAATTTATATTTTCTAAGAGGGACATAGAAATATTGGGAGCTTATTTGAGCAGAGTTTGGATGAGCCAAGGGGATTGAGAGGTGTGTTTAATTAGTTAGAGATGGTAACCTTTTATAAGGGAGATAAGGGGCTCTTTTAGAATGTTTGAAAATATTATTTTATTACCAAATTATTTTTGGTTTCAAAAGGTCCAAAACATATTTAATTAGCATATAATTTGAATATAAGTCTAAATAAAATCATATAATAATATTTGGACATGTTTTGGATATTTTGGAATCCTTATCATTCTTATTTAACCGTTTTTTAACTTATTTAACTTTTACCATGTCCTCTTATATATTCATACTATATGGTTAATATATTTAATATAAAATTCTTAGAGACCAAAAATGGATCATTAATTTAATTGTTTACATCATATACGTCATTTATAAGAATTTTATATATTTAGTAATATTTTATCATTTAATAAACTGTTGATTGATTTAAAAACTCGTTTATGTCAATTTTAATACTATTCATATCATAACATTTTTAAAAATCCAATACAACTTTATTCCTTAATAAACCTTCATAAATTAAATGATAACAAGTCGTAATATTCTATAAAATTATTGGATGAAAAAA
Source organism: Viscum album (assembly GCA_963277665.1). Classification (NCBI taxonomy): domain Eukaryota; kingdom Viridiplantae; phylum Streptophyta; class Magnoliopsida; order Santalales; family Viscaceae; genus Viscum; species Viscum album. Next base: position 1,358,714,067 of record OY728152.1, on the reverse strand, counting down.
AAGGTTCCAAATCAATTTATTTTTATTTTTATATTATTTATTATTGAAGTAATTACTAAATCACCATTGTTTCATAATTAATTTTTTTAATTTAATGTATAAAAATAAAAAATAAAATGCTTTCATGTAGGAAATATTTTTTAATTTCCAAATAATATTTATTTTCGAATATATCACTTATATAACTCCATATAAAAATTGTCTCAGAAAAAAGATTCAGGTTTAAGATATTTTTAATTTTTACTTTAAAAAATGTTATTAATGTCATTATTTTACCCAAGTGGCATTAAAAGGCCAAAAGTCTCACCCACGTATTTGATGTGTCTTCCATTACTCATTTAATAAGGTTAGAACAAGCGTTATGGTAATTTTATAATATTATAATATTATTTTTACATTAAATTACCTTATTTACCTTTAACCACGGTAAATAAAAATCAAAAGTGACTATTCACCAAAAATTATTTTCATCTTATTGAAACACATTTTACTTAATGATGAATATAATGTATATAATATTTTTGAAATTAAATTCACAGAAGTTTCAAAATTTCTTTTAAATGAAAAAAGTTTGTTTTTAACTACTATGTAGTGTTTTTCATTATTTATCAAAAAATTGAACGTTTTCGAAAAAATAACAAAAAATAATGAAATGATAAATTTCATATTAAGAATTCAAAAATGACGTCTACTTTTCCTAATTCAAAACAAATAAGTTTGATAAAATATTTCAAAATTAATTTTCGTTGTCAAAACTAGAAAGCATGTTTTTAAAAAATAATAACTATCATAAGATTAGCACTTGTTTATGTTCAATTTCAAATTAAAATTACTTTCATTGAAATAAATTGGATTAAATTGTAAAAACATAATACAATTACACTTTAAAACCAATATAAATAACAATCTAACTATATAAATAAATTATATTAAAAGGAAAATCTGAATTAAAATGTAGTATTTTTCACTATTCACAAAAAAAATCAACATTATCAGATAAAAATTCATCCAAAGTAAATTTTGATGACCATATTCTAAATAAGAATTTTATGTTTTCAAATAGAATATATAAATTTGAAAAAAATAATATTTAAAAAGGTTTCTCTATCAAAAGGCTGTAAATCGACCTTTTAAAGAATATTAGAGTAATTATTCTTAAAAGTAGATTTATTCCCATTTTAGCCTCAAACTTTTATTGGATAAATTAAATAACTTTTGATAAACATGTGTAATCATATTGTAAATAGTTCTATCCATTCACACCAATACAACGTCTAGACATTAACTACAATTTAAAATAATATTATATTTTTATTTTTTGGTATAACTCAAAGTTGTGTGCAATATATGATTTCAAAGATACTCATTGTTGTGTTTTGGGTACACTATCAGACATAGAATACCCTTAAATTTAAAATTAATATTTAGTTAAAAAATATTTACACAATATGAAAATTTCATATTCTTTATTTTCCTGGGATGGTACATTATCTATGAGAAATCACTTAAAAAATGAATATCATTAGGAATTAAATCTAGGTACATGGGTCTAATGTTCTAATATATAACATTTTCTTGATCTTGTTTTGTAAATGAGATGGTTGTATGGCATTTAGGCGGATCATCCTTAGTATGGAACACCTATGTTGCAGCAACATCCACCAAAAAATACTATTCTCTAGATAGGGCCTTAGAAAATTATTATTAAAGGACTTTTGAGAAGAAAACAATATATTCAATTGAGATCTTGGGGGTGTTGTAGCCTGTTATTTTAGAATATTATATTTATGAGCTAAGGGGATCCATTTATCAGTACATAACTGTTCTTTAAATTGATTCCTATATTTTTATGCATGTTTTTCTAAAGAATGTTTACTAACAATTAATGACGCCACCACTCATGGATTAGAATATGTGAACATATTTAAATCTTGATTATGAGGAGTGTTCAGAGGTAAATATGGTAATATGTAATCAAATATTGAAAGAAATGAATATTTTCTAGATGAATTAGGTGTTTATTGATGCTCTTTCTCAACTCATTGGAGTCCATTTTGGTGATTCTCATGATGCATATATGAATTATGTGGGAATTATACACACTTGATATATCCTACACTGTTTTCTTCTCCCATGATCATACCGGTCATTGTAGCCTCCACTAATTTAGAATAATTACCTATTTTTCTTAGTAAATTGAGTCGCATATTTATATTTAGATTCTCCAATATAAAAATGGTAGAAAACAAGATGAAATTTATTGATCCATCAGGAGATTATTTATCTCACAAGGGTTCTCTTGGATGGGCTAGTTCTTGTTTGGTCGTTTGATAGGGAAGTGATCGATCTCTCAATGTTTATGAATAAAAAACTTATATTACATAAACTACCAAAGGGATTAGTTGTGGTTCTTCCAATTATTCTTTATGGGCCTTATACCTATCCTATATAGCCTATTTCTCTATATTTATTGGACTATCAAATCCAGTTATTTAGTTATTAGTGATGGAACTTGAGTCAAATTTTTTTATTCAATTAAGGCATGTGTATTATGTAAACATGATTGATGGTTTTATAGAGCATAAAACCTTCAAAATGGTATTCTTATTTTACTAAGTCTTTCTACCATTCCCCTTTATCCCTTGAAAGAATAGTGGAGACACAAGACACCTACTCTTAGGGATTTCCTAGTTTAACATCCTCAGGAACGAATATCTTATAAAGTACGACCTAAAATATAGTGTAGTATTAAATATACTTCCATATAATTTGTTTATAGGGAAAATTATCTAGGTGATAAATATATCTATCCTCCCACGGTTTCTTTATTTCATATAATTTGGGAAATGTTTTTCTTGGGATTCAATAAAATACCATAGTAACTTCTCCTTATAGAATGAATAATAATTATACATTCTTTCTTAAAAACACAGACAAAAAAATAGCACTATGCCCTCCTCCATTTGATGACATTTTTTTGAGGTCGCTAAGAGAGATGCACCCCATGATATTAGGTGAAATTTGGTTCTTATATAAACACTAAACTTGGTTTGAGTGTTATTATAATTGTTTTTTCCTTAAATAATCTTATTTCCTAGTTATCTGATATGGACCAAATGTTGTCTTTGATGTGGTAAAGACTATATTGCATCCATAGTGATATTGATTCCAATTCTATAAACCCTATGGAAAATTTCTATTATATAATATGGTTTGTTAAATGATTTAGGAGGTATTTTATACATAAATATACCAAAAACACATCTATGGGAAACATATCTAGATAATATGTGTTCCCCTTCCACTATGAAATAAATTGTAAGACTATGTTGTTATTGTATTATTTTAAATTTAGAAGGATATAGATTGTGATAATCTTGATAGCGGAGATAAACTGAAATTGAAATTAGTGACGTAGATCCTAATAATTAGAAATTGATAGAGGAGGGAGGTTACTATACCAAACAAAATTCAGGCCATCCAATGTTTTCATGAAACACTTTAGTATGGGAGATTCTTTCTAATTATGTTTTCCCATCACGGGGTTCAAACATTATAAAAAATGGAACAATTTTTGTTTCATATTGTTATAACTATTAATTATTCAGAAATCTGAATTCTAATGTTGGGGGGGAATAAGGCCTCTATACATCCATTCATTTTAGGTATTTATCTCCATTGGTACTAAATCATGCCTCCCCTCTATGGATGATATTCATGTGAATAGGGAATTTATGGAGTCCAACAACACTTTTGGTATCGTTGTCGGAAGTAAAACCTAATTATATACTCTTGGTGACAATTTATATGCACAACATTCATATTTATATTATTTCAAACCAATATTTTTTGGTACAAAATGAAAAATCATTGGTGCCCAAGGTTTTAGTGGAATAAAATCAAAATAATACCCAAAAAGTAGATCCATGTAGAGTGATGGGTTGGGTACAAGATTAATATGGAATCCCAAACCCCTATCCAACTATTGGGATATCAATTTCTATCTACAGATCTCCATTTATGGGGATGCATTGGTTCCCACTATAAGAATGTGATCCATGGGAATACTACCCCGTAGCAGTTCTTTGTTGATTCATCATAATTTTTCTATAATGAATTAATATACTACTAGTATCTCTTCATCAAAAGGTAAATTACCTACCTCAAAATGATCTAATTATGATTACACCCTTTTCCCCTTATCCCACACTTACTCATCATGCATGGGTGGAATTTGAGAATTAGGGGGTACCAAATTCATGAATTACCTTTTCTTTTGGGAAAAAAATCATTTCTCTTTATGTATCTTAGTGTGAGTTCGATTATTGACATTATCTATGAAATTATACTCCTTTGTGATAGTATTTTCTTATACTATATTGGAATTGGTGACATTAACTATCGAAAAAAATATTGATGACCACACTATCATCCATAGGAGAATTGACCACCTAAATATTTATTGATATATAGACAAAAAGCATTTCTAGTTTTTCTATTTCATAGAAGGTCATTGGGGCATATATCCCTTTTATGGATATATTCCCACCCAAACCACTCTTTAGGGAGCAAAATACATTGAGAAACCTATATGAATTTTCAGAGTACTCATATCAAGATCATCCTTGGTGGATCAAATATGTTACCAATTAGTATAAAAGGAATAGACACATCCTAGAAGGTTTCATATATCCTAATAGAAAATATATTTATTGGTGGGAAATTTGATAATGGTAAAAATGACCCTATCCCTACATGTTCATGAATAATTTTCCTTTTTCCATGCACCCATATATTTTATAGGTATTTGATAATACTTGGGGTAGTGGGGTAGGTAAATATGATGAAACATCACACATCACAATGTTCCAGGATTGTTCCCTGATTTAAAATGAATTTACTAATGTGTTGAATTCCGATATTTTATATTATTTCATATGAGTAAGAGTCACACAAACCACATGTTTTATGATACATTCCTCTATGAAATCTTCCCTAGCCATGCAGTTTTCTTTTCAAAACAGTGAAACATTTTAATATAATGTAGAGGAATATTGTAGAAATCCATGGATAGTTTTTTCTAAAAAATATTTTCATCTCTAGGATTTATAAGGGGAATTGATACACTAAACTGACCAATCAACAAAATCACATCATGTCTCTATCGTCACACACAAAAAAAATATATAAAGGGTCTCACCCTAAGGGGATTTAATAAATCTATATTATAATAAAATATAGCTCTATATATACTCCCCATTAATATATTCACACATCTGAGGGCCATGTAATCTCTGAGCCTATGGGCCTTTTAAGGGTTCCCACTCATCCCTTGAAAGGGGGGTTATCAAAAATCAATTAAAATAAAGGCCTTTGGGCCATTCAGGCATTGATAATTTTTATGTCACATTCAATATTTTTGGGCTCATGCTACCAAACAAATAACTGATTCAATCTTGTAGAAAATACTTCCTAATTACATAACATGATCAAAAATATTATATAGTGGACATACTATTTTTTAAGAGGTGATTGTAAGTTGACTAGAAGTTTATGTATAATAATTACATGAACTATGCTCTTATATATTCATATTGTGACGTGGATATGGGCTAAAACATGACCCATATATTACTCTTGGAAATTTCTATCCACATATCCATTTTATTTTACAAATTAATATAGGCATATTCCAACACCTAATGAGACCATGAAGTTCATTTTTAAAAATATTTAGGCACATTTTATGTGGGAGTAAAAGATGATTTCTAATGTACTAAATGTTACCTTGATCATTTTGGAAGATAATTGGATACTCATAGAACACTGTACTCTGTGGACTATAATTTTTCCATTACCTAACTCTATGAATTCACTCAAACTAGTGGAGTATATCCTTTTCAAGGTGATATATTTACTTAGGGAGGGTTTCCATGGTGAATTTTTTGGGGAACGACCTTATGATCCTTCTCTATATTGTAACAAGGAGGTCTTCTCTGGTTGATATTTCCTTATGAAACTAGTGAGGATTCAAGGAATACATTTGATTCCATTGAAAATCATCATATATAATAATGTAACTTTTAATTTATTAGGGTTGAAATATCATCCTCCCAAAAAATAAGATATTAATCAGAAAGAATGTTTTCTTAAAACATTTTTTCTCAATTGGATGTGGTCCTATATGGTAAGTAGGAAGGATTATATTTTTGAATCCTTCTATAGGACCCATGTGTCACCACTAAAAAAATATTAGAGACCTTATTAGATATTTTTGAGACTATACACCAAGTTCATGATGACTATCCATGTATTCCAAGATGTTATAGGATTATTAGTAAGTGTATGACACTTCCATGATGTGACTACAGATATGTTCTGATGAAACCTAAATCATATAAGAATATGATATAGGACCAGATTTTCATATTGTAGTAGGATGTGATGATGGAACTTCATAGTGGGAGAGGTAACATTCACCCCATTAAATATATCCTTTGAGGTGTGAATATATTTTCATTCATTATAGGGAGTAGAAATATATAATTTACTCCTAATAGATCCCTTATCATTTACAACATAATAATTTTTTTGAGGAATCATTCTGGATGAGGGATTGCATATAATCATGAAAATAAATTTTATTTGGAATATTATATTCTCTCCATAATATATCTATAATAATGATATGTGTATTTCATTAGTTTGTTATCATATTATACCAAGAAAACATAGTGGGAATGGGAATATACACAAAATTATATTCATCACATATTACTTGGATTGGATAAAGATCCAATGAAATGGGGGTGAAGATATGATATTTCCCTAGATTATCTACAAGATTGTGGGGAAGAAACAACATCATTAGTAAGAGAATGAATATATTATTATCAATTTAGGGTTGTTTAAAACTTATAATTAATTTCCACCATGGATACCAAAATATGCCTTTATTTTTGAAGAATATGAGATGGTACATGATTCTAATCATATTATTTTACCAAATATTAATGAAGTGATCTTCTATTGAAGTGGTAATATATGCCTACTTATATACTACTTTGGTTTCTAGGGTATTATCACTAGCTTGATATGTGGGAGAAATAATTAACACTTGCCAGAAATCTTCTTTCGTATGTTGGTGAGATACTTCAATGGGAGCCAGAATGAGATTTGGCTCTAGCGATGAACCAATGATATATGGGAAGAACAAATATATTAGAATCAGAAAATTTGTTTTTTAGATATTAAAATTTTGTATATGATGATTTTTATGATTCAATGGAACATGTGAATTGACCCACACATTAGTTGTTTCATCCCCCTACCCATTGAGAGACCATTTAGATACCCAATCATGGATATTAAGAGTGATTTTCTGGTAGATGTCTTCAGATACAAGAATATAAATATAATTGGATATGAGATATTGGCCTCATTGACTATCAAGAGGATCCCTCCTCTACAACTCATAGTAGGTGATGTTACCTAGAGGTTTCTATATCCCCCTTAGATAAAATACATATTCATTTTCATGTTCTTGGTAAAGACTCCAAAAATTAATGTAGGTGGAAAGGAGTTTCATGTTTCCACTCATCGTTTTCCTCTAATGTGGTGGGTCACTAGATTACAGGAAGTATAGAATTTCCTAGGAGACCTCTAGAGTTGGCGGGCATATAAATTCTATTGATGATATAATGCTAGATACACTTAGTGTGTCACAATTCAATCTTAGTAGATGATGTCTCTCCCTATCTAAGAGAGGAGGCATCAAAATTGGTATTTGATAATGGTTCCATGTTTTGGAAACATGTGATCATTGTATGACCATCCTTTTCAACACCATCAAACAAACACAAATAATAATACCCATAATCACAACATCATATTTAAGGACCACTTCATATAATAGAATAAAAATATGATGATCCTTTTCCATGATTAGAAGTTTCACGATGGGTTAACCATTTTTTCTAATGTATATTCCCATTGAATGGTGAATCCAAAGGTGATGATGTTATTTTTTCACCAACCATGTACATGATTATTTGTTTCACACCATGTTCCCCATTTTGATTCAAATGTATATTCACATTGAAGATGAAGTTGATGGTTGTGATGTTGTTGTTGCAACAAACTTTTTCATGATAATAATTTTCATTCTCAGTCCATGAATTCGTTTCCAATTATTTTTCATATTTCACACTCTTTTGATTTAATGTAGACCAGAATTGAAAAGGTAGGTGGTGGATGGGTATTTACTGACAACATATTAAAATATTTTTATGTCATAAATATGGGAAGTCATCCACAACATTCCATTTTAATGGGGTGATTATTTCATACCATGGGACTCTTTTTTATATTTATGATATGTTTATGTAACATAACTTGAAATTTTGTTAACACCACTAACTAATATCATTAAGGAATGAATATTAACTACAAAGTGATATTTTGGTTTTTTTATATCTTTATTAGAGCTCTCTAAAATTTACTTTCATATATGAAAATAATTAGTACATAATGTTTGCATCAAACCCATTAAATGGTTTCCCTATATACCCCAGTGAAGGGATTATAAATCCACATAGTTTAGTGCCACTTAATTGTTCTAGTGTAATATTTAAGGTTATATAAAATGTACTAAATAATGGAATATAACATCAAATTTCATAGAAGATTAGGATAAATTTTTTAGTAATTGTTTTCATAGGATTTTTATATGTACAATACTTTTTGGTGTTCTTTGTGAATTTTATATCCTAGTGAGGAAGGACGGGGTCAACCTGTATGGATTTGGAATAAAAATGAAAATATAACTACACCCCAATGGGTTGTGGCTCTCCAAAAATGGAATGATGTCATTATATATTTTCCTGACAAAGTAATATTGTAGAACTGGGTATGTGGCCCAGTGGGGAAACATATAATGTCATTGAGATCTATAGATATTGGATTCAGGAACAAAACGGTGTCCCATGTATCCCACCAAATACATGTGTAAGATAAAATGATGTTTGAGTAGAAAAGTATAAGGAAATAATTAGGGAATATATGATTCAATTTAACTTCATGTGGTAAGGAATTTTTCATGTAGCTTAACGTCATTTAAATACAATGTCATCCATGAAGTTTAATTTCTTGTTAAAAATATGTTTGTGTCAATGATGTTGTGATAATTGAGAATTGAGGGGGGCTTATGCATATAGGGGTTCCCTATAAGACATATTTTCTCTTAAACCATGTATGAGTCCAATAAAAACGAATTGTAGGTTCTTCTAGTGACATGATTACCACTAATATTTAATCCTAATAGAGTCATGATCAGTTTGAAAAATAATTGACATAATAAGATTAACCACATCACATAATTGGGTTAAAATTAGTCTTAATCCAAATATGGATGAAGAGGGAAGTAATACGGTGGGTAGGAAGTATATTTCATCCTTCAATAATGGCTGCACTATTAGTCATGGTGGGATTCTGTACAATGTATTATCATCTTTTTATGACATATGGGGGGGGGGATTATTGAGGGATAGCTATTCAGAAAGATTGTGGGGCTTACACTTACAAGGGATTACCATGTTTATATCATTCACTATTACTAAACAACTTGTTTTGTCTTACTCATCACTAATATTAAATAAAATAGCACAAATTGATCCCAATTCACCTCACATTTTTTGACGAAGGTGATGCTAACCTCCATTTTCTATAATGCTAAGATCCCATACATACCTCCATTATTGGACTCCTCCATACCAAATGATTGCATGATTGAAAACATCCTAAGGAACCCGTATTTTTTTAGGTTAATTACATTATATCCCATTATAAGTGAATTCATGAATGAAAGGTGTGTATGTTGATGTGTCCTTAACTTTTATCATGCAATTATGGAAATAATGGGGGAGTCCTTGATTTTTCTTCTAAAAGGAATCAATGCTAGTGAATAACGACCATATGATTCTTGGAAGACCCCAGTTTTGGAAGGAGGTGTCAAATGATAGTATCATATTGTTCCTAAAAAATAGGTAACATTGATGGATTGAAGACCAAATGGTATGTGATCATCCAATAATGTGTTGTGTTTCTAAATTGAATGGGAAATGAAAATTGGTTCACCTAGGATAGTCTCCACTGCATATTTTTTTGAATAGTTCCCATATGCCAAGTCTTAGAGTAATGTATCATGTGATCCTTTCTTATGAGATTATTATTATGTCTTAAGGCTATATGTTTATTTTTACCTATAAAATTCTCCCCATTTTGGTTTGGTTATTCCCACATTATTCATTTTCCCTTTATTAGATATTGGTATTGGTAGTTTCAATGTGATAACATTGAGTGTTTGAAGACGTGGAAGATTTTTGGAGGATAATAGTTTCAGGAAGATTGATTGATCATGGATGATGCTTGTACCAAATCATAAAAATGATTGATGTAGTTCTTAGCTGCATGACCAGCCTGCCTCAGAGCTGGAAAAAAGTTAGAGTCTGGTGGGATGTTTACCTCCTGATCTGGTCTTTTCTTGGATCTATGATTGGATTATGTAGTTTTTTGAATGGTTACAAGGAACCTAAATTTTTAATGTATTCATAATCAATTCCAACATAGTTGATTTATATTAAAAATTTCTAAGGTTCTTTTATTTAAACATCTAACTTTTCTGAAGTAATTTTTTGAGAGAGTTGATACTGTCAATATATCAATGATCATATGATATTATATTTGACAAATATTAGAGAGACTATATATATAATATTTCTCACCTCATTATTTTATTATTATTTTCATATATACAACCCTTTTTATCAAGTACCATATTAAACCTATTCTAATATAAATATATACTCAAAAGATAGAAACTACCCTTGACCATCATTCATTTAGTACATGTCATAGTCATAATTTCAGAGGATATTAGCATTACAGTATTCCTGTAACATAAATATATCGCACTTGAACGAATGATGAATGAAGATAGAATTTATTATAAAATCATTATTTACTATAAAACTATTTCCACCAGTAAATCATTTATCTTCAATAAATAAATACAATATGAACCTAATGATTTTACTACAGTAATGGGGTTTTGAATGATTCCTCTACATTCTACTTTGTCTCCACCCAACCAATCTTTAAATTACCTCTATCAATGAAATCTCAAATGTTATAACACCTATAAATGATGGGTTTAGTCCCTTTATGGTACCATAGTTCCTTTTTAGTAGAAATAGAACCATTATAATCAAAGTATATCTCGATTTTCCCTCAATGATTGGAACCACAACAAGCCTAGTGGTGAACATCTCAATCAGAATATCGTCCTTAACATAATATGATATAAAGCAATATATTTCCTCTATTATTAGTTATGTTATAATGGAATATTTATATTGTTAAAAATTGATACCTCTACAATTTTGGATAAAAAATAATTATGATTGAAATATATATCAAAATTTTAAATTGGAAAATATAATTACTATAACTATTTCAAATGATCATATACGCATATCCAAAGAGTAATAATATATCATTACATCTTCTTATTTAGTTAAGAATGTTATGAACTATAATATAGTGACTTAATAGATTTTATTAGTATCTATATATTATTCTCATAGCATAAGTGACCTGAGCTCATGTAAACTAACGCAACCATGTATTTTGATAAATATATATGAAATCATTATATATGAATATTTTGTACCTTACACAAACACATACTTGAGGACTATAATAGTTTATTGTGTTGTGATACTAGGTATAAAACTTTTGAATTCAAGAAATATTTTCAATGTCTCACATCATGATATCTTCATTTGTAGTCTTCCGAAAAATACCCAACATAAAACAATTATTCATAACCTAGGGAAATGAAACATAAAAAATTTCGAGAATAGATGCTTAGTATGGGTAAAATGGGAGATACGTATGAATAACATGAAGATAAGGGTATTAGAACATGAGCATAAAATTTTAAAAAAACATGTATATCAAATATCATAATTTTCAGTATTTTTATAAATATTGGTATTTAAAAATACATGATTCATTAGGAAATCAAAGAACATGATACATGATATAATAACATTAACATAATACATGTAAGTTTAGAATAAACATAAGAATGAAAAATAATATTCCATGATACCCACCAAGACATCCATAACATGATTGGCTTGAAATGACAACTTATGTACCTACTTCAATCTTGGGATGACCTCATGTGTACCTGTTTCAAGCCTGAGATAACTTCCTATGTTACCTTTATTTTCTTGGGATAACCTCCCCCATACCATATCGTCTCATTTAAAATTAGTAATTGCCTAATTATTTAGAGGGGGATATAGTTCATACCTATCACATAATCCATAAATATTTTGTTCCATATTATCATATAAAATTCTTTATATTAAAACCCATGAATGTAAATGAGTTTCATAATCATTTCATGTTTTCATTAAAACATATCCCATGAAAAATATGTAGGTTTTAAAAACATATTATCATAATATAAATAAACAATTTAGTGAAATAATATGATTTGTATCATTGGCTCAAATACCTAGTACATTTTTTGTAACATTAAAGGATTTCATCTTAAGTGGAAAATTATTTTGAAAGAAAAAACATTTCGAATTATTCTTAATGAAGATAACCTTTACGATTCGAAAAAACTGTTTAAATCATAAATCAATAATAAAATTCATTCAAGATGACCATTGATAATTAAAAATGGATCATTGAATAATTTATTAGTGATGGTGGTTGATAATATCATTCATGTTACATGGGTTAACACAATGATTCTTTTCACATGTTCGGTAAAAGCTAAAGGATAATTTCAAAGAATACAACATGAAAATTCCATTATTTTTTGTAATAGGTAAAATATTGGATTTAATTTATTTATTTTATCATTTTAATAATGAAAAAAACATTTTGTGAAATATTTTTTAGAAAATATGGTTTTTAAATACAGAGGCTTATTGACTGAAAAAGGAAATAATGTTAGTTTTTATTAAAAAGTTCGCAATTATATTAAGTACCAAAGAGTTTAAAAATGTTAATATCACATGAAAATATCAACAACAACTATGGGAGAATAATTTTAAATATTTTATTTATACATAGATATTAATTTTTATTCATCAGAAACATATTCAGAAAAATCTCTATAGATGATGAGATTTTATATTAAAATAGTTACCACTTTGGTATGATTGACTCATATTCCACACGAAATAATAACATTAAATGAAACATAAAATATTATATTAATAAATTAATCATGATATTATATTTCAATGGGTATTTGTTTAAATATCATTAATGAAAATAGGTTTATAACATGACATATGTCCCAAAGAAGTCAAATTGAGATAAAAACCCCTTACAACATGGGTATCTTTTAAACCATAAAACCAAAAAATTAATAACATCACATTAATAATAATATATAATGAAAAAATTATATTCATGATATAAAATTAAATGATGTTAGTATATACACCACACAAATGAAATGATTCATGAATTTTCATCTGTCTCTCTGAAATTAAGGAGAGGATAGAAATCTCTTACCTTAAGTATCAAATTAATTAAAAAATATTTCTAACCTCATGTTAAATAAATATAAATATATTAGAAACATATTATGGAAACATGGTTATATACATCAGACCATATATAATTTACTTATGTTCTTTTATTGACCATTTATTAATAATTCCATCACTTTTTTATTAGGGTTTCAAAGAGTTTATGAGATCCCTCTAATAGTTTGATTGTGGGGAATTTACATTGTGCTATATCATGAACCACATATTACCATTTTCACTCTTAAAAAAACTACCATGGATTCCCACATCCTTAACCAGCTACATACCTACTTTCCAAAGGAGGTGGTCACATGGGTTTTCATCCCCATTAACCATTGGGGACACGAATTGGTCAGTAGGATGGGAGGTTTGGTTCATCGCATCCTTTTGTGGGGATTTATTAATTGCTTTAGGAAACTATTATAGATTTAATATATGATCATAAATCACTTCCTAATATAGATACAGGAAGAGTAACCCTAAAAAATAACCATGGGTTAATTTTCATTCAAATGAAAATCATTTGCGTCGATTATGTTAATCCATTTATATGTATTTGAGGTTCTCCATATTTTTCTAGTAATTGACATCTGATTTTGTGTTGAATCCATATTATAGAGTTCATCAAAATTTTCTACCCCACAGGAAGGTGGCTAATATTCCTAAAAGGGTATTGTGATATTATGATGCATCCTACAAATCCTAGTGGTTATAAGAATCAAAAACCATGTAGTTAGTTGGACCCATACAGTTCAATGTCATGAGGAATGGATATATTTGGGTTCTCTGAAACACCAAGTGTTCATGATTGATTCCTACAGGGATGTCCAATGTATCAAAATTATAGAAAGAAACATAGTTTTCATAGTTTATTTTTATGGGTATTACATAATATGATTTACTTTCTCACTATGGAGACTAATGATATAGATGGTATGATTAATAAAATTCCCTAAGACTATGCGAGCTATGATCGGTATTAGAAAAAGGGATGGAAAATGAACATTTTAATTTCCCTTGATGTGGGACTTATGTGCTAGGAGTTCCCTGAGAAGATTTATTATTGAACTAAGGCATCAGTGATACATTTGATGTATCCTAGTTATGGATGAAATCAATGTCATCATATTTCAGTTTATTTTTGAATCGGCTAATGGATGTGGTATAGTAATCATCTAAGGTGAATGATTGGTTACTAATGGTTGAAAATGGAATTTTCATTTTTATTACATCAAAGGGATTTTTATTTGATCTTCGGCCTTAGAAACAAAACCTATGTACCCTATTTGTTATAGGAATCATAGTTCTTGTAGTTTAATCTAGCACTTTGTATTTCCTTCAAGGTATATTCCCTTTTGTTGAGGAAAATATGTCATTCCACTCATTAGGGAATTATACATATATTTTTTCCAAGATGGTGTAAACTCTTGATAATAATGATATGGCCATCATAACACCATAAAATCATGTGATCTATGCTTATTGTGAGTAACAGGGGATGGAAAATGATCAATATCCTCAACTTTATTTTGAGAGATGTAAAAATTAGTAAAACTTTTTGCATCTCGAACCTTGAAGAGGTGGACTAGATATCCTGAATGTGGAATGAATTAGAGTCTTCATAATTCCATTATTTAGTGCTTACACTCTGAGGTTTCCCTTGTAACCTACTTTCCTGCCTTATGTTGTTTGAATTCTCACTTTTTTAGATAAGTATGAGATTATCATCCTATTATATATGAAGATAAATAATTTATCTAGTTGGGATTTATAATATAATTTTTGTAACCCAGATGGAGTATCTGATGGTTTTCTCATGAAAAAATATTACTTTTCCAAATGGAATCACATGATCTAGGTGGTCAGTATTAGAATATATGACATTTCTTGGATGTAATATCTATAGGGTGTAGAATTATCTTCATAACATTACCTTTTGGTATTCACAAGATTTGTCTTGAAAAATATAGATGGCATCACAATAGTCAATATGACATGTCTCAGAGGGTGTCTTGTGTATTCTCTAACATCCTAAGAGGGTATCAGGAGACATGGACTAAATTTGGGGAGGGGGTCATGATTCTCACCTTAATTTACTAGAGGAAATAATGTGAGATTAATTGACATGTGCATATGCTTCTATGATAAATACTTGACAAGATCTATTTTCATTATATGAGATTTTATATGTATTTGAATTATGCCATAATATTCGGCTGGCAGTCCATTAGGGGTTCATGATACTAATGTTTTACATCTTGGGGAGAAACCACGTGACATTCACTAAAATGTTCAGAAGAAATCCCATGACCTAGGTGGAATACTGATGAAACATCACAAGAATTGGGTTACATGACCAGTTTTTCTCATTTTTCTTGGATTACTTATACAAAACATAAGAGATTCAGAAAAAAAGTTTTCACTTAAGTCTTTTACTTAAATATTTTTTACAGACCTTATCATTTAAATGCCATTGATTTATTCATTATCAGTTTATTTTGAGTCTCGCATGATCGTTAATATGTGTGGTATATTCTTTACACTTATTTCTAGAATAAATTCAAATGATCTGTAAATGATAATGTGTAGTGATTTGTGTGTGGTACATGATAACTAAAATTGGTCAATGCTATATTACCTAATAGAAGAATATATGGTCATGTGATCAGCCACTCTAAGAAATATTCTCTCATGTTTGTGAGAAATTCCCATAGATTTTTTTCTTGGTCATGATAGGTAGCTATCTTAATTGTCTGTTCATGGTAGGTAGTGAATAATTTTTCTTGTTGGGATGGTGAATTTAAAGGCCTCACCACCCTAGTTCTTCATCTAGTTTTCCGACATATCTGTCAAGGAACATGGATGGAGTCAAAGGGGTCTTGCACTATGAATCTTCAAGAGAAATTATTATGGAATTCAACGTGGGTGTCACCTTATTTTTAGTGAATATGAGTCCCTCCCATCAATTCCCATATTATTGTATTATTCCCATTTTATAGGGACTTTTTTGTTCATGTGGTTATGTTGACGGACATCTATATTATCATTTTTACATGTCTAAGGGCCTTCACAAGAACGGTGTTCCTATTGAATGGCATTCGAAAGATGCTTGATTCCTTTCATGGGACATTTAGCGAGGCGATGGTGGCTTGTACAGGGGTCCCATAGAGTCATGATGCTGACAACCTTAGAACGTTGTAGGAATTTAATGACCATTACATTCTTACACCATCTCCTTATATTATTCCATTTGTTTTAATTTATAATGATTTGGGAGTTATTAGATGTTATATGTTTAATTAAAAGGAAAAATAATCTACCTATAGATGGTGAATCACATAAAAAATATAGGTTATGTGGAGGTGTGGGTGTAGTGAATGGAAAAATCCATATATTTCTCCTCAAGGAGAAAAATAGGAAGTGTGAGGTTACTTTGAACTATAAGGGGTGCTTCACACATTGAGAGTGAATAGCTAAAGGGTATTTATGAGATGAGCTGATCATATAAGTGAGCTCTTGTAGTGTCATACGAGTACTTAGGGGTGCACCGTATGACATCTAGTGACCGCAAGAAACTCCCAAATCCTCCATTTTTATCACTTTTTCTTATTTACAGATGTTCTAGGTGTTCATAGTTTTTCTTGTATATCACTAAGGACAATCATCTATTCCCTTAGTGATGAGTAATTTGATCCTTATAGTAGTCACGAGCCTCTGCTTTTGAACATTAATCCTCTCATTTTTAATTATTTTTGTGGACTTCACTCACTGATTTTCCATGAGTGTGTCACGTGATCAATATGTGATATTTTGATGGAACATGTGATTTGTCTTGTTCAGTCTTCCTATCTTCCTATGGCGTATTACATGATTAGTTCTAGATCTCACAACATAATTCAGATATTATGAGGGATAGTTTCTTTTCATTGTTCATGTTCACTTCATATTAATTTATGCATCTCAGGAATCCAAGTGGAAATTATCAAGGATATATTATTTTCTCACATTTGATATTTAATTTGTTCATGGGTGGAATATTTAACCTATTCATAAAAATAATATTATTGTTCGCATACATATTCTTATTAACACATGAATATTTCATTTGTGTGGTGTGCAATTCCATTAGATCGGTTTGATGCATCTATCATTGAATATTATTCGTATTCATATTGTTTTTGGAAAATTCGATTAATTCATTTCGACTCAATCATAACAAAATACAAAGTTTCTATCCACAATTTTTTTCATTTTATGGTATGCAGTAATCTAATGTTCTTTTTCATGTCTGTAAGCCAATAGTATGAATAGGTATCATTTTTTCCTGGCATTGTTTATTTATGAGACATGGGTTCTATCTTTGCATTGGATTGAACCCCATGTGGTATCACATCATTATTCATGATGGGTGGTGCAGTGCCACTGTATTATGAAACAAGGATTCCATGATGGATAATCTATTAGAATGACTGAAAATAAATTCTCTCACGAAGATTTATATAGTTCCAAAACCTTTTTCATGTGGAGTTACAAGGTTCTATAGTGTCTCATGAGAATAGTTATATGGGAATTATATTTTTCAGATGTATGATCATGATATTTCCTTTGGAATAAGTCTCTTTATGTATTGATTACCTGGCCTCGAAGGGCTCTGTTTTTAAAGAAAACGAGAGAACTCCATCCATAATAGAAGCATCCAAATATCAATATAGCATAAATATTTATAGATGAATTATCTCATTGACTTGGTGAATTTGAGAAATGTGGCGCATCTACAAAATATGATCCACCATTCATCACAACAACTTAGTTAGATCTTGAAACATCCTCACATGATTTTTTAGTCTATATTTATATTATCTCATGTAGAAATCTCGGGAATGACTTGGAACACTTTGAAATGACGAGTTCTGTCATGGTGTTAATGAGTCTCTCAAGGATCAAAAATTCATTTTTGTTGAGTGATTCATTTGGTTGATGACTATAAATGAAAACACAAGAGCGATGGGCTTGTGTGAAAAGTCATGTTAATGGTGTCCTGAAGCTAGGTATTGTTTCTAGGGGGTATGGAAGATTTATATCGGTAATACCAGTTTAGAGAAAAATAATATGGATTCCAGGTCCTCCTATATATTTGGATTATATGTGAGGAAAATAATAACCCATAATTTTGTGTCAAGAATATGAGATGGGGAAAACATTACAGGTGTGTGTCAGGACATTCTGATATGTCAAGTTCTACCGTGGTGTTTCCAAGTCTCCCAACGATTGAAGCACCTTTTTGAAAAGGTGAAGATTCATTTAGATGGTGGAATTTGTCCCTTATGATTCATTATAGTTTTTCAAGAAATTGTTGATATCTAATTCATTTCTAGGGATATAAATAAATTGTGAAGACTCAAACATCCAAATGATGATGTTTTGTATGGGAGGAAATTTTTTCCAGAAGGGTTCTAGCCTCATAAGAAGGTCATCTCTTTACTATAAAGATCAAGCCCTATGCAATGTCGTTAAAAATCATGTGGTTTCATCTATCAAATATTCAATAATGGAGTGTCACATTCTATAATTGAGAAAGGGTATGAAATAAGATGATGTAATTTCAAGGATATGGAATCTGCATAGATATTCTAGTATAATGATTGTTAGTCGCGGTTCAAAGTACTCAGATTTGAAGGATGATATGGGATAGTCATCCTAGGAGTAGTTTATACACAATGAGGTTTTTATTGTTTTCCCAATGATGTTAGGGCTCATAAAGATTGGAATTTCCTTCTCACAGAGTGAAACATTCAGTTAAAGACCATAAGTATATATTTTTGAGCAATAGGTATATATTCATAATCATGAAATGGGTCCGTTTAAGTCAGATATCTATTCCAAGGTCAGTGGAAGGCTTATGATGATTCAAGGAACTCAAATAAAGAAAAGTGATTTATGGAGAATGTAATATCAAAGAAATTTTTTAGTAACCATAATGTAATATTACCACTTATAGAACATATTATCATGGTGAGGATATGTGAAAAATCATTGATATAATTATTTCCTAAACCAGGGGGTCTAGATATCATAGCATGGATTTTAATAGGGCTTCATATTAGACCCTATAATATTTATTCCTTATCTATTTGTGCCTTAATTTTTTTACTAAACTTCAGATATGAAAAGTTTAATGAGTTAAGACTTGACTTTTGATCAGGTTTCCCTTTGATGGATTTTTTTCTAAATGGTTTTCTGTCTTTTTCACTAGCAGTTTTGGGTCTTGAGATTTGGAGAATTATAATCTATAGCTAACATTCATAAAAATTTTACTAATGTGAAGGAAATTTATGATCACGACTCATGTGGAACTAATATGGGATATTTTACTCAAGATCCTAATTTGGAAGCCCAATGTCAAGAGCACTCCAACATCATTCTAAGTAGGATATTGACATATTGTAAATCATGGATTCATGTTCTCAGGTCATGAGTAATGTTATGGGACAGTCGAATAAGGATTGGTATAGACCACAGTAAGGTGTGGGGTTCCACCTTGGCGACATCAAGCTAACAGAGATTGGAAGTACTTTTATATCAGGCCAAGATGTTTTCGATTAGTGGGTCTCAAGACCTTACATGTCAATAGCATAACTAAACCAATAGATTTATTTTATATTATAATGGATATGAAAGGATTGTGGGAACTGATGGTGCTCAAGACATAATGTGTGGAACATAGATTTATGTGATTTTAAAATATGGTAGAAGCACCATGTACTCTCGTTGAATGAGGTAAGTCTGTTGTAGTCATTTTATAAGAAACGAAAAATGGGTGATGGTTTTCCCAATTTATCATCATGTTGTGGGGACATTTTCCATTATGTTTAATGTCTTGCAGTAAGGAATTTTATTGTTAATTTTATTACCACATGGTAAGGAAATTTTTGTCATCCAATTTTAATGTCATGAGACCAAGAAGTTTTACTTTTAGTTTAACATCATGCGGTAGGGGTGAAAATTATATTCAGTTTATCATACTATGTAAAGAAACATTTTGTGTAGTTTATCATCATGCGGTACAGAAATTTTCCCAGTATTTTATTTATATATGGTAAGGATTTATTCTTCATTTAGTTTTAATGTTATGAGACCTAAACATTTTCCTTAATTTTTAACCTTATACATACAAACTTTCATATAGTTTATCCTTATAAAGTAAGGATATAGTAACTAACATGAATAATTGGAAATGTCATGGATGGGTCCAGGGGTTATATTCTTAGAATCGCTCATATATCATGTAAATGAGAATCAAAATTCATGTAGTTTGGAAGATCCAGACAGTTTAACATCATGTGGTGAGGGTTTTGATACCCCAAAATGAAATTTTTGTCTCACGGTTTGGTCCATTATTGTAATTATGGGTGTCACTACGTATCTTGTGATGATGGGAATAAATATCCACATCATTCTGAGTGATTTCCCCAGCCAAGTTATGACCATTACATGAAGAGGTGGAATATTAATATTTTCTTTATTGTGACTGGGACCATATTTAGGAATGCAGGAATAAATACATATCTTGTGAGGGCATGAATCATGTTAGAGATAATTATTCAAAGAAAAATACTCTATGCTGGTCTGACCAGTGGGTAGAGGTGGGCATTACATCTCCTAATTATTTCTATTGGTGTAAGATCGAATACCCAAGAATCACTATGTGTCTTGTAATGATTATAATGAATCCAAACATATTTATTTTGGACCCCTGATGTTTTATTTCTTGATGAAATAATGAATATGGATCAACATGGAAAAGTTTTGATGATACAGCTAGGCCCCATAATATAATTTTTATAATAACTACATGTCTAGTGAAATTGAGAATCAATCCACACATTGTTCTTAATGATCAATGTTGTTTAACTTCAGGATGTAAGGATGTGGATTCCCCGATATGAAGATGGATTGAGTGGTATGAGGTGTGGATGTTACTAACATTAACTGTAGTGGTCCTCTCCGACAATGTTCACAGGAGTGTGTGGTTTCATGTCATGTATGGGACATTAACTATGTAGTTTAATGTCATGCAATGAGTAATCATTATATTTCTTATTTTGTCTTCCATTTAGGACTGAGATGGGAATCTCAAAATCTATTATTACTTATTTTTGTAGGTAATCCATTACCGAGACTATTAATCCCATGTAAGTTATTCTCAGTGTGAAAAATAAAGAGAAAAAAGGGCTACCCTCAACATGTAGAGTCATTTAAGAAAAATATAGGAGAATTTGGTATCATGTGGATGCTGGACAAAGATAGGGGATTGATGCATCCCAATATATCTCATTATAATTGAGAATCAAGACATATATAGTTCTAGGTAACCCGTGGATTTTAACATCATGTCTTAAAGATGTTGGTGACTCTATGTGAATAAGGATGGATATTATTTATTCATGAATTTTTACATCATTTGTTAAGGATGAAAATCATCTTACATGAAGGAAAACGGAAGATGTGGATTCATGCAGTTTTATGTCACGAGGTAAGGAAATTTTCCTTTGACGTTAATGTCATACATTAAGGATATTTTCCTTGAACACTAATGTCAAGCAGTAAGGAAATTTTTCATGGATTTTATGGTCATGTATTACAGATAATGGATCAACTGACTTGAGATGAAAGTAATCATATGGATAATCCTATGAATAGTGGTTAGGACATCACTATGTATCAAGTGATTGCAAGAATCCATTCATACATTGTTCTTAAATATTAGTGTACTTTGATGTCATGTGGCTATGATAAAATATTTACAGTTTATCAACATGTGTTCAAGAGAATATTTTCAGTTTAATTTCATGTACTCATGATGAATAATAGGTCTTACTCTGTTGTGGATTCTGATAAGATGACGGGTAAGGAAATTATTTCTTGAGAAATATCACATTGTTGGGTGGTGTGAAATGCTACACATCTATGGTGGCAAAGGAATATGCTCTGTTATGATAAGCCTTATGTATGAAATAAGGTCCTTAATACTTAGGTCCCAGTTTCGATGGATTATTTCCTATTATCATTTGGGTTCTGAGCACTGGCACCTATTCCACATAGAGGAATGAATGAAGGTGAACCATTTTATTAAATTTATAAGCTATACAATTATGATGGACCTATAATTTGGGAAGTCCACACAATCTATTATCATGTTTTCTTTCTAATTCATCTATCCACTTTTTCAATTTTTAATCATCTAAGAGTTTTTTTTCAAATTCTTATTTAGAGTGAATTCAAAAAGACCTATATGGGTGACACTAACTCAATACCACAAACCAATGAGTATGGTGTTCCAAGTGGGAAAGTACAAGTGCTGGAACTTTTAACCCACAGATCATAGCGGAGTTTGATTGACCATGAAATCATATCCTTGTTCACCATCCACATTAGTATATTTGATATAGTCTTATTAAAGGCCCATATTTTTCCATTTTCTACTTCATTATTGAAGGATGAGTTATTGGACTCAATATTATAGTCCTATTATAGTCTCTTAAATTTTGTAGAACATAAGATGGAGCCATTGTCCATCAATATTGTTTAAGGTCCCATGAACCTGGTGATGATATGTGACTTCAAAAAGTTGATTATATTATTTCTATCGCCTTTCTTCAGTGGTATTTACTCAACCAATTTTTAAAATAATCTTATTTTATAAAGGATGTACTTGAATGACCTAGTTTTGGCTAGAGGGAATGGCCACACAACATCTATTCCCCAAATATAAAATGGCCAAGAACATTTATCTTTATGTAGAACTTTTGGGGGATTAATGAAGAAGTTTCCATGGATATGGAATGCATGATATTTATTGGTGAGTTTAACATAGTCATGTATCATGGTTTTATAGTAATATACCAACCTCATGATTTGGTGGGAGATACTAGTTCTATTTTGATGGATGCCTCTAGAGATAACTTGGACATCTTTCATGATGGTGATAATTTCTCATTCTTATATTCTTCTAAGGAGGATTCCATAAAAACCATGTTTTAAAGGACTTCATTCCCATTTGGAAAAACTCATAGAGTGAAATATTCTTCCGGGAAGAGAATCTGTTTTCGTTTGAAAATAAGTCTTGGCAGAATCCTATTTTGGAGATAGCCAACTGTGGGTTCCATCCATCCCAATGTGGTCATTGGTATAATGGTCTGGGGCGGTGCTATCCTAATTGATTTCAACCAAATCCCATATGATGATTGATTCTACCATTCTTCTATTTGTGATAAATAATATTTTTTCATCCTTATTAGGGTTATCCTGGATGATAACTACTTTAGCCAGTGCATCGGCGTAATCATTCTGTGATTTGGGAACCTGATGTAATGTGGTCTCAAAAAGGAACTCTTTCATCATTCCCCTGGCGTGGCTAGTATAGGGTCTAGTTCTTCATTTTTATGGAATAATAACCATTGATTTGTTATATAACCAATTCTGAGTCCCCTTTGACATTAAGGTATATTATTTATAGTTGTATGGATTGTTTTAATCTAGTGATGAGGGATTGATATTAAGCCTCATTATTTGTAAATCCTTCAGATAGTGAGAATGTGTAGGGAAAATATTATTCGGTTAAAGTGACAAATATAATCCCTAGACCAACCCAATTTATATTTGGGTTTTCAATAATTATACTAACAGGGATCTCAGAGGCCCCATCAATGTACATATACTATGTACGGAGAGTTTCATGAGCATAAGGACATCCTCATTAGAAATCACGGTGTCCTATAGAGTATTTTCTGGGGTAGATGTTATGTGGGGAAATCAGATAGAGATTTCCCTTTCACTAACATATATGAAATGAAATAAATTTCATACTGTTGTAGAATGAATGCTCATCAATCCAAACACCCAGTCAATATATGGAGGAAAAGTATGTCCTTGAGAAGATAAATATGAGCCACCTGGTGGTCTTCATGGTGGTGAAGGTAATTCCTCATATTTTTCACTGTAATGATGAGTGAAAAGATGTTATTCTCTACATTGGAATATTTGGTCTTAGTACATACCATCATCTAACTGCGGTAGTAGAGACTATTATCACATCCATAATAAATTTTTATGTGAGGATGGAACCTAGATAGTGCTCTATGGTGGCCAAATATAAGATGTCTAGCCTCCCATATACTAGAGGCATCAGAACAGGTGGGTGTAGTAGTACTTCTTGAGATTTTCAAAGGAATTTTTGAATTCATTGACCCATTGATTATAAATATCTTTCTTCATTACCCTAGTAGAGGGGAGAGATTTTCTGGATAGGATGGATATGAATTACTGAATGTAAGAAAGGTTCCCTTGAATTCCCATCAGTTTTTAGATATTTATGGGGGTGACATTACTAAAATAACACTTTTCATATCTGGATCAACATCAATGTCATGGTATCAAACCACAAATAGAAGTAATCTTTCATGAAGTTACCGAATAATTTCAGTTCAAAAAATTCATATTTAGACTGTTTTGTCATATCTTGTAAAATATTATTTGAATATATGTGAAGTGATCACATCACTGTTGAGATTTAACAACCAATTTATTGATATTACAATCAACTATAATTCCCAAGAATGGATTAATGATGTAATCCATGGTATACTAATATGTGGAACCACTGTTCATTAATCCTAATGGAATGACCTAAGGGAAGAAGATCCCAAGAGGTTCACTAAAGGATGTGGATTCCTCATCATTAGGGTCAATCTTTATTTGATCGTACATTGAGTACTCATACTAGAAGGAAAGGTCCAAGAAACCAAAATTTCCATCTATAAAGAGTTTTGTTATTATATACAAGAAATCCTCTTTTGGGAAATACTAATTAATGTTTCTGAATTCAATACAAACTCTAATTTTCATATTCTTCTTCAAAAAGGGGATTTTTATTGAAATCTATATTTGGTATTTCACATCTCATACAAAGTTATATTTTTCACCTTTCCTAATTCCACCTCTATATTGGTGGCATAAAAGGGGTGTATCCTCCTCACTGGCTGAATGAAGACTCGTTGATCATTTGGTAGTCTAATATGGTGTGTATCCATATATAGATTCATTTTGTGAATTTCTATATAATTCTATGTGAACACATATTGGGGCTTCTTTAGAAATGAAATGTATGTCTCGTTGTATTGGAGGGGAATGGAAGAGATAATAAGAGTAGTATGTGTGTTTGCTTCCAATCAATGATTTATTTTTCTAGCCACATCTATGGTGGTGGAGGCACCATCATCTAATGTTAGAGAGGTGTTCCGAAGATCATCCTCATCTTCATTCAATTCATATTCTATGGAATCATTTTCAGATGAATTTGGAAGTCTTGGTGATTATCCATCACTATCAGGGCAAGGAAGCAATTTAGATTATACATTATAATCCATTTCTATATAAGTCATCAAAAAGATATGCCGATGCTAAATTCATTTTATATGGTCACTTGGGATATAAGTTTCTTGGACCTATTGGATCAGATCTACTCCATCAACCATATTTTAGGGAGTATGTAGTCACTGTTGAACATACTCCATGGATTCATAGGGGTACCCATAGTCCATTCAGAGTCTCAACCGGTATGTCATCATCTTCAATTGGTTTCCTACCTTGCTTCTTATAGAAATATTGTTCATCATATGTGGCTTGGAAGGTCTCAAAAGTAGAATTATCACCATGTATTATTTTGAAATTTCCATAGATTGGGTAACACAGACACTGATGGAATGTTTATGGTACTGCCATGTGGATATTAAGCTAGGGCCTTTCAGTCAAGAAACTATATCTGTTGTCTTATTTAATAACTATTAACTTAGGGATATATGTGATTTCCCCAAACTAGGATTTGACTTTGATCTTCTCAATAAGTATTTTATCATTCTTATCATTCCCTTGAATGGCCAACATGAAGGGAGATAAGTCCCATTAAACATATAAAAAATATCATAGGGTTCGAACTGGGATGGGGTTTATCCCAAAAACATTATCAATCAGAACCCTTTGGAAATTTCCATTATCAAGTCTATCTGAAACATATAGGGGTGTTTTGTGCCCTTGGATGGTCTCTTCTTGATCATGATCACTAAATGAGATGGTGACATGTCATTCTGAATACATAGTCACCACACTATAGACCTTAGTTTTAGTGACCTTTTTATCAAAATCTTATGGGAACTTGAAGGCTTTGACAAATGCATCCCTGAGTTGTTCTCAAAGAAGGAATGCATTGAGGATTGAGAGTTTGGGTAGTACAAAAACTAGCTATTTCAGAATGATATAATTATATGAAAATGGTTGGTTCTTCTTGATAAGGGGATAGAATAAGGAATGAGATTTAGAGCTGAGGCGTCTAAGGTGTATGGGGTTTTGGATTGTGAAAAAATTTATGGGACATCATTTTCCAAAAGTGCAGGTCAGGCTTGCCATTCCCATTACCTAGGTTGATTATATTGACCCCATTATGTGTTCGTGTAATACAATAAGAGGTGGGAGATTGAGGAAAGACATTGGAGCACCCCCTTGCCTCTTTTGGGATAGTTGGAGTACATTCCCTTGAGTTTTGGATTCATATTTGTCCTCCATGAGGATATTAACAGAATATTATGGCTGAACACGTCCATGACGTCCCATTTATCATTTTTTTAAATCACATAGCCTCACATTCCTTGATTATTTGTGGGAAAACCATATTCATGGGCATACTCATTATCAGAGAATGGGTATTGTAAGTGTTTCACATTGAAAAAACCAATGATGTCCTCTTCATCCTATAAGGATTCTATTTGGTGGGGTTGTACCCATTTTATGGATATTTTAGAGAATAAATATAAAATAGTTAGTGATTTCATTGGATCAGAAAAATTATTCTCCATGTTCTATTTTATTTGTCCTCTGGTGGTCACAAACACCTTCGGGAGGCACGTCTGATGTATAAATTTTAGGTGGTGGATCTATTGAGGTTATGTGTATCTATTCTCATTGGGTTGCATGAACCCGATCTAATTTCATTTGATTCATCCAATTGTTATAATTTTTTTCATGCCTTTATGGAACCATCATCCATCCATATTCTTCTTATGACATGATTTTTGTTATGTTAGACTCCTTATCTAGTGATTTTTCAATTTCCCCCTTTCCATATTCAACCATTCCAGGAAGGAATTATTTGAAGATGAATCAGTCCAAGATATTATAATCCAGCCATCTATGAGAAGGGAATTAATCGGGATGGTCAGTGATGATGACCTCATTAGGATTTCTAGGCCATGGATTCTTAAGAAGGTTATTATACAAGGAGTTTGATAAATAACCGTGACTTATCCATTTCAGAAATAGAATACTTTTTTATATGTTCCTAAAATCTTAGTCAAACATGATTTCTATTTTCTTTTGGCCATGGGTGATTATGTGATTGTCGGCACTAAAAAAGAGGTTCTGTGTGGTTTGGAGCCTACCTAGGTACTTGGATGGGCCATGGTACTGTATTAAGGGTGGAAGATACCGATTCTACTCTATGTGGACTGTTCTAATGTTATGTGGGAATGATTCTTGTTTTAGATTGGGTTCAATAAATATCCTTGTCAAGATGTTGTGTCAATTAATTGAAATCTCAGAGGCCACCTAGATACTTCATTGGGATCAGAGGTGTCTTCCACTCAACCTAGATATTTTTAGCATAGATTTATAGAATTTCCTCTTATAGGAGAGAAATGTTGAGTGAATAGGTTGAACCATTCCAACTTTCAAGTAAATCAAGAAACCATCTCATTATCATGTTGTATGTAGTTAGTCCAATAGATGATCATCATTTGTTTCAGTGTGGTTCTAAAATAATAAAGGAATTGATGAATAAGGTCATTATATCCTTCAATGGATCCTTCCATCATGTTTCTATACCAATACAAGGGATGGACATATAAGAGTCTGTAGGAAAAACCATAGCTTTGTGGAATCTTGTTGATCTATGAGGGCCCATAATTGATCCACAATGAGATATGGAGTTTTATATATGTTGTTCTACGTCTCCAGCAATGGAATAGGTATAGAAGGTAAGATTACTGAGGTTGAGTGGAGGTGGAGTATCATCCACCCATTTGGGATATGGATTCATTTCAGGTTTCAAATGTGTGTGTCACCATTTCATGGATTCCATTAGAGTATTAGGGTACCTAATGATGTTATGTAACTCAGGGGTGACTACTATATAAGTTCCTCCCATCAATAGGGAGTTATTAAGGGCGGATGAGGTGGTCCCACATTCATCCCCTGCTAATTCTCGATTCATTCCATGAATGAATGATTTCCCTTACAAGGGATATTCTATCACCAAAATAGGTGGATGTCACGAAAATTTTGGACTTCCGAATTTATGTAGACTATTTTTCTGGATCTTGATCCAATATGAGGCTCTGATACTACTCTTGCGGGAGGATTGACTTTGTTTGGGAGAATATTCATCTCGTGTTAATGAAAATACCTAATGGGAATATTTCCCCCAATTATAAAATTATTGAGTTGTTGTATATCTTGTATTTCAATCTATTATTAAGGAAACTATTCCTTTGAGGAAGAGGAATAAATTATTATAGGAGGTGATCGAGATGTATTTTTAACTTTTTTCTTTTACTTGGTAGCATTCTGTTGAGGAGGTGGAAAATCATTATTTGGTGGTGCGAAATTTTTTATACATCATCAGTTTCGAGTACATATAACCTTATTTGGTGCATAAAAATAACCCCCTATTAGGGTAGATTCTATGTGCTTAGAGTCTATGAATTTTAATCCTGATCATTTTCTTTTTATACAGAGAAAACATTCGCATAGGCATACTGGGCAATGGTGTTTATGCCCTTACATTCGAAGGAAATGTTGATTCTATACTACCTTCATTGGGGTATTTAATTAAACCAAGGGAAATTATGGGATATTATAGCTATGGACCATTGTGAAGTTTGATATACCATTCCATAATATCCTCTCGTCAAATCCTATGACTATTGAATTTGAGAGGTTTTATAGTTTTGGTTTCCATATGGGCCCAGACCAGTAGAGGTTTGTCTCATGGTGGGGTGGATAGGTGGAAAAAAAATGTTTTCCTCCCATCCTAGAGAAAAAATATTCTCTCTAAGGTGATAATGATGACGAAAATTCTTCCAACCATGTGTATTTGGGGGTTATTCAGTGTAGAAATTGGAATAGATGGGTGTTATATTCAGAGATCGAAGGATTTTAGTTAGGGACATAATGATTATCAAGATAGGAATACTGATATAAATTCCCCTATCCCCAAAAGATGGGGGTGATTTTGAATCACTAATTATTCATCCAATATACTCTCAAGAGATTGTGAACCTATATATGGTGATTGAGATATAAATTCCCCCAGACTAACAGGATATGGTTTGTTTGTAACTGTTGAGGATATGTGTTGAATCCTCCTAGAAATTAACGATATAATGGGTGGAGGTGGTGGTATATATTCTCCTGAACCATGGGGTTGGGTGTGATCCTGAATAAATACTATGGAAGATTCCATTGCATCTAATTTTATGTGGCATAGTTTTGCTCACATGATATTTGGATGTGATGGTAGCCATTGATGAGAGTCATTATTTGTGGGAAATTCTATGGATGATCACAACATTGTACTCCTTGTAATAAACATGTGATCATTTTTTAGACTCTCTATTTGGTGTTATGTTGTATATAGTCTCCCCTCATTCATTATTCCTTGGAATCATTTATGTATGGGACATTCTGTTGTAGTAACAAACTTGCTGGAGCGTTACCCGGTCCCATGATTTCTCTAGAGGATATAACATTTTAAGTAGATGAATTTGAGCGGTCATTTTATTCCATGGGGGTTGTATTGTGTAATTATGTATACATTCCCCATCCTCAAATACATATGAATGATTTGATTTTAGTGATCAACTACTTAATTTTCATGACGCGGTGATGGTAAGAAAGTTAAAGATCTACACTGTTCATTTACAGTTTTTGATCCAAGGCTATGGAGATCACATCCATGTAAAGATGATAGTATAATATATTTAATATTATAAGGTAAAAATAATATCCTATATTCGGTAGATGTCAATTATTATTTTTATGATGAGTAGCCAACATATTTTTGCATTGAAAAGTCAATCACTCCTTTTCTATCTCATCTGGTATCTCGTAGTCAGAATTATTGATGGGACATAACATGATGGGGAGTATATTTCTGGCTAACTCTCTCTGTATTTCAATATTGGCGTCTTCGTCATCATACATACATGTTTCCATCTGTTCATACCATAGAATGTGTCACTGATGGTGACTTTCTAATGAGAGTAATGTACTTTTAGAAGTTTATGGGGATCCAAATGTTGTTGATCCTAATGTTTCATGAACCTCTATATAAGAAGGTGTTATAATTTATGAAACCCCACTATACAGAGGTGTCTGAGAAAGGGGAGTAATTCCATACCGATGGTGGATATCCCTGTTGTGAGGTTGACCAAGGATGATTTCTAGAGTAGAGTCCATGATATCCATCTCCAAACTACCATGAGAAGGTATTCTAGGGAAATAAATGTCATATACATAAACATCTATAGAAGAGTCTATAGAATCTCGTGGTGTAGATATTGTGTCTCAAACAACCTCAAGGACACTAAAATTGTATAGATTGGGAATATGGTACCTGTTCTACATCATGGTCAGAATATATCGACCGACTTTTTTGGATTATGTATGGATCTGAGCATGTTGTTTGATGGTAGATAGGACATTACAATAAACAACTAGTGATAAAGGAGAATGAAACTACTAGTGGAAATATATTTTAATATGTCAATAAGATATGTGATTATTGAATAGAATATAGTCCTATCATGAGGATTATTCAATTCTCACATGGCAAGCTTCAGTGAACATGGGAGTATGACCCTAATCCCGAGCCTTTGGGATATTCTACTAGCATTTCATGGTATGAGTATGAGCATTCCCCGATGTGTGTTCCAGTCTCACATAGTGATATCCAATTTTTACTGGAATGTGATAATGATACAAATATTCTTTTCCCACTTAAATATACTGATATTACTATAGAATGTGAGAAGGATTATGAGCCTCCAATTAGGCTTCCCTCTAATGATGTTGGTGTAGTCATTCATTAGAGAAAGTAAGATTATGATATTTTCTTCTATGTTCTACTAGAATATGCCATGTAGATTCATGGAGAGAAATATCAGCTTTCCCTGGGAAATTTGATATTCATGCTTGGTCATCCAAGACTAGAATGAGGGTATAAGCTCAATATAGGGACTTAGGAGTATGTTGATTGACTTCTTCTTTTATAATATGACCTTGTCCCAAGGCTTGTAACCATTTTTTTCGTGAGCCCCGAATAGAATTGGGATAAGATCCCAAATTATGGGACTTTGGAATATTCTTCCAGACTTTTTTGATAGACATGTTCCCCTATCCGGATGCATTTCCATTGTCATATGGATATCGCTAGTTGGAACTGATGTGTGCACCAAGTACGATGCTGCATAATTTATCAGAATATTCTGACAATCACCTTCAATGGGAGAAATATTGTGCACTTTCTTCTATATAACAAATTATTAAAGATAATCAAAGTGTTGAGTTTCCTTGGATGTAGGGATCAGAGTATGTATTTTTCCCTTTATCTACGACAATTTTAGAATATTCCATGGTTTTTCTTTAGGTATTTCTAAAATATATATTCATTTTTTCAAAGCACGTGTAGATATATAAGACTATACATTTTCTATCTCAATTATACATTATTAGTTTTATTTTATTTAATAAGGAATATAAACCCATTTTCCTCATTTTTTCAATTATAATATGTTGAGGGGATTCATGCACGGGGTTAGAGATATGTGCCTCCCCCACGTCAACTTCATGAAATTCCAAAAAAACATGTTATGTGTTAGCAGGTATATGAGCCTACTTACTAGTTCTCACTAGCATATTCCAGAAGGAATCATTATATAGAGGGGGATATGAGCCCTCTCTTAGATATCCATTTCCTTCCCCCCAAGATGAGCCTTCCTTACTTCCTATTCTTGGGCGTCAAAAGTGAATGAATGTCAGGTGGTACCCTCATAGGGAAACTACTAGTTACTGGTGGGATGGTGTTGGTGAATGTGGTGGATAGGTTTTCTTTATAGAGGCACCTAAACCAAAAGGGAACCATATTAGGCTTCATGATCCACCTTATTGAGAGACAAAATGATATAGTTTTCACACTCTGGGGAAAATCCCTCTTAGTGGTTGGTTGTAGCGACAACGGTTATTGTCTTATAAGAATAATATTTTTGATGATATAGACTCACCAATTTCTATTCTTGGAGAACCCCATGAACTTCTTTTTTATTCAGGAATGTACCACGTCACTGGTACCCCTAGACCATCATGTTTTCCCCCTACTATTAGAGTTATTGAGTAAGAGAGATCACTTTGCATCATGTGGGGGTTGCATCCATAGATTATTTATTGGATTTAGTGGTGGATGATGAAGACATTGTATCAGTTTGGGATGATATTGATGAGATAAGTA
The DNA here is from genome assembly GCA_963277665.1 of Viscum album. Lineage (NCBI taxonomy): Eukaryota > Viridiplantae > Streptophyta > Magnoliopsida > Santalales > Viscaceae > Viscum > Viscum album. The sequence goes on along the minus strand of OY728152.1, from coordinate 1,358,680,833 downwards.
TCTATAATCAAACTAAAAACAAGGAACAAGTTTATTGGTTATTTTAAAATCATAGGAATCATGTTCTCAAAAAGATATGTATAGTTAACACAATTTTCATGTTTTCATGATCCATCCATTCTACTCATGTGAACTTTTCAATATAAAGATGGACTTACAGGAATGTTGGTTACCGAAGAATAACTATAAGACTTTGCAGGGCTTATTGATTTTTTATAAGGTTTGAAAAAGTGGTATATACTATGATTAGGCAAACATTTTGTTATTAGAGAGATTCATGTCAGGTTCACCATTTTTGTTTCATTGAGGTTATGAGGTTTGTATTTGCTACCTTTTATTGAATGATATGTGGAGATTTTTTGTTTTGAAAAATCATGAACATCACATTACCATTTTTCCCTCTTATCATAATATGCCAATGGTTCCCTCATCCATAAATGGGTAAAAAAATTATTTTAAAATGTAATCAATCACCTGGGTTTTCAAGCCCTAATACTCTTGGGGGCTCACCTTGGTCGATAGGATTGGAGTTTGGGCTCATTGCAACCTTTTATTAGAATTATTTCCAACTCTGAGAGTCTCTTATAGATTTATGATATCTTCATGAATCTATCCTTATTAATGATATGAGATCAGTTACACTAACAAAATGATCATGGGTTAATTATATTTAATATGATAAATAATGGGTTCTCTTTAGGGAATTCATTAGTATGTATCCATGGTTCTCCATCATTTCTCTATAATGGGAGAATACTTATGTAATGAAGTTGTACAACCAACTGCATCAAAATTAACTGCCACATAAGGAGGTAGTTAATATGAAAAGGAGGGGATTGAGTCATTATGAAGCTTCCAACATATCCGGGTTATTGTAGGAATAAAAAACCATGTAGTTCATTGTCCATATGTATTTTAACGTCATGAAAAAAATTATTTGGTTTCTCAAAATAGTAGTTTTACAATCTTGAATATTGGAGAGATGTCCTCTGAATCCTGATAAAATATTGAATCAGAGTTTCTATAGTTCATTTATTTGGGGAAAAACACATATATTCCTTTATCACTATAGATATTTATTACATATATGGCATGATTATTTTAGTTCTGTAACCCCACATGAGTTATGCTCGGTGTGAGAAACAAGGGAGATAAAATGATAATTTTCATTTCCCATGATGTGTGAATTATTTGATGGGACAACACTATAATGATTTTTATGGAACAAATGCATTGGGGAGTTGTCATAAATATCTGGGTTACGAATGGAATCCAAGTAATCATAGTTTAGTTAATTTCTATGTCCACTAATGAATTTTTTATATTAATAATCATATGGGAATGATTGGGTCCCAATCACAAATAAATCATCATCATAAGGATTACAGTGAAATGGTTATTTATTTGATATCGAGACATTGGAAGGCATAATATGTATCCCAGTTATTATAATAATCATAGTTCTCATAGTTTAATCACACCATTGGTATTGTCCCTAAGGTATATGGGCTTATTTTGGGGATAATATGTCATGAAACATATTGGGGATTTTCATACAATTTTATCCCTAGTTTGTTGAGACTCTTGATGTTAATGATATGATTATCAAAACTCCCTATGATCATGTTATAGATGATCTGTTTGAGAAAAAATGGATGAAAAATTATCAATACCATCACCTGGATAGAGAGGGACATATGAATTGGGATATCACAATGGAGCTAGAACCATGAAGAGGTGAACTAGGTACCCCAAATATGGTAGGAATCAGTGTATTTTTAGTTTGTTTGGTCAGGAATTACACTCTGGGTTTTACCAAGCTACTAGGACATATCATGTTATGTCACTAGTCATGTCATAAACAATGAAGTTTACCTTGTGACGTTCTTTCCTATCTAATATGTGTTTATTAATTTTTTGTGATGATATGTGGGTGATTATCTTACTTCACAGTCTAAAGAAAACTAAATGATCCATTTGGTCTTTTTAAAGGACTCTAGTTAACCAGAATGGTGTATTTGAGGTTTGTCTCTTGATCAAATATGAATTTTCTAGAGGACGTCACATGATCCATGTGGCCTTTCATAGAAGACATCACATGACCTAACTGGCATATCATGAGGGTGTCTTATGATATAGATGACATTCCATGGCATCATTCACAAGAGTTGTATTGAAACATAGAGAGGGTATCATGAGAGTCAAAATGAAATTCCCTATAGGGTGTCTCATGCCATGTATAACATCCCAGGAGGAAATCTGAAGACTATAATGACATTTCATGAGGGCATCGTGATTCTTGGATGATGTGACTAGAGTGTATCTGGGAAGCTTATTTGACATATATTAATGCATCTACAAGACATTTATGACATAATATGGTTCCTATATATGAGTCAGGTGATGTATCTGAAGGGCGTCACATGATTTGGGTGGCAGACCCATGGGGGTTTGTGAAAGTATGGTGGTACGTCTTGAGGGAAAACAATGAAGCTTAGACTAACAAGTTTATAGGACATTTCATGACCCAGGTGGAATACTAAATTAACATTCTGAGATCTTAGATATATTCTGTAATGTTGTTTCATATCTTGGATGGAATACGAGAAACACATGATGTTAATTGAACATGTTTTTTACTTAATTATTCATCATTAAGTCTTTTTACTAGACATTGTTTTGTGATTTAATTTGATCTACTCAAAATTATATAATTTGAGTCTCACATGATCAAAAATATGTGAGGTATATTATTTCACATCTAGTAATAAGTACTTTTTGTTATATATAAAATATCACATGATGTGTTTTATGCATGGAACATTATCAAATCGATGGTTTTCTAGTATATTAAATAATGAAATAATTTCCAATCTTGAGACCAGTGACTTCAAGAAATCCACTCCAGTGATTATGTGAAATTCCCATAGTTTTTCCTCTTTGTCATGACAGGTAGAAATTCTGGTCTTCTGTTCATGGTTTGTATCCATTCATTCTTCATTATATGTTCGGTAATATATAATCCTTTCCATCCCGGTTATTTTCTGGTTTGTGATACATATATGGTATGGATCCACGATGGAGTTGATAGAGGGTCTGGCATTATACATCTTCATTATCCTTTTTCATAGATTGTTTTGAGGTCACCTCCCAATTTTCATTGATTATGAGTCCCTCCTATTAACACCTCCATTAATGGAATATTTACAATTAATGGTGAACTTTTTTATCATGTGGTTATGATGAAGGACTTCCATATTTTCATATTTACATGTCTAAGGTCCTTTTTGAGATCAATGTTCCTGTTGAAAAGGCTTCACAAGAATATCGATTCCATTTTTGTTACATTTTTTTAGGCAAGAGTGGAATGTTTGGGGGTCTCATGGACATGTGATATAAACAAAATTAGTTATTTGTTGACATTTTATGACCACGAGAGGATTTTGAATCTTCGCACTTTTATTCCAATGGTTTTATTTTATAATGGTTTGTGATTTATGTGATATTACAGGAGTAATGTCAAAGAAAATTACTTGACCTCTTGATGTTTCATTTCACAACCAATATTGGTCATGGGGAAGTGTGTGATCATTGCATGAAAAACCCATATCTTTATCCTTAGGGAACGAAAGGGGATGTGATATATTTCCTGGTAATACTCAAGGAGCTTCATGCATCTAGCCTGACAAGCCGATGAGATTTCACGAGATAAGGAGAGCCTTTCACTAGGCTCTCACAGTGTCTTGAGGGTCATCAGGGGTGCATCACAAGTCATTCTGTGACCATGATTATCTCCACACTCCTCCCTTATTATCTCCCCTTTTTATTTTAAAACGTTTTGAAGAGTTCATTATGTTTTGTGGATATCACTAGGGAAAGTCATTCTTTCCTTTGGTTATGAGATGCATGATCTTTGCGGTCATCAGAGTACTCCACTTTTTGACATTATTCATTTTATTTTCAAAATATTTTTTTGGAATTCCCCCAATTATTGTCCATGAATGAGTCACATGATCAATATGGGATCTTGTGATGGAACTAATAGATTATCTTATTCAGTGATATTGTTTTTCAATAGCATGTCACATGAGCAGTTTTGGATTTCATGATGAAATTGAGATGTTTTCAGGGACAATTTCTTATCTTGACATTGATGAACCACCTGTTCAATGATTGATTCCATGATGTGATATAGATAATTCCATGAACATCCTACTTTTAATCCTTTGATATGTCTCTTATTCATGGATGAAATATTCACCCCATTGACATGAAGATATTAATGGTGACATGGAGATTCTTATGCATAAATGGATATTTCATGTGTGTGGTATGGACTTCCATTGGATTGGAATGATGCATAAATCCATGAATATTATTCAGGTTTGTATTTTGAGGACCATTGAATAATTTATTTGGGACATGATCATAACCAGTGGTCAATTCGATATACACAATTATTCACGTTACTATGTATGCGGTAATGTGATCTCCTTTTACATGATGGCATGCTAATGTTGTTAATATGTATTAGTGTTCTCTATATAGTGTTTATTCATGTGACATGTGTTCTATATTTTCATTTTCTATAAACCTTTGTGTTATCACATCCCATTTCTTAATGATTCATGCGGTTCCACTTTCTTTCATATGAATGATTGTGTGGTGTCTTATCTATTCAAATGAGTGAAAAAACATTATCACATTAAGAGTTATGAGGTTCCATAGATTTTCACATGAGGTTTTATGAGGTTTTGTAGATTCTCACAAGAATGGTTATGTTAGAATAATAATTTTCATGTAAATGATTATGATATTTCTTTTGGAATAATCCTTTTCATGTAACTGTTATACTGTCTTGCAGTGTTGTCTTTCAATGAAAATAAAAACACTCCCTATAGAAAAATAGTCCCCTACTGTTAATCTCTCATTAGAAATCATAGATGAATTATCTCATTACCTTTCTGCAACTATGAAATGTGGTCCGTCCTCTAAAAACACTATACCATTAATCACACTGCATAACTCAGATCCAATGCAATCAGTGAGTAGAAACATCCTCACTTGATGTTGTAGATCAGGTTTCTGTTAGCTCAGGAAGAATATACTATTCATGTATCTCTATCTCTATGATGTGAGAGATGTTCATTATTCCATGTAAAAATATAGGACTCCCCCTAAATCTAGTTCCATTAATGTGATTCAAAAATGTAATTGGATCAGTTTGTGAGCCCTTTTCTATTGACTATAGAAGAGGAGGTAGTATGGTTCATGATTCGATCTAACTTTGATAAAAACCCATATGGTAGTCTGGACATGAGGAATTTTATCATGTGTAAGGTCCATTCATTCCAAAATAGCCAATGTGAAACCCTAGAATCATGAGGATGAAGGAGACCCCAAGCGGCAGCACTCTCTTCCCACCTGACATTCACCACATTCAATATCTTTTATTGTTTGTTTTATTTTTTATTATCTTTATTATTATATGTAAATAAATAATAATAATAATATGTCTCTTGAAATTGTGGAAAGAAAGGCTCAAAATCCAAGAATTGTTTTCACATGGCCGATTAGCTGATCGCTCATCATTATTGTTTATCAATGGAAAAGTGCATGGCATATGATTAGTGATGTCAATAATATCAAAGTAAAGTTCTAGGTAATAACCACTTTTTGTATAACATTATATTTTTTATTTTCAATCCTCTTACAATTATCATTTTCAAATTATATAAATAATTATAATAATGGAACAACTTATAAATATATATATATATTATAATTTTAGTACTATTCATGAAATAAGGGTTTGATGAATTACGTACGGTATGATCACAGATATGGTATAACATATGTACTCATAAGTAATGTTCCCATTTGAAAATGATAATAATGGGAAAGAGGCATGTAATAATAATCCTTATATAATTATCATAATATCATTAATTAATTATTAGTTTATTAAATATACTTATAAATATCATCACTATTGTGGGGTGATAAAAATTGTATCTCATCATCTCATGGAGGTGATAGTCACACGTACAAGAATTATGTTTTCATATTTAAGTGTGTATCAATATAAGAATTAAAATGATATATTAAATTCTAAGAAAATAAATGTGTTTTTAATATCATAATTATTTCATTTATAACAAATATACATATCTTTATTATCTTATTTGTAATTGGTTAATGAAAATTAAACACATCCCATCACAATATGGTAGTCTATCATTCACACAAAAATATTAATATATCCCATGTTGAATGGAATGTAATAAAGGTAAATATGATAAAATGACTCTATAATGTATGAATATTCTAAAAATATCATATATATATATAATTTATATTGATCATGATACATAATTGTGATATGTGCTAATTGATGAATGATTGACATTGGTCTATGAGGTAGTAGTCCACCGTACACACAAATAATGATTTCATAACCCATTGGATGGAAGTGGAGATGGTTTTATGACATGACCATAATAAAAAAATATGTATGTATATGGATGGTACTTAATTTATTATATCATAATTATTCAATAAGAATTTACTTCGTTAGAGGAGAAAATAAAATACAAATTCTTGTTTAAGAATGTTACTTTTCATAGGGTAACCTCCATAGGTTTGCACCAAAATTATTCATATGAAAGATTTATGACAAAAATAATGAATATAAGTTGATATGAGGGATTTTTAGGCCATATGGTAGTTTATTGTCTAAACCAAAAGGGTTTTAAGGTGTTTATAAGAGTGGAGAGATGTGGCCTTTTATAAGCGGGGTAAAAGAACCCCACTTGGAAGATATAATGAAATTTCCCAAAAGATTCTAAAATGATAAACTCATTCACATGAAAAAAGATTCCAAATGAACATATATTCTAAATCCATAAGTATAATATTTAATTATTCATATAATTATAATATTAAATTACAATATTTTAACCAGTATCTATTTTGTTTATCCTCCCAGTAATCCCAAATTTACATTAACAACCTTAAATATTTTTTTACTATTTTCACAATTAATTTTGGAAAAAAAATTAGTTGTCAATATTAAGTAATATAAATAAATTTTCATAAAATTATGGAATCAATATTTCCAATTTAAATGCACATAAGTTAAAAAATATAATTTGAAATTAATCATAAATGCACGATGGGAAAACGAGTTTTCAAAGAGAAAATGTTCAAAAGACTGGAACATTTTGATAAACATATTGACTATGGAAATGATTAAAATGACCAATATTGAATTAATATATATATATTAACATAAATTTAATTAAAAAAATAAAATAAATTTATAATTTATAGATATTTTAAATGAAAAACATTATTCATTTAAAATTTAGTATTTCTTATTATTCATCAAAACATTAATGCTTTTAAAAAATTATAAAACATTCACCCTAACATAATCTTGATGTGATGATTTCAAAAATGAAGCTTATTTTTTTCAAATAATTTTTTTTAAAACATCTATTTTTTAGACATGTCTGAAAAATGTCAACATAACTTATTTTTAAAAATATAAAATTTTATGATAATTTCTTGATTTATTATTATATATTATCTAGAAAAAAAATAAAATGATTGTTAAATATTAGATTAAATATAATATATATATATATATAATTCATTAAAATAATTCAAAAAAATTAGTTTGTTTAATTAATTAAAGTAAACAATGTTTTTTTCAAAAACAATATTTTTACACAAAATTGCCTATTTTATTTTCAAATATATTTTTTATTTTTATTGATAATTAATTGTTCCACAAAAAATTATTTTTATTATTTTTTAACTATACATTTTTATAATTATTTGACATTATTCCTACCATCAATTTCAATGGCTTGGGGATAATTATAATATTAAATTACAATATTTTAATAACATGTCACGTTTTTTTAAACTCAATGCCAACTATAAAACAATCTATGCTCGGTGATACTTTTAATGAATCGTGAACTTTGTGTCATTTTTAAAGAAATATAGACATAGTTTTTCATGTAACTAAAGATAAAATTAGTGTTATTTTTAAGGGAAAATATATAAAATGTTATATTCATGTGAAAAATAATATATTTCATAAAAATTTGGGGAGTTATATTATAACCCCCATATAATTAATTTCTTCCTCAAAATTTTTCAGTTTAGTAATTAAAATCGAGTATACTTCTTCCTCATTACATACATAGGTTCCTATATTTCTTCCTCAAGGTGTTGGTTTCACAAAAAAAAATTTATCTACTAGGTATGTTGTCTAGTTTCATAGAACCTTTTTTATTCGATCAAAAATCTCTACCCATTGTTCCATGAAAATTATATCATGTAATAGTGGTACATCATCTGAGATCAAAACTTGCGAGGTATTAAGTATGAACATATTCATGATAGATAAATAGAACACATTGTGAACCTATGATACATTTGGTGGAATCACCAAGCAATAATCCACAATCTCAATATGATCATGAATTTCAAAGGGAAAAATATACCTAGGGCTTAGACTCCCTTACATTATTCTATAGAGAAATTAATAGAAATTACTTCTTACAAACATTAAATTATATAGCATGTGTAATATTTCCATCTTATATTTTTTCTACTCTTTTCAGTTTATACATGTTAATGAATTGATGTAACCTTTTCTTCCATCTCATCGACATGCTTAGGTCCCAATTGATTTATTTCTAAAACTTCATTCAGGTATGTGGGAGTTCTACAGATACATCCAAAAAATTCATAATGTTCCATTAAAATTCATCATTAAAATTTATTTTTGTAAGAAAAATAAACTTCTTTAAGTTGTTCGTTCAAAAAACCATTCAAATACATAGTATAATATCTTATTATATCCTATATTTTATTAATTAATATCTCAAGTTGAACATCTGTATGTGGATGATCTGCTATGATGAAACTCAAATCCACATCAAGATAATAATGATGACTTCCAAAAAAAACATAAAGGTAAACCCTGAATTCTTAAAATATAAAACTTAATGTCGCACTCCTTGATGCCCTACCACTTCATAAATATATATTCTGGAAGTCATATCCAAATATAAATATTCTCTGATATTTAGGACGTTTTCATTCTTTGTAAGTTTATATACTATAACCCGTAATTATCTCAACATAAAAAAAAATTATGAACCCAAATGATTCCCAATACCATTAATCAAATGTTGAAAAATTGAAATATAATTCATCCTCAAAAAACCTTTTCACAATATTCAAAACCAAAGGGATAAATTTCCATACATTTCTCTTTAAATATTTTAAATATTGATAAACTTTACTCTCATAAAACCTCAAAATAGGTGTCATGGAATTATTAGTTATGGCCAAACTTAAAATTGTAAACCCATGATAGTATCCATATCAATTAGTTTACTCTTACATGGATACATAAATGATTCAAAAGATAATTCATCCTTAATTCATTAAATAAGATCTTATCTTATTAAAAAAATACATTGGAAGCTTGGGTTCAACCATGAACCAATAGAATATCATTTCTGATTTTGTTATTTCATAATTTTATGTAGATTAAGATAATCACATGAAATTTTATTAAAGTATGAAAAAAATATTTCCATTGGTCTTGTTCATACAAAATGAAACATGAAATTACTAACTTAGGAGGAGAGGATTAGTGTGCCCTAATTCTCATGATTCACTTAAACTATCATGATTTAATTATCTCGAACCTTTCATTTTTTCATCAAGGGTTGGTGTGTCCTATCTTCCTCATTATCCATTGTATTGTGGGACTAATTCTCATATTTCCAGTACTTCTCTAATTTGAAACACTAATGTGGGGGTGGTGTATTCTATTCAGCTTTCTCTCTATTTGCATCATTAAATTACATACTCCCATCGATTCACCAATAAATTTCTTTATGACCTTACATTACATACATAAAACATTTACTAGTTACCTTATGAAAATATATTCTTTGTTTAGTCACAAAAACTGAGAATAATAGAATGTTCATCACCTTCTTTCTAGGGCCTTTGTAAATTTTTTTGAATTCAATTTTTCTCTTTTTATGAAAACAATGATATTAATAGATAACAATAACCTCTGTTTCAACCTGGTTAGAAAAACTGAAAATATCTTTATTAAAACTATAGTCGTTGATGGAAATTAGTATCAAAGACTTCGTTTTACACTACTTAACAAAAGATCAATCGTACATTCAATTTTGATGATATTAGAAGAAGAATATGTCGAAAGTCTTGTGAAACATTCCTTTTAAATACCAATAGATTCATCATGCTTTTTAATTAGATCATGGAACTCCTTACCCATATTTGTATAAAGAATATAAGTAATTTAATTATTGGAAAATATGTTTCTGGACTCGTCCCAATACATGGAAAAAATTTCATCAAATTTTTTCACATTCATGATAATAATTCACCATTTCTTCTCCATATTATAACTAGAAGTGAACCTAAATGAATGTCTCATTATTGAAACACCTGACAAAATACTATATCTTTTCCATCATGTTGATCCATTACTCAGTAAGTAGTTTATCATACGAACCATTTATAATTTATTTTTGTCCTAATGAAGGACTAAATAGAATTTTATTCCCTCATTTTCTCAGTTGTAAGTACAATATGATTCATATCTTGAGAAATTTGTGTGACCCTAGAAAAAAATATTTTACATTATAGCTTCCAAAAAAATTATGTTATTAAGATGAAAATAATTTAATTATCTATCACACCCAGTGTTACACATGGTTCCTTTGGGTTCAATAAAATGACTAAAATAGAAATAAAAGTTTGGAAAAAACTAGTCATAGAGGGTAACCATATAAACATAGAAAATAACTTATATTGTGTCTAAATCACGGATGATTTTTTTTAGAGTATGAATTATTAGGATTAATATATGTTATTAATAATAGTCATATATTTAAATCCTCTACGATGGTTTATAACTATTCTAGGAATTTACATAACATATCCTTTGGGATTGATAAACTACGTGTGAAACAATTCCCATTATTGTGCACCAGGTGAGGATTGAGCATAGAAATTTTTTCCATTTTCATAGTTATTAACCATTTGTACCACTTTTATTGATCTATATATACTTTTATTTCCAGAAAGGGATGCAATTTATTGTAAGCAACGTTCTATATCCCTTACCAAAATCCAATGAGGTGTCCCCATGTGTTAACTCATACTTAAACTTATCCTTAAATAAATCTATAGACATATACTTGGATATTTCCCTAGGGATATCACTAATGTGTTTTCTTCAATGATTACAATCTTTATAAAATCCATTCTTATAATACCAACTACAGTGACCTATAATTTTCATATATAGTAATTAAATATTTTTAGATGAATATTCAATTCATTAGACAGACACACTTCTGAGGGTAGTATTAGTTTAACTTCTCTATTGATAAGGTATACAATATTCAAATTAGGTGAATTATCTTAAAAATATCCTATAAATACCTTCCCATATAGTAAACATAACAAAAATACCCTACTTAAAACCTTTCTTCAAAGTCATTGTAATGGAAAAATTAGAATGGGTGAGATCATATTCATAATAAGGGTAAAAAAGGGAGATACATAACCATGCCATGAACATAAGGTTATGATAACATGATCATTTCATGTGAAAACCATAACATGTATAACAAAGATGACAATATTGTCTAATAGAATAAATATAGGTAGTTTATAATATATGAATCATATAGAAAATAAAAAGCATGTGCTATGAGAACATAACATTGGCATAATAACAGGAATTTTCTAATACACATAATTATTGAAAATCATAGTTATGTATATCCATGAAGTCCTTCATTACATGTTAGGTTTGGGATAACCACACATGTGCCTACTTTGGGCGTGGTATGACATCTACTAAAACCTCTTTAGAGACCGGAATAACCTTCCTAGTACCCATCGAAATTATATGACATTAATCATTAACCAATGCATTAGAGGTAAATATAGGTCCCACCTATCTCATAATCCAGCCATTTATGAGTGAAAATATCCTTGAAAATATAACATATCAAAACCAATGAAAATAGTTGTTTTTTATAAAATATGTAATAATATAATATCCTATGGAGAATAAATGGTTTTCAAAATCATTTCATTAATTCATACAAACATAACCAAAGGAAAAGATGTGGGTTCTAAAAAAATTGATCAGAAACAAAAAAAACCATCGAATGAATAATAATGGTGTCCTTTTATAATATAAATATTTAATAAAAGGTAAAATTGAATTATATCAACTTACATAGAAAATTACATTGAATGAAAAATAATTTTTAATGTTTGTTGAGTAAGAAAAACTTTAAAAATTGATTTTTTATACAAAAAAATCATAATTTTATTTGAAAATAAACTTAGAAACTTATAAATGAATATTTAAATCATTTATCATTCTTTAAGATAGACAAAAACATTCATTTCGTACATGTTAAAATAAATGTTCCTTTTTATGCTTGGTAAATTCCAAAGAATAATTATTTAGAAAAATACATGATGGTTCCTTTTATTTTTATAAAAAAATTAAACCATGAGAAAAAAATTATTTAAAAAATAATCCCAAGAATGGAATAAAATTAATACATTTCTATAATTTTTTTAAGAACGTGTTTTCTTGACAAAAAAATAAATAATGTTGGATTTTAATAAAACATTTTCTTAGTCATTTTATGTACAAAAGATCGTAAAAATGGTACAATTACTATAAAGTATCATTAATAAGTATATGAGACTAAATTTAATGATTTTATTTACAGATTTTTCATAATATTTTATCATCATAAATATAGTCATAAATAATCTCAATAAATAATGACATTTTATCATAAAATACTTATCATTTTGGTAACATTGAACCATAATCTCCATGAAAGAATAAACTTAGATTAAATATAAATTCTAATGATAATGAATAAATTCATGATATTAATTTTTAGAGGGGATTCATATACTCCTCATTTAAAAATAGGTGTATCACATGACATATGTCACAAAGAATGAAAATTGTGACTAAAACACTATTATCGCTTGAGTATCCATTTAACCATTAACCCAAATAATGCATGATATAAAATAGGCCATTTATTATAATCAAAATTATTATATTCAAGAAATAACATTTGAAAGTGTATGTATATAAAAAAATAAACTTGTGGTTGTTTTTTTATGTCTCCTACAAATAAACGAGAGTCTAAAATTCTCTTAGCATAAGTCCTGACTTCCTTCACACATGTTAAAACATCATATATAAAAAATATAAGTTTATTGTAAATATATTATATAACCATAAGTATATATAATATAACATATATGTTTTACTAGTGTACTTTTATTATCATTTTATTATCAATTCCTTATTATTTTCATGATTTAGGTTATAACTGCTATGTTTTTCATGTATGTTTTGATTTTTGATTTTATTTAATATTAATTTGATAATGGTGTATTTTACTCTATAATAATAATCATTAAATAATTATATAATTTATACATCAATTATACTTTAAATAAAAATCATGATAGTTTTTTTTCATAAATTATGTATGTTATGATCTTTGAGATGGTAGGTTGTACATACACATGACTGATTTCGCTTTTTTGAATGACCATTATAGAAAGGGGGTAAGTAAAATAGTATCATTACCTAATTACAAAAAATATTTTAGAAACTATTTTAATTTTTTAAATATACTTCTACATATCATTAATGTGATGTGGGTTTGAACCATTTATAAAATGTGCTTTTTTCCTCATAATCACTAAATTGAATTTTATTCCCTCATTTTCTCATTTGGAAGTACAATATGATTCATTGCCTGAGAAAGTTGTGGGAGCATAAAAAAATATTTTTCATTATAGATTCTATAAAATTTATGTTCTTATGAAGAAAATAATTTAATTATCTATCACAGCCAATGTTAAAATGGTTCTTCTGGGTTTAATCCAGTAACTAAAATAGAAATAAAAGTGTGAGAAAAAATAATCATAAAGTGTAACCATATAATCATAGAAAATAACATATATTGTGTCAAAATCATGGAAAATTATTTTCAGACTACAAAATATTCAGATTTATATAAGTTATTCTAAATAATCATATATTTAAATTTTTCATGATGGTTTATAAAGTGTTTGGGAATTTCCAAAGCATATCCTTTGGTATTGATAAACATAGAGTGCAAAAATTCTCATTATCGTGCACCAGGTGATGATTGAGCCAAGAAAAATGTTGCCTTTTAATAGTTATTAACCATTTTTACAACTATTCTTAAGACATATATACTTTTATTTCTAAAAGGGATGTAATTTATTAGAAACCATGTTCTCTATCCTTTTCCAAAATTCAATGATGTTTCCACATTATTTTACTCATATTCACACATCTATATCCCTTGGGATCATCCAAAACCATCCCAAATAAACACTAAAATTCCCTCCCCTCATCCTATATGACTCAATTTTGGAATAAATAATGGAAACAAAACCTTTTCTTATAATCTAAAAGGACTTACTTGAAAAAGAGGTAATCTTTTTCAATGATAACATTTTTTTCATATACTTCTTCACCACTTCAATTATTTCTATATCGTGAATATATAATAAAATAATTTTTTAAATATATTTATATTTTTTATGATATTTTTTTACCTACACATTTATACACATTCATCAAATAGGATGCACAGTCATCGTACGAGCATTCAGCGGACTACCATTGCAGGAACTAATGTCCTTCGTTCTTTCACTACAACCATTAAATTTTGAAATAATGATGTATTTATATTTTATATATGATATATAAGATATAAATTATGTATTTATGATTATAAAATATTAATATAACATATACCATTATGAATTCCATTTTTTCAAAATATGATAACTTTTTTGTGGATGTATGGACTCGCACCTCCTGAATTCTTTGTGATTTGTCCACATTATACATGGATTGTATTAAAGTTTATTTTAATAAAAATATGTGATATATAGGAAATAAATATTATAATTTAATTAAAATATATATATATATATAATTTTTTTTAATTCTTATAATAGGACAAATAAATTGAATTAGTGTGGATGCATACATACAGACAACTGTCTCCATGAACGGCGCATTTCAGTTCTAATATCCAAATATTATGGATAATTATCAATACATATGTATAATATATATGATATTTAAATAATTATTTACCTATTTTATATTATTAATTAATGATTAATGTAATAAAAAAAATAACAAGTCAAAACATACATGAAAATATTTTCAATTAACACCCAAAATAGTAAAAATAATAAAATATTATTAACAAATGGGTAATACGATATTATAAGAACATAATTTATGAAATTATTAATTTTATTAAGTTTATTTATAATTTATTTAATTTTTTAAACCATTTTACATGAAGTTTAAGGACATTCCCCCAAACAGGAAATCCCGAGTAAATGACTTCATCTCAATTTCTATTCTTTGAGGCATACATTATCATTGGGGACTTGCATTATTATATATGGATTACATACTTCCAAATTCGGGACCTGAATTATTATATATGGATTACATACTTCCAAATAAAAATGTTATACTATTAATAATTCATTATTAATTTTATTTTTATTTTAAATTTAAATTATTACAAATAAGGGTTTTTGAACATAATGTTACTAGGTGGTAGAGAAATTTGATAACTCAATTCCTTTCATTGGGTTATATTACTTCCTCATTGACATTTATATAATATTAATATGTTTATATTTAATTTTAATATATAATAATGTATTAAAACATATTTTATTTTTAATTTCATTTTATAAAAATAATATCATCATTTATTAATTCTCACATTAATGTTATCATCTTTTTTAGGTTTTTTCCAAAATATCATTCTAATCAAGATTTTTTATTAATGAAATTATAATAAAAGAATTTATATGATAGTAGGTCATTAAACACTTTAATTTTATTCTTCTCTAGTTATTCATATTATTTTATCAAATAATAGTACTTTTTATTCATTATTTGGTTATTATGATATTTTAGAACCCTTTTTTAAGAAAACATGACCTAATTTATCTCTTTAGTCAAAGAACATTTCTTCATCTAAAACCCAATTTTTCTAAAAATGTTTTCAATAATGTTTTATCATTTACAAAATTATTTATTAAATTTATTTTTTTCCCTTTTTTTGTTTTAAGTTTTTTATCAAAGGAATCTTTTTCTCTCTTTTCTAATGAGGCAATTTTCTAACTTTTTTACCTTGAAAAAGAAATGTAATTTTTTCCTTGTATGGCATGTACAGAATTACCCATCATTATTTCATTGAGGTTTTATTTTCATGTTTAAAGTGTTAATTTTTAATCAAAATTTTTTTATGTTATTTTCAATTAAATGTATTGTAATTTTATTTTCAAAATTAAAAGGATATCTTCGACAAGAATGTTCTCAAAAAATCATTTTATAGTATTTTTGTTAATTAATTAAACTTATCCCTAATCCACGTGAGACGATTTTTATTTATACAATCTTTAATATTCCTCTCGATTGTTTATTATTTATTTAGAAAAGTTTAGTATTGAAATTAACATCCTTAATTCCTTTTTAGTCCCCTTTTAATATTCAATTTCCAGTGATAATTGAACATTAAATTACCCCAAAATATCATTTCCAATTATCATGGATGTGTTTATTACGAATACTAGATATAATTTTTACTTATATTTTTAACATTGAATGGTTATTTAATATCTAGTAATATAGTGATAAATCTATATATTTTACTCAGTAAAGATAATTGATAAGGAACATTGTTCATGAATTAAATTGATTTCTTGATATATGAAGAGTAATTTGGAATAGTATAGAACAAGTTGGGGAACATTTAAGGTAATCCAATAAATTATTTTCTAGGCTCATAAGATGAAATAATTTGGGAACAAAACATTTTAGTTTTTAACATATCACATTCTAAACTATCTGGTGAGAGGTCTTGATATAAGTATGCTAAATCATCTTATGAAATGTCTTGAATGTAAAGATTCCATTTACCTAGGAAATATTTAATTCAATAATTAATAATTACCTTCATTTATATTCATTTATTATTATCAATTATAATTTTTATTTAACATTATCTATTGATTCATTTCCTTGTCAGTTCACAGATTATATAGAATGAGTTTCAGTTATTTTCATTTACACATTGATTATTACACAAACTGTTATTTTTTTGGAATTTCTCTCTAGTTATATGAATTATATATAGTTTATACACTCTTTTTATTTATTATGTGTAATGTGTGTTCAATTATTTACATTTTCATAATATTTATTCACTTCATTAATAGTTT
This sequence comes from Viscum album, assembly GCA_963277665.1. Lineage (NCBI taxonomy): Eukaryota > Viridiplantae > Streptophyta > Magnoliopsida > Santalales > Viscaceae > Viscum > Viscum album. Next base: position 1,358,663,403 of record OY728152.1, on the reverse strand, counting down.
ATTGATAACATGGAGTGTGTGTTAAGTTATTTTCTTCCCATGTTTATTATGATCATTGATTCATTATTTATTCTGATGCACTTAACCATGATCATAATTTGATCTCACCCTTATTTTGATTCCATTCCATAAGAATCCATGAATTTTACAATTAAAAACATTTAACGATATTATAAGTGAGAATAAATTTATCCTCAAAAAAATTATATGTAAATAGGGTATTTATATTTCATAAAAAACTCATTTATGTATCTGGATTACCATAACTACTAAATTTATCGGTCCTTCATGGAAAATTTCCTTATAATAGATAAAATAAAAAGGTAGTAGAAACTAGATCTATGATTTATTGTATTGGGACTCTAAACTTGGTATAAGATGAATTTTAATAAAAAAATTAGTAACTAGATTTAGGAAAACATATATTATAGATCATAAAACTTATATAGAATTTGTGAATTAGAATAAAAGAATATATTTATTCCATAAAAAATATATTTGGATTTCATCATTGGATTATTTGATTAAGGTTCATCACATTTCGAAAGTCCTAAACAACTATTTTTTGTTTTATGTTATGGGATTATTCCATGATTATGGATATTTTTTAAGCAATTTAGGGAAATACCGCTCCGTAGTTTTGTATTTTTTAGTGAAAATATATTTGAGGAATAATTACCTTACTTTTTAGGGTCATGAGTTTATATTTATTAATATCCATTATTGTTATTATGATCATTAATGAATATTTAATAATTGTGAAATTATATTATTATGATTTGAAAAAAATATATGTTTTATTGAAAACCATATAGAGAATTTTATTTAATTAGTAAAATATAAGTATTTACATCATAGTTACTATTGAAATTATATGGTTTTATAAAAAGGAAAACCAATAAGGTAGTGGGTCTTGAACCTGTGACAAATGGATGATAACGGTTTCATACCTACCACTGGCCTATTTGATATCTTAGTTATGTTTTATATATTTTTATTTAGAAAATTTGAAAAATAAAATTTAATAATGAAAATGTACTATCACTTTTTATATTTAAATCTTAAGTTATTAACCATATTGGATTTTTATAATGGTTAGAGACAAATGGAAATACCTTCCACTATTTTATGAATGATATGATAAATTAAAAGTGTATTTTAGTTCTTCAAGAATTAATGAAAAAAAAAATTATATCCATTTCATGATGTAAGAAATTGATTATAATTTATCGAAGAAAAAAAATAATATGAAATTTTTCATATTAAATCAAAACATTTCATGTAAGAATATTTCATTATCTTCTTGGTTAATAAAATAATTTTTTAACATTAGGAAGAGGACCTGAATCCAGAAATGTTATCCCAATACCTTTATTTTGGTGGAATCAATGGTATTTTAAATCATCATGGATTCATGGATTTGAGGGCCTAAACCTTCCATTTATCGTTCAACTATTAAGATCAATGAATTCAATCATCCATATTAATATTAATTTTTTTACTCCATGTATGTATACTCAATTTCCACTAATCTTAACCTACTAATTGACCTATTAATATTTTATTACTTATGACCTTTATACTTCTTATTATATCATATTAAGATGATGTTTTATTAACACTTCTCATGATGTGGTATTTCAATAATGTAATTTTTAAATATAAAACCCTATATTTGTCATATTTATTTTAAGTTGTGATGATTCAATTTATTTATGGTGGGGATAATGTAACAACCTGAATATTATAAAATAGTAACATTTGTTCAATATGGTGTATGACACGCAACACCAAATGATGAAATGAATATAAAATCACAAGGATTTATATTATATTTCATATTTCAAATAAATGTAATACATTTTAAAGCCTGATATTCATGAAATTATGACTTTTCTTTCGTCGCAAACAACAATGAGTTTCTTTAATAGCTTTTGTTATAGGTATACCTATGTATTACTAAGTAAAAATATATTATTAATATGTTATTATTCAAAATAATAACATATAACCTAGACATTGAATTATAGGATATGAATATGATTATATAACTTATGAAAATGTATGGTTTACACAAATATGAAATTAATAGATTGGTTACTATTTAATAAGAAATGAATATAAAAACCAACTGATTATAATGTAAATTTGTTTATGATCACAAAAGTGTTTCATCCAACTAAATTTAATTACTTACTATTATTGAATTATTTTTGTGATATTCATAAATTATATATTCAATTTTTTTAATTCATCCAATTTATTGGATAATCATAATCTAAGAACAAACCCAATTTTAGGGATAAAATCTAATATTTCTCTAAAGGAAATTTTTCTTTCTTTTAATAGAGAACCTTTTTGAAAATTATATATGAAACTTTTATAAAGGTTATGTGTCAAAATTAACTTCTTTTTTGAAATAGTAACATAAAAATTAGCTTCTATATAATTTTTATATTATTTTGATGTGTATCATTTTTTATAAATAGTGAAAAATACTAAATTTTAATTAAAAAAAATCATTAAATTTATTTATAATGTTATATTATATATTAGTTTTATAAAGTATATATGGTTCAAAAATATAACAATTAATAAAATTTAAAAAATTATAATATTTTTTACATTGAAATCGAATATAAAAATATTTCAGTTTTTTCACTTTTTAACATTATAAACCTGCTTTGTCATCCTCTCTATGGGATTAATTTGAAATTCTTTTATGCCAATTCTGTGATTTTAATTTGGAAAAATGGATTATGTGTTTTAAATAATCATAATTTATAATTTATGGTGAGGGAAAATTATCTTTTTACAAAAAATATTAATGAAGGTGATTAAAATTAATTAGAGACTGAGAGAATAATTAGACTAATAATTTAATAATTCTTAATCCATGGGTCCAAAATAACTGATACAATTTTCTTAAAACCATTGGATGGAACTATTTAAACCGAATAATCCCTTTTCTATAATTTTGTTTATTATATGAGACACATGAAATGGAAAAAATGTGGGTTGAATTCCATCTTTCAAATAATTACAATATCGCCACTCTTCCACAAAAAAGGCACTCAACCCAACCATTTATTCGAAAATATAATCCCATTTTCCTCATAGAAAATCTTCCAAAATAATTTCAAAACATCACTCCCTTTATCCTTTTATCCTCACATTGGGATGAAATAATACTAAGAAATACTTTTGGTATAAACCAAAATGAGTTACCCCAAAAAGAGGTGATGTTCTCCAATGAACACTTTTATTTATTTTACTTCTCTAACACATAAATTATTTTTATATCATGATTATATAATAACATTAGCATCATTAATATAATAATATGTTTTAATTTTAATATTTTTTCCTACATTTTCATACCCATCCATCAAATGGGATACAAAATCATCGTTCGTGTATATGGCGGACTACCACCTCATGAACCAATGTCATTCATTCTTCAATTAATACCTTTTAAGGATATAATAATGAGGGAATTATATTTTATATAATATATATATTATTGATATTATTGATATACAATTAGTTATTTTTCATATAACACATACATTTTTACATCCCATTTTATGGGAATATGATAACATTGTTTGTGGATGTATGGACTAACGCCTCCTTAAAGTGAGGTGATTCATTAACACAACAAATGGAACGTAATACTGATTATTTTAATGAAATATGTTACATTTATGTATTAAATATCAAAATATAATTATATTATACATATATATCAATTAATTTTTATTATTTTAATATGAGAAATAAAGGGATGTAGCATGCATGCGTATGTACTGCCAACCATATCCATGAACGATGCATTTAATATCCGGTATCCAAATTTTATGGATTATTTTTAATATAAATATAAGTAATATATATTTTATTTATATAATGTTTTATATCTTGGATATGATTTTATCTAGGTCAATATGAGAAGAAAAATAACAAAAGACCAAAACACAATATAAAACATGTCAATTAACACCCAAAATTTTGAAAATCAGGAAATATTATTAGAAAATTGAAAAAAGATATTATAATAATATCACATATGATATTAAAAATATCTGTATGGTTTTTTTATATTTTATTAAAATTATTTTAATAATTATAAAGGAGGTTAAAATATGTTCACCTAAAAGAAAACCTAAGGAAAGGGACATCATATCAATTTCTATTAATTGAGCTATACTTTGTCATTGTTCATGTAATTTATTATATATGTTATAAATACTTACAATTTAAACTTTTATATCATGAATAATTAAATATAAATTTAATTTATGTTTCAATTTTATGTATTTTGTATAAATGGATTATAAATTAATGTTAGAAATTGGTAAAGAAATTTTGTAACTCAATTCATTTCATGGGGTTATATTACTACCTAATTATCATTAATATTATATGATTATTTGTAAATTAATTATACTATATATTGATGTACTTACACTTATTGTATGTGTATTTACATTTTATACACATAATCTCTTCATTGATAAATTCTCAATTTGATGTTATGGTCATTTTATTGGTTTATTTAAAAATATTATTCTAATCGAGTGGGTTTTTTATTGAAATTAAATGAAAGGAATTTATATTAACATTTTACAATAACCCAGATTATTTTATTCTCCTATGGTTATTCATGACCTATTTCAAATAATAGTTCAATTTATCTACGTTTTTTGTACAAAAAAAGTTTTAGATTTTTTTTAAGAGAACTTGACTTCATTTCTCTTTTCAGTATGAGAACCAATTTTCTTTGGAGGCTCCTATTTTATAAAAAGGATTTTGATGATTTTTTAAATGTTAAAAATAAATTATCAATGTCCTTTTTACCATTCTTTTCTTCTATAAATTTTTTTAAAGGAATATTTTGGTCACTTTCCAAATGATCCATTATTCTATCCTTTTTTTCCATGAAAAGGAAATATTATTTATACCTTGTACAACATGTATTGAATTACCCACCATCATTTATTTTTTTCCTTCTTTTCATGTAAAAAAGTTAATTTTTATTTAAATTAATTTTTAATGTTATATTCATAAATATTAATTTGATTAAATCAATATTAAAATGATATTAACCACAAGAGTGCTTTCAGAAGATCTTTTTATTTTATTTTTATTCATCATCAACAACAACACCTTATACAAACTCCTCTTTGTATATTTTGAATTCATACCATCTTTATTCTTCTTCTTCAGGGTATATGATTGATCTGGAAAAGGAAAATTTTGAAATTTTCTTCCTTGATAAATTTTTTAGTCCCCTTTAAATATAAAAATTTTTATAATAATTGAACAATAAAATTTCCCAAAACATATATATAATTTTTCATTGATATGAAAATTTCCTAAACCATATAAATTTTTTAAATATTGTGTTTATATGAAGGTTATTAGATATTTGATGAAATATTTATAAATTTGTATCTATTACCTAATACAGATATTTAATAACTCATATTTTTCATGAATTAAACTGATTAATCAATATAAAAAGAATTTTTAGGGATGGTACGACATAGGTTATAGACTATTTAATGTTATCCCCTCATTGAGTCAATAGTTTTAAGAGAGTGAATTAGTTTGTAGGAACCCCTTTGAGTTTGCAACAAATAATTTTCTAAACTATCCATTGAACTGTATAGACAGTCTTATACTAAATCATATTGTGAAAGGTATTTTATATAAATATAACATGCACTTTGAAAATATTGTTTCAAATAATTAATCATTTCCTTCATTTCAATTTAATTATTAATATACATGAGATTATTTTATTTTACAATTATATAGACAGATTTCATTCTCAATTAATTGTGATTAAATGGTTTTGTTTATAGTTATTTGTCTTCCCATATTCGTTTATTACTTTTCATGTTATTTGAGTGGAATGTGTTTCATCTTATTCCCCTAACAAATTTCTTATGCACTTAGTTTTTTGATTATATGTCATTTGCGATCAGTTATTTTTCTCTCCATATTTATTATTCAATTACTTATCAATTTATTAAATATATTTCATGTGTTCTTAGATATTAGATTCTCATATTGATTATAAAAATTTATTCATTTCTTATTCTACTATACTTATCCATTACTGCGCATTTGAGATCACCAATATTTTTTATCACTTCATGTGGAATTCAATAAGTGTAATAAAAATTTTATTATTGGGAATTATAATTGGGAAAAAATTTATCATCAAAATAAAAAATAATTATGTAATTTTTGAATTCAGTAGTAATAAAAAACTCATGTATGTATTTGGTTCACCAATTCTACTAAATTTATTTTTCCTTAAGGGAACATTTCTTTGTATTCATTCTAATGTAATAGTACTCACACAGAATGTATGTTGTCTGGGGTTGAGTCTCTATAATTTTTAGATGTGTTAGATGGTTAAATGTTTTATGATCTATATATATTTGTCACTAATTCTTTAGTTTTACACATACTGGTATAAAATATTATTGAAACTATTTTTACACCATCATTGTAATAATAAAAAAAGTTTTGAATTAAAACATCTATTATTAAATTTCAGATTTTTATACCATAAGTAAGATAGAAAGATACTTGTGATAGTTTTAAGTAACATCAAACCTAATCCAGAACATATATTGTTAAATATTTTGAAACAGAAAACACATATTTTAGGTTTTCCACTATAGGTAATTCGTAGAAATAATCCCAATATTTATATTCATCATATATTAATTTAAACATACAAATAAAAACTAATGAATTCTTAGAGAAGTCTGAAACCAATTATAATTTATGTTTTAAAAAAGGGAAAAAATAATTTCTGGTCTAGAATTATATATCCAATTTTAGACTCATAGTGGGAGAATCTCATCTAAATTGTAATAAAAAAATCTAGGATATCCAATTTAATGAATGAAAATAATGAGTTATATTTCTCTATGAGTCAAAATATAAGGATGGTATGTGTTGATTGTATAAAATTTAACGTTTTTACCCAGATATACTACATCACCATTCCATTTTTATATCAGATTCTATAAGGATTATCAGGGAAGGATCACTAATATTTTATTAATAGTTTATCAGGCTATTTTTTCATATTGATCCAAAAGGATAAGAAAAAACAACTTATAATTTTAAATATGGTCCATTTTTATTTTCATGAATTATTTTTAATATTTTTTATTCCCTAGGATCATTTAAACTTTTCATATTGAATATCTTTTAAAATCATATTAAAAATTATATAGAGGTATCTTCTCTATACTAGTATACCCCACCACTATAGAACATGTTAGGTCATTTCAAAGACATTTTGGGTTTTATAGATGTTTTATTTGAGACTTTGTCAAAAAAACTATCCTATAACAAGTATGGAAAAAATGATAATAATATTTTTTTATGAATCATTCAAGGACTCAATTGTTAACCTCAAATAAATCATGACTTAAGTAATTATCATTTTTCCCCTATACTATGATTTACCTTTATTTGTGTTGTTTGATGCATCAGGAAATTTTTTTAGAGTAGTTATATCCTAGAAGATATATAAAACACCATATATAATATAATTTCTATCATAAACATTAGATTCATCTAATATTAACAACATAAATATAAATAATGATTTTCATTTTTTGGTTTTTCACTAGAAAATTCATTCTTATTATTTGTAAAATAAATTTATGTATAATATAAAAATATCGATATCATGTGATTGATTATGAAATAAGACTCAAAACTAAATAATGTGTAGTATAAAATTCTTATATGTGTTTATCATTCCACAATTATATGTTTGGAGTACCCACAATAACAACTCTAAATGATACACTCCATCGAGGAAATTTTTAAGAAATCACTAGTTTTTTACATTGTTTGTGGACATTATAAACTAGTTGGTCAATGAAAAGTTCTGTATCATTTATATTTTCCTAAATTCCATAATAATATATATGATTCAATTTACTATGTGTAGTGTAATTTATAAATCTTTTGGATATGTTGTGATCAAGTGATTTTTTGGTTTATACCAAATGTGGTGCTATCATTTTTTTCAAAAATTGTTTCTCACTCATGTATGTAGAGGCAATTTTTGAAATCAACACACATATAATAAGTTTTATAAGTTATAGACTATATTATTATAGTAATTTTAAATATTATTATGTTTTTTTAATATATATATAAAAACATAAAATTTATGAGGGGATTCACAATGATAAGAAATTCCCCAACTACTACTATCTTTTTCTAATATATTTGATGTTTTGAGTATAGTCATTATGAGCCCGTTTACTACTTCATTTTGATTCACATATATTTTTTTGGGCATATAATATTTCTCAAAATGGATTAATACCCAATATAATGAGCCTAATTATTCAATAGTGCTCATATATTTTCATGGATCTTAAACTTTTATAGTCATTGAATATCATAAAAACTTATCAGTGATCGGTGTTTCTATTTAAATAACATGAGTATTGAATAATTATTGATATTTAGTAATGTAAAATAAAATAATTATTCTATTAAACACCCATAATAAATTATGTGGCTAGATTTATTTAACCAACATGTAAATAGTATTCTAGAAAAAGATAGTTTAACCCAACTAAAATAACTGGAATAGGAAGATACCTGATGAAATTTTGGAATGTAACCTACATTCTTATTGAGCTACAATTTTAGGACTTCTAGTTTGTGAAGAATGTCAATATGAAATTGATCCCAGATGTATATGAGAGAATGTTTCAAAATTTAAAACTTATGGGGATGAGAATAGAATCTTAGGACCACTCTTTTCAATACATAGAATGGATCACAACTTCCTAGGATAAAATTTTCATAGAAAGATCATTCAAATTATTATTAAATTATTACTATTCTATTATGTATTGAAAACAATCAAATGTAATATTTTTACAAATAAACTATTTGATTTGTAATAATAAAGTAATTTTCAATTGGTGTTGCAAAAATAAAATGTGTATAATCTCATAAACCATTCATCATGAGTGGATGATAGGTAAACTTCTGTAGTGAATAATTTTCTATGTAACCCTAAGAGGATTCCAAAACATCCCTTATACATATGAATAAAGGATTCCAGGTTTTCTTTTCCTTAACATATATTTTATATAATATCATATTATTCCTCATATTAAAAAAAATATCAAGTCTAAATTCATTGAATAAAATTTCTAAGATAAATGTTGGTGATGGGGACCAGTTAGAATTTGATGAAAATAACATTCTATAGTGTCCTTTATTTTAATTGAGTTTTTTTAATTGATATAAATTAAAAAAATATGATGTAATCAATGTTTATTTATATTAACAAAATAATTAAAAATATATAATGTAACTATTTTTTTTTAGATATTGGGAATTTATTATTAATAAAAAAGAACTCAATGAAAATATAATTTTATTATGAGGAAACTGAATTTTGGAATTGAAATCAGGTTACCTATAAATTTTAATTGATTTACACTATATATAATCTCCCAAAATTACCTTAAAATATCTCATATGAAATGGTGAAAATATATATGATGAGAATGAATCTTAGAATATCTCAAAGTCAAAAAAAACATGAGTATATGAGTTAGAAATTAAATATGATTTTGACCAACCTGAGAGTTATCTTAATGAGGAATAAATTCATACACTAATAATTAAACTTATCCTAGATGGTTTATCTATATGTATGGATGTTTTATTTTAAAGTTTAGTTATACTTTTATCATAAGTTATTTTTAGACAATGATGAAGGTGAAACTCTAATAATTTCTAGTTGGAAAAGTGGGTTGAAAGGTTTTGTGAATTCTGATCATCAATGAAGAAGAGGAAATGATATATCAAAATATTATATATAATTTATCAGGTAAGTGTGAAAATTATTAATAGAATAAGGAGATTTATAGAGATGAACTAATTATGGTACCACCTGATAATGTTTTGATTCTATAAATTTATATTCTTTTAAAAATCATGAAATTGATACATTAAATTTAAATAAAGTAGGGCCTCTATGAACCTAAGTACAAGTTATTTTCCATTTGTGGGGGAGTGATAAATGTAATTTTTTTGTTTTTTATTTTTAATATTTTATTTATTTTTTTCTTTATTTTCCATAGAATATTGAATGAAGGTATTATATTTTAGATTCTATGTTTATTAGAGAATTTATAATAAACATTTTCAAATTAATTATATTCTATTGATTATATTATGTGGTAATTAACATGGATTATATAAATAAGTAATTTTATTGTTACATGGTTTCCAACATGTTTTGGAAGCAATAATTAATCCGGAAGTTTATGTTCTTGAAGATTGCTGAATGAAATCTACAAAAATCCTCACAATTACTAGATATGTAAGGCTTATAAATATACATACCTAGCATTAACTTACATGATGCGTAAAATTACATCAATATAACACTGGGAAGGGACAAAAAATTATAAAATTTAATACATAAGGGCCCCTAGAGTTGACTCATAAAATTAAATCTGATGTTCAATGCATGAGATATAAAAATTGGAAAAGTCCTAATTTAAAGAGAACCCATTTTAAAAAAATTAATTTATTGGGAAAAATAAAATTCATTTGTAATCTATTCATAAGAATTTGAAAATTACTTGGATTTTGAAGAGTAATTTCACAATATAAATCAGACATCCAGGTAGTTTTATTGATACGTAAAGGGAATTCCATCACCATAGGTATGAAAAGAAAATATGTAAATTTCTTTTTTGTGTAGTTATATATATGTAAGAGTCCTCAATTTTTAGTACATATTTCCCTCACGTATGGAGGGATACATAAAATTTAGTAATATATGGAAATATTTCTCATCAAAAGAAGAAGGAAACTCATAGAATAAATTGTATATACCATCTTGAGTATATGTGGATAAAATTACTGAAATTAGTAAGTGAATGGAAAATCACATTCCCACATGTTATAAAAATCATGAATAATGCAACGTGAAACAAAAATATTTTTTAAATCCAAAATAGTTATAAAGTTAATATTGAATCAAGAGAAAAAACATTTACTTAATCATTTGGGGGAGTTTTGTTCAATAAATATGGGAGGGAGGGTGAATTCTAGAAATCTGTGAGGACCATCCCATCATTAAGAGAGTTCCCATAAATTTATTAATAATTATAAAAGGGAGATATGTTTTTTAGAACAGAAGGAAATATTTAAACTATTATTTTCATTTTTTATACATTAGTGAAACTCTTCCAATAATGGATGTCTAGGATAATTGGGGTCACTGTGAGGGGAAATATTTGATAACTACTAATGATTTATGGAATAAAACCTTTCATTATCTATTGTTGAAACATAATGGTGTGTTTTTTTCATTAATTAATATCTTATTTCCAATGTTTATAAAATTTCATTACATATCTCTTCCATTATTATGTATTCACACACTAGACCACAAGACCATATTATTTTCAATTTATTCTAGGGATGGGGGAATTGTTTCTAGTGGGATATGTATTCTATGATCACATATCATTATAATGAGGGAGAGTATATTTAGAAATATGCATCATTTTTTGTTCCCAAATTCAGCTTGTGAGTGTAATAATATGAGGATCTATCTTGTTATTCAGAGATAATGACAGTTTTATTGAATGAATAAAAATTTAGAAGATTTAGTGAGTTAATAATATAATTGGGACTGATGTCTAAAATTAATTTTAAAACACTCTAAACTTTCCTTCAAACACGCCCACATAAACCTGGTTCATTATTTTCTATATCTAATTAATCCTAGGACGCATTGAGACAACATTGAGGACTTCCATCACTGTAAGACTACCCCATTCACACACTATTCAAAAACTTTCTTTGGTTTAATTTTTAAATTTATTGACCAACCAATGAAAACTACATCACACCTGAAAAAACCTGATATCTAAGAAATTTTCATTATATAATTTTATAAAATAACATCAAATAAGGGGAAAAATTATAATATCTTATAAAAGAATTTCATTTTGAAAATTCTAGTGATCAATTGAGTTATATTTAGCCCCATAATATTTATCGCAATGATATGAACTCCCAAATATTATGATACATATATTATTAACAAAATATATCATGTTGATTCTAGGATGATCATGGATTTGAGATCACTGATTAGTTTTTTAGGATGGTATAATGATATTTTCTGTGAAATAATCCTATTAATATTCCTTACCTATCATCAAAAATAAAAATTTATTATTAAGAACATGAATAATACATACATAACATACATTTTGTGTATTTATCATTGTTATACTAAATGAATTACCCTGGTTTATAATCAACTATAAACAGTATTTGGAATCTTACCTCCATAGGGATGAAATGGGACACTAGAACCCTCATATTTGGTAATTTGACCCCTCATACTCCAATTTTTTTCGAGAAACATCTTTGAAATACTGATTGTAGAAAAGGGATGAAGTGATAAATTTGGTTGGGACTTATCTATATCATAATATCATATCATGGGGAACATATCCATCTATATAGGCCCATTTATTCAATAAAGGGAGTCCAATGTTGTATATTATCACATGATAACTAACATGTATTATGTTAATGTATATATATTGAGTATAATTTGTTTATAAATTTTAGATGATTATAAACAGTTTATATACCCATAAAAACTATTTCTTCATAATTAATGGAATCCTTATTGGGGACATTAATGAATCCATTTAAAGATAATATATATTATAATAGAGGTAATGTTACCAAAAATACTTCATGATTTCATGTTAATGGTGACATAATATCACTATATTCATCATATAAATATTACAATATGTTGGAGAAACAAAATTCTAAGAATTGTCTTAGGTTTAGGTTATATTAAATGTATCTTGAATCTTTTTATACATAATATTTCTATCATAGCATATGTATTAATGAATATTTTTTAAAAAATAATTTTTACTAATATACATTATATTTTTATCATATACTATGATTTAAGTGATATATTCAAGATGATATCCATAATTTAATTCAAATATGAAAAATAATAATGAATTGCACAACCTACTAGGCTTTAGTAGTAGATATGGACTTCCTTATGTGATAATAATAATATTCCATCATGATATAGCAAGTAGAAGAAATAGTATCATCTAATGTGTCCAAAACACTCACCCCTTTGACATTAAGGTCATCACCCACCTATAGAAAAAGGTTATGTAATTAATTTAAAAACATGAGGATTTCATTGGGAAGAGTTTCATGTATATATCATAAATCTATAATGAAGTCATAATCTAATAAATAAGTTCATTTATGAGATGAACCGATCATCTATCGCGATTTATAATAAAATTCTCTATCATCATCCCCCTAATAATGAAAGGGCACACAATTTTCGAAATCATGAATATGTGACGAGACCACAACAATGTTATCTCAATCATGTTGGAAAATAGTCATATTTGATCCTTTTATGTCGTGGTCAATATGTAAAATGGCATTTTGAGATACATTAAATTTATTTCACAAAAATATCAGATTAAATGCATTCTAGAAGTCATGATTTTATAAATGTATAATAATAAACTATATTGAGGTATATAATAGATGTTTTAGAGTTCCCTAATACTATTTATGGTTGTAAAAACACACATATAAAATACAGTCATGTTTATGGAGATTGGTAATTCAGTATTGAGTAAAGATCAATGGAGTGACCATGTGGAATCATGGATGTAATGTGTGTCTTGGATGCTATTTTAGGATGAAAAACATGACATGTGACTATATTTTGAAGTAAAATTGTCATATAAGATAAAAATTTTGAAAATATTATTAACATAACTACAATAATAACCAAGGTAGAAATATAAAAATAGATATAAGATATCAAGGGGAGTTACTAGATATTTCCAAAGAAGAGATGTACCAGAAACATGCATTTTATATGGTGTTTTTTGTAAATAGTGTATGTATTTATGTTATTGAACATACACACTGTCACAATGGATAAAATTTCATATATAGATACATCAAAAATATCATGAGAATTTTAAGCATATATGGAGGATATATAGCGATAAGAACTTATTTTGGATGAAATTATCACAAAAATGGGCATATTAAGGGTTAATATCTCATTGTGCCTCATGACTATAAATAAATAATTGGTTTATTTTTTCAGATTTTGAATAAAAGAATAATGGAACACTGAGATAAATTACTATAAATTCAAGAATAAATTCATGGAATATTTTGGTTTGTCCTGACGGGAAAAACAAGGATGTATTATTGATCATAATTATAGAGGGGAATGAGGTAGGGAGGTGAATATTTATTAACATATTAACATGTATATTTATATTTTATAATTAATTTTTAATTTAGTCTTCTTTCTCCATTCCTTATTCTTAATTACTAAATGGTGATCATTTTTAAAGATAGACGAAAATAATTTATCACAATGGATTATCTAATTGATAAAAAAGTTTGTGAACCGTGTAAAAAATACTGATGTGGAGTATTTTCCACACTAAATAATAGATTCACATTGTTTTGGTCATGAATTAGAATCCTAGATATTTATGGGAAATTTATGTTGATATTTTTTAAACCATATATTCATACCCATTTGAGTGTTGGTATACGATCACTTATAAAATTCATAAAATAACACATAAATCTAATCTATAATGTGACCCCATTTAGTTAGTATATTTTAAAAATTTTCCCTAATTTTTATTTTCAAAAACATAAATTTAATGATCATGATAGATAAATTGGGTTGGAATATCTTGAAAATTCTAGTTATACAACATCTAGTTAATTTTATATCTATTAGAGTAAACCATACATAAAATTTTTAGGGATGTTTTTAAAATGATCAAGAATAATTTTATCTAAAAATACATCTCTTATTTAACTTCAAAACATGTGTTAAATAACCAAAATCCTGAAAAAAAAGAAAGGAATGGAATAAAAAATTTATTGGATCTATTTTTGTTTTTGAATTTTGAAATTCCTAGGGAATTTTGATAATTTTATTCCATAAGGGGTAATATGGTAATTTAATATTTTAAATAGAGCATTTTCTTCATATGCAGTCATTAAAGGAATACACCCTAACAGAGGGGAGAATCATGTTAAAAACTGCATTCCAATATTAAATCGTATTCTTTAATCTCTCAATGTCATAAATGCAATTGAATTAACAATTAGTGGGGTTAAACATGTGTTCATCTCTTAATGGTGATATATTTTTTTATCTATCATATCTCTCTCCCTTATATCGTTAAGATCAATGAATTGTTAACCCACAACCACCATGTTATGTATTTTATAATATAAAAAATCAAAAACTCAAGGAATTATTATTTTACACGCTAATCCCTCACTAGGATAATCTTGGGAGTGTGAGATTAATAATTAAATGATGGACTATAATACACTAATAATATTATTCAGCGGTCATTTTGGATAGGGAGATCCTATAAATATTTCCCCCCCCCCTATATTGTATATGGATTACTTACATCCTATTAAGAATCATTCCCTTTACCATAATATCTTCTTCACCACTTCAATATAGGATTTCCACTTTGTCATGAAAGAAAATAAAAAACAAAATTGTTAATGTTCTTCCATATATGGATGGGTTCCTATAACCTTCAGGATACTTCCTTATAGGCTATCTAGGAATATAACTATGAATACAATCATAATCTTCCAATGATTCATCCTGGAAACTACACACACTTCTTATTTGGAATGATTATTAATAAGGGACAATTCTTTCTTCAACTTCTCTCTATTTCGTATTATGTATCAAATAATTTAGTGTACCTTACAATTGTTCAAAAAAATAATCCATTATTCCTTTCCAATACATTCCTAGAATTTATTCCTTTCTATTTATTATTCTGAATTAAATATATCAAATTTAATCAACCCCTTAGTACATTGAATCAATCAACATTATTAGAGTGTAAAAATGTAACCATTATTCTCAACATCCAAAAATACATTGTCACAATTAAAAGAGAGATTCTTGATGTTTTCCTTTTTAAATATATTCAATTAGTTTGGTGTATGATAATAAAATAAATCCTTAAATATTATTTAATTATATTTTAATATCATTTATTTAGTTATTTTATTTTTATCCTAAATGATAGGATATTTAAACTAAGGAAAACTAATGATTTATCTCCATCATGAAATGAATTCCATCTTTATAGTGTGGTCATTTTGAAATCCAAACTAATACCAAACCACACATATCTGGGATGTGATAGTTACCTTTCTAGATATTTATTTTTCACCTCTAGTTTTTATGTATCCCACTAACAAAATATTCCTTAGAGAGAAATTAAAAACTATCCATTTACTAGAAGACCATAATGTGAAATATTATCATCATAGAGAAAAAACTAGGACTTCAAAGAAATTTAAATCTTGTATGTAGAGTCACTATGTAGTAATTGTCTTCTATGATAAAAAATTCCACATATCCCTTATATTTCATAAAAGGATATTATAATCTAATTATGATAGGTTCCACATCATTTTATATATAATCATAATATTTCAAACCCACAATAACTTATTTTATGGCGAGGAATTTCTATCCTCCCTTTTCCAACATATCCAATTCTTTATGGCATTAAAAATGAATTATCAATCCAATTTTATGATTAATATTCCTTTATATTTTATATTTTATAACTACTTACTCTATCAAATATATGTGTATCCCCAAAACATTTAAAAATTTCATTGCAGTGGTTTAGATTATTTTTAGATATTAGTTTGATGACCCTTATGTATAATAGTGTAGTTTTTTTCTATAACATATTTATATTACTTATTCACTCATTACACTAACATATCACTTTGAGGTGATTCCAAATTTTCAATTTAAAAAAAGGAAGTACCATAACATATGATTCAGGTTACATTTATACATTTATGATGATCCTTACATTATGTTTCATGACTCTTACATTTATCCCGTTTTTTGATAAATAATCCTACATATTACCCTTTTCTATGGAAAAAATATAACTTATCAAAAATATTACCATTAAATATAATAGTTTCACTTCTCCTACACTTTTTCGTTTTTCTACTTAATATACCACTTTTTAATTCTCATATAAAGGTATACGTGTCTAGCAATATTTTACATTTCATCATTTTATCGTGGATGACTCTTATGTATAGATACAATTATCTTTATGGACCATAGTGAATCCTCACAAGGAATTTCCCCCTTCTATGTAGTTCCATAGTATCCATTATGTATAAAATTCCATCATAATTTATTCAGTATGAACATCCTTGATTACCCATTTATGATCCTTTTCAATTATAGATAATTGTAGGAAATATTTAAAATATATTACAACAATTAAAAATAAATTATGGAAAACCCCATGTGCACTACATCAAAAAAATAATTATATATATATATATTAATTCTCCCTCATAACTTTTTTAATATTAGGAATATTGAATTCAGATATCCTACTCAAGATAACTTCCACATATATTCTCATACACTTCCCTAAAAACAAATTCTCATCTAGAATAATTTTTTCAACAACTATTTCCCTAGAACTCTAGAACCACATCATTTCCATAAATTATCATATTCAGTGTGGAATGTAATCATAGACCTCTAATTGGATGATAATAAAGAAACACTATAGTTTCACCATTGAAAAGCTAGTAATCCATCCCTTTGTTAATTTTAGAAACAAAATACATAATACCAAACAAAATTATTTTATAATTACTCTTTCTACTCCCCCTTTGAGGGGAATGAGTATTTGTGAAATGGTGATTCTTTCTAATCTCCACTTATCATAAAAAAACTATGTGAAATCCTTCTCCAAAATTAACATATATGGTTTCATGAACCCATCACCACACAAACACCATAATGAAGGGTGATGTGGGGTGATTACATGAGTATTACATCAATTAGGCCCTGAGATGGAGAATATCACTAAGGGTATAATAAACAAGCATATGGGAAGCAATAACCTATCTATGAAGCCCTCATAAGAGAGAGTGATAATATAGATACATCAATCGACATCTTATCAGACATATATATATACATATATATATATATATACAAATATATAACCAAGTCCCAAAAATAATGAAATTCTATTTATTACTAAACAACTGAATGGAAAAGATAATCAAAAAACCATGTGGGTTAATAATTATTTCTTCATTATTTGAATCATTCCATGATCATGTGAATCTAGGAAAATCATCTTATGCTACCATAAAGTGGATACACACAACCAAGCGCATCCAACTACTTGAAAATATGGGTAAATTAATGTAGATACAACTAAATAACTCAGTATTTGGCCATCAAAAATATTCACAAGTGAACATACCATCTCTGAATATCAAATAAATGGGTAATTAAAAATTCTATCAATCCTATAATATATGGTTCCATTAGTGACACCAATATCTGTATCTCAATGCATATTTTCAACATAAGCATCAACGACTTATATATCATCAGGGACTCCCCAACCATGTCACATCATCCACCCCAGGCTCACCCAACCATGGATCATATCACATATACTCCTCTACACCCCATCTAATATCATATAATGACCCAAATAATTAGATAACATCACAAGGTAAAAATTAAAATATCATAACCATCCAAGAAATATATCCCATAAAACATGGAATTCATGCTTCACATGAAAAAAAATCTCAGGACTCTAAAACAATGAACTCAGCCTTATTTATTAGACAATAATCTAAGGGCCTAGAAAATTTCTTTTATGATATAAATAGTTTTTATTTTATATTTAATTAATCGGTTATTTAATCGCTAGTTCCATCTATAGAAAACATATGGAATCAAGGTATATCAAGATCTAAAATATTAAACATGATCTCTAGTATTAAAATTAGTTTTATCAATATATGAGAATTACCATTCTCATTTAACATGCCTTTAAATTTTTATCAATAAGTATACAAGTTCTTCACATTATTTATTAGTTCAATTAATCACATGGAAGATCATTTTCAATTATACATGCACATTATATCAATTCAGTTACCATCAAAATAATACAAACACTAGATTTGATAATCCATATTCATTAATTACCCTTAAGGATATCAATTATCAATTAATTAAGATATTACATTCTTATAAATTTAAACATGAAAATACAAGCATAAGAACACTATAGCAAAGCATGTCAAAGATATCACACTATTTAGAAAAACAAGAGGCGACCCACTATCATGGAACAAAATTCAATTTCATTAATTAGTTAAATATTTATTAGATGAACTTCATTTCCATAAAAATTGATAAACCATTATAAATTAAAGATTTTACACAATGAAAATAATATGAGAAAATAACTTCCAACATCAAAGGTATCAACATTATTAACAAAAGAATGGTATAATGTTGGGGATCTCGATCACCTCTCTAATAAGAATCTGCATCAAACTGAGGATGCAGTTAAAAAATCACACCAAAAAACAATAATGAAAAATCAATTATAAACATAGAGATGATTTGACATATCATAGAATGAAGAGACCATAAGAATCCAACAGAGGATCTAGAAGAAAAGAGGAAAAAAGTACTGCTGATCACCATGGATTAAAGTGATGAATCCAAGGATTCACCCATATAAAAATAATTGTAAAACAATGAAGGTATGGATAATAGATCACATATAATTGGAGAATGAATGTAGGGTTGGGAGAAAACATGAGGTGTTGTAACCATTATAGTCATTCTGTATAGGGAATTTCAAATGTTTGTAAATATTACACATCATATAAATGTTAAGTTTTAGATCTCACTGAAAAAATGTCTCCATAGAGGATTTAATATGGAATGATTACAAACCATGAAATACATATGAAACCTACTTTATATGTCATGAAGAAAAAAAACATGACATGAAAACCTCTTACATATCATGTATTATCCTAGAATCTAGATTTTACAGAGCCAAAAAGTCATGACTCATTCCAATATTCCATCAAGATTCACAATCTCAAAAAAAATACCATGGGTTAGACTACATGGATTATGGACCTTACATTATATAACCCTAGAAAAATTCATATACATGAGGTTTCAAAACCAACCCAAGAAGAATAAAATGGGATAACCCAAAATGAAACCCCTTGAGATACCACTCATTCATCTTTCCATTTTAGAAGTTTAACCACCTCACTCAGATGAAACATGCCCAAAACCATGCAATAAAAACAAACATGTCCTAAAAATTATCCCTATGGAGATACCTCTCAAACGATAGTAAATCCAAAACAAGACTGAAATGGAAGACATATCATAATCCAAAAAGGTAAACTTACACAAGGTAATAACATTATAATATAATATGAAAATATTAAATAGATAAATTTATTTAATGTGCATATCTTACTCACATTCCCATGTACTCTGCTCCAAACCACTACTTTTCCAGAAGACATGAAATAAGCGAATAGGAGACCCAAACTACACCTTCTCTTAGTGATCATAGATCTCCAAATTCCCATATTTGAAGGTCAAACCATTTTCAACATACATTTATCCCCAATCAATGAAATTAGAGTCTTCATGAATATAAAAATGGATCTATGACACCTTAAAAACATCGTGTTTCTGGATCATCTATATGGGAATTTCTATCTGATACTCCACAACTCAAACATTATCCAACACCTTGAAAGGCTCAAAAAACCGGTGAGAAAGCTTACTACCATGTCCAACCTTTCACTTCCCACAATGAGGATTCACCTTCAAGAATACATGACCTCCAACATCGAACTCCATAAGAACCATCATTTGATTTGAATTAGATTGAAAACGATCCAGCAGTTTCTTAATCCTTTAATGAATTACCTAAAAAACATCTTCCACATTTCGAACCAGTTCTAACCCAATAATTGTGGGATCTCTGACCCAAGTCTATAACAATGGATAATTGAATGGAAATAAATTAAAATATTTAAATATAATCATACCAATATTTTAGTGAAAATATTATATTCATAAAAATATACTAAATGAATTTTCTACATCATGATGTCTCCAAAATATAGGACACAATATTGAAAGATTTCTTCATGTTTCTAGGTGGTATGCTCTTTCTGACCATTATTCTACAAATAAAAAGTTGTGATAACACACAAATATGATCCAAAATAAGGCTGAAATAATTTCAACACCATGGATACAAAACATTGATCACCATCAGTGGTGATCAACATCAGCACTCTTTTGAGCCACACCACCTCCTTGAGATACTGCATTGACAAAAAATCAACTGATCTTGACTCCTTGATATATATAAAGTGTATAATTTCATATAAGGATCTAATATAACCAACATATAATTATGTACTTATTGAGATAATGGTAAGCTAGTAATAATTTCAATTGAGATGTCCTCCTACTTCCATTTAGGAGAATGTAATAGCGGAAAAAATACCACTAAGAAGATAATGTTTGGGAATAACCTTATGGTATTCCAAACTTGAGGAAACAAAATATAAAACTAAACTCTTTATCCAAGCCCACCAAATCTAGCCTATCATATATCAGTGCATTCTTTCCATGTCGTGATGTATCACCAAAGGTGAATTGTGGAACTCCTAAAGAACAATCTCATGCGTCACTAAAGGAATGAAAAGATTTCCCAAAAACAACACCAGATGTTTTCTATCCTCAAACCAAACATCATGGGAATAACCAAAAATACTTGGTCTCTCCAGATCCTCACCTAAAATTCCCCCAACATGGACACTACAAACTACTGCATCAATAAATACTGAACTATCATTAGGAAAAGACACTATCTACCTCAAATTTCTCCCAGATATAGTAACAATGTAGTTTTGTGAGACACCACATCATTTAAGACATGTAACATACATCATGAATTATACCTCAAGATATTAAATACTATAAGTTAAGTACATCAAGGAATCAAAAACAATACACATTATACCAAAAATAATCCTTGTGATACTCTATCTTGTAATACATGTCTGTAAAATATAAAAAACCTATAAAAACCCTCTAGACATATATATTGGAAAACAGAACATGGTGAATACTAGTATAATTAACTACCAAGAGAAGGGAGTGGGGATATAGGTTGTAGTCATCCATCCATCCTCCCATCAGGATGTTTGGGAACACCCCCCCCCCCCCCCAATGTCCATTGGGTGTTAGTTTCCCTAACCAACAAAAGAAGGGATGTGTACTAAATCATAGAATATACATGATATAATATAGCTCACAACAACACAATGGGAATAACTGTGTATTAGAATCAGCTGTAGGTAACATCCATCAGATTCCCATCTTCCAATTCTAAGATAGGATAACCAATTAAGACACAATTATATTAAAGAGTTACCTTAGAATTGTTATTCTATTTATATAATTTATTTCTGTTAAATAATTCATTAAATATTAATTAAAACAAAATTTCATCCCATATTACATTACAATGATCATCATAGTAAAGTCCATGACCACCAGGAATAATCCATACTGGGTCCATGGTTTATTAAGGTTAAAATCATTTTAGTACTCACAATCCATTATCAAAAGACTTTATGGGTTAATAATTATGTATTCATTTGTAGCATTATTTTATTATCTAGTTACTCTAGGAATATGGTCCTAATATTCAATCAAGAGGAAAAATTCAACCAGGCACATCCAATTACCTCAAGTAGTGGGGAAAGGAATAAAAAGAAAATAAGAAAACTGACCATCGGCTATCAGACATAATCAAAAGTGATCATCTCATATCCCAATGATTAATTAATATGTATGCCCAGGTTCAACCCATTTCATCATATCTAGATCAATCCTTGACACCCATGTTCATATCCAAACACATCTCATCATCAAAGGAGTCAACTACTTCCATATCATCTGTCTCTCATCGCCTATATCACATCAATCATCCCAAACTAATATCACATCTTCGCCTCCCCACACTATATCACATCACATAGAAATGATCAAAAATAGAGATCATAAGAAATCATCATGAAACAAATAACATTACCAACAGGTAAATATATTCTATGAAATAATGAATTTATCCTTGAAATGTAATCAGTCTCTCACAACGCCAAAACAAGGCACTGAACCTTCTCATGTAGATGTCAAACTCTGGCCTTATCAAATTAACAATATCGTACAACAGTTTCATATTACATCATTAGTTAATTAGTTAATTTTTCATAGGTTCCACTTTGAGAAACCGAATGCATCACTATATATCCATCTACCCAAATATTAAACATGTTCTCTATTATTTAAAATAGTTTCATAAAACTATGAGAAGAACCACTCTCATTTATCATGGATTTAATTTATTATCAATATGAATAAACTTATATAACAACATTTATAAATCCCATTAATCATATTGAGGATTATTTTTAATTATACATGAGAATTGCATCAATTTGATTACAATTAAAATACATCAAACCTTGGATTGAAACATACCTCTTATTTAATTAGTCATAATAAAATTAATTACCAGTTAACTATGGATTTATGTTTATATCAAATTTAGAATGATACTATATGGATAAGAATGTTGTATCAATTAATAGAGTAGATATCACACTATCTCACAAATCAAGAGGCAACCCACTATCACATTACAAAGAATAAACATCTATATGTGAACTCTATCAAATTATTTAAATCTGATTCTCTATTTATTATGAAAATTTAATTTCTATCCTAAGGTCAAAATCATGCTCAATTTAAAATTTTACATAAATAAAAAAATAGATGAAACAAATCCACTACCTCAAAGGAATCAACTTTCTTCTCATGATAACTGGCTAGCATTACGAATTCCATTCACATTTCCCACAAGAAGTTGTGTCCAACCAAGCATTCCATTACAAAACCTCCAAAACAACCAAAAAATAAATACACCATCAGAAAAATAGTGATGATACACAATTTCATGTAATGAAGTAAGAGGAGGAATATAATTGAAGAACCATAATAAAAGAGGTAGAATGTAACTCATATCACCACAAATTGATGATTGGAATCCATTGATCGATCCCCATTGCAAGAATCCAAAAATCAAAAGGGAGGGAAATCAAATCACCAAGAATGATAGAACTTCAATAGGATTTAGGGAAAACCTGAGCCACTTCATCCATTTTATTATCACTACCTAGATAATTTACACAGTGTGTGAATATTACACATTTCGTAAATGTCAGTTTTTAAATATCAAAAAAATCATAACACCTTAAAGGATTTAATCCCAAAAATTTACATGTAGGGAAGATCCCCATGAACCAAACTTAACAATCCATGAAGTGAACATACTTATTGTGAAAACCCCTTAAAGATTGTGTATTACCCCATATTCCAAATTTCTAGCAACCAATACCTCATACTAAATTATTATCATGGAATCCTTCTCTTTTACTACTGTTTACAAATTCACTTCTAAAGGAATAAAACCCCACCCCACACCAATATCCATTGTCCTTACAACTGATTTGAGATACTTGGATCCCCCTCTTGAATGTGAATTTTCGAATCTAAT
The DNA here is from genome assembly GCA_963277665.1 of Viscum album. Classification (NCBI taxonomy): domain Eukaryota; kingdom Viridiplantae; phylum Streptophyta; class Magnoliopsida; order Santalales; family Viscaceae; genus Viscum; species Viscum album. Next base: position 1,358,638,717 of record OY728152.1, on the reverse strand, counting down.
AATTTTATCCATTTCTTCACTCATTTAATAAAATTTCATGTTTTGATTTTAGGCTCCATAAACTCCCTCAAATGTGGTTGTATTCTGAAATACATTCAATGAGAGTTCATATAACATAAAAATGGTACATAAATAAACACTAATATTTTTTATTCCTAAATTTTAGTATGAAAAGTTTTATTAAGATAATAAATCTTCTAGTGTCTATTTCACTCTATTACATAAATAATATACAAGTAGTCACAACATTAATCTTTTTTCAAGGACCCCTCCCCCACAAAATTTATTAAATATCAATTTCAATAAAAAAACTATTCAATAAATCATTAATTAAATAGTTTTTGGTTTATAAAAAAATTATTATTTGAAAATATTCTATATTCATTAATTAGATTCATATTATAAGATCTAATATCACATGAAAAAATTGATTTTTACCTTTATCTATTCAATTTATTTATGTGGTTAATGGGAATAAAACTTTTAGATCTATATCTCAAAACTCCCCTAACATTATTATCGTTATCATTGATCATAGAAATAATCTTGAACCTAAATTTCATCATTCCTTAGAATAGTTTTATATATTGAAAATAATTATATAAAATCACATGCAAGATTACATGTAATATTAAAACAAATAAATCAGTAAATTTATTTTATTTATACTATTTCATCATTGTTTCCTCCTATAAATTTTATATATGATAATGAATGATAATATGTCTTTGTGGCACCATCACATATATTTTACATTGATATCACTCATGAAATCACATTCTAGTACCATGATTATACTTTTTTTATAATATTTTTGTTATGATTCTCTATTTTACAAGATTACTCTTAAATTAATTTCAACCATAAATTAGAACATTAAAGCATGTAATAATACCACATTCATATTTTGATTCAAATTCTACTATATTGTATGTCCCCCAAAACACGAAGCACTTCAACATCAATTATAATGTGTGAACATATGGGGAGAGGGGTAAATAAAGTTTCATTTACAAGAGAAATGACCTTGGTCTAGTTAAACCAACCTTTTATTTCAAACATGCTTCCAAGACTTTCAGGCCGTTAACCATAGTGTTATACAACTTACACAAACATCAGTTTAGATGTTTGGAGGGGTTTTCCCACCCCCTTGTGAGGAAAATCCCACCACAACAATGTTTTCCTTTGATTCATTATTAATGTTTCGTTTATGATGCATCATATTCAATTAGAGGGATCTACCAATAGTTTTTATCCATCACCTTATAGTGGTATTTTTTATACTACATTGGTTTTATTTTTGTCATTCCTCCTTGACATCCAAATGAACCAACTAGTTGTTTTTTATTAATGGATGATATTTCATTACAAGATCACCAATAATTTTTATATATGGACCAAATTCCTTCTTTTCCATATAAATATTCATTTTTTCTCTCCAAGAGGGTTCATATTAGTAGAATTACATTATATCATGGTTTAACCTTAATTGAACTATATCATTAATTCCAACATGAATTAAATTTTATTTCATGTAAATGTTATTCACTTTTATAAAATAATTTTTTCTCTTTTTTTATAAGAATGGTTTATTTACATTTAATAAATTTTGGTAATTTAATCCTATAATTTCATGATATATGAAAAAATTGAAACATCTCTTGAAAAAGGTTAAACATTATCTAATAATTATTTGGTTGATATGATGTTATTAAAAAAATTTAAACTATTGTCCTTATTGGATTATTGGGACACTCTTATTATGTCTCATAATTTTATAACAGTATAATTTTTTAGATACATTTCTTATAGAGCTATCACCTTCACTTCCAATAATAAACTTCTACTTATTCATAAAATCTATAATTTTAGTTTTTTTACACCACTTATTGAGGGTTACTTGAATAGAATACATATTTTCTCTTTTTTGTTTAATGATATGATAATTAATTCAATATCCTTGATTTACTCATCTTTCTCACCCAGTTGGGAATATATCCTCTCCAAAAATGACCAGAATTGTATTCTAGATTTTATCATTTCTTCACTTTGAGTTTTGATACGGATAATTGTAACTTTTAACTCCATTATTGTAAATATTTCTTTACCCACATCATGAGAATGTTCTTCATGTAATTAAATTTGAACCTTCATCATTGTACCCATATTAATTATATCTAAATTCAAGGATATGTTTATTATCTTTACTGTAATGTTACTTGTGTATTTGTATTCTATGAATTCATAGTGTACTTAATGAATGATTTCCAACTGATCAACCTTTTCATATAAGTAATTGATATATTAATTGTTACTGCATGAACACTCTCAGGATTGATGATTATATTCCATTAAAACATCTTCTTTAGAATCACCATTCTCTCTTACATCAATGGGGAAAATATATTTAATAATTCTCAAAGATCATCAAAAACACATCAGTAGTCATATTATAAATTGTTTATGAATTTATCACCTTGATTTTGGAGTCCATATTCCTGAGAGTCTTCTTCCCATTTTCCTTCCCATGAAATTTTTTTACAATGTAATATTCTTTTTAGTTTGACATCAAAAGATTCATTGTTTCAATGAATTTTACATAAAAAATTTCTAATAAAATCTAATTATATAACGAAATAGCATAGTGAATATTTTTCATGAATACCTCAATATAGATGCATACAATATAAATTTTATTTATGTTTTTATCAAAACATCATTTAGCAAGAAATCTCATATCTGCATCCAATTGGAAATATTATTCGATATCATGAAAAATATTATTTAATAATGATACAAATATTTTTATATCCATAAAAGATAATACGCTTGAATAAATATAGGTTTATCAATCGATCTATATCTGAAAAATAATATATTGGTAAAAAAATATTAGCTGAAATAATAATTTAGATTAGTTAAAGAAAAAATGAAATAAATTAAACATATTCTTTTATAATAATTGATTGGACCAAATAGTTCTTCAATGAGAGACACCTTGAGGTGTGTTGGGTTAATCATGTTACGAAAATAATTCCAAAATTTAAGCATATTCCTCAATATCTAACTACCTTATAATATTAAGACCACATAATTAGTGGGATTATACATAGGATCTTATCATAATGATGATTCTATTATTATCTCTCATAACATTATCATTTAAATATATATTATAAATGATTTATTAAGGAATAAAAATAAATAAATTATAAAAGACATTAAAATCATATTTGGTTCACCCCAACTGGGATAATATTTGTATCCAAGAATCAAAATTGTATCAATGCACCTGAATACAATAAAACAAGTTGTTTAGTGTCATGTATTTTCTAGGGAAATTTTATGATTGGTGGCACTCCCCATATATTGTTTAGTGAAAAAATACCACATATAAAAAAACTCTATTAATTATTCTCTCTTTTTCATATTTTTATGAAAGTATTAACACTTTATAATGCATGAAAACATAAATAACATCAATATAGTTGTTCAACTGAGTATGGATTGATTCTATTGATTTCCATATATCTTTTTACAGCCTGGATATGAATATAATTAAATAAACAACATCACAATTATTGAGTCTTCATGGAAACTTGGCATTATCATTTTTCAGAAGTATCTTTATGTATTGTAAATTACTTATTATGCTTATCTTACATATTATTATTTTTACTCTAATTATTATTAAATATTTGATATCCCCTTATTCATTAATTTTTTTCACAACACCTCTCACATTTATTCCAAAACACATATAATTTATTCCTCTATTATTTATCTCTTTAATAAGATATATTAATTCAATTAATCCCCTTACTTCATTGAATTAATAAAAAATATCCTTAGATATATACATATTTATATATCCCTAATTATAAAATTCAGAAAATACATTCTCTATCTTCCTCATCAATTTTAGATTCTCCATGTTGAACTCATTAAATATATTCAATTATTCAGGACTACGATGAAAAAATATAACAATAATTTTAGATAAAATCTTGTTCAAACACACTAATTTAATTCAATGATTTTTTTACTAAATTATAGGGTATTTTAAAAAAAATAAAATCATATAACATATGTCTTTAATGACGTGGAAATAATCAAATAAATATGATCCTTATATTCAATATTTATCAGATTTCCAATCCATGCATGTCCAATAGTTGATAGTTAACTTAATATTGTATCATCAATTACCTATTGTATTCATATCTTGCCCATGAAAAATGTCCTGGAATTGAATTCAAAGGTCTCATTTTAGTAGAACACCACATCATGAAAATTCAGCATCATGGTGGGATACCCAATACTTCCGAGAATATTTAATATCTTTAATGGATCACTTATTATGTAATTATATTTCAATATTACCAAAAATCCTAAAAAGATTATCCCCATTTCATATTGGGATTTCAAAATCCCATTATGATGTCTTTCAAAAGGTTCTCTACATAATCATCACATTTCAAAACCCCAATGGATTCCAATATGGCGTGGAATTAATAATATCCTAGAATTATGATCTAAAGGTCTTCATGACTTGTTGGATGAATTTTTAGTCCTATTATAAGATTCAAAGTTCTTTAGAACTCATATTTTCTAGCTATTTAATATAATGTATACAATTGAAACTCCAAAACCGTTTATAATTTCATGAGTCTATACATGACTAATTTTAAATATAATTTTGTAAAACTTATGTATCATATTGATTTTTTTTCAACTTTAACAAAATTATTTTTCATCTATCTTGATTATTATTACGTATCTCTATGAGGTGATTTATAAAAGCCAAATTAAGAAAAGGAAGGTATCATTACATATGATTCTGGTAACACTAACACATACCAAGATTACCTTTACATATTGTATGACTAATATTAGGTATTTACCTATTTCAATTGAATAGATACTGACACATGACCCATTTTATGTAGATGATAATGCAATATATTTTCATAATAAATTTATATATAAAAATGGAACTTATCTAGAAATTTTAAATTCTTCTACATTGTTTAAAAATTTTCACGTTACCTTTACAAGAAGTGTCTTTAGAAATTTTATAAATTTCATCACTTTTTATTTGATGAATACTATTTATATATACAAGTACATTATGAAATCAATTCAATCCTCTCTAAGACATTACCACATATTCTTAAAATTAATATAGACCTTACATTTAAAATTACATAGCAATTTCTTCAGTATAGAAAAATTTGGTTACCCTTTTACGATCATTTTCTATATTTGGGTAAATATAGGTAGCATCAATAATATATTCTGTCCTACCAAAATCACTTCAATAAATATACCTCATGATTTATTCATTTATACATTAAAATAAATTCCATATTTCTCACTTATTTTGCAACTTCAATACCTTCAGATTATCAGTTTTAATATAGATAACAAATTCAATTTTTTACAACCACATATGGAAAAACAATTTATCATATTGAATAATTTCCTAACCAACACCAGTAACATAAAACCCAAAACCATATTCCTTTTATAATAGAAACCTATTATATTTTTACAATAAAACAAAGCCTCTAATGGGTTTAAAACAATTTCCAAACATCCCAATCATAAATTGGATACTAATAACCTTCCCCTTTAGATTTTTGGAAGATGATCATGAATCCAGTTCAATATTATGGTGCCAGGATTCTATATACAACCTCTTTGAGGGATGGGATTTTTAAGGAATTCATGATGTCTCACAATAATCCTATGAAAACAAATCCAAAACATAAACCAATAAATAATTTAAATTATATATCATCTTCAAAAAAAATAAATTTAGAGAAATTGTCATTGAAATTAAGTTTCATTATTATGCTCCCCTATTTTATAATGGTAAAAGAACATAAGTTCCATTTTTTAATAACCATATCACTTTTTAGGATACCCCTTCTAATACTACACTATTTTCATGGAAGTATTCTCCTGTATTCCAATTTTTATGCTATTAGAGATATTATTACATATTTATCGAAACAAATTTGATACATTAGGCTCTCTATTTTGAAAAATATTACAATAATCCAATAATTTAATTACATTCTTCACAATTTCAAAATAAATTGAATTTAACTATTATGCAATAGAAAATACATCAGTAAATATTGTATTATGAATTATATTTTTCCTAATATCTTACCACTTATAAATAATCCCACAATAAAACTACTAAGTATACATAATTACTACTTGGTATAGAAAACTAGTGATTAATCTAAAAACACATCTTGAATCCACAACTCTCAACAATTCAATAAGATACTATGAGTCACATCTTTCAACATTTTCTAAGGAACATTACTTTTGAACTCAATCATACGTTCACAAAACTATTAGTGAAAACATAAAAAATTATATAGTGTGTTGGTTATTCTGGATTTAGTTTTTGTGAAAATAATATATAAAAACCAATTTTGATAAAAAAAATTAAAAAATTGATATCAAAAGATAAAATATATTTATATTTTCACAAACCAAGATTATTTTAATCGTTAATTTTGAGACCAATTTTAGATATATATATATATATATATATACAAACTCTATTTATTTTCCCAGTTTCATCAATAAACATGGAAATAATATTCATAATTAATTTCATACAACTATAGCTGGTTTGGTATCATTAAAATATTATGGTTATATTGCTTTCAATATTACATGATAGATTAATAAACCCGGAAATTTATTTTCTTATTTCTATTCAATATGGGTCTCCTCTTTAATTTAATAGGTTTGATATTGATCTGTAATATGTTCCCCTGATACTAAAACCACAATTTTCCTTGATGTAAATTTTTAATTTAGTTATTATTGTTTATATACTTCTTGTTGAAGTCAAGTTATTTGAATTATATACTTTACAATATTCCACTTACTCTACTTCCAATCATCACAGAGAACTCTGAATATGTCACAACACCAAATCAATAATTTGATTAAATTCCCCTTAGATCATATTTCCAGAAAAAATATAGAACAGTTCAACAAAAAATATACAATATACATAAATAGAAAGAGAGGGGCATATAAATTTCTTATTTCTATGAATGTGTTTGGTCTTGATAATCCAACCATTTACTTAAAAATTGCTTCTGAACCTTCTTATTGGTTCTCATTTGGGTAATATTTCATACACAACACCATTTTATATGTTTGACTTGGAATTCATCTAAAATTTTATACTAATCCAACTAGTTCATATTAATACCTTTTATTCCTTATAAAAACATCCTTTATAAATATTCCTTCACAATCGGAGGGATCTACCACTAGTATATATGTTTATCCTATATTTGTTCCCTCTTAATCATGATATTATTCTTCTATCCTTTATAGATATGAGATAAAACATGTTATTTCTCATCCTTAGTAGATGTTTCTTTACATTCCCACCCATATTCATCATATATAGAATCAATTCCTTCACTTTCATTCAAATATGTTTTTGTTCTCTCTATGTGTGATTCCATCATTTAGATTCTATTGGTTATTTGAGCTCCCATATTCACAGTACATAAATTTTTTCCACTAATTTAAGAAATATTTTTTATTTAATAATTAATTTTATATTGGAAAAAACATTTTTCCCATTCATTATATGAGTGGAAGATTTCCATATGAAAACATTAAAACATTTTTTGCAACAATTTTTGACAATATAAACACAATTGTATTACAATAAGATATCTCTAGAAAAAGTAATACCATGTTTAATAATAATTTTATTGATATGTTTTTATTGTAAATTTCATTCCACCATTGTGAATTTGATCTTCTAAAAACACTTATTTAACATCTTATGATTCCATAACAGTTTCATTTTGTAGTTACCATTATTTTAGATCCCACTATTACACTTATAATAAGAAGCTACCATTTACTCAATGAATCCAGATTTAGCTCATTTCATACTCTTCATACCAAGTCTTCCATGAATTAAATATACACCACCACATTCTTATTTAAGAACGTGAGATTTAATTAATTTTATTTGTTCTCGTCAAAATTGACCTTTAGTTTGGAAGCCATATTCATCAAACATAATTCAAATTATCATTTGGATTTTATCCCTATTAATGTTGTGTTTTTATTGGGATAATGATCACTTTTTACACATTCATATTATCCATTAGGTTTCCCACATCATGTGAATGTTCATAAATAATGCCACCTTATCCCTTCATCACTAAAACCATTTTTATTATATCTATATTCATGTTTATTTCTTATCACAGCAATATTATATTATCAAAGGTAAATCTTTTTATGAAAGCATAGTATACTAAATGAATGTTTCAAATTAATACACCTTGTAATGTATGATATACATATATTGTTGGTTTCTATATGAGCAGTCTCTAGAATGATGAATTGATATTGTCTTCACATCTTTCGTAGAATCCCCATTATCAAAAACATCAATGGAGGAATTTATGCATTCAAATTTTAAAAGATATTTCTGAAAAATAAATGAATCAAATTTATAAATTAATTAATAATTGATAACCTATATTTGAGATTCCATTTTCATTAGAGCCTTTTTTCATTCCTTTTTCCCTTAGGAAATCTTCACTTGATGTTCATATCATAAACACATTTATTTAAATTGAACTTCAATAAATATTTTCCAAAACACCATACTATCATAATATTTATTAAACTAAATATACTGATGAATAAATCATAAGAGAACCCACTATTATAAATTTAAATTTTCTCTACATGATAAGAACATTCACTAAGATTTATCATATAGACATATAATTGGAAATATTTAACAATATATTGAACCAAATTTTATAAAAAATAATGTATCTCTATAACCATAAATAAATTTTAGATGCTTTGAATTCATCAAGGTTCATTGTTAGATCTAGTTAAGAAAAATAATTTAGAGAAAGAAAATAACTTAACTCTCAAGAACAATATAATTATTTTTGAAAAAAAACACCAAAAAACGAATCATATATAGTGATTCCAATATTTTATCCCATAGGGGACTTTATTGAGAGACACTCGGATAAATGGGTATGCTGAATTGGTTTATGAATATCATTACCACAATAATTTTTTTCTCAAATTCTCATTACCTATATGATCTTGACTACATAGATAGTAAGGTTACACATATATTCTAGTGTTAAGGGTGATCTTATTATTTTCACTCATTCTAATAAAATTTAAATAGTAATGGTCAATGATTGTATAACCCACACTCCCTAAGTTATGTACTAAATAATATACTTAAATAATTTAAAAAAGAAACTTCCATTTCATTTGGTTCACATACACTAGTCTAATACAATGATAATGAAATAAAAAATTCACTAATGCACCAAAATATAATAATAAACAATTTGATGTGTGGTTTTAGGATCGAGAACCTGAAAAAATAAAGGTAATACAGATAGAATTCTTATAGATAGTATAATCCCATTCAATGAATTATCCCTTTATTAATCTCTCTTTATCACTACATCAAGAAAATATTTCCAATTTCGAATATAACATAATAAAAACAAATTCATCATTGTTGGTGCACATAGTATTTTTTGGTTCCTTTAATATCCACACTACTCCATCATTAAATGGAAATGAATATCACCTTTATCAAAAACTCATATTTTCATGTGTCATCATGGAAACTACACATTCTTCTTCATTAAAATGTTTTACTCGGAGTGCCAAATATTTCTTCCACTTCCTTCACTTATTATTATTTTGTATCAAATATATCATTGTTCCGCACTATAAAAGAGAGCGGGAGACACTCTTATTTTCTATTACTCTCTTATTTATGTATTGTTTTTCTTCAATGTAATATATTTCTAATCTATTCGAATAGATACTACAAAATAATGATTAATAATTTAATGAGATGTGTGTATATATAACTCTATACATATAGAAATACCATCTTTCTATTTAGAAATATATCTTATATTTTTTTTCAATAAATATATTCAATTATTCATGTTTATGATGGGAAAATATATTCATAAATCCCATACGAATCCAAGTCAAACTCACGTAATGAAATCTTATATTTTATTCATAAAATATAGGACAATGGAAATATGGAATTATTCCAATGTATCACCTTTATGTCATGACAAAAATCATCATTACATTGTCCTTAGATTCTAACTATATGATACTGATAACCAATGCATATCCATGGAATCATAGCAACATTTATAGTTCATGATAAAAAACATATGGCTTTTATGGTTCATGATCATAAAAATTTTCATTACGATAAATTAAAAACTCGCATTTGACTAGAAAACCGTATAGTAACACTTTGACATCACAACATGATCACCTAGACATCTCAGAATATTAATTTTTTCATAAAATGTTCTTTTAGTGGGAATTTCTCCAAGAGTAAGTGAAACGTCTATAGTGAACCTCCCCATTTCTTATATGTATTTTTAAATCCCATTTCAGTTTCTTCTATGATGGGGTCTACATCATCTCCATGATTAAAAGACGCCACATTTTCCAATATAACATGTCATTCATTTTCTATATGTTTTAACTTTTACACATCGCAATAAATTATTGTCTATATTTTTAATGATATACCTTTATGTTTTCTCTTCTCCAAATATTTACTCTCACACGTATAGGTGTAATTACAATACATTTTCAAATGGTTTGAGTGTGGTCTAGATTTACATTAAATAACAGGTTTTTATCCCATAAAAATAATAGCATGGTTGTTTTTTCTATATATATTTTCATTTAAATTTTTTATGGCTACTCTTATATTTTACTTAGAGGTACTTCCAAAGAGAAATTTTTTTAAGAGGAATGTACCGTTATATATTAGTAAGGCTATACATATGTATATTCTAATTGATATTATGATTTTTCAGATGACTCTTACAAGACACCCATTTTATGTGGAGATGGCTGTTATGTATCAACCCCATGATTTGGAAAATAAAATTATCTATTAGAAGGAATACCTTTATATATTATAGTGAAAATTCTCTAGAATTTCTTTATTTTTTCACTCATTTTGAAAACCCTAATTAATCATATACATAGATACCTATATAGGAAATGAGTGTACATATCAATTTTAACATGATTGAATTATATGTATAGGTATATATAATCATTCAAATTTTAGTAAATATTATCAAGTGATTTCCCACCTTGATTTTTTTCACTATAACCATTGAGTATGAAAATAAAATTCTATTTCTTCATTAATTATATACTTGGTTAAACACACTTGAATATTTTTAATTTACTGATAACCATATATAGATTTTAGAATATATTGTATCCTCTGAAAAAAACTCCTAGACACATTCTTTCAGACTCCTTCAACACTACTTTTGGAAAAAAATCTTGATTCCTCTTAACTTCCCAAATTTTAGGACTATGAGAATCTCATATCCTACTCTAGATAACATTCAAGAAACATCTCATAAAATTCCATAAAATTGGTAACCATACCATTAATCATGAAATATAGTTGTTTACATTGATTGTAAGTATTTTTTGTTTCATATATCCATGGAATTAAAAGTAATATTTAATTTTATTAAATAATTAAATTAATTTTTATTTTGAATTAAATTTAATATAGAATATTTCATGTAATTGAATTTTTTTTGTTCTATGGGTTTAAAGGAATGATCATTACATTATTAATGATGTTATTTTGTGTTAGCCTCCAGACTTGACCTAGGGAATCTTGGAAATATATGTTTATAAAAATTGAATTGGGTATTAATAGCATTATTTTGGAAAATAATTAGAGGGACATAAATTTCTAAAGGAGAACAAGATGTTAATATGGCCCCCCTCAATGCGGTGCTCCCATAATGTCTTAATAATTCTTGCTAAATTTTTCAATGATAAAAATTTATTTTATAATAGGGTTTTAAATATTTAATAAATGAAAAAAAATTTAAAAAAAAAATATTGAAATTTTAATTTGCAATATGATTTTATTGGAACATTTCTCATTATATACTTTTAATTCATTTTTTAAAATATAATTTAACAATGGGATATGGTTTATTGTTTGTTAAAAAAAGTTCTGTTGAAGCACGTACCACATTCATTCTTCCATGATATAGAGGAATACTGAGTGCAGTTCATGCTTCATCCTGCGTTGTGGCATGAATCCTGAATGTTGTTCATGCTACATGTGTTTCTTAAAATTTTTACATTTTAATTTTCTTATGTTTTGAAAATTATATATATTAGTTAATAAAATTATTAATATCATAAATAATAAAAAAAATAAATATTTTGAATAAATATTTTACAAATTAAAAAAATAAAATCATAATACTAATATAAAATATTTAAAAGAATCATTTAAATAATTACTATCTAGTAAATGATAATATAAATAATTATAATTATAAAATTATATTATATTAAATAAAATTAGTAATAATTGAAAATAAATTTCATTATAAAAATTATTAGTATTACCAGAATATAATAATTATTAATATTAAAAATTATTTAAATATTAATAATAATATTTTTAAAAGTAAAAACAATAAATTCATTTATTTAATAATTTTAAAAATACAACAAATATTTATTACCTTTTTTACTATAATATGTAATTTTATTAATAATTAGACTATAAATTACATGATAACTTATAATTACTATATTATAAACATGATTTTGTTTTTTGTTATTAAGTATTGATTATTATTGATAGTTCATTATTATGCTACTTAATTAGTTGTTATAAGATCATATTTCTTAGTTTATAATTAATATAATATATTTTTAGTTATTAATTATTCTATTTAAATACATAATAAATTATTTATATAGTTATTAATTAGCAATTTTACTATTTAACTAGTTAATATTAATAATAATATAGAAAATAATGAATTATAATAATTAATTATAAAATTTAACTATTAAAAGATGTATAAGTAAAAAAATCCAAAAAACATGTAACATATCTTTCATTTAAAAAATAAATGACATAAAATGATTAAATCTTATTTTCACTATAATATTATATTCTCTTACATGTCATCACCTAGTGTATATATGATACATCCACACCATGTAGATTGTTTTCTATTCTATAGAATATTCACTCTTGGGTAGTATCTTCTCAGCTATTTTCATGTCGTCGTGTGTGATAGGTGGTGGATTTGACGTTTCCCATCATGTACCCTATCAATTATGGAAGGAAAATGGATGTTTACTAGAATTATTTTCCATATTTGTAGAATATGGATGATATTTATTCTTTATATCCTCATTGGTTAAAAATTTAGACAACATTAGTCTCTTGTTACTAGCTACCATAGAATAATAACCTAATAATGTAAGATAGATGTAGCAGAATTAGTAGCAGAACCATCACAGACCTATGTACGGATATCATGTAGTTGTGGTCTTTCTATAGAAGGAAAAATAGGTGCATTAGATGATCACGTTAGACATCCATGTCTTCTGTCTAATCGTGTTTCACATCTATATAATGCGTTTCAAAATAGTGAACAATGACCAATATCTTAACATCATCTAGAACATAAAATAACATCTAATGATAAATACCATTCATGTGACTAATTATCTTTTCCTCAACATCATAAAAATATTCCAGGTCAAATGTGATTCCCAGATGTTTTTAAACGAGAATACTATTAAAAAATTTAGTTAATTAAAATTAATATAATATTTATTGAAATGTTGAGAAGGTTACAACAAATTCATCACAGTCTCTCCCATGTCATGTAAGATATATCAACGAGGTTATCTGGCATTATGGGGAATAATTCTGCTATTGTGTTGGACTCATGAGCACTCATCCTTCCCCTTATGATTTGGAATCAAGATGTTTTTACCAAATATAAATATATCAAATGGGATATCTCATATAGTTCATGTTTTTATTCCATAACATTTGTAGGGAAGATAGTAAAATTATCTCATTGGACGGTGCAATAATGGGAAGAATAAAGCCGAAAACCTCAAATATTAAACTGAAAGGTTCAACTCAATAATTTAAAAAATTAATCATAGGAACCATTCATGTGCTATTATTTATCATAAATATTATATAATATGGAAAACTCATGAAAATTTTAATTACCAAAAATTTTTTTAAATGGATTTTAACAATTAAATACCACGTGAGTATCTTGTCCTGCAAGAGAAAGAGAACTATATGAAAACTCTACTACATTAATATATTAATAAATATTACCCTGAGATTATAGCCATTAAATTGGTGGGTACAAATATAAGAGACAACATTGTAAAAAACTATTGAAAACATTATAATAATTTGATGTACATTTTATGCTTGAATATTATCTATTTCAAAAAAAACATTTTTATGAATTATGTGTGCTAATATGAAAAATAAATTTTCATTGACAATATAAAATTTTATTCATTAAAATGGATTCCATATTATTGACCACTATATCCAAATTATTTAAAAATCCCATTTTATTTGAGTCATACAAATAAAATTAATATGATTAATGTTAATTAAAGTGATAATTGTAAAATTGTTATTTTCATTATTTTATTAGTACTATAATGTGTTTATATAATAAAATAATTTAATGTATTTTTAATATTGAATTATTTTTTATTATTAAACCCATTTATAATTATATTAACAAACATTTAATTGGTAATAAATGATAGAAATATTATAAGCACATACTCGATTCAAAATATGTTTTCTACACAAACAATTATTCTAAATATATAATTTACAAATATAAAAGTGAATTTTGTCTTATATAAAAGTTAAAATCTATTTAATGGAGAATAATATTGGTGAATCACATAATGATTTGTTAAGATAGGTTATTTTATGCTTTTATTAAAAAGTATGTTACTTGGGAAAAAGAAATCTACCCAAGTAAAAAACTAGAAAAGGAAAAAAGTGAAAACATAAGTTTAAATGAATTAAAAATTGCCTAAAATATTTTCTTAATTATTTTCTATTTATTTAGTTACCTAATACATCCCCAATTCAAATGTTTCTAACTTTTTAGTTATTTTCACGTGAATTGTGCAGTGATGGTATTGAAAAATAAAGGGCATTACAAAATTTCCATTTTCATAAATTATAAATGGAAAACACTTCAACCATTAAAATGAAAAACTATACCTTTTAAATATCATTGAAAACTTACCAAATTTTCCTCTCCCCTAAGACCCTTTAATTTCTAAAATCTTATGTTCTTTATAAATTATCTAATTCCCTTTAATTTTATGGAGTTCCTTAAGAGGAAGGTCAAGGTCTCGATGCAAGTATCGCATAAGTATTACTTTTTCTTCATAAAATCACTCCTTCAACCTTAACCTAACTAAAGTAATATAAATAAGTTTGTATTTATTATAGTTATGGGTTATCATTTTAATGGAAATAAACTATATTATTCGTTCCCAAAAATATAGAAAAATAAAAATTATCGATCTTATATTTGGGAAGACTACAACCTCCATGACATGATGTCTTCCATTCTTACCACAAACACTATTTTCTAGTTATAAGGATGGAATTGATAAATATATTTTAATTATATAATATAATTTTTATTGTGAGGAGGAAAATTATAATCCATTATTATTTCCTCTAATTAGTTGGGGAAAAAATTAAATCTATGTTATTTGGACTACCACCACCACGAACTAACATCTCTCAGGTCTAACTAGTTTATTATTATTTAGTAAAAAATAAATATATATATATATCATTTACCAAAAAAATTAATTAAATAATATCATTATGACTATTTTATAGTAATATTATTCCAAAAAAATCAGTTTTATCAACATAATCATCCAATAATTAGGGTGTATTCAAATTTTGGTTGGATTAACAACTTATATTAACAAAGATATAAAAACCAATCATGGATAAATATATAAACATAATAATAAAATTATTATATTTAAAAAATCAAAAAATAATTTTTTATGGTTCTTGGATGGTTATATTATTTATTTAACTTATTATTCAGATATCATTCTTGATCCATAAAAGTAAAAATTATATCCCAAAAAAATTCCATTTTCATGTAGCATATGTCAAACACAATTGGAATGAGATAAAATCTATATAAATAAATATAATATATCTATAATAGTATATTATATAACTTAGTAATGATGAACTTGGTTTCAAATAATTGGTTCTAAAATCGACATCACAAATCATGCACGAAACAATTATAGTTACTAACTCCTTAATGTAAAATAAATTATATCTAAAAAATATATTAATAATAAATAATGATTAATAAAATATATATAATTAAATTTATAAGGTTATTTTTTTCTGTATAATATTAATATATTTATATTTTTTGTACATGTGATGTCACTAACTCAATTTTTTGAAAAACAACTGAACCTGGTTGGACACATGGCCTCATGTGAACCTCCTCGTACACTATAGGCTGTCAATTAGTATTAAGTGTCCATAGTATAATAGTGGTGATATTATAACCTCATGATCATAGTGAGTTATCATGGTAAAATAAAAATAATAATGGAAGAATATCAAATAATTGAACAGTTGATGGATAAACAATCATTATATAAATAAACAAGTAATCTCATCTGATTATTTCATATACACATGATTATTATGGAATGATATTCCAAATATAGTTAATAAATTTAAAGTGATTTCCAGTAAAATAAATTTATAAAAATAATAAAAATACAAAATAAATATCACCAGATAACATCATGATCCATATAATGGTCATGTTATCCCCTACTCTGTTGTATTAAGCCATCAAAAATCAGAAGATGATGCCTACTACTATCCATATCTACATCCATAAAGTCTTTCTTTGTAACCAATGATGGACCGAACAGGGAGTGAGATAACACTCTATAGAACACCACCAAAATATTTTATAATAATTCTTGTTGGTATATATGAGATAAAGTGTTGTCCATATATAACCAGAGTGAAAATGATAATAGTAAAAGTGATAATGTCCATTATAAAAAGTATTATTGTGATATAAAAACTAAATTGTAAGGGATATCCATAAATAATTCCAAGAGACCTCAATTACTTATTCCATGTAAAAATTTATCAAGGCTACATAGACATAGTTCCATGGAGTATAAAATTATAGGGAGGCCAATTATTTTAGATCCAGGTATTATAAATGTACATAGAAATCTAGTAAGATAAATTAATCATTTAAACATTATCCAAGGAGTGGGAATTCCCAAGGTATCTAATTGGGAAATATCCCTAGAGTAGAAATGTCCAAGTCATTATATAATATTATTTAAACAAATTAAACTAGATCCATAGTGTATAATTACACTATGCATCCAAGTAATATGAGTTATAGGATCCAAGTAGTAGAAATATCAAAGGAATCCAAATATCAGCATTAGATAAAAATAGTATAAATTTTCATGGAATTATATCAGGATAATTAAACTGGATATAATTATTATAAATTTACATGGAATCCTATTATATAAATTACATAATATCCAAGGATTATAAATATCTATGGAATCCAAGTGGCTCGTCAATGGCACACTACAATCCCTCCAACATCGTCAAAACCAATTAAATCAGCATTTCATCAACAATTAATTTGATTATTTCACTAATACATTTAAAATCCCTTATATTTAATGGTATTAACTATTTAATACATTTAATTTATAATTTGAAACGTTCTATATATCTCTTAAAACCCTTAACATGTATCTTAATTTCCACATTCAATTCTAAAGTACTCAAGACTAGATCAGATAACCCAAATGGAGGAATAATCATGGTAAAAAGGTATAAAACAACTTATGGGTGGTTTGAGTTGAGTTTTAAAACCAAGAAACATAAATAATGGTGTTAAGTTATGTCATAAACCACAATTTAACATTCAATGTATTGACTAATAAATTTAGGAAGCATCACCCAGAATGTCTGGAATGAAATACAATAGAAAAAATCAACAAAAATGGGGTTTTTAGAATTAGTCTAAACCACCTACCTTGGGGCCATAAGAGAATTATCATCCATTGTTTTCCTCTGATTTCAACTAGATCATTTGAAAATAGAATGACATATGATAGAATTATAGTTGGGTCAAAATATACTGCACCAAAATAGCATCACTAATAGAAAAGGTAGCAAAAAAAGTTGAAATATAAATAGATAAATACTTGGAGTGAATCCAATGAGACAATAAATGATTGAATTAGATACTAGTTGATAAATCATTATTAAATAGTGTCTCAGAGGATTAATTAATCTCCCAATGGGTGGATAAGGATACCTCTCATCTATTGATGGATAAAACAATTAGTTGGGTTAAAATAATAATGAGTTAAGATAAAGGTTATTCCCATTCTAAATACTAGTTTAAACAGTTTGGAAACATGTTTGGATAAACCATGAACCAATCAAACTACCTTTTATGCCATAATAACTCTCTCACATAATCATATGCATAGTCCTCGCATGGATTGTATAACTATTAACCTTGATTATTAGATGGATGCATATAAACCGAGAGGGGTGTTTGTCCTGCATTGATTTTATCTTTAATAGGGACCAAACAATGTGGCCTAGTATTTATAGAAGAAATGATAACTTTTATTTTATTCAATTAATATTTAACACTCCTCTATATTTCTTACTCTAGTAGAAAAGAGGTATTATTCTACTCCCCATGGGAGTTTATTTAATTCATTAATATCTGCTTTGATTCTATTTCATAATCCAAAATCTGATTTATAAATCTACTATGTCATTGTATAACTATTTTTGAGTTATATATTAATGCTTCTTCTTTCAATGTATGCCTTCAAATCGACGAATCTATTTTGGTGTAGGCTCTTATGTCCCATTTTATGGGCGTTTTTCCATTATCCCATCTTCTTCAAATCTATATCTAATTAAAGGATGAAACTAGAAAAATATTATTTTAGAAAATAAGGTAGGTGTTCTATACCTTTTCATAAAAAATTTCGGTGTTTATTTCCTATTAGCAGTGTGTTGCATGATGTACATTCTAGGCGATGCATCCTAAATTGATGAATCCAAAAAATGAATATTGAAACTGTGTTTTAGAAATTCCATGAATCATTTATTTATGACTGGATTTTTTCAACCATAAACCAAATCACCAATGGGGTGGGTTCTTCTTTTTTACCCTAATTATGACATCCTTACAATTCTTTGAGGTTTCTTTGAATACTTGTGAATTTAATGTGGTAATTAAAAAAATTCATAAATGTTGAAATCACCTTGTAACACATTAAAAATTTAAATGATGGGTATTAAATGGAAAATCATTTATATGTTATTGAAATATGAATAGATTAGTGAAATTACTAAACGAATGGTTAATGAAATAATGATTGAATTTATTTTGATGAAGTTAAAAGGCTCGTGGTATGGCCCCAATAACCAAATTGGATGAAATAGACATTTATACTCCTAGGATACAATGTATTTTTCTTATTAGGATGATTGAGACCATTCAAATCCTTGGATCTAGATTAACAATCCTTCTAGTGTTACTTGTAAATTTTAACTCCTTAGATCCTATAAAAAATTAAGATGTGTTTCAAATTTCTATTCTTTGTATTATATAACTAATATTACAAGGATGCCTTGTACATTTATACTCTTTATATTTAGTTTAATTATTTCACATGATATTCAAATATCCCATATAAATTTTTACTTCTTTTATTTGACCCAATAGAATTCCTTAGACATTCCCACTCTTTAATTCCTTTTTACTTGTTTGATTTAGCTTATAGAGAATCTGTGGAAAATTTTACTCCTTGTATCTAGATTTATTTGATGCCTTGGAATTTCAAACTTCATAGACCATGGACGATGTAGGAAAGATACATGATAACACTATAGTGTTTTTTTATGATGATTTGTATGCTTTATAGACATCTGTTATGATTTAGTTTCCTTATCATAGACAAATTTGGTAAACAAGATTGGATAACTTCTACTATTATCGTATACACAACAGTTATATCTACACACTTCATTATCATTTATAAAATGACTTGACTTGTTGTAGAAACCATTGGTGGGGGCCTACTGAGAGTTATCCCATGTCCTATTCAAGCAGTCATTGGGTACCCTTAAAAATATTTGGATGCAAGTTGGGATAGCAGAAAAATCACCCTTGTTGATTCTTGATTGATTGTTTCATAGGATTAGGGAGCACAAGATTGGTTTATATATCATGATTATATCTGGGAATAAGTTCTTTTTTGGTATTGTTTGAAATTTTGATACATTTAATATAATGAATGTATATTTCCATGAATTGAATGTATTTTTTTATGAAATTCCAGGGTCATATTTTTTTTATATGTAACTATCATATAGGATCACTTAGTTATTTATTGTTTCTAATGCTTTAAAATCCATTGTGCACATGGTCACAATATCTTGTGTTTGTTTCCCCACTTTTTCACTTTAGAAAGGTGGGAATCAATCACCGCCATGGATGGTGATTTCATCTACTTGATCAAAATGGGATGATGGGATTTCAGTTCCTCCTTCCATGAATTCCTCCATAAAACTCATTACCTAGTATGGGAATCCCTCATAGATTTTAGTTATGTTTTTGAAACTCATTCATAGTGCCATCAATTTATGGAAGTTGGTTAATTATTTCACATATGTATGATAGGGATGAAAACATTTAGTGGAAAAGATGGTAACATCTGGCATGTCTGGAAATCTGTGGATACAAGCCACATTGGTCACTTGTATCTTTTTACATATAAGGGAATTTCATTGAGGCACATTATGTGTTTAACCCAATGTATCAAGTGTAGGACAATATGAATAAAATCCAAAGGTGTATTTCACAATAGGATTTCACCTTAGGAATATCCTATTTTTTTGAGGTAGTTGAAACAATAAGTGCATATATTCCATGTATTTCACCTCAGGAAACCCTTTTTTGAAAGAGGTATCCATACATTCCCCATTATCAACATCTTTTGGAGATATGTATGAACATCCTATTGATACACATCAAGTAACTAATTTAAAATAATTTGAATATGGATTTGAGTGATTGAAATACACCATGGAGGTGGATCATGGATGTATGTCTCTAAGATGGATCACCATGGAGGTTTACCTTGTATGGGTCAAAATGCATAATGGAGGTGGATCATGATGGTGTTCCCAAAAAAAAGATGTCACACCATGAAGGTTCATCTCTAGGAGGGGGCACTGGGAAGGTTTCATAGATGGATGGATCTGAATGCAATATAGAGGTAGATCCGAGGGTGTTTCCCATAAATGGAATTTGTTACAATATAAATGTGCATCTCTATAAGGGACCACCATGAAGGTTTACCCAATGGAATTATTAGGTCATCTCTTGGTGGTGTATATGGGTGTGTGTCACATAAAGGGAAGATGTCACAACATAAAGGTTCATCCCTAGGAGGGGGAATACTGAAGGTCATCCAGATGGATGTATTAGAACACTTTATGGATTATGATCTGAGGGTGTGTCTTATAAGGCGATGATTTCATACAATAAAGGTTGATCAGAACACCCCTATAGGTGGATCAGGGATGTGCATACCTTGGAGAAAGAACCTTGTCATACCATTGTTTAGGATTGAACCTCAGGGAGCCTTCATATGAACCATATCAATAATAAAGGGATCAAAACCCATGTAGTTTTACGTCATATCTTAATATCATTTGAAAGGAAAAATCCATGTATTTTGACATCGTTCAAAAAATAAATTCTCCCCACAAAGGGTGAATTGATGAGGGGTGGTGTGGGGATTATTCATGCAATATTCTTTTTACATGAATGTTTCTCTTGGTTGGATAGTGTGGTGATTATTCATTGATCTCCCTGAGGGATCAAGAAGAGATTTTTTCTCTATGGTTAGTGGAATGACCTTACTAGTGATATTAACCTGAGAGATCATGATTGTTTTATATGCTGGGTTTGAATGTTAGTGAGCCTTCCTACGTATCCCTATTGTTTAGGAAGAAAAGCACACATAGTTCAAAATGGTTGGGGATTAAAATTTAAAAGGAGGCTCTGGGAAGTGGATCATGTGGTTGGATATTACATATTTGAGTTACACAGAGGGAGAGTGTGGTTGTGGCTTACACGTATGAGTGGCCCATAGTGTGATTCTCATTAGAGATTACACCTGAAGAGGAGGAATATTCCCTACTCGGAGCAGTGGGGATTTTGTTGGGGGTTACATGCGGGATTTTCCATTGTTCTTCTAAGAGTATTGATGATATGGTCGGGGTTTATGTTTGGGATTGGCCCATGTGTAGGCATGAAAATCGATTATGTGGTTAATGATGGTTGTTACACGTGGGTGATTCATGTCATTTGTTTCACATGTGAGTTCATAAGAGAATCTAGACCTACTAATGGGTAGATAGATATAATTGGGGATTACAAATATAGAGGCCCATGGTAACTATTTATTGGTCATATTATGATCATGGAATGAAGTATCTTGTTTTTTGTATTTAAGGAATCTCTTTCATTTCACAGGAGTCATCCTATATTTTTCATATAGGCTATGCTACAGTTTAGCATCATGTAGTGAGGACTATAGAATATTTTCTCATGATTATTGAATTTGGCATCTTATACATAACATGTAAGGATTTATATTCTTGAATTATAGGTTATGATACAGTTTAAAGTCATATATTGAGGACTATATAATTTATTCTCATGATCAAGGAATGAATAATATTATGCTTGAAGCAAACGGTAAACTTTTATTGAATGACTGGGTGTGATAAAATTTTATGTCATGTATTGAGGACTAATGGGTAGAATATTCCTCTAAATGGATGGTGGGGGACTTATGTAGGAGTGGACCATTCTGTATCAACCAATCATAGGTGAACATTGATGAGTTTTTAGGAGATTCATTAAGAAAGGTTCAACTCAAGGTATTTTGGGAATCAAATAGGAAAATCTAAACTCATGAAACATGAAAGTGACCAGGTATAATAGGTCAAATAAAGAATCATAAGTCTTTGTAGAGGAGTATTGTAAATCATGGTGAAGAAGGAGTGGTTTTGGGGGCCTAATAATGGATGAATCGCAAATTTCATTAACATGGGCTGAAATGTTCTTGGTGAAACTCTACATTTTTCATGGGAGTATGTGACGGTAGTGAAGGGAAAATGCAGAATACCTAAGACCGCAACCCCCCATTGATCTCGATTGGGGGTGCCAAGGTGAATCCCCTCTGGTATAGGCTAGCGATTGAAGAGGTACAAGCTTCATAAATTTTAGGGATTCACAATGTATGGGGGGATCATGGATCTCATCATCATACAATTTATTTTGATTCTCTTATCTTAGGGTCTCATCAGGGATTGGTATTTTCATAGCATTGGGAATCTTGAAGGATATCCCAATTCATATGGGGTGTTTTTCAGAAAGCCTCAAGTGCCTCATAGAGTCTTCTTAATTTGTAAAGGGCATGGGCCTTCACAAAAGGTATCCCCACCTGGGGAAGTGGCTCCTAAGAATACAAAATAGGGTGATTCACAATTCATAGGGGATTCATGGAAGAGGGCATCATGAATCCATTGAGCTTATAAAATTGATAGTGAAAGGATCCAACATAGTGGTGTTGCATACTTTAAATGAAGGCATGACGAGTTTATTTTTAGAAAAGAGGTTTTGTGTTGGTTTGAATTGGTTTACAAAGAAATTGATGGATTTTTAAATTTCTGTGGATCCATTGGACACAAGAAGAGACACAATAGATAGTTCTAGTGGTCGTGAAAAAACTATCAGACTCATGGTGGGACTCATTCTAGATTCAGTTGTTTGTAGAGTAGAGATTTGAAAATCAAACCACTTGGAACTGGATTCAAGAACTGTGTCCACAAACCATCTTTTGCAGTCAAACATCATCTATAGATAACTATTAATCTATAACCTCATTCAGGATCCATGACCAATTTAATTGAAGGCTATTAAAAGGGATAATCTCATTGATCCTGATTTTATTTATTCAGTTCATTCTTTAGATGCATTTATTGAGTGCCAACATTTTAAAAATGGATATTTATTCTTCTTATACTCTGTTATTTATTAGTGTTTCACTTTTGGTAGTTAAGAGTATAGAGTTGTGTTACACTCTAATCATGAGGGCAAAGACTCACCACTATTCTACCATATACCCTCATAGCTATTTGTATAACTTTGAGGACTGTGGATGTGTGATTTAACCATGATTTGCATGAGTATCCATTCCTCCTTAAAGGACAACTACAACTATGTTTCAAGGGCATAAGAGCTATATAGAGGACTCAAAAAAAGGGTTTTTATTCGACCTAGTAATTATCCATGGGATTAATCAGTCATTTTACCTAATAAATTATATATTACCCTCTACCAATATTTATATTCCTAAAAATAGATATTGTTGAATATTATGAACGGGTACCAATTGCCATTGATAGATGACATATTTGACCAGATCTATGGAGTACAAGTTTTTCTATGATTTTTCTGAGATCAGGTAATTATCAGAATAATATTAGACTATTAGATATTTCATATACAACATATGGTAGTATATATAGCTTTTAAATGTATTTGATCATGTCATTTGGTCTCAAAAATTCCCAAGAAATTTTCAGGGGAGTGATGAACTACATTTTCCATCCTTATCTGGATTTTTTGTGGTGTTTTTTTTGTGGAATATATCTTCATGAATTATCATATTCGACATGTCCATGTAAAACATATTGATATGATATTAGATATATGGAGAGAGAATTAGGTATATTCTAATATCATACAGTTCCTCTTCTAGATGGATAAAATTTACTTCCTTGGTTACATTATCTAATATACCTAAGTACCAATTGATCCAAAGAATGTGAGATCTATAGTCTATTATAAGAAAACCATTAACATCTTTGATATACGTTGTTTCTTGGGGATATATTTTATTATATGGGATTTATATAGGATTATCATAATTGGAATTACACCTTATGATCTTGACTAAGAAGGGTGTAAGGTTTTTGTGGACAAGATAATATAAGTATGCCACTCTATAGTGGAAAGGGTGGATGAATTTAGCATGGATCTTGATTCTTCCAGCGGTTGGTAAAAGTTATAGAGTCTATTGTGATGAATCACATATTTGGATAATTTGAGTTTTGATGTAGAAGGATCGATTCATGGCATACAGTTCCCATCAGTTGAGGCCACATGGTGGGAACTACCCAATGTGTGATCTCATGTTATCCCCCATGATTCATTCCCTAAACTATTAGGGAAATTATTTACTAGGATAGAATTTTTTGGTGTACACCGACCAAAAAAACCTCAAGAAAATATTTACACTACCTGAATTTAATAATATTCAATGATGGTGGGTTGAATACCTTTAATAATTTGAAATAGGTAATTTTTATATGATTGAGAAGTGAAATTTAGTCCCGGATTATCTATGCCGAAGGACTTAGACATAGGCAGTTCTGGAGGCTAGTAGCGGGTGGTTGCTTATGTCTCTATTTCAGAGACACATGTTGAGGTTCAAGACTATCATGGATAGTATTTACTTGCATCATTATTAATGATGTCTTTATTTCTAAATAGAGTTAAGATAATGAAGTTATTATATTGTTATGGTTTGGTCTAATTGGATAGAGTTGTGGGGGAGTTCCCACCTCTCGGTTTGATCATTGACGAGGATGAGATCATTCATATTCATAGACACATCTATTTTTTATGGATGTTTGATAAGAGTTTATGTGAGATCCCCATTCCTCTATATGGGATGTGAGTCTGGGTCTTTCCTAGATTTATTGTGACATTCACCATCAATACCGGTGGTCAGTGATGAAGTGAGACATAGATATCTTCTTTTTTCAATGTACCACTATAACGACCCAAACATTTACAAATGAAAATTATTCTTGATCTGATTGAATGTATTATTATGTAAAATGGTTATATAAACCATATGAACATATTTGGTTTTATGTTATTGTATTTTAAAATTTAATTATGTATTGTAACCATTCCTAATATAGTTCTGGAACAGTGATCACATGATTAGCACAAATTTAAGGACATATGAAATCCAATTTACATAGAAAAAGAAAGTGATGGCCTCATCCCGTAGAACTTTTCCATACGAAGCCAATTCCTTAGAGCATGAGAAGGAGGTTTCATCACTATGATTTTATCTTGGCCAAGCCCAAGCTGAGCTTCAACATGTAAATCTTGAATGGAACCACCTACGGGGGAAGTGGAAGTTGATAGATATTACCACCTGAGCGATGTTATCTGATCCACCCCAAGAGTCTTTCACAGTCGCACACCTTACCCTTAGGTAATATGAGGCCGTTATAAATGTTTATGTAAAAAGTCCACAGCTTTATAATTATGTGCATCATTTTTTATAGAATAATGAATATAAATAAATTTTATTATTGTTACTTTATAAATTGTTTTTAGAACAAAAATAGTATTTTTAGTTGATATTCAGTTATGAAAAATATTTTTATGAATTAATATATTCCTAAATTAAATAAAATGTTAATAAAATATTATTACTAAGTTACTTTTTATCAAATATAAATTATCTTGTAATTTTTATGAATACAATTTTAATTTGTATTATGGTTTGAGAGATGTTTTTGTCAAAACCCATAAATATTTGATAATGGTGGGTTTTTATTTTTCATGTAAAAATTCACATATTTATAAAATTATTTAGATAAAATAAATATTATTTTTCAAATCATGATGTTGAAATTATCCAATGGTGAATATTTCATAATTGTTTTGAGACAGTCGAATTTTTGGGTAAAAATTAATTACCATGTAAATATATAATATTTTTTTAGACATCATAATGACCCAATAGTGTTGTACTAAAATAATATAAATTTTATTTTTGTCAAATATATGTTTTAAATTTAAAATAATGTGATTTCATTTTTGTTTTATTTATTTTACAATGCCATAGTGGACCCACCAAAAATTATAAAACATTTTAACATTTTAAAATGACTTCCTTGAGAGTGTGACTCACATACACCTAAGAAAGCATAATATTTTAATATGTTAGACCATTGGACTCATAACATAATTTTTTCCACTATAATTTGGAAAAAAACCATGATCAAGTCCTTGGGATGTTTTTTAGTTTTGATTAGTTTAAGTTATAGTGTCCAAAACCTAAATAATAAAGAAATCCCTCCCCTTTCCTATATAAACCCACCTAGTATCCTATTAATCTTCACTAGAATCATTTTTAGCTCAACCTAATCCTTCCCTCCTTTCTCTATAATCCTTCCAAGGTTCCCCAAGCTCTGAAGATTCCCCTCTCAAGCCTCTCCCAACCTTTTGGGACCACACTTCCTAGTAAGTGATTTCATCCTATCTCGTTTGTGTCCAAATCTCATTATGTTGTTGTGACATTTTATTTTCAATTAAATATGATGGGGTATCATTTATTACCTCCCATATAAGTCACTCCTTAATTTCAAATTATTATACACCCATTTATCTCTCACTAATTCCTCCCATGTACAATTGTTACCATGTTGAAATTTCATTAGGTATTTCTCTCTCCTCACTTATATTCAAGAAATTATTTTATACAATGCATCTAAATTCCATTATATTTGTTGGGACATGTATTTATATAACCTCCTTTAAATACAATTTCATGTAAATATTATGAGATTCCCCTTCCTATCTCATCAAACATTTTTTTATGAATTCTTATGTCACAACGTTATGTTGCCGAATATGCACCGCGATTTTCCAAGCCCATGCCATTGTGTAGTGAATACCATGCCCACTTCTCTATATATTGTATTCAACTTTATTCACATTTACATATTTATTATATACTTTAATGTATATATTACACATTACATTATCGTGGAATAAATGATGACGGTGAATGATTCCATGTTTAATGATCTATGTGTCCTAATAGCGCTCTAATGCATTTGGTTAAGATTAATATCATGATACATAAAGTGAAATAAGGGTTTACACATGATAATTCAAGTGAAATTAGTGTTTATTCATTCTCTATGTGCAATGATCCTCAACTCATTCTAATATCCTGTTAAATGTTGTTGCCACATTTAGTTGTTATGATAATCATGAAATATATTATATTTATGGTTATGTTTCTCTTATTCTCCATTGATATTTATATTACCTAACATGTACTATATTCTTCATGTTGTTCATTTCTTAATCTCATATTCGCCATTATAAATCACCCTTTCTTATCCACATCCTCATGTTATCCCATTTGATGCAATGTAGGAAAGACTATTATGGTCAAGTAAAAGAAGTTTTCCATAATTATGTTGGGTTTTATATTCTCTGTTGTTATGTAATGTTCTTAATTTTCTAAGACACTAGACATATCCTTCCTCAGAGTTGTATAATGTTCGTTTTTATGAAATAAATCATGTTTATGTGTGTAATAAAGAGCAGGGTTATTATAGTTAGTATTAGAGGATAGGTTTAGTTAATTTTGGGATTATGATAAGAAACCCATAGGGAAATCCTTAGGGATAAGACTAAGTATAAAAAACATCCCTAAATTTTGGTGAGTATTGAGTAAGTTTTTTATCAAGAAAATACATCCCTATCTAGAAACAACCAGGTAGAGTTGGCTCTTTGAAGATGTACCAAGAGGTAAAACCAGAAAACAACATTTTGAGCTATACTCGAACAGAAACTAATGCATAGAAACAAGCCTTGATCCCATTTTGTTACGACACTCTTAGGCGATTTCATTGGTAAATTCATAAGCTTAACATGAACCATTATTATGAAATTTAAAAAAAAAAATCCACTAAGAATAGATGTGGGTAAGTATGTCATGGATAACATAGATACGTTATGGAAATAAATTTAATTTATAATTTATCCCTTTTTTCATTGGATTCCCCTTTACGTGTCACCCCAAACATTTCTTTTATTCTAGACGATGGCCAGTAATAGGAGGGCTCATGCTACCAACCAATGTTAAGATTAATGTGATGACTATTCTAATGAGAATAACAATCTTAAGGGAGAAAGAATAAAAAAAATTGCCATGATACTCTCCCAGATAACTAATGTTTTGAATAGAAACACGGGTCAAGAATAACATTCAACACCCCTAAGAAAAATCAAGCTGTAAACAAGAGATTCAGAATACAATGACCTCCTCCTTTTAATGGAACATCTGAACCCTCAAGCACTGAATAAGGGTTCAATTACATTGAGATGATATTCTCTATACATCAATGTTCTGAAAAAGAGAAGGTAATTCTGGATCCTTATCGTATGGAGGGTGAATCTGATCAATGGTGTACATCGATAAAAATTATGAATCCTAGGGTGAAGATTGAGGCATTATAATAGATGGATTTCCAAAAAATATTTTTCAATAATTATTTTCATCACACCCACCAACTTTTGATTCAATGGGACTTCCATACCCTCAAGAAAAAATACAATAAATCTATCAGAGCGAATGGAGAGAAATTCACAAGGCTTGAACCATATGCCTCCATCATTGTCGTTACCCTCGAATGCAAGACTGATCACTTTTTTGGGGGGCTAAAAACTATCATACGGAAATACCTACTGATCCGTGAGTCTGATAGCTATGAAGAAATTGCCTGATGTTCCCTCAATGTCAAAATGAAGATTGGAGAATCCTAGGGGTATCATGGGGATAATATGTGTAAGGTATAATTTAAATCTGGAGATCCAATGGATAAATCCCATGGTGCTAAGAAATTCCATCACACCACTTGCCAAAGGTGTAGAAAAAAATCACCCCAGAAATTTACTAAAGGGGATGAGGAAATTATTTAGGTGTGAAAGAGAAGAGCATCGAGATATTAACTACCATCACGAAAAACCCTCTATTGTGATACAAGACAGGAATGATCTATTTGAACCACAACGCATTATTCATTACTTCAATAGAAAAGAACCATGTCACTTTTCAAACCATTTCCCTATGCCAAGGGTTTTTAGAGGCAACCAACGAACATCATGGAAAAAAGGGAAACCTATAACCATCATTATGGCCGAAGAGAACCCCGACCACGAAGTGGTGATAGTCACACTAGTTATTCATTCATGAATAGAAAACATAAATTTTGATCCTGGTACTATGCATTCTTTTATATCCCTAAATTTTAGTAGAACAATCCCAACACCACCAAAAATCAAGGAAGTAAAGATGTCGGTGAGAATGGAAAATGGGGAAATCATTGCATCCCATTAATATAAGTCCTCCCCTATCACAATTTGTGGTTTTAACATCCCAAAAAACCAATTTATACTCCCTGTGATGGAATTTGATGCAATTCTTGGCATGGATTCGATTTCCACAAATAGATCCAAAATAAATTTCTCTGAGAAGGAAATCACTATCCATATGGTGAATCAACCCCAAATTCTTTACAATTGAAAGGAGTAGGTTGAATCTTCCTTAGAACCACCATCTCCAGCATGGATATTACTACCCTACGAGCACACTTATCATTCTCATAATATTGAGTCTAAATAAGATACCATCGTTGACGAAAAGCCTATTTTGAGTAGATTCACTGAAGTGTTTCATGAGGAATTTTTTGTTCTTCCACAAATAAGTGATGTTGAATTATAAATCGATCATATACCTGGAGATTTTCCAATATACAAGACCAAGTATATAATAGCTATTGAGGAGATTTAGGATATGAATAAACAAATACAATTGAATCTGGATAAAGGGTTTATATGCCCATGTGCATCGCCATGGGGTTCACTAGTCCTCTTCATCAAGAAGAAGGATGGGTCAATGAACATTTTCATTGATTATAGTGAGATCAAAAAATCATGTTAAAGAACATGTATCCTCTTCCAGAAATTGATGACTGGTTTAATCAACTACGTAGAGCACAATACTTCTCTATGGTGGATTTTTAGTCAGGATATTACTAAGTAAGGTTGATGAAGGAGGATATCCCATAGATTGATTTTCATACAAGGTATGGAAACTGGGAATTCATAGTAATGCCATTCAGACTCACTAATTCTCCAAAAATCTTCATGGAATTGATTAATAGAGTCATTAGATATTACATTAGAAAAGTTTTGGTAGTCTTTATAGACGATATTCCAAGATACTCCAAAACCAAGGAGGATCATGAGGAGGATCCAAGCACTATACTTGAGACCTTGAGAAAAGACAAGCACTATGAAAAGTATATTTAGAGTGAATTTGGGTTGAAGGATGTCTCATTCATGGTTATTATCATCATAAGAAATGGGATATCTATAGATCCCTCCAAAATAGCTAGAATAGATAAATGATTAATTCCAACATCGGGGACAGATATCCATAGCTTCTTGGTGTTAGCAGGATATTATTTATTATTAGAGAGAAATTTCTCATGATTATCAAACCCTCATACCAAGATAACTCAAAAGGGATTCTAGGTTTTATGGATTTTTGAATGCGAATAGATCATCAAGAATTTGAAAAAGAGTCTTATCACTATGCATGTGCTGACAGTAGCCACAGTTGGAGAACTTTTTGGGGAATTTAGTGATGCTTCAAAGGAGTTCATGGGATGTGTGTTGATGCAAAATGACAATTCCATGGCCTATTCATCAAGGAAATTGAATGTTCATGAGTAAAACAATCCAACAAATGATCTATTTTTGGATGCAGTAATCTTCTCTTTTAAAATTTTGTGACATTGCCTCTTTGGGGAGAAGCGTGAAATATATACGGATCACAAAAGCCACAAGAATATATTCACATTGAAATATTTGAACATTAATTAGTGAAGATGATTACACCTATCAAATACTATGAATGCTCAATCCATTACCACCCAGGGAAAGTGAACAAGGTGGTGGATTCTCTATGTTGAAAGGACATAGTGATTCTATTATTGATGATAATTTATAAGGATCCTATATTTTTGGATTGATGATCATGGGCTTGGAAATCATAAAGAAGGGAACATCATTAATCCTTTCACAAATGATTGTTCAACCATCTCCTTTGGAATGGTTAATGGATGCTCAAAAGTATGATGTAGAAATTCAAAAGAAAGTGGAAACTATCAGAAAAGGGAAATCTTAGGAGTTCTTTTTAAATGGAGAAGGAATTGTGAGATTTGGGTCACGACTATGAATTCTGTCAAATTTTTCATGAAAGATCTTTTGGATTATTCGAACAGTTTGAATTTATCCATTCATCTGGGAAACAAAAAGATGTATCGATATCACCCAGAGAATTATTGGTGGGATAACATGAGGAAAAAACGTTGAGTATACATCAAAATTCATGATATGTTAGCAGGTGCGGGATGAGAGGCATAAGTTTAAAGGGATGATGAAACCATTACCCATACCGAAATAGAAATGGGGGAAGATCACCATGGAGTTTGTCACTAGACATCCGAACAAATCCAAAGGAAACAATTCTATACGTGTTTTTTGGATCGTCATAAAAATACTACACACATAATCGAAATTCGAGAGGATTTCTCATTAGATAAACTAGTATGGTTATATATCAAATAAGTGGTTAGGCTGCATGGAGTAACACTCTCTATTTTATGTGATTGAGATCCAAGATTCACCTCTATGTTCTAAAAGAGTCTTCAAAATCCCATGAATACAAAGATGAACTTCAGTACGGCTTATCACCCTCAAACTGATGGCCAATCTGAGCAGACTATCCAAACACATAAAAAAATATTGATATCATTCTCAATGGACATAAAGAAGGATGGGATCGACATATCCCTCTAGTTAAGTTATATTACAATAATATTTTCCACTCAAGAATCCAAATGGATCCTTATGAAAACTGTTATCGGAAGAGGTGAAGAACACCATCATGTTGGGATGAAGTTGGGTAAAAAAATATCCTAGGTCCTGAAATGGTGAAATAAATGGTAGTGAATTTTAAAACCATCTAGAAGCACATTAAATCTACTCAGAGTTAAAAAAAGATATATGCTGCTAATCATCGATGAGACCTAGAGTTTGATTTTGGGAAAATTTTATTCCTTTACATATCACCGTTGAAGAGAGTTATGATATTGGGAAGAAGGTAAAGCTTAGTCCAAGGTACATCAACATTTTGAGATAATTGATCACATTGGATCAGTTTCCTATCTACTAGCACTCCCACCGAACTTATCTCATGTACATGATTTATTCCATTTATCACTCTTAATGAAGTACATACCTAAACCCCCTCATGTACTCAATACATATGTGGTACCATTAGAGAATGATGTCTCCTATGAAGATATTTCAGTGAAGATCTTATATTGTAGAGTAATAGTTCTAAGAAATAAGATAATTCCTCTCTTCAAGATGTTGTGGAGAAACAAAAAATTTGAAGAAGAAACATGGGAATCATAGGAAGTGATGAAGAATAGTCAACCTCATCCGTTTTAGTGTGTGAAAAGAAAATTTTGAGGGAGAAATATTTTAAGGGGGGATGATTGAAATGACCAAAACATTTACGAATAAAAATTACTCATGATCAGATTAAATGAATTATTATTTAAAATAGTTTTATAAAACATATTAACTTCAGTGGTTTTATGTTTTTTGATTTTAAAATACTATTAAAAATTGTTACCATTTTTAATATGGTTGTGTAATAGTGATCACATGATTAGTATAAATATTGGGTTTTAACAAATCCAATTTACTCAAAAAAAAGAAGAGATGGACTCATTCAGAAGAATTTCTCTGTATAAAGCCCATTTTTTGGATTTAGGAAAGGAGATGGTGTCAATGGGATTCTCTCTTGCCCAATCCCAAGCCCATATTCAACATGTTAATCTGTAATGGGTCTACCTACAGGATAAGTGTAAGTTGATAGAGATTACCACACATGTGATGTTATCGGAGGCTCCCCAAGATTCTATCACTATCACACTGTCACGACCCGTCCTCGGGGCCCGTGTCGTGACTACCCCAAGCCCGCCATCCATAGGTCAGGGGCTGGCGACTAGAACCAAGGCGTAAATCCCAACAAAAAGGGAAGGCATTGCCTTTGAAAAGTAAACAAGCACCACAGAGTAAGCAAGAGGGAAAGTAAACACTAAGTAAAACTGTACAAGCTGTGCTGAAAGTAAAAAGGGGCCGGAAATACAAGCCCCACTGTAAAGTACAACTGAAAGGAAAAACAGCAACTGAAAAGGGAAAACTGCAGCGTCGAGCCGTCCTCTGGAAGTCTCACCTGAAGGGTGGGTACAGATAGCCTCCACTGCTCCTCGGGTCCACCTAACCGCTCCGAGTACGTCCCGCCCAGTGGTCTACCTCTAGGTACTGTTCTGCTCCGCACGCCTCCTCCACGATCAGCGATGTCCGTCGTCTGCAACCAACACCACGAATTGCGGGCATAACCCGTGAAGGGGTGAGTATAAGCTACTCAGTAGGGACCCCGAGACCCCCGAAGGTCTCCCGAAATCCACAAAGGAAAAGTACAATCACGAAGTAACATTTGACACGGCTTAGGTATATGCCCATACATATACCTAAGTCTGCAATTCCCCGTTCGGCTCCAACGTCCGAACCCAAGCACAACCCAGTCCACACAGGAAAGCAAAACGCATACCCACGCAGGATAGAACAACACAATCCACAAAGGAGAGTAAATAGTAAATCCACACAGGATAGCTCAACAAAATCCACAAAGGAGAGTAACACAAGATTCTGCTCACACAGGTATACTTCTTCGGATGACGATAAATATGATCATTGAACCATCTAAGTCGTCGGACCCACGAAGGATCGATAGGTACTAACCTTGCAGTGACCCACACAGGATCGGGCCCACGCAGGACCTGTAGGAGTTGGCTCACACAGAATCGCTGAGAGATGACCCACACAGGATCGGACCCACACAGAATCGGGCCCACACAGGACCGGGCCCACGCAGGACCTGTAGGCGCTAGCTCACACAGAACCGCTGAGCGCTGACCCACGCAGGATCAGACCCACACAGGATCGGGCCCACACAGGACCGGGCCCACGCATGACCTGAAGCACTGATCCACGTAGGATCGCTGAGTGCAGTAGTCGTCACAGTCCGCTGAGGATCTCTGCACAGTCGTCGCCACAGTCCACTGAGGATCTCTGCACGGTCGTCGTCGGAGTCCACGGAGGATCTCTGCATAGTCGTCACCACAGTCCACTGAGGATCTCTGCACGGTCGTCGCTGTCGAAGTAGCAGTCACAGCCAGCCTAGGGTTCCCGCACACAGCAAGCTCGTTCGGGAGGGTCCGCTCCACGAGCCGAGAGGCTGATACATCAACTGACACAAAGTCCGAAGTTGATGTATCCAAAAGTTCCGTATCGTCAACAGGAACTCAACATCGCAGACGGCGCGTCAATCGGACGCCCGGTCTGAGAGATATTGGCATTTTCGTCCCAGGGGCCCGGTTGGTTTTTAAGGAAAAACCAACCCGACCGCACTCCACCTGCGTCCAAACCTCGGGCGGAGTATGCCAAACGATCCGTCTCACTTAGAGGAATTCAACAAAGCTGACGGCACGTCAATCGGACGTCCGTAGCTCAAGATATGAGTGTTTCCACTCCGAGGGCCCGGTTGGTCTTGTGTACGAACCAACCCGGCCGAACTCAAAGTATTCCGAAACCTTGGGTGCGATATACCGAAACGACCGTCTCGATCCAAGGATCGCGTTTCCGCTGACGGAGAGTCGTTTGGAGTCACGAAGCTCAAGTTACGGGCGTTTGAACAAAAACGTCCGAAGAAGGGGGGTACGGGCCCGGGCCGACCCGGCCCGACCCCCCCCCCCCCCCCCATGGGTCGACCCGAACCGGGTCGGCCTGACCTGGGTCCGACCCGGTTGGCCCGGCCCGGCCCGGCCAGGGCCGGTCCGGCTCGGCCGGCTCGGCCGAGCGGCCGAGCGCCGCGGGCGTTGACCCGCGGCCTGAGGGAGTCGCGGCCCGCGTGGGCCGCGCTGGCGAACCGCGGACGCGGCTGAGCCGCGTCCCGCCTGGACGAACCGGACCCGCGCGGCCGCGGGTTCGTCGGCCGCCGCCGGCGTCGCTCCGGTGGCCCGTTTTCCTTCCCGTCTGCGCCGTTGCTCCTCCCGGGATCCGTTCTTTACTGCGGGATCGTCAAATGTCCGTTGCGGCACGTTCCATCGTCGACCGTCAAATTCGAACAAAACGAATAACGGCGGAGGGTCGTCGAGCCGTGTTCGTTTGGCCCGCACCCTCCGCGTTAGAGATAAACAACCGGGAGAAAAATTATTCCACACAGGAAACAACAATTTTTAATAAGATTAAAAATTGTTCACAAAAACGGTTCTTTAATTTCATTAAGAAACATAGACGGGAATTAATTTAAAAGGGGTAATTCCCATAATTATAAAATCTCTACCTCGTCGATCGTCGCGCGCGGGCGTTCTTCGCGGAAAGGATCGTCGCGGAAGAGAGGGATCATCGCGTCGTCGCGGGGAGGCGTCGCGTCGTCGCGGAATCCGGCGTTGAGTCGGCGAGCTCAACGAACCAAGAACAACAGATTTAAATTATAATTAATTAAATCTGTGTTTAAACCCAAAGAAAAGAACCTTGAGCGGAAATCTGAAATCACTCACCTCAAATGGTTGGTGATCGGAGATCGGAGATCGGAGATCGGAAGAACGTCTCGGACGAAGGCGTCGTCGATTTCCGGGATCGGCGTTCTTCGCGTTCTTCGCGTTCTTCGCGTTCTTCGCGAGGGAGAAGAAGTTACGAGGGTTCTCTCAAATCTTCTCAAGTGCAAATAACCAGAGGTTGAGCGTTGGCCTTATTTTATTATTACGCCAACGAATTTGAAAAAATGGTTAAGAAATGATCCATCAATTCGTTGAATTAATTCAACGAAAGAAACGACCCATTTAATTCACGAAAGAAACAGCCCATTTAATTCACGAAATAAACTGCCCAATTAAATGGACTGTTAAGAATTTAGAAAACGCGTCAGTTGACCTTCATTAAGACGGGTTTTCACGGGTGCGTTTCTTAGCGGAAAGAAACAGCGGGGCTCGTGCAGGCCCAAACTCACCAATATCCTACCAAGGGGGTAAGATATTTCTGGATAGCATCCTATCCAGTTCAACTCAGTTCAAGCCGCCTTTAAGTGGCTTCAAGTGGCTTCCAAGTGTCTTAAATGAAATAAAATAAAGTTGTCGCAAAATTATTTTATTTCTTAACTTTAAGCCCGAAAATTAAAAACCACACCCGAGAAAACGCAACTTCGGAAGAGGAGTTTCTAAGCGAATACCGGCGCTGCGATTTCATCGGTGCCCTCAGAATTCGATTCTGGGCTCCGGTTCAAATGTTAGAAAAAAAAAACCCTCTCGTCCTTTCACTGAACGTACCCGAGCCAAACTTCAGAAATTGATTCCGGGACCACCGGGCCTCGGAATCAGGTGCCGTCAGAAACTGCGCTCTTGTAAAAT
Organism: Viscum album; assembly: GCA_963277665.1. Lineage (NCBI taxonomy): Eukaryota > Viridiplantae > Streptophyta > Magnoliopsida > Santalales > Viscaceae > Viscum > Viscum album. The sequence goes on along the minus strand of OY728152.1, from coordinate 1,358,601,144 downwards.
TCCAAAGAAAATTAAGAAAAAAATTTCCTTGAAATTTATGGGTCTTTACATTACTCCCACCTCAGGACTTTACGTCCCCGTAAAGATACATCAAAAACTAGGGAATCAAATGTGGGTACTCAGCACGCATCTGAGCCTCCTGCTCCCAAGTGCTCTCCTGGAGGTTCTCGTGCTGCCATCTGATGCGCACAAGAGGAATCGATCGCCCACGTAGGACCCGCTCTTTTCGATCCTCTATCTCCACTGGGACCTCCGCAAAAGTCGCTCCATCATCCACGTCTAGCTCCCTATAGTCAATGATGTGCGTCGGGTCGTGCACGTATCTCCTCAGCTGGGATACGTGGAAGACGTCGTGCACCCGGTGCAACTGAGGTGGCAGAGCCAGGCGATAAGCCACCTCGCCAATCTTGCTGAGGACCTGGAAAGGCCCGATGAAGCGTGGAGACAACTTTCCGCCTCGGCCAAATCTCCGCAAACCACGTCGAGGTGAGACACGCAAGAAGACATGGTCTCCATCCTCGAACTCTAGTGGCCTCCGCCTCCTGTCAGCATATGACTTCTGCCGGCTCGGTGCTGTCCTCATCCGCTCCTGGATGACCTGGACCTTCTCTGTCGTGGCCCGGACCATCTCCGGTCCCACAAGTGCTGACTCTCCAGGGTCTGTCCAGCACAAAGGAGATCTGCAAGGCCTGTCGTACAACACCTCGTAGGGTTCCATCCCGATGGTGGAGTGGTAGCTGTTGTTGTACGCAAACTCTACCAAGGGTAGGTGGTCCTCCCAGCTGCGACCAAAGTCGAGGACACATGCGCGGAGCATGTCCTCGAGAGTCTGAATGGTCCTCTCCGTCTGACCATCCGTCTGAGGGTGAAAGGCGGTGCTCAGACGTAGCCGCGTCCCGAACGCCTCCTGCAACCCCTTCCAAATCCGGGAAGTAAAACGAGCGTCCCGATCGGATACGATAGTCGATGGAACACCGTGAAGTCGTACAATCTCCTGAACGTAGAGACGCCCCAAGCTCTCCACTGAGCCCTGCTCTCGGATGGGTAAGAAGTGTGCCGACTTGGTGAGTCGGTCAACAATCACCCAAATGGAGTCGTGACCTCTGGAAGTGCGTCGAAGTCCAGTCACGAAGTCCATAGATATCCCATCCCACTTCCACTCCGGGACCTCCAAGGGCTGTAGCAAACCTGCTGGTACCTGATGCTCTGCCTTCACCTGCTGGCAGGTGAGGCACCGTGAAACGAACTCTCCCACAACCTTCTTCATGCCCGGCCACCAGTGCTGTCGTCTGAGATCTTGGTACATCTTCACCACTCCAGGATGTACTGCCAAAGGAGAAGTGTGAAACTCTCTCATCACTTCCTCTCGTAAGGCGACTGGTACCAAGGTACGTACTCTGAAAAGGACATCGTGCTCTGCTCCAAGGGAGAAACCATCAGGTGCCTGTCCCGAGGATATCTGTGCACGCCGTGTCTCACAGTTGACGTCCCCATGTTGTGCCTCTCTGACCCGCTGAAGAAGTGGAGGAGAGACTGTGAGAGACTGAAGGAAGGCTGCTCCGTCTCTATCCACGAAGGATATCTGCAAAGAGGCTAGCTGCTCTGTCGCCTCCTCAAGTAGCTGGATGCCCATCCTCCTGCTGAGGGCATCAGCCACCACGTTCCCCTTCCCAGGAGTATAGACTATCTCAAAGTCATAGTCCTGGAGGAACTCGAGCCATCGCCGTTGTCTCAGGTTCAGGTCCTTCTGATAGAAGATGTACCTGAGACTCTGGTGGTCAGAAAAGACTGTGAAGCTCTCGCCCATCAGATAGTGTCGCCATGTCTTCAGGGAAAAGACCACTGCTGCCAACTCCAAGTAATGGGTAGCGTAGTTCTGCTCATGAGGCCTCAACTGACGTGATCCATAGGCAATCACGGCCCTCTCCTGCATAAGGACACACCCAAGTCCGGTCCCTGATGCATCGTAGTAGACTACGTATCCAACTCCCTCCTCGGGAAACCTCAAGATAGGTGCGCTGGTCAACCTCTGCCTCAGCTTCTGGAAGGTCTGCTGACATCTCTCTGACCACACGAAGGGTTTCCCCTTCTTCGTCAATGCTGAGAGTGGGGCCGAAACTCTGGAGAAGTCCGGCACAAATCTCCGATAGTATCCGGCTAGGCCCAAGAAACTTCGCACCTCTGTCACGCTCTTGGGTGGCTCCCAAGCTAGCACTGCCTCGATCTTCGCGGGATCCACTGCAACTCCCGCCTCATAAATGACGTGCCCCAAGAAGTGGACCTCACGTAACTAGAACTGACACTTCGAGAGATTTCCATAAAGCTGGTGCTCTCGGAGTGTGTCTAGTACAACACGCAGGTGGTAGGCGTGCTCCTCCTCCGTCGTCGAGTACACCAAAATGTCGTCGATGAAGACCACGACAAAACGATCGAGGTATGGATGGAAGATCCTGTTCATGAGGCTCATGAACACTGCTGGAGCGTTGGTCACGCCAAAAGGCATAACCAAGAACTCATAGTGGCCATATCGACACCTGAAGGCCGTCTTCTGCACATCCTCGTCTCGAACTCTAAGCTGATGATAGCCTGACCTGAGGTTTATCTTCGAGAACCACCGTGCTCCCTTGAGCTGGTCGAAGAGATCATCAATCCTGGGTAGTGGATACTTGTTCCTCACTGTCACCTGATTCAGGCGACGATAATCGACACACAGTCTCATGCTCCCGTCCACCTTCTTGGCGAACAAAATCGGGGAAGCCCAGGGTGAAACACTGGGTCGGATGAACCCCTTGCCCTACAAGTCCTCCAACTGTACCCGCAGCTCTCGAAGCTCAGCGGGGGCCATCCAATATGCTGGAGTGGATATCGGGGCTGTCTCGGGGTACAGGTCAATATAAAAGTCTACCTCTCTGCGAGGAGGTAGTCCTGGAACGTCGTCGGGAAAGACGTCCGCGTACTGATCCACAACTGCAGGAAAACTGGGACTCCGCACGTCAACTGCTCCCAGGATGAGGATAGCCAACTGATGAGTGATGGACTGACCTCTCCTCTACGTGAGTCCATCCTGTGCTGCAAAGGCTCCCTTCTCGCCGGTGAAGGTGAACCTGCTCCCGTCGGTGCGCACACATCGCACCTTGCGCCTAATGCAGTCAATCTGAGCATGGACCGTAGATAACCAATCCATTCCAAAGATGATGTCGTAAGGCCTCGACGCCACTACAAGAAGATCTCAGCCGAAGCTCTCGCCTCCTAGAGTAAGCTCACACTGCGAGCACCAGTGCGTAATCGTCGAGTCTGCTCCCGTAGGAGTCTCTAGCCGTAAGGATCGAGCCAACGGCTCCGTCGGAATCTCCGAGCTCCGAATAAGGGCAGTGGCTATGAAAGAGTGACTCGCTCCTGTGTCTATCAGAACTGCAGCAAGGGTGGAATAGACACAGATCGTACCTCGAATCATCTCTGGCGCACCGTGGTCGTAGGCCTCTGCTGCCTGGAGCTGAGCCTGTCTCTGCCCGCCAGCTCCCTGTGGTCGGGGCGGGCCTCCTGGTGGTGGTGGTGGCAGAGCCTCAAAGCGTCGCCCACCACCTGCTGCTCGGACAGCTCCTATGCCTCATCCGCCTCCTCCCTGCGGACCGCCACGGTCGACCCTCTGCCTCTGCTTGGGTGGTCCCTCCACCGTCTGCTGCCCCTCGGTACGACGGGTCGGGCAGTCATGAGCCATGTGGCCCTGCCCGCCGCACTCGTAGCACTGTCGGCCTCTCGGAAGGCTGGCTCCGCACTGTGTGCCCCGCACCGCTGAGCCAGTGTCCTGGGGTCGTCTGCCGGAAGGTCTGGTCCGCCTGGAACCCTGAGTCATCTGCCGGCTACCAGCTGCCGAAGACTCCGCTATCTGCCTCCCTGCGGCAGGTCTCGATGTGGACTCAGCCAGGAAGCTCTCAATCAGGAGGGCTCGCTCTACTACTCCTGCCTGGGTCGGGATGGTGAGGGAGATCAGCGATGCCCTGATCTCGTGTCTCAATCCCTGCTTGAAGGTCCGGGCCCGGAAGAAGGGGTCTCGTACCATGTCTGTCGAGTAGCGAGATAGGTCGGTGAACCTCGCTGCGTACTGAGCGACCGTCAAGCTGCCCTGCCGCAGCTGAAAAAGCTCCTGGATGCGCACCGCACGGAGGGTGGCCGGGACGAACTATGAGCGGAAGAGGCTCTCGAAGTCCGTCCAGATGAGGGTGGCCTCATCGTGTACCTGGAGCATCAGGCTCCACCAGCGTCCGGCTGCTGCGTGCAGTAGGCTCGCCGCGAGGAACACCATGAGGTCTGTTGGTGTCCTCACTAGCCTGAAAACTCAGACGACTGCCTCCAGCCAGTCCTCGGCTGCCTGGGGGTCCGACTCCCCACGGAACCTGGGTGGTCGCTGGTGCTGGAACTCGTGCAGAGCTCCGAGGCGTCGTGCTTCGTCATCTGCCAGTGCTGGAAGAATCGGGGGCTCGGCGGGTAAAGGTACCGCCGGTGCCTCTACTGTCAACGGGCCCTGTACCGAGGCCTCATCACTCGGCGGGCTGTCGTCGCGCCCTACTCTAGGAACCCTAGCTGGCTGCTGTTGTCGTGCCATCCTGAAAAGGAGACAAGTATGCCACGGTCAGAACAGTATACCTGGTGAGCTGACACAAGTAATCACAAAGAAAACTTGAAACACACATGCAATCAATGTTTTCGTGCATTAAGTCGGAAATCAGAAGTCAGGGTCCTGGTGTATGGATACGTCGGCCGCCGCACCAACACTGGACTCCCTGGACTGATAACCACACTCAATACGCTAAACACTATTGCATCACATAGAAGAAAGATCAGAGTCTGCGGTAGAACCGACCGCCTCTGATACAAATTTGTCACGACCCGTCCTCGGGGCCCGTGTCGTGACTACCCCAAGCCCGCCTTCCATAGGCCAGGGGCTGGCGACTAGCACCAAGGCGTAAATCCCAACAAAAAGGGAAGGCATTTCATTTGAAAAGTAAAAAAGCACCACAGAGTAAGCAAGCGGAAAAGTAAACACTAAGTAAAACTGTACAAGCTGTGCTGAAAGTAAAAAGGGGCCGGAAATACAAGCCCAACTGTAAAGTACAACTGAAAGGAAAAACAACAACTGAAAAGGGAAAACTGCAGCGTCGAGCCGTCCTCTGGAAGTCTCACCTGAAGGGTGGGTACAGATAGCCTCCACTGCTCCTCGGGTCCACCTGACCGCTCCGAGTACGTCCCGCCCAGTGGTCTACCTCCAGGTACTGTTCCGCTCCGCACGCCTCCTCCACGATCAGCGCTGTCCGTCATCTGCAACCAACACCACGAAGTGCGGGCATAACCCGTGCAGGGGTGAGTATAAGCTACTCAGTATGGACCCCGAGACCCCCGAAGGTCTCCCGAAATCCAAAAAGGAAAAGTACAATCACGAAGTAACATTTGACACGGCTTAGGTATATGCCCATACATATACCTAAGTCTGCAATTCCCAGTTCAGCTCCAACGTCCGAACCCAAACACAACCCAGTCCACACAGGAAAGCAAAACGCATACCCACGCAGGATAGAACAACACAATCCACAAAGGAGAGTAAACAGTAAATCCACACAGGATAGCTCAACACAATCCACAAAGGAGAGTAACACAAGATTCAGCTCACACAAGTATACTTCTTCGGATGACGATAAATATGATCATTGAACCATCTAAGTCGTCGGACCCACGAAGGATCGATAGGTACTAACCTTGCAGTGACCCACACAGGATCGGGCCCACACAGGACCTGTAGGAGTTGGCTCACACAGAACCGCTGAGAGATGACCCACACAGGATCGGACCCACACAGGATCGGGCCCACATAGGACCGGGCCCACGCAGGACCTGTAGGCGCTGGCTCACACAGAACCGCTGAGCGCTGACCCACGCAGGATCGGACCCACACAGGATCGGGCCCACACAGGACCGGGCCCACGCAGGACCTGAAGCACTGATCCATGTAGGATCGCTGAGTGCAGTAGTCGTCGCAGTCCGCTGAGGATCTCTGCACAGTCGTCGCCGCAGTCCACTGAGGATCTCTGCACGGTCGTCGTCGGAGTCCACGGAGGATCTCAGCACAGTCGTCGCCGCAGTCCACTGAGGATCTCTGCACGGTCGTCGCTGTCGAAGTAGCAGTCACAGCCAGCCTAGGGTTCCCGCACACAGCAAGCTCGTTCGGGAGGGTCCGCTCCACGAGCCGAGAGGCTGATACATCAACTGACACAAAGTCCGAAGTTGATGTATCCAAAAGTTCCGTATCGTCAACAGGAACTCAACGTCACAGACGGCGCGTCAATCGGACGCCCGGTCTGAGAGATATTGGCATTTTCGTCCCAGGGGCCCGGTTGGTTTTTAAGGAAAAACCAACCCGACCGCACTCCACCTGCGTCCAAACCTCGGGCAGAGTATGCCAAAAGATCCGTCTCACTTAGAGGAATTCAACAAAGCTGACGGAACGTCAATCGGACGTCCGTAGCTCAAGATATGAGCGTTTCCACTCCGAGGGCCCGATTGGTCCCGTGTACGAACCAACCCGGCCGAACTCAAAGTATTCCGAAACCTTGAGTGCGATATACCGAAACGACCGTCTCGATCCAAGGACCGTGTTTCCACTGATGGTGAGTCGTTTGGAATCACTAAGCTCATGTTACGGGCGTTTGAACGAAAACGTCCGAAAAAGGGGGTACGGGCCCGGGCCGACCCGGGTCCGACCCGGTTGGCTCGGCCGGCTCGGCCGAGCGGCCGAGCGCCGCGGGCGTTGACCCGCGGCCTGAGGAAGTCGCGGCCTGCGTGGGCCGCGCTGGCGAACCGCGGACGTGGCTGAGCCGCGTCCCGCCTGGACGAACCGGACCCGCGCGGCCGCGGGTCCATCGGCCGCCGCCGCCTCTGGTCGCCGGCGTCGCTCCGGTGGCCCGTTTTCCTTCCCGTCTACGCCGTTGCTCCTCCCGGGATCCATTCTTTACTGCGGGATTGTCAAACGTCCGCTACGGCACGTTCCATCGTTGACCGTCAAATTCGCACAAAACGAAGAACGGCGGAGGGTCGTCGGGCCGTGTTCGATTGGCCCGCACCCTCCGCGTTAGAGATAAACAACCGGGAGAAAAATTATTTCACACAGGAAACAACAATTTTTAATAAGATTAAAAATTGTTCACAAAAACGGTTCTTTAATTTCTTTAAGAAACATAGACGGTAATTAATTTAAAAGGGGTAATTTCCATAATTATAAAATACCTACCTCGTCGATCGTCGCGCGCGGGCGTTCTTCGCAGAAAGGATCGTCGCGGAAGAGAGGGATCGTCGCGTCGTCGCGGGGAGGCGTCGCGTCGTCGTGGAATCCGGCGTTGAGTCGGCGAGCTCAACGAACCAAGAACAACAGATTTAAATTATAATTAATTAAATCTGTGTTTAAACCCAAAGAAAAGAACCTTCAGCGGAAATCCGAAATCACTCACCTCAAATGGTCGGTGATCGGAGATCGGAGACCGGAGATCGGAAGAACGTCTCGGACGAAGGCGTCGTCGATTTCCAGGTTCGGCGTTCTTCGCGTTCTTCGCGTTCTTCGCGTTCTTCGCGAGGGAGAAGAAGTTACGAGGGTTCTCTCAAATCTTCTCAAGCGCAAATAACCAGAGGTTGAGCGTTGGCCTTATTTTATTATTACGCCAACGAATTTGAAATACTGGTTAAGAAACGATCCATCAATTCGTTGAATTAATTCAACGAAAGAAACAACCCATTTAATTCACGAAAGAAACAGCCCATTTAATTTATGAAATAAACCACCCAATTAAATGGTCTGTTAAGAATTTAGAAAACACGTCAGTTGACCTTCATTAAGACGGGTTTTCACGGGTGCGTTTCTTAGCGGAAAGAAACGGCGGGGCTCGTGCAGGACCCACCTCACAAATATCCTACCAAGGGGGTAAGATATTTCTGGATAGCATCCTATCCAGTTCAACTCAGTTCAAGCCACCTTTAAGTGGCTTCAAGTGGCTTCCAAGTGGCTTAAGTGAAATAAAATAAAGTTGTCGCAAAATTATTTTATTTCTTAACTTTAAGCCCGAAAATTAAAAACCACACCCGAGCAAACACAACTCCGGAAGAGGCGTTTCTAAGCGAATACCGGCACTGCGATTTCATCGGTGCCCTCAGAATTCGATTCCGGGCACCGGTTCAAAAGTTAGAAAAAAAAACCCGCTCGTCCGTTCACTGAACGTACCCGAGCCAAACTTCGGAAATTGATTCCGGGCACACCGGGCCTCGGAATCAGGTGCCGTCAGAAACTGCGCTCTTGTAAAATTCCAAAGAAAATTAAGAAAAAAATTTCCTTGAAATTTACGGGTCTTTACACACACACCTTAGCCTTAGGTAATATGCGAGTATTATAGGGGTTTATGTACCAAGACTCTATCACTATGATTATGTGCATTATTTTTTTATTGAATAAATGATATACATTCATTTTATTATTCTTACTCTGTAAATAGTTTTTAAAAAACAAATAATATTTTCTGTTAATATTAAATTAAGAAATAATTTTTTATGAAAAAATGGATATTTAAATTAAATAATATTTTAATAAAATATTATTACATAATTAATTTTTATTAAATTTAAATGATCGTATAATTTTTATAAATACAATTGTAATTTTTATTAAGGGTTGAAATCTGTTTTTGTCAAAACTCATGATTTTTTATAAATGTTGGTTTTTATTTTTAAACTAAAATTCAAATATTTATAAAATTATTTAGATTAAATGAATATTATTTTTGGAATTTGGGTTTCAAAATTATCCAATGGTGAATTTTTCATAATTTATAAGGCATCATATTTTTTGGGTAAAAATTAAATACCATTTAAATATATAATGAGATTTATAACATCATAATGACCCAACATTGATGTAATAAAATACTATAAATTTTTTGTTCGACCAATATATGTTTTATCTTATAAATAATTTTATATTAGTTTTGTTTTATTTATTTCAAAATTCCATAGTGGACCCTCCAATACATATAAAACAATTTAACTTTTTAAAATGACTTCCTTTAGAGTGTGACTCACCTCCACATAAGAAAGCCTAATATTTTAATATGTTATGAAATTGGACTTATAAAATCAGTTTTCCACTCCACATTGATAAAAAAACAATCAAAAAAACTAGGGTATGGATTTTAGTTTTGAATAGTTTAATGTGTGTTGTCCCAAACCTAAATAATAAAAAATTACCTCTCATTGCCTATATAAACCCACTCAATCTACCATTACTCTTCAATAAAACCATTTAGAGCTCAAAAAACCACTGAAATAATCTCTATATAATTATACCAAGGTACCCCAAGAACCCAATAATCCCCTCTCAATCCTCTCCCAAGTCTTTGGGATCACAGTTCCTAGTAATGGATTTCTTCCTTTCTCATTTGTTCCCATATTTGTTTATGTTGTTATGCCCTTTTATTTTCAATTAAAAATATGGGGGTATGATTTCACACCTCCCCTATAATTTCTTATTTAAGTTTTAATGATGATATACACCTTTTTATCTCACTGATTCCTCCCATGTATACCTATTACCATGCTAAAATTCCGTAACAAATTTTTCTCTCCTCATTTACATTCAAGAAATTATTTTATTATATGCATTTAAATTCAATTAAATATGTTGGAAAAAGTATATATATGACCCCCTTGCAGTACTTTTTATGTATATATGATGAGATACCCCTTTCACTCTCATCAACCATTTATATGATTTTTTATTTCATGTTGTTATGCTGTAAAATTTGCATCGCGATTTTTCAACCCAAAGTTATTATGTATTGAATTCCATGTACGTTTCTCTATAAAGGGTATTCAAATTTATACACATTTATATATCAATTATATAGTATAATTTATGTACTACAAATTCCATTATCATTAATAAATGATGATTCTGAATGATTCCATGATGTATGATCCATGTGGCACACTTATTCATGAAATTAAATCATTAAGAAGGGTGTGCCCATATATCCCTCCAATGCATTGGGTAAATAATAATATCATGATACGTCAAGTGAAATGAGAGATTAATCATGATAATTCAATAATTATGAGGGTTTTCTCATTCTCAATGTGTAATGATCCTTGGATCGTGCTAATATTTTGTTAAATGTTGTCACCACTTTTCTATGTTATGATAATAATGTTATATTAGAACTTCAAGTTCATGTTTCTATTGTTCTCCATTTATATGACAATTTCCTACCATGTAATATATTATTAATTATATGCATTTCTTACTCCCTTACGGGGATTTATAGATCACCATTTTCTAATCCATGTCCTCAAGTTATCCCCTACAATGCTAAGTATAAAGGAATGTTGTGGTCATGTAAAATAAGTTGTTAATAAAGATGTTGGGTTTTATGTTCTATGTTGTTGTCTGATGTTCCTAATTTCCCGTGCCACTAAGTTTATCCCTCCTCAGAGAATTATTAAGTGAATTTTTATGTAATAAATCATGTTTATGTTTGTAATAAAGACTAGGGTTTTTATAACCACCTTTTAGTTGGTGATTGCGAAACCCCAAAAACAATTTGTTCTTTTATAGTAGTTACTTATAGTTGAGTCTATATGTGATAATCCCCCTGCATATTTCATTATGGGATATAAAAGATAACCTATAGAAATTTATGCCATATGGGTGATCATAGAAAGTTGAAAGTGGTCTACCATTTTTTTTCAATTTCGAAGACTCTTTTAGTGGATGAGTTAAAGAGGCTATAAATTTATGAGATCATATTCACAGATATGGTTCCAAATTATATCATATTGGATAGAGACACTCATTTTGTGTCACGATTCAGGTAGGGGTTATAGTGTGAATTTTGGTTCATAGATACTACTATGTACAACCAGTCACTCACAAACTGATGATCAGTCCAAGAATACAACATAGGTTTTGGTGGATATTCTTCAAGTATGATTCCTTGATTTTGGATGATCTTAGGTGAAATAATTTCCAATTTATGTGTTCTCCTATAATAATATCTTCTAGGAAACAATGTTGATGAAACCTTATTAGGACCTATGTGGTCGGCCATGTTGTTCACCCGTGTTCTAGTTAGAGGTCAGAGAGGAAACACTAAGGGTTCATTATATCATTCATATCTATTTAGTAATGGTTCAACTTATTAGGAATATGATATCTATAACTACGTATAGAATGAATTCATCCACTGACCATAATTGTTATCCACTAGAGTTTGAGGTTTGGAGTTTGTTTTTATTATGGGATTCTCCTAGACTATCTGATATAATGATTCAGAAACAAGGGATGTCATCACCTAATAATGTTGTTTTATTCGTTATTATAGAGAGTGTTGGGTCAGTGGCCTATATTTTGAAGTTACCATAGAGGAACCTGGCCACATAAAAGATCTTCCATATATCACAGCTTCACCGATATCATTCAAATACATCACATATTGTTCCTTCGAGGGAGGTTTTAATAGATGTATATTCTTCCTATATCAAGAATAAGATCCTTATTGTTGATCGAGGCATGATGGTTCTCTGTGGGTGATTTGTTCCTATAGTATGGGTAATAAGGATTCATGGTTCTGAATAGTAGGAGACACGAGAAATAGAGGTTGACATACATGCCCAGTGGATAGAATTATTCTCAGATTATTCTTTTCTACACAAGGACAATTCAAGGATGGATTTATTTAAGGGTTAGGGGTTTAATAACCTAGATTTTATTTTAAGTAAAAAAATCATTTTCAGTTCTATTCTTTATTTTTCTCATTACATGATTGACTTGTGAGACCATAGAGGAAATGAGGGCTTTCAGGGCTTGTTCAGAACCCCGATCCCCAGTTTTTGGGAAAATAGATGAACTTCATTATTAGGGGGAACCAAGGTGACCATTCTACATGGTCAGAAAAAATAGTGTGGAGTGTTCTAATACATATTAGAGGTTTTATAGTTTTCCGTAAACATGCATCCCATGCCGCATTACCCATGTGAAGAAACATTAATTTTTAGAAACAGGAAAACACATGGTTGGTGGATAGTTTGGAGGAATCTACATCATGACCATATGAGGGATGTATTGAGGAATATATGGGTGCATGATTGGCATATAATTTAGAAAACCAGGTAGTCAAACCTTGTAAACCAATATTCAGAAGGTAAATTTCCATTTTTCCTTACTTTATATAATATTTAATCCTTATATTTATTTACCCTTCTTGGGGACAAGAGGTCTCCTTCTACTACTATTCAGAGCTTATTTAAACCATTGAGACATTATTTTATCTTGTTCATCATCTAGACCCTGATTCAAACATCATTCATCTATTGTTATGTGTTCTATTGAGTTCTATCATCATCTTTCAAATTTAATTATTTTATTTTCTATCAGTTATGTTGTTTTGATACATGCACTTAATCTCCATTTTCATGTCATTCATCCACTCTCACATTTTCTTTTAGTATGAATTTAATTACACGGTAATACAGGTTTCATATTTTTCTATGAGAAAAGGGTAGGTTGTTTCTACATTTTATTGAACAATAACATTGTTTATTGTTATTCATCACTGTACCGTGCACCACACTTCTCAAGTGATTCTTCCAAAATTAATTAATCCTAAAATTAGAATTTAAAATCATGAATTATATATTCCATGAATCCTTTTTTCAAGGCTAGAGGTTTTTAATGTCATCTTGGTCCACCCATAGTGTGGCTTCTACCTTTTTTATCATGATTATTCAACCCTTGGTGTTCTTTGAGAAAGTCATATATACAAGATTATTGAATGTGGAAATTAAGAAAATTGTCAAATGTTGTATACATCTTGTAGAAACTTTTCATTTTAATTTCAAGGTATTAAATGGTTAATAACTTCTATTTTAGATGAATATCATGGTATTAGTGAAATGATTAAATGAATGGTTGAGGAAATTTCCGTCTAATTGATGTTGATGATGTTGGAGGGATCACATTGTAGAAATGATGACCCACTTAGACGACATAGACATTTCTATTCCTTAGATCTAATGTTCCTAAAATATTATGATTCCATATAAATTTCACCTACTTGGATCTAGTTTAATTATCTTGCTAGGAAGCCTAGTAATTTTCTACTCGATGTATTTGATGACCATATCATGATTCCCTATATATTTCTATTACATGGATCCTATTAATCAAATTACATGGACGCCTTGGACATTTCAACTCCATGGATATATTTTAATTCATTTACATTATATTATATGATGGGATAGACATTTATACTCCTTGTATCTGACCAAATATGATGACTCGGACATAACCACTCCCTAGATCTTGTTAAATTGTTTCATTTAGGTTACTCAGATTCTATAGACATTTACACACAATAGATCTTGGTTAATTGGTTTCCTTTGACTATTCCTCTCGGTGGACCCTAGATCATGTAATCCTAATACATGATTATATGGTATAAGATGTTGTGGTTTATTTCTATGTTTTACATATAGACATTACAATTTAGTTTCCTTATAATAGTGAGACATGACATTCTAGAAAATATCAATTCTAATATTATCACATAGACATCTATTATATATGCACACTTAATTATCTTGTATGTACATACTAGGGTTTTTATAGAAAACAATTTGGGTAGTCTACTAAGGGTCATCTCACACCATGTTTTCGATGTTGTTGGGTTCCGGAATAGATTTCTTTGATTTCTGTAGGGATATAGAAAATCACCCACTTCCTGATTCATTATATATGGTTCCATAATATTATAGAAGAACATGAATGGGTTATAGATCGTGATTCTATTTGTATTATTGTTTATTTTGGTATTTTTTTTTCTTTTGATACATGTAACAAAACAGATTCTTATTTCCCAAATTTACCAATATTTTTTATAACATGCCATTATAATAATTTTTATATAACATTATCATATGAGATTAATTGGTTATATATATGATGGATATTTATTCTTCTAATGATTGGTTATTTATTTCTCTCACTATTGTTCATTATGATTTTAACGCTTTACTACACACTGTTCATCAGGGTAAAGTCTCCCTATTGTTATACCATGAAACCTCTCTACTAGTCAACATACTCTATTTTACGATGTGGAATTCATTGGCCTTTATTTTTATTGATTTTTTGATAACCCTCTTTCATGGGATGAGAGGAAACCCTTATAAGGCCCCCAGGATTAGAGATTAAATTGCCCGTAGTCTTATGAGATTACATGAAACAAAGGTCATAGAGAATTCAACTAGACAATCTACAAGGAACTTCCCCTCCCCAGCATCTGTATCATGATAGTAGCTCTCTACATTCTCATGGATTTCAAGCTAGGCTTCCCATGCAAGCATAGGCCGGTCTCGATGGCATAACCATACCCTCTAATTTTGAAAAATCCATTTGGCTCTGCTTTGGTGAGTGCACCTTCCCTGAATCCTCTTCTAGGGCTGCTCTTATTTTTTGTAGTGTGTTTGGGGAAATTTCATGTGGACCAATGGCCTTAAGGTGGCCCGAAGGCCTTAAAGGTGGCCTAAAAGCCCTACTGACCCAAAGGCCTGGGTGGCCCGATATCCTTAAGGAATCCAATACTAAACTGATGGCTCAAGGTGAATAGTTCCAGCTGCTACAGTACCGAACAATAGCTACTAGTGTAACTACTACAGTACTGCTACTGTACCCCCGGAAATATGCCTCTACCTGGTTTTGAACCAGGATCATGTTGATGCATATAAGGATACCTCATCAACTGGGTTGAGGCTCATGTGAAGAGGTGGAATTCTTAGAAAAATAGGGAAAATCGAGTTTAGTTGATGTTCTGTGAACCATGTTTAAGATGTTAGAGTACAACTGGTTAGATCACAATTGACTACACAATAATAAATTTAAGTGTTTTGATGACTCTAATATTTTTATTATGTTATAATAATGTCTATTTGACAATAATAATTTATTAATTAATTATTATACCCTTTTTTGATATTATTTTAGTTTCACATTTTCTTTTCAAGTTAAATCATATTTCACATCCCTTTATTTTCCCTTCATGGATTTATTGTTTCATGAAATTGTAATTCTTTAATAATAAAAGTAAATTATTTTATGGATTTTCCCTCAATATCATTTTCTTCATCCTTATAATTTTATCCATTCAACAATGAAAAATAACATATAATATAATTTTTATGATCTTTATATCTCATTTTTTCATTTTAAAATAATTTTTTCATTTCATATTTTTATTTTCAGTTTTAAATTAATGAATTTTAAAATATTTAAAAGGATTTTATTTTTTCTGAAAATATATTTATCTCTTTTACAAAACATTTTTTGTAGATGCCTTATTTTTTCCAAGTTATGATTAAAAAAATTAAATTATTATTTAATAAAATTTTCTCTTCATCTATAAAAAATGGTTTTGGAATGTGACTCCAATATCATGTCATTTTATGATGCTACTATGAATTTTTTTCTATGATAAATCCTTTAATAATTTATTTACGATTTTCAAAAGACTTTCCTCTAATGGAGTAATTTTTAAAAAATCACCATATATGTTCTCTCTTAATAAAACCATTTTGATTGATCATGTAATTGTTATCAATTGATCGTTTATTTTGTTTGAAAACCCATTTTTTTGTTACTATTTAAAAATGATACAAATTGTATTTTCATCTCATTGGATGTTTATTATAATATAAATTATTGGATTTTTAAGTTGAACCCATATATTTGGATGATTATGAGTGTGGTAATATATAATCCTCCAATTCAGTGGTTGTGGTTTTCTATCTCATAATATAATAAAGCATGGACATAAATTTATTTTATCCCAAATAAAATTATAGACATATTTTTATTTGTTCATAACATAATGTGGGGATATATAAGGATTTTTTTGTAGAAAATGGGTGGATATAATAATATTTATTCACTAAATAATGGGTAAAAAACAAGGTTTTTTCGTAAGGATTTATTATGATTGTGTTTCTTCCACTTCATTAAAATGTTGCAAAATTTCAAGATATTTGAAACATTAATTTCATTAAATTATATATATATATATATAATATTTTTATGTTTTGATTATATGCCTTTCTTAATGTTATTTGATTAAAATCGATGTTTTGATAACATTCTATTTGGCTTATGTTCGTATTTCATGATCCTTAAACATAAATTAACTTTTCTGATATCCTTATATTATTCTAGGATATATTTTTTTTAGTTTTTTAACCCTAATTCCTATTTTATATCATGTTATTGATCTAGATATTAAGGATATTTATTATGTTTCCCACACAGATGATTTCAGATCACACCTTTCCTATGTTTTTTCTTAGGATATGGAGATGGGTATTATATGTGATATATTTAGAAAGGGTTTTAGGGTAGGGTGGTTATGAATAATTACTAACGTGTTTTATAAAAAAACTTTTTTGTGTTGTTAATCTTGTGAGATACTAAAAAACATGTTATATTGATTGTGTGACTAATTTTCATATTGAAAGTGTATTAATGTAAAATATTGATATATTTTTGTTTATTTATATTGGATTTCTATACATGGTATTAAATGAGGTTGTCGTTATTTTGGGTAGTAGTTTAGATAAATTTATTGAAAACCCTAGGGATAAGTGTAAGGGATAAGTATAAGTTTCGGATAACATCAAGAATTATTTTAAAATAAGATGTTATGTGGTTTATCCTAGATATAAAATCCCATTATAGATACAGAAATTATATTCATTCTCTAGTATATATGTACTTAGGGTATTAAACATGAATGGGGAATGTTGGTTATTAACTCAATCATCACTAATTGTACATCGTAGTGGAAATAGCTCATGAATAGTTTTCCACTCCTAGGGGTTATGATTCGGTTATTACACATTCTCCTTCAAAACCACTATGAGGGATTTTAAAATGGTTATGTTAGTGAAAGAAATAGAAAGTTACTATAGATAACCCGGACTGATGATGATAGATTCATAAACAAGGGTATTTATATAATTTATGTGTTTTTTATTTAAAAATAATAGTTTTCGAACGATAATATTAATAACTTACTTCCTTATACACTATTTTATTTGAATTAATAACTGGAATAAGGATTAATAGAGCTTTTAGTAGGTGAGAATTAATATATAAATATTATCACTGTGACACCCCAAAATTCTAATGTAAGAACATTGTATCTGATTGCGTGTATGACATAGATCACCAGGAGTCTATGGAAATATAAAATCCTAAGACATTAATATATATATAATAATTTTAATCTATTATATATATTTAAATTCATAGAATACTGAGTTATCCTCTGTCACACAAAACATTGTGTTTCTTCGATATCTTGTGTTACTAACAAGACTAATCTTTACCAAAGAACACCATATTATTAAAATATTGATATTCAATATAATAAAATTTATCATAGTCATTAAATTAATAGTTATGAATATTAATAACTAAATTACGAATATATATTAATAAACTCATTATTGACCAATTATTTAGAAATTATTATAAGAACCAACTGAATATAAAGGGTTAGTTTTGAGGATGAAATTCAATCCACATGTAGCTATAACAATATAGGTACCCCATGAAAAAAATTATCGTTCGACATCTCTCTCTCACTCTCGCCGCCTTCTTTTCCATCCCTAGGGATTCTTCGATCCATGATTTCGCTCTTAATTTCTAGATACTTCCTGATTCCTACTAATGGAAAGCTTCAATCCTGACTTGTTGGCCGCTACGGTGGCTTTGACAATCTATGATCAGAAAAAAAAGGGGCTCCTCCGGTGTTTCTTCCACAAGGTATTTCTTTTATCGATTCTTTTCGGGGTGTGGATCTGTGTAATTCCATGGCCGTAGGTACCCTCTCTGTAAAAAGCTCGAAGATGAAACATTTGTTGTCAAAGCGGATCCCGAAGCACTCCAGAAACGCTCACAGATGTGAAAATTTTCGATTATGGGTCGAATATCGTATCTAAAGGGTGATAAGACATGGTCCAATCTGGAGCTCAATGAAAGAATTGAACACATATGGGGTTTCTCATACTAGAAACTGGTTCCCATAGGCAAGGGTTACTTCCACTTGCTGTTAAAGTCGCTAGAGGCACTAGACCATGTCTGGAGATCTGGAAACATTCAACTAAAACCTGGGGTTCTTCTCATCTCTGATTGGGACTATAGTATCAATCCTCTCACTATAAGGAACACCATGGTACAGATCTGGGTGTGGCTTCATGGACTCAGTTGGTACTTTTGGCACCCTAAAATCCTCAATGACAGCTCTTCGTGCATAGGTACACCTCTGAAAATCGATCAACACACTTTGAACGCAGACATTGGTCTCTATGAAAAAATTATGGTTGAAGTGGATATCTCTACCAAGGCTCTAGATGTCATTACTTTCTCTGAAAATGATTAAAAAATAGAAATCCATCTTGAAACTGAATGAATTCCACCTTACTGTGAATACTGCAAGATTGTTGTCCATTCCATTTGAAAATGTTGGGTCGTTCAAAGGCAAGTGGCCCAACGATTTGATGATGGTTGGACGCAAGTCAATCACAAGAAGAAATCCATTTCCTCGGTGAAGACTGCTCCTGATGATCCGAAAAAATGTGCGGAATTCTGTGTCAAAAGAAACAATCATCCGGGAGAGAGCTCGGGGATTAACTGGGGCGGACCAGGTTGCAGTAGAGGAGGATACATAATTGGAACTATCAATCTTGGATGATATACAACAGTTGGTTCTGGGCGTTTGCGAGCATCCTCCACACTCCCCAACTGCAGCTGATGCTGATTCACTATCTAAGTAACCCGTTGTGATAGTGATGACAGTGAGCGATGGACCATCACTTTCACCTTCTATTACCATTCTGGGGAGCTCACTGTCAACAACTGTTTTCTATGCAGATGGCGCTTCCACGATCACTCCTACTGTGGTGGTACCTAAATCAAAGTTAGTGCCTGCAAATGGTCTTTCCGTAATCAACTCTCAAGTTTACTCTCAAGGTACATTTGTCCTGGAAGTTCCATTTTCTTACATTTCACATATGACTTTATGCTCTAATGCTCATATCTCACCCGTATGCACTAATGCACCTACTCTAGTTGAAGGGGCTACCCCCATTCAACTGACATGGCTAGTGGTTATGTAGGAAACCCATGCATTAACTTATATTCCACAATCCCTGCCTAATGAGCTTAGGGATACTTTTAGATCATCTGATAATGTTGATATTTCTCCCTCTATTATAAATAAAAATGTTATCACAGATGATGCTAACCCTCTACTTGATTATACATTGAGAAAACAGGTTTTTAAGACTCCACCGACCTCTTCTTAAAATCTTAGAAGATCGAAGAGGAACAAAGGATCGAGTGGATCTATGAAGAAAAAAGGATTCATGGCTCCAAGAACAGGTTTTAATGGAAGTCATTTTTTGGAATTGCCAGGTTATCTCTAATCCTGGCACTATTTCTGTTATTAAACGAACTATTTTGACTCACAAACCAAAGCTTATTTCTCTTGCAGAACCAAAGGTGAACTTTTCTCCTAAATTCATGCATTTTTCTTCATCTGGATATAAATTTATAGGTGCATGCAATAATTGTAGTTTGTATAATTCCCTTCGGATTTTTTTATCATTCTTCCCTAATAGATGTTAAAATTCATAATTCTTCTGATCAATTTACTACTTGCGATTATGTTTATGATAATAATAATACGTATTGTTCTTTTTTTATTCTAAAAATAGCTACTAGGACCGTAGTCCCCTATGGAATGATCTATCTTCATTATCCAATGTTATCTCTGCCCCCTGGTTAGTGATAAGGGATTTTAATGTAATTTTTCCCCCTGTGAAAAACTGGGTCTGTCTCACTCTCAAATCTATTCCAGAGAGTTTAGAACTGCTATTGATAACTGTACTATGGTTGAAGTTAATCTAACTGGTTCCAAGTTTACTTGGTATCGTATACATTATAATAGGATGGTTGCTAGTAAATTGGATAGGGCCCTAGTGAACCTGCCAGCTCTTGATTGTTGGGAGACTCTTTCAAGTATCACCTTACATAGACTCTACTCGGACCATCACCCCATCTTAGCGAGCTTTCACTCTAAACGTGACAGGCCCAGTATTCCATTTAAATTTAATAATGCTTGGTCTAGTGACTTAGAGTGTTCTAAGATTATTCATAATTGTTGGAATTGGATGATTCATCACTCGGATGCCTTTGCATGTATCACAAAGCTCAAACACCTCAAACTATGTCTCAGGGGTTGGTTTAAAGCCAAGTCGAAGAAAATAGATAAGGACATAGCCACTCTAGAGACTAATATCAATCAATTACAAATTAATGCCACCCACTTTGACTTCTCCACTGATCCTCAGCATGAGGCCAACATCTTTATGAAACTCAACACCCTGCTTGTTCTTAAAGACAACATTCATAAACAAGTTTTCGAAACCAAGTGGCTTACTGATGGGGATCACAACACTAAATTCTATAATACTCTACAAAGGTTCAGGAAGGTCTGTCGTTCGCTCTCCCTTGTAAAAGAAAGTGACACACTTCTTGATACTGAGGCCTCCATAGCCAATCATTTGGTTTCTTATTTTGAAGATATCTTTAATGTGGCCTCTATTAACAAAGACCTCCTTCACGGGATTATCCCATACCTAGTTCAGGAAACAGACAAGAATTTGCTTCTGGGCACTCCTCTTGATCATTAGATTAAGGACACTGTATTTAGTCTCAACCCTGACAGTGCTCCAGGACCTGATGGCTTCAATAATGGCTTCATTCAACTTCACTAGGATCTTGTCCACAATTATGTTTGTAAACTGGTCAGGACATTTTTCTATACTTGTTTCCTTATCCATGGTATTAATGCCCAATTCCTTACTTTAATCCCTAAAGTTTCCAATTCCTCAGAAATTCATTTGTTTCGACCTATTGTTCTCATCAATTCTATCTACAAAATTATTACAATGCCCTTGGCCAATAGGCTCTCTCCTTTGTGTAAAAAAAATCAACTCATGGAACCAATTTGGGTTCATCAAGGGGCGGTCTATTCAACACTGCATTTGCCGCACTTATGAATCCATAAACTCTCTCAATAAAAACTCCAAAGGAGGTAATATTTCTATTAAACCCGTCATTCAGAAATATTTTGATACTATGGATTGGGGTTTCATCTTCAAGGTTATTTGGGCTTTTGGTTTAAATGATATTTTTATTAATAGAATCAAATCCATTTTCAACTCTGCCTCTATTTCTATCCTTATTAATGGCTCCCCTAAGGGATATTTTAAATTCTCTAAGGGGGTTCTTCATGTTTATCCCCTCTCTACCATTATATTTCCCATTTTGGAGGATTATATTAGTCGTCTTCTTACCTCTCTGGTGTAGCAAAACCAAATTATGCCTATCCAGGCTGCCAGAAATATCACTGTCCCCACCCATCCCCTTTATGCTGATGACATTATTCTTTTTCTTAATGGAGGAAAGCACAACATTACTATCCTAAAAGCTTCCCTTTTACATTATGAGGAGATTTCAGGTCAATCCATTAGTTGGAACTAGTCGTTTATCTTCTTTGGAAAAAAATTTCCCATTACTAGGAAAGGATTCATTATTGAGAGTCTTTGTATCAATGAAGGGTTTTTACCTTTTACTTACCTGGGTGTTCATATCTTTTTGGGTAGGCCTAGATCGTTCTATTTTAATGATTTTACTGATCAAATCATTAATCAACTCTCCTCTTCAAAAAGTAAATCTCTTTCTATGGCTGGTAGAATTTTCCTTGTGAAAGCTTCCATTTTCTCTAAAATGGTATATTCATTCATGATTTATAGATATCCTGCCAATATTCTCAAAAAAATAAATTTCTATATCAAGAACATTGTCTAGATAGGTAGAATCCTTGAAAGAAAGCTTGTCACTATTCCCTGGTCGAGCTGATGTAGCCCCTAGAAAAAGGAGGGCTTGGAGTAAAAAAAACTCAAACTTTTTAATGAAGCCCTACAAGTTAGATTCACTTGGAATCTTATAAAAAACAAGGGTGATTCTATTTCCTTTATTAAGAAATGATTCCTGGAAAAGATCAAATCTCATAATTTGAGTTATGTTAATTCTTCCCTTTGGTCATCCATTAGAAACTCTTTTGTCAATATCATGCACAATTCCATATGGATGGTTAACTCAGATCAAATTCTTGTTAGGCAACTGGACTGGTTTCCCCCTCAACTCTATGCTTCTCTCTACCACTGTGTCAGCGACTATAAACTCTACCATCAAGGATGTTATGCATTCTCACCTCTCAGACCTCCCTGATCATATCAAACGTGTTGTTGATAGCTACAATTTTTTGGAAGATGAAGATAATCTTATTTGGGAACCTTCTCCTAGTGGAGTTCTTGATTCCAATGCTTTTTATAAACACATTTTCTCTTCCTCCGAGTCTAACTTTTCTTGGTTTAATCTTTTGATAAACCATGGATCAAACCTTCCAGACATAATCTGATCTGGGGAATTACTCAGCAGCGTCTTGCAATGGAGGTTTTCCTTCAATCCTTTGGTATCACCCTCATTTCTAGACGTCACCTATGTCATCAACATAGGGAGGGCATCAACCATTTATTTTTTTCTTGTTCTACAACCTCTGCTCTTTGGAATTTTGTTACAGACATTTTTGACTGCAGATGGTTATTTGCTGACTCTATAAGTTCCTTTCTCGAATGTTGTGTGAAGTAGGATTTTTCACCTCAGATTAAAATTCTTTTCCTATCTGCAGTTGCAGAGCTCCTTCACACTATATGGTATGATCGAAATGATATTATCGACAATAGTGCCTCACCCAATCATAATGCAGGTCGCGCGAGAATTCTTATTGCCATCAGGGATGCATCCACTATTCAAAAAGATGCATGCTCCAACTCAGTTGATGATTTTTCCATCCTACATCAGCTCAGAATTAATGGGATCTAAAATCAACCGAAACTCTTATTTGAAGATTCCTGGAATGCACCTATCCCTGGATGGATAAAGATCAATATAGTTAGTTCCTCCAAAGAGAATCCTGGTCCTGAGGGATGTGGAGCCATCTTTAGGGAATCTCATGGCCATTTTCATGGCTGCTTCTTTACTGGCAGTGGTACTGCCTCTGCCCTGGAAGCAGTGATGATGGTGGAGATTCTTGCGGTCAACTTTGTTAAGCTAAAAGGTTGGGACTGCATCAGGATTGAAAGTGATTCCACTACCATCATCCAAGCTATTTTGAACAGTGTTGTTCACCTTGCATGGCCCCTCATAGCTTGT
Organism: Viscum album; assembly: GCA_963277665.1. Lineage (NCBI taxonomy): Eukaryota > Viridiplantae > Streptophyta > Magnoliopsida > Santalales > Viscaceae > Viscum > Viscum album. The sequence continues at coordinate 1,358,577,725 of OY728152.1, read as the reverse complement.
TGGAAGAATTGTCTTAGCTTCCTTCAAGGAATCAAACACTTCACCACCCACACTTACCGGGAAGCTAATATAGTGGCTGATGGTCTTGCCAACAAGGGTATTAACCAGGTCATTACGTGGAGTGATAACTTACCGGTTGATATCCTCCCTTTTTATGCAAAATATTGTAATAAAACATCATCCTTTAGACTCTTGTAATTTCCCTCTCTTTTTAATAAATTTTTCTATATTGGTCTTGGACCAGGACATTGCCTTTAAAAAAGGGTTAGTTTTTATAAAACCAATCATTATAAACCAAAGGTGTTTTATCATAATAAATTAAATTAATTAATATTATTGAATGATATTAATAAAATATATATAATATATTCTGTAAAATATCATTATATTCATCCAATATATTTTATTGAAAAAATATAAGAATAAAATTAGTTTTTTTTTTGATAGAAATTGTATATTTCTACAAAGGAAATGTTGCCACATTTTAATGGTGTATTAATTTTAAAAATAATTTAAGGAAATTTTCAAATTTAATATTCCAAAATAAAATTCATTTTTTAAATCGTAACTTAAAAATAATCTGAGGATTAATTTTTGATATTTATTATAAATATTTTCATTTTTGATGAATAGTTAAAATAATGAATTTAAATTGAAAAGTAGTATTTTCCTAATTTATTTATAAGGATAAATTATTTTATTTATTTGTTTTAAAGTATTCATAGATAAATATTACGTATATTTATCCAATTAATTTCATTTTAATTAATTTCAAATTGATATTGAATATAGTGTTATTTCAAACTGTTGAAAATTTTTAGATTAAAAACACGCTTCATCCTCCCATCTCCGGGATTAATTTTAAATTTGATTAAATCATTTCAGTGATGGGAATTAAAAAAATTGATTTATTATTTAGAATAATAATTATTTATAAGTTCATGTATGGTGAATTTTTTTTGACCAAATATATTTATGAATGTAATTATAATTATTTACATTGATTGTGGTGAAAATGAATTCACTTAGTGGTTAATGTTTAATACTAAGTAGCCAAATGACCTATTAACTTATAGAAAACATATTTTATAAAAAAAATTATACTATTTAATAAATTTTATATAATTTATTTCATTATGGGAGGAACATGATTTTAGGGATACCTCCCAATTATGTTTACATCGTAGATTTACAAGAATACTAGTCCTCTTCCACTATATAAAGTCACTCACCCCTTTCACTTATTCAACCACTAAAACCATTTATATCATCAAATGCAAGAATAAATAACATCAAGACTTCCCTAAACTAATAATAGTATACTTAAATTGGTTATAAATCACATCAATGAAGTATTTTTGTGTAAACCAAAAGGAGTTACCATATAAGAGGTAATGATATTCAATGTTAACTTTTGGTTCATTTTCTTACCCACCCCATAAATTATATTTATATAATTATTATATAATAACCTAATTATATTAAATATATTGAGATTTTATTATTATAATATTTTGACCAAGAATTGAACACACATCCATCAAATAGGATACACAATCATTGATATGTGAATGGTGAACTACCGCCTTACAAACTGATATAATTCGTTCTTCCATTACGAACATTCATAGTCATAAATAACAGTGGGTTTTCCGTTTATACATGATATATAAAATATTTATAATTTCTATACTCTTATTTAATTATTATATAGCACACACCATAATTATATACATTTCTTGGGAATACGTTAACATCGTTTGAGGATGTGTGGACTGCCGCCTCCTCAAAGCAAAGTGATTCCTTCACACTATACATGGAATATATTAAGGATAGTTTTATTAAAAATATGTGTCATATATGAAATAAATATAATAATTTAATTATAAAATACATATAATTAATTTAATTTTTATTCTTTTAATTTTAAATGAAAATGAAAATAACGTTCAAGCATACATACAACCTACCACCTCTATGAATGGTGCATTTCATTTATATCTCGACATTTTATGGATTATTATATATAAATATTTAAAAATTATATATTTTGTTTTAATTATTATTTTTTCCATAATATGAATAAATAATTATCTGTTTATTGGTAATGAAAAATTAAACCAAAACAAACTTGAAAAATGTTCCGATTAATAGTCAAAACGATGAAAATAATGAATGATTATTAACAAAATGGTAAAAAAATATTTCTGGAATATCATATGTGGTTTTATAAATATCATTATGGTTATTTCATAAGTTATTGGGATGATTAAAACCATTGAAAATGTTTTTAATTTACATTCACACAAAAAATTTCAAGGTAAACAATTTTAATCTCACTTTTTAAATCTATGAGATAAATGCCATATTTACCACTTACTTCATTTTTTTGTGAATATGCTATCTATATTTATATATTATATCATTATTTATTTTATGTTCATAGTATTTAAATGTTTCATTATATGATTATTACATTTGGGGTTTCTAATTCAGATTTTACTACAGTTGTAAGGGGATTTCAAGTCTCGCATTAATTTTTACAAGACTTGTGCCACAATAACCACTTATTTTTTGTGTCGTATATAATTCCCATTAATGTATTTTTGGATTCATATAATTTAATTTATTTCAATTCAAATATAAATTTTATTATCTCTCTTTCACAGTGCTAACAGTTTCAATGTTACCAAAGCAGTAATGGATTTTGCCTCACCTTTTTAAAAAAAAGCGGTAAGGGATTTTTGTTATAATTTTTTTTCTTTAATACAATTGTTATATTATGTACCTAAAATATTTTATAGGGTAAACATAATTATACTTTAACATGATACAGAATTAATATCCTTATTGTCATGATATTACATTTTTCAATCAATTTCATTACAACATTTGGTTTATGATTCAAATGTTTCAATGTGGTATGGGACACTTTGGAATGTTTAACGATTATTTTAATAAAGAATTTATTTAATGATATTTTAAGGAAACATCAATTAATAAAACTCAAAATCACTTGATGTTAATTATCCCAAAATGGGGATATTTTCTATTGATATCATCATAATTATTCCTCTTGATGGGTTATGTTTGTTTGGGCCCCAGATAGTGTTAACATTCACTTCATTGATTCGTTTTCAGCCCCGTTGAAATATTTAGTTTCATACGATCTTTAGAAATTAAATTTACTCTCAATATCCATATAATTTATCTTGGATATGATTATTTCATTAACTGTATACCATTTTTATATACAATGTTTACATTATAGTTATTTTTATTGGTGGATATATTGATAAATATTATTCATTTATTCGAGATATATATTTCATAAGGAAAATTGTTAATTAAAAAAATCAGTAATTTGATATATAAGGAAATATTTGGACATGTAAAACATGGGTGGGGATTGGTTATAGATATCCCCTCAATGTATTCATAGTATCATTGGATGAGTAAGTTGGCTAGACATATTGGGGTTTTCCCCCAGAATTGTTTAATATACCTTATGAAAAGGTCATAATTATAATGGTATCATGAAAAATGGAATCAAAGAATCCAATAATTAATTATTTCCTTCATTAATTTTCTGTTATTATTATCTAGAAAAAATTATGAATTACAAAATCTATGGATTCATTTAATTCACATTTTACTGAATAAATTGAATCTGTGTTCATATTTTAACCTTCTATATTGATTATACTTTATCTAGTAATTTAAATGGAATGTATTTTTAGTTATTTACATTTCCATATTACTTTGATATTCCCTTCTTATTTATTAAATGGATTTATTTTTTAGTCATTTACCCTTCCTTAATGATTTATTATAATAAATTCAATATTATTTTTGATATAAGTATCCCTTACTAAGAATTTGAGATCAAACTATTTTTGTTCCATTCCCCCAGAATCCAAGAAGTGTACTATCAAATATATAAAACGATATTCCCAAAGTAATAGTTTTATCATCAAATGAAAAAATATGAATTAATTAGCGTTTTCATTTGTAACACAATACTCATGTATGTGTTTGGTTTACAATGAATACTAAACTCTTAAGTGATTATATATTTCATTCCTCATAATATTGAATATTTAATGGTAGTAGACACTAGCTCTGGGCTTATAAGGATAACTGACTACATTTTATAGCGTAGGATATTTATAAAAACCCATAGAAACTAGATTTAGGGAAATCTATATTAGGAAAAATAACAATATGATAGACTTTAAGGATTATCATAGAAGAACATATAATATCTTTGATTGATGATTTATGTATTCTATCATAGGATTATAAAATAAAATTTTATCATAATTGCTAAGTCTCTAACACCATTTTTTCAGTTTTATGTAGTTAGAGTCTACCAAGACTAAGAACATTTTGGAGAAACATATAGAACGTATAGGTTTTAGTAAAAAATGTGTTTGAGGAATAATTTACATTAATTTTTGAGACAATATTTTAAAGTAATTGAAAAACATTAGTGTTATTATGATAATTAATGACATTGTAATAATTATAAAATATGATTATTATTATTTGAAAAAAAATATGATTGAAACCCTTTGTCAAAAGTTTATTTAATGATTAAATTTCAATGATATCAATCATATTTATTTTTGAATGTATATAAATATGGTATTAGAGAGTGAGAAACCAATATATTAGGAGACGAACCATCAAATTCAAAAAAGAGGTGGGGCTTGAACCCATGGTCTAAGGATGATAAAAGTTTCACACCAACCACTGTCTTACTTAATATCATAGTTAATATGTCCTTATTTTTAATGAATTAATATTAACATTGAATGAGTAGATAATATTTTTTGGCTTCATATATTAATTTATAAACCATATTTTTAATTTAACATAGTTATAGATAGATATAAATATTTTTTATAGATCTAATTATTCTTTGAAAAAAATTAGTTTTTAAAAAAAAATTCATGGGAATTTATTTATTTAAGTAAGGGATAAATAATAATTTTATTGAACATAAACCAAAAGATAAAATTGTTCCTATTAAATTTAATTGTATCGATTATGTATATGTGATTATATTCTTGGCCAATAAAATAATTCCTCAACATTAGGAAAATGATCTTAAAATGAAAATTTTATCCTAAAAATTTCATTTTTTGAAATAATTTCCTATTAAGTCATCAAAGAATTAGGGACATGAGGCCCCAAAAATCCCATTTATCATTCAATTGTTTGTGATAAATGACCTAAACAACCCCTATATGTAATTATGATTTTCATCTATATAAGTATCTCTACATTCCACTAATTATATAATACATAAAGAGCTACTGATATGTTATTCCATTTGACCATTATACTTATCATTTTCACTAATTAATTGAATATTTAATTAGAAATTCTCATAATGTGGGATTTTAACAATGTAATTTAGAAATATGAAACCCTATATTTCATATTTCATTGTTAAATTGTGAGGATTAAATTTAATTAAATTTGGGAGAATGTAACACCATGATATTCTAAAGTAATAACACTATTTCTGATATTATGTTTGAAAAAACCATCATGTGAGGAACGGAATATAACATCCCATGAATTTAAAATCTATTTACCTTTTTGAATGTATTTTATATATTTTAATGTACACAATACTTATTTTTCTTGTCACTCAAGGAACCCTTAGTTTATTTAATAGTTTTCATTATACCCAAGACCGAGTTTTCTCGAACAACAATATATTATAACAATATTATTATTTAACATAATAAGATTCAAAGATTCTATTAAAGTAAAATTAATGAATAGGATTAAATAAAATATTAATATATATTGTTCAATTCATCTCCACCAATTAATTATAAATGAACATAATGAAATGTTTAATATAAATGGAATGTTTTTAGGAAAACAATTATTTTGTGATAAATATGTTTTATCCTAATATATTTAAATAACTAATGTTAGTGAAAGATGTAGATTAAATATATATATTATATATTCAATAAAATATTTTTTATATTCCTACAATATATTTTATAGGCATAAGATAAAAATAAATCTCGTTTTATAATTAGAAGTTTTGTTTTTCTATATTTAATTTTCCTACGTTTTAATGTTGCATATATTTTAAAAATAAATTTGGTACTTTTATAAATTTTAATTCTAAAAATAAAATAAATTTTGGAAATAATTTCATTAAATTTTTCTTTGGGAGAATTTTTTTTCAGAAATAATTATTTTTAAGATTAATAGGGAAACATAATATTTTTTAATTGAAAAATAATATTCATCCAATTTAGTTACAGGGGTAAACTATATTATTGATTATGTTAAAATTTTAATTACATATATTTTATATTTATTAATTCAATTTTTTTATTGGATTCATTTTAAAATTTATATTAGTAATTAAACCATTTCAAAATTTTGAACATTTTTACTTTAAGAACCAACTTTAGCGTCCCATCTGCGTGACTAATTTTATTTTAACTTCTCCCACCTATGTTATGGGAATTTAGAAAATTTAATTCCATATTATATGTCATGTCAATTTATAATTTATATTAAGGTAAACTTATTTTTTGTCAAAAATATTAGTGAAATCCATTAAAATTAATTATAACAATTAAGGTGAAAATGTGTTTACTTAATGGTTAAACATTCATTTTAAGTCATAAAATGACCTAGATATTTTTCAAAAACCTGTTGTAAGGAAATATTTATACCATATAAAAATTAATATAAAATTTGGTATTTTATTAGTGGAACATGAAGTAATATATACCTCACAATAGTTTTAACCCTTTATAATTATAAGAATGTCACTCATCCTCCACTATAAAAAGGCACTCACCCATCCCACATAATCATAAATCTCAAAAAATTTCAATCATAAATATATGGAAAAAATATTTTCCTAAATTTCCTAACCAAAAAATATAATCCCAACTTTGGGATTAATGAAATCCAATGGAGTATTCTGTTATAAACTAAGTGAAGTTAGTCGAATAAGAGTTAGTTTGCATCAACAATCAGTTTTTTTCATTCAATTATCCACTCATTAAATTATTTTTATATAATCATTATAAAATAACAAATAAATATATTATATATACATATATTATTTTATTATATTTTTTTACATAAACATTCACACAAATCTGTCAAATGGGATACACATTCATTGTTTGTGTGCACAGCGGATTACCACCTCATGAACACTTCCATTACCATATTTTATGGTCAGAAATAATGATTGATTTATAACTTATATATGATATTTATGATATTTTTAATTTATTTATTCTTATTTATTTATAAAATAATTCAATCCTTTATTATTTCTATTTCATGGGATATGAAAACATTATTTGTGGATGTTCGGATAGCCGCCTCCGCAAAGCGACATGATTCATTCAAACTATACATGGAATGTATTAATTTTGGTGTTGAGAAACATATGTGACATATATGAAATAAATATAATACTATAATTTTAATATTTTTATATTTAATTTCATTTTCATTATTTTTATATGAAAATAAAATGAAAACAACGATCATGCGTACATACGGCCTACGGTCTCCATAAACATTACATTTCATTTATATCTCTATATTTTATGGATTTAAATAAATATTTATACAATGAGTAATTATTGTATTTAAATAATTATTTATATTATTTATATTATTAAATAATGATCCAATTAATAGTAATAAAAAATAACACATCATGACATACTAAAAGAACATAAAAATTAACACCTGAAACGATGAAAATAATGATTTATTATTAATAAATGGGTAATAAGATAATGTGAAAAGACAACATATGGTATTATAAACCTTATAATGGTTCATGTAAATGTTATTTTTATTCTTCAAATTTTTCTACATTAGGTTAAAATCTATTCGATCAAAATGACACACTAGGTAATGGATTTTAAACTCACTTTTTAAATCTGTGGGATAAATGTTATATTCACAACTTATTTATTTTAAGGCATGTATCTAAAAAATAATTTAATATATTATATCATAAATTATTTTATATTAATGTAATTTAAATGTGTCATTGTATTATTATTACTTTTTTAATTTCCAATTCATACGTTACAACTTTTGTAAAGGGATTTCCATTCTCAATTATATTTTTGTGAGACTTATGCCATATGCACCACTTATTTCAATTGAGAGGTGAATATACTACCTATTTATGTACTATATTATTCATATAATTCAATTTTTGTGGATTTGCATAAGCTTATTTATCATTAATTCATGGGGTTTATGGATTGATATTTACCAAAGCGGTAATGGATTTTATTATTATTATTTTTCTTTAAGATATTTTTTATATTATGAACCAAAACACTTTTATGAGGTGTATATACTTCTCTTTTTAAATTACATATCATGGATATCCTTATTATCAATATATTAAATGTTTAATTTAATTTTATTTCATCATGAGTTTTAGGATTCAAATTCTTCAATGTGGTGTAGGACACTTTGGAATGTTTAATGATTACTTTCCTCAAGAACTTTTTTAAGGATAATTTAAAGGAATTTTTATTCATCGATGTAAAATCAATTTTTCTAAATATAATGCAATGATAATATTTTGTATTGATAGTATCTTTATTATTACCCTCTATTATTAATGATTTATTTTTCAGAGATAGTATTGACATTTCTTTCCTTGATTATTTTATAGTCCACTTGAAATATTATATTCCTTATGACCATTACATGTTAAATTTCCCCTAAATATCCATATAATTTATCATGGATACTTTTATTTCCAAAATTGTATACTATTTTTATATATTTTTTGTACTTGAATGTATTTGTTTAAATGGGGAAATAATGATAATTCTGTATATTTTATTCGAGGGAGATATTTGATAAGGAATATTTTTAATGAAATAAATCAATAATTAAATATATGAGGAATTATTTGTATAGTTATGAAATAGGTGGGGAAAATTTAAAAATTTCCATGTGATGCATCGTTAGTTTAATGATATTAGTGTTTTTCCTAGCATTAGTGGATTTTTCACATAGTTTGTTTTAAAATATATTGTAAAATTGATTGATGTTAAGGTTATCATGTACCAAGGATACATGGAATCCAATAATTATGAATTTTAGTCATTAAAATTATGTTATTATTATCCATGATATTTCCACTCTGTCAATGTTTATGGATTCGTTTCATTCTGTTATTATTGAATAAATGGAATGTGGGTTTAATTATTTACCATAACATAATTATTATCTTAATCCACTCATTTTAAGGGAATTTGAGTTTAGTTATATACCATTTCATATTATTTTTACACTCCTTATTATTGATTACATGGAATGTTTGTTCAGTTATTTTCCTCACCATACAAGTGTATTCTCATTGATTCATTATGTTTCCATTGTACCTAACCCTTACTAAGAAATTGAGCTCACCTTTAATTTTTTTCCATTACCCATGAATCAAAGAAGTGTACAGAGAAATATATACAATGATATGATATATTTAATAATGTTATCATTGAATGAAAAAAATATGTTGTTATTAGTGTATTAATTTGTAATACACGACTCAAGTATGCATCCAGTTTACCAAGTCTACTAAAAATATTTGGTCCCTATGAATTTTATTCCTCGTAATCATACCAATCTAATGGTAGTAGAAAACAGTTTCGGGAATCTGGTGTTGGGGTTCTAAAATCATAATGAACATCATAATGTGGTGGTATCTAGTGTACAAAACCTCATAATAATTCTCACTTAACTATCTAAAATCATTTAAAAATGAAAATCCTGCTATTCAGTCTCCCATGATAAAATTTGAACCTACCTTAGTGGATATTCTAAACAAATTATTTCTAAGTATAGGGTTCAATTTATTAGAAATGATGTTTTGTTTTCTATAGTGATCAAAGCACTAGAATGTTGTCTTGTAAGTTTATTATATGGAAGGATTGGATGAAAATTGGATGACTCTACTTAAAAACATAATAGATAATGAGGAAATAGACTACGTACAATAGGTGGAAATCAAGAAATCATTCTTCATCAAGAATTTTCCTTGTACTACTTCTAAAAAGATAGAGTTATATTTCACAAATATGAAACAAAACAAGGATGAATCTATTGAAATTCAAGAAGAAAACTTCATGAGACACAAAAATTATTACTATGGTTATATATCCAAATATAATTGAATGATTGACCATTTATATGGAGGTATAAAACAATTATTCAAAGAGAATTTTCCGTAAGAGACATTAACATCTATGAGCATATTTATTTATCTTTGCTAAATGTGTAGATATAAATTATGCACCATCTTATTTTTAGGGATGAGAAAACAAATTTGAGTAACATGGAAGCTCGGATGAAAATCCTTACAGGTTGAATATTTTTTAACTACTAATGTGTCTAAAATGTTTTTGGAATAACGCATTTATTTTCGTCAAGGTATCTGGTAAGTGTTATATGTCTCGTAAGGCTATAAATATCTCTTAAAAATATGTGTTTCTTCCCTGAATTAGATTAAAAAACATTATATAAGAAGTAACTAACAAATAAACCACTAACTATTAAATTATTCTGATGAAAATAGTTTGTTCATATGGGAAATCACACCCACAACCCCAGAGAAGAGACTATATCTCAATGACCTCATAAACTGAGGGATCAGGGAAGAGAATATTCTACCCCCACTACTAATATGGATAATGATAATGAATTCATTAAAGGTAAACTCCTTCTGCACTTAATGAGTTATAGATGATTTATTTAATTATATTTATTTATGTTCATTTATATAACATAATATTTCTTATAATGTTGATTATCCATCCCAACCCTTCATTAAGGAATTTCTATGAAAGCAAAAATTGGCATAATAATGAAATCTAAGATATATTACTCCTCTAAAATAATTATTTATGGGTATCTATTTCCTATAAATATAGTTCATATACCTTTGGTTTAACTTGATGTAATATTGGGAATGTAGTGGTTATCCTTGCACTAATGACTCATCAATTTCATTCCTAAGTATATTTCATTTAATATCCCCATCCATATTATAATAAAATAAAATAAAAGTATTATCATAACAAACCATGGGATAAAATTTTATAATAAGTTTCCCAATATAATGAAATGATGGATTTTTTGATCAAATGATTGTGGAAGAAAGAAAAAAATAGATTACTACATACTATATGTGAATATATAGATTCGTTACAGATTAACTACCCAGTCTTCCCCAAGAGAATGGGATTTATTTCTAGATTGATCTCAAACATGGATTATTACCTATCACATATAGTCTTATGTTAATAAAATTAGATGGATTAATATATTAAAAAATAAAATTTTATATTATATATATTAGTTTTTATACCAATATACTACGCTATGGGGAGAACCATTACTATTTTTCATGAAAAATTAAGAATCAATGTGATTTCATTGAACATAGTGAGATTAAGAAAATAATTATGATCAATTATACCTTCTATAAATGATCTATTCAATCAAATCCAAGTAGATCATTAGTTATCATTTATTTTCCTTCAATCTGGATATCATTATTTAATTATCAGAAATGAGGATATTTCAATGGTATCATTATTCATGAGGTATGGACACTATGAATTTATATTGAATCCATTATATACATATGAATACTCCCTTTACCAACATGGATCATATGAGTAGAGTCTTTATAGAATAATTTGATAAGTTTTTTGTATTCATTATATTTTAAATTATGATATATTTCTGGACAAATGAATACCATGAATATCATTAGCATATTGTGATGAAAACTATAAAAAACTAAGAAATTTTATTCCATGTTTTACAACATTTTAATTACAGCTACAAAAATTCTCATGCTTGAGTAATGTATTAATTGGAAACATAATATCAATAGACACATCAATGAGAGGATTTATCGAGTAATGGCCCAAAAATACAACTATTGCCAAGATCTCTAGTTTTCTTATGTTCATTGGATACTATAGATTCATTATTAATACTTCATATTCATTATCAAATCCACTATCCAAGTTAACACTAAGTGAATAAAAATTCCTATGGAGATATGAATGTGAAGAAATTTTCATGGAGCTAATGAAGAGGGTGGTTACTACAAATATTCATACATTACCCAACACATGGGAAGGATTTGAAATTTATAGTTTTTCTTCAAAGAAGTTTCTATGATTAATACTCATTTAAAATGGTAACTTAATTTATTATTCATTTTTTTAATTAAATCCTCATGAGTAAAATTTTCCACCAAATGATTTGGTGTTGTAAATTGTGATTATTTAATTAATGATTTGGGGTAATTATCGGCATGGTGAAAAGTGTCAAAATTAAACTAATAAAATTAGTATGAAATACATATTCATATTTAATTATTTAAAAATTAATTGAATGATAATTTTGACATGGAAAAAAACTATGACTGATCAATATGCTGACACCTTGGGATAGAAAACAAGATAGTCAATTATATATGTAGGAAAGATCATAATTTCTTATCCACAATGTAGATTGGAAAAGACTCAATAATCCTGGATATGAATCATATAAATCATTTAATCATAGATTATGGAGAGAAATATTATATTTCCAAAATGAATTCATTATTATACATTCACATTAAGATCAAATAATAACATAATGATGATGTGCAACTATAGGAAAAGATTTTTAGTATTCCAGTTTTCGACGTTGTTAAATACGTATTTATAAGGTTTAGAATGTGAATATGAATCCCATGAAATCCTAAACTGAAGAGAGTAAATTTTTATGATGCTAATATCTCTTCCATATATATTCATAAAAGAAAAATGAATATGTATATAGTTCTAAATGAAAATATTTTTTGTCTAACATGAAGAGGTAGACAAAGGAATATATATTTTTCTTTTTGGTATTCCATTAAGCAATGGCAGAATAATATAATTTTGTGGGTATATTATAGTTATTAACCATAATTATATGAAAATGGGTATGCACTAAAACTGGTTTTGTTGTAAGAATGACATCTAAAGAGCACCATGTCATTTTGGTTATTTCCAATCACTTGAAAAACACAACACATATTATTTCCATAAAATTATTTTTGTCTCTTGACCTATTATACAAGTTATATATAATTTAAGAGGTAATTATTTATGTATTTCCACTCTCTATTGATTATGATTGGGATCTATGGTTTATCATTAGTTACTATTTAAGTAGTTATAAAATCAATAGAAATAGAATTTAGTTTCATAACTACTTATCAAACATAGAAAGATGGATAGTCTACGATGACTATTCAAACCCTAGAGGATATGCTACGATTGTTTCAATGGAATTATGATATTAGGATAATCACATCCCATGGGTATATTTCCCATTTTACTATAATATTGATTGTAGAATTAAATGGGCACCACATGAGGAATTTTGTAGGTAAATATATTGGATTTAAATTCATTTCATTGACGTTGGATAACATGACATGATAGGTCTCGGAATTTTTAGAGAAATGATTGAGAAGTTTCAATGTATTTATTTGCATTGAAAGTATAAAAATACATATAAAAGAGTCATAATGTTAATTGTTGATGAGATATAGTGTTTCAAGTTGGTTACAATAAATTTCTCTAGATATATCCATGGATATGGGATATGTTATTTGGAAAAAAGGAATCCAAACCCAAGGTACATTGGTCTTATTATGATTCATGATCATGATGGGTGGAAGATTATCACTTAGCACTCACATGATATATCTAACAAATAAATTATTTTTTATATATATTACATTTTAAGAAGTTCGTATGAGACACTTCATATGTACTAAACAATAAATCTTTGAAATTTCAACATGATTTATCAAATTAATAAAAACCAATTGGGATATTGGATCAAAGAGATATTGTGATGTGGAGTAATACCATTCATATTCTCAGTGTTCTGTGGTGGACACAAAAGTTCTAGGACGATACCAATGAACCCAATTAAGATTTGATAAAAGAGTATAATAATATGATTTAATATGAATAAAAAATATTCATGAGGAAATTATTTCAAATTTAAGTGGAATGTAAAAAAACTAATTTTAGTGAATACAAATCACTGATTAAATACCATGTGAGTTAATTATCTTACACACAACATTGAACTATAATTCAAAAATTGTTACCCAAATAAAGTAATTAAATTTTATCAATATATTAATTTTTATAAATAATAGGGTATCAATAGAAGAAACCACTTTTAAAAATTGTATCAAAAGAGATAACGAAACAATTGTCATTTTATACATAAAGATACACAATTTCTATAAATGGTTTTATGTATTATGATTGCTAATATGATAATTTATTTCTCTATTATTTATAGATTTTATATGGAAAAATTGAATCAATATTTTTAATCATTATTTATAAATTATTGAAAAAAATTATTTTATCATTTGGAATAAAAATAATATTTCTATGATTAAATTAAACTAATATTATAATAGTGAAGTTGTTATTTTCAATGATTTTATTACCCATATAGTTTAATTTAAAAAAAATAAATTAATTTGTTTTAAATGATTAACATAATTTAATATTTAAAATCATACAAAATTATTATAAATCATATTTCGTAGGTAATCAATTATATATATTAATATGAACATATAAATGTTAAAACATCATTTTTCCATAAAAACTATTGTATCCATATAAAATTTTTTTATTTAGAAGTTAATTTTTATTATTTAAAATTTTAATTTGATTAAATTGATATTTAATTTATTTTCTTAAATAACAAATTTTGATATATGAGTCATTTAATTAATTATTAATACATCAGTTAAATAGGTAAACTAGATACCCATATGAAAAGGATAAACAAAAAATATAAGAGTAAATGAATTGATACAATATTATAACATGGGTGAAAATAAATTTTTGATGATTTATCTACTATATATAACATAAAAATACATTTTTTTTTAACTTTTTCAATTAATGTCCCATGAATATTGTAATTATATCATTGAAAAATAATTGGTATTCACAAAAGATCAATTTTCTTCACTTATAAAAGGGTATCACTCTGACCCTTTCAATTATCCACATTCCCTTAAAAATATCCAATAACCCTAAAAAATTAACCACCTATCTTTTCTTCCATTTTAAATATATCCCGGTCAAAAAATGTTATCCCATTTCCTTAAATTCTATGGTGTTCCACAAGAGGATGTTCTAGATCACAATTTGAGTATTACTTGTATCATACCATTTCTTCATAATATTTCCCTTACATTTATACCTTATCCATTATAATATAATTTACATAATTTATTTATCATAATTTTTTATTAATATAATAATTGTAATAACCATTATTCATTCGATCCATTTAAATTTGAAAAATAGACAACAACAATTTTCCATTTGTGCATACTGTTACTTCCATGAAGAGATGTCCTCTTCTTTTCAACATGATATTTTTTCTCATTATAATAATTGAATTGAATAATAAATTTTGATTATAAGATGTAATTATCATTATGTAGATACAAATTTTAATCCACCTTAATTTATACATATTCCTTGGATAATGAAAAGGTAAACTATGTGTTTTTTGGGCTACTGCCTCTAAAGTGTAATGTATCTTTTTTTTTCTATTTTCTTTGTTATTTATTAATATATATTATAATATTATCGAAAATATAAAAAATATTTTTATTATATTTTTATTCCTCTATAATAATTATTTTATTCCAAAATAAAATTCTTTAATAACCATAATCATTAAATAATTATGACATGTCCATGTTTTGGTATGTCAAGCAACTTATATGATAAATAATATAAAATTCCATCATGGATGAATATGATACCATAAAAACTAATATTATTAAATTTTATTAATAAATATTAATATGTTTATTTTTATGAAAATGTTATATTGAATATTAAACTTATTATTTAAACATCATCTTCAATCACAAAAAATAAGCCAACATTAAATCTGTTTTAACACTTCATAAGGAAATAATTTATGGAGTTATATTTGTGTTTTATTTATAAATATAATCTAACAATTATTTTACATTATATTATCTAGGAATTATATAATTTTTCAATGAATTGTTAACAACATCGACAGAAGAATGAAATCATGAAATAATTTATGTCATTCACACATGATGGTAAAAATAAGTTTTAACTAACTAACATTATTCAAAACTAAATTATATAAAATTTAATATATATGAATATGTTTATATGAAATAAAAATAAGTTTTTTATGTTTGTTTTTCTAGATGGTAGGGTTTATTTGATTAATAAGGAAAAAGGTAAGAGGTTTTCAGGACCCAAATATATTCATTAGGTCATAGTTAGTTCTCTATGACTATACATTTTTGATATTGATATATTATACCCTATAATGTTGTTAGGTTATATTTGAAACTAATTCTTTGGGGAAAAAATATTTGAATCACATATATTCTTCCTTGATGAATCTATTATTTTATGAGAATGTATTTTTTTAATTATAATTCACATATATCATAGGGTTATTCCCTCAATATAAATAATTTTTACTTTCCTATAATGTTATAAATTCCCTAGTGGAAACTAAATTTTTTTAATTCTATTATCCTTATAACCGCCTTCATTTATTTGAAAAAGGATATATTTTTCTTGTAATATTGTATGTTTTCAATAAAGGCTTTTGAAAATATTTAAAAGGATTTTTTATTACATGATCATTTACTTTTCCATTAATTATTAAATTTTTTACATATGATTTATTTATTTTCATCATGTTTTAAATGAAATTTATTTTAATGTATTTTTTGTCACTTTTTACTTCAACCCCAAAAAAATTGGTTTCGGAACGTGAATAGAAAATCAATTATTTTCTTAATGATATTAACAGATGTTTTCAAAGATAAACTCTACTCATGATTTATCATCCATTTTAAAAAGATTCATATGCAATAGTTCCATTGTTAGTAAATCATTAAATATTTGATCCTTTAAAACACACATTTTTAATTACCATGTTTTTGGTATAAATGAATCTTATTTTTTAAAAATAGGTTCTATGATGATATTTTGAAATTTAATGAAACATATTTTCACCACATGTGTTATTTATTATAAGATAGCTATTTTTATATTATTTATAATGCATATTTATGGATGATGATGGTTGGGGTTCTATATGACCCTCAAATGTGTTGGTTATGGATTTATATCTCATGAGATAATAAATTTTTTACAGACAGGGATTTGTTTACAATTAAAAAGGTGGACATATATGGATTGTTTCAAATCACAAAGTGTGTATATACTTGGATTTCATCACAACATAATGGGTGGACATACAACTACTTTTTTAATATTCTTCTAGTATTTATGTTTTTGTGTCTTCTCAAAAAGGTTTCTTATTTATATGCTATACCTAACGTTTATTGTACACCATGATGTAATGATATTCCAAATTCATATGTTATTATTTCATGTCTTCTTTTATGGATTTTATTCTTCTAGGACTTATTTCTCTTCATTTCATTATCTTAAGTTCATATCATATAATCTTTTATACTCAATCCATTTTTATTATTGTCATTTAATATTCAAGGATATTTTCATCTAATGTTTCTCCCTTATTAATTTTATACATCACCATTATAGTATAACATTTATGGATAATAAATATGTTTCCATTAATGAGATTTTCACTTCACACCTTTCTTAAAAATTTTATTCCATAGGATCTGAAGATATGAATAATTTTTAATATTTTTAGAATGGGGGTTAGAATTAACTGGTTATGAAGAAATTTTGAAGTGTATTGTAATCTATATTATTTAGGTAGCAAATATTGTAATACACTAAACCATTGTTTCTCTAGTTAGTGTAAATAGTTGTGAGATGGAATGTTGATTCATGTGAAATAATGATATAAATCCATTTATTTGGATTGGGTCACATCATAAATAACCCAAATTATAGAATAAATTAAACATGGAATAATAAAAATTGAATATAAAATAGTTATGAAAAATAATAATAATTTAATAATATAGTTTAATTCATATACACAATCCTAAAAAAACTATATCGTATATGTCTATAAATATGGACATCATTTTGGGAAATATCCCCAAGGAGATTATGATAAAAAAAGGTGAAATCCAACATTGATATACCACAGAACCCTACATGAGGGATGATACTAAGAAGGGGTAAAACATGATGAATTCTGGTGGCCTTTATAAACTCATAGATGGAACATGATAGCCCTATAAGAAAACATGTGAAATATGATTATGTCATGACTCGTCTCAGAGAGGCCCATTCCAAGAGTACCAACAGTCCACCTCTAATAGGTTATGGGTTATTGAATATCATTGAGATAGAATTTCCCAAAAATGGAAGGAATTATCCTTAAGTGCTTCTACACACACACACATCTCGAAGACACACAATGATGAATGGTAAAACTACTGAAATAATTATTTCATACAACTAATTTCCCACAACCGGAGTACAAGAGGAGGTAAATTAATCATAAACATGGCCAAATATAGACCCTACATTATAATTAAAAACACAATTCCAGCTAAAAATATAGAGTATAACATACTCCAAGGTAAGGACTATGTCAATTGTATGCTCTCGATAAACATCACGGTCTACCCAACTCTAGCTATGCTCCTCCCACTTTTGGTCCTCCATGGACACTATGAAAATGACCACCGTCTGTATATGACACAACATGTAGAGAACATTCTTGTGCATGGGTAAGTATAAAAATACTTAGTACCACACCCTGAATATACTAAACACAAAACACTATGTTTAGTTAGCTCAATAAAATAGGTGAAACATTATAAAATATATATGAACTAAAGAAAAAACAATATATACACAAGAGAGACACCACACCATCAGGAAGTCATAACCAACTGCCAGACACAATATTATGCTCAAAATATGTTCATTTTGGTCTAACTCACTCCTCGAGCCATGATATCATCGGATACACTCTATGAATATTTCTAACTCATTTTGGGGTCTTCCAAATAGATCACACTAGTCTATGAAGACTACGATACACAGAGAGGGGGTAACACCCAAAACCACTTCGAGACACAATGAACCCAATGTATATCAACTAATATATTAGAGATCATATTCCAATGATTCCACAAACCCTAATGATGTATCCTACTAGATAGAGGATAAATTCCATACTCAAGAAGTCAGATTGATTCTATAAATTCCACTGGGGATGACAGATAGTTACACTCCATTTTCACAGAGGGACACCAAAACTTTATCTGAGACTTGGGATCTAGAGAGGATTAGTATCTAGTATGAGGATATATTACCACACTTCACCCTATAGGAAAGGAACCAAGGAATTCAATCTATATATAGTGGTCCAAACTGGGAAAAAGAAGATCCTAATGAAGTCGTTATTTGAAACTACCTCTCATGAATCTGCCCAAAGAATTGTTTGGGGCTTGTAGACTAACCACCATGGTTGGTCCCCATACCACTGTAGTAGGTACATCTACTAGAGAGACATACTAGCCATGGACTTACCACCATGGTTAGTCCACCAACCATGAAAAATGACTGTTTTGGCTAACCTCCATGACAGACTGCATGCGGCCCGACATGCCTTTCAACCCCCAGTAGATTTGTCATACGGATGTTGTTCCCATGGAAGATCAAGATATCATTTCACAGTAGTTTCTTTCAATAGGAATCCAGATCAATTTTAGTATATTTGAAATAGGTTTGGACTGTGTATATCTCATCTAAACCTTCCCACTAGTGTAACCAAGTCCTCCGATTTGACATGTCCCACCAGACTGAACCACCGCTGCCTCATGTGTCTACCACCACCTCCTCACAAGAATTACTGCATCTTCCACTGTTGTAGATACAGGTAGCCCCCACTCCCATATGTGGGCCCCTACCATGTTTCGGTGGTCCCTTCCACTAATCATTATGTTTCTTTTAGTACCTGAAAATTAAAACAATCATAGATATCCACACCTTGGGTACCTAAATACACTAATATAGCCTTGGTTATCAATTATCCTCAAATCCAAGGGTTTGGTTGAGCACAGAACCCCTGGTATTGTTGAGCGGGGACCACCAGGATCTAACCAATAATGAATGTGAACCAATTGGGATAATAGAAAAATAATAAATGTTTATCATTATTTTCCAATCATTATTGGCTACCAGTCATGAATGGGGGATTTGGGTTTGAAAACAAGATCAAATAAACCCCATAGAATAACTCTTATCCCATAACAAGCATGATCCATGAATCAATATATTCTTCCATTGATTTTTGTGGATAACATAATTAAAAACATGGAATAAACTAATTTAACTACTCACCCAATCTCAACATGGATCAATCACCAAAGAAAACGAAGTTGTGATAAATTAATTGTGAATATCCTTAAAAATCGATGTGCATCGATCATCGATCATTAATCCATCATCATACTTCCTAAAGGATTAAAATATATCTTTCTCCATGATCCTTCAAATGTTACGAGGTTATGCTGCTAACCCTGTAATTCTAACATAAGGATATAATTAAAGAACAAGACACTACATATCTATATAAATAAAATAATTTTATTATTTTATTCATTTTACACCTATAATGTATTTTTTACAAATGACTCATGCCGACCAATGTTAGGTTTTTCCTAGAATAAAACCATTATTCAAAACTCAACGGTGACCTCAGATTTTTTATCTAAAAAATTTTCTATGAGTTATTACACTTTATTATGAAACCTATATGCAGTTGTTATTAAATATTTTAATATTACCTGAACATTTGTTTTGGGAACATCGAGCCTCAGAATCACATTCCTCCTAAGTGCCTATTCTAAAAAATAATCCTTATAATATGAAAAAATAATACATGTAAAATATGAGACGTTACATTCCCCCCTTGGGGATTTACATCCCTGAAAATCCAAAACATGGGCTAATCAAACAAATGGGGAGTACAAAGCATGAATATGATCCTCCCGCTCCAATGTTCACTCTTATAGATTCACAGGCAGCCACTAGTTTAACACCAAAGAAATCAAATCACCACTGATGGATACTCTCCTTCTGATCCTCAATCTCTACAGAGTCCTTGGAAAAATTATCAACATACTCGAGGTCTATATCTCTCTAAAAGATAACATACAATAGGCCATGCAAATAAATCCTCAACTACAACATATGGATGATGTCATGTAACCAATATAAATTTGAATGTAGAGCCAAGTGGGACACAACCCCAAAAACCCAATGTAATTTATGTAAGGGTTGATGAGCCTCAGAGATAGCCTGCCACCCTGGCCAAATATCTGTAATCCCCTTTGAGGTGTAACAAGTAGGAACACATTGTATCCCACCTCGAACTACAAATTTTTCCTTTTCCAATCATCATAAGAATTCGGGTAGCTTTGTGTAGTCTTTATCCACTCCTAGATGATCTTGAATTTCATTGTAGTATCTCAAAATAACATCGGGCCCATGAGTTATGAATCTAATGGGTTAGTCTAGTAGGGTGGTGACCTGCAGGGTCACTCATACAAAGCCTCAAGCAGTTCCCGACCAATTGTGGAATGGAAGTTATTTCTTTTCTCAAACTCCACCAGTGTTCATTGATCCTCAAAAATACACAAAAAGTTGAATGTGAAAGACCCCAATATGTCTTTTATAACCTAAATGGTCCACTAAATGTGGTCATTTTAATGTAGATAAAACATTGTGCATAAGCATAGTTGGGTCCCAACCACCTCCTATAATCCATTCCACTATTGGGATATAGTGAGAGAGTCCCAATTAGAAACAATCATTTATGGAACACCATAGAGTCACACTATCTCTTGAATGTAGAAGAATCCAAACCTCTCAATTGAGTTCTTCTATTGGATAACTAGGATGTGGTATGACATTGTGATTCGATCAATAATCACCCAATGTAAGCATGTCCCCTAGACTTAAATGGTTAAAACATCTAAAAGACCATCAATATCCCATCCCAATTCTATTCTATAACTTCAAAGGGATGAGCTAAACCTGCTAGAACCTGGTGCTCAACCTTCACTTGCAGACAAATAAGGAATCGAGAAAAAATCTCTACAAATCCTTTCTTCACCCCTGGCTTACAAAACTAAAGTTGAAGGTCGTGGTAAATCTTTTCCACAATTAAAAATACCACCAAAGGGAATGAATGTACCTCCATAAAAACCTCCTCCTACAAAATCACTGGTTCTATCATGCATCCTTTTAAGATAACGACATTATCCCCACCTTTGGAATATCTAATAGGAGCATGCCCTCTAGACACATGATAATGTATGTCTCATAGTGGGTATCCCCAAGATATGCCTCACTAAATTTTTGTAAGAGTGGAGGGGTGAGAAAAATTTCTTTGAGTTCATCATCTCCATCTCTATCCATAAAGGATAATTTCAATAAGTCTAACTACCCTGATACCTCATTTAGAAAATGCGAATAGGATCTCCTACTAATTGTATCTGCCACCATGTTTCCCTTCCTAGAAGTATATACAATCTCAATTTCATAGTCTTTGAGGAACTCCAGACATCAATTCTATATTAAGTTACTATCTTTCTAAGAGAATATATACTTGTTAATCTTGTGATCAGAGTAGAAAATAAAATTCTCACCCATTAGGTAGTGTTTCCAAATCATTAATGCAAAGACAACCACTTCAAACTCAAGGTCATGGTTCACGTAGTTCTACTCATGTGGTCTCAACTATCATGAACCATAGGAAATGACCACATACCTCTATATCAAGACAAAAATAATCCATGTTTTAGTTGCATTGTTAAAAAGTACTAACTCATCACCTTCCTCTAGAAATATGAAGATGGAAACCCTTGTCAAACTCATCCTCAGCTACTAATAAGATTGTTGGCGTTCCTTTTTTCACACAAAAGTCTGTCCCTTTTGGGTCAAATATATAAAGGTTGTCAACAATCTAGATAATTTTATAGAAAACATATGATATTACCCTTCTAGACCAAGTAAACTCTTTACCTCAATGACACACTTAGGTGGATCCCAATAAAGAACTGACTCAACCATCATTGGATCCAATGAAACTCCAGAATTTAGGAAGACATATCCAAGGAAATGGTGGTCTTGAATCTGGAACTAACACTTTGAGATATTTCTATAATGCTTTTTATCTTTGTGAGTGTCTTGAACAATACTTAAGTGTCTCATGTGATTCTACTTGGATATCTAATACTCTAGGATATCATCGATGAAGACCACCATGAACCGGTCTATGTAAGGATAAAAGAAATATTTCATTAATCCCATGGAAACTTATGTGGAGTTTTCCACACCAAATGGAATCAATGAGTACTTATAGTGACCATAACGACATATGATCACCTTTTTTAGTATATTAGTATCACGTAATTTAGGTGGGGATATCGTGATCAGAGGTCAATCTTTGAAAACCATCAAACCCCTTTAAAAAGATAAAAGAGATCATCGATCCTTGTTAGTTTATATATTTTCGTAATTGTCACCTAGTTCAATTTCATATAATCCAAACATAACCACAATCTCTCTTCTACCTTCTTGGGAAAAAACTAGGGATCCCTATTTGAAACACTAGGATTGATGAAGCCCTTTATTGGTATGTCCTTCAACTAAATTATCATCCCGCACAACTCTTTTGGACCCCTCTATTATGAAGATTTATATATCGGTGTCGTCCCATGGTGTAGATCAATTTTGAATTCCATTTTCTAATGGGGAGATAAACCTAGAACATCTTCAGGAAATACTTCCTCATAATTTCCACCATTGTAGGAAACTAAGGAATCATATCATCTACTATACAAAGGGTGAGGCTAGCCAACTAATGAGTAGTCAAATTCACCCCCATATGTGTGAGCCTATCATTCTATTACAGGACTTACTTTTTACAAATAATTTAAAACATGGTCCCATCACCATGGAGACAACATGAACTACTCCTCAAGAAGTCAATCTGAGTATTAACTATGGATTACTAGTGCATACTAATAATGACATAATAAGGATTCAATTCCTCTACAAAGAGAACCCAATCGAAACTCTCTACACCAAGAGCCATGTCACTCTTTTGGCGCCAGTGTGTGATCATTGAGTCTCCTCTAGTAATAGTATCCATGCGTAAGGGTTAATTCAATGGTTCAATCAGAATCTTTGAGTCTCTAATAATATTCTTGGAGAGAATATAATTAATAGAACATGTATCAATTAATACTTCGTATAATGTTGAAATGACATAGATTGTACGTCATATCATCCCTGTAGCCTCAGAGTCACAGGCCACCATAGCCTACTATTGGCTTCATCCCTTCCCCCTAGCTCCTTAAGCATGGCATGGAGCACCTAAGGGTGGTGGTAGAAATAGGTAAAAACTCATACCATGTCATACTGCCCTGCCTTCCCATATACCACATCTACTGCTATGGGGACTTCTCTTCCTTTTACCTTTTCTTTTTCTATGAGGTCCCTCAACTATCTCCTGATCTACTGTATGATGGGTCATCCAATCTCATGCCCGATGTCCCTAACTATCAAATGAGAAACAATGCCTATCCCTTGGCTGATTCATTCCAACCTAAGAGCCCTACGATGATGAACTTTAGCCTTGGGATAACCTTCTAAAATTCCCGACCTACTTAGAACCATGTGATTTTCATCGGAAACCTACTGTTGAGGTCTTAACATGAGGGTGCCCGGTGTAAGCTCACACTACTTGTGTCTTCTCTACCAATAAAAAATCCATTAATAGGGATTTCTCAAGTACCCATGCATAAGTATATACGCTACGGTAGACCACTAATTCCTTATTATACTGGAGTTAGCCTTGCACAATGGATTGAGTTGTAATGAACTGGTCTCATAAAATATCCATGGTGTAATGTGAGAGACTCGTAAATGTCGATGAATACTCTATCATATTCATACTATCATGTTTTAGGTGTAGAAGATATTTTATGCATACTAATCACAATGTGGTAATATAGAACACATCTCTGAAGATATTCTTAATGTATATCTAAGAGATATATATCTCGTCATGTGACTTAGTCATCATTCTCCACCATCTCCTGACAGAACCCTGAATAAGACTCGCATAAATGAATTTCATTGTATAGATATGTTTCCTCACAATGTAGAAAACATGGGTGACTAAATCTAACCAGTCTTACACCATCTGGTGGTCTAGATCACCCTAAAACCTAGGAGGTCACTTCCTTTGAAACTCGTTCAACACAGTTTCCATGAATGCATCCTAAGCCGGTATTGCTAGTAGTACTTGTTGTTTTATGGGTGGTGGTATATATGGTAAACAACTTGGTGGTTCTATCTATAGTACTAACCTCTGTATCGATTCCTCATAACATTTTGGATCATCCTTGTGACCACAAGGTGGAATCTTATCTATCCATCTACATGGATTCTTCTTGAAATAAAACATAATGTACCATGGTCAGTAGATTATATTTTGGGATCTGACTCAAGAAGGACATGGAAAACACAACTATTATTATATTATTAATGCACCATTTTTTCCCTATAACCAATTAGTTCATGAAATGAGTCAAAAAGAAGGTGCTCTAAGTCCTAGTTTATGGATACATTATCCATTTAACCGACACTAGAGTCCCTAGATTGAAAGTCGAACTCGAAACACTTAACACTATTTACCCAAACCAACCTCGCAGACTCCTCGTATTGAAGTAGAACATAACCCTTCAATACCACTCTATCACAACCTATACCAGAGGGCCTTATTTCATGACTACCCCAATCCCACCTCCAATCATCTAGGGTATTGTGGATATCGTCGAGTAGGAATAAATCAGAAATGGGAGGAATTAGCCTAATGTACATGTATAAACATATACATCTCTAAGCCCCAAAATGTTGAAATGTAAAATAGATGAAATAATGCATGCATAAAATAATATTCTACGACTAGAATTCAACAAGAGAAAAAGTAAAAGTAAACATGGACAAATAAAATCTCGCCACAAAGAGTCTATTCACATTTCATAGTGAAACTATCAGTACTCCAACCTATTCGAAGGAAATGATTACATCAAGGGTAGTCTCCCAGAAGACACCGCAGTCTTCCCAAATCCAGCTACACTCCACTGACTCTAGGTCATCCTCGAACACTTTGAAAAGGTCCACCATCAATAAGAGACATGAAAATTGAAGGAAAATCCCATACATGGGTGAGTATATCAATACTCAGTGGGACTCCTTGAAAACACTAAACACAAAGCACCAAGTATATGCAACTCAATAAATGAGGTAACACAATATATCCAAATACAGTAAGAAATGAAAAAAGAACCAAGATATACTCAAGAGAGACACCATGCCATCAAGAAGTTGTAAAAAACTATCTGGGATAGGAATATACTCAAGGAATGATCATTCTGAGAGAAATCATTATCAAGACATGATATCATTGAAGACACCCGATGAAGAGGTATAACTCATTTGGGACCTTCCAAAAAAGAATGCAATGGTCTGAGAATACAATGATACACATAGAGGGGGTCACACCCAGAACTGATGGGGGACACTACAAACCCAATCCAGATCAACCTGCTATGTAGGGGATCTTATGCAACAATTTCAAAAATCCCACTCATGTGCCATTCTAGAAAGAGGATCAATGAATGACTCAATGAGGTCATGCTGATTCCACAAACACAATTATGGTTGATAGAGGATCTCACTCTATTCTCATAGTGGGACACCACAACTCTATTTGAGAGTCAGCCTATAGTGGGGATTACAATCTAGTGATGTAGATTTAATTCCACACTAAAGCCTTGAAAAAAGGATCAAGGGAACACATACAACCTATAATGGTCCAAACTAGGAAAATGAATAGCCTCAAGTACTCTTGATTGGAAAATGTTTCTCTTGAATATGCATGTAGAATGAACCAGGTCCGACAGAACACTAACAACGGACCTTCCCCCTACTGCTACGGTAGGTCGACCTACTGTGCTAACTAGCTGCCTATCGAACGACCGCCATGGTTAGCCTAGTTATCACACATATCGGTCACGTGTTCTCTGCACCCACGACAGATCCAGACGCAGAAACACCATGATCGACCTTTATAGTTGACCACAATAGAGCTCTTCCCTAATTCTCCCAGATCAAACCGGGTTCCAGCCCATGTCCATATCACCCGACCTAGCCCACCATCACAATACATCCCACCGATCTGACACGACCCACCAGCCTGACTCATCCCACTCCACGTCTATCGTTGATCTTGCATCCACTAGTGTCTTTCCCGCATCTTCCACCTCCAATCCCACATCTTACCCCTCCACTCCCACATCCACTACTTCCACCACCTCTTGTATATGCATCCGTACCCAAATTTTTCATAGCCACACACGACTCCTCCATCCGCACAAGAATCTTCACAGTAAAACTCCATACTCCACATGTGCCACTACCCCACGCAGGAGGTTCCTTTCGTAGACCATGACACATCCTATGATGCCTCAAAATTTTAATAACCATATATTTGAGCTCCATGGGTCCTTATCTACACTTATCTATCCTTGGTTTTTAATATCTCTAAAATATGAAGGTACGATAGAGCTCAGAGCAACCCGACAATGTTGATCTCGGACCATGAGGATTCTACTGGTGAAAAATGAAAGAAAAGAGGGAGAAAGTAAAATGAAAAAAGGTTTATCATAATTGGCCAAGTATTCATTGAAAATAGTCAATAAAATAGGATTTGGTTTAGAAAACCAGATCAAATAAACCCTACAGAATAAATCTCATCCCACAATACGCATGTTTCAGGAATAAATATGTTCATTAATTGATTCACATTAATCATATCAATAAATAAAGGGGAATAATCTTATTATATCACATGAATTACCTTGATTTGGATCGATCTATAATGAATAATGAAGTCGTGCTGTGTTTTTTGGGAAGATCTAGAAAAATAAATGTCTATTTATCATCGATCCTTGATCTGACATCGCTCGTCAGAAAGGACTCGAAAATATTTCTCTTCATGATACTGGAGAAATTATATAGTTATAAGGCTAAACTGTGAAGTCTTACATATGGATACACATAAAGAAGAATTCAATGTATCGTGACTTTAATAAAATAAAGTAATTATTTTTTTTCATTTTACGCCATTGACAACGTTTCAAAAACGACCCACGTTGACCAATGTTAGGTCACTCCTAGGGAAAATCTGTTATTCTGAACTCAATGATGCCCTTGGTGGTTTGTTAATGTAACCCATTTACTAGTAATTTCATATTCTTAGGTGTACGAACTTGGGTTTTTTAAAACGGGTCAATACCCCAACCGTTTTTGAATTTTTGACTTGTATCTAAGAAAACTAGGAAAATCTGGGAAGTTCTATAAATTTCTAAATTACACATTGTGTACTCCAAAGTACGCACCGTTTATGGTTTTGGTGTGTACTGACCACGTTCTCTATGATTACATGATGTTTGGTGACCGTGTAGGAATTTTCAACTACACAGCGTGAAGTGTGGCTTGACATGCTATGTATACTTTTTTTCACGTACCGATTGAGTTTTAGTCATGTGTCGACCCATGTGGTGTGTCCATGCTATGAGGGTACCTCCTCTTAAGTCTGAGTATGTACGAGAAAACTAAAATTCGTGTAGTCCTTTATACATACCGTGAATTTTTATTTTTATTCCCTTAAATGAAAGGGTGTTTCATCTTATTTCAGAAAAGATCTTCTTTTTCCCCAACATCAGTATAGTCTCGTTCTAAAATCCCAAACTACATACCTTTCCCTGGATTATTCATACGAAGTCCATTTATTAATCCGTCAGTGGCTGGGGGATCGCATCAGCAAGGATAAACCCGTACACCCTCTTTCCTGCCAGTTTCTTTTCCTTACATACAGTGGTTTCCATCCGAGCGGAATTGCAAATATTTGATGGAAATGTATATCTACGAAGATATGATTCAAATTAGAGATAGATAATGGAAGTTCTTACATATAAGAGTCTCAGGTAGGTCATTCATACCACTTTTTTTGTCATCATTTGGGTGGTGTGGATTTTAGCGTGTATTTGGATGATTTGAGTGTGACCATGTTTCACCTTCCATTGCATATTAAATTGTTTATTTGACTTGGGGGAAGCCTTTGGGTATACCATGATTCTTGTTTTTCTTGAACGGGGCTGAGTGAGGGTTCATTCCTCATTTAAGGCATTTTGGATGGGGGTTCCAAAATGGTATATGTTGATTCTATGTGATTAAACAATTGACTTTAATTAGTTAGGTAATGATATGAATTTTTGATGCTTTATAGACCTCGGTGCTGGTATGAGACAACACATAGTTACTGAAATTCGGATTTTTAGTTTGTTTTCCTTTTTTAAGTTTTTATTTTGATTAAATATATATGTGATATATGAGATTTCATATGCTAGAACCTTTGGGTTGTGTTGGGAGTGAAACAGATATTCTTGAGTGATGCTGATCAAAATTTGGTCTTGGCATGAGTTACATTGGGTGGTTATAACCAGGGGATTGGGCACCATGGACATCTTCTTAAGGAAATGTGAATATCAGGTTGGTCATTACTCAGGTTACATGGATGGTGAGGCCATTAAACTTGGGAAACATGGTTGTAGGGAGATGATGTGTGAGAGACTTTGTGGCTCAGGTAGTATTTTGGTGATTACCTCTGACCTGGAAACTTTGAGTAGTCTTCTCATAGAGAGGCTCTGTGATGAGGTGTTTTTGACTAGTTGTGTGGTTAAATGGCATTGTTTGTTGCAGTTTAGGTACTATTCATTTGAGGTTCCTTTTCGTAGGAATGCACGTGGAAGGTGAGGAGCCTTCAGGGGATAACGTTGAGGCTATTGGGTTGCTGGAAAAGGATCACCTTGGTTTGATGCAGACATCAATGTCCTCCAGTTACTGATTTGAGAGAATGATATCATTGTCACTTCAATTAATTTATTAGGGTAGACATCGTTGTCCATCCAGTAACTTATTTAAGGACATACATCATTGTTCCTCTGAGTTACTACTTTTTGGGTGTGCCTTTGTGAATGTCAGTACATGATACACATAGGGTCAAGAGGAAAATGGTGCTATGTCACTTGACTAAGATTCTGGCATTGGATGAAGTAGGTGAAACTCCATGGTAGATATTGATCACCAGTGGACTTTATGTTTATTTTTGAATCATACTATATACTTATTTATTAATAAATTAATGCCTTCTTAGAAACTTATTTTAGGTACTCACCTTTGGGTGGTATCCTACTAAGATTTGTCTCACACCCTGTATGGGACCTTCGAGATGCGTGTAGAATTTATGGATTTATGTGCTAGAAAGAGGTCATCTTTAGGAGATGTACTGTATTAGTTGTTTCATAGAGATGATATGGACCTCGAGGTCATTCCTAGATAGATTTTACTTTTTTTTAGATTCTATTCTGTATCAACGTGCTTACTTGTTATTGTAGCTACTTTTGGTTAGCCATTGGCACAAATTTTATAAATTGATGTGTTATGGATTCATGATTTGTCTGTTATATTAGTTATTACAAGATTTCATCATAATGTTGTGTTTACTTTTAGTTGCACATCATTATGTATTGCTTCCACTATTTATTGCTATTGATTGTGCTTTCTCTATGTAGGTCTTGTTCAAGTCTGATGAGTCATTTATTTCTACTTCATGTTTTATATTATTACTCAGACTAGTACCATTATTTTTCCTCCACATAAGGGGTCTAGACTACCCCCTATACCTATTAGACTCTCATTCCTAGTCAGTATCCTTTGATGTTAGGGGAGGTGCTCCTAAGTTAGTAACACCCGACCCGTTTAGCAGTGTCCGGGTGGCTATTCCAGTCTGGGTTGTTACAAAGTGGTATAAAATGAGTTATTGAAAGGGATTTAGTAGTAGTATTTTTTTGTCTATAAATGAGATTGTGACTTAAGTTTTTATTTCTACTAGTTTTAGTATTTGGGATATAGTAGACTGGGGATAGGTTGTTACTAGAACTAGGTTTGTAGCTTGTTCTTGGGTGCCTATAGCCCCACCTACGAGGGATGGACCACGTTTCCATGGGTGGGAATTTTTATTTTATTTTTATTAGATTATAATTTATATGATTTAAACCTCGGTGTCTCACTTTGTGTGTGATGTTATTGATTATGATATGTAACCCTTAACCCGGTGCGATAAGGGATAATTGGACCTTGGCATGGTATGGAAGGGTGTTATTATTTAGATTTTGATAGGAACATTTTTAGAGAATTTCAATATCATAAGTGCATGTATGCTTTGTATAGTGATAATTCCCTATGAATAATTTCAATTTCCTTGACTTGTATAAATTGAAATTTGAATAGGTGATATTTGTTATATATTTTCTTGTTTACTGAAATGTGTAATGCATTGCTTTATATATTTGTAGAATTTCTTGTGGCATGGCATTTGCATCTGAATCATTTTAGAGAAGGAAGGTACTACGGTTGAGGTGATTTTCATCATCAATATTGGGTGACTCATTCATCGTCTTGAGGCAACGTTGGTTGTCAGGACAGGCATGGCCTGAGGTACTTTTGATACATGGCTCTGTTGAGGGTGGGTATGGAGGCCCTAAGGATGGGATGCCGAGGGCATGGGTTGATGTGGGGGAGAGTTAGGATAGTAGTTATGTTCTACCTTGTACATCTGTTCCTATGAGCATAAATATATTTTTATAAATATAAATGGGATTTTGAACCATTTATGCTATTCAGCAAGTTCCTTTTAGATAAATTAGATGGAGCATCAGGTGAGAGATGGTATTATGCCGCATGACCATGATCAGATTTAGGATCTGGTGCAGGAAGTGCATGAGCCACATGTATACGCTTACGGAAAGGAACTAGTCCAAGATCCATTGTAGGTATGACAAAATCTGGGTTTGGCAGCGTTCGGACCATACCTCAAAGAGTAGCTCCGAGCTAGTCTGTTACGTGTCTTTTAGGGGATCGATAGAGGTGCAAAGGGTACAAAGCCATCTATGGAATATCTGATGCGGGAGTTCCAATTGGAGAACCTGCCACTTGTTTTGGGTGAGGGTGGACCACATGCAGCTGAGAGATGGATAGATAGCATACATATGATCTTTGAGCTGCGCGAGATGCCTCTAGGGAAGAGGGTCTAGCTGGTGATGTACTTGTTGCGAGGACTGTAGAAGAGTTAGTGGGATGTGTAGGTTCCGGCTCGCAGGCATCATGGACTACCATGGAATGAATTTGAGGACAGGTTTTTCGAGCACTTTAACCCCTAGATATTGAGGGCTAATATAGCTCCAAATTTTTTGATCCATCAGCAGGGAGATATGTCTGTTATGGACTATGCAGCTACATTCACTAAGATGTTTTACTTTGATCCTCATATGATAAGTGATTAATCGGCAAGGGTGATGTGCTTCAAAGTTGGATTACAACACACCATTTTGATCTAGGTAAATATCTCCAGGATGGGTTCATTCATAGAGGTGGTAAATCAGGTGCTCATAATGGAGGGAAAATAGAGGTATATGCCCCATTTTGGCCAGCCCACGGTTTCAGGTGATGGTTCAGATAGCAGAAAGCGAGGATGCGATGAGTTCCAGTAGGGCCATTGGGCCAAGGACTCAGCTAGACCACCTCATAGAAGTTATTCAGTGGTTTTCATCAAGTATGGACATCAAGGGCATGTATAGCTTCAGTTTGATAGGCCACCAAAAGATTTCAAAACATGTGGACAGGTTTTCCATCTTGAGAGGTTATTTAGGAAACCTTCTGAGATGGATGGTAATTAGGGACTACGATAGACTGTGGAATATGGTGTTGGTTTAGGTTCAGTACCAAGAGAGGGTACCCGAGTATCATCTACATGTGGAGGAACTGATAGAGATAGTGGAACCCAGCTGAGGGGTCAGTGGTCAGTGAATAGAGCATCATCGTAGGGAGGTCAGGCATCATATAGTCATACATCAGGCCAGGTGAGCACCGTGGAGATACCAGAGGCTGAGCAGGCTGTTGAGATGACAATAGTTAGTGGTACATCGCGACTATGGTCATGATCTATTTGGTTTTTACTTGTTTTGGCATGGAATTTTGGGGAATATCCTATTTGTGTGTACATGTTTCACATGATTTATGTGGACTGACTAGATATAGGTCAGTGGGATTGGTGCCATATCAGGTGTGTGATATATATATATATATATGAGATTTGTATCATCATGAGCATCGGGGATGTAGGTTACTTGAGGTGTTGTGGGAATCAGGGCATCGAGGATGTGGGTTACTTGAGGTGCTAGGCAACATGATTATTTTGAGCATCCATCGAATATAGGACCTCGTGGAGGTGGACACCAATGTGGTGTAGGATACGTTAGGGTGTAGGAAATGACCTGAGATCACCAATGATGTGTAGGGATGACGATGTGTCATGAGAGGACCATGGATCCAGAAATAGGTTAGTGAACCATTTCTTCATTTGAGTTTTGTCGGTTTGAGACTGAGTTTGGAAAATCCTAGGTTGGGGAGCCCCTTGATGAATTTAGTGAGAACCATTAAGACTGGGGTATTTTGGGTTACATTGATCAAGGTGGTATGTTTGGTGTCATCTCCAGGTTCTGTTTGAATGCATGGGGATGAACTACGTTAAGGTGGGGGGATTTTAGGAACCCAGTTTTTTGTAACGGGTCAAAATCCCAAACCTGTTTGAATTTTTAAATGGTATCTGAGAAAATCTTGTAAATTCTGGGATGTTCTAGAAATTTCCCGATTACACGCCATGTACTCCAAAGAACATTCCTTGTATGGGTTAGGCATGTACCGGCCATGTGCTCGCTGAGTACATGTTGTGTGATCACCATGTAGGGATTTCTTCATACATGGAATGTAGTGTGGATTGACCCACCATATATTCTCCTTTATGTGTACCAGCTAGTTTCTTGCTATATGTCGACCTATGTTTCATATCCAAGCCATGTGGCCACCTCCTCTTATGTCGGATTATGGACAGGGAAACTACATAGCATGTATTACTTTATATACACCGTGAATTTTTATTTTTATTCGCTTATATGAGAGAGTGTCCCATATTATTTCTAGAATGATCTTCTTGATCATCAATTTCATAACAGTCCCATTCTGAAATCCCTAAATGTATTACATTCCCTAGATTCATCATACGATGTCTGTTCTTCAATCCGTCGGTGGATACAGGATCGCTCCAGCAAGGTTAAACTCATGCACCCTCTTTCGTTCCAGTTTCAGTACATCACACACTATTGTTTCCATCCGATCGGAATTGTCATGATTTGACATAAATGTAGATATATGAAGATTGACTTCGAATTGGATCTCGATATCGGAGGTTCCCACGTTTACCAGTCTCAGGTAGTTGGTTAATGCCACTTTTTGTGTTTTTGTTGTCATTTGGGTGGTGAAAATTTTAGTACGTATTTGGGTATTTTGAGTGGGACCCTATTATACCATCCATTTTATATTAAATTGTTTATTTGACCTAGGGGATGCATTTTGGTATACCATGTTTCTTGTTTTGTTTGGGTGAGACCAGGTGAGGGTTCATTGCTCATTTTGGTCATTTTAGTTCGGGGTGCCAAACTGGTAGAAGTAGATTTTATTGGATTAAACTTTTGAGTATAATTGGTTAGGTCATGATATTAAATTTTAAGGCTTCTAAGTCATTGGTGTTAGTATGATACAATTCATAGTTAGTGAAATTCAACTATTTAGTTTCTTTTCCAATTGTAAGTATTTATTTTGATTAAATATATATGTGATGTGTGATATTTCATATGCTGGATCCTTTGGGTTGTGTTGGGTGTGACCTGGATATTCTTGATTGATGCGGATCACTGGTTGGGCTTGGACTGAGTAACATTAGGTGGTTCTGACCATGGGATTGGGCATCAAGGACATCGGTTTGAGGCAATGTGACTGTCAAGTTGGGCATGACCTGGGTTACATGGATGGTGAGGCCATCAGACTTGAGAGTCATGGTTGCAGTGACACGAGGTGTCAGAGACATTGTTTCTTGGGTAATATTTTGGTTTTTGCCACTTACTCAGAAACATTGAGTAGTGTGAACACAAAGAGGCTCAGTGATGAGGTGGTTTTGACAACTCGTGTGGGTAGAGGCCCCCGTTAGATGCACTTTAGGTACTATTAGTTTTTTGGTGCTTTCCATAGGAAGCCACATTGAAGGTGTGGATACTTAATGGGATAGAATTGAGGTTGTCGAGATGGGGGTAGAGGCTTATCGTGGTTTGAGGTTGACATCATTTTCCCTCTCGTTACTGGTTTGGGGGAAGACATAGATGTCCCTTTGGTCACTTTCTTGAGGGCATAAATCTTTGTCCCTCCAGTTACTTATTTGAGGACAAACATCATTGTTCCTCTAAGTTACTACTTTGTTGGAATTCCCAAGGGATGTTGGTACTTGATACATGTATTGTCAGGAGGCACATGGTTCCAGGTAACTTGACTGAGGTTCCAGCATTGGCCGATGTAGGTGACACTCCATGGAGGCTACTGAACTACAGTAGACATTATGATTATTTGTGCATCGTACTATTAAATTATTTATTTATAAATTGATGTCTTCTTAAACACTTATATTAGGTAAATACCTTTGGGTTTTATCCTACTAAGATTCATCTCACACCCTGAATGTTCCCTTCATGATGCATGTAGACTTTATGGATTTTTGTGCTGGAAAGAGGTCAGCTTCAAGAGATGTACTATATTAGTTATTGCATGGAGATGGTATGGACCTCGAACTCATGCCTAACATGTGTTTACTTTTTCTAGTTTCCATTCTATATTGATAAGATTACATGTTATTGAAGATACTAATTATTAGACATTGGAACCCCTTTTATATATTGACTTTCTATGGATGCATGACTTGTCTGTTCTAGTAGTTGTTACAAGAGGTCAGCATGTTGTTGTGTGTACTTTCAATTTCACTTTCTTTTGTATTTCTGTTGCTATTTATTACTATTGATTGTGCTTCCACTATGTGGTTCTGTTTTAAGTCTGCTGAGTCGTTAATTTCTACGGAATGTTATATATTATTACTCAGACTAGTACCATTATTTTTTCACTTATGAGATGGTATAGCCTCCCCACTATACCTATCAGACCATTGCTTCTAGTTGACAGTCTTGGGCATTAGAGGAGGTGTGACTAATGTAGTAACACCTGATAAGTTTAGAATTGTTCGGGTGGCTATTCGGGTCTGAGTCGTTACATCAGGAAAACCACATTCTCATGCTATTAAATATTTTAATATTTTTCAGTCATTTTATCAGTGAAAACCAGGCCTCAGAATTTCACGATGTATTAGTTCCTAGCTTCTAATATAATCCATATAATATCTAAAAACAATACTTGGAAAATTTTAGATGTTAATGTCTTCCAATTAATTTTATTTTTATATTATTTAATAAACCTATATGATGCTTCCACACTATCCTCATCATCTAAAAGAGGATTGATAATGTAACATAAGTGATCCATATATTGAAGATGTTGATATCTAATTTATTTAATTATTTGATTGACCCAGAGTCTTGCGGGACTATGAATCCTTACACAAACTTCTTCTATTGTTATAGAATATTAATTATTAGCAAGTGTTATTTGTGGAAAAATGGAGCCAAGATGCTAATAATGAAAAATCACTTATTTATTGTACTTTATGGACATAAAAATAATTTACAATACAATAATTATATTAAATTGTCATATAAATTTGTACTGATTCATTAAATGGATAATTATATGAAAACAAATCAATTTAAATTAACAAGTCTTGAACATAAGTCATTTTATATGGATTTTAATATGATTTTATAATCATTCAACAAAGATATAGGGGAGAAATAATTGAACCTATATTAGATTAGTCTGAAATACCATAACAATATTCATTTCAAACATGAAATAATGTATCAATATGTGTTAATATTGGCTGATATAGTGTTATTGGTAAAAAAATATTAATAAATAGTAGTTTGACTAGAACCAATATAGTGGGAAATGAGAATTTGGGTCTTCCATTTGGAAGACTATTAAATCAATATTTTATAGCTTCTTTGAGAGTTCACAATACTTAATGAAATGTTCATGAACTTCAATGGTTCCTATATTTCAATTAATATATGTAAAATAAATATATTTTTTATTACTTAAGAAGTAAAACTAAAATGTTATAATAAATGATGAATACAAATAAAATAAAATGTTAGACATTTTTATTCATTATTTAATTCAAATTCCTTTTAAAATAACCATTCATAATGAATTGAAATCATATATCTTTTTGTTATTTTACCTTCCTCTGCATCTTTTTTATTTTCCAATATTTTTGTAAAGAAACTGTTGACCTTGAACAATCCATTGGATATTCAAAACTATATTTCAATTTGATCACAATAGCCTATAAAGAATCATGTTCCCACCATTCCAACTATTCTTGGAAAAAATAATCAAAATATTCCTACGAAGATTCTTTGTAGTATTTATAGTATAGTTTTAATATAATATAAGGTATTTGGGATACAATTATTATAATATAAGATTAATTGATTGTTTTATATCCAAAGGGAAGATGAATTTCACAAACAGGTTAATGTAATTAAATATCTCTAATTCAAGATCACTATAAATGAATGGGTATCCAGGTTTATAATTATATAGATCTATGAAAATATCATTTATCTTAATACTTTCATTTACTTATAAATAGATATGAGATGGGAAATTATGGTTTATCAATTCAATTCATTATATTTTTATTCTATACATCAAAAATATCTTAGATCATGATGTAAGTTACTATAAAAACAACTTCTATATATCACCTACATTCATACCATTCACTTACCATTTCTTGGTGATGTGGATGATCAGGAAAATAGGACTCCAAAAAATAATATAAATTTTCTTTGAGTAGCGAAATATATAAATGACCACACCAATCTGAAAATTTTTACTTGTACTGATACTATATGTCTCTAAGAATGATACATTGATCTTTACATTTCACTCTTTTTTTTCTAAAATAAATAAATGAAAATGTTTGTACAATATCAGGATTAAAAAGTGTGTAATAATAAATTTATTTTTTAAATTCATTTAAATTTATTTATTTTGTTATCTAAGAAATATTGCCTTATTTTATTTAAAATAAAGTGAATATTTACTTCTTTTGACTGTAATAACAGAACAAATTTTTCTTTTTTGTAAATATTTATATATAATAAATTTTATTTTAAAAATGTTTTTAAAAAAATATTTAAATGTATTTTAATTATATTCCGAAATATATATTCTTTTAAGAATTTTTCTCAACAATAATTTTAATTTTATATTTGTGGATTAATTTAAAATTAATTAAATACTCAGAATATAATTTAAATTTTATTTGTAAAACATTTTTGAAATGTGTGATGATGTATTATTATGGTTCAACATGGATTCTATATTTTCAACTATTAATTTATTCAATAATATATATATTATTATTTATAAAATAATACACATTTTTATTTTACGAAAATTCATTTTCATAATATTTTTATAAAAATAAAAATATATATTAATTTGTATAATATAACTAAATTTTTAAACTCCATGATATATCATATTATTAAATTAATTAAAAAAAATTAGAAATTGGAAATTATTTGAAATTCAGTAAATAATCTTATAGTTTATTATGTATAAATAATTATGGTAAAGCATATGAGCCTCAACCCAGTTGGTGAGGACTCCATAAGTGCATCGAGGTGACCCGAGATCAAATCCAGGTAGAGATTAATTTCTAGTTATTGTAGTAGTACTGTAGTAGGTACTATAGAAGACATTGTTTGGCACTGTAGCAGCCTGCAATATTTCCCTGTTAGGGAATTCGGGCCTCCGATTTGGTTCCCGATTCCTTCAGGGACTTTGGACCACCCAGACCTTCGGGTTAGTAAGGCCTTCAGGTCACCTCAAGGCCTTCGGGCCACCTTATGTGCAGATGAAAACCAGCCAACCTACAAGGATCAAGCTTCAGAAGGAGGATGACCAAGGAGATTTTACCATAGCAGAAGCTAAATAGATTGCAGGAATGAGAGGTTATGGCACCAGTCATCGGTATAAGCTAGTGCATGCATTGTAATGCCTATCAAACAACCATCCAAAGGTGGAGATCTGATATCATGATGAAGATGCTGGGGAGGAGCAGTTCTAAGTAGTTATTCTAGGTTGTGTGTAATTTTCGAAACCTACGGGCAATGAATTCCTCTAAGGCCTACGAGTCATTTAATACTTACGCATATGGCCATTGTAAAGGTTTCACCTCACCCAATGAAAGGTGGATTATAAAAAATCAATAAAAAATGAAGGCCTTCGGGCTATTGAAGGATAAATATGATAAATTTAATTTTAAATAATTTTTTTTAAAAAAAATTACAATACTCTTTTAATTATTTTCAAAATATATTAGTAACTCTGATTTTTTCAATAAAGTTTTTTAATATTATGTCTTTGTATTAATTTAGAATTTATCTAATATTATAAATGAAATTTATATTTCACTCATTTTATATAATTTCTTAAAATTACTACTAATAATAAATTCAACAGCTATTTAAAAATTACCATTAACAATAATAAAATGATTATGGGCTATAGGATGTGGGTTTATATTTTCAAAGAAATTATAAAACAACCAAAAAATAGTGGTAAATAATAATAGGTTTTGATCTATAGGACTATAGAAAAGCAGTCAATCATCCATACTGTTGTGTATAGATGCATCATCAATCTATATCAATTCATTTGGAGAATATTTTATTATTACATTACTCAATCAATTAGAGATTCAGTACAAAATCAATGGAGGGAAATAAATAAATGGGGGTCTTTTATAGATTTCTTCTCACATGATACATGAACTATATTCGTACATTTTGACAATGGATCTCACGAGAAGCATGAAAGTGGTCCATTATTCATGTTGTTTAGATGGGGAAGCTTAAACTAGGTATATTCTTTCTTAATAAATTGGTTTTTCCCAGTTTCATGCAATTTTTTAAAGTTGAATATATTTCATGCATCTGTAGAATCATTTATAAAAATAATTTTAACCATGTGTCTTTTAGAAATTTGTCTTATAAAACACAATATAAAATATTATTCATTTTTATTAAATGGTTATGGTGGCCCATGATCCTTATTCACGCTCAAATTTACCCAAAAGAACAAGGTAGGATGGTCCTTGTAGTCTAGCTTGGGTTGTAAAATCCTCATAGACCTAATAAGTAAATACAGACACGTACATTCTAAGGATTTTTTTGGCTATAAAGTGGCCAACCTGGGTTGATTTAAGATGGTTTTAAATTAACTCTAATAGAATTATGTGAATTCAATTTAAAAAAATTAGTTCTTCCTAGGTTATCACTTTTGGTGGATTAGACGTATTCCCTTTTCAATTATTTCAATTTCGTATATTTTAGTTGAGTTCATTTAAAGAGATCAAAAAAACTTCATCACTTGCTGAATTTATATCAAAATACCATAATACTAATCACATATACACATGGAGGATCAAATTTATGAGCACTTCAAGGTAAAGGTTTGTATTATCACCTGAAGTTTGCGGCCTTAAAATTCAACAAGGAAGAAGAAGTTTTAAAATCATAAAATAAAAATCTCAATTAAAATATGTGAGTATGCATTAATGGGGCGATAAATAAAATCCAATCTAGACCCATTATACTCACTTGGATCAACCCATAAGTGGGTTATCCCTCCATTGATGCTATTTTTTCAATGGAAGCGGGAAGTAGACTCATGGGAGAGGAATTGAAGAAGTAATGAAAACAATAAAAAGAAAATGATCACTCCATCATTGTGTGAATAATTTCACAATGTTTGGTGTGAATAAATTCACACCTTGAGGCAACAGTATCAAATTTATATGGAGAAGAACATAATAATGGTATAATAAGAACTTTTATTAAGAAACTAGGATTAATTAAAACAGCTTCAATGTGAAGGAAGAATGTTACAAAGACCAATTGGCAGCCTAACACTAAGATGAAAACAAAGCTCAAAGATGATAAAATCCTCCACCACCACTGCCTCAACTAGGAATTTTTTAAGCCTTGGGTCGATCCTCCAATATTAAAAAATAATACACTTGTGTATGGTTGGCCTAGGGGGTGTAAATTAAGTGAGAGGAGACTTTTCCACCCTTGACCCGAGGTGGCAGCCAGCTTGCTTCTACCAAACATATGCATCTGTAAGACCTTATAGATGGTATAATTAGAGTGGTCCATAGTAGAAACAACTGAATCCCCACATATCCCCTAACCGTCTATAATGTTTCAGACCAAAATATTTTATGGTTAACATGATATGTGTAAAATGGTTAGCTATATTTCTGGGCTACTGAATCTAGCATAGAATTTTATCTTCAACATGGGCCGCCTAAATAGCCACAATGGAGGAAGAATTAGCACTGGATCCTAAAAACTTATTTGTTCCTATATATGTCTTCTATCATGTCACGAAATTTTGGCTTCATTTGGTTTGTAATATGGGTCCTTAATTTATCATCAGTGGGCTGGTGTCCCATCTTCCTTCTCTATAATTTCTTCCATTTATCTCCATATATCTCCATCATCCTTTATGAATCCTCCATTAATCCCTGAATGAATAATGTTCATATTTAAGTTTAGATAAAGTTCCCAAAATATAAAATAGAATATTGATAATTAAAATACTTAAAATCAGATGAATCATTGGGTATAAATTGGTCTACATAAGGAATGAAGTGCACAAATGATAAGAATGAATGTTCAAAATTAAAATCCACTAACTTAGGCCCATAAGATCACAAATTAACATTTAATACCATTAAAATGTAATTTAAATATTTATTTTTATTGTCTAATCACATCAACCAACTTGAGATTTTCTAGTCCTGATCAAAATGTATCTCAACAATATGAAATTCGAATTCCCTTTTCAAAATACATTTTAATACATAATGATCCCCAAAAACCTTATACCATACAATCATGAAACCCATTAAAATATTTTAATACAAGATAGTTTCATAAGAAGATCCCAATACCAATACCACTCCTTTGTTATAATTCATTTCCATATTTCATCCGATATCAAATAAGCATGAGGATGTGTTATGCATCACAATAGACATGGGGTTCATCTTTATTCAAGGGGGAAATAATGGAAGTGATAGGTGGAATAATATTTCAATATTAATATGAGTATTAAATTTTATTTATTATATTATTATTAATTGTTTTTTTTCAATTTTTCCATGAAATTTTAAATTTCACTCAAAATAGTCAACCCCTGTAGAGAGACTTTGTTGATGACTCACAGGCTCAAAGACCATAGGGAACCAAGTGAAACCCACATACATGGGCATCATCTCAAGTTAACACAATCAAAAAAAATTCAAATTACCAAAAATAGAGATAAAATTACTAACTTTGGTCCATAAAACTATGGATTCATGATCCCCAATTTCCGAAAGCCACACATTAGGTCATTTCATTGTTCTACTTGCAAATTTATTGTTTTTTTAATTTTTTTATTGAATACTCATATTAAAACTAAAATGATCACCAAACCTATGATATTTATTTGGGGGAACCCATGAACATAAAATAATACCCCACTATCCAAAGGACGTGCATTATGATATTTTTTTGGATGAAAATATAAACAATGAAATATCACATTGGACAACCACACTTTCCAAAATCAATGCTCGTGAAATTAAACAAGGATTAAAATCAGAATCAGGGCATGATAAATAATTTTATATTCAGTTTCAATGTGTGCAATGTTTATTACCATGTTCAATGTTAATGGAATTCTTCCTTCCATTTACCCACATTTTGTGTTTCAAATCATGCATTATTTTTTTAACAGAAAAACATGTTTTATTTTATCTCCCCCCAACATAAAATAATGTTGTCCCCAGTGTTTAATGAAAAGAAAATTTAGAAGGGGGTCAAGGTATATAATGAGTGTTCAAACTAAAAATTGAAAACTAGGATCATGTAATAAATTCACCTGGTGGTTGAAGTTGAATTTTTTATTGATCCCTTTTAATCCCTTGATCTCGTTGTGAGTCTGAGAATTCCCTAATGGAAAAAACAAACAAAAAAACCAAAAAAACCAAAAACTATATATATATATATATTTATATAATAAACAATCTAAAATATACGTATATATATAAAATTTATAGAATAAGGAAGTACAAAAAGCTGTAGTTTATTGGTAAGCACGCGCCCCTGTCTCCCTTTGGTCCCGGGTTCAACTCCTCGTGGCTTCGCTGGTTGTGACGAGGTTTGACCCATGACCTATGAAGTGTCATTTTTTATTTATGAATATATATTTTTTTATTTTAAATTAAAAATACATAAAAATACAATGAACTGATAATACATTGTCTTCTTTTTAAATTTCTGGGTAAGGTATTACTCAAGGATCACAGCACGTGACACGGATGAATATGGTGCTCCCCTTTCATACCCATCCATACTAATAATAGAAGAATAGGTCAAAAGAATATTTTTTTATTATTAAATATTAAAATGATTAATTAATCCTATTTGAAAAAATATGATTCAAAAAATATTAAAAACATGAAAACCATGGGTTTCCTCCCATGCAGTGCTTT
Organism: Viscum album; assembly: GCA_963277665.1. Taxonomy (NCBI): domain Eukaryota; kingdom Viridiplantae; phylum Streptophyta; class Magnoliopsida; order Santalales; family Viscaceae; genus Viscum; species Viscum album. Next base: position 1,358,533,793 of record OY728152.1, on the reverse strand, counting down.
GTTTAACGTCATTAGCCCGACATGGATCCTAAATCTATCAATTTTTTCCTGGTTCATAGGTTGGATCAATTAACTCAACCTATATTTCCTATTTATTGAATGATTCAATGAATTGTTTTAACCTATGACCATTGACCTTGAAAATGTGACCGCTAGTGGGATATTGAATCTCTACTACCCCATGGGGGTACACATGATGCATGATGAAAGTACCTTACCATCTAGACCTTAACCTTCCTAGGTGTAAATAATGTTTTTAACTATACAAGAGCACCAATTTTCCAGGTTCAAAATGTTTGACTTTTATATTCCTAGATTGGTAGGCTTGAACTCTAGCTTTATTGATCCTTGAATTTTCATAATCCTCTATTCATAGTTCCTCAAGTTCTTTGAGATCTAATTTCTTTTTTGTTCCAGCCACTGATAGGTCATAATTTATTTTCTTAATTTCCCAAAAAGCCTTATATACAATATCCAATAGAAAATGGCATGCTTTAACATAAACCAACCAATATGGGGATATTCCTAAATTGGTTTTATATGCAGTTCGATAGGCCCAAAGGGCATCTAAGAGTTTGATCGACCAATATTTCCAAGATATATTAACACTTTTCTCAAGAATTTGGTTGATTTCTCGATTGGCTAACTCTGATTGACCATTGGTCTATGGGTGGTAGGAAGTGGAAAATTTGTGAGAAATTCAATACTTTTCCATGAGTTATGAGAATGGATGATTGCAAAAATGAGTTCCACGATCACTAATTATATCCCTAATAATTCCAAATCTAGAGAATAAGTTTTATTTTAGAAATCTAATCATAGTTTGATAATCATTGGATTTTTTAGGAATGGCCTCAAAAAATTTTGATACATAAACAATATCCAATAGAATGCAAAGATATCCCCTAGAGTTTGGGAAGGAATCTAGGAAATCAATTCCCCAATGGTCAAAGATTTCAACCACTAAGATGGGACTTAGAGGAATTTGGCTCCTTTTTAGGATGGACCCTACTTGTTGATACCTAGGATATCTTTGAAAAAAATGTGTCGGAGTCCCTTTAGAGGGTGGTCCAGAAAAGACCACACAGAAGAATCTTAGAAGATGTTTTCTAAGATGAAAAGTGACCTCCACATGCCTCAATATGACAGAATTTATGGATATACACTTGTTCAGATTCGGGGACACATCTCCTAATGACTTGGTCATGGAAGAACTAATAAAGGTATAGATAATCAAACACATAGTGTCTAACATCAGAAAGAAATTTATTTCGATCTTGAGTCCCTAAGAACTTTGGAATGACTCGTGTAACTAAGAAATTGGTTATGTCAGCATACTAAGGGCAGTCCCTCATGGAGTATATGTGTTCATCAGGAAATGAATAATACATATAAATGTTATTTGAGTTGTCTTTTAATTCCACCCTATAGAGGTGATAAACTACAACATTTTCAAAACCCTTTTATCATTTACTGTGAGGTCAAATTATTATAAGAGAATGACCCACCTAATCAGTCTATCCTTAGCATGTTGTTTTTGGAAGATTTATTTTAGTGTAGAATGGTCAGTGAACACAGTGATGGGGGATCCTAATAGGTAGGACCTAAACTTTTCTAAGGAAAACACAATAGCAACTAACTCCTTTTCCGCAGTGGTGTAGTTGATTTGGGCATCATTCAAGGATTTTCTTGCATAAGAGATGACATAAGGAGTTTTATCACAACATTGTCCTTACACAGCTCCTACAGCAAAGTCACTGGTATCACACATAAATTCAAAAGGAATGTTCCAATTTTGAGATTTTATAATGGGATGAGAGGTGAGAGATGATTTGAGGGTTGAGAATAAACCCTCACAGCTTTCTATCCAAAACAATGGAGCATCCTTTACTAGGAGAGCACAAGGGGGGAAAGAGATTGAACTAAAGTCATTCAGGAATCTTCTATAGAAAACATCATGTCTTAAGAAAGACCTCACTTCCTTGATAGTTTTGGGTGATGGAAGGTGACTAATGATGTAACCCTTTACTTTATCAACTTCAATCCCCCTACCAGAGACCAAATGGCCTAGAACTAGTCCCTATTTAACCATGAAATGGAATTTTTCCCAGTTTAGGACCAGATTCATTTCTTATAATAATTACAAGTCTCTCTCCACATTCTGCAGACATCCCTCAAATGTATCCCCAAACATAGAGAATTCATCTATTAAGACCTCTAGAAAATCCCCTACCATGTATGATAATATTACCATCATGCACCGCTAGAAGGTTCTTAGAGAACTGCATAAACCAAAGGGCATGCATTTGAAAGAAAAGGTGTTGAATGGATAGATGAATTTAGTCTTCCCTTGATCCTCTAGGGATACCTCAATCAGATTGTATGTTGGGTAGCCATCTAAGAAATAGTAGAAGGACTGACCCACCACTCTCTCAAGGACTTGGTCAATGAATGGTAAGGGGAAATGGTCCTTCTTGGTGAATGAGTTTAGCTTCCTATAGTGAATGCAGACCCTCCAGCCACTACTCACCCTAGTTGGAAGAATCTCTCTATCCATATTGGTTATCACTATTATTCCTGCCTTATTGGGAACCACTTAGATTGGTCTAACCCACTCACTCTCAACTATGGTATAGATGATAAAAGCTTTTAACAATTTTATAAGTTCCTTCCTCACTACTTTAATGAGATTAGGATTGAGTCACCATTGAGGTTGCAGATACGGCTTTGAATCAGATTCCAGAACAATCCTATGAGTCCCGATAAGTGGGATAATCCTAGGAATATCAGACAAGGTCCAACAAATGGCTTTCTTATGTTTCTTAAGGAAATCTAGAACAATCCTCTCATGGTTGGATTCAAGAGAAGAATAAATGACAATAGGATGTGTTTGATTGTCCCCTAAGAAGGAATACTTGAGTGTAGTGGGAAGTTCCTTTAATTCAAGATCAAGTTGGTTCATAATTTCAACAGAATATTGGGACATTGGATCAATATCAATTTCTTAGTTTAGAGTATTAGATAGGATATATTCCCCACAATAGAAGTTTCAGCTACAAGATTGGTTTGATCAGATTTAGGGAAGGAATTTTGATTGGTCTCCCTGAATTTGGTTTACTGAAAAGTTTCACTGATTGTTGGACCTAAGACTTCTTCATAAGTGAAATTTGAAAATTATTAAAGCCAAGGAGATAAAATTCCTTCATGTGATCAAAGGAAATCAATCTCATCCTGACTTAAACATCCATCAAATATTCCTTGATGTTCTATGGATTAATTATCAATGATTCCTATCATTTTTACATCATCAATTTCCTCATCATCACCTATTTTTGAGCTTGCATTATAGATGTTCATGTCTAGACTCATGTTTCCAAAGGTGATGGTCATGTTCCCATTTCAGACTCAGATAATAGATTTAATTTTTGCTACGAAAGTACAACCAAAGATGATTGTGGTTTGTTCCTTATTTCTTATGTTTGGGTTGTTTTCAAGGACAATGAAGTCCTCAGGGTAGATGAAGTTTTCAAACATTTCCATAATGTCCTTTAAAATCCCCTTTGGAACCCTAATGCTACGATCAGCAACTTGAAGTGTGACAGATGTGGGTTTGATTTGTTCTAGGCCTAAATGGAAATACATACCATAGGGGATGAGATTGACACTAAAACCTAGGTCACACAAGGCCTTTATATCGTTTCTCTCTTCTAGTTCAACATTGATGTAAGGGCAACTCAGGTCTTTCAACATAGGAGGAATGGTCCCTTGAATGGTGGTACTCACATTTGCAACCAAAAGGACTTGATTTTTATGTGAAAATTTCTTTTAAAAGTGCAAAAGTCCTTAAGGTACTTTGAGTAGGCAGGTATGGTTTGGATGGCATCTAGATGGGGAATGTTCAACATGACATGTGAGAAGATTTCCTTCAATATTTCACTCAATTTAGGCTTGGTTTTTATAACGACCCATACTTTACATACATTGTTAATACTTCAAAATTGAAGCACACTTATTACAACATACGACAAAACCACAAAGGACTGTATAGGTATAGTGTCTTTAGAAACTGGGAAACATAAACAACTGGTTCATAAATCTTCTACAGTGTCTCCCATTTATTTCATCATATCTAGGGTCCCTTTTATCATATTCTACTTAATATCCATCTTCCTGACCTAGGGAAAAGAAAACATACAAAAAAGGGTGAGCTCAAATGCTCAGCAAGGGCAAATAAACGAAATAAAAATCATATCATATCTTTTTGAAAATCATAACCTGTAAAAGATATCATAATATCTTAACATGGAATAAATCATAGAAGTGAAAATGAGATCCCCATAATCATAACATAAAACTTGAAACTTTGTGGCATGCACACATAATCATGGAAAATCATTTCTTGTTAGTCATGACTCATTGCCAAGACAATCTTAGCGGACAAAGTCCATTTCTGAACCGAGTTCACTCCTCGTTTCAGTCCTGTATCACTGAACCGAAATAACCTTCCATTCCAGCCATGTCTATCTCATGAGATATTAATCTTTACCCAATTCATTGGAGGGAGATATAGGTCTCACCCATCTTATAATAAATCCTTTCTTATTTGTTCCACATAATCATAAATTATACATCATCGCATAACACATATAACAAAAATGGGATTCTTGAAACATCATGACATCATAAAACAAATCATATAAGGTAAATGACTTAATAAAAATAATTCCCTCAAAACATAATCAAATCAATGTAATAATAGGGATAAAAACAGAACCCTATATTATCTTAGATGGAAAATAATTTTGATAAAACATTTGAACTCCATTCTTGAGGAAAATATCCTTTCTACTTCAAAAACACTTTTCTTTTCTTAACATGTCATACAATTATAAACTAAAAGAAGTTGATTAAAAATAAACTTGAAATCTTATAAAGTAAGATTCTTGGAAATAATGTTTTAAAAATCCATTTCTTTCCGTATAAGTTAAAAAAACATTCTTCGTACTTTTGTCGGAAAAGTCAAAAAAGTACATGGTACGAAAAACGAAAAAATATTCCTTTCATATCTTTTACTAAAAACTCACCGAAGGGTAAAATAGGATTTAAACAATTGTAGGTGGATGTAAATAAAATTACATATTGAAGAAACATGGATTTGGATGATAAAATACACCCTAGTAAATACCAAAGTATAAACAATCTCGGATAAAAATGAGATTGTGATATTTCCCTTACCTTAGGTCCGAATTGCTTTGTACGTGTCTGAAGCTCCTGTATAATGGTTTAAATAATGTTATTGACTTATTACAGAATCATACATATTGATATGATATCATATATTGTCATATTCTTAGCTTCTTATTAGTAATATTTCATTGTTACTTGTTACTCGGGTCTTTATTGCCCTTTGTTCTTATGCGTGTTTTGCCGAATAAATTCTTATTCTTCTTTTAAGGTTATAGATACCTTATATCCAGAATGGTATTAGTGTAACATATATCATATTTATTCATTCAATTCATTTATATAATTACTATGTAATGATGATCATGTAGAATGAGTCGCATCACATTGTGGAGACGGTATTCCGTACGTACGCACGAGCGATGATATTGTTCCCATGATCGTGGAATTGTATTTAAGTGTATTTATAATATTTCAGTATCAATATCACTTTATAATAATCATATATAGTTACTCATTACACCATTATACCCATCCTTGTAAGGTGATGGTGGAAAATAGATTACACCACGGCGTGGAGACGGTATTCCGTACGTACGCACGCGCGGTGATTTCATTTTTCCGTAGGATGGATAGAAGGTGAATTAGGGTTGTTTCATATTTATAATAACATATCAGTATGTAAGTAATACTGATGTTATTACTTTATCATGAAACAACTAAAGAAGAAGAAGTTGAAGAAGAAATAAATTGAAAAGATCGGTAATGGATATTACCTCTTCTTTGAAACGCCTCTTTGAATCCTCCACTTAGGGAACTAAGATTGGCCTTTGAAGAAGACCAGGACCCTATTATTATTCTAGGGAAGTGGAGAAGGGATTTTGGAAGGGGTTGGCCGAGATTGAGTGCTCAAATTGTTGTGAGGAGGAGGGGGAGGAGGTTCCCTTTTATAAGGGAGGAGAGGGGCACCTTAGGAATATCTCAAAATATTATTTTATATTAAAGTCAAAATCGGTTTATAATGGTTCCAAAGGGACTTATTTCGAAGGTAAAGTGGGGATGGGTCGAAATCCTATCAACAAATAGGATTTAGACAAGTTTAGGTTATTATTTTTACCTTATCAATTAGATTTAACTCTAAGTTAAATAATTTAACTTTTACCGTGACTTTTTGTTTTCTTACACTATATGGTTAATGCACTTACTATAGCATGCCAAAAGAACCCCAAGTTGTTTATTATTAATATATATATCCTTATCTAAGTCATTTGGCCGAACCTTATATTTTTAGGAATAAAATTACAATTAATAATATAATATTTTATTTAAAAACTATTTTGTGTCAATTTTGACACTATTTGATATACGATTTTTTTGAAAGTCATAACAGAATTATATGTTCGAACCAAGTTGATTAAATCAACACTAATATATCATAGTAACCTAGAAAATTAGTGGAATTCATAAAAAGTCTCAAATTACATTTATTTGAGAATTTATAACATCAATTATGTTAACATTTCCTTAAAAGGGTAATTACTGCATCATCGTTGTGTCATAAATAAATTAATTTATTTAAAGTATAAATATTATAAATAAGACATCATTATGTAGGAAATATTTTTATAATGAATATTTATAGTCGAATTTATCATCTGTATAACCCCATATTAAAAATGTTTTAGTTATTAAACTTTGATTTTAACTATTTTAACTAGTCATTAAATAAAATAATATTAAATGTCATAATCTAATCCAAGTGCACCTAAATGGTCATATTATATTCATAAGGTTTTTTTTGGTCGAATTAAACTTATCCAATAGAATTAGGACATGTGTTAGGGTAATAGTAATATCATATTTACCCTTAGTTACCCTATTTACTATTAACCGCGGTAAAAAAAGTAAAAAGTTATTATTCACCAAAAATTTATTTTTATCTCATTGTACCAAATTTTAATTACTGATAACAACCGTGTCTGTCGGATTTTCGAAATTCCATTCACAGAAGCGGTAAAATTAAGTTTTATGCAAAATTCAGTTTTTAACCTACCACTTAGTGGTTTCACTATTCATCAAAAATTGAAAGTTTTCAGAAAAATACCAAAATTTCACCCTAGGCTAATTTCGGTATTCCTAATCCAAAAACGAGGTCCATTTTGAAAGATAAAATTTAAAAAAGTGGTTATTACTATTCATAACGGCTATTTTAAATAATATTTTAATAGCATATCGTCGTTTAGTGAAACTCGGTATTGCGTACAACGCAAGCTATCGAGGAAGGTCGCGATTTCGTGTAAAGAAAGCCAAGAAAGTGTTGTGTAGAAAAAGATTCATTTGATGATTTATATAACATAAAAGTCTCGGGTGTTACATTCTACCCCCCTTGAAATGAATTTCGCCCTCAAAATTCATCACTTTGTAACAAACAGATGAGGATACCTCTCCCTCATCATATCCTCAAACTCCCATGTAGCTTCTTCAAGTTGGTGGTTCCTCCATAAAACGTTCACCAATCGATTGGTCTTGTTTTGTATGACTTTTTCACTACGATCCAGAATCTCTATCGGTTGTTCTTCATAAGAAAGATCTTGCTCCAGCGGTACAACTTCTGAGCTGAGTACATGTGAAGGATCAGGTATGTACTTTCATAGGAGAGATACATGGAACACATCATGAACTTGAGAGAGATTCGGTGGAAGCTCCAATCGGTAAGCTACCTTTCCAAAACGATCCAGTATTTCGAAAGGACCGATATATCTAGGGCTCAACTTCACCTTCTTTCCAAATCTCGTAACCCTCTTCCAGGGAGATATTCGTAAGAACACTTTATCACCCACTTCAAACTCTAGGTCTTTTCTTCGGTTGTCGGAATAACTTTTCTATCGACTCTGAGCTGCTCTTATGTGTTGTTGAATAGATCTGACCTTTTCTCTCAATTCATCAACGAGATCAGGTCCTAATAGCTTTCTTTCCCCAACTTCATCCCAGCAAGTTGGAGTCCTGCATTTCTTTCCATAAAGAGCTTCATAAGGAGACATCTGAATACTGGAGTGAAAGCTATTATTATAAGAAAATTCTACCAAAGGTAGGTGTTTATCCCAACCTCCTTTGAAATCCATATAGAAAGCTCTCAACATATCTTCTAGGGTTTGAATTGTTCTCTCAGACTGACCATCTGTCTGAGGATGATAAGCAGTGCTGAAACTCAACTCTGTATCCAAAGTATGCTGAAGACTTCTCCAGAACTTCGAGGTAAATCTCGGATCCCGATCAGATATAATAGAAAGTGGTACTCCATTCAATCATACCACTTCCTTTACATATATCCTGACAAGCTAATCTAGATAGAAATCCTCTCTAACAGCAATGATGTGTGAAGACTTTGTAAGACGATCAACTATGACCCAGATAGCATTATTGCCTTTGGATGTTTTAGGAAGTCCTGTGACAAAGTCCATAGTGATGTTTTCCCATTTCAATTCGGGTCTGGGTAATAGTTGTAACATCCCCTTAGACTTCTGTCTCTCAGCTTTAACTTGTTGACAAACCAAGCATCGAGAGACATATTCAGCAACATATATTTTCATGCCATCCTACTAGAAGTACTCTTTCAGGTCCCCATACATCTTCGTGCTTCCAGGATGAATAGAGAATGAAGAACTATGAGCCTCATCCAGCAGCTCCTTCTTTAATTCGGGGATGGGAGGAACACAAACCTGATTGCTGAACTTTATTATCCCATCACAATCAAGGTTGAATTCTGGAACATTTCTCACCTTCTTTTGTAACTCGATATCTTCTTGTTGTGCCTCTTTAATCTTAACATGTATAGATGGTTGAACATTCATTTGAGAAAGATAATATTTTTCCCCTTCCATTATAATTCCAAGATCCATCCTTTGTAAATCCATAAATATTGGATCTTTTATGATCCTCATTATGGATAAACTAGCATGGTCTTGTCGACTTAATGCATCTGCCACCTTGTTTTCTTTCCCAGGGAGGTAATGGATTGAGTAGTCATAATCCTTAATCAGCTCCAACCATCTTCTTTGATGCATATTCAGATCCTTTTGTGTGAAAATATACTTTAAACTTTTCTGATCAGTATGAATATCACACCTTTCACCATAAAGGTAATGCCTCTAAATCTTTAATGCAAATATTACCGCAGCTAACTCCAAATCATGTGTTGGGTAATTTTTCTCATGGATTTTCAACTATCCTGAGGCATGAGCTATCACCATATCATTTTGCATAAGAACACACCCCAATCCCTTCTTGGATGCATCACTGTAGATCACAAACCTTTATCCACTACAAGGCAGTGTGAGCACAGGTGCACTGGATAACCTTCTTTTCAACTTCTTAAAATTCTCTTTACATTCCTCTGTCCAAACAAACTTACCTCCTTTCCGAGTGAACTTGGTGAGTGGGTTAGATAATAGTGAAAAATCTTTTACAAAACGTCGATAATATCCATCCAAACCAAGAAAACATCGGATCTGAGTTACTGTTGTTGGTCTCGACCATCTTTCGATAACCTCTGTTTTTGGTGGATCCACAGATATCCCCTCTTTTGAGATTATGTGACCCAAAAATACAACTTTTTGAAGCCAAAATTCACACTTGGTAAATTTGGCATAAAGCTTCTCCTTTCTCAGGGTCTTCAATATAATTATCAAGTGATCTTCATGTTCTTCCTTGCTCTTTGAATAGACAAGAATATCATCTATAAAGACTACCACAAATTGATCAAGATAGTCTCTAAAGACTCTATTCATTAGATCCATGAAGATAGCAGGGGCATTAGAAAGACCAAATGGCATCACTATAAATTCATAGTGTCCATACCTTGTACAGAAAGCCGTCTTTGGTATATCCTCCCGTTTGACCATTAATTGATGATACCCTGAATGAAGATCAATCTTGGAAAAGTATTGAGCTCCACGTAGTTGGTCAAATAAGTCATCAATGCGTGGGAGAGGATATTTGTTCTTGATAGTGATCTTGTTAAGTTCTCGATAATCATTGCAGAGTCTCATTGATCCATCTTTCTTCTTAACAGATAGAACAGGTGCTCCCCAAGGTGACGCACTAGGGCGTATGAATCCTTTATCAAGATTCTCTTGGAGTTTGTTCTTCAATTCCTACAACTCAATTGGGGCCATTCTATAAGGTGTCTTTGAAATAGGCAATGCACCCGGTATGAGTTCTATTGAAAAATCAACTTCACGATTTGGTGGAAGACCGGGCAATTCCTCCGGAAAGACATCATCAAACTCCCGTACGATGGGCATATTCTTAATCGCGAGTTTCTCACCAACCATTTGAGATAAATAACCTTAATTTAGTGGAATCAAAACCCATAAAATGGAAGAAATTTCCACTGGAAGGTTATGTTCATCCTTGCATTGATAGACGATCATAGATTGATCTGGAATATGAAATGTGACTTCCCTTCTTTGGAAATTGATATGAGCTCCGTATAAAGAAAGCCAATCCATTCTAAGAATCACATCGAATTACACTAAAGGAAGGATCACAAGATTTGCAGGAAGCACTTTCCCACAAACATCAATTGGAGAAGAATTATAAACTTTTGATGCGATTGATGTGCCATTAGGTGTTGTCACAGCTAACTCAACATCTAATTGTTTAGGTAATACGATGATACCCTTAGAAAATTCATCAGAAATAAAAGAGTGGGTGGATCCAGAATCAAATAAAACATTTGCTACTTTAGAGTGGATGGTAAGTGTACCTTTCACCACTTCGTTATCGTACTCCACATCGCTGATCAAAATTGCATGTGACTTTCCTTTGTCTTTAGCCTTAAGAGTTTGTTGACGTCGACCATCATCATCAACCCTTGGATTTGGCCATTGATTGGCATAATGCCCCATCTCCTTTCACTTGAAACATTGAATTGTAGTAGGTTCATTCTGTGTATCCCTTCCTTTGTTTGCATCATTAGACATCTTCTTCCCATTATCGCGGCATTCAAATGCCCGATGACCTTCCTTTCCACATTTGAAACATTTACTTGTCCCTTTAAGACAACTCCCACCACGTTTCTTTCCACACTTTGAGCATAATGGAAAGCTCATCTTCTTTTCAGTGTGCTCTTTAGATTTTCCTTTGAATTCCATTTTCCTCTTCTTATCAAACCCATATGACTGATGGGTTACTCCAATCTCTATCTTGACTTTGAGAGCACATCGAACGATTTCCTCGTAGCTATTGAAGTCCCTTATGGCTAACGCTCATCGAAGACTTGGTTTTAAGCCACTAAAGAATCGATCGATCTTACTCTCATGTTGGATAATAATACCAGAAGAGTACCTTGCAAGTCTTGTAAAATTTGCTTCATAGGTACCAACAGATTCATCATCCCTTTGCTTCAGTTCAAGAAACTCTTTCTCCATCTTTGTTCGGAGAATACGAGGGAAGTACTTATTGAAAAATAAGTTCTTGAACTCGTCCCATTCCATGGACTCAATTTCATCCCTTTTCCTCGTATTCTTAATAAGATTCCACCATTGATCAGCATCTCCTTCCAAACGATACACTGCTAGGATGACTTTATCATGTTCAGAACATTGAAGAACTGAAAATATCTTTTCAGTAGTACTAATCCATTGTTCAGAAACTAATGGATCAGTAGACCCGCTGAAAGAAGGTGGACGCTGCCTCATGAAGGATTCAACAGAATGTTTCTCCTTCCTTTGCTCATTTGGAAGTCCTGCATGATTCATAGCTTGAGAAATTTCTGTGAGCATGGCTACAAGATTTTACATTCTAGCTCCCATATCGTTTGGTTTCTCAGGGGGACAATCATTGCATTTCCCATCACATTCCGCATTAACACGGTTCCTTCGGGTTCTAGCCATTGACTAAAACCAAGAAGAATAGTGTGAGAAACACTAATTATAATAGGAAAACCACATAATTCAAGAATAAAATTTTCACGCTTAAGGTCTTATCCTAGGTTATTCATGGCCATTTCTAAAACACTAATATTGTGTTCTATGATTAGACTTATCCTCAGGGTTCTTACTAAGGTTTTCACATCCTAGTTTCCAAAGGATGACTATACCTTTCCTCTAATACCAACTATAACGACCCATACTTTACATACATTGTTAATACTTCAAAATTGAAGCACACTTATTACAACATACGAAAAAACCACAAAGGACTGTATAGGTATAGTGTCTTTAGAAATTGGGAAACATAAAAAACTGGTTCATAAATCTTCTACAGTGTCTCCCATTTATTTCATCATATCTAGGGTCCCTTTTAGAATATTCTACTTAATATGCATCTTCCTGACCTGGGGAAAAGAAAACATACAAAAAAGGGCGAGCTCAAATGCTCAGCAAGGGAAAATAAAGGAAATAAAAATCATATCATATCTTTTTGAAAATCATAACCTGCAAAAGAGATCATAATATCTTAACATGGAATAAATCATAGAAGTTAAAATGAGATCCCCATAATAATAACATAAAACTTGAAACTTTGTGGCATGCACACATAATGATGGAAAATCACTTCTTGTAATTCATGACTCATTTCCAAGACTATCTTAGCGGACAAAGTCCATTTCTGAACCGAGTTCACTCCTCGTTTGAGTCCTGTATCACTGAACCGAAATAACATTCCGTTCCATCCATGTCTATCTCATGAGATATAAATCATTACCCAATTAATTGGAGGGAGATTTAGGTCCCACCCATCTTATAATGAATCCTTTCTTATGTGTGCCACATAATCATAAATCATACATCATCGCATAACACATATAACAAAAATGGGATTCTTGAAACATCATGACATCATAAAACAAATCATATAAGGTAAATGACTTCATAAAAATAATTCCCTCAAAACATAATCAAATCAATGTAATAATAGGGATAAAAACAGAACCCTTTATTATCTTAGATGGAAAATAATTTTGATAAAACATTTGAACTCCATTCTTGAGGAAAATATCCTTTCTACTTCAAAAACACTTTTCTTTTCTTAACATGTCATACAATTATAAACTAAAAGAAGTTGATTAAAAATAAACTTGAAAACTTATAAAGGAATATTCTTGGAAATAATGTTTTAAAAATCCATTTCTTTCCGTATAAGTTAAAAAAAACATTCTTCGTACTTTTGTCGGAAAAGTCAAAAAAGTACATCGTACGAAAAACGAAAAAAGATTCCTTTCATATCTTTTACTAAAAACTCACCGAAGGGTAAAATAGGATTTCAACAATTGTACTTGGATGGAAATAAAATTACATATTGAAGAAACATGGATGTGGATGATAAAATACACCCCAGTAAATACCAATGTATAAACAATCTCGGATAAAAATGAGATTGTGATATTTCCCTTACCATAGGTCCGATTTGCTTTATACGTGTCCGAAGCTCCTGTATAATGGTTTAAATAATGTTATTGACTTATTCCAGAATCATAAATATTGATATTATATCATATATGGTCATATTCTTAGCTTCTTATTAGTAATATTTCATTGTTACTTGTTACTCGGGTCTTTATTGCCCTTTGTTCTTATGTGTGTTTTGCCGAATAAATTCTTATTCTTATTTTAAGGTTATAGATACCTTATATCCAGAATGGTATTAGTGTAACATGTATCATATTTATTCATTCAATTAATTTATATAATTACTATGTATTGATGATCATGTAGAACGAGTCGCATCACATCGTGGAGACGGTATTTTGTACGTACGCACGAGCGATGATATTGTTCCCATGATCGTGGAATTGTATTTAAGTGTATTTATACTATTTCAGTATCAATATAAATTTATAATAATCATATATAGTCACTCATTACACCATTATACCCATACTTGTAAGGTGATGGTGGAAAATAGATTACACCACGGCATGGAGACGGTATTCCGTACGTACGCACGCGCGATGATCTCATTTTTCCGTAGGATGGATAGAATGTTAATTAGGGTTGTTTCATATTTATAATAACATATAAGTATGTAAGTAATACTGATTTTATTACTTTATCATGAAACAACTAAAGAAGATGAAGTTGAAGAAGAAAGAAATTGAAAAGATCAATAATGGATATTACCTATTCTTTGAAACGCCTCTTTGAATCCTCCACTTAGGGAACTAAGATTGGTCTTTGAAGAAGACCAGGACCTCTAGGATTATTCTAGGGAAGTTTAGAAGGGATTGTGGCAGGGGTTGGCCGAGCTTGAGTGCTCAAATTGGTGTGAGGAGGAGGGGGAGGAGGTTCCCTTTTATAAGGGAGGAGAGGGGCACCTTAGGAATATCTCAAAATATTATTTTATATTATAGTCAAAATCGGTTTATAATGGTTCCAAAGGGTCTTATTTCGAAGGTAAAGTGGGGATGGGTAGAAATACTATCAACTAATAGGATTTAGACAAGTTTAGGTTATTATTTTAACCTTATCAATTAGATTTAACTCTAAGTTAAATAATTTAACTTTTACCGTGACTTTTTGTTTTCTTACACTATATGGTTAATACACTTACTATAAAAGGCCAAACGAACCCCAAGTTGTTTATTATTAATATATATATCCTTATCTAAGTCATTTGGCCGAACCTTATATTTTTAGGAATAAAGTAACAATTAATAATATTTTATTTTATTTAAAAACTATTTTGTGTCAATTTTGACACTATTTGATATATGATTTTTTTGGAAGTCATAACAGAATTATATTTTCGAACCAAGATGATTAAATCAACATTAATATATCATAGTAACCTAGAAAATTAGTGTAATTCATAAAAAGTCTCAAATTACATTTATTTGAGCATTTATAACATCAATTATGTTAACATTTCCTTAAAAGGGTAATTACTGCATCATCGTTGTGTCATAAATAAATTAATTTATTTAAAGTCTAAAAATTATAAATAAAATATCATTATGTAGGAAATATTTTTATAATGAATATTTATAGTCGAATTTATATTATGTATAACCCCATATTAAAAATGTTTTAGTTATTAAACTTTGATTTTAACTATTTTAACTATTCATTAAATAAAATAATATTAAATGTCATAATCTAATCCAAGTGGACCTAAATGGTCATATTATATTCATAAGGTTGTTTTTGGTCGAATTAAACTTATCCAATAGAATTAGGACATGTGTTAGGGTAATAGTAATATCATATTTACCCTTAGTTACCCTATTTACTATTAACCGCGGTAAAAAAAGTAAAAAGTTAGTATTCACCAAAAATTTATTTTTATCTCATTGAACCAAATTTTACTTACTGATAACAACCGTGTCTGTCGGATTTTAGAAATTCCCTTCACAGAAGCGGTAAAATTAAGTTTTATGCAAAATTCAGTTTTTAACCTACCACTTAGTGGTTTCACTATTCATCAAAAATTGTAAGTTTTCAGAAAAATACCAAAATTTCACCCAAGGCTAATTTCGGTACTCCGAATCCAAAAATGAGGTCCATTTTGAAAGATAAAATTTCAAAAAGTGGTTATTACTATTCATAAAGGCTATTTTAAATAATATTTTAATAGCATATCGTCGTTTAGTGAAACTCGGTATTGCGTACAACGCAAGCTATCGAGGAAGGTCGCGATTTCGTGTAAAGCAAGCCAAGAAAGTATTGTGTAGAAAAAGATTCATTTGATGATTTATATAACATAAAAGTCTCGGGTGTTACAGTTTTCCCCCTCATGCATTGACGAAATAGTGCAGGTTGTGGGATTGTTTTTTGAAGAGTTGTTTCTTTCTAATTGTTATCAGTTTCCTCATTTTCATCTTGTGGTTCATTTTAATTTTCATCCATGTATGAATCTTCGTATGGGTTCTGAATTAGTTTTTTAGGTTTCTCAATTTAATTCCCACTTCTTAAAATAGTTACAATCTATAGTTATTCATGAGTTTTTTGAGTACATCATGACTATTCCCTTGAAGTTGAGGATGGAAGCGCTTGAGTAGGCATGGGTGGCTTTCCAGTTTTGATGGTTTGAAGTTCTTGTTAAAGGGAAGAGACTTCGGTTTTCATCCTTTCCATTTGTTTGCACAGATGTTCTAGTAGGCTTTATTGAACAGTTTGGGTTGGTGCTTGAAAAGATTGGTTTATCTAATGGGGTATTTTCGAGGTGGTATGGGATGTTGAATTTGGACT
The DNA here is from genome assembly GCA_963277665.1 of Viscum album. Taxonomy (NCBI): domain Eukaryota; kingdom Viridiplantae; phylum Streptophyta; class Magnoliopsida; order Santalales; family Viscaceae; genus Viscum; species Viscum album. Next base: position 1,358,517,417 of record OY728152.1, on the reverse strand, counting down.
GGTGGCTATTAGTATTAGATAGTTTGGGTTTGGAACTGGTTATGGGTTTGGTAGTTCTGATGGGGGTAAGTATTTTGTCCATGTGGTTGGGTAGTATGTTGGTTATCTTTCCAGTGGATGCATGGGTGGTCATTATACCTTGGGTTGAAGTTGTTTTGTTATTAAGGATTTTGAAAGATCAAAGAAATTACTTCCATTGGGGGTCCAACTAAAATAACATACTTGATGGATGTAATGGTTGGGAATTTGTCTGTCTTATGGTCATGTTTGTCGCAAATTGTGCAAATAGGGTCAACTATTTGGATTTCATGGACTTCCTAAGGTCTGTCTCTTCAACCTTCCTAGAGAGCGCTGCAAGTTTAGCCCTAAGCCTTTTCTCTTCTCTAAGTGTATAAATTCTAGTAGTTATTTGAGTCTTTTCAGAATAAGGTGATGTTCCCCATGATTGTTTTTGTTCAGAAAGGCTTTCTAGATACCCGTAAGCATCATTTAGGGCTTTGTTTTTAAAGGTTCCATTACACATCATGTCAATGAATTGTTTGTTCCCCTGACCCAACCATTCATAGAAAATTCTCACTCGTTTAGGAATAGAAAAAACATGGTGTGGAACCATGTTTAGAGTGACTTTGAACCTCTCCCATGTTTCATAGAATTACACTCCCTCTTTTTCAAAAAAAAATTGATACTCTTTTTAAGTGGAATTGTTTTGTGGTGGGGAAAGTATTTTTTGTATAATTATATTTGTAGTTGGCGCCAAGAGTTGATGTATGATGGTCTCAAATTGATTGGCCAATTTTTAGATCTATCCTTTAAAGAAAAAGGAAATAGCCTCATCATAGATGATTCTAGTTGATGTGGGGGACACATGGTTTCTATAATGTCATTGAACTCCTTAATGTGAAGGTAGGGAATCTTAGACTCAATTCCATTGAATGTGGGAATATGGTATAGGACATGGGGTTTAAATATGTATTTGTAATCTCCTAGGGAGTTGTGTCTAATGCATTAGGGGGAATTGTTCCAAGAAGTTGTGAGGTAGTCATTCATGGTTTGATCAACTGCATTCCCCAAGTTTGGGGCTGCCTCATTTGGGTTTCTATTTTGGTTTCCACCCGGGTTTATGAGTTGGATTCATTGATGACCTTCCATTGAAATGGCATCAATTTTGGACTCTGGAGTATTATGAAGATTAATATCTAATGTAAAGAGTTCCCTTGGTGTACTGGACTCCCCAACCCCAGGGCTTTCCACCATAAATAGACAGTTTGAGTGATCGCGGGTGTCGGCAGACATGCGCCAAAAGAAAAAAAACGAGAAAGGGACAAGAAAAGAGAATTTGGATGAGAAAAGAAGAAATGGGGGAGAATAGAATGGGTGTTTAGATGACTTAATTGTGTCCCTATAAATGGTGCCAAAATTTTATTCACGCTCAAATTTACCCAAAAGAAGAAGGTATGACAGTCTTTATAGTCTTGCTTCGGTTGTCGAATCCTCAGAGACCTAAGAAGTACCTAAAAACACGTACATTCTATGGATTGTTTTGGGATATGAAGTGGACAACATGGGTTGATTTAATATGGTTTTAAATGAATTCCAATAAACTTAAGGGAATTACATTTAAAAAAATGATTTTATCTTAGGTTATCACCTGGAGTGGATTGGACGTATTCCCTTTTCAATTATTTCAATTTCTTATATTTGAGTTGAGTTCATTTAAGGAGATCAAACAAACCACATCACTTAATGATTTTATACCAACACACCATAATAATAATCACCCATATAGTTGGAGGATCAAATTTATGATCACTTTAAGCTAAATGTTTGTATTAGCACTTGAAGTATGTGTCCTTAAAATTCAACAAGGACGACGAAGTTTTAAAATAATCAAATAAAACTCTCAATTAAAAGAAGTGAGTATACATTAATGGGGTGATAAATAACATCCAATCCATCCCCTTTATACTCCATTGGGTCAACCCATAAGTGGGTTATCCCTCCATTGATTTAATGGTCTCTATGGAAGCGGGATGTATACTCATGAGAGAGGAATTGAGGAAGTAAAGAAAACAGTAAAAAGAAAGTGATCACCTAACCGTTGTGTGAATAATTTCACAATGTTTGATGTGAATAAATTCACACCATTAGGAAAAGGTATCAAAATGATATGGATAATAATAGAATATTAGTATAATAAGAACTTTTATTACAAAACTAGGATGAATTAAAACAACTTACATGTGAAGGAAGAATGTTAAACAGACAAATTGGAAGCATAAAATTAAGATGAAAAAAAATCTCACAGATGATAAAATACTCCAACAACACTGCCTTAAATAAGAATTTTCGGAGCTTTTGGTCGAGCCTCAATCCGTACAAAATATTCCACTTGAGTTTGGTAGGCCTAGGGTGGTGTAAATTAAGGGAGAAGAGACTTTTCCACCCTTGACCCAAGGTGGCAGCCAGTTTGCGTCAACCAATCAGATGCACCTGTAAGACCTTCTAGATGGCCAAATTGGAGTGGACCATAGAATAAAAAAAATTAATCACCAGATATCCCCTAACCGTCTGTACAGTTTAAGCCCATAACAGATTATTGTTAACGAGTTATGTGTAAAACAGTGGGCTGTTTTTCTGGGCCATAGAATATGGCCCAGAATTTTATCTTCAACTAGGGCTGCCTAAATAACCACAATGGAGGCCTAATAAGCACTGGATCCTGAATAATGATTTTTTATTATATAAGTATTCTATAATCCCATGAAATTTTGGATTCATTGGGTTTGTAATGTGGATCCCAAATTCTCATTGGTGGGATGGTGTCCAATCTGCCTTCTCTAGAATTGCTTCCATTCATCTCCAAATATCTCCATCATCCTTTATGAATCCTCTATTTATCCCCGAATAAAAATAGTTCATATTTAATTGTAGATATAGTTACCAAAATATCCAATTCAAATATGGTCAATTAAAATACTTAAAATCAAATGAATCATTGGGCCTAAATTCGTGTACATTAGGACTGAAGTTCACAAATGATAAGAATGGATGTTCAAAATTAAAATCCACTAACTGAGGCCCATAAGATCAAAAAACAACATTTAATACAATTTAAATGTAATTAAAATATTTATTTTTATTGGACAATAATATCCTCGTTCTCATTTTTTTGAATGAGTGACTATCATAATCTAATTAAATAACAAAAACACAATTTTTGGTATACTTTAACTGATGAAACACTACATGCAATAAATTAATAAAGAAAAAATATAGAATTATAGTGATAATAAAGTATATATGATAAAGTGGAAGGTATTATCTAGGGTTTTAAATATTAAATTTTGACTATTGATGAAGGATTTTTATATTAAAATTAAAATTTTGTTTTATTCTTGTTAAACCAAATCGTTGTGTCCCATTTAGAGTTTGTTGGAGGTGATGATCTAGATAGATGTCACGATGGAGGGTCTAAACCTTAATATCAATGAAAAATCCATGTATTTATGTCATAATTATCAAATATAAATAAATCATAGAGAACTATTCGCAAGACAATAGAGGTAAGGTAGGAAGACATTGTGAAGGTGTTTGGAGGTGGTCTTGTGATGGAGGTAATGTAGTCTAAATTAGATAGAAACTATGGTCTACTGGAGTGGTAAGAAGGAGAAACATGGATTTCGAGGGTGGGGCTAATAAGTGAAGCATAGATAAAAAGAAAATGAAGGAAAATAAAAATAAAAATATAACAATAAAAAAAATTATATAATTAGAATAATATTTTTTTATTTTCATAGATTAGTATATTGATATATAAATAGAGGTAGTGCAGGGTATGGTAAAATATAAAATAGTGGTATAAATATAATACATGGTTTTGGTTAAGTGGAAACTCCCTGTTGAATGAGAGTTGATGTAGGTTCAACTCTTTCCATGATTCAATTTTCTTCAGGGTAGAAAACGTGTTGCGTGTTCAGTAAGTTATTTTATATTCATGGTGTGGCACCTTCCAATACCCTTGCCACCAACACTATAATTTTCAGTAAATAGTTTATGGGGTTCATGTAAGGTGGATAATCCATGACATATGGTATTTTTTTACAATTTTCTCTTTTTATTCTCAATTTTAGTTTGGGGGAACAATGCACTAGATAAAAGGTAATACATATGAAAGGATTAGTGTAAAACGATCCAATATCCTTATAACCCATACCCTATATTTTTAATTTAGGGATTACCTTAGTGCGAACGTTCCATATAATGGTTCATAATACAATGTTTTAAATATTTTTGAACTCCTTGGGGGGACTTTTATAGCTATTAAAATCATTATGTAATTGGACCTACACCATGGGTATGGAAAATTTGTCTCTAAAGAATCATGTTTTAAGGAGTCATGTTGTTTTCAGGTAGGGTATATAGTGTAAAAGGAAGACAACACAATATAGAAACATGCAAGAATCACTTCTTATAATCTATAAAGGGCGATGGATGGATTATATTTTATTAATCATACCTAACCCCATTTAGATTTAAGATATAGGATATAGAGGTTCAATTCCATATGATAATAAGTATATGAAGATCACTTAGATGACATGACATTACATGGAAGGTGTTGTGGTAGGCTATCACATAGGCAATACTTGATGGGTGGGTTGAAAGTATAATGTTTATGTTGGAACCAATCAAAAAAACCTCTTACCAAATAGATTTATAATGTGGTGTGGTGGTTTTCTTTCACATATGGTGATGAATAAAAATAGAACATGATTTTTTTATAGAGTAGATGTAGTATCAAAGTCCCCAAATAAATTGGGGATGATAAGGAAGATGTTTGTAGAGGAAGAAGTAATCAATGATTAAGGGGTCAACCAGAATCTTGAAAAGAATCCTAAAATTCTTGTCATTTCTCCTCTAAATCCATATATACTATAGAAAATAGTTACAAGAATATAAATTTGTTTAATAAGATAGTTTACCAAAACCAATGTAATCAATAAAATGTATATATACCATCATATTATAGGATTTATGTGAATCTTCACCCCATTTCACTAAATATTAGACTTTTTATAGATCATATTAGTCTGATTCATGATTTATAGACATGAATTTAAAAATACAGATAAATGTGTCATTAGAACAAATTGCATCGACCTCAGAGAATCACAACAAGGAATAACCTCCTAGTAGAAAACAAAAGTTCCTTGTACAAATGTATGATATCTGGAAAAAAATAATTATCCTCACTTCCAATATTGCAATCATGGATGAAATTAACCATACAAAGGTTATGTGGTAGCCACTCAATATAGACCTCTTAAAAACTTTAGAGTTAAAGGATGAGAATGAAGTAAAAGAGTTATATAGTGTAGAGACTCATTCCATGGAGTTCACCTGATTATATAATTTATAATTCTATATAGAAAGGTTTTCTCACAATGACACATTATAAAATTTTAAATTTCATGAATGCTTGATATCAATGACATTATTCAATCCCTCATTGATAATGACTTCAGGATTAAACTCATACTGCTCCATCCCATATAATGTTTTTTCTATGGAGGTAGTGACCTATCTATAAACACTCTGATGATCTAAGGATATAATAATAGTGAAAATAAACCACCCATTGGAATCGATCTCGTAACCTAATTTAAGGACCTCTCCTGTGACTCTGAATTAATGGTAATTATTTAGAATTAAACATTCAATTCAATGATATGAATACTATGGTTTAATATTTATAAAACAATTCATTCTTCATACCATCAGTTCCTTGATGATTTAATAAATAGATATATTTTAGTTATATCCCATTTATTCACATGAATCCAAATATATACATACAATACTATAGAAAATGGATGGGAAATAACCAATGGAGGGAAATGATACTCATATTCCCATCACAATGGTTTATAAATTGAGTTAAATAACCAATTTATATATATTAATGAAGAATACATATATTCTATTAATAAAGTGGATGTAATCATTTAAAAACCATAATATAGTAATATAGTACATCAATCCTAGTCCTCTTGTTATTTTCTATGCCAACAAGTCTTTTATAGATGAAAAGGGGGTGTGATTATGATAGGGATGACAATTCCCCTAATGAAGGATCACCACTATATTTTTTATATTCTGATGACATAATCAAACCAAACATTTATTCTTCAATATCATATATAGGATATAAAAAATACCTACCTAAATTCACTAAATATGTGGATGTTCGTGAATCCAATGCACATAATGTTTGTGTTGTAGAGGGTGAAATGGTTCTGGTTGCCCCTGGTGAGGATGTCTCCACATGAGCCTCTCATGAACCTATAACAGTGTCTTTATCACTCTCAAGAAATGAAAATTTCCCATCACCTCCATATTCTAATGACATAATGATAGAATATGTGTAACAATATAATCATAGAAATTCCCCTATAACATTTGTGGATAGTGTCTTCACCATAATTAATGACCATTGAAAACTATATCTAGGTACACATGAGGACCCAAGACCCATATAATTAGTGTTGATATGCCACATGATGAGAATGAATCTTATATATCATTATTGAAACAACATTTCTAAGTGTTATCCTAGAATTATATATAAATTACTTGACTTGATCATGAAGTGGACACCCACCATATACACCTTCTAGATGATCATTATGGTTTAATGCATACATGTATGAGGATTAATCTATCTATCCAACTATGGTCAAAGTCGAAGATAAAAAATTAATTAAAACCATATTCATCTCATAAGATAAACTCCTTAAATTGATGACCAATATAATACATATTAATGAAAAATAATGGTATGATCGGGGTTTATATAAATTTCCATGAAATAAGACGAAACTACTTAAAGGATAATTTTCTAGTCTTAATTACATAACTTATGAAATTTGTGACCATAATATTATTTTACCAATATTTTTTGGATGGTTACTCAGGGTAAAAATGATCATAATATCCTCTATGGAAGAAGAATCCAACACTTTTAGAAACCACATGGAGTGTTATACACTCTGTTAATGTCCTTCAGTTTGGAGAAATAAAGATCTATATATACATTCAATATAAATTATATATTCTATCCATTTTTAAGGAAGATCGTGAAATATAAAAAAAATTGGTTAAATACATAAAATAATGTAATCATATTTCCTTCCATGATTTAATTTTTAATAAATTAAAGAAATGAATCTTGAATATAAACCATATGAAGTATTATTTATGGGTGACATTGGTAAAATTAATTTACACTGTTGTATTCCATCATGTAATTAATTCTAGCCCCAATAAAACAATAATGATCCTTCAATTTTTTTCTCATTAAAAAAGTGATGTTTATAAAAAAATGAAGGACGCCTTACTAACATCAAGAATTTCAAATCCAAGATTTATGGTTATTCCTCCCCTTTAATAATCTAATAAAAAATAAATATACATACTGATTGGTCGAAAAATTTCAAGAACCCTTTAAAAATTTCCCGAAATATCTATTATACCTTCGAATCCTGATACTATTAGTGTAAGGGTAATAACTCATCTTATATGTTTCCAGTATTGATAAATACTTTGGTGCACATTTTTTAGATGATTAATGAAATGAAAATATTTTTTCTTATATTAGTAGAAAAATTCTAGATATTGATTCTTGATATTTTGACATTGATAAAAACTTCTATACAATTATTTTCATAATAAAAATGTCTGAGGAAATATTTATAGAACCAAAAGCTATAAATGTCTTTTAAAATTGATCCACTAAATTATATCTTCATTCGTCCAATGTTTAATGAATTTTCAGAAATATTGGTAGTTATACTTCAGCACATTGGCATTTATTTTGGGTCACTTATGGTCATCATATATAAAGAAATAAAATATTTTTATAATAGAACACCCTTCCCCATAAAGAGTATTGGTGAAAAAATATCCCAATTACATATGATTTATCCATCCAAAAATCCATATAAATATGTCACATATACATTGATGGTACCTCACGAAACCCAAAAGGGAACAAATTAACTCAATGTTCAATAGATCATGTCTAGGGATGGTCTTTATATTATTAACTTCATTCATATTATCTAATGGTTTCACCAATAATGAGATAGTGTTATAATCACTCATAGAATAATTGGATAAAGACCACATGTTCAACGTATCTTATATTAATGTTATGGGTGATTATGAATTATAAATTATGTAGGTTGATGGTGAATTTTCAAATTATAAAATAGAGTCTACTCCCCTCCATGGATTTGTAATATGGTTAATGATATATTTTAACATTCCTCAAATGGTGAACCATAACCCTCACATAAAAAAATATATATTAAAATGGTCTAGATAATACAAAAATGACCTTATAAATCCCTATCTAGGATGATATAGTTTTTTATATCTCATACTATTGGGTGGTCTACCCACCCAGTCCCTATCAATAACATGGTGGAAATCAATGAAGCAAAAATTACCATGAATCATGAAGTTACAAAACCATCATCAAATAATATTTATATTGGATTGATGGACCCCATAATTAATTATAGTAAGAGAAATTTTCTTCCATCATGCCCATATAAGAAGAAAAAATATGATAATGTATAGAAAATCCCATCCCCTATAATTTCTTTAACAGACATAAATTCTTCTATAAATTTGGTTTCAATGGATTTCACTATAGATACATTAAAAGAGAAAAAAATCTCACAATCTAATTGGATGGTAATATAGGATCCTATAGTACTCATCAGTAATGGAATAAGATCTCCCACCAAAATTAGGAGAAAAGTCTATTTCTAGCTAATAATGATGCAAGATTTTATATATTTTAAAATTAAGTTCAATTATTTTTAAATACATGCCAACTTCATCCATCAACCATCGTAGTAGTTCCACTCCCCCAAATATTCATGGATTTTTTCTATATAGGGAATAGATATCATGAGAAAATTTACCCCAGTTATAGCTACGTAGCTCATATACATCCAAAAAACAACTCACTTCTCTATAAATGGGTAAAAACTATACCTTTCGAAGAAGTCAAAACAAATAGCCTCACAATCTCTTTAATTCCTAATATAATTATTGGATTTGTTGGCCCTGACCAATCATTGATAAAAAGAACCAATTTCTGTTGCTTTGTGATTAAAAAGATTTATCAAGACTATCACACCCATCCCAACAACTCATATTATTATTATATAGTAGAAAATGGATAGATAGAGACATTAAAATATCCCATATAAATATCCCATGGATGATGGTGGAAATTAACATGATGTGTTTCCCTGAAAACTCTATCATTCCTTATTATCTTATTGCACCACAACAAATACTATCATGAAAGTGAACCCATGTTTTTTTAATCTATGAGAAAAAGGTAGTGTTACCCATTATGGTTCAACTTCATTAAATATTTTTAAACATAAAATCATCTCTAAAAAGATAAAAATACCAAAAGTGACATGATTAGTAAAAGTATATTAATGGAAGAAAGTTTCATAATCTAGAAATAAACTAATTCTATTGTACAATGAAGGTATTTTTTACTATATAAATTCATTGGACACATCATTGAGGACATAATTCATCCAAATGGACCATCCCTAGTATATGGTGATGGTATTTGGGGATATACTCATCTTTGATCCATGCTAATGTGAAAAGACTCTTACTGGAGTGTTACATATTAGTGTTTATTGTTGGTAATTTCATCCACCTTCTTGGAACTTAATTTATTTTTTGTTTTTAGAAGAATACTATTAGTGTATTTTATATTTATTTAGAATTTTCTATGCCTAATCATGATTAACAGATGGTTAGGAAAACATTCTAGTTCTTCAAAAAAAATTGATGCCATATTAATTAGAATAACAAAGGGATTAACATGGTTAGGTTCATATTTATAACAAAACATGCAACCTTACTCTAAAACTATTCAACATAGAAATGAATAATTTTACATGTTTTGAATAATATTTTTAAAAAATTGTACCCAAACATTATGGCTTCTCGATGAGCCTATAAAAATGCACATAGTTGGCACACTATTTACAAAACCATGTGGGAAACTTGTGAGGTATAAATTAATAAATATAAATTTTTAATTTATGAAATGAATAAATGTATTTTTCAAAATTATTCCTCTAAAAAAATTTGATCTTGACCATATAGAATCTACATGGATATTTTGGAGATTATTTTCCCCTCAATGGAGTTTATTAATTGATCATTGGGGATCAGATGTATTTTTTCAATGGTATATACCCCTTATTTTTAATTTATCATTACACTTAATGATTTTATATTATCTTCTTAAATGCACCATATAATGAGTATATTTATGATAGATCTAATATTTTTGGATTGTTCTAATTAAGTTTCCGATAGCGTCAAGATGGAATTATGACTTATTGTCCATTAAACCATTGATCCTTGTGTGTTCTCTAGGAATCATTATGGTAATATATTTGAATCTATCTCTCATTTATCTTGATATAATGAATTGGATATTCTTATATGAGAAATCATTGATTACAATACATTCATATCCTCTTGAACCCTATGTTCTTATTGGATTTTGGATCTAACGTTAGTGTTGTAATTATATGTTTTTCTAATTAATGGGGATTCATTATTCACCTTTATTATACTAACCATGCTTAAATAATATATGAATGTGTTTAGGAAAATCATTGGAAACAATGATATATATATTAATCAGGGAGATGTTTTTGATATGGTATTAAAAAGTAATGAGAAATGGTTTGATGAAATTATTTGTTTTGAAAATATTCAGGAAAATTAATTTATCCCATATTGTTTTTGATAGAAATAGTTTACATGCATGTTTTGGGTGGTTTTATAGATAACGTGGATTTTTAATGATTCAACTGTGGTAAATTGGAATGTGAGCAACTATGTAGAAAGGAAACATCCTTAAGGTCGAATATAATCATCAAAGACCTATTCTTTTATTGTAATGTGGGCACCACGTTTCTAATATTTTGGAAAATATCAACTCCAAGGAAAAAACTATTTTACCCTAGGCCTATCCAACATAGGTAATTTTCAAGCCATGTAGCACACTAATAAAAGTAATATACCTAAGATCCTCAATATAATATAAATAAGGTGTTTTATGTTTTTTTTCTATTCATTATCCTTGAAAATAATGTATGGAATGGTTATGAAAATTATTTAAAAACTAAGTTGTTGTTATACAATATAAACTATGAAAATGTTTAATTAATATATTGTTTGTATATAACTATGTATAATTGTATCTCATGTATAATTTCTATTTAATTGATAATATTGATTAATTTAAAAAAAATACTTTCAAAAAACTTAGTATGTTCTTAGTAGGATATTTTTCTCATAGAATATTTATTATATTTGAGGTATATATATCTGGTCTTGGTCGATATCGATAAGGTAAAAGGGATTTAGTCGGGTGGAAGGTTATTCCATTAGTACGGTCTGGGAGTCTAGAAGAGACATCATTTCACAAGGATTTGGAATATTATGTCTCTTGTATACTTTAGTTGTTATATATATAATGGAGATTTTTTAGGACTATTTCTTTCTACAAATACATTTTTTCATGCGTACATGCATTATTTTTTTTATCATTTTTACCTTATTATAGGTTCTCTATAGAAAATTAATTCTCAAATGTACCTCTTGATTCCTATTCAATTTTATCAAGAATTTAGTGATTAGAAAGAACATTTGGGCCATTTCAAGACCGATACTGGTTAAGAATAGTTGATAAATCTATGGTGGTTCATGAAAAATTGTAATCATAGCATGTTTTTCCTATTTCAATTTTTGGTATTTTGTTCAAGATGTATCAAAATATATGAGATTAGAATGTGGGGACTTAAGGGGTAGGTTAAAAATGAGATCCTCACCACCACTCACTATGAAGATCCTTATATTTCCCTAGAAATTAATGAAATGTGTCTTTGGGATTCATAGTGTTTGATCCTATAATTTATTAACCTATATATCCTAAAAAAATTTAATTCACTTATTTTATTTTAAATTGGAATTCATTTATGGATCTCACATCATCAATTCAGTTTTTTTGTTTAATACAATTCTCTCACATAAGAGATATAGTATTTCCTTAAGTGGGTGTTGTTAATGATCATTATAGAGAATCAATCCAGTTTATTATAATATAATAGATGATTTTTTTTGAATTTATTGAGCAATTGACCAAGGTGTGGCACATTAAACTATTTATTAAATAGAATTAAATATTGAATATATGATTATATGATTTGATCCTAGTAATTTCATCACTATAATCCATAGAATTTCATTAGGATGAATGATCCCCATTAGATGGAGTATTAGTTTGAATCGATAATACAAATTTTTTATTTTATAGAGACTATTGATACTGACTTGGTGAGGTGTTTCATTTTCAAACATAAAGGTCATACTAGATGGTAGGGGTCGATTTATGGCTATAAATAATGAGGTATTAGAGAATAAAGGCCTTAATTCTATATTTATATAGTAGTTCTACCTGAAATCTAAAACTAGTGTGAAATCCGTAGATTTTATGAAACATGAGAAATAAAATTAGTGGTGATGGTGTATGATAATTACTTCACAATACTCTCAATGTTCTTATCTGAGGATTTATATAATGAGAATATGATGGATCCTAGGTTTCATATAGACCTCTGACTGTAAATATATTTTTAGGTATTCATTTCAATGTTGACTGCCAATGTTGTGGTTGTGGATTAGGTTTTGATAGAAATGATTTATCAAGAGAGATTTTCATGGCTGACCAAAGTTTCATTTTCATATGATGGTTTATTTCTATTTTTTCTTGGGTAAGAGTAAGTGGAGTGATTCTCATTTTTAAAATAATTGTGTTTATTAAAAAATTTCACTTTAGATAGTACCATTTCCAGAAAGTTGTTTTAAATTTTCTATTGTGTCCATAAAGGACACCCAAAGATATTTTTCCCTATATATACAAAATTTTGAAAATTATATGGTTTATATGGTCACATGATGAATGTTTTCAGGTTTTATCACTTTGTCACTCATGAACATCCTATTCGGCACTGATACAATCTGTGGTGTTGTTATGATGATCATGAAATAAATTCTTCTTTATAAAGTCTTCTAGAATGAATAAGTTATACGAAAAGGATGTGTCTTCAATGAATGTTGATTCATGTCTTATAGGGTAAAATTAGTTTAATACACAAATACCACATCTTATTATATGAATATTCAACACATAATATTAGGATGGAATACATAATAATATAGGTATAGTGTCATTAGAAAATTGGATACACAAATACAATGATAATGGGGAATAAATAACATCTCAAACTAAGTTCTTCATGACTATAACCTCTCATATACATATCACATATAAAACATTTTTCATAACTATGGGAAAATGAAACAAATGAAAGGGTGTGTTTATATTCACAATAAGGGTATACAAGGGAGATACCAATGATCATATAGATATAAAATGATCATAAGTGTATGAAAAAAAGAACTTAAAATTTGAAAAACATACCACTTATATCATAGATCATTATCGTGATTCATTCCATAAATCGTGGATCTTTATAAATCATGAATAAAAACTGAATCAAATAACATGATCCGTGAGTGAATAAAAATATCATAAGAAATAAATTTTTAAAATATACGTAAGTATTTAAAATAATTTCATTTTAACGGATCACTTAAATGACTATAATTGTGGAATTCGTTCACTCCCCATTCAATCATATCCATAATGAAGGTTCCCATGAAATAATAACATAGTGGATAAAGTTCCTTATAGAGTTGAGTTCACATTCCATTCAAGTCTTTCTTTTATCATGATATGTTCATATTTACCGAATACATTGGTATGATGTATAATTATGGGCCCACCCATCACATAATGAAAATTATAAACACATATTACATAATATCGTAAAATAATCTTCATTACATAACCAACACAAATGTAAGGAGTTACATAAACATTTAATCATAACACCACAGTATAACCCATGGAAATGAATAGTCTTTTTTAATGGTTTTACCATAACATTATTAATCCATAGAATAATAATGGGTATTATAGAATCATACTTAAAACATCATCATAAAAATAAATCCAAATAATTAAATTATATTTTATCATTGGATAATAATCCATATAAAGTATATGATACCTCAAGGTACTTTCTTATAGGAGAAAAATCTTTATAAAATATCAACTGGTCATTTATGGAGGAAAATTCCATTTTCTCTATTAAATCACTTATTTAAAGACAATAAAATTTCCTATATATTAAGTAAAATGTTTAATATAAAAACAACCTTATAAAAATGTAAATGAGATTCAAATAATCGAGTGGTTATGATAGTGGGAAATTCTATTCATATTGTAGACATTAAAACAAATATTCATTACTCATTTTTAGAAACAATTCCAAAATACATCATTTGGAAGATTATAAGAAGATTAATTTTAATTCCTTTTTTAAAAATTAAAACATGGGTTGAAATGATATTAAAAATAATATTGGAATAGTAAAACAATTCGTGAAATCAATTTGAAAGAACATGGGCATCGATTAAAAATAATTTCCATCCAAGAATAAAATAAATTCAATTTTCTATAAAAACATTATTATTCACACTTGAGTATATAAAGGGAAAAAATGAATAGAAAAAATTTATTTTAAATAAATAAATTTTTTATAATAAAATTAGAGGGATTCTTGAGAGATTGGTTATAAAATTTTATAATAGGAAACTTGATCATAAACAATCCTGATAAATAATGAGATTTTAATATAAATCACATTCCTTGAGATGGAATTTTCTAAAAATAACCTAATTATATTGTATAAAAATTTTAAATTTATTATAATTATACAAAATATTAATTTCAATACATATAATATCATACATTATCCACTTATAACAATTCAGCACCCGTTTAATCATATTTCCTTATTATATTCACCATTTTTAGGTGTTCACTATTTCGCTTCTCATGAGAATTTTGGTTTTCTAGTTCCTCTACATGTACATTGGTCATTTCAAAAATATATATTTAATTTTAATAATGATATTAATATAATATATATTCATTATATATATTTATATATTCATCACTAAGAGGTTAATATAGAAAAATCAGTTACACTATACAAGGAGACAATATGTCGTACGTATGCATGAATACTATATTAATATTTCAAAAGATAGAAAGAAATATTGTTAAATAATAATTCAAATTTATATAATAATTATTATATATTATTTATCAAAAATATATATATAATATTTCATTAATACTATCAATGAAAACAGAATGAAGAAATGAATGTCATCACTTCTTGGAGGTGGTAGTCCATACAAATGCATTAGCAGTGTTTTCATTTTCCATTTTATTGGAATAAAATTATATAAAAAAATTATAATTATAGAAGAAAAATAATTTCATAAATATAATTTATAAACATTAAACCCATCATATTATTCATACATGAATGATGGTTATTGAAAATGAATTATATAGCTACGTGAAGTCAGTAGTCTACACGTATGCATGAGCGATACATTCATTTACCAATTAATAAATTAGAGGTTGGATAATGATGTTTTCCAAATGATAATAGAATTTTATTATATTTTGGATACTAAAGAAATTATTTTATTATTAATACCATATACATTGAGAAAGAAGAAGAAGAAGAAGAAAATTGAGAAAGTAAGAGTAAGAGGATTTACCCTCTTTCAGTAGGCTTCCATTAAATAATTTATTAAGGACCAATGGAACATAATTTTAAGAATAAAATATCCTTTAATTTATGTCATGGGTATTGTATATGATAATTGTTTAGGGTTTTACTAAATGGATAGAAGTTTTATTAATGATAATTTCTTATAAAATGAATAAATTCCTTGTTAAATAATGAAATTATAGAACCCACATATACTAGTATGGTTAATTTGGGCCATTATAAGTTATATCCAAAAAATATATAAAATAAAATTACAAATAATAACCATTATAATATACTTATTTTATAATGAAAATTATTATTATTATATATTAATATTTTTTAGAAATCCAGTTGGCACGGATAAAAGAAAAGATAATGTCAACTATTAGGACCATACCATATGTAAAACATTTATCAAAGCTTATGTAGGAGATATAATCACTAGTATTTTCCCTTTAAAAATATATATAAGAGTTTAAACTACTAAATTAACATTAATTCCTTTTATGGAATAATTTCTGGATTATCGATATCACGACACAAACAATGTTTATCGAACAACAAAAATAAAATTCCACCATCTAACACCATACGATTAGGGAATTCACTGGGGTTACAAAGAACAATTTTTACAGACCATAAAAGTATGAATTTTAATATTTTTATTTTTAATAAAAATGACTAAAATTTTCTTTTTCTAACTTACAATGATAGAATAATAATTTTTTAATAAATTAGATTTTAATATAATGAAACAAAAATTTTACTTTTGGGAAATATAGTGTTTTATGCATGAAAATCCTTTTAATGATTTCATGAATTATTTAAATAAATTATTCTTTAATAAAATAATATTACTTGATAATATTTTTCAAAGATAAATAATTCTATAATATTAGAAATAAATTTGTAAATTTTATAAGTGTTTGAAAACTATTATTGTAAAAAAAAACTATTATTTTTCAATAAATAGGTAATTTTTAATTTAAATATGAAAATTATTATATTTTTAGAATAATATTTAGAAAAAATATAATTTTAGTAAAAATATTATAAATATTAACAAATTTATATATTATTAAACAGTCTGAGACAGTCAAAATGTTGGGTAAAACATTACTATAATATAATTATACAGTGCCTATTTTGAAATCATAAAATTTGAAAATAGTTGTAAAAATACTATAATAAGTAACAATAAAAATTATATTTTTAAACCATTAAAATAATTTTTATTTGAATTTATTTTTAATATTTTGTAAGTTATTAATGAATTATCTAAAAACTATATTATATTTTAACGCTTTAAAATTAATTTTTATAAACATGACTCAATTCTATATCAAAAAGTGTGTTATTTTAAAGAGTTAAGTTATTAGAATTATAAATTTATTTAACTATGAATTATTTTTTAGAAACCATTGGTATAAAACCATTTCATGGTTTGTTTTTTGGATTAATTTATTAATTATATCCAATACCTATTTTTAGTAATTATTAATGAATCCTTATCTCTTCTAATATAAAACAGTCTCATCCTCTAATTCCATGTCACTCTAAAACCAATGATAAAATTTTAATAATTACTTCCCTCTCTAGATCCCCCAAATGTTTTCCTCATTCTCTTAAGAAACACCTCCCAATATTTTATAAGAATCCTCTCATGGTAAGAGGTCATATACTTTTCAACTTTATTCAAGTGCATTCTTTATATTATTCATTTTAATTTCCAATTGGTCATGTTAGGATATATTCTTAAAAACCCCACTTATTTTTTTCTGATTTATATGTGATGAGTGACCCCCTTCCAATCTCCTTAAACCCATCTGAAAATCTTTATGTACCTCTATTATACCGGAAAAAAATATCCTATTATTTTTCACACCAAGAATTTGGGTAGTGAATACCCATTCCCATTTCCACTCAATAGTATTAAACTATTTTTACCTATTCATAATCTATTAGAGACATAAATGTATATAACCAACATTCCTAAATAATTTTATTAAATTTGATTAAATAAATCCTTATATTGTAAAATATATGTTTGACACTTATACATGTGTGTGATATGAATATGATGGGTGTGATCATAATTATTTATCACAACAATTCACTAGATAATGTTTTTATCTCATGAGATACCATGTATGGTACGTGTGATGTTATCCTAAGAATAATTCATTATTTAGACTTGGTTTTATCCTTGACATTTTATTATGATGTCATCTTTATGTGGTTCCCACATTACCATGCTGGCTCTATATTATTTTCTAATATTATGATTTTATGGTCATGTTTTTTATTCTCACCCCTCTAATATTACATTTATATTCCCATTAACTCACATGTGTTAGTTTTATCATCTTATGTTTTTTTAATTTTCATTAATATTATTTATAGATCACTTATTTCTAATGTATGTCCCCAGGATATCCTGACCAATTATAGAATAAAAAGGGAATTTATGGAAATACTAAGGTGTATTAGATTATATTTTTGTATTTATTTTTTATGTTTTTATGTTATGTATCTTATTTTATAAAGACTATTTTCATCATGTTAATATAGAGTTTTATTAAGTTTATCTCCATAAAATATATCTTGAAGTAAATTCTATGAAGGATGTGGTCTATTACAGTTGAAATATGTGAAATGTGTAATAATATTTAGGCATTAGAATTACAAAACCATAGTGAAATCTATTATGATAATAATAATCATATAAAAGAATTCATAAATTTTTATAAAGTATAAATTATGTGGTTTCTAAGAAAATACATCCTTGTTTGGATATTTAAAGTGGATGTCGATTGTGAACAATTATAAATAGGTTCAGTAACCCTTAAAGGGTGCATTTATCTAGAATCAATCCTCACATAATGTAAGATAAATAAGCCTTAATGAACACCTAGGGTGAAACTATAAGGTGACATTGTTTGGTAAATTCACAATTAAATTATCATTATTTATAAAGGAAAAAATTGGGATTAAATTTTATGTTCTGAAATAGAATAAGGAAAACATTGATAGAAACCTATAAATTCATTGGTTTATGAATATATTTGATTTATGATTTATCCATTAATTTCTAAAAGTATTACTTTTTTAGTTAATAGTTTCAAAATTCACATCTCTATGTTCATTTTAGTTAAGGAATATTTTTGGAACCAGAATCAAAAATTGAATGGTATGATTAATGTCCATTCATGAACATAAAATATCTTGTGTCACTATGGTTAAATTAATTCATTCAAATAAATAATGTTTAGTATAAAAATTCAAACACCACATCACAAAATTAATTTCATGTGTTTTAATTAAAATAGAAAATGGTTTAATTGTTCCATACCATGAATATATCTCATCACCTGCACAAATTTGTTGGCTGAATTTCATAGAAAACATTAAAATTATCCCTTATGATGGATTTGATTATATTCTTGCAAAAGCTTCAATTTTATTGTATAGATCCAATATAAATATTTTATTAAATTAAATGACAAATCATATTGAAAATTGGATTGTTTTTCTATAAATGTGTAATGAGAAGTACAAATATACTATGGTATCATTAACTCAATAATGAATATGTTTTCTTTATGAGAATGTGTGTCTACATTAGATGACTGAAACTAAAAAAAATATTTTCTTTTATTAATGAACAATTATAATGGAAATTTAAAATTTTTTTCCCAAATAATTTCTTGGATATCCTCTTAAGTAGGAGGTGGAGTTATCAACAAAACATATACCCAATAAATAAAAAATCCAATAATCTATATTTAGGGGTCTTTGTTGAATATGAGTAGTTTAATAGGATACTATAGGAGAATCTAGATAAAGTGATTATACATGAAAGTTCATCACCATGAGGTTCACCAGCCCCATTCATAAATAAAAATGATGGGTCAATATATGAGGACTACAAGTTCATATTGATTCAATTTGAACTCAATAATTCTGGAGAAAATTTCATAGAAATAATAAATACAATCTTTAAGGATTACCTTGACATATTTTTTTTAATCATTATAGATGATATTTTTATCTACTAAAAATCTAACGAGGAGCAAGAGGAGAATCTAGATGATGTACATAAGATCATTTGAAAAGAAATGATTTTTGAAAAGTACGATAAATGAGACTTTTAGAGGGATAAAGTAATATTCCTAAGGAATTTCATCACTATAAAAGGGTTAGCTATGGATCCTTAAAAATTTATTTAATTGAAGGATGGCCCTAACTAACCTCAATTATGAGAATTCATAGTTTCCTTGGACTAGAAGAGTACTATCATTGATTTATGGGAGAATTATCTTGATTTTTAAGCCCACTAACCAAGATAACTCATAATGAGGTAACGTTTTTCGAGAATGATTAATGAAGGTCATTATCTAAAATAGTAAATATAGTCTAATAACATCAACTATACTAAACATTTCCACCAATGGGGACATATTTGTGGTCAATAGTGATACATCCAAAAAAGGAATGGGTTGTGAAATCATGCCAGATGAAAAAGTGATATCCTCCTACTCCTTCCAATTAATGATACATGAGAAGAACTAAATAATACATGATCTATAATCGTATGTTTTGTTATTTGTTTTGAATATTTGGTGACATTATATCTATAAGGAGATGTCATGCATATATATGAATCATAAAAGACTCAAGTATATATTTACATGAAAGGAGATCAATGTTTATCAATGAAGGTTGTTAGAGATTATCAAGGATCAGGATAGTTCAATTAACTACCATCTAAGTATATTAAAAATGATAGTAAATTCTATGAGTAGAAATAATCCTGCAACACTCTCTATGATGACAATTTTATGTTATCCAATATTCATATATATATATTTATATATTTATATGATGGACCCAAAAATAATAACTGGATATTTATCCTAATGTTCCCAGTGGACAATTAAACTATCTTTTCCTAAGAAGAACAAATAGGCTTCGAATTATGAAGAGGTGTTATAGAAAAAATCTTGAAAATTAAATTGTTCGACTTGGTGAAAGATGTAGTCATAAGTTACAGAACCAATTTATCTATCCCATCAAAAAATAGAACTAAATAGGGAACTTCATGAAGAAGTTAATGGATAATACTTCACTATTCATCAGTGATGCACTAAGATATATTTCTATTTGAGGAAAAACAAATGGTGGGATGACATGAAAATGAAAATTGATGAATTAGTATCTTGATTCTTGGTATTCGAAAAAGTCAAGGCTTAATGAAGAAAGTCTAAGGGTATGATGCATCCATTACCTACACTAGTGTGGAATTGGGAAAACATAACCATGAATTTCATCATAGGAATCCAGATGACCCCTAATGTCATTAACAACATCTAGGTGGTAGTAGGTTATATTTCCAAGACATCTCATTATATTTATATCAAGAAAGATTTATATTTTGAAAAAAACATCGAGCTATACAAAAGTGCTGTGTTACGAAAGTGACGAATTCCACTCTTTATTGAATATGATCAATATATGAAGTCTACAATCAGATTATAGAAAATCCTTCAGAAAGATTTAGATTCAAACATAATTTTCCGAACTAATTATCACCCATAGATGGATGGTCAATATATAAGAATCCTTAAAACTCTATAGTATATGTTGATATCTTATTCGATAGATTTCCATGGAACCTAGGATCAGTACATTCCTCTAGTTGAGTTCTTATATAACAACCATTCCAATTTTAAATATCAAATGGAAACTTGTGTTGCTTCGTATGGTAATTGGTGTCACACACCATCATTTTGGTATGATGTTTGAGAGAAAATGTAGAAGAGAAATGAAAATATCTATGCCAATACAAAGAAGGTCCAGACCAATCAATTTCGTTTTAAATTATGAAAATGTTAATATAAGAGATATGTATACAATTATCAATGAGATAGAGAGTTTGTGGTAAAATATAAACTATTAATTCATATCTAAACATTAATTAATATCATGAGGTTTTAAAATAAGGGAATAGATTTTACTTGATACATATACCCCTTTAATATCAATGTTATTGTTGGAGCAGTGGCATATTGACTCGAACTCTCACATAACCTATCCATGTAACATGATGTGTTCCATGTATCCCTCTTGAGTAATTAAACACCAAACCACTCACATATATAGAATCAAAAGGCAGTTCCATTGTGGAGTTATATTGCATGTGAGGAGTAGCTAATGAAGAACCTAGATCATAAATAAATAGTTATAAGAAACAGAAAAACTCACATGTTCATGGGGTTATGGAATAAAACCTAGTTTGATTAAGTGAAATAATAAGTATAAGAAGTTATGAAATAAAAATACCAAAATATGTTATATGGTTTAAAATGAAAATTTCAATGATAAAATTTATGGATGGGGGGAATGTAATGACCAGAATTTTTATAAATTATTTATCTATTTCATATGAATAAATGGATTATTAGAAATTAAACTTATAGAAAAAAATCCACTACTTTGGTTATTTTAGATTGTTACGAGATATAACCCATTGGAATTAAAATACATTACTCATTATAACAATTGATAATAAATCCATTTTTTAGTAATCAGTATCACTAGTGTATATTAAGGGTTTTGATAAATCTAAATAAAACATATGATAGAAGTGATGGACTCAGTCGGTAGGATCATACACTATGATTCCCATTAATCAAATTTTCTTATGTATATTACATCACTGGTGTTTTCTATTTACAATCCCAAACTATTATTAAATAACTAAATAATGAGTGAAACCATTTATGGGATATCCTCTTGCACATCGATATCCGGACTTAAAACATGTTCACCGATCAACTCTAATAAAATGTCGCCAATGCACATCATACCCCTAAATAATTTACTAGGGTAATAAAGGGATATGTATCTACACACAAATTTTTTTTAATTTTTTTATTCATACATTTAAGAGATTAATGTTTATATTTTTAATTTATTAATATATAATGATCGAACAATATGTTTCATGAAATCTAGATTTAGATATGAGGAAGAAACAAATGTATTCTTGTGAAATTTATAATTTCAATCAAGACATTATATTTGATGAATTTAAGAATTTTAAAAATAAATTATATTTTGATAAAATATAATTAATAAATAACATTTAACAAATATAAATGGTTATACAATTTATGATGTCAAATATAATTTTTATAATGGTCAGAAAACATTTATTTAAAAATCCCAGTATTTTTCTATAAATGATGATTTTTTATTTAAAGGTATAAATTATGTTAATTAGAGAATAATTCTGATAAAATAAATATTATTTCTTAAATACTCATATCTATGTTTTCAAATAGAGATTTTTTCATTGTGACATAAAAATATTGAATTTTTTTTATTAAAATTTAATAATGGTATAACTTATCAATATCTTTTATCACGTCATAAAAGACCAATGGTAGTGTAGTAAATAATGTAAATACAATAAATGAAAAAACATAGGTTTCCATTTTAATATAATGTGTTATTGAGGTAATTTTATAAACATTGTAAACCATTAATGAATCAAGAA
This sequence comes from Viscum album, assembly GCA_963277665.1. NCBI lineage: Eukaryota > Viridiplantae > Streptophyta > Magnoliopsida > Santalales > Viscaceae > Viscum > Viscum album. The sequence continues at coordinate 1,358,494,032 of OY728152.1, read as the reverse complement.
AATATACATTATATTTTAATCTTAAAAAAACAATTCTTTATAAAAATGGATGACATACACATCACCATGGATATTATATTAGAGAGTTAAATTATGTTTCTAATAAAATAATTAAATACTCTCCTCTTTAGATGAAACCATGTTAAAAATCATTATATAGTACATGGTTTGGATTAATTTAACATATATTGTCCAAAATAAATTTAGAAATAAATAAATAATTTTCCTCTCTTTTTTTATAAACACCTCCCAACCTTCCATTCCACTTCACTAAAAACCATATGACATGAAATTTATCTACATGTACCCAATATTTTTATATTCTCCCCTATTATTTTAGAAAATTCCTCACATGGTTAGGCTCTTATCCTCCTCCTCTTTATTTTAAAACCTTCATTATATTATGCATTTTGATTTCCAATTGTTCATGTTTGGATATATCTTTAAAAAACAATCGTACTACCCTTATGATTTGAAAATGATTATAGATCCATTTAAAAATCTTTGATCCCACCAATTAATATATATTTTATTATTTTCATGCTGTAAAAATTATATTTTGATTTTCCATGCCCAAACATTTTATGAAGTGAACACCCATCCCATTTCTACTCAAGGGTATTCACCTAGTGGTACATGGTATTCATTGATTGGATACTTCAATTTATGTAACCCAAAATTCTTGCTTTTAGGATTAAAAGTGTTAAAATAAAACATTATGTTGTGTGATCTTTCAAGAACACTTATTAAGTTTCCATATATGAATGTGGTTGGTGGGATCAAAATTATATTACTCCCCAATCCATTCTATAATGTTTTTATCTCAATAGAAAACATTTATGGTTCATGATTGGTTATCCTAATAACTCTACGATATTATGTAATATAGGTTTACCTCAAGTTATTCTTACAATATCCTGTTTTTTGTTTTTTTATCATTCACATGTTTTCTTTTATGTTAACATCCAATATCATTCATTGATGTTTAATGTTTTTGACTCTCATCCCACATATATAACCTTGAAATACATATTGACTCTCATGTATTTATTTCATCATGTTATTCTTCGATTATTCCATTACAATGATTTGTATATCGACCATTACTTATGTATATCCCTAGGTTGTATCATACAATTTTAGAATATTAAGGGAATTTAATCACATGATATAGAGTTTATGTTTAGTACTTTGTATTTCTATTTCATGAAGTTAAGTTATGTGTTTAGTTACCCAATTTTATTGGGACTCAATATCTTATGGTTTTGTATTAATTGTATCCTTATAGAATAAATATAAAAATAAAGTGTATGAATGATATAATTTTTCATTATTGTTCTATATAAAAGGCATAATGTGGTGTCAGGAAGTGAAGGGATGGGCTTACTTTTATAACTAGGGGAGTGGATACAATAGAATTTTCATATATAAATAAAATAAATTAAAATAAATTATTAATCCAAATTCTTCCAAATGGATCAGTATCTGATAGTATGATTGGATCATTTCCAAATATGGCCATAAAATAGTATTTAGAAATGTTTAACTATAAAATTTTCCCTTATCAGATGGTTTAACACCCCAAAAACTTATTTAAACCTTAATAGTGCTGGAAAATAATTTCTATTTTTACTATTAATTATTACTAAAAAAATAATGTTGTTTCAATAACATAATTTTAAATGATGATTCCAGGTATGAAATCAATTTTATCAAATTAATTATTTTGAGGCGGTAGAAATTATTTTTAAATAAACTCACAAATCCAAAAGAAACATTATTTTTAGAAAAAAAAATATCCTCTTTAGTATATTTTTTTTACTAAAAACCACATAAAATAATTAAAGTGCCCATAAATAGAATATTAATAATATAAATGATCTAATTTTACTGTTCAAAACCACATAAAAATATATATTTTAAACTATTTAATAAAATAAAATTTTCAACAAAAATAATCAATTTCCACTACTTAATGAAAAATTATACTTTTCATAAAATGATAAAAAATCACCACATTTTAGTTTTGCAAGTTGACTAAAAAAATTAAGTAAATTTCCATATATAAAATTTAAAAAAGTGTAAAAATTAATTATATTATTTACTCACAAAAACATAATAAAACCCATGTATTAGATAAAATTTATTTTTAAATCATCTAATGACTTTAGTAAAAATTGAATACCTATGTATAAAAATATTTTAATTATTTAACAAAATTATTCATATTTTTAAAATATTATTATTTTTATTCATACAACCAATTAATTTACTATATTATATCAATATACTATATTACAATTAATTTAGACCCATAGTTTCATGTATCAATGTTTTAAATTAAATTTTTTTTATTTAACGAAAGATATATGATATAATATCATAGTGTTTCATTTTAAATCCCATAAAAATTAATTTCACCATAGAAATACCATCACACTAACAACAAAAATTGATGATATCCCTATTTCATCACATCCTCATATTCCCATATAGCTTTTTCATATTTATAATTTTTTGATATAACTTTATCTACCTGAGTAGTTCTATACTATAGAACTTTATCTCTATGAAACATGATTTAAAATAGGTTTTATTCCATGGAAATATTATTCTATGGTGTTAATACAACTATTTCATCATAAGTGATTCATTTTTTATTTATTTCCCCAAGAGAGATATTTGGAACAGATCATGAACTTATAGATTCTTGGTTGAAGTTCTATGGAATAGGATAACACCATAACTAAATCAATAATCTCAAAGGATCTAATATACCCAGGCTTAAACATTACATTATTTATAAATTTTAAAACCATATTCCAATGAAAAATACATTGTTATACCTTCTCACTATATTTAAATTATGGATTTCAAGTATGATTTTAAACAGAATTTTCTATTGACTCTGAGTTGAGATGAGGTTCTATGGAATAAATCTATATATTTTTTAATTTTCTCATCTAGAATAATTTACTATAGATTTATTTCTCTAACTTCATCCTAGAACATTGTATTACTACACTTATTCTACACATGGATTCATAAAGAGCTATATGAATTCTCAAATTGAAGTTATTTTCCTATGAAAACTCATCTAGTGGAAGGGGTTGATCCAAAAAACATTTCAAATAAATAGAAAAAGACCTCATAATATCTGCTAGGGTTTGAATATTTCTCTAACACTTACCTTTTTTCTAAGAAAAAAAAAGATGCACTAAAACCTAACTATTAATCATGATCTTATTGAAGAATTCTCTATAACATAAACATAATACTCAGAATCCAACCAAATACAATAGAATTTCATACTCCATTAAACTTTACCACATCCTTAGTGAATATTATTTCAATCTATTTAATAATGAAATCATTCACGATAGTGATAAAGTACTCTGATTCATAAGCTAATCTACTATAACCCAAATAGCATTATATCCCTCATATGTTTATGGAATTCTAATAAAAAATTCCACAACGCGGTTTTCAAATTACCATTCTAATAGAGGTAATTATTGTAACATACTCTTACACTTATATCTCTTATCCTTAGCTTGTTAAAATATTAATAACTGTGATATGTAGTCTGTAATATTTATCATCCTGTATTACTACCAAAAATACCCTTTTAAATCTCATACATCATTATATTACCAAACTGAAAAAAGAACAATGATTTTAAGAACCATAAAAAGTGTCCTTCTTGAAGTATGGTTTTATAGGACATATAAATGTTTTGTTAACATTATCATTCTATCCCAATCAAGTTTTAACATATCAAAATTTATCACCTTCTTCAATAATTATGCATCTTCAAATTACAATTATTTAATCTTTACCTAGATATATAGTTGAACACTCATTTGATAAAGATAATATTTCCACCCTAATATTATTTCAATATCCATCCTTTAAATGTCAAAAAATATTGGATCATTTTTTATCCTCATCATAAATAATATATCATGATCTTCTTGACACAAAGCAATGAAAATATCCTTCTCTTTCCTAGGGTGGTAATATATTATCCTATCATAACCACTAATCAACTAAAATAATATTTTATAATGCATGTTCATATCTATCTAAGTGAATAAATATGTCGAATATTTATTATTACCTTTCTATATAAAGATAATTCCACCATTTATTTTATTTAAAACATACCATATCTATATCCTAATTGGATTTAAGTATTTTTTCTCAAGAACTATTTTTTATCATAGGAAATATACTATCACTGTATCATTATTCATGATGATTCATCTTGTTCCATTCTATGATAAGTCATTATATTTCAATCAACATTATCCACTAACCGGTAGTGCACAAACAGGTTCACCGAATGTCATTCTCTCTAGTTCCTTGACATTTTCCTCACATTAACACTATGAAAGGAACATGGGTCTCTACTGAGTTAAATAGAATGTGGATTAGATATTTGTGATAAATTTCTCAAAATGAACCAATAATATCTAGATAAAGTCAAAGAAAATATTTATCTCAATCATAGTGTTTATTATTGGCCAATGTTCCAAAACTTTTTACATTGATGCATGCATAGATATACCCTCACTTGAGATTATATGACCCAAAATTGAAACTTTTGTAGCTAAAATGAATGCCCTGTTAGTTTTTAATACAATTTATCATTCCTTTAGGTATTAAATACAACAATCATGTGATTTAAATGATCCTTCATACACGTAGAATATTTAATAATGTCATCATTAACTAGTACCACTAGCTGATCAATGAAATCCCATAAATAATTATTCATTAAATCCATGAAGATATCAGGGGAATTTATTACACCACATGGAATCACTATAAATTCATAGTGTCCATAACATGTATGGATTTTCTTTGTTTTATCATTATTATTGACACACAATTGATGATATCCAATACAAAGTTCAATTTTTTAAAAGCATTAATCTCTGAATAGCTAATCAAACGAGTAATCAAGATATGGTAGATGATACATATTCCTGATAATGATCTTTTTTATGATCCCAATAATCATTTCAGATATATATTTATCCACATTTATTCTTAATAAAAGGAATAGTTACACACCATTCTTATTCACTTGGTAAAATGAATCCCTTCACATGATTCTCCTAGAGTTTCTTATTAAATTCCTATATCTCAATCGATCCAATTATATATGGAGTCTTTGAAATAGTTGTATCTCCATATAAGAGTCCTATTAAAAACAAAACATCATGATCTAGTGGAATGGTTTGTAACTCTTACAGAATGAAATCAACAACCCCACACACAGTCAGTATATATTCACTATTGATTTTTTCCAAAACCATCTGAGATAAACACCAATTTTGAATAGGAATCAAGACACGTGTATTTTTTTATCGAATGCACATATATCACACTGATAGATAATAATAGATTTCTTAACAATATAAATTGTTAATTCACATCTGCTGTAATTAATTTTGGATTTATGTAATGAATGAAAATATTTTTCTGTCATATCATCAAATTAAATAAAATGGAAACTACCTTGAATTACAAGAATCACAATACCACAATCCTCAATTAGTGAAATGTTATATACCTGATAAGGAATCATTATTCCATTTGGGGATTTCACTTCTAATTAAATATATAGTCATTGAGGTGTTACTGTTATAGGATTAAAATTATTTAGACATAAAAGAGTGTGTAGATCCAAAATCAATTATAAAATCAGAAGTTCTACAATGGATTTTATTTTTACCTTTTACCACTTTATTATCATACCCATAATTGACTATAGTTATTGCATTATATTTTCCTTTATATCATGTATTTTTAGGTTTCTTACATTGAATATAAACATTAAATATATGATTTATGAATGAGTTATCATAATTCCCATACTCCTTGAATTTGAAATACTAAATTGTGTGTGGTATATTTAATGGTAATTTTTCTCAATAATTGTATAACTTCTTCTCGTCACATTAAAATTTCATTTCTCGATGAACTTCCTTTCCACTTATAAAATATTTAATGGTCCTCAAAATTAAATTTTCTCAATGTTTTATTTTACACATTGAGTATAAAGGAATGATCATCTTCTTCTCTCTATGGTTTTTAGAAATTTATTTTCATTTTATCTTTACTGTCTTATAAAAGAATTTACATTTATTAGTAATTATAACGTACATTTCCACTATAACATTACATCAAATAATTACTTCATAGCTACTGACGTCCCTTATGTATAACACCTACTATAGACATTGTTTTTAGACAATAATAAATTGATCGACGTTAATTTCAGGTTGGATAATAATTCCAGATGTGTACTTCTCAATTCTGGTAAAATTTAAATCAAATGTACTAATATATTAATAAATCTTCTATTTAATATCATGGAAACCATTCTCCATTTCTTATGAATAATATGAGGAAATTAAATAATCAAAAATAATCTCCTAAATGAATCCTAGTTAATGGATTCAATTCATTCTTATTAACAAAATTTTGTGATACGTTTTGACCATTAACCAAATTCTCCTTCTAAATAATAAATATCTAAAATAAAATTTTCCGTTTCTGAACACTGGATAATGAAATATCAATTTTCATTTATAATTTTCCATTTCTCATCCAATAATATATTAATATACAAAATAAAATAAGATGGATGTATCCTCACGAAGGATTCCACAAAATATATTTCACTTCCTTACTAATTTTTAATCTTTGAATGATTCACTTCTAGAGTGTGTGGTGTAAGATCAGATAAAATATTTTTTATTCCATGGGTCAAAATAGTTAGTTTTTCATCAGAACAATCATTTAATTATATAAAAAATTATGTACTGACATGGTTTCATTGTTTTCCATACATTATCTATAATAAAAAAAATCATAATATGATAAAAAATCACAGAGACAAAACACATATTCATGATAAAGAATTTACATGATATTTAAATCATGAAACCTTCTTTTTAATCTATGATACATTAGGTTTAACATAGTTCATTTACGGTCATTGTCATTTCAAATCCATCATAATGGTTCATAAATAATATGTCAATTAACCCAATCATATCCATAATCAGTGTCAAAAAACATGTGTAGGAAGTGAACCCTCAACACAAACCAGAATAATGGCCATGATATACCTAACCAACACTATTGAAGTGATTACACCATGATTCAACTATACCAAATCTTCTTCCACCAATAGTATCAAAACATTGATTTTTCTTCTTTGGAATTCAAACTCCTCTCATTACCATATCATAGTACATTATCCAATACATAGGGTTATCCTATCATTTCTAACTAAAGAATTGGCATCACTTTTTCTTATGGTATTTAAACACTAATCCAATAATAACTATAGAAACTCATTGTCTTTATACATAAGTATAACATCTTTTTTTCAAAAAAATAAATAAATGACAATAATTTCCCCCACCTAAATCGTATATGTTTTGTGATATTAGAAATGTGGATATATAAATAACTTGTTCATAAGGAATCGAATAATATCCCACCATGTTTTGAAAAATATGTACCCTTCTAAATAATGTCATGAATAAAACCATTATTTATATACTAGAGAGAAGGAAACCTAATAAAGGGTGAGATAAAATGACTAGTGAGTTTATATATGGGAAATATCAAAAATCACATTAAATTAATATGAGAATAATGGAATAAGAAAATGATCATAAATTTTGAAAACCATAACCTACATTTCATCATACATAATATTAGGTCCTATAAAAAATGATCGTATTTCATAAGACTTAAATCATTAAATAATAAAATAAAACGAGCCATGAGAGCTTAATAATGGAATAATTAATAATTTCTATAAATAAACATAATCCAAGAAAATGATTTCCTTTGACAAGGCTCCTTTCCCAAACTACTATTTTGTAGTTTGTTCACTCCCCATTCCAAAATAGGCAGCATCAGGGTTTGCTCCCAAGACTATGATAGTCGATAAAATCTCTTAACAAACTAGGTTCCCTACCCACTCAAGTCCTATTATTTCATGAGATATCCATATAATCATGAAAAATGGGAATATCATAGTTTTATTAGTGGGGGTTTTATAAATTGATGCTTAAAAATATTTTGAATATTTATTGGATGTTTTAATAAATTTTGTGCTAAAACCTTTTAATTTACAGAAAAATAACATCTTCTACATTATCACCCCCTACTCCCATGTTCCACGGCACCCCCCCCCCCCACAATTATCCTATTCTACATACATAGTCTTTTCCTATTTACAGTTCTCCGAAATCCTCATCGCTACCCCTTCGCTACATTTCATAAACACTATTCTCCATTCCCCATAATTATTTCTCACTGATCTCCCTCCCTCTCTCCCCTCAAATTTTTGTTTGACATATCCCATGGTGTAACCATAATGAATTTGGATAGTCTATTTTTTTGATTTTTGGTTCATAAGGTTTCAGATAAGTGAGTTGAGGCGTGTTCTTGGAACATTCATTTAAGGAGATAGTTTTTTCTAATTATAAGGTTGTATTTTGTCTTGTTTTTCTATTTTTGATCAAATTAAATTTGGTATTTTGTGACTTTTTTTTCAATTAATCTTCTCATGGAATCAGTGGATCTTTTGAGGTTGAATTTCACCATCATTTCCTAGAGAAGTGGGTTTTAGGTAGGTTTGTTTAATTTAGGTCATTAAATTCTAGAACCAATATTTCATTTATTTTTAATACCTCATTTAGATATAAATTTTTTATAATTAGTATGTTTAATGTATTTTTGAATGGTAAATCACCTTTAGGTTGATATTTACATAAAATTTGAATGATTTCCATAATTTATATATTTGTTAAAAATATATTTGTTATCTATTTGTAAACTACTTGTTTTGTAAAATACCGAATTAACTTTAATTAATATGTTAAATTATATAAGAGATGTTTTGTCATTAAAACTGGGGTTATAGAATTTTATTTTTTAATGTAATTGTTGGTGTATTTTATTTTTTGTCTTATTTATAGATTCTTCATATTTTATGGTGGTTTTTAAATTATTTATTGTTGTTTTGCCTCATTGATATATGGTTCCCATATGATATTTTTTGTTTTAAAGTGGGGTTTTCACCATAAATGTTTAATTTGTACTACTCTAAGGTATAATGTTTAGATCATCTATTCTTGCACCATGTTATTGATTACGTATATTAGAATTAAAATTAAAAAAATAATGATGATCAAATATCTAATAAAATAAACAATATTAATGACGTTTTTATATTTTTAATTTTGATTAAATTCGTAAATTTTTTAAATGAAATAGTATTTTTTATCTGTTTTAATTTTCTTTAACAAAATAAAGTTTTACTCTAAAATATGAAAAAAAAATGAAGCACATTTACAAGGAACACACATTAGTATGCTAAGGGTTTGGATAAGTTTTTATATTTTTCAATTTATAATAGATATGTTCATGGAGAAAAAATACATCCATTCCAAAAATAAAAATTTAGAATATGGTTTAAGATGTATGAATTTAATGTATAGTTGATACTAAACTGATCCCCTACTCAATATTTTTGCTGGATTTGATATAAAGAATAAAATAATATATAAAGATTGACCACTATTGTCAATCAATGGAAGGATCTCCAAAATTTGATAAAAATGGACAACAAAATTAAAAAACATATAAATTAATCTTTTAGAATTTAATCGAAACAAAATCAACATATAAATATATCAAAATAATCAATTGTGGGTGCTACAAATAGTAACATGAAAAATGATGTTTTGGGACCATAAATAAAGAATATAAAGATCATAATATATCATGGGATCCTACTCTTGATTATATGGAGTCCATTGTAAGAGATAAAATCACTGAGGAAAATTTTGTTTCTTGATTTTATTGATGATGGAAATAAAAATCTATATAGTTTATGCCTAAAATATTCAAAACATTCTCTTCTGCTGAAGTTGAAAAATATTAAATTCCAATAAAGAGTTATTAATAAGGTGATGCACATGATATTGGTTTTGTTTCATGATTCATTTTTTGAATCTATGTTCCCTAATTATTTTTATGATATGAGAAAACTTGTTACCATGATTAGTCTAATTTGTTAGAAAAATAAATTCATCTCAAAATGATTGTTTTCATTTTTTGGGAGAGGATTCTGGTAGATTGGATGAAAAAAATGGTGTTCTTCAATAAAAAAGTCAATAAGAGATGTTGGAAGAATGAGTATGCATCCTATAAATAAGAACAAGATGAAAAAGAGCAAAACTATAATGATTTATAATTACATCCCTTTAAAAATTTAGTTATAAAAAATATTTTTGTCATAAAAAATAAATAAGAACATAAAGTGTTATTTTATAGACAATACAAATGATGGGTTGATTTCACATCCAATAAATTATAAATAATGGATGAAATGTGGTTTATTAAATATAGATTTCTCAACTGATCCTAGGAATGTGTAATTGATATTTACTACTAATGAGTTCAACCCATTTGGGACATTGAGTACCATTTATAGCATTTATTTCTTTGTTTTGATACATTATAATGTACCACTACAGATGTATAAGTAAAAAATAATTTTTAACATATCTTTGATTATTCCAAGGAGAAAATTCCAAGAAATGATATTGATGTATACTTTTAGCCTATAATTCATGAATTATATGAGATTCTCCGAAATAGAGCTGGGTCATATGATTTATCTTATTGAAAAATGTTAAAGAAAGAAAATTGTTTTAATATAAACCATTATTGACATCCCTAGACTTATGAACATGTATTAACAAAACACATACATGGGTTTTTATTTATGAATTTATAGCATTTAATTTTATCCCAAACAACTTAATTTTAGTAAACTATGGTGCTTCTTTTGTCTTCACATAATTCATGATGTGTCTCATAGATTTGTTTTGAAAAAATCGACATTAAAGGGTTATATTGGTCATAGACCACCTAAAAATTTGTGGAAATGATCCCAAATATTTTAAAAACTTGTAAATGAAGAAATAATATTTTGTAAGGTGCATTATTTTAATGATAGTGGGATGTGACTTCTGAATGCATCATTAATTGTATTTAGAATGCAAGAATGTTACAAAAAATAATATTCTCCAAACATCTATAATGGGAATATAATTTTTTGAATCATAATAATGATGTTATATATATTGAGAAGAATATTTATGTAAATTGTATCTTTACATTTCTTAATGATAATGGAAAAATGATGGAAAATACCAACGCTCATAAGGGATTACAAACAATGAATACAAAGCATGATCTATGGCCAGATGAGAATGAAAAATATAAACCAGAAACTTTTTCAACGAAAATGTGGATATAGACACATTATATAATATTTTAAAACATATTAATGTATTTTATGGTTATTAAATAATGATATCAAGGTGTTTCAACATAATTATAATAGGATACATGGACTGTAAATTCATGATTCATATATTTTGTTACATCATTCAATGAAATTAGAATTGAATACATTGTTACCAGAAAGGGTTATTATAGTTGTACTAAAATATTGCACATTCATTAGAGAACTATGTGAGAATTCTCAAGAACAAGATGATCTTGAAATCCTTCAGGATGGATTTTTTAATATCACATAGTGTAGTGGGGGTAATAATTATTCCATTATTTTTAACTTCAATGACTCATTTAACTATTAAATTTTTCATGTAAACAAAGAGGATCTATACTTTATAGATGGGTTAATCCAACTGAGAGGTACTTTATTTATATTCTTTCATCATTTATAATCAATTAATGTTTCTTTATTAAATATTCAATTATGTTTTATTTATTTTATTTCATTATGTTCGTGGTCATTTGAAACCATACGTGAAAAATAATTCTCAAACTAATGGCTCTATATCCGAAGGACACATAGAAGTGGAGTGTATTACATTTTGTTATAGACACTTTTATGATATTAAGAAAATATTAAATTAAGTTGGACGTGTTGACAACACATAGAATAAATCTTAACTATATGAGAAATAAAAAATCATTCCTACTCTTGGATGATTAGTTAAGAGGATCTAAAATATTAAACTGAATGAAATGGAATTATTATATACACATAGAAGTCTGCTAAAACATTGTGAAACTACAAATACATTTATTAAAGATCTCAAGATAAAAAAATTAGGTGAATGATAATTTGAATAGAAATATAGAAATATATAAAAATCTATTATTAAAGATCTTATAGAATGTTTTGCATGTTGTGTATGTTCATAAATATAACAATCAATTGATTAATTAGGTTGACATATATAATTTGTTAATATAATAATGCGTATACCTTTTTATATCTCATTAATTATAATATGTTGGATGAGTTGACATAATATTTGATGTTTCTGGAATTAGGTCCTCTAAGAGAAGCTAAATGTTTTACTATTACAATGTAAATGGAGTTAAATTTCATATAGTAAATCGGGAAGACTGAATGAAAACATAAAATATTGGAATATTTAGACATTACGAATTAGGATACTATTGAATGTTGATTAATATTTTTGAAATAAATTTCTATTTTTATTTTGTAGTTGTTTTATTAAAATTAATGTGGTATTATAATACCTGAGGTAATTAAAGAGATTCCATGTAATTTACAATTCTGAACTTCTCTTACTTGAATGATTTTGGTGACTATGGATTACATGGTCTATATACCTTCTCATCATAATATAAAATGGTATATTATGTAGGATATTTCATGGATTAAGGGTGGCAATTAGTTGTTCACATAAAAAAGAGACTTTTATTATTTGGGAGATTAAGTGGAGGATTCAACCTCTGATAGTGATCCATATCAACTATAATAAATATAATTATGTTTTGATTATGACATTGAAAATAATATTCATTCAAGGGTGGATAAAGAGGATTAAGTAACAATGAAACAATATAATTATTATTTGAAGGAAAAAAATATTTTATCTATAGTCATCCGTTAACTTATCAACCACCAATGATATATGTGGAGTCATTCATTATCATAACTATGTGTATTGTTTTGTCAATATAGTTCATGAGTTTTCTTTTTAAAAATATATTATGCATGATTTTCTTTTGATTATATTTTTAAAAGTTAATATAACTAATTTAAATGACATAAATTCAATAGAATGAGAATTTCACTTATTAAAGTCAACTCTTAATTGACATTACCTTAACCACATAGACACTTGATGATCCACTGGGATCCCTCTCTACAACATCTGAGAAACACTCCCACTTCCCCCATCAGTTTCAGACACTCCCCCCACTATACCTTTTTTCAACATCTTTCACACCCTTTTTCTATGTCCCATTAGTATCTATCTCATTTCCTCCCCATTTGGAAGGTTCAATAGCAACATAATAGGTCATTACACATGTTTCCTAATAATGATATTGGAGGGTGATTATTATAAGAAAAAAATGTGAATAAAGACGTTTCATCTTTTTACACTAGAAATTAGGTTTTTCCAAAAATATGAGAACAATGTGAATAGAAAGGAAAATATGAACATGTCATATGTCTATAATATAAACATATTGAAGATAGTTTACCCATTTATCTGCTCTAATTACCCATGGAGAATCCCATGGGATTATTTTCTTATATTATAGGTTATTTAACAGAGGAGCCGGTTACCCATCATATTACCTATTCTAATAAGAGGAATATGCCTCAAAATTGGAATAATGAAGTATTTTATTCCAATATAAAAGTAATTTTAATAAATTGAGGGATAATTTAATGTTATTATGTAATTAAATTCTAATATTTTAAAAATCAATCTTTTTTAACAGATGTTATTCCACTTTACTACTACTGGTCTTATCGCATGAAAGTGGACGTTGAAATTTTTTGGTAAGAAATTGAATTTTTTTAAAATGGAAATTATGAAATGAATTGAATGATACATCATTGACCACTTATCATGAGTAAGATAAGGTACCAAAATGGGTACCAATATAGATGTGGATGGTGTTTGTAAATTTTTTCACCATGAGAAGCTTGTGGTATTAAAAAATATATTTTAATATTCATCTTAGTTTGACACATATACATGAATTTTACATGGATATGATATTTCATACATTACTACTAAATTTCATGTTATTTACTTGAGGAATTTTAAAAAATATACATCTATTAAAGATAAAAAAATCAACCACATACTACTGGTTCAAATAGTTTTCCCAGAAAAAAATCAACTATGGAAATATTTTCATCAGTTTAATACAATTATAAGATAACATTATTTGTTTTATATATTAAATTTTTGATATTTTTATTTAATTTATTCAATTAATATTGGGAACCATGTCTCTCGAACTGATGATTGGTTGGAGGTTCATGTGAAATATGTGGGAGTCAAGTAAAATATCGTGCCAAAGGACATATAGTATGAATTTATTTTTTAGTTAATAGATTATTTTTTCACTTTGTTAATATGAATATATTTAAATATTATCGATATATTATATACAAATAAAAATATATGGACTATAGGACTCCAATCCCAGACAGTCTATCTCAGTCTCCTTGGATGATCTAGCTAGTCATGTCCTTGGGAAGCATAATTGTGGTTACATGTGTGGGATGTCTTTGTGTACACTATAATCTATGATATTTGGATGGACACTGGGGATTTCAGCACTATCAACTCCATGTTTTAGTTACTCCCTACCCTATTAATATTATAGGGAGTTTTTTTCAGTGTAATGTACAATTTAGAAATATGGAAAAACAATCTAGGAATAGGGGGCTCATATAAATATGAAATATATAAAGGTTACTTGTCTATAAAATGTATTAGTAGAATCATATTATAAGATAAATTGATGTTTTCTTAGAGATATTGAGTCTATGGATATTTTGATTGTTTAGTTAAATAACATGACTTCATAGTGATTTATTACATAAACTTTTATTGGTTGTATGTTTCAATTTAAATATTCAATACTATTTAATTTTCAAGAAAATTGGGATATATGTGTTGGTTTCTGAAAGTGGAAATGGATATATAATCTATTTTTATCATATTTTATCTTCTGGTTATTAGGGTTTATTTTGGATTCAATAATAGTATTGTGTAACTAAAATCTTGAAAGAATAACACTAATATGGTGATTAAGAGACCATGTTGTGGTATGACTTAGGGGATACATGCATTTCCTTTAATTTTATGAAATATATATATTTGGTTGATATTATATGTTTTATTCTGAATTTTTATTTATATTTATCATTCTTAGGCTCTTCATGTGTTTTATTGTTTTAGTACCACTAGAAATTAAACCTCTTATTTTTCTTTTCAAAATCTCCAGTCTCTTTCAACCATATATGAACATTCTTCAATTATAACATCCACTTGTTAATTAATATACAATATTTGTTTCAAATCTCTAACATATATTTAAATTTAATATATATTTTTTATCATCACAACTTCATTTTAATTCATCTCAATCAAATGTGACACTAGTGTGAAATAGAGAATGAAATATAATATTTTAGAGAGTTAATTCAAGATTTATATCTTATTTTTCAGTCCATAATAACTAGAATCAATGATAATCAACACATGCAATTTTACTAAAATGAATATATCATATAATTAATTAGATTAAAATTATATCAACGCTAAAGAGGATTTATAGAAAAGTAAGAAATGTACTAGGTTGTATAAGATCATATAATCCACAAAACCCAGTTAAAAGGATTTCAAACATGTATAAAAATATGCCAATAATATTTAATAGTGAATATTTCTTATTTTAAAAACCCACACTAACACATTTTTATAGTGTTACATGGGAAATTTATAAAATTTCAAAATATTATTTTCTTATTAATTATGTGATCCCATTAAAATTCACCCATTTTGTTTATGTTTTTATATCAAACTGGTGACCCATGATCATGTTATATCTATAACACCCAGATATTTTATGGTATACCTCTTTTTAAATTTAATGTCTTCGATAGCTTACATTGCATGAATCACCAATCTTAAACGAACAATAAAATGTTATTATATCCAATCTATTAAATCGGTAAGAATTAATTGTATTATCTATATTATATATTCAATCAATTTTTTTTAAAATCATTAAATATATTTGATATGAATAAGATAATAAATCCAATGTTATCCCTAAATACATATATTTTTTTAAATAGAGTTCTCATAACTTTTAATTAATCTCTTATTTTAAAATAAATTTTTGTTACTTTTATTAATTCTAATTTAAGGAAAAAAAATTCTTTTTTAAAATATAAATGAAAAAATTATCATAGAGTGATTTTTTGGTATTTTTACGAAAATATTAATTTTCTAGTGAATAGTAAAAAAATAAAAGTTTTTATTGATAACTATGTTGTTATATCAAAAAATTAATAGTTATATTTTGTAATTATTTAAAATTTATAGTATTTTTATTATATTATTAATAATCCAATTAATTTTATGGGAAATATTTTTATAGTAAAATTTGGAATACAAACACATTTATATTTAATAGGATATTTTTTTCTAAAAAACGATTTTATTAAATTTATCTAATTTAATTGTAAATTAAATTATACAACTTATGTATTTTGAATTTTTGAAAATGGATTCCATATTTTCATTCATAATGACTAAATTTATTAAATATTCCCCATTTATTTTTTTCCAATACAAATAGTAACCTTTGTAATTTGTATTACCATAGTAATGGGTAAATTGGGTAGCCTTAGTTAAAAATAAAATGAAAAGAACTCTAATATGACCCAAACAATTTCCAAAATAATATTGAATGATTTAATATTGACCATTAACACATAAGGTTTTTAAGTTAATCATTAAATGGATACTTTTCAATAAAAATGACTTAAATATTATTATAATAAAATAAAGTGACAACCTATCACACTCTTATTTTTTATAAATAATATATTTTTAATATAGGTTTAACCAAAATTTATCTTCAAAAATTAAAAGTATCTGAAAATAAAATATATATATATATATATATTTAATTTATTTATTATTTTCAATGAAAATATAATGACCTTAAATTCTCAAACTACTCAGATACATTAATTATTTTATTAATGGAAATGTCTTATTTATTTTATTAAAAAAATAATATAAATATAATTGGAGGGAATTGATGTTACTAAATAATTTTGTATTAAACCATTAAATATTAAGGATATACTAAAACAATTAATTTATATTGTTATATTGAAATTTTTAATAGTCAATGTATTGAGAAGTTTCAAAATTTACAATAATGATATTTTAGAATAACGTTTACTTTAATAAATGATGATAAATTTTTAAAAACATTAAATTCATCCAAATAATTGGGATAATGTTTAAAATGTAATTAATGGAACATTTATGGATTTTATTTGAATTTTATATTATATATATTAACCTAGTAATAGAAAATCCATGGTGTCACGGAAAGAGTTAATGGGGTTAAATATAGGTTAAAACCAAATGATAGGTGTATAACCATGCCCTTAACATTTCAATATTCTTCCTCCAAGCAGTGTTACATCAGTAGATTTGACTATTCCTGATCCACAGTGTCTGTCTGATACCTACATTTCTACAGATGCACTAATGACCTGTGACTTGGCCTGTCCTCATTTGGATTTAGATCTACCCAGAATATCGGATCATGCACTGTAGGACCCATGGAATTTCATGAATACCCGTAACCCTATAGATACATTGAAGAATCACATCTCAGACTGTCCTCATTTGGATTCTGATCCACCATGTAGATCTAATAATGTAATGCAATGTTTCATTCCATATCACTTTGTGAGATACAATGATGTGCAGGATATATCTACTGATGTTGTAATTCTAAACCATGAATATTCCTGGATATCATATAGTCTGAAGGAGAATGTTTCATTGCATAATGATAGGTTGGATCAAACATGATCTTATGGTAATGATATTCCTTCTCAATATTATGTTTCTTCTTTAAAGAATACAAATTTTGGGTTGAAGTTGGATGGAGTTCATTCTCTAGTTATGTTCACGGACACATTACATGGTATAATCCTTCGTAAGGGTTCAACAGCTCATGTTGAAGCTAACCCTACTGTTCTTTCTAGGTGAATGTAAATTGGGAAAAACTATTTGATTGCATGAATTGTTTTACCTAAAGGCGAAAAGCCTTGTAATCGTGATGATTTGATTCGTAGAACCTCAATCTTATGGGGATTCTATAACTATAAATGCATCTCTATTGGTCATTGTTTTTTCATTTTCTATTTCCTTCAGATGATTTGAATATTGGTTCATAGATCTCTGGGACTCTACTATTGAAACCTACTGGGCATCCGTTACATGAATGATCTTTAGACATTAACATCTCGCTTGCATGAAATTCATTTTCTCAGGTCTGGGTTTTTCTTCATGCGCTCAATTGGGTCATTTGTCATTCAATGATTTTGTTTGATACTTCCACTATAATTGGAAATCCTATTCATCTTTAAATTCAGAATGAGGAGGTCTGGTTTGGTCAGTTTTCTAGGAAGTTGGTGGAGATTGACTTGAGCTCTAACTTGATTGATAAGGTAACTCTTTATACTCTTGATAACATTAAAATTGATGTTGAGTATAAAAAACCTTTTTTCTACAATGAATGTGTTATTGTGGGATATGATTTGGGGACATGTCAGAAGAAATATTCATGTAAGGAATGTCGGGTGAGGGGTCTTCTAGTAAATCTATACTGAAATAAGTCAAGGAAGAAAGATGTGGCTTTGTCGAAGCCCATTTTTTTATGTTGGTGATTCACTAATGGAGCCAAGTTCCATTGTGTCTAATGTGATGACTTCTAGGAAATTTGACTCTTGGTTGTCTAAGTGTAATGGAAAGAGTTTTTCAGTGGATGTGTGTCTGAAGATAGATCCTAGTGGCCCCTCAAACCCCTTGGATGATTTGGTTAAATAATTACTTCAGATAGTGGAACCCCATGCCTCACCTTTAGGATTTATGATCCTTGATCACTCTTAGGTTGATGTCTCAAATAAGATTGATTCACAATAGTTTGTTGACTACAATATAAAATCTAGAAGCTATTTCAGTTTTCTGAATTATCTATTAAATGGGGGAACATTTCTGAGGATGAAATGGGAAATTGTACCACAATTAAGGCTTCTGGTAGTGTTCGTCATGCATACATTAAGTATGTAGTTTGGAGTGATGACAAAAACATGAATTATGGTGAAGGATTCACCTCTATTCCCACAAAGTGGAAACCACACAAGGACTATTCTATCATTCCTTGGACTGTGTCTACCATATCATCTTCGAAGATGTCTAGGAATGTGGACACACACCATTTTAAAATTTTTAATCTGGATATATCTGATTTTAAATGTGATCTTTCTAGTCGCTATGATTATGGAATGGATTTTTTATATTATTATATTTAGAACTCTTTTAGCTAGATGAGGACATTTCTAATTGTTTGATCTTATATGACTTATCTATAATATCTATTTCCTTTTAACAAATGGTTATCAGTTTTGCTTCTGGCTCGACTTGTTGTCAGTAACTCTTATGTATCCACATTGAGTAAAAATCATTATATTGTTGAAAACAAAATTTTTATTTTGATATTAATAACATTATTTTCATTATATATATATATATATTTTAGAAATTTTATAATTACCTTAAATTAATTGGAAATATTAATACTTTAATCATTATTTATTATAAAAATTTAATAAATTATTTTAAAAGAAAAATTATATATTTTTGAATGATTAAATGTTTAAAAAGAATTTCATTCACATATATGATATTTTATAATGTTTTTAAATCATTATATTTTAATTTCCACTTTTTTATAATTTATTTAAATTTAATTAAATAAATAGTATCAAATTTGAAAATAATTATTTTTTTAAATAATATTATCTTAAATTATTTAAAAGACATAAATATATTTAATAATACCAAAGGGATAATATATGGTCTAAAATTTAATCCAATACTCATTTATAGACCAGTTTTTTGTATTTGGATCTATAATAGCCATAGAATATTTTAATATTTTCAGAGTTTCCAAATGTGCCCCTCACCTCAATTATAAATGGGAAACTCCACCATTAAATTTTATCAACACTTTTATTCATATAGATGAACCAAAACCTGATCATTTATCTTCCAAAAAACTTTATTTATGTTATATAGTTGATTTTCCATCAAAAATTCCAACCATAGATCCATTAAGAATATATTAATTGAAGTTCTCCAAAGAAGAGGTAATCGTCTTTATCGACTCTTTCATGTTTATTTATTCTTTCACTTTGTCTTCATGTGATACATATGTCCTAAATTAATAACTAAAGAATTATATATATACTAATATGTTATTATGATTATGGTAAAATCATATTCCACATTTTATCCATCCTATGAAAACGAAATCATTGCATGCGTGTACGTATGACTTTCTATCACTTCATTGTAGTGAATTTTTTCATCATAAATTTACATGGATTGGTATAATGATGAAAGTAATGGATAAATATGATAACTATGGAACTTTATT
Organism: Viscum album; assembly: GCA_963277665.1. Lineage (NCBI taxonomy): Eukaryota > Viridiplantae > Streptophyta > Magnoliopsida > Santalales > Viscaceae > Viscum > Viscum album. The sequence goes on along the minus strand of OY728152.1, from coordinate 1,358,473,410 downwards.
AATTCTAAAAAAATAATATACCTTTCAATTAATTGTCTTTTCACCATTAATGGAGTTATATTTTCTCTTGTACGTATGTAGAACCTACAGTTTGCATGATGTGATGTGATTCATTTTCTAGGTCTACCATTCTTTAATGATTCAAAAAATTATAAAATTAATTAATACGATATTTATCATCTTTATATAATTATACATATGAATAAACTATTTCATATTAACACTAATCATTTCATATATGACAATACATTATTTAAAAATGAAGTAGTTCACACCCGAAACAAGAGTAATAATGAAATATTATAAATTAAAAGGTGATAGGATGATATAGGAGGTTCATATATGATATCATAACTATAAATATTGTTATTTTATAAATTTGAAACATTCTTTAAACCATTATACATGAGTTTAATGAATTTTCAATTAAATGAAAGTACTACGTAATAATTTTTTCCCAAATTATATTCAATTTATACTTATTTTGTGATTATAAAACAATTCTCTTTTTGGGTGTGTGCACTAAAAATATATTTATTTATTATTATAATTCATTTAAAATTGTATTTCTTTTAAATATACATCTTTATAGGATCATTGATATGATTTTTATCTAAGTTGTATAATATTTTTATATAAGGTGTTCTCTATTACAGTTATTTGATTAACTGGGGAATTGTTATTAAATTCATATCATCTATTAAAAATGGAAATTTGACATGTTTTTTAGGAATTAATTCAATTAATATATATTATTAATTATTTGGAAATCAAACAATGGGTTTGGGACCAGTTAATTCAATCCCCTCAATGCATCATTAGTATAATGTGATGAATCTGTTAGTGACAAATCGTTCACATTTATTTCCAAAAATAATGTGGTGTAACACCCCCAGATTTTATGAAAAATATTATTTTAATTTCATTAATGTCTTATGTTGTATTCTACACCAAGATTACCTTGTGCTATACGCAACACCGTATTAGCTTGCAGTATACGCAACACTATTCTTGGACCGTGTTACACACAATTTTGATAATAGTTATTCTATGCAACATTGAGTATATATATATATATATTAAATGTATAAATAAAATATGGTTGGATTCTGTTATACGAAACAAAGAAGGATTCTTTCACAACACGCAACCCTGACTTGGCTTGCATTACACGCAATCGCGACCTTCCTCGATAGCGTGTGTTGTACGCAATACCAGGTTTTAATAAACAATGTTATATTATTATAATGTTGTCATAAACTAGCCGTTATGAATAGTATTAACTATATTTTGAATTTTATAAAATTATTATTCATCTTACACATTTTCTAGAACATGATATAAGAACAAAATAAATTTTTCGGGTAAAATAAGTATTTTTCAAAAAATGCAGTTTTGCCTCCTTTTGATGGCGCACCCACTTTAAATCTAGTTTTTGACATGTTTATAAGTTCAATTTGACAAAATAAAATTCTTCTTTGGAATCAAGAAATAAAAATTTACTTTGGATAAATTTTTCATATTATTCTGGTAACTTTCACATTTTAATGAATAGTAAAAACATGCTATATTTTATTTAAAAACAAATTTTTTCATCGTAATATCTTATGTGGTTAAATTATAATATTTAATGGTTTTAAAGTATAAATAGAATATATTTTTACCATTTAATATAATGTATGTCATTAGCATTAATTTTACCATGAATTCGTAGGTTATATCAATTCAATCTTTTGCAATGTTTTAAACAAAAACCCGTTTTTATTCAACAACGGGATTAATTTTAATTTAATTTCTGCAACTTCTGTGTATGGAATTTTGAAAAATGGATTCCATATTTGGAATCATTGGGTCCAAATTATGTTAATAGGCTACTTTTTATTTTTGGAAATTATGAATAGTAACTACGGTAAATTTTATTTACCATAGTGAAAGGTAAATCGGGTAATTAAGGGTAAATATAATATTTTAAAATTACCCAAAAAAAGGTCAAAATCCTATTGGATGACTAAAAGTCGACCCATATCACCTAAGGGTCGGATTATATTCATTTAATTAATTTTTTTCAATGAAACTAATTTAATTATTATTAAAACCAAAGAATGTGACAACATGTCACTTTCTTAAATCTTATAAGTATAATAATTTTAATCTAGTGATAAACTTCATGAAACTTAGAACATGAATAGTCTCCTGAAAAATAGTACAATTATCTACATCATAGAAATTTATTTATAATTTTTAGGGATTAAATAATTATCATTTATATGACACATAGATGATGCAGTAATTATCTTATTAATGAAATATTGACATAATTGATGTTATAAATGCCCAAATAAATGTAATTTGATACTTTTTATGACTTACACTAATTTTATAGGTTAATATGACATGTTATTGTTGATTTAAGTAAGTTGGTTAGAACTTATCATTCTGTTATGAATTTCATAAAAATTGTGTACCAAATAGTGTCAAAATTGACATAAAATAGTTTTTAAAACAAATATTATATTATTAATTGTTATTTTATTACTAAAAATCTAAGGTTCGGAAAAATGACTCAGATAAGATTATATATATTAATAATAAACAACTTGGGGTTATTTTTTCTTGATATAGAAATTTTATTAACCATATAGTGTAAGAAAACAAAAAGACACGGTAAAAGTTAAATTATTTAACTTAGGGTTAAATCAAATTGATAAGGTTAAAATAATAACCTAAACTTGTCTAAATCCTATTGGTTGATAGTATTTCGACCCATAACCGCTTTAGCTTCGAAATAAGACCCTTTGGAACCATTATAAACCGATTTTGACTTTAATATAAAATAATATTTTGAGATATTCCTAAGGTGCCCCTCTCCTCCCTTATAAAAGGGTACCTCCTCCCCCTCCTCATCACACCAATTTGGGCACTCAAGCTCGGCCAACCCCTGCCCAAATCCCTTATCCACTTCCCTAGAATAATCCTAGAGGTCCTGGTCTTCTTCAAAGACTAATCATAGTTCCCTAAGTGGAGGATTCAAAGAGGCGTTTCAAAGAAGAGGTAATATCCATTACCGATCTTTTCAATTTCTTTCTTCTTCAACTTCTTCTTCTTTAGTTGATTCATGATAAAGTAATAACATCAGTATTTCTTATATACTGATATGTTATTATAAATATGAAACAACTCTAATTCACCTTCTATCCATCCTACGGAAAAATGAAATCACCGCGCGTGCGTACGTACGGAATACCGTCTCCACGCCGTAGTGTAATATATTTTCCGTCACCACCTTAATTGGATTGGTATAATGGTGTAATGAGTAACTATATATGATTATTATAAAGTTATATTTATACTGAAATAGTATACATACACTTCAACACAATTCCACGACCATGGGAACGATATCATCGCTCGTGCGTACGTACGGACTACCGTCTCCACGACGCGATGAGATTCATTCTCCATGTTAACCATTTAATAATGATTAAAAAGTATATATAATAAATAATAATGAAATATATGACATTATAAAGCGTCTGGATTTATGTATATATGTATTTCATCTACTTACTTCCATTCAAGACAATAAGGAAAGGAAAACAGCGTTCATGCGTACGTACGGACTACCGTCTCCATGAAATGTGTTTTTCATTTCATTTGTCTATCTATTATATATATATATATACTGAAAATATATGATATATAAATCATATTTTATATTCTGGAAGTAAGTAAAGCATGATATAAGTATTAATAATGTCAAGAACAACAAGTCAAAACACCTACAATAAATGAAACGATTTTACCCAAAACGCTTCTTTAACATGGAATTTACAAAAGAACGGGTAATATAAAGTCATAAGTGAACCATATATGATAACATAACAATGAATATGATTCTTTAATAAGTCAATGACATTATTTAAATCATTATACAGGAGGTTCGGACACATACGAAGCAAATCGGACCTAAGGTAATGGAAATATCACAATCTCACTTTTATCTGAGATTTTTTTTACTTTGGTAATTACTGGGGTGTATTTTATCATCCACATCCATGTTTCCTCAATATGTAATATTATTTCCAACCACATAAAATTGTTTAAATCCAATTTTACCCTTCGATGAGTTTTTAGTAAAGGATATGAAAGGAATATTTTTTCGTTTTTCGTACGAGTTACTTTTTGACTTTTCCGACAAAAGTACGAAGAATGTTTTTTTTAACTTAAACGGCACGAAAGGATTTTTACGGTTTTATAAAGCCTTATTTTCATGAATCTTACTCCAAAATATTTCATTACTATTTTTAATAAAATCTCTTTCTTTTAAAATTGCATGATGTTTTGTGAAAAGAAATTGATTTTGAAGAAGAAAGGATATTTTCCTCAAGAATTCATTTCAAGTGTTTTATCAAAATTATTTTCCATCTAAGATAATAAAGGGTTCTGTTTCTATCCATATTTTTACATTGATTTGACTATGTTGTGATGGAATTATGTTTATGAATTCCTTTATCTTATATGAATGGTTTTATGATGTCATGTTGTTTAAGAATCCCATTTTTATTACATGGGTTATGAAATGATGTATGATTTATGATTTTGTGGCACACATAAGAATGGTATCATTATGAGATGGGTGGGACCTATATCTCCCTCCAATGCATTGGGTAAAGATTTTATATCTCATGAGATAGACATGGCTGGAATGGTAGGTTATACCGGTTCAGTGAAATAGGACTGAAATGAGGGTTACTCGATTCAGAAAGGGACTTTGTCCACTAAGATAGTCTTGGCAATGAGTCTTGACTAACAAGAAATGATTCTCTATGATTATGTGTGAATGCCACAAAGTTTCATGTTTTAAGTTATGATTATTGTGATTACATTTCACTACCATGATTTATCCCATGTTATGAAACTATTCTCTCTTTTGCAGGTTATGATTTCCAAAATGTTATGTTCTTATGAATACGATGTGATTGATATTTATTTTGTTTACCCTTACTGAGCATTTGAGCTCACCCTTTTATGTTTTCTTTTCCCCAGGATATAAAGAAAGGTTTTAGGTAAAAAAAGTAAGATCTTTATGGGAGATGTTGAAGATATTTCACCTCGATTATAAGATTTTATTCTGAGTTTCCAAAGACACTAAACTATTACGATCCTTGTGTGTGTGTTTTTGTTATGTACTAAGTATTCTGCAAAAGTAATGTAATGTCAATGTACGTCAGGCTTCGGGTCTCTACAGTTGGTATCAGAGGAAAGGTTTAGTCAACCTTCGGAAACTAGGATGCGAGAACTTTAGTGAGATCCCTAGAGATATTTCTAAGGTATGTCTAGGGATGTCCCTAAGGATAAGTATACGTATAGGATACAGTCCTAGAACTACGGTAACGATCATAGAATTTAACATAAGATGTTAGATATTGACGGTACTCCCCCTTTATTATGTTGTTTTCCCTAGAATGATTTTTGCCTCTCACACTATTCTTTTTTTGGGTTTTAGAAAATGGCTGGAAACAAGATGATTCACGATAATGGAGGATATGATGGACAAGGGAATGATATTCTTCATAATAAAATGGGATTTGGAAGTCCAAACATAATTATTATGCCAAATCATCAATCTCATAATATGATCAATAAAGTAAAATTTGGTAAGTTTCCTGACTCGGCTAATAAGAGAAAGATGGAGTTTCATGATGAGCATAGAGGAATGAAAGTTCAATTTCCCCTATGTAAATCATGTGGGAAGAGGCATCAAGGAGAATGTTTCAAAGGAACTGGAAAATGCTTTGGGTGTGGAAAAGAAGGACACAAAGCAAGTAAATGCAAAGGAAAAGGTTCAGTTAACAACATGGATGAGGATAATGGTATTGCTACGACATCAACAATGGTTAAATGTTTTAAATGTGGAATGTACGGGCATTGTGCAAACCAATGCCCTAAGGGAAAGTCTCATGAAGATAATCAGTATGGTTGTATGGGAAGTATTTATGTGGATGATGATAAAGAGACTACAAAAGATATGTGAGATGAAAGAATTGTTGAAGCTCGGTCAATGGTTTAAGAATGTAGTGGAATGATTACATGTTTATCATGTGTAATGTTGTATAATTAATCTCATTGTACTATGGAATAAAGAGACATCTAAGGATTGTTACACTGTTTTCTTTCGTTGATTTTTGAAAGTGTATGATTAATGGTACCAGTATCCATGAATGGTTATTCAGATATTTTTGGAAATAAGATGATATGTGCATAATGAAGGGATAAGGAGGAAATGAAATGTTTGACAATATTCATGATCTCATGATTGATATAAGGACTAAGTGATATCATGGTTTGAGTATATAGAATTTTGAAGATTTTGGTATGTGGAAGGTGTTAACTTTTAACTGCAATCATGTTTTCACTAAGGTTCAATGGGTATTCAAGAAAATACTTGATTAAGGCCTTTGAATGTTTGGAATGTGACCAAAAAGACATATCTTATGATATATGGGGATCAATGATGGTATTAAATCTCTGGTAATCATTTTCATTATATTATGAGAGTGGACTGCAGTATTCTGGATAAGCCTAAAGATTAGAATGGATTATGTTGGACATAAGTTAGTATTGTTTAAGGATAGAAGATTTTCGATATTATTGATGGGATGTTATAGTAATGTAGTTTTAGAAAAAGGAAAACCTGCAGGACGGGCGACAACCCATCGCGTCGGACAAGGATGTGGGAATCGAACCCACAACCGAAGTGCGACTGGCCTTTATCGCCTACCACTGGCCTACAAGAAGTCCCTATTTAGTAGAAACTAGTTTTATTATATTAAGTTGTATGACATATGATGTAATAGTCCATTTTAGGAATCATATATGATTAATCTCACTATAGATCGACTTATGTATATAATTTTTTGCTAACCTTTTGTTTGAGACAGATGGAATGACCCCTCATTCTATAACATGATCTGCTAACACTTCATGAATAACAAATTCAACTTCATTTATTTAAGAGATGAAGTGGAAATTGTTAAAGGCTCGAACAACAGTGAGATTGTACCAAAATAAAGTAAGTATTTATTCTAATTCAAACGATCTTGAAAACCAAAAATGTTGTCCTAGTGATCTTATATCTGATGAATCAGATGGTACCTTAGATCGTCACAAATTTATAGCTTTGTGATTTCTAGCTTTTCCATAGCCATGTTCTCTACCACTCTCCATCAGAACATGATGGTTAGATTTCTCTTCCATATCCATATTTTCACCTATGTGGAAACCCAGTGATTAGTTTATTTGGGTAACCGTTACGTTTCGTACTTTTGTTTTTAAAGATAAGTTTTGGTATTCCTTTTTACGATGTGGGTTTCTATCAAAGAAACTTTCAAATAGTAAACCTTTTATAACCCCGACGAATTTCGAGGGCGAAATTCATTTTAAGGGGGGTAGAATGTAACACCCCGAGATTTTATGAAAAATATTATTTTAATTTCATTAATGTCTTATGTTGTATTCTACACCAAGATTACCTTGTGCTATACGCAACACCGTATTAGCTTGCAGTATACGCAACACTATTCTTGGACCGTGTTCCACACAATTTTGATAATAGTTATTCTATGAAACATTGAGTATATATATATATATTAGATGTATAAATAAAATATGGTTGGATTCTGTTATATGAAACAAAGAAGGATTCTTTCAAAACACGCAAACCTGACTTGGCTTGCATTACATGCAATCGCAACCTTCCTCGATAGCGTGTGTTGTATGCAATACCAGGTTTTAATAAACAATGTTATATTATTATAATGTTGTCATGAACTAGCAGTTATGAATAGTATTAACTAAATTTTTAATTTTATAAAATTATTATTCATCTTACACATTTTCTAGAACATGATATAAGAACAAAATAAATTTTTCGGGTAAAATAAGTATTTTTCAAAAAATGCAGTTTTGCCACCTTTTGATGGCGCACCCACTTAAAATCTAGTTTTTTACATGTTTATAAGTTCAATTTGACAAAATAAAATTCTTCTTTGGAATCAAGAAATAAAAATTTACTTTGGATAAATTTTTCATATTATTCTGGTAACTTTCACATTTTAATGAATAGTAAAAACACGCTATATTTTAATTAAAAACAACTTTTTTCATCATAATATCTTATGTGGTTAAATTATACTATTTAATGGTTTTAAAGTATAAATAAAATATATTTTTACCATTTAATATAATTTATGTCATTAGCATTAATTTTACCATGAATTCGTAGGTTAAATCAATTCAATCTTTTGCAATGTTTTAAACAAAAACCCGTTTTTATTCGACAACGGGATTAATTTTAATTTAATTTCTGCAACTTCTGTGTATGGAATTTTAAAAAATGGATTCCATATTTGGAATCAGTGGGTCAAAATTATGTTAATAGGCTACTTTTTATTTTTGGAAATTATGAATAGTAAATACGGTAAATTTTATTTACCATAGTGAAAGGTAAATCGGGTAATTAAGGGTAAATATAATATTTTAAAATTACCAAAACAAATGTCAAAATCCTATTGGATGACTAAAAGTCGACCCATATCACCTAAAGGTCGGATTATATTAATTTAATTAAATTTTTTCAATGAAAATAATTTAATTATTATTAAAACCAAAGAATGTGACAACATGTCACTTTCTTAAATCTTATAAGTATAATAATTTTAATCTAGTGATAAACTTCATCAAAATTCGAACATGAATAGTCTCCAGAAAGATAGTACAATTATCTACATCATAGGAATTTATTTATAATTTTTAGGGATTAAATGAATATCATTTATATGACACATAGATGATGCAGTAATTATCTTATTAATGAAATATTGACATAATTGATGTTATAAATGCCCAAATAAATGTAATTTGATACTTTTTATGACTTACACTAATTTTATAGGTTAATATGACATGTTATTGTTGATTTAAGTAAGTTGGTTCGAACTTATCATTCTTTTATGAATTTCATAAAAATCTTGTACCAAATAGTGTCAAAATTGACATAAAATAGTTTTTAAAACAAATATTATATTATTAATTGTTATTTTATTCCTGAAAATCTAAGGATCGGCCAAATTACTTAGATAAGATTATATATATTAATAATAAACAACTTGGGGTTATTTTTTCTTGATTTAGTAAGTTTATTAACCATATAGTGTAAGAAAACAAAAAGACACGGTAAAAGTTAAATTATTTAACTTAGGGTTAAATCAAATTGATAAGGTTAAAATAATAACCTAAACTTGTATAAATCATATTGGTTGATAGGATTTCGACCCATCCCCACTTTAGATTCGAAATAAGACCCTTTGGAACCATTATAAACCGATTTTGACTTTAATATAAAATAATATTTTGAGACATTCCTAAGGTGCCCCTCTCCTCCCTTATAAAAGGGTACCTCCTCCCCCTCCTCCTCACACCAATTTGAGCACTCAAGCTCGGCCAACCCCTGCCGTAATCCCTTATCCACTTCCCTAGAATAATCCTAGAGGTCCTGATCTTCTTCAAAGACTAATCTTAGTTCCCTAAGTGGAGGATTCAAAGAGGCGTTTCAAAGAAGAGGTAATATCCATTACCGATCGTTTCAATTTCTTTCTTCTTCAACTTCTTCTTATTTAGTTGTTTCATGATAAAGTAATAACATCAGTATTTCTTATATACTGATATGTTATTATAAATATGAAACAACTCTAATTCACCTTTTATCCATCCTATGGAAAAATGAAATCACCGCGCGTGCGTACGTACGGAATACCGTATCCACGCCGTGGTGTAATATATTTTCCATCACCACCTTAATTGGATTGGTATAATGGTGTATTGAGTAAATATATATGATTATTATAAAGTGATATTGATACTTAAATAGTATACATACACTTCAACACAATTCCACAACCATGGGAACGATATCATCGCTCGTGCGTACGTACGGACTACCGTCTCCACGACACGATGAGATTCATTCTCCATGTTAACCATTTAAGAATGATTAAAAAGTATATATAAGAAATAATAATGAAATATATGACATTATAAAGCTACTGGATTTATGTATATATGTATTTCATCTACTTACTTCCATTCAAGACAATAAGGAAAGGAAAACAGCGTTCATGCGTACGTACGGACTACCGTCTCCATTAAAGGTGTTTTTCATTTCATTTATCTATCTATTATATATATATATATACTGAATATATATGATATATAAATCATATTTTATATTCTATAAGTAATTAAAGCATGATATAAGTATTAATAATGTCAAGAACAACAAGTCAAAACACCTACAATAAATGAAACGATTTTACCCAAAACGCTTCTTTAACATGGAATTTACAAAAGAACGGGTAATATAAAGTCATAAGTGAACCATATATGATATCATAACAATGAATATGATTCTTTAATAAGTCAATGAAATTATTTAAATCATTATACAGGAGGTTCGGACACATACGAAGCAAATCGGACCTAAGGTAAGGGAAATATCACAATCTCACTTTTATCCGAGATAGTTTTTACTGTGGTAATTACTGGGGTGTATTTTATCATCCACATCCATGTTTCATCAATATGTAATATTATTTCCATCCACCTAAAATTGTTTAAATCCAATTTTACCCTTCGATGAGTTTTTAGTAAAGGATATGAAAGGAATATTTTTTCGTTTTTCGTACGAGGTACTTTTTGACTTTTCCGACAAAAGTACGAAGAATGTTTTTTTTAACTTAAACGGCACGAAAGGATTTTTACGGTTTTATAAAGCCTTATTTTCATGAAGCTTCCTCCAAAAGATTTCATGACTATTTTTAATAAAATATCTTTATTTTAAAATTGCATGATGTTTTGTGAAAAGAAATTGATTTTGAAGAAGAAAGGATATTTTTCTCAAGAATTCATTTCAAGTGTTTTATCAAAATTATTTTCCATCTAAGATAATAAAGGGTTCTGTTTCTATCCATATTTTTACATTGATTTGACTGTGTTGTGATGGAATTATGTTTATGAATTCCTTTATCTTATATGAATGGTTTTATGATGTCATGTTGTTTAAGAATCCCATTTTTATTACATGGGTTATGAAATGATGTATGATTTATGATTTTGTGGCACACATAAGAATGGTATCATTATGAGATGGGTGGGACCTATATCTCCCTCCAATTCATTGGGTAAAGATTTTATATCTCATGAGATAGACATGGCTGGAATGGTAGGTTATACCGGCTAAGTGAAATAGGACTGAAATGAGGGTTACTCGATTTAGAAAGGGACTTTGTCCACTAAGATAGTCTTGGCAATGAGTCTTGACTAACAAGAAATGATTCTCTATGATTATGTGTGAATGCCACAAAGTTTCATGTTTTAAGTTATGATTATTGTGATTACATTTCACTACCATGATTTATCCCATGTTATGAAATTATGCTCTCTTTTGCAGGTTATGATTTCAAAAATGTTATGTTCTTATGAATACGATGTGATTGATATTTATTTTGTTTACCCTTACTGAGCATTTGAGCTCACCCTTTTATGTTTTCTTTTCCCCAGGATATAAAGAAAGTTTTTAGGTAAAAAAAAGGAAGATCTTTATGGGAGATGTTGAAGATATTTCACCACGATTAGAAGATTTTATTCAGAGTTTCCAAAGACACTAAACTATTACGATCCTTGTGTGTGTGTTTTTGTTATGTACTAAGTATTCCGAAAAAGTAATGTAATGTCAATGTACATCAGGATTTTGGTCTCTACATGTGGCATATTCTACCTACACACATAAAATAGAATGGGGATTAATCATTATAATAACAATCAATATGATATGTCCTCATAGTTCAGACGTCCAAACATATGTGTTCCATAATTATTGTTATTTAATGTTATTATTTGATTAATTAGAATATACATGGTCAAGTTTCAAGCTCATTTTATTTTCAATATAGAATTATTTCATCATATTTCATTTTATCTTTATTATTCTCATGTTATTTATAAATGGTATGTTTGAATAGTTATTTATGATTCCACATTGATTATTTTTATTGATTCATGTTATTTTCCATTGTACATAACACTTACTAAGAATTTAAACTCACTCATTACATATCTTTTTACTGACATTTTCAACATGTTTATTATCATTAATATTAATGGTTACTTTAAGGGGAATAATGGTGTACTCATATGAAACATGTTTTTATTTTATATTTAATATGTTATTTTAATTTAAAATATGTATCTATTTTACCGTGACTATTGAATAATTAATTCAAATGGGATTTGAATCAAATATATATGCCAATTTAATAATTTAAGGTGCCAAGTTGGGGTACTGGGGTCTAGTTATTTACTGTTATTAGTATAGATAAAAAACATGGTATCTATCTTTATGAAATCATTGATGAGGAAACATAAAAATATGTATGACATAGAGGATAAGTCTAAGTGTAGGGTAATATCATATGTATCTAGTAATGACCATTGAAAATGTTGGTTAAACCTATTGAATCGTAGATTATGAAAAATTAGTCAAGATTTTGAGATATTATAAATGATTATTCATGACTCTACTACTATGATTAGGTTATCTCACACTATGCATTGAGTTTTATTAAATGGTGATAATTCGAATATATCGGGTTAACATTAAATGTGATAGACAAAGTTTTTTTTAGACAAAAAATGGAATGGTGAGAAGATTAAAGGCTATTGTGATTATTAATCATTAATTATCACGATATACATTTTTTAATATAAATTTTAACCAACTCTCTAACTCTCAAAGAAGAGGATGAAGGGGATCACTAAGAGTTTGGGTGTAGGAGACCATGGATGAAATAAGATTCTATTTCTTATATGTCATGAATATGGGAAGAAACACCCAATTTAATGTATTAGAGGAATTTTAAAATAATTTTGGTGTGTAAAAGGATAAAAATATAGTAATTTACAGGAAGAAATGATTCTTTTGTCCAATAAAATTAATGTGAATAATGGTCACCCAAAGGAATCATCAATATTTTAATGTTTTTAATGTGGAATGTTTGGGAATTATCCAATCTATATCATCTAGGGAAACTCAAGAAGACAATTATAAAGGTTATACAATTAATGGTTATAATATTGATTATGAAGTGACTAGAAATGAAAAATGTAATGAAAGAGTTATTAAAGAATATGATTTTGAAGCGTAGTTAATCATTTAAGAATAATGTAAAATGATTAAAGTTATTGATTATTTTGATTAAATAATTATTTTATCATTGATTATATGGTTATGAGAATCATGAATAGATGACGATTTTAATTTATTACATCTTCTTTATGTATTTTGAAGCATGTTATGAATAGTAATGGTAACCTATAAAAGTGATTTGGTAGCAAGATGGTATTTTTGAAAACACAAGATTTGGTAATAAAACCACTAAATATGTTCCCAATTGCATTGAAATGATTATGGGATATTATGTGTGACTATGAAATTGATTAGAAATGTGATGGTTTAGGTTATCTTTTCAATGCTTATTAGTTGTTTGTATTTTAAGTATATATTAAAGAACCTAATATTTTAAATTTGGAAGAATAAATGATCTCATGAAGGTTTAAGTGTGATCAATATATTAATATATTTGGTATGAGAAAATAATATCAACATTATGTTATTTACAGTAAATCTGATGTTACATTTATTTAGGAAATTTGGTGACCTTCCTTGAAATTATTTGGTCTTTGAATTTAGACACAAATATTTTGGATGTGTATTAAAATTAACAACTTATGGAATGGATTAAGGTTAGATTATGATTTATTATATTGGAAGTCATTTTATAAAGATATTGGGTTAGTTAAAAAATTAAATTTCTAAGGAATTACTTTTGGATCTTATAATTATTATATCATGATCATTCACTTACTAGACTTAGGGATAAAGTAAAAATAGATCGATGTGAAACTAATAGTTGAGATTATACTTATGAAATGGAAATTACCCAAGAGATTTAATTTTCACAAGTTCATATATTTATAATAAAATAATCCCTATACTTTGGGAAATGTATTTTTGAACAAAAAATTTATCCCATTACTTTTATTTTTGAGAAATAAATAGTCTCATAACCTATCATAGATTTATGGTTTTGTGATGGTTAGTATTCTAATGAATATGTTCATTATCACTCATCATCAGAAATTGATAGTTATATATCACTTCTATGTCCAGGTTTTCACTTACCACTAATTTTGTACTATTTGGAAGCATAATTTTGTGGTAACCATCACATTTCACATTCTCTCTTACTAAAGAGAGTGTTTTATTAACAGTATTTTTGATATGGGTTTCCCACAATTGAATTTTCAGTTACAACCTTTTCTTTTAAAATTTTAATTTAAAATTTTTAGAAGAAAATTTATTAAATGAGGGGATAATGATACAACACAATAATTTATGGTTTTCTTATTTTTAAATTTAATCTCATCAAAATATTATTTTGTATAAAACACACAGCTAAAAAAATTAAATATTATTATAAAATAGCCATTAAATTTATTTAATTGAAAATTATTAAGTACATTATAAAAATAAGATATTATATATTAAATTAAATATTTTTAAATTCATCCAATATATTTGATATGAATAAGATATGGAATCAGATTTTATGCATAAAATTCTATATTTTTCTGATTGTAGTTTTTCAAACTTTTAATCACGCACTTATTTTAGAACTATATTTTTATATTTTGATAAATTCAATTTTAAATAATAATCTTAATTTTTTAAAATGGAATGTTAAAATTTTTCATGGTGTGAATTTTAGTATTTTTAATAAAATATTTATTTTCTAGTGAGTTGTGAAAATTAATATTTTTTATTGAAAACAATATTTTTATATCAACCATTTGGAATTTATATATTAACTATGTCTAAAAGAAAATTTATTTTTATAATATTACTAAAAATACATTAATTTTAACTTGAATAAATTTAATGGTTAAATTTTGTTAAAGGACTTTTTTACTTTTAAAATGTAATTTTTTAGAGAAAACATTTCGTTGTGTTTTTTCAATTTAAATTTAAAATTAATTCTACCACTAATGTGTATTGAATTTTATAAATGTATAACATATTTTTATTCATAAGTTATAAATGTTTTAAATAGTGTCATTTTATTTTGGGCCAATATGAGTAGTAACCATTGTAAATTTTATTACCACTATATTGGGAAAATTGGGTAACTTTGGATACCAATAAAATGATGAGAACAATAAAATGACCATAAAATATGAATAAATATTATTGGATGAATTAAATTATACCAATGAAACAAATGGTTTTATATTTAATCGTTAAATTGAATCTTTTTCATGTAAATTTCATGGATATTATTAAAATCAATGAAAGTGACTAAATATCACCCTCTTATTTTTTATCACTATAATGATTCTAATGTATGGTTAACTGGAAAATATATTTGAAAAATGAAAAGTATATGGAAATATAAAATATATATCTATATTATGGTAATTTATTTATATTTTTGGTGAATAAATAATTTCCTTAAATACACAAACAATGCTAATGAAAAAATTATTTTATTAATAGAAAAATCAATTTAATGTTATTAAAAATATTAACATAAAAATAATTCAAGATAAAAAAATATAAATAATTAATTTTATATATTACAATTAAATAATAGGATATAATAAAATTTTTAATTCTATGTTATCTAATTTTATTGATATTTTTAAAACTATATGTAATGAATAGTTTCAAAGTTGACATTAAGGATATTTTAAAATAATTATTATTTAATTAAATAATATAAAATGACTAAAACTATTAAATTTATCCAATTTTTTTCATAAGGATAAAACTCTCAGCATCTATCCATTTATGGTTTTTTTCTCATTTTACAGTAACCATATTAACCCTAAAATAGTAAAATACATGTTATTAGGGTAAGAGTTAAATTGGTTAAAACCAAAAGATAAGGTTATAACCATGATCTAAACATGGCCAACAATTATTGGATTAATATTACAAATCTAGTGTCACTGTAAGATATTATTTTATTTTTTAATGGTCATTGTTTCATGGAAATAACTTATATATTATTTAAATCGAATATTGTTATGAAATGTCAAAATCATTGTATTTTATTACATTTATGAATCCACATTCTGATAAAATAAATATATGAATAAAAATAAATTTATTTTTTGTTTTAAATGAAATTACTTTCAATATAGATAATTTTTTAATTTTAAGAAATTATATAATTAACTTAAATGCTTTTCAAATACTAATATATTATTTATTAATTTATTAGATAAATTTAATAAATGGTTTTAAATATATTAATTATGATAAATATTGAATGATTAAATTTGTGAAACTAATTTTATATATCAATAGAATATATTATTTAGGTTTGAAATAATATGATTCGTATTCCCACATTTTCGTGATTTATTTAATGTCTGATTAAAAGAATTGTATCAATTTTAAAAATAATGATATTTTATCAAATTAATATTTCATTAATTTATATAAAATCATAAAAATACTAAATAAGTACAATGGGATAATTTATGTTTTAAAATTTCGTCCCCTATTAATTTATAATACATTTTATGTTATGATTCTCTATAACAGCCTTATAATGTTTTAATATTTTGAGACATTCCATAAGAGCCCCCCACTTCAATTATATATGGGATCCTCCTACCTCACTTCTTCACAACATATTGAGACTTCTAGCATGACCAATACCTAAGAATTTTTAATATAAAAAAATTTAATTATGTTAAATAGGTTTTGATCCTTCCAAAATATCAACCATAGATCAATTATAAATAGATTAAAAGAAGTTTGTTGAAGAATAGGTAATCGTATTTATCTACTATTTAAAGTTTGTTTCATATTCAACTTCATCTTCATGTGTTTTTTATATCCTGAAATAACAAATCATGTATAATATATATTCTTTTATTTTATAATTATTATGGGACAACCATGTTCCTCCTTTATCCATCTGATAAAAAATGAATGCATCACGAATTTGTGCATATGGGTTCTTGTATCCACATTGTGGTGTAATTTGTTTTTGTTCACAAAATTACATTAACATTATAACAATGTAAATAATTATATATATATTATAATTATGCAATATATTTATTCTAAAAAAATTACTATATCATCTACTTCCATACCCTTTCACCATTAAGGGAATGATAATGTCGCTCATGCGTAAGTACGACCTACCCTCTCCATGATGCTATGAAATTCATAAATTATTTTAAAATCTAAATAATAAATATATAAGATATATATAATCTTAATATCATTCTGGAGATGACGGAACTATATCATTTTCATATGAATCAAGACTTATATGACAAAACATGCACAGAATAATGAAGTAGTTCATACATGATAAAAGTGTAATAATGAAATATGATTAAGGAATGGGTGATAATATATTGTAAAAGGAACATGTATGACATAATAAACAAATATATATTTTTTGTGTAAAATATTAATGAAATTTAAAATATAATACATGAGTATAATGAATTTTCAATTAAGGGAATGTGCTAGTAAAGATTTCATCTAAATTTATATACCATTGAGGATTATTATTATGATACATAGATTCACATTTTGGGGGAGTATACACTACCCATTCATTTATTTATGATCACAATTCATTGAAACTTTTATTTTTATTAAATTTCCATATTTCTTGTGTGATGAATTTGATTTATATCAATGGAGTATGCCATTTTTACATTCAGTGTTCACATTTAATGTTTTTTTATTAAATTTGGAAATTATGTTTAATCTATATTTTTACACAATATTGATATTTAGAATATTTTTTATGAAATAAATATATTATTCAGTTCAATATTTATTATTTAGACATGAAATACAAGGGTTGTAGTATGTCTAATTCAAGAACACCAATGTACGGGTAGTCTAATGAGACAAATTGGATAGGGATAAATGCTTTTCTTTTGTTTCCAATTAGAATAATATATTATTCCACCCTAAGAAAAAAACATGAAAGAGGGTTGATCTTGAAAATAAATATCTAGAGGATATATCTTGATAGTTCAGACAACTAACATTATTCATTCCATCACTAATGTAATTTCATGTAATTATTCGATGAATTAGAATATCAATTTTCATGTTACAAGATAATGTGATTACCTATATGACATTATTTGAACATATTTTCTTCCTAAAATATTATACTTAGGTTATTGATTAATGGAATGTGTGATTGGTTATTTACCTTTACATGTTTATTGTTTTTATCTAATGAATTTATATTTTTTTGTACATAACTCTTACTGAGCATTTGATCCCAACCCTTTAATCTGTTTTTCACTAGGTTTCCCAGAAGTATATTAAGATTGATATGTTGGGTTACGCAGAGTTGAATAATGGTGTTTTCAAAGGAAATTATTTTTTTATAATTTAATATTAAATTCAAATATGTATCTAGTTTACTAAATATACTAATCCATTCATAAATTTGGGATTTCAATATTATATCTATTTCAATTCAATAATTTAAGGGACAAGCTCTAGGCTACTAGTGTCTAAGTATTTACAATATATTTAGTAGTGGATAGATAGAAGTGGAAAAACTTGTGTAGTTAATTGTAAGGCCGCACTGGTAGAAAGATAATTGTGTAAACACCAATTCCATTCTTGTAGGATGGCAGTGGAGAGTTAGACAAAAACCTTAGCACAATACATAGATATGATTCATGTAATAAAAAATGGAACAATTATTATTTTAAAAATTATCACTTGGAATAATAAACACATGTTAAGTCTCTCTATCTCTCTCAGACACACAAACACACATATACATGAATACCATGGATCAATATAGGTGTTGGATCAACAAATCGTATTTTTGTTAGTCATGGTGATACTTTAACTAATAGCCTATTGTGTATGAAATGGTCGGGTTATTGGGAGTGGTCCCTAGTGAGCCTTGGTTTTAGACAATAGGGATTTTATTTGTTAGGAACTGTATCAATATGTTATATGATAATTCTTCATGAGTATTCATGTCATTGTATCAATAGAACATATTGTATTTCTTATGAAATAGAAAACATGACATGTCTTCTTTATTTTATAGTACTTAAATAAATTTTTCATTTTTTTTGGTATTGGTTACTTTTTACACTTTGTGCATGTCTATTTATTTTTATCTACCCATTTATTTAACATCTTATTGATTTCTTATGTTTTATTCTTGTTTTTTAATAATATGAATTGTGTATTTGTGTTTTTTAATAGCTTTATTCCAATCGTGTTTCTTATTGTAATCCTTTTCATGTAGTGTAGTGGTATCCCATGATGATCATGGCCCATGCACAGACCAACAGTTCAATGTATATAAATAATTATTCTTATTTACTACATTCCACTTTCTTATTTATATAAACATATAAATTATTTCATGATACTTCATGAATTAATGATAATGCTGCTTTAATTTGTTTATTGATATAGGAGTTATTCTTGTTAATGTTTCGACATTATTCATTACTATTTTTCTTTATGAATGTTAATTTTTGGTTATTATTATTTTTATATTAATGAACTTTTGTATTTTTGTTTTGTATGACATGAAGTTAAGATGTTATGGAAATGTTTTTATTATAGTAGAATAGTTTTTTTGTATCATATTATATTGGCCTCTTTTGGATTCTTTGGAGATGAAGATTCTATATCTATAATTTTTTACTTGACCTTATTAATTATTGAATTTTTCTTTTTTTATTTAATGATAATATTTTTTAATATTTTTATTGATATACAAGTTTTTTTATGTTTTGATAAGTTTACATTTTTATTATATTTTTTTAATATAAATTATTTACTATTATTCTTGTAATATTATGGATCTATTGGATTATTATTTTTATTCCTTGAACATTATGTGTTTTAATTTTTTTATATTATATTCATCTTTTATGATTTGTATAATTTTTTATTAAATTTTTTTTGAATGTATATTGCCATAGTTTTTGCATCTTCTATTTTTTTAATAGATCTATATAGCATAGGTTTAACCATCCACTATATAAGATCAAAATTTGATTCATCGTAGCTTAAACCACCAGTATATATGATTAAATAATGTGGTAGTTTAAACATTTTCTATCTCCTATGTTGTTTTGAAATAAAAAATTGCTACAAAATACCAAAATACTGCCATTAAAACATTGTCGCAATAATTCACAGAAATTTATACTAAATGGAATAACCCAAAAAAGGGGTATAATGATTCCAAATTTAGTATTGAATTTTAAAAAAAATGTTATGTAAACATTTGGAGGTGGTTTAAACTACCACCATATTAAAAATCCACCACTAACCCTATTCTATTTTTGGGATACCCACTACATTAAATGGATATATAATTCAAAAAACACCATTCAAATATTGAAAATAATATGTATATATTCCATGAGATCATAATAAAAATTTCTTATCCATGTAAAAGAGATAGGTTTTATAATCAATTCATCACATCATCATGTCATAACTAGTGGAAAAGTGTTGGGATTTAATAATGTTTTATCATAACTTAATTTACTTATGGGGATAAAATGTTTTTCATCAAATCATCATTCAATCAGTATCATCATACGCTATCCAATGAAATAAATATAATGGAATCATTAGACCATAAAACTATTAAAACATAAGTAACATAAAAATATGTTATCATATTTGAAAAAATTCCTTAAAATACATAAGGAACATTTCTTGGATAAAATAAAATTTTTAAACTAAAATCACTTATTTTCAATCAAAAGAATTTAGTAAATATTAATTAAATAATTTTATTCATAATTATTCATGCAAAATATTAATGGATGTTTCAATTCATTATGTTACCTTGATGGTGGTAAATTATATTCTTGTAATGTATGTTAAAATATATATTCCTAACATATCTTTGGTAAAAAGTTAAAGGTAACCGATTCAAAAACAAAAAAAAAATAGTTTTAAATTTTTTTCAAAAAAAATAATACATTAGAAATAATAAATTTCATGAATGATTGTATAATTGTATAAAAATTCAAGGAAAAATTAGTAGATTACATAAACAATGAAGGAAATTATTACGATAGAAGAGAGAAATAAAAAGGATTTCCCTTAAATAAATTATTTCAATCACTTGGGTCTATAGAACGAGTTAAGTGACAGGAAAACATGAATTATCCTTAAATATACATATTATAAGAAAAATTATGGGGTTTTTATAGGTATTTTACAGAATTTCATCATTTCAAACTTGATAAAAAAATAATCCCAATAAACGAGGATATTGTAACATAAATCCCTTACATTAAGATTGACATTATTCGAAAGATATTTAACCTTATATATAAAAAATGTTTAATTTTTAAATTTATATTACATAGTTATTTAAATACTAATATTATCACAAATAATACAATTAATACATTTAAACAGTCGTTTATCAATAATTTCATATGACAATCATCATTACCATGTGTTAACGGTTTTATTTTTCAAGATAATTTCAATTGGATAGTTCTTTTAAATGTAATTTAGTCATGGTTAGATCAGTTATAGAATATTAATAATGAAATAAATATCGTAAATAATAATTATATATATATACATCATCGAATTATAAAGATATAAAATGAATTATTATATTCATAAAGATGGTGGGTTTTATGTATGCATGAACATTGTTTTCACTATTTGGTTGAAAGAACAATATAATGGTAAATAATAACTCCTATTTCAATAATAATTTTTAAATAATATATAACATATAAATTCATTAAAATTTTATTCATTACCATCTGTGTAAGGAGTAATTGAAAAATTAATCACATCGCTTCGTAGAGGCTCTAGTTCACAAATACACATGAGGGACATTGTCAATTTCCAAAGGATTGGAATATAAGAAGGTAGATATGGTATTACAATTCCAAAATAATAAAAAATATAAAATAAAATTCACATCATTAAAAAAATTGCTTATAAACATCCATTAAATATGGTTAGGGAAAATTAATTTTATTTTCTATATGGATGAGGTAGTCCACACGTACGCACATGCGATACTTTCACTTACAATTTGATGGAATAAACAGTTCATTTTGTAGTTAGAAAATTATAATAAAATTTATATATATTTAGTATAATGAATTTATTTTTTTATGATGAATATGATAGATTTATATATGGTAGAAGAATATATAAATCGATAGATTTTGGTTACACGATTACTTTATCTTCTATAGGCCTCCATTAGATACATTATTATTGACCCACAAAATAGTCTTTTCCGATGACTATAGAATTCTAATAGTTTATATGTATGTTTATAAGATGATAGTTTAGGTTTTTTTGAGATATAAGTCTCAATGTGGTGTAAATAAGATAAAATAGGTGGGGGAGAAGAAACACATAGAATTTCCAAAAATAATAAAATATAATAAAGTATTTTTTCGGCCATATGATTCAAATCAATAAATATTCAATGGTGGGATTTTATGGGGATGATATATAGTCATAAAATAGGATCTAGACATTTTTAATTGAAAACTTCACAATTGTATCTTGATTTACCCTCTAGTAAACCTATTTTAATATTAACCATGATGTTTTTTTAATAATTTTCCAAATTTTTATGACAAAAAATTCTAGTGGACTCATTAAAAAATATTTAAATTTTTATTCCAAAAATGTATTTCAAATTAAAAAATTTAATATATAATTTTGGAATAATTTACATTTCAAATACAATAAAAAATTATGATGAAAAATGTTTTTCGAGATAAAAATGTTTTCTTGTGTATATGAGGTCTTTGTACTGACATCCAAATAAAATTAATTCCAATTTAAATAATTGGATTATTAATAATATGAATGAAATTATTTTACATTTTATGAATATGTTAAAAAAAATTAGCTTTTAAAATTATTTTAACAAAAATAATATTTTCAACAAAAATATTTATTTTTCACTACTCATAGAAAAATTACTCATTTCAAATACTTATTAAAATCATTTGAAGCTAAATTTTATATGTTTATTTTTAAAATTATTTTCAATTATTCAAATAAAATTTTAAAAAGTTTAATAAATAGTTATTTTAATTTCTCAAAAACTTCAATAAAAACATTGTTTTAGGAAAACATTGATTATTAAACATATAGTTCCTTTATTAAAAATGTTGTACTTATTTATAAATATATATTATATAACAATAAAATTTATTAAATGTTTTTGAAAAATAATTATTCTTATTCTTATCAATAATATAATGGTTAGTTTATAATAATATACTATTTTACGGATCATTTAGAGTCAAGATTGTGTGTATCGTATGATGTAAAATAAATTAATTTTCATTTAAAAGAAAAATATCATAATTTCAAAGGGAGTTACATTTATTGAAAATATGAGAGTTATTATTTATGTTTATTCTACATTATATAATACTTTATGTGATATAAGTCATTTTAACTCCATCATGTCTACCCCTATGGTGGACCACATAAAACATAAAACAAAACTCACCCCACTGGGTACACAATTAGAGATCCCTCTTAGATGGAAGGAGTAGGCTTTTTGTTGTACCTCACGATCTTTAATTATTTTTATTATATAGTATGTTTGGAATATTCTAGCTCCCAGCATAGATCTCTTAAAAGTTGTTATCAATTTGAACAAGTTGATTTCTTACAAGACTCAGATCGATTGTTATTATTAGCGAATGTCTGTTACTAAATTTGATTGAAACTCCTTTGAGTTTTAAGGTGATTGCGATCCATGGTCTTGTCAGTTGTGGATAACACTTCCAGATCAATCCTTGTGGATTTTTGTTCCAATTTTGAACTTGGATATAAATCATCCTTTATTGATATCTCTCTATTTTCCAACATGTTTCCTCTATTGTTTTTGAATAACATTCTTGGTTTTCCTCTAGAGAAAGAGGTGGAGTTCTCAATTTAATCGTTGTTAGGGACTCAAGAAATATTGATTTTATCTAATTGTACTGTTATAGTTATGTTTATATAGTTAAA
Organism: Viscum album; assembly: GCA_963277665.1. Lineage (NCBI taxonomy): Eukaryota > Viridiplantae > Streptophyta > Magnoliopsida > Santalales > Viscaceae > Viscum > Viscum album. The sequence goes on along the minus strand of OY728152.1, from coordinate 1,358,449,223 downwards.
AATGTATTTGTATTATTTAAAATCCAATGGATTTATATACATAATTTGGTCATCGTGGGCATCTCGCATGCTCTTTTCTAATATGGTTGATGGAACTCATCACATATGTTTCAATTTTTGGAAGCTCAAATGAGTAATTATCGTGAATAACATCACTTACCTTTCATTAATGACATGTTCTATCATATTAAAGTAAAAATATTGTTTTCAAAGATTTATCTTTAGTGTGGTAACCATTAATTCATGATCGTGGAATTAATTATTTGTTAGACCGATTTTTGGATAATGCTTGCCTATTTTGACTAGATCATGAATACATGTGGTCTAATTAATGATAATGTTGTGTTTTTGGAACTGATGAATAAGATTATACACAAAAATCAAGGAAATTCTTTCATAGTGTTCATGGAAGGCATTTTGGTGAACTCAAGGAAAATGGATGATCATTTATTTCACTTGGGAAAGTTTTGGGAATCCAAATAGATCATCTCCTGTATAAAAAAATATCAGTATGAAAATTATGGATTAGACAAATTATGTACATTAGACCAATGATTTCATAATATGGAATCATTCTTGACACTAAAATGGTTATGTGTCTCCTTTACTAGGAAGAACCTTGAAATTTATTTTTGATTCAGATAATCATGGGTTTTCAGAATATTATAAATACTTAATTATGGATTTCTTGAATATTTAACCTCCTTTGACTAATATGACCATGAAGGGGGTAAATGTCTTGTGGGATTCATATTTTTAGGAATCATTTGATGAGATAATGAAAAATTTGTCCTCAAAACCAATTCTAATCGTACCAGAGGATAGTCAAAGATAATTTGTTTGTTTAGATGGTTTAGTTGTGGGTTTCGTATGTTTCCATATGCAAAGGGATCATGTGGTTACTTATCTATCACATCATATTTATACTCACTAGTGAAATTATGACCTCATAATTTGGAACTAAAGTATGTTTTCAGTTACTTGAATATTTTTTCAACACTTCCTTTTTGTGGAAAACATTATAATTTACTATAACCATAAAACTTTGGGTCACATCGTCTCTTACAAATATTTTGACCACCAAAAAATATATTGGGTAGAATACCTAAAGTACCTGGACATCAATATTACATATATTCTTGGAAAGGGTAACCGGGTTGATGGGTCTCTTACAAAGAGTTTTCTTTCAAGGCCATGAATGAATAAAAGAATGAATTTAAAATTATGGAGAACATCTCATAGATTCACTTGGGATTCAATTAAGATGGGTTTTGTAATGTTCTTGTTAGTTTTTGAGTGATATAATTTCTCTTTGAGATGATTATTCATGATAATCAACAAGATGAAATTTTATAATGTGTTATGATTTCATTATATTTTACGGAGAAAATATGTGATAGGTATCTCTCCATGGAATCTATCCTTTTTTTCAAAATTATTACATTGTTTCCTTAACTAAAATAACGATCCTGTTGGGATATTGTTATCAATATACTAGGGGAGCCTACCCCAAGTACCGTGAAGATGTTTTATGATATGATGAACCATATCCTGTGGATTGGTATAAAATGATATATAGCTGACTTGGTGTCTCAATGTTAGAGTTTCCAATAGGTAGAGTTAAAGTACTAATAACCTTCTAGGAATATTAGACATTTCCTTCATGAAAATATATAAATAGTTGGAAAATTCCACCAATTTCAATTTTTTTATCTCAAACTCCCTATGGTAAAAATGTCATTTGGGTATATATTAATCGATTAACCAAGTTATCACATTTTATACAGATTCATGACACCAAAAAGTGGAAGACTTGGGGATGTTTTATGTGTAAGAGATTGAAAGGTTGAATGTTAATCTTATGGATATCACCTCAGATAGGTATCCTATCTTTTGTTTATAGGATTAAAAGGATATCTATTATTAAATGGGACTCTAGTAATGATAACCATGACATGTTATTCCTTGAAAAATGGGAAGAGAAAAATAGATAACCATATTCTAGAAGATATACTTCATGCATGTGTTTTCTACATTAGAGGTAATTAGGATAACCAATTGGGATTTGTCCTATATAATCATTTTTCAGATTCACATTAGAATTTGGAGTGTCAGTCACTGTTGAGAGAGTATTAGATTAACATTATTAGGGGATGAACATATTAAATATTTATTTTTTGGGTATAATGAAATATATTGGTTTCATTATCACATCTGTATGTTTCATTCGTGTATATACACCACTTTTCATTGTCCATATTTCACATGGGACTATTGTAAGGTCATTTTAAGTGTATATTTTAAGCTTTTTGGGTATTTGGGGACCGGTAAAGGTAGTTTTATTGTAAAGGAAAAGAGTGTGAGTCTTTTCAATAAATCATGAAGCTTATGATAGAGTCTCAATGGATGTAACATGGTATGGTTCATTACTAGAAAAAAAACATTCAACCTTTACCTTAAACTATGTGTCTTAGGTAAGAGGTGTTTGACAAGGTACGAACATGAATTGTCATGCCTTAAAACCAATCCATATATCTCCTCCATTATTTTATATTGAGAGTATTGATTGGTATATGGTTTACTAAAATATGTGTTCAAATAGTATGATGAGAAATAATTATTCTGATATTTTATATTAGGACCTAAATCCCATCCATTTTTTTATTATTCCTCTGATAAATTTTTGTTTTGATCTAAGAGACTATACTAGGAAATTTTAGAGATATCTCTCTTCTTAATGGATGATTTTAAGTGATCATTGGGCATTGGATATTTTTTTTAAAGTTATTTTCCCATTATTCACTATTCATCATTATTAATCCACATATGGTCTACTCTTCTGGAATGTAACATTAGATATGGGATACTGATTCATAAAATAACTCTTATGTATTTTTCTAATTGGGTATATTGTTGATCAATCATGTAGTAGGGATTTACTATCTAGAAAATCATAGATCCACTTTCATTCCTTATGAATCATTTTGGTATGTGACCGATTTCTCTCTTATTTTTCTAGAAATTAAGAATTGGAGATTATTATTTTAGAATTCATGGATTATGATGTTTTCTTATTTTCTTGATCCATAAATTCTCATTATATGTTATATCCTTTTCAAGTGTTATAACTCCATGTATTTTACAATGTTCATTTTATGGTTTATCACAACTCTAAAAACATTATTTCATTATCTTTCAATTTGGTTTAAAAAATGGTTAGAAATCATGATATACTGCCTTATCAAAGAAATGGTTATCCAAAGGCTGGAATAATATTTTTATGAAATATGTGGTTTTGGAATATTTATTAAAATTTATTTATCCATTAGTGTTATTAATGAAAATCCTTTTCAAGTATTTTTTTTGTTTCAAAAATAAATTTCCCTTTAAGTGATTTATTTTGGTAAAATAGAATGTGATTGATGATGATATAGTTATACAATCATGGTAAAGATCTCATTCCCCCAATTCCAATTCTAAAAGGGTAATGTCTACTTAAATTTACAAAATTTTATATAAGGATATACTCCCAAGAATAAAATCTTAACCACCATTCATGTTCATATACTATAGTGTAAACACTAGCTGGCCTACTAATCAAGGTTTTGGACTAACTATCCTCAGAAACATAAAAATAAAATATTTACTCGCTTTATTTTTCAATAAACTATAAAAAAATGTGTGGAAAGGTTATGGAAATGATTTCAAAATTGGGTTGTTTCTATACATTACAAAATATGGAAAGGTGTTATTTTTCCATGATTTATATCAACCTATATATAATTGTATGTTAGAAAATATTTCTATTTACTTGATCATAATTATTTTATTTTATAAATTCCTGTCATGAAACACATTGTGGTATTCTACCAGGATCCTTTTCTCTCACAATGCATACACCATTGGGTTCCTAATGATATGGTTTATTTGATGTAGTATAGGTAAAGGAACTACAATGTGGTGAAAGGATTGTTTCCTAGTATATTGTTGGATTGTGGATGTAATATCATTTAAAATGGGGTTTGGTTGTATAGTTCATATGTACTTTGGTTTTTATATACATTTAAGAACTTTTTTGACATTATATTGTACCTTTCTGTTTTGGAATTTTTTTTTCAATACCATCATTATTTAATATATTTGATTACTTTTATAGGATATTTATGTAATATTCATTCCCAACAATAGTAATGTATTCGTAGGAAATTTTCTCCAGCCCATGTTGATTGGGAATTCTTGTTGGAATGTATCATGATTGATTCTTATTACAAATAGTTTGATAATCAAGGTTGGTTTAAGACATAATATTTTTTGGGAATCATGATTAAAAATTACATTGTAGTTTAATTATTTCATGTAATAATATTATCTTCGTGTTACCTTTGAATGTACTATAATATAACATGATGAAATGAAAATAAATATGATAAATGGGTGATAATAATATCAATTTCCATCGAGTAAGATGTGGAACTTCTATAAAATTAGAGAATCTCTAATTAACTATTATAATAAGTGAAAGGTTAAATCATATTCCACATTCCACATAATAATAAAGTTTATCCTTTTTTTTATTTTTCCATAATATATATGCTCAAAAAGTCTAATTTTTTCGACCAATAATTGACATTGTAGCAGGACAACCTTCACGACATCATCCACCATCAACTTATTCACTTCATTAAATACCCTTTAATAGTACGAAATGTAATTATCAATGAAAAAAATATTATTATAAATCTTTTACAATCATAATTAATGTTTGTTAGCCTAAAATCAGTCTCCCATAATGTGATGTTTCCTCATCACCACTATCTCCACACAATTAGAGGATTTATAAATTAAAATTTTTATTTGGTTTGTAGTTGAAGGTTAATAATATGTTATAGAGATATTTAGATCTAATTTCTTATCTTGATATCATTTTCAAGTGATATCTTTATCTAACTCGTCAATTTCTTGATAATTAAACACATTATGACCTAACATTCTAAATAGGAATTTAATCCTTTATTGTTTCCCCATTAATTCACCTTTAGTAGTTTAATAAATTTGTTTCCAAATTCCCTTCCACATGGAATTACTAGTGAATAGATAAAAATTAATAAATTCTTAATTATAATCAAGTTATCTCTATAGTTGTTTAATGTAAACATGTACTAGATCATCCAAATAGGTTATATTCACTCAGTTGAGTTGGAATTGAGTCAGATGTTCCTCCCACTATCATCATTTCTGAATCCATTAAGATAAATGTTTCTTAGATTAATTTCACTAAGATAAAATTGTTCCATGTAAGTTTTTACATCATATTAGACAATTAAGATGATAATGAATCAAGATTAGGATATATTAAATCTCATTATCTATTAAGGGGATGTTGTCCTCATCAACCAAAGTCATTTAAACATAAACTAAATGATAATTTCTATTTATAAAATATTAATTCAATGATTTATTTATCAATCTAGATAAAGTTCCTTATATTCTAGAATGATGAATATATCAAATCTTAAATACGAATTTAATTTTTGTTAGTAAATTTTTTTATGAAAAGTATTAAAGTTTGAGAAAAATATCTTCTAATAACAGAACAATAAATTTAGTGTGTTTCACTCTAGTTTAGACTATCAATACATCAATCACCATCAGATCCTCCATCGACCATAGATGAATAGGTATCCTGGATTATGCATATGAACTGAAGTCCAATTTTGGATGCTTCTAGGCTTCACTCCGATAACTCTAATGGGAACCACTTCCACATAGTCCCCAAACGAAATACTAGAGACCACATACAATTGATAAGAAAGTTCAAAAGTATATTAAACCCAAAAGATACTTCCATCTGATCTTGGATCCCTAAAATTAATATCTTTGACTTCTATAAGGTCATACGTCGACCTTATGATTATTGGAGAGGGAGTATATAAATCCAATATGGAGCATGGCCTCGATTTCTTATAGATCCTATAGCCATCACACCATTATACACATTTATAAAGGTATATAGGTGATACTATTTGAAACAGGTGATGTTTATGTGTCCATGAATCCCCAACTAGTCTCTTAATAAATCAATCAGTTTGTATAGAGCTACAAAATTGACTTGAAATATTAGTAGATAATTATAATAAATCATACCACATAACTAAATACTTTTTGGTAAATTATTTCCTTGTTATATTTTATAATAAACTTATAATATGTCTCTATAGGAAGGCTCATTGGTGGATCCATATAAGTTGTTGAGTCATTGTATGAAATTGACTTAATTTGATTTGTGATATTGGGAGAACCTTCATTCTCAACCCTGGTGTATGGATCCACACTGGATAGTTTCAATATCTGAATACTCAAGACAAGGGATGGGTAAATTTTCATCTTCACTATAAAAAAAAGAATAAAAAATATAGTCAAGGAATATAAAAATGGATTTCACAGAAAGGAAGGAAAAATATTCTAATTTCCCCTTATTGAGTACTCTTGTTTGTTTCATCTTCTTTAATAAAATATTTATGATCCCAAAAAGATTTCAAAATATCTCAATAAATATGGTATCATTCCATTAGATTAGTGGATTATGTCTTTCAGTTCCAAAAGAAAAAACTTCATGTCATCAAAATGGAATTTGCATAATATTCTCATGGGAAAATATATGATTCCGAGATCTATGAAGTTCCTCCAAATCCAGTACAGGGTGGTTAATGAATCCTTGGTAAATTATAAAACCCAAAAAGTGTCTCATTATTTTGATGTATTAAAAAGGTCTCATATGTAATAATGGATTATGAGAAGGATTATTTTTGGTAATATATTTATACATCTATTAAGGAAAACATGGAAGATGCATGGAATATTTCATTGGAATAAATAAATTTATAAGGTTTCCAAGAGAAACCCTACCTCTTTCCTTGAAAATTTATTTTCGTATCCCCACTACTATTTTTCCTTCTCCGTTTTTTCAACTTTGGTCACTTTAATCCCTCTCGATGAGATATGTGATTAGCCAATTTCCCCTTGGGATTATATCATATCTTTGACTGAGAATAATTAATAATGATCCTAATGTCTGTATACATAGGTGGATGGAATACCAAAAAACATATCCCATATCATGTGATCATCTCCCAACATTGATAATAAACTATAAGGCACTTTTTTCTCACACATTTTTAGGAGGATCAGAGTGTCACTTATAGACAAAAAAATCATCTATGTCATAAATTGTTATATTTTATCATAGGATACTTCCTTAACAATTATCATTGCCAACATGTTTTCTCTCATGGATATCAGATATTCTATTTCCTCATGGTAGTAGTTTAATATTCTACAATTTCCCTAGATGGTAATAAAATTGAAAAAAATTTAACTTTTAATAATTATTTTTTATAGATTTAATTTAATTTTCTTCAAAATAGGGGGGATTAACCTAACCCATCCAATAAATGAGAGTTTTAATAACACCTTTCGTGTCGTTTGATATTTGAGATATTGATATCCTCCCGTGTTTACAATAATCCAACCCCAAAAAAATTATTGGTTAAGAAATATTTTAGTGGTCCTTCCCGTAATGAACATATATGATGAGATGTTTTAAGATGGATAATATTAATACCACTAAGTTAATTTAAATCTCTACAGAAATTTCAAATACTTTTATAAATGATACAACTTTGAATATGGAATTAGAATCTATCCTTGTATGTAGTTATACATTTATTAACATGGAATGAAACACTACCATAAAGGTAAAAAATAAACACTTTAGATATCATTCCATATTGATTATGTATATTTTTATTATTCTAGTGTTATCTTGTATATAACCATAAGACCTCAATATTTTATTGATGGGAAAAACATATCCAATTTAACTCATGCTCCTCACATATGGGATTAATAAACATTATGACCTAATTATCAAAAGGGACATCAATCCTTATATGTGGATCATCTATCATGATCTCCTATGTCAATTTAATAAACTCCCTTTTAAAATAATATTCCTTTCCATATTGTCCCATGTGGGGGAAGGGGGAATAAATAATCATATAATTCTAAAATTATGTAGATCCACTGATCATTGACACATCCTAATGTATTATCCCAACCTACCCAAATATCACATGGAAAATATTAAAATCTGGACATAAATAGAAGAATATATTTGGAACTATTTAATTGTTAAAGATGAAAAAATACTATAAAATTATGAATTATTTATATAAATCAATATCCCAATGATCATTTTTGAATTTAGTATATCATTGATGTACCAAAACTGGCCTTCCCTAATCCATATCAAATGAAATAGATCAAAAAATTACCAAATGGATTCCCAACATTATATATGATCTATCACTGAGCACAATATTATAAATTCCTAATTTTTACTATCCTACATTAGTTCACATTATTCCCCCTCTAATGCTAGGTATGTACCATAAATTATTATTATCAGAGTAGTTTAGTCTGTAGATCAAATTAAATTTTGAAAATTGGGTCACCTAAAGAATCCACTAGTGAATGATTGTACTATTAATTTGAAAAATTATTGAATATTATACTGAGATATGTACAAATACAACAATCTAATCCCATACACATTTATTCATACTGAACTAGATAAGAACTGAATCATAATATCATTAGTTATAAGATAATAGTACATTATATATTCATGTGTTTACACATCGAATAATCAATGACATCATTCATCTCATCCCTACTCAAAATGGTATCTTGGGAAAAAAATTCTTGATACATTTTCATGAGAAAAAAGTAATAGAATAGAGTTATCCCCCTATATAAACACTCATATGAAATAAAATAAACCTCTTTGGAGGTCATTATGTGAATCATGTGGTTGGAAACATGGAATGAGAGGTGAAACCATGGATAATAGGTTTTACCACATGGTAAATGTTACCTCACATAGACTATGTGATAAAAACCTAGAATCTGAGTTATCTAATAGAAAAATGAGTTAATTACATGAAAAATATTATATTAATGGAAAATAATTAAGTTTCTAGAAGGATTGTGTTCATATATTGATTAACATAACTTTCTTGAGTGTATTTCAATATGATCTTTATTGAAAATGATAAAATTAAGGGAATAAACACTTAATATATATGATCCTACATCTGTGGAAAACATAAAAACATTGATGGAATTTATAATTCCTAAAAATTGCCTCATTATTATTCTGAACAGGGCCAATTCTGCTGAAGGAGATAGTTGAGGCCTGTAAATATGAAAAATAAAAAGAATTGAAATCATATAACATCCAAATAGAGAAGATTAATATGATAATGTTAGCCAAATATCAAAATAAAACATTGTGGATCCCATATAATTGTGAGGTATCTGGGAACATGGAGTGGGATTACTATATGGTATTCTCACGATTTCACAAACTTTTGAAGACATCAACATCATAGATCATACACTGGAACATCCTATTTTTTTCCAAGTTTTCTTTTTTTGGAATATTGTATGGTTAATTCACATTGGGGTGAGGGTTCAGTCTCTATGATTACCTCATGAATAACCTATGGGATCATCTCATGAAGTTCATGAATTCATGGAGTTCTCCTCTATAGGGAACTTTTTGTACATTCCCTATGGTCCTCCCATGGACTTCATTTTTCTAACCAATACTCTATAAGCACATAAAACACTATATGGAATCATTTTGAAAAAAATAATTTCTTGAGATAAAAAATAAATACAATTTTCATTATATAAATATACATATCATGGAGGTAAACGATAGAGATAGACATATCAATACAAGTTCCAACAGTTTCTACTTATGGGAATTTCTCCCACAAATCCATAAAAGTCCAAAATAGAATCACTTTTGAAGAATAAAACACATTGAAAACATCAGGAAACCTTGATAGGATAACCTCATGGGGGATTGTCTGTGAAGAGTATCCCATGAGGCCAATCTATGATATCAACATTGCAAAGGAAAATATTAATGGTATGTTTCTTAGGTCAACCTTATAGAAGATAGAGTGTGAGGATAGTCTTTAATGACAACCTCATAGAGATCATTTGGTAGACACCCCCTATTTCTAGGTTCTCCATTTAGGCATCTAACCCCACTTTATTATAAATCAGAATCCATTAAATTTTATAATATGTACATCAAATTTAAGAAGTACTCAATTAGTTGGAGATTTAATATCATTCGCATCCATCACATACATGAAGAATAATCATTATGACAATTGAATTTATAAGACCATTAGTTATTCTATTCTCCAACCTCAAATTCCAAAGAAAGATAACTCAAAGCAACCACCAAAACTATCAGATTCATATTATCTTGTTATGAAATGTACCATGCACACCATTTATCATACATTCCCTTGATAAGGGGTGTCTTCGACCATTATCTCTCACTAATCATGCCCTGAGGTAATTTTAAATCATTAAATACCATGAAAACTAGAATCCCTAGTATAGGGAAATTAATGGGAAATGATTTCAATGTATCTCTCCACTTGTATAATCATTATGTTGAATAGTTTTTTACACATACAATATATAACATAAAAGAACCATAATACCTTTTAAATATAACATATATATAGTAGACATACACATAGATGTAAGAAATAGTTATAAACATATTATTAATTATATATTTTATATAAATATAAATATATTTTCACTAATTTTTTCCAATATTCATTAGTAATTAAGAATAATATAGTTAATATTATGAAATTTCATTTTCCTATAAAATCATTTTTCAATATATTTTATTATTTTATTTAAAAAATATGTCCTCAATTTTTTATCTAATTCTATTAAAATGATAATATTTTATAAAAATATAATATATGTATTATATTTGTATAAATATTTGTATTTTCTCTAAAAATATTGTTTTTTAGATGAATATAAGGAAATATCATTTTTTAAAAACCATAATTTTTCTGACATTATTAGCAAAAAATAATGAATTTTAAAATTGTTTTGCCTATATAAAAATAAAATATATATTTTAGAACTAATATTTCCAAATTCAAAATTTGTTATTATTTTATATACCATTGGTTTATATTTTAGAACATAAGTTACACTATTCTCTAAAAATATTCTTAATACATTTTCCATTTAGTATGTCAAAATAATTTTTTTCAAATATAAAAAAAAGAATCTAATAAAATATATTTGAAAATTTTAATTGTATGTTTTATATTATATAAAATTTATCATTTTACTTTTATGTAAAAAAAATTAATTACTTAGGTAAAAACAAGTAACGAAAGTTAAACACCAAAACTGATAATTGGGTTAATAGAAGGGGAAAAATCCAAACATGTTAAAAATATGTTTTTAATTTAGTGATTGATTTTTTTACTAAATAAAACAAATTTAGCCTCTATCATTTTCAATTTTAGAGTATTGTAGACAAATTAAACAGGTTCTATGTTTATATTATGAAAAAATATTTAGAAGAATGTCATTATCAACAACTATAAAATGGGCCTCACAGTATCTATTCATGGCCACTCTAAATTTGGGTTTCATCTTGAAACTATAACCCTTCTAATTACCTTGAATAATTTTCCACTTTCATTAGATTATTTTTGAAAATATTTTGGCAGAAATCCTTCTTTTCTAATGAATTATCCAAGGGAAGCTCAATGTTCTCAACATAATCAGTAACCATTCAATTAGATTGTTTATTTTAAATCCTTCCATTTAAAAAATATTTTTTCCAACCATATATAATGAATTATTTATTTATACTATACTAAACATGGTTATATTATATGAATAACCATTAACTAACATCCCCCCTTTCTCTTAATAAAATCATAAATGGCATTTATGTGTTTGTGGGAACTATCACCTCAACAAAGTAATGTATCTCTTTTTTCATCTAGATTCATTAATATTTCTGAAAATATCCACAAATATTATTAACCACCATAAAAATTTCAAAAAATATCATTATAATTCTATAAATATTATTTTATTCCAAAATAACCACTTTCATTATCTTACTCGCCTACAAATTATGGTATATTCATGTTTGTGTCTCTATAACAACGTATTGGAATAATTCTATAAAATAATATCATGGATGACTATGAGAACATTATTACTTATAAAATATCACATAAATAATTAAATAATTATTTTATTTTCATTATATAATAGTTATCTTAATATCAAACCCATTAAAAAATATATCAATGTAGGTTCATTAAAAACATTGAGACTTTCTCACTAGTGATTTCAATATTAATATAAAAACAAAAGAACCCAAAGATTGAAGTTATAACATAATAAATAATTATAAAGAATCAAATATATTACCTTTTTATGAACTAATAATGATGAACCATGGCTGACTGATGAAGAAAACAACATGTATTATGAATGTAGTTCAAAACAATATAGATTACTCACTCATGATATTGGAAATATAAATTAAATAACTAATATAAATTTCTGGAATGATTATAGATTAATTTTATAATAGTTAAAATATAATTATAAGGTTGTAAATTATATTATAAATATAGTACTATTTTTAATATAGTAGTTTCGATAATGTTAATATAAGAGGGAATTCAGTGTAAAATGTTTTCATGACTTAGTTATTCTTATAAGTACAAAATGACACCCTTTTTCATTATAATTATTAAAAGCTATTTTTTTACTATTATATGATTATATTATATTATATTTTATCAATAATTATTATAAATGTACATAAATGAAATTTATTATTTATACAAACTACTGATATAAATAATGATTATTATTCTTTAAAAATGAGTTATTTTTATTCCATATCCACGTTTACTTTTACAACTAATTTTCTCTTATTGTTTTTTCTAAAACCAAAAAAAAATTAATTATAGTAATATTAAAATTTATTTATACCAATTTCCAAATAATTTAATTATCATTATCTTCAATTCGTGTCTTTCAAAAAAGATATATTCAAATTAGTTAAAAGGATTTTTTTATTTCATGGTCATAATTTATATTTTACTCCTCAATTCCTATGTAAAATTTTAATGTATTGTCATGTTCACATTTTTAGGATTTATTTAATGTTTTGTATTAAAGTGGTTTTAATTTTATCTTCTTTAAAAATGACATTTTTTCAAATTGATTTTCAATTTATCTTCATGGTTTCACATCCATTTTACTCATTTAAGATATAAATTTTATAGGGTTATATTTTATGAATCACCTTGTAAATTATTTGATTACATACAACATTATTTTCATATAAATGAGGGTGTAAATTGATCTATTTTGTATTGGGTTATTATATTCCATTTCAAAATGATTTGGAACCAATTTTATTCTCATGGGTTTTCATGATATATTGAGTTATTGGAATTTTGTGGCCTAAATATTTTATGATAAAGGTTGGTGGGGTCCTATATCACCATTTAATTCATTTTTTAATTTTTTATATCTCATGATATAATTATCCATAGTCATTATTTGGTATGGTCACTAATTAAAAAGTGAGACTTCATGGATTTTTCTCATAGCATAAATGGTGGGCCTTCATGATTATTCTCAAAATATAATAATACATTATTATTATGTTTTATCTAATGATACTTTTTATTCTATTTATAATAGTCCTGTAACATTTCTATTCCATATTCTTATGATTATGCTCTATGGATCATGTTTATTATATCATGATTTTTCAAACATGTTCCCGGGTATAGGTTTTCTCATTTAAAATTAAATTTGATTCTATCCTGATTTATAGAAAAAAAGTATGGTTATAAATTATTTTAATAACATATTAATCCCAAGATAATATATTACCTTATATTGAGGATCTAAAACATGATTACACATTGATATAATTTTACATTACTGATAATTTTAGCACACCACATTCTTATATTACCATTTTTTATTGTGAAGATGATTATAATTTATGATAATTCCATAAGAGATTTTAGTGTGGCTCATTTATAGATGAATTTTCACAAATGTTTTACAATAATTTTCTTGTGGAGATAGTTATCAATGACACTATACCTTCCCATATTAATACTTTGAGATTAATTGTGTGTTATAAAATATATTTAATGGAAATTAATTCAATCAATGATATGTTTAGAATGGATTGTTAAAGTCGGCATCAAATTGATTTTTAGTTATTTTTGTGGACTGTTTTAGTAATTTTTTGGTATTTAGATGAGGTAACATTGGTTAAACCCATAAAGATTATTCAAATATTAGTATAACACCCCATTGTTTTAGTGAATTATATTTTTTTGGTTTTATATATACTACACATTGTTACATATAATGGAAAGTGGAAATGGATTTGGTATATACTCACATTGGGGAAATCATCCCCAAGATGAATAGTTAATCACTGACTTGATCTTCTTTCAGTGCATGATGAGAGGTCCATATATAGAACCTATAGGAAGACACTCCCATGGTATATAATTTTTAAATTCACTCTCACTTTATAAAACATAGTAAATGACTTGATCACATTTTTATGTTATGATTAGAGAACATGTGAGGAGATAGAGAATGAATAACCTATATTTAAATATATATATATATATATATGAGTAAGGGTAAATGATACATTTATGATTTATCCAAATGATAAAATATTTACCTTTTAGATTATTTATTCTTTTCTTTATCTGTTCATTATTTGAGAAATGGATGGAGTAAGGAGGAACTTGGATTATAATGGTTGTGATGGGAAGTGTGATGACTATATTAATGAGAAACTAGAAATAGTTGGGTCATGTGTAAAAAATATTTTTTATATTCTCCCTCAACTCTATAAAATTTATGAATCATAATGAAAATTATATATATCTCTAGAACATACAACAAAAAAAGATTACTACAATAAATTCTTTAACGTAGTAACATACACCCCTCTTTAATGGCTATTCTAATCCTCTTATTACTGACGAATAGATTAATGCGATGGAATGATATTTTTTATTCTCTAGTTCATTTAAAATGATAATTTTATCATAGATATTTCTCATATTGATTGAAAAAAGGATTATTTAGTATATATAGATTAGGAGGAGTCCAAGAAAGTGTTCTTCACTGAGTATTTTACTATTTCACTTCACATTAGGGAGTATTAGGTAATTCTTAGAGTTGAAACAAAAGGAGGTTGAAACATGCATATGAATAAAACATTATGAGGACCATATGATATTCATCTAGTTTTATAATTTTACCTTATATTATATTATATTATATTCCTTATTTTAGGCTATAATTACATGTCTTCAAAATGAATTTTCTATATGGTTTTTTTCATGCGACGAACCGATTTTCTAATTTGAGCTATAAGTGGAGATGGAAACTAGAGGCTATTATTATTTTTTAGAGTGGGAATGGAATTTTTAAAATCATGAAATTTACAATTATAGGAAAACTATAAAAAATAATTTACAATATCATAAATGTAAAAAAATGGGAGGAATTACCCAGGGAAATGATCAGAAGATATTGAAATATATGCTAACATGGATGTAGTTAAATATATTCTAAACAATATTGATGGCATTGATAAAATACTATGAAATCTAAATACATTACCACATAAAGAAGAAAAATAAGGTGGATGATGCTCTGAGAATGAAATATCAAGCATCCCTACCCATAACGGGGATTGAATAACACCCAATACTCATGGATCTGTAGAGGATGAATTTTAATGTCAGAATGAATTGGATAAATCCAATATTTACCAAATCACTCCTCGTCCATCTATATTTATGATTATTAAATTAACTAAAAACATAATTTATTGTTGTAGTAAAAGGGGGTGAATAATCCAAATTTTCAATTTTCATTAATATGGAGTCATAATCTTTGGAACATTGATATTTGTCCCATGAAAACCAAAATTGAAGAAGAAAATTTTGGATGATGCACATAAAACATCATTTTTTATTTATCTAGGAACCAAGATGATTTATATAGATCTCAAACTAAATTTATTATGGGAATATTAGAATAGAAAAATTATAGAATATGTTACTCTATTTTGGTATTACAACACGTTAAGGATGGATGAAAAAATTATAAAGTGATGATGAAATCATTCCTCATACTAGTATAGAAGTGGTAAAACACTTCTATGTATTTGGTTAAATGATTACCTAGGAAATATAAATTCCATAATTCTATTTGGGTTTTTTCTTATCAATATACGAAGTTATTATATTAATTTTGATCAAAAAATATTTCTCACTTAACCGAATCATCGTGATATATATATAGAAATAAATAAGGTGTAACGACCCAATGTTTTATCAATGAAATTTCACTTTTTATAATTATGTCATATAATCACATGAAATTACTACACAATGAACTACTATAAACTATGTGACCTGTAAACATAATATTGTCACTTCTCTGTTTTGAATTTCAAAAATCTAACATACATTGTTGCGCTCAGTAAGCTATCTGGAGTCCAACAGAAAAAACATAATTTTTTAGGAATATTAACAAACCCATATGAATAGTAACCTACCCTTATTAATATTAATATGAACCTTATCATTTCAAAATATTCCAAACAAATAGTAACGAAACTATTGAATATATAAATAAAATTTAGGCATCATAAAAGTGATTATACGACTATAGTAAAAGTATTGGTATTTTTTTAAGTGATAAATAACTAATTAAAATTAATTCATTAATTTAAAAGAAAATTTATTTTCCCAAAAAGGTTTTCATATATTAACAAGGTTATGTCTTCTAGTTTTATGATAATTTTATAAGACCTTATGTAATTTTTTAAAGTACTATAGAATTATTTATACTTTTAAAATTTGTATTTTCATGTAAATTATAAATTAATTAAAATTTAAATTATTCATTCTTAGAAAAATATTTTTTAAAAATGAAGTAAATTTTAAGATTATAGAATTCCATAAGTGGTTTGGTATCATTTTTGGGATTTTTTTGGAATACGTGAATTTATGTTTAATAGTAAAATACGGTGATTTACTGTATATATACATTATATGTTAAATACACTATTTATTGAATCACTGATGATGTATGCACCTTAGGTTAGAACTCAAATGCACATATTTGTTTTCCCACAATAATCACCAGTATTTATTTTATTATTTAAAAATAATAACTGAATTAGTAAAATATTAAGAACACCCTCTTACCTTCTGTTATGAAACCACCCACACTCCCCTATTCTCTTCACTCCTCTAAATCCTTGTACCTTCCTGAAATTCTACCCAAATATCTCTCCAATATCATACCCCACGTCCAAAATCCCTTGGTATCCTAAAAGGACCAAATCCTCTCACATTAAGTGGCTCTCAAGGATGATTAAATCAATAGGTAAACTCTACATTCCTTTTATTTCATTTTCTTTTCCTGTTCATTTTTATTTTTTATTTTCTATTCTCACCTTATCCAAATGATATGAAAAATATAGTACTATAAATGTACTATAATTTAATATGACAATGGGATAATTCATTACATGATAATGGGATAATTAATTACCATATCTCTTTTCCCGCATTTTATATGAAATAAAAGAAAACACCATCAAAGATGTGTTAATTTAACACATTCAAGGAATACAGGTTGTCAATTTCTTTTACCATCATAAATTTATTTCATAAAACCATTTTTATTGCTTAAATATACTATTAAATATGTATTTTATCTTGCTTGATGTTCTAGAATCCTTTTTCACAAATAATGTAAAATAATAATACAAAAGATAATAATTGTGAAACAAAATTACAAAAATAAATCCTAGAGTTTATCATTAATGATTTATATAATGATTCACCTTCAGTACAAATAATAAAATGAATTTTAAAAACATGTAATATTATTTACTTTCTCTAATTTCAAACAACTCCAATTCAGGACAACTATCTTCTTTTAGATAATTTTCCATTCATGTATATAAGTAAACCAAACATGAACCAAATGGACCCAAAAATGATATTGAACACTTAACTCATCAAAAATGACATGAATGAACTTAATAAAGTTATTATAAACCAATAAAATGTATGGTAGGTTCTGTAATTATTAATTAAAAACCTAATTTGATTATTCATGTCATTAATATCAACTATAGAGAACTATCACACCTTATTTAAGGGATCATCTCTTTCTCACATTTATTCAATAATATCCTCTATGTTATTTCCTTTTATACGTAGTTCCTAATGATGGGGTATGATTTCTCACCTCCCCCATACTAATCCCATTATGCATAAAAGACGATAAACTCATTCCTCTCTCATTAATCCTTCCATTGTACACCTGGTACAATGCCGATATTCCATAAGGGATTCTGCCCAAACCAACATTATTCCTTTGTGTTATTCTTACTCACTTTTTACCCGAATGAAATCCTAAATTTTATTTATGTATATCTTATAATTTCAATTAATATTTAAAAACTCATGCATCAATATCCATTATCCATTCTTTTTTGGGGATACACATGCTTTTAATTTGTTCCCTCCTCAATACTTCCCAATAAGAAAACCCATTTTAAGGGAATTTCCCAAATTCTTACCCAATGTAATGTGGACTGTACAATATGTTTTAAGGAACAATTTTTTTTAGAAAACTCATTTTTTTATTATAAACATATTCTTGGATCTCTAATTGTTTTATATTAAATATTATTCATTTTTGAATTTTCAATCCTCAGTTGTATTTTCCAAATAACTGTACTAAAATGTTTTAATGCTGAAATTTATTAACTAATATTATTTAATGTTGTCAATTATATTTGAAATCACATACCATGATAAATTTTTATTATAAATTATTAATATCCATGTATGTTTTAATTCATTTATTTTCAGGATAGTTTTATGATACACCTATTCATTATGCTTTATGACATGATTATGATACCCATTTCATTCCATGGGTACCCTTATGTTTGTGTATAATTGATTATTTATGATTAATATAGTGTAAATAATATTTCTGAACATGTTAAGATGGGTGTTCCTAGATAGTTATCCAATTCATTGGGTAAAGTCTAGTTCCATGAGGCGTTATGTGCAACAGTCTTGGGAGTTATCCTTGACTTGTGCTACCATGTGCAACAGTCTTGGTGGATAACCTTGACTTGTGATCTTCATTGTGAAATGAGCTTTGAATCATACTAAATTCATTATTTACGTTGCTACCAAAATACTATGAGATTATATTTTTATGATCCCATGTTTATGTGTTATGATTCTATATTCTCTATGCCTTTTTAAATCATTAGTTTATGCATTATAACCCATGTGAAAAAGCTTTATACTTATATTTATTCCATTAATAAGATTTTTATATCATCCCTTTGTTAATGTTATCCACATGTTAACCTATAATGATGCATGAGCACAATCTAAGTTTAAGTGCTCTTTATGAATACAAAATTACAAAATGTTATATTTAGTTCGTTGTTTTAATTTTTATATACCTAGTCTTCAAAGACACTAGAATTCATGATACATGTATTGTATTTGGAGATATAATTATGCTTAAATTCATGTAATGTTTTGTGTAAAATGATAGGGGTTTTATAGTTGGTATCTGAGTATGGTCTAGTTATTTTTGAAGATTAAGAATAGAGTACCTTAGTAAGAACATTAAGGTTGAGACAATGTATAAGAAAATACCACTAAATTTTAGTAAGTATAGATTAAGTGGTTTATTAAGAAAAATAATTCCCTGACTGGAAATAAATAAGTAGAGGTGGATCTGGAACAGATTTATCAAGGGGTAAAACTAGAAAACCTCATTTTGAGCTAGACTGAAACGGGAACTAGTGAATGAAAAATCGGCCTTATTGCACTCTTGGTTTGACAATCCTGGGGGATATGATTTTTTAAATTCACATTGTTGGAACAAACCATTGTTAAGGGAATAAAAAAATCCCATAAGAATATAATTTTTGAAATAGATCAAGGATAACCTAGATTGAAACATAGGGAAACATAAGATAGGATATAATTCTATTATAAATGTTTGTCCTCTTATATTCAAAGTTCAATTTTGTTCTTAAATAACTATGTATTAAAGACCATAAATTTTACTTTATTTATTTTTGTTTTTGTAAAGAAATAGAAGAACATGTTCCAACAATACATGTGACAGGGAAAGTGAAGATTATCTAAATGAAATTCTTAATATGATGGGAATGGGTGCTCAAAACATCAATATAGTAATTGATCAATTGTATCATGTTATGAATAATAACTTCAATCATGTCGAACACCCTCCTCCTCCTAGTAAAGTGAATGTTCCTGTTAAATCCTTCATTAAAAATGCCTCCTATGTTTAGTACATCTTCTGATACCCTCCTTAGATAATAGTGGATTAACTCCATTGAGATTATATTCTTTATCATCTAGGGCATAGAAGAAGAGAAAGTCTTATTAGAGGTCTATCATTTTTATGGGAAGCTGATCAGTGGTGGACATTGATTAATAATTTAAATCAATAGGAAGAAATTTATTCCATGGATTGGGAGAAATTCAAGAGAATGTTTTTCAATAAATATTTTCCCATAACCCTCTATATCAAGATGAAAGGATAGTTTCTCAAATTCATGAAGAAGGAAGATGAGTCAATCGGGACATATGAAGAAAAATTTTCAAGGATTTCAATGTACACATCTAGAATTTTCATGAACACCGAATATAATGTGGATTGCTTCTTTAGAGGACTAAATAAGAGTCTATGGAAATAATTGGAATTTAGAGACTTCTACAGCAATGGGGAGATTTTTTTATTCCCTTAAGGTTGAAATGGATATCAGAGACTCTCTATGGTATCGTGGGTCCAATTAAAAAAAGTGAAAAATGTAATATAATTCGGATGGTTCTGCCAAATAATATCCCATGATGGAAAGAGGCCCGATCATCCCATGTGTAAAAATTATGGGAAGAATCATCCTGGTAACTGCCTAAAGGGAACCAGATATTGCTTCAAATGTAAAATATTGGGAAATCTGGATAAAAACATTTGAAGGGATATAAAAAATCCCACTAATGTGGAATAATAATGAGCGGTTTAAATCAATACTTAGCGTATAGTGTAGTGTTGTAACTGAAAAAAGAATTTTGATTATGAGAACTATTTCCCTAAGTCGAAGGTTGTCAGTGTCAATCAACAAAGTACTCCATGGTAATAAATAAGGGCTTATTCTATCACAAATCTTTATGTGGAGGTGATAAAAATGCAGTGATAGGTACGCTAGTTATTTATTAAAGAATAGAAAATGTACTATTTCATTTTAGTTTTGTGAATTCTTTTATATCTTACTTGTTTAGTAGGTTATTGGATCCCCACCTCAAAATTTGGAGGATATTTTTTCTATGGGAACAGCGAATGGTGAAACTATTGTATCAATGGTTTATAACTACTCCCTATTAAATTATTGTGGACGAAACCATTCAGAAAATCCTATCATACATCCTTTAGAACAGTTATATGTTATCTTGGGAATGGATTGGAAATCATTATAAAAATCCAACAATAACTATTGGGAAAGGGATATCACTATTCACATCCTAAAGCATCCTCTAATTAGATACATGTCTCATGAGGAAGATGAATCTATTTTAGAATACTTTTATCAAATGTGGGTATTAATTACATATAAGATATCATTTATAGGTCAAATAACTGCTTCAAAGGAGAGAATCTCACTCAAAGATATGCCTATCCTGAGGGATTACAGGGCTGTATTTCATGAAGAGTTTCCTGTAATTCCACTTCATTAAGAGGTTGATTTCTCAATTGAACTTATTCCTAGATCTCTTCCTATATCGAATACAACTTATATAATGACCACTATATAGATGGAAGATATTATGAATCTGTTACAAGAGAATCTAGAGAAGGGTTTAATGTGACCAAGTAATTCAACGTGGGGAGCGCTAGTCCTCTCCATCAAGATGAAAGTTGGTTTAATGATCTAATGCATTAATTATTGTGATCTCAAAAATATCATTACAAAAAATATCTATCCACTGCCTCAGATAGATAACTTTTTTCTATCATCTTTGTGAGGGTAGTTATTTCTCTATGGTGGACCTTCAGTCGGGATATCCCCAATTAATGGTGGGGAAGGATAATATTCCCAAGTATGCATTTAGAACGAGGCATGAATACTATGAGTTACTATTGAATTCCATCTCACTCACGAATTATCCATCAATTTTCATGGATTAAATGAACAGAGTCTTGATAGACTACCTTGAAAATATTTTTGTACTCTTTATCGATGATATTTTGATATACTCAAACAGAATGGAGGAACATGAGGAGAAATTTAATACTATGTTAATTGCTTTTATAAGGGAGAACATGTATGAAACAAATAGTAAATGTGAGTTTTGGATGGATAAAGTATGATTTTTGGGGAATGTTATCACTAATAAAGGGATATTTGGGACCCTACCAAGACAAGGGTGATTGAAGAGTGGAATAGGCCAACATATGTAATAAATATCCACATATTTCTTGATCAAGCCATGTATTATCGATGATTTTTGAAGATATTTTCATGATTTCCAAACCCAATGACCAAGCTGACATAGATGAGAATAGAGTTAGTGTGGACTCAATAATCTGAAGGTTGATTGAAGGAGTTGAAAAAGAGCCCAAACATTGCATCATTACTCACACTCTAAAGAATTGGAGAACTCTTTGTGGGGTTTTGTGATTCTTAAAATATGGGATTATGCTATGTTCTAATGAAAAATCATAAATTAATCGTCAACACATCATGAAAAATTAAAATCCATGAGAAAAACTATCCTACACATGATCTGGAGTTGTCAGCTGTGATATTTGTGTTAAAAATATGTTTGCATTATCTTTATGGGGAGAAGTGTGAGATATATACTGATTACTAGAGTCTCAAATATATAATCACACAAAAAATCTTAATATTTTCCATAAAATATGGATATTTCTTATCAAGGAACATGACTACTCAATCCATTACCATCCTAGTAAGGAAAATTTGGTGGAAGGTGCTCTAAGTGAAAATTATCTTGAATATTTATTAGTTATGAGAATTGAAAATGATCCAATCATCACATATTTACTTATTATGTTCATGGGAATAATTAATGGTGGAACATAATCAATAATTTCTATATTTATTTTAAAACCATCCCACATGGAGAAAATAAAGGATTCATAAATAAAATATGTGGGAATTCAAAAAATGGTGGAAGCCATTAGAAATGGAAAATCCTCTAAGATTTTGATTGATGAGGATGGATTTGTAATATTTTGGTCACAATTATATGTATAATCCAATCTAGAGATAAAGAAGGGTCTTTTGAATGAGGAACTTAGCTCAACCATCTTTATTCCCCCATGAATCCTAAAGATGTATTGAGATATCCGAGGGAACATTTGGTGGGACAATATGAAGAAGGAGAATGTTGAGTATACACCAATGGGCCTAGTATGTCAATAAGTTAAGGGTCAACGATATAATTAAAATGGTATAATGAATCAACTACCCAAAACATCATGGAAGTGGGAAAATATCACTATAGACTTTATCACTTGATTTCCAAGGACATCTAGAGGGAAAAAGGCTATATGGGTTATATGGCTTCCTTTTCCCCCATCTCCACCCTCCTTCTCTTGGGTCCTTATAGGGTTTCTCCTAAAACCCTCTATTGAGGGCTAGTGGTGCATCTGAGCATCATTTCTCCACCATCTCTTCCTACCTTTCTTCATCTCGAATCCTCCAATCTTATCTCGACTCCTTTCTTTATCACTAATTTATTATCTCTGAAGGTGGGGATTTTGGTTTTTTTTTGCATGTGGTTTTTGATCCCGATGATGGTGTTTATTGTAATCCCAGACTACTTCATCCCGCATCTGACCACTCATTACATCGTGCCTATACAGAATGGATCTGGAGTGATGATTACTCAGTGGTTTTGGGAATAGAGGAGTGGCGGTCAAGGGGTTTTTAGGCGCTCCATTGTTGGTATGATCTTGGTTTTGGATTCTTCTTTCAGTTTAGGTGAGATTCCATCGTTAGGAAGAAATGACTTCCCTTATCCCTACCCTCACCCAAGGGCCATCTACTCCATTCCATGTTCGATCTGGAACGACGGTTCCTCAATGGTTCTGGGAGGTTAGATCTGGTGGAAATTGTTTCTTCTCAGGCGATATGTTTCTCACAGTTTTCATGATGATTTGTGTATTCCTTCAACGATGGTGGATATTAATGTGGTTTTATTGGTGATGGTTTCTTCGTTTACATATGGTAAGGTTTTTCTCTTGTTTAGTACAGCCACGATGAGCTTTTTTTTGAGTGTGGTGTTCATACGAGGATTATGGAAGTGGTGTTAATCCAGTGATGTTGCCACTGGTAGTCTGGTTTTGGGAATCATCTAAAATAGTTGATGATGGTGTGATGTTTCGTGTTTTTATTATGGAGGAGATGATGAAGCTTCTTTTTATAGTGATGGAAATGGTGGATTCCAGTAGAATCTCACTGATGAATTGGTTTGATGTAAAAATGGGTGCATCTCTGGGACAGGGTGGTTGTTGTGATGGGAGTGAGAATCAAGGAAGTACTTGAATCGAGATGTCTCATTTACCAATATGGGAGGTGATGACTTGAAATTTTAAATTTTAATGTTAATTTTTTATTTTAAGGAGTTATGTCAGTTTTTGTTTCGAGGTGATGTAGGATTTTGATTTTTGAGGTTTGTATGTTGTATGCTGATGTCAAAGTGGGTTCATGCTAGTGGTTTTTGAAGGTTTTTGTATGGTTACCACTTTTCAATAATCTGGATTCCTAATAAAATAAAAAGTTTATTGAGGTATATAGGTCATTGTGGATCATCTAACAATGATCACTCACATTAACGTAGTTCAAGAGGACAGCTCATTAGATCACCATTCACGAATATATATCAAATGATTTTTAAGGGTGAATTGAGTACCACTATCTATATTATCTAATAGATATTGTAGATGTTAAGTCAAAAGTCTTCTTTTGGCTTTTACATCATGTTTTGGAAATCACAAATATATTTTACATCATGTTTTGGAAATCACAAATATATTTTACATCATGTTTTGGAAATCACAAATATATTCTATGTCATGTTTTGGAAATCTCAAATGTATTCTATCATATGTTTGTAAATAACAAATTGTCTTTTATCATGTTTATCGTATCGTACGATGTTGATCGTACCGACCAAAACGTATCGTACTGACTCTATCAAACGTATCGTACTGACTCTGTCAATCGTATCGTACTGACTCTGTCAATCGTATCGTACTGACTTTGCTATTCAGATGATCATTATTTGTTTTGGTACTTTGTCAAAAACTCTCTCTGCATATGAATCGTACTCATGTTTTAGATTTCTATATATCTCTTATCCTAACAAAACGATGTCGTTGAGTTAGTTATATACTAATCAAAACGATGTCATGCTTTCTGTTTCAATATGACCATTGGAGGCAATATGACCGTTGGAACCCGAGGCCTATAAATAGGAGGTCATTTGAAGCTGAGAACACTGATGAACGAAGAGAACGAAAGAGACTGTGAACTACGAAGATTCTAGAGAGAGACACTGTGACTTCTCTCATCAGCCTTGTGCGTCCGATCATCGTATCGAGGGCTTTCAAGTAATTTAAAGACAGAGGTGCCGATTACCTGCAAAATCGAGGGCTGCCGGGGATAGGCAGACAGACGTGCCGATCATCGTATCGAGGGCTGCCGGGGATAGGCAGACAGACGTGCCGATCATCGTATCGAGGGCTGCCGGGGATAGGCAGACAGACGTGCCGATCATCGTATCGAGGGCTCACCAAGGTGTTGGTGAGACAGACCTTTTATCCTAGGTGAAAGGATAACCCTTCTCTTTGGGTTAAAAGAATTGTATTACTTTTACATTTCCGCTGTTGTATTAGAAAGGGATTTGTATTGTTTCCTTTCTTCTTTACTTATTCAATTGTAATTGTTTCAATTACAATCATTCTATTACATATTGTTTTGATTGGTTCTATACGCTTTAAGGTAGAATCATTCATATCTGTATTACTCTGATTATTGTGTTCATCTTGAATACAATTGTTTTGCATTACATTAGTATTACAATACATCATACCTTTTACATTCAATACAATTGAGGGTATTTGTATTTGTATTAGTTTAAGTTCATTTAAACTAATCTCTTTGTTACTAAAACTCAAGGTTTTTAAACCTACAATTCACCCCCCCCCCCTCTTGTATTGTTCCATCTAATAGACTTTTATATCGACTATTCGATCCAACAATTGGTATCAGAGGGAGTTTTCCACTGACTTGTATTACTAGCTTTATTTCTTATTACTTTCTTGAATACTTACTACACTAACGTGTAGAGTGGAAAAGTTGTTTTTATTATATTAGATGGCAGGAATGAATATCGGATCAATAGATAATCTGAATCCTTCTAGACCACCAATCTTTGATGGAAATGATTATGAGTATTGTAGAGATCGTATGAAGACTTTCGTCATCAATACCGGTGTAGACAATTTTATTATGCTTACTGGGGGTTACAAAATTCCTGACAAAGAAGTTAGTACTTTCACCAACCAAGAGAAGCAAGAATATCAACTGAATTACAAGGTACGCAATACTTTATTATGTTCTATGACCTGGAATATATATAGTCAGATATCTTCATGTGAAGCAGCCAACTGTATTTGGAAGAAATTAGAAGTCACTCATTTTGGTACATCTAAAGTTATAGAAACAAGGAGAGCAATGCTTCGAGCAGAGTATCATGGATTTGTTTTTCCTTATGGAGAGCCAGTATGTAAAGTGCAACAAAGGTTTATGACAATTGTCAACAGCTTACAATCTATGGGAGAAAAAGGTCTTGATGATGAAGCTCTTGTTGATAAGATTATAGATATTATGCCAAATGAATGGGAGTCAAAAAGAACAGCCATTGATGAAAATAGAAAAGTTTCCCAGATTACTCTTGATGAACTCTTTGGAACTCTTCTACAGCACGAGACAAGAATGAAAAGAGATGCTGATTTCAATAAGAAGAAGAATGGGAATGGAAGTGTAGCTTTTGCATCTAAAGCTAAAACACCTGAAAGGGTTACAAGGTCTAAATCCAAGAAAGTTGTTGTTTCTGATTCAAGTGATTGTAATCTTTCAGACAATGAGTTAGCTAATCTTGCTCGGAGGATGAACAAGATTGTGGGAAAGAAATATTTTCAATATAGATTCAAAAAGAAAGATAGGAAAGATAGGAAAGATTCAGAGGTAACTTGTTATGAATGCAAGAAAGCAGGACATATAAGGCCTAATTGTCCTTTACTGAAGAGGAAAGATAGAAAAGAGAAACACTCTGAAAGAAACAAGAAAAGGTTTTATAAGACAAAGAAAGTCTTGAAAGCAAATGATACATGGAGTGCAAGTGGTAGTGATTCCTCAGATGATTCTTCAGAATATGAGATGTCAGGACAAAGGAATATTGGACTTTTAGCCAGACTACCAATTGAAGATCATTGTCTCATGGCTAAGGTACATAATGCTGAAGCTGTTACAAATGTCTCTTTAAATGCAAATTATGTTGATAATAAATATTATGAATCTTCAAATGATGAACCCTCATCATCAGAAGATGATACTTTACCTTCTTTTGAAGAAGTCTCTAGATTTGCTAAGTTACTTGAAAATGAAAATTCTTAACTCAAAAAGAGATTTGAAAAAGCAAATTCTAGAATGTCTATTTTGACTAAAGAAGTATCAGATCTTTCTAAAGATCTTGATGGGAAAACTTCTGATTTTGAAAGTATTTTGAAAACCCTTGAGAAAGTCAAATCTGAAAAGGATAAACTTTCTAAGGATCTTGAAACTGCTATTTCAAAGAAAAACTTTTTAGAGTCTAACTCTAGTTCTAATTCAAATGTTTTAGAAAACAAGAATTTGGTTTTAAAACTAAAGTCAGAGATTTTATCCTTGAAAAAGTGTTTGTCAAACTTTACTCATGGAAAAGAAAACTTTGATAGGATGTATTCTCAAATTAGACCATTGAGAAATCATTCTGGTCTTGGTTATACTTATTCCAAACCTGTTTTTAGTAATAACTATTTTGTTCCTCAAAAAACCATTTTCTGTTCCAAGTGTCAATGTGGTGGACATTGGAGAAGAGATTGTTCTCTTAACAAAACTCAATCCTTAGGATTTCATAAAGCTCATTTTGCAAAACAAATGTGGATTCCTAAAATTCTTTTATCTAATCCTTCTGGATCCAAACAAGTTTGGATTCCGAAAATCTAATTGTTTCTTTTTCAGGAAAACGAGAAGTGTATCAATAAGAACATTTGGTACATGGATAGTGGTTGCTCTCGACATATGACTGGAAACAAAGATTTCTTTGAAAAGGTTATCAAAACAAAAGGTGGAAAAGTTACCTTCGGAGATAATGCTCAAGGAAAGATTGTTGGTATAGGTAATATCGGTTTTCTTGGAAAAGTTCTTATTTCAAATGTTTTATTTGTAAAAGGTCTTAGGCACAATCTCATCAGCATAAGTCAATTATGTGATGAAGGTTACCTTGTGAATTTTAGAAATGATAAGTGTCTAGTTCACAATTCCAAGGATGAATTTATTCTATCTGACCATAGGCAAGAGAATGTTTACACTATTAACTTAGAAGACCTTAGGAACCAAAACTTACCTTGTTTAAGTGTAATAGAAGACCAATCGTGGCTATGGCATAGGAGACTAGGACACTGTAATTTGAGAAACCTAAGAAAACTCTCAAAGAAAGGACTTGTAAAAGGGCTACCGGATCTTAGATATGATTCTTCAAAAGTCTGTGATCCTTGTCAATTTGGCAAGCAACATAATACTAGCTTTAAACCAATTAATGAAGTTTCAACTTCTAATGCATTACAGCTTGTGCATATGGATCTGTTTGGTCCTTCACAATCTGGAAGCATTGGAGGCAAATACTATGTATTTGTTTTAGTTGATGACTTTACTAGATTTACATGGGTCTACTTTCTCACAAAGAAATCTGAAGCCTTTTCGTATTTCAAAACTTTTAGAGCCCAAGTTAAAAATGAGAAAAACCTACCATTGATAACTATTCATAGTGATCATGGTGGTGAATTTCAAAACTCAGATTTTGAAACTTTTTGTAGTAAGAAAGGTATTACTCACAATTTCTCAGCACTAAGAACTCCTCAGCAAAATGGTGTTGTTGAAAGAAGAAATCGTATTCTTCAGGAAATGACTCGAACCATGTTGAGTGAATACTCAATTGCTAAGCACTTTTGGGCTGAAGCTGTAAGTACTACCTGTTATACTATAAATTGTGTTTTAACTAGACCATTTCTTAATAAAACTCCTTACGAGTTATGGACTGGCCGAAAACCTAATGTTTTTTACTTCAAAGTTTTTGGATGCAAAGTATTCATTCTGAATACAAAAGAAAATTTACACAAATTTGCACCAAAATCTGATGAAGGAATCTTTCTAGGCTATTCCACAACCTCTAAGGCTTATAGAGTTTTCAATAAAAACACATGTACTGTTGAAGAAACAGTACATGTAAAATTTGATGAAACTAACCCTTTTGTTTTCAACCAACCCAATCCTACATCCTCGGATGTGTTTTCTAAAGATGTTTATCAACCTATATTAGAAGAACATTCTGATAAGGAAAATGTTCAAGAAAGTGTTCCTGAAACATTTACCACAGAAGATTTTCTACCATATGTTGATGAACAGGTTTTACAAAACCAAAATCAATTGTTTCTTAGGAATCATCCCAGTGATAACATCATTGGTGATATAAATCAACCTGTAAGGACCAGAAATTCCTTAAGAAACGAAATAGAACATCTTGCTTTTCTTTCCCAATTTGAACCTAAAAGTCCAAGTGAGGCCTTAGGTGATGATGATTGGATCAAAGCAATGCAGGATGAACTAAATGAATTTGAAAGGAATCAAGTCTGGACTTTAGTTGAAAGACCTAAAGAAACAACTGTAATTGGTGTAAAATGGGTTTTCAGAAACAAGTGTGATGAAAATGGAATCATTGTAAGAAATAAAGCAAGACTTGTTGCTAAAGGCTATAATCAACAAGAGGGAATAGACTATGAAGAAACATATGCTCCTGTATCTAGACTTGAATCTATTCGCATTCTATTAGCCTTCGCAGCATATTTCAATTTCAAACTATTTCAAATGGATGTCAAATGTGCTTTTTTAAATGGTTTTGTTCAAGAAGAAGTTTTTGTCGAACAACCTCCTGGTTTTCAAGACCCAAAACATCCTGATCATGTCTTTAAACTTACCAAGGCTCTATATGGTCTTAAACAAGCCCCTAGAGCATGGTATGATAGACTTACAGGATTTCTTTTACAAAACAATTATAGAAAAGGTACAGCTGATCCAACTCTTTTTATCAAAATGGAAAATAAAAATGTTTTGGTTGTCCAAATCTATGTTGATGACATCATATTTGGATCAACTCAGAAATCTTTAACCGATTCTTTTGCAAATTTAATGAAATCTGAGTTTGAAATGAGTATGATGGGTGAGTTAACATTCTTTCTAGGTTTTCAAATTTCTCAAAAACCAGAAGGTACTTATATATCTCAACATAAGTATATTAAAGACTTACTCAAAAAGTATGGATTTGACAAAACTAAAAGTATTAGCACCCCAATTGGTACCTCAAATACTCTTGATCTTGATGAATCTGGGAAACCAGTAGATCAAACAATTTTTAGAGGTATGATAGGGAGTTTGCTATACTTGACAGCTAGTCAACCCGACTTGATGTTTTCTGTATGCTTATGTGCAAGATATCAATCTAATCCAAAAGAGTCTCACTTAAAGGCCGTAAAGAGAATCTTTCGGTATTTAAAAGACACTATGGATTTAGGACTTTTCTACTCTTCTGGAAATGATTTTGTTTTAAAAAGTTTTTCAGATGCTGACTTTGGTGGTTGTAGAATGGATAGAAAAAGTACATCTGGAACTTGTCATTTCTTAGGAGATTCTTTGGTTTCTTGGTCTTGCAAGAAACAACACTCAGTAGCACTCTCCACTGCTGAAGCTGAATATGTAGTAGCTGGAAGTTGCTGTGCTCAAGTATTGTGGATACAGCACACACTCACTGACTATGGTTTGAGTTTCTCCAAAACTCAAATTCTGTGTGATAATACAAGTGCCATAGCTCTTAGTAAAAACCCAGCACATCACTCTCGTGCAAAACACATAGATGTTAGGCATCACTTTCTTAGGGATCACACACAAAAAGGAGATATTGTTTTACAATTCATCGGAACGCAAGAACAACTTGCTGACATTTTTACAAAACCTTTACCTTCCGATAGATTTGAATTTATAAAACAGAAGCTAGGAATGATTACATTAAAATAATCATTCATATCTACTTCCTGTTTTACATCTCTCCTAATAGTAAGGAACTCCTCGTAAAAAGGGGGAGGACATTTCTTTCTGTCTATGCTTATTTTATCTTATTTTCTTCAACTATTTACTCTTTGGATTGTTTTGTTTTCTGTTTATCGTATTGACCATTTCAGTTTTTCTGTTTATCGTATTGAAATTCTTTTCCATCGTATCGTTCAAAAGTTTTTGAATCGACCGATGATGGTATTGAAATTCTTTTCCATCGTACCATTCAATAGTTTTTGAATTGACCGATGATAGTATTCAAATTCTTTTCCATCGTACCATTCAATAGTTTTTGAATCGACCGATGATGGAATTCAAATTCTTTTCCATCGTATCATTCAATAGTTTTTGTATCGACCGATGATAGTATTCAAATTCTTTTCCATCGTATCATTCGATTTTTTTTGTATCGACCGATGATAGTATTGAGATTGTTTTCCATCGTACTGTCGGTTAATGGTAACAACTATTTTCCATCGTACGGTCCGATCATAGTAATGACTTTGTTTTCCATCGGCATCATGATTTTTTTTTTCTTCTTACGATTGTGTTTACTTTTGATTCATACCAAAACCAGCAATCACCTTATGTTCTCCGACAGGTTTCTTTTCATTTTTTTTATTTTATTTTCTTTGTTTTAATCCTAACCATTAATCTGGTATTATCTAATCTTGACCGTAGAATATCAACGGTCATCTCTTTATCGCCTATAAATACCCCCCCTCCCCTCCCCAAACCCACATTGAAGTTTCAGGATTTGAGGCGAAGCTCTGCTCCACCAGCTATAAACCATCGTACGATCTTCTCATCGGCAGAACCTTTATGTCTCAATCTTCTGCTAATACTCCTGCCGAAATGTCTTCAAAGACTTTTACAGAGAAAGACTTTCACAGAGAAAGGTTAGTATCCCGAGAATTTTTCGATATGTACGATTCTAAAATCAAGAGGATTATTTTGTTTCAAGGATGGGAACATCTCTGTGTGGAAAAGCCTGATATTCAAGATCTAGTTCTTTTTGATGAAGTTTGTCAGTTTTACAAAATCGTTTCTTTCGACAAAGATATGACTATAAACTTCGCTGTGTACGATAGAAAGTTATCTATGTCTGTGAAACAAGCGGCACATTTTCTGAATGTTTCTATAGAAGGCGATGCATTCTGTCCATCTCACAAACTACCAGAGGAAGTTGGTACGTTTAATAGAGAAAGTGCTGAAAAAACTTTGTTTGTTGTTAATGAGGGAAAGAGGAAAGTTTATCATCTTTCACCGGACAATCGGTTTGTCACTTTATGGATGAAAGGTTTTCTTGTCCCAAGAAAAGGGGATAGAGAAACCCTTAAAGTTTCTGATGTCTTTATGCTCGACTATCTTGTGAATATGAGGAATGTAAATCTGATGGGATATATTTTTGAAACCATCAAGAATGTCAAGAAAGGAGGGATTAAATCCCAAATAATAATGTATCCAGCCATCCTTACGAAATTCATTCTTGAGAGTATGAAGTTTTGTAACATTCCTTTGAAAGGAGAACCTATGGATTTGTGGCCGTCTTTGATTAATAAGAGTACGATGAAAAAGCTGAATGTTTGTTTTGATTCAAATTCAAAACTTTTTGTCAGAGATGTAGAAGCTGAATTGGCTCAAAATCAATCGGCACCTATGCCAGCTAAAGACAATCAATCAACCGGTGTTACTCGAAAGTCTGATCCTCAAACTAGTTCAAAACCAAAGAAGAAGCCAAGGTACAGTAAGGAAGTTGTAGCCAAATGGAGAGAGGACAAGGAACAAAGAAAGGAAGGTGATCCGAAGTTTGGTCTTGATCCTGCTGAGGCCTTTGCAGAAAGAATAAGGGTAGAAGAAACCCTTCAAGCTGAAAAGAAAAAGAAGACTCTTTTGAAAAGAAAGGCTCAGGACTTTGATATCTCTAAAGTCTTGAAAGCAGTTGAAGATGCTAGTGCTCAACTAATTGTGGAAGTACACCAAGAGCCCATCGTACAGAGTGTGCCTGAGAAAGAAAAAGGAAAACAAGTGATAGAAGAAGTGGAAGTAGAAGAAGGAGATTTTCTTTTGGAATTTCTTCAAAGTTCAAAGAAAAGTAGAGAGGAATCGCTTCAAAAGCTGAGCGAAGGTGTTCAACAAACTCCTCATGCCGGTCAGGAAAGATCTCCGGACAGGATGTCATCTCGAGAAAAGCAAGATGCTCAATCTTCTCAGTCTGATAAAGTTGTTGTCATTAGTGACAAAGTAGAAGATGAAAGAAAACAGAAAGAAAAAGCGAAAGGGAAACAGCCAGTTGTTGATTCAAGCAGATCGTATGAACTAGCATCGTACGATGAAGATACTGATTCAGAGCATACAATCTCTCTCAAGAAGAGTGATTACATTGTTCATGTTTTGAGAAGGGTGGAGAAAACAATTCCTTATTTCCCGAGGTTGGAAGGGAAGATTGATTTTATTACTTAAAATCAAAGGAAAAAGTTTGGCTCTGTAAAAGAATTGAGAAAGAAAGTTTTTTCAGTAGAAGCCGATCTGAAAGTTCTTTCGGAAAGCTCAGTTGCTCATAAGAAATCTTGCAATAAGATGACCAAGTGGTCATACAAAACTGAAAGCACAATCAATGATCATGAATTAGCTATTGAAGATATAAGGAGGTTATCAAATGAGCTAGCAATTGCTTTCAACAAGCTTGATAAAGAAACGGTTGAAAGGCTGAACCTTTTGTCTTCTCAAAGAACCAATGTTCCTTCAGTGAAAGACTTGCAAGATAGGATGAATGCTCTCCAATCTGAATTCTCGAAGGTATCATCTTTCAAAGATGAAATGGTTTTACTGAAGAATCAAAATTCTGAGTTGTCCAAAGATAACAAGACTCTGCAAAACAGAATTGATACTCTTGAAAAAGTAATCAGAGTCCAGGAGGAAACCATCAGAAATCAAGATCAGATTTTTGCGGATCAACAAGAGCTTCTCAAAACTCAGGGTGAATCAATTTCTGAAGACAAGAAGGAGATCAAGAAGATGAAAGTTGTGCTTCATGAGCTTATAAAGAAAGAGAAGGAAAGAGAAAACAAATGATTGTTGTATTTGTTTCTTTTGGAACTTGTTTGTTTTGTAATAACTCTTATAATCCTTTCTCTTTTATCCATTGTCTTGTATTACTTTACTAACTCTTCCAGACAATTCGAGATTCCTCCTTTCTTTTTGTAAATCACAAAGGGGGAGAATATTTACAAAGCAAAGATTGTTTTACAAAGGGGGAGAATGCATTACAATGCTCTTAAGGAAAATCTATGAATACAATCCTTAGGAAAGTCAATACCTAAGGGGGAGTTAGTTGTATTCAATTTCTTATTCAGAAGAGTTTTCAATAACTCAGGGGGAGATAAGTATTTCTTGTTTCATTTACTTTGTGTGTTTGTGCTTTCCAAAAAGGGGGAGATTGTTAAGTCAAAAGTCTTCTTTTGGCTTTTACATCATGTTTTGGAAATCACAAATATATTTTACATCATGTTTTGGAAATCACAAATATATTTTACATCATGTTTTGGAAATCACAAATATATTCTATGTCATGTTTTGGAAATCTCAAATGTATTCTATCATATGTTTGTAAATAACAAATTGTCTTTTATCATGTTTATCGTATCGTACGATGTTGATCGTACCGACCAAAACGTATCGTACTGACTCTATCAAACGTATCGTACTGACTCTGTCAATCGTATCGTACTGACTCTGTCAATCGTATCGTACTGACTTTTCTATTCAGATGATAATTATTTGTTTTGGTACTTTGTCAAAAACTCTCTCTGCATATGAATCGTACTCATGTTTTACATTTCTATATATCTCTTATCCTAACAAAACGATGATGTTGAGTTAGTTATATACTAATCAAAACGATGTCGTGCTTTCTGTTTCAATATGACCGTTGGAGGCAATATGACCGTTGGAACCCGAGGCCTATAAATAGGAGGTCATTTGAAGCTGAGAACACTGATGAACGAAGAGAACGAAAGAGACTGTGAACTACGAAGATTCTAGAGAGAGACACTGTGACTTCTCTCATCAGCCTTGTGCGTCCGATCATCGTATCGAGGGCTTTCAAGTAATTGAAAGACAGAGGTGCCGATTACCTGCAAAATCGAGGGCTGCCAAGGATAGGCAGACAGACGTGCCGATCATCGTATCGAGGGCTGCCAGGGATAGGCAGACAGACGTGCCGATCATCGTATCGAGGGCTGCCGGGGATAGGCAGACAGACGTGCCGATCATCGTATCGAGGGCTCACCAAGATGTTGGTGAGACAGACCTTTTATCCTAGGTGAAAGGATAACCCTTCTCTTTGGGTTAAAATAATTGTATTACTTTTACATTTCCGCTGTTGTATTAGAAAGGGATTTGTATTGTTTCCTTTCTTCTTTACTTATTCAATTGTAATTGTTTCAATTACAATCATTCTATTACATATTGTTTTGATTGGTTCTATACGCTTTAAGGTAGAATCATTCATATCTGTATTACTCTGATTATTGTGTTCATGTTGAATACAATTGTTTTGCATTACATTAGTATTACAATACATCATACCTTTTACATTCAATACAATTGAGGGTATTTGTATTTGTATTAGTTTAAGTTCATTTAAACTAATCTCTTTGTTACTAAAACTCAAGCTTTTTAAACCTACAATTCACCCCCCCCCCTCTTGTATTGTTCCATCTAATAGACTTTTATATCGACTATTCGATCCAACAGTAGATTCACCTCGATGTTATGGAAGAGTCTCCAAAATTCTCTTAGCACTGAACTAAATATCAGTATGTCCTATCATCCTCAAAGTGATGGCCAATCTGATCGAACTATTCAAACACTAGAAGATATGTTGAGAGTCTATTTTATGGGATTAAAAGGAGGATATGACCATCATCTTCCACTAGTTTAATTATACTACAACATTAGTTTATACTTGAGCAACCGAATGGAACCACACCATGCACTCTATGGGAAAAGGTCTAGAACACTGGTGTGTTTGGATGAAGTTGGTGAGGGTTAGTTTCTTGGAACTGAAATTTTTGAAGAAATGGTGAAGGAGGTGAAAACCCTTCTTCATCACATCAAGGCTACCCAAAGTCAAAAAAAAGGTTATGAAAATAATCATCGATGATACCATGAGATAAAAGTTGAGTAAAATTTATTTCTATGCATATCTACATGGAAGAAGGTCATGATGTTTGGGAAGAAAGGAATGATAAGAACTATGTACATATTTCACTTCAAGATTTCAGATCATATCAGGATTGTGGCCTATTGGATAACACATCCACCTACCAGGGAAAAAGTACATGATGTATTCCATGTATCCCTCTTGAAAATTACATATCATACCCTTCAAATTTACTATCTTTTGAGGTGGTATTGTTGGAGAATGATCTTTCTTACGTGGAGTAACCAGTGAAGATCTTGGATCGAGGAGATAAAGATCTATGTAATAAGACCGGTCACATAGTCAAAGTATTGTGGTACAACCACGTGTATAAATAGGAAACATGGGAACCAGTGGAGGCAATGATGGAAAAGTACTCGCTCCTGTTTATAGCTTAGAATGTAAAATGAAATTTCGAGTGAAAAATTTCATAAGGGGGGGTAATGTAACGACCCAATATTTTATCAATGGAATTCTCCTTTTTATAATTATGTCATATAATCACATAAAACCACAACATAATGAAATACTAAGAACTATGTGACCATTAAACATTATATTTTCACTTTTGTGTTTTGAATATAAAAAATATGACCCACACAGTTGCGAGTAGTAAGATGTTTGGAGTCCGATGGAAGAAACATAATTTTTTTAATAGTGTCCTACCTTTATGAATAGTAACCTACCCATAAGAATAGTAATATGACCCTTATAAATAGAAAATCATCCAAAATAATAGTAACCTCATCCATGAATGTGTAAATAAAATTTAGGCATCTTATAAGTGATAATATGATAATAATAGAAGTATAGTTATTTTTGTAAGTCATAAATAATTAATTAAAATTAATTAAATAATATCAAAAAAATTATTTTCCCAAAAATTTGTTCATAAATTAATAAGTTTTTGTCTTATGGTTTGAAAATAATTTTATAAGACCTTTTGTAATTTTTAAAAGTAGTATAAAATCAGTAATAGTTTTAAGATCTGTATTTTTTAGGTAAATTATGATTTTAATTAAAAATAAATTTAATTATATTTATAAAATTATTTTTTAAAAAAGGAGTTTATTCATGTATTATACACATAAAAACATGGATAAGGTGAATTTGTTTTATTTTTCTAGAATACTTTCTTTTTTTATGAGTAATATAATACAGTAATTTACCGTATATGTACATTATATATTAAATACACTATTTATTAAGTCATGAATATTATAAGAACCTCCGCCTCGAACACACATGCACATATTACTATTTTTGGTCAGAAGAATCATTACTATTGACTGTATTATGGAAAAATAATTAAATAATGATTAAAATATTATGAAAACCCTCCCCCCCTCCACTTTAAAAACCACTCACACTCCCATATTCTTATGAGTCCTGTTAATCCTTGTGCATTCCATAAATTCAACCCAAATATCTCTACAAGTTCCTAACTCACTTATATAATCCATTTTTCTCCTTAGAAGACCAAATCCTCTCCCCTTATGAGGCTCTCAAGGAACATTAAATCAAGAGGAAAACTCCACTTTTCTATTTTTCCATTTTCTTTTCATGTTCCTTTGTTCTTTTTTCTATCCTATCTTATCCTCATCCATATGGTATGACAACACTAGTCCCATAAATGTACTTAAATGATGCTATGATAATGTTATAATTCAATATCATCTATCCTTACCCATCATTTTATACGAATGAAATGAAAACATCATCTAATATGTGTCAATTTAGCACATTCAAGGACGAAGGGATATCAAATTTTTTTACCATATTCAATTTTTTTCATGGAAAATTTTTTATGGTTTAAAAAACAATTAAATATTAATTTTATATTATGTGATTTTCTAGAATACTTTTCCACACATGTAGTAAAAAAATAATACAAAACAATGTAATTGTGAGTAAAATCACCAAATTAATTCAAGCATTTATCATTACTATTTTAGATAAATATTCACCATCACAATAAATAACCAATTTAATTTTAGGAACATTTAATCTTCTAGATGTTCACTACTTTCATATAAATTCATTTCTAGATAACCATCATCATTTTACATGATTATCTGTTCCTGTATATTAGTAAACTGAACATGAAATAAACGGAATCGAACATTGAAACTGAATCTTTTAATTCATGAAATGGAAATGAATGAAATTAAAAGGTTATAATAAATCATTAACATGTTGTAATGTTTCTATAATTATTAATTAATTAACCTAATTTTATTATTTCAGTCACTAATATCTAGTGGAGAACACCTTCAGACTTATGGTAATGGATCCTCTCTTTCTTTCATTTATTCGAGAATCTCTTATATGTTATGTTATTTTATGTATAGTTACTAATGATGGGGTGTTATTTGGAACATCCCCAGTACATCCCCCATGATTTATAAAACTATAAAAACTTATTTCTCTATCATTAATTCCTTAAATATACAACTGGTACTGTGTTGATATTCCGTAAGGGAATCTACTCGAACCACCATTATTCCTTCGAGTTATTCTTACTCGTGTTTTACCCAAATGAAAACCAATATTACGTTTATGTGAATATTATGATTTCTGTTTATATGTAAAAACTCATGTATCGATATACATTATCAATTCACTTTTAGGTATATACATTTTTTTAAGTGATTCCCTCCTCAATACTTCCTGATAAGGAAACCCATTTTAAGGGAACTTCACGAATTTGTACCCAATTTCAATTGCACACTATAATATCTTTAAAGAAAAAATTGTTTTTAAATAATGTTTTTTTATTATTAAAACTTTATTTTATAACTTCTACTTTTATATAAAATATTATTCCCTTTTCTATTTTAAATTCCCATTAGTATTTTCCTTAAAACCACACTAAAATGTTTTCATGTTAAAATTTCATAAATACTCTTATTTCATGATTTCAATTATGTTTGACATCACCTAACATTATAAATTAGTATTTTACATTATCAAATTCCATGTATTTTTTAATTCCTTTCTTTCATGGACACTTTTATGATACTCCCATTCATTATGCTTTATGACCTGATTATGATACTCATTTCTTTCAAAGGGTACCCTTACATTTATGTATGACTGATTATGTATAATTATATATGTTTAAAACTTATTAATTATCATATTAATATTTGTGTACCAATATATTTATCCAATATATTGTGTAATATTTAGTCTAATGAGATGTCATCTGCAACGGTCTTGGCGGTTAGCGTTGACTTGTGCTATCATGTGCAACAGTGTTGTTGGTTAACCTTGAATTGTGATCCTCTATGTGCAATGGGCCTTGACTCATTATAAATTCATGATTTATGTTACTTAAACCTTAATATTAATTCATTCATTTCTGATACCATGTTTATATGTTACTATTCCATACATTCCATGCCTTTTTATATCATTATGATATGCCTTATAACCCATCTATTAAAGCTTTATTCTTATGTTTATTCCCGTACAAGGATTTTTAGCTTATCCCTTTGTTCATGTTATCCCTAGGTTATCCTATGAAGATGTATGAGAGAAATGGAAGTTATAGGATCCTTAGGAATACTAAATAATTAAATGTCATATTTTGCTCCATGTTTTATGTTTTATGTTCCTTTTATTCAATGACACTAGACTTCACAATCATTTTCTTGTATCATGATGTATAATTATTCTTAAAATCGTGTAATGTTTTGTGTAAAATGATAGGTTTGTTATATAATTCTATATGTATGACCACTCATTATTATATTTTATTGAGATCTAAAGATTAACTCGAGTTTCTGGACAAGTATTTAGTGAGTATTGGTGAAATATATGAGTATCATTATTGATTATAACCCATATATATATTTTCAGTCTAATAGAACCATTCATTATCTTGATGGTATAATGATATATTGTTCAATTTAATTCCATGTATATTGGTATTCACATTCCCCTAGTAGATTTATCATATAATTTTCCCCATTGGTTCATAATTATAGAACTATTTGTGGATTTTTATATGAAGATATATAGGAATATGACATGATAAGATGATATTGGATGGATGAATCTAATAGGTCCTAACCTTTACCATGAGAAGATATAGATTTTTTTAATCATTCAGTGGTATAAAATAGTGTAAAAATGTCAATAGATAACTTTTATAGATAATATTCAAAGATATATAGCGCTTGAACTTGGTGATATGGTGTTTCTTATGATATATTTATACAAGTGGGTATTTATATTTTTTAAGAAAACAATGTGTATACATAGATATGTTACTCCAATCAATATAATTCATCATGTTAGGGATATGTATTTTCTCATGACACTTCCTCCTGATCTATTCAATGATAATGATGTGACACAGGTATTAGTTTTAAGATACTACAAACATAATCGCTCAAATTTACATATCTCAAATTTGATGACATTGGATAATGATCTATTCAATAAGGAATATCATATGTATATACTATATATAATCGATAAGGCCCTTTAGAAAAAGAACACCCACCTGGTCAATGATCTATAGAAAAACTATATGTTTAAGGAAGCTATGTAGGATCCTATGTATGTAATAAAAAAACTACCCTCACATTATTATAGTACAAATAAAATTTTGAGAATTAAATTCATTTAATGGCGGAAGAATTTAATGATCCTTGATTTCAATGTATAATTCATGTTAAATAAACACTATTTTAAATTGTTTCATTTTCACACAACAATGAACCTAAAAAAACTTGGAATCTTTTTAAATATAAAATTTTTAAAGTTGTTCTGGAATTTTATGGAGTAAATAATGGTAACCATATTATTAAATTTAATATATATATATATATTTACGCAAATTAAAATTTTCATTTTTTGGAAATATGATTACTAATAGTTAATATTTTAAAAATTCATTTTCCTACCAGAAATACTTTTCATAATATTTTAATATTTAATTTGAAAGATAAATTATATAATTTATTTTTTAAAATTTAAAAAAAATTTATTTATCTTAAAAACATTTTCTCTTAATGATTTTTTTGTGATTTTTTAAAATAGATATAATCTTAGGTGAATAGTGGAAAACAACATTTATTTATTTATAGTGACTTTTATAAAAAAATTAGTGTATAACAGTGAAAAAGAATTTTTGGGAATAGTTTTCAATAAATAAATATTTATTTTATGAGATATATTTTAAATTTATAATATTTATTTCATTCTAAAAACCCTATTTCTATATTTTAGATCCAAAATTTCAATATACCCTAAAACTATTTTTAATGCATTAATATTTCAATATATTAAATTTAAATTGAATCACTTTTTTAATGATATTATAATAAATAGTATTTAAAATTGTTAATTACAGGGTAGATATTATGTTATATGGTGAATTTTATTTTTAGGCATTAAAATTGAACTACTTGGGTAAAAATAAGTGGTACTGTTTAAAGATCAAACGGGTTAAATGTTTTAACCAATGTCTTAAAAGGCTTAACAAGTTAATTTTTTTTATAATTTAGTGTTTGATGTATGGATATAAAAATATTAATCCCCAATCATTTAATTTCATTTTAGAGTAATCTAAAAATTTTAATCAAGTTCTCTCTTTGTATTAAGATGAAATATTTCCAATAATTCCATTCTCACCACATAAAAAAGTGTCTGCTCACCACTATTTCCAGACGAATCCAGAATTTCAGTTTCTACATTAATCTATAAAATTTTTAATTTACCAATAATCATTTTTATGTAATATTGTGGTCAAAATATTCTTTACTATGTCATCTCATTATAAGGAATCCTCCAAGGGTAGCTCAATGTTCTCGACATAAGTACTAACTTTTCCAAAACATTTTTTCCTTTCTATGATTACATTTAAAATGTATATTTTTATATATAATATGATGAATTAATTATATATAATATAATTATTGTTTTTATATTGTTGGAATAACCATTAACTACCTTTCATCTTTTCCATTAAGAAACATAAAAACCCCATTCATGCATTTTTGTGGACTAATCACTCCCCAAAGCATCTTATCTCATTTTTGTTAAATTTATTTATTTCCTATAATATATTCCAATATTATTATAAATAGTAAAAATTTATAAATAATATCATTTTTTATGTGTAATAAATATATTAGGACACAACAAACCCCTTTTGTAACCATACTCATCCATTAATTATTTTATGTTTATGTTTGGGTCGATCTAACTACCCAATTTTATAATGTTATAAAATAATATCATGAATGAATATGAGAACTTTATATCTGAAATTATTATATATAAATAAGAAAATAAATATTTCATTTTGGTTCTATAATGGTAACATTAACATTAAACTCATTAATTATAATACAAATTTACATTCATTAAAAATACCCAAATAACATCATTGTTGAATTCAACTTTGACAGTCAAAACAAAAAAATATTATACATTAATATTATAAAATTATAAAAAGTTGGAATCATCAATTATAATATCATTTATTATCAAGGAATGTTTATTTTTGATGGAAATATGAACAACAACATCTCTATTACAAAACTAGTTCAGAATGAACACAATTACTCAAACGAATTATAAAAGAACAGACAATAACATACTAATATACATGCACGTAATGATTATAAATAATTTATATTAAATTTTAAAAATTATTATAAGGTTTATAACATAATTTATTAAGATAATTTTTTTAATATATAATGTTTTAGAACAATTTATTAAGTAATAATTTTTATTAAGTGGTTTTCTCTACTCAAATTCTATTCTTGAATTATAATGATTTTTTTTGAATACATTTATTTCGAAATGGTTTTTATAGTCTATAATGATGTGATAATTATTTTATTAGTTATTTAATAGTTTATTTGATTAGTGAACTTATTTATTTATGAAGGATAGAGATGTTATGAATAATTCTAATCCTATAAAAATAATCTATTTTAATTTCATATCCAGGTTTACTTTTCTAGATAACATTTTCCAAATATTATTCCACAATAAAAATATAATTTACTTTTGGTAATATTAACATTTATTTTTACCATTATTCAAATGAATTTTTTTCCACAATATTTATGATTTTGGTTTCATCCATCTTATTTTAAAATAATTAAATATATTTCCCCATAAATATCACATTTATATCTTGGAATCTATAGTTCCTAAGTAAAATATCTATACATTGTTAAGGCTCCATTAATTAGATTTTTTGAATTTTTTTTAATAGTATTTCATTTTATATATGTAAAAATTCATTTTTTCTAAAATTTATTTTAAAATTTTCCTCATTATT
This sequence comes from Viscum album, assembly GCA_963277665.1. NCBI lineage: Eukaryota > Viridiplantae > Streptophyta > Magnoliopsida > Santalales > Viscaceae > Viscum > Viscum album. The sequence continues at coordinate 1,358,405,165 of OY728152.1, read as the reverse complement.
AAAATATTTTAAAAAAATTTCTTCAAATTCCATTTAAGTATTTTGCTTAAATTTTTCACATTAAATATATAAACATTATAGAAATATTTTTTATGAATCACCTATAAAGTTTATTGAAAAAAAACATCATTCTGGTAAATGAAATTTTATTATCACCTAATACACTTTTGATATCATGGTATGTGAAACCATTTGAAATGTTATTAAACCAATTTTCATCCCTATGAGATTCTTATTGTTTTGAATGATTAAAATTTTATGTAGAACATATGTATTTATGATGTTGGGTAGATTTTATATCACCCATTAATGCATTATTTATTATTTTATATCTCATGTGACAATATAGAGTGTGGATTCTCTAATATTCTCCCAAATTAAAGGGTTATCCTTCAATAATTATTCCCAAAACATAATGGGTTGTCCTTATTTTAGTTTCTCACAATATAATGATACCATGCTATTAAGTTTGAACAAAAGATCATTTACTATGGAATGTGTTAAGACAATATAAAATTTTCAGTACATATTCATATAATTACTCTCCAAGGGTCTCGTATATAATTTCATGATTCCATACCCTTTACCTATGGTATATTTTTGTTCAATTTATTTTCATTGTCCTTATGTCATTAATTATGGGTAACTTCTATTAATTTAAATTTATTTAAATAATATGAGTCAACACTAATATTGTTTTATTATGTACTACTGATATAAACCTTCATGGAATATTGATATAATTTCCCCTTAATAGGTATTTGAGATCAAACCTAATTATGTTTACATTCGCCTTGTTATGAAGAAAATTAAAACTTATGAGTAGTCCAGATGGGAGTATGGTAGAACTAAATTCTGGATGAATTTATAAAAATTTTGTAGAATAAGAATCATATATAGGAACTCCTAAAATAAAAGAATGTTTTTATTTTTGGGATTCTGATATTATTTATGAGTAGTAATGTTAATTTCTTTAAATTTTGTAATATAAATAAATTGTGATATTATTTACAAGGTTATAATATAGACATTGTAAGGCGAACATTAAACCATGGAACCTAATATGGTCAACCCAACCAAAATCTTATTTCAGTGGGAACATGGTGGATTCCCATTTTAATTCATCATGGGTTGAATCTAAATCTATTGCATGACCTACAAATACCATTCTAGTCCCCAAACTGGAAGCAAGACTCCTACATCTCTCTCTACCCCCCAATTAGTAAGAATATGGGAGCATGAACAATTTTTAAATATGTACTACCTAACCACGTATATATCTATAGTTCCAATGTATATTTCCCAACTCATCCTTATATATCTCTCACCTCCATGAAAACCTCTTTGAGGGATGATATTCCCTCCATCCTCTATGAATGTAGGTTGATCTCACAATAATCTCTTTTTTTTACAACAAGCCTGACTCATGTGATACTATAGATTGGGGTTGATAATTTTTATTTGATGATTTGGGAATTACACAATTTACCTATAGGACTATGTAAATAGTTTTGGAAAACATCCTATTATAATGATATAAAACCATATTAAAATATCCTTACCACATAAAGTCAAACAGAACGGTTCATCCCATCCAAAAGTCCATAAATTATGTGAGGATAATTGTTGGTCATTTAGTACCTATTTTTATAAGATACAAATAAAACAAACACAATAATCAAATACAATGTTCAAAAAATTCATATTTTCATTGGTATATACTCTTAATGAAATGAAAACTCAGCTTATGAGTTGTACTCCTTACAAATACTATCTATATCATCCTTAGTTAAACCATATTCCTTATGAAATTCATGGTGGGCTATATCTTTTCTACAAAATCCAAAAATATATCTAATAAGTCCATATTCCATATCATAATTTTTTTTTGGTCCATATTCCCATAGAGACTAATGACAAAGGTTTTGTTTTTCATTAGTCACACACTAAAAATTTTTGGGTACCCTTTTTCATAGTTGTCTACTACACTATATTTAAAACTACTTGGAATAAATTCTTATCACAAGATATTATAAGGTACTTTGTGCCTCAATAAATGGAACTAAACAAAAAAGGTTCTTATTAACATAATTGTGATACATAGGAATCCCTTTAATGGTATTGATCCCCACACCAAAATAATCATCACCACTCTATATAGAAATAAACTATATAGTACCTAACTATGTGGATTTAAACAATATAATCCCAATGTAAGAATCACTAATTAGTAAATTAATTTTTGGTAAACTCTAATACACATAGTTATTCACATAAACATATGGTTTCAATTTTATCATTATCACATGGGTAAATAGTCTAATGCTGTGATTTGGAAGGATTCTCAGAAACATATTAAATCAATAGGACATTCCTCAATTTGGTAATAATTCCCAAAAAAAAATTTATGTGATTCAAGCATTCCATACTCTAAAATAATTTCAATTCTTTACTATCACTAGTAGGATAACCATCTTATTTCCATCCAATAAAAAATTTCATGTCATAACATTCCCATTGAACCATAATGGATGAGTGATCCATCAGATGTTTCCATTTGAAACGGTAGGTGAAGATGTATATTTTTTAATTTAATATATATTTTTATTATTGGATCAATTTTTTTGTGAAGTGTGGAGGTGTATAGTTATTATTTATTACCTGGGGTTTTTATACTGATATGTATATGGATAATTTTTACCCTTAAATATGAGTTTTTATTCATTAATTGATTATCTTAGTGTTATATTTAGGGGTGTTATACCATATTAACAAAAAGTAGTAATTTTATTAATATATAACCATATATTTTATTTTAATTTTAAGGAAGAAAATTATTTATGGATAAATATTGTATAAATTTTCCTTGAAACACATCTAACTATGTCCAAGGTATATATATTTTTTTGAATTTTTTTTCATCATATTGATCTGTTCATAGAAGAATAAAATGTTCATGTATTAAATGTAAATTTAAATGATGGTTAAAGGGAGATAATGTATTTGGAAACTTTAAATAGAACTAATTTCATCCTCAATATGTGCATTCAGTTTGAAATTAATAATCATGAATTACATAATTTGTTAGTATATATTTCCATTATTTTATAGAATAGTTGAATGCCCAGATGGGGGATAATGAAACTCCTATGATATTAATGATTACTTCAATAGTGTATTCTAATAATATAATGATCTTAAATATTCATTTGATCAATTTATTAATGATTCAAATATAAATTATTCTTTCGTAACATTAGGATCACTTGATCACTATAATTACATATTAATCCATGGAATTTTGGTGACTAATACATGAAAAACCTGACTATGAAAAATTCATTTTTTATATTAGTAGAAGAAAAATATTAATTTTATGAATGATTTACCATGTATTAAAAGAATTATTTTTTGTTCATGTTGTACCATATAAAGTTCCAATGTGGAATTAAAAATAGTATAATGTATATGATATATGTATTGTTACATGAAACATTTCTAGAATCTAATATCCTACGAACATTTTTTTAAAAGAAAAATGTTACTTTAAATCACTATTATTGTAATAAAAAAATCATTTTGCAATGATTTTATGATTTATTAGGGATATGATTCTAACTTAGAAGATAGAAGTAGAAAATATACTTCTCGATAAATATCAAAAACTAATTATTCTTATAGTGATTCAAGATAAGAATAAATCAAATTATTCATTATATTCATTATTTAGATATTGAATGTATGAAAAAATTCACACTACCCCATCATAAATTGTCTACATTCTATTAGGACATGATTCATAAGAGACATGTTCTATGAACTTGTGCACATACCTTCATTATTAGGCGACACAATACTCTCTTCAAGACATCTTATAGGTTATAATCACTTTCATAACCATGGGAATGAAAACATAAGAAATGGGTCACCTATAAAGATCAATAAGTGAAAAAATAATGATCATGTTCCCAAGGAATAGATAATAAGAATTTTAGAAAACATAAATAATGTGGAAATTTATAATTCAAAATGAAATTGAATAAATAGGGTTGTATATAATTCATACTGAAAGGGAATGTAATTTCAAAAAAAACATATACCATGGTGAAAGTGTTTAAAAACATGATATAATGAGATTGTGTGGTAGTTTATAGCATAATAATATATTAAAGATTTCTTTCATAGTCATAGGTATTTTTATTCATAATGGTCTTAAAATAGATAAAAACATTGTGTTCATGGTCATTCATTGGAATGTTACTAATAAACATTGTGTTCATACTCAATCTTGTGAATGTAGATAATTTGGTCATGTTCATCCTTAATGAATTGAATTTAACTAATCTATATCATTTTCACCTTTAATATTATGAATATAAATTATCTTCATCATGTTCAATCTTAATCTTCTAAATATAGAAACTTTTCATTCTTTTCAAGGTCAAATTCTTTACCTCATGATGTATAAATCATTTAACATGTAATTAGAGGTTGATATAGAACCAAGATATCATAATCCACACATCTGTGTGCCATAATTCAAGAATAATTAAACATATCATGATAACCCATGAAGATGAAACTACTTCCATTCATCAAATAACAAATAACGCATGGAAAGAAAAATGGATGTCACAAAACGTCATGATAGTATCAGCAATATTATTCTAAAGCACATAAAAATTTGATAAGGATAATTTAATAACCCCGAAACATTATTTAATAAGATCAATTAGAAACTATTTTATCAATGTTAATTTCTAAATAAATAAATCCTCTAGAGATAAAGTGTAAAATGGTGCTGAAATCAATAAAAAAATTTAGAGAATGATTTTATCTTTTGCATAAATGAAGATACTATCACATTGAAATTTCATTTTCCTAATTTTAAGTGATTTTATTTGAAAACATTTAATTTTTAAGAAGGATCATCCAATATTAGAGATATGAAAAAATAATTCTTAAAGGTGACATGTAAATATAGAGAAAACATTTATTTTTTAAAGGAATCTTTAATAATTGACGCATGAAAATTTCAAAAATGTTTCAAAAATGTGAAATGAAAACCCCATTAAACATTTATTTTTGAAAATAAATTTCAATGATATTAATTTAAATGACAAAAATGTTATTAACAAGGAATGTATATTTTATGATAAAACCTATTTTTTTAATGGATTTAAAGAAATTTTGGAAATTTTGTAATGCATTTATTTATAACAAAAATCATAAAATGGTAACCAATACATTATTTTAAATATAAGATATGGAAAATATCAATTTCACATGAGATAGAAAATAATTGGATTTCTATGAATAAAAAAATATATTATAATTAAAGGATAATATGGGCATTTATAGGAAATCGTCGTTAATGTGGATGTTTTTTATTCTCAAAAATGAAATAATTTTTATATGGAAGAAATTTATTAGAGAGGATTATTTAGAAAAAAATTTATTTTCCCACCGTAGATATAAAAATTTTAGTGAATTAAAGTATTATGTATGAGTAAAAAAATATTTTAAGAATGGATTTCAATAAGAAAAATTTTAACTCGATAAAGACTATTGAGTTCATAAACCACTTTAATATATGTTTTCCTTTGAATTGAATTCCGTTTAAATAATGAAAATGATATGGAACCTAAAACCACATGAGTTAAATGAATATGGAAAAACCATTAATTTATAAGTAATAAATCCATGTTAATATATATCCTAGATCAAAATGCAAATATGTCTCATGAAATTAAAATTGGTACTTGATACAATTACCAAATATTCTTGAAAAGTTGATCAAAATTTGTCATCCTATAAAATCCCAACATTTTCATACATGTATGTTAGATCATTTTAAATATAAAAACATAATGGAGATATAAATATATAATAAAAATGTTTAGAATAATTGAAAAAATAGGTTTATACAATATTTGTACATAATAAAACATAAAAATTCATTTAAATCATTCATCTTTATACTTATAAAATATCAAATTATCCTTAGTACATGTAATTTCCCGGGGATATACATTAATTAATATAATGAAATAAAATCACATAAAGTCAAGGATTAGGTGACATGTATCCGCAGTACATGGATGAGGATAATAAACATCATCAAATCATAAATATAGGATCATCACTAACATCATTTGGGAAAAATTTGATAATGTAATTGAATGTGGAATATGCATAATAATGAAAAAACATGACATAGTTTACACACATAGTTATGATAAAATATAGCTTAATTTCCACACAAAACATATGTTTATAAATCATAACATTATCATTGTGAATAATGTGAGGATAATATTCATGAATAATACACATAATCTAATGATGTCAATCACATTACCCAATACCTAGGAATGATATATAATTCATTTCCAATAATTAAATTATCATAATCATGTATGACACCGAGAAGGATAAAAATCACAGTAAAGAAATATTCTGATGGAAATGAATGGGTTTAGTAGAATATTTCACATATAATACTTCATCAAATAAAAAATAGTATTTTCAAATGAATAAAGGAGATCAGGCATTGGAATAAACTTTTATTTTCTTCTTTTATTGGATATGAAACTCAATAGAATTTCAATAGAGGATTTGGAAACTGAATCCATTTTTAAAAAATAATTGTAAAGGGATTAGAAAAAAAAAATTTAAGGGTATAAACATAAATACACCCAAAAAATACTAAGAATATTGAAAGGAAATATATCTATATTATATTAACATTCCGGATAAAATAAATGTAAAATATTAGATAACTGAAAATAAATAGATTTTCTAGAGTCACCTTACCAAAATTGATTCATTATTTCATATCTTTCCATACTATTGAATAATAAAACTGTGATTATTAATGAACTAAACCAGAAGTTAATTATTTTCATTTTTTACTATTTATCAATCATAATCATTGGATTATATTTCTAAATTTCTATTATTATAGGGGGAAATGTTCTAATGTCATTTTTCCTTAAAATTTCTCATTTCAATTTGATTTCTCTATTTTTTCAAATTCCATTATACCAAAGTATAATTAATTTAAGAAGAGAGGAATATATGTTTTTACATTTATAGAAGTGTAATATGTATAGAGATTTATCTTTATTACGTGTGGGAGGAGTGGTTTTCCAAGGGAAGAGAGAGGGGTTAGTCATACGTGGGCAGAAGTGTATTTTCAGAATTAAATATCGAATAAAATACTATATTTAAGGTAAACCATATAATATAGATATTTTTTACATAATTAATTCTCTATAAAAGAATAAAATGTTTCTTGTATTTTAAACAACTTTATAAATAGAATTCAATAGTTTATTAAAAGAAAAAGTGTAAAGATAAAAAAATTTATTTTAAAGGAATACATTTGACATTAGACTTTGGAAAGTAATATTTACGTTTAGGAACCATGTTTATGGTAAGATAATATATAATTTACATATTTAAACATTTAATTGTCCGAGACAAAATTTCTATAATTGATTTGGTAATTATTACACCATTAATGATGTAGAATGAAATATATTGGTTTTGAAAAAACTATATTTTTACCATTCACTTAAAAATTGTTGTTTTTCACAAAATTACCAAGAAAATAACCATTGAATTTTTTTGAAATGATTATTTCAAAAATATTAATAATTTTATCAAAATCATTTTCTAAAATAGTTTATCTTAATTTATAGTAAAAATATTATTTTTATGAAATACATTAATATACAGTTTATTAAAAATATTATTATTTTTTCTTTATGTTTTTTATCATTATCCATATATTTTTTCTAATTTTTATTTTTATTTTTACATAAATTAATCATATAAATATGTTTAATGTTCCAATTTATTAATTGTTTATTGTAAAAATACAATTTCAATAATAAGTTTACTATTCCAAATAGTCTGATTACTATTCCCAATAGTTAATATAATATTCCAACAACTAAGATATTATTCTTCACGGTTATCTTACTATTATAATGGTAAAATTACTATTCCAATAGTCATGTTACTATTCCCCATAGTTAATATACTATTCGAACAATGAAGATACTATTCGTAATGGTTATCTTACTATTATAAAGGTCACATTACTATTCCAATAGTCATATTTACACCTATAGAAACTAATTAATTCCTCCATTCATTTTTCACCAAAATTCCTCTCAAGGTTCTATAATTCCATTTTCTATAATATAGATTGTTTTTGTAATATTTTGTTAAATTTTTTATATGTTGTCTATCAGGGTGATTATTCTAATAGATTAAGGTGATCATTATTTTCTCATTCTATTTTTATTAATATATATTTTCCCCCATTTTATTATTTATCATTATGGGTTTAGTTGTTGTTAATGTAAAAAAAATTTGTTAATGAATTGTTTTTAGTTTTATTATGTATTTTATGTGTATAATACTACATTGTATACTATAAAAAAAATGTTTCTTGTTTTTTGTTTTTACATTCAACCCCATTGTATATATTTCATCTTTAAAATTTTTACTCTTATTCATAGTTTAAAATTGGTGAGGGTACTTTTTTACATTCTTTTCAATATTTCCCATGATTCATAATCATATTTATGGTTCAACCATGATACATTGACAATGAGATTTTTCATTTAAAAAAAATACTTCTATGGTCCAAAATAATCACCAGATTCCCTTCATATGATAGAGCATTTTCCAATTATACCACCTTTGGATTAATTACATGTGAGAGATTGGGTATTTCATACACATGAGAGATATATGGTACACATCCTGATCTTGAGATATATTTGGTGTATGTTCTAGATGATAGGAAAATTATATTATGATATCAATTATCTCAAAGGGGACAATGTACCATGGTCTATACTTCATTTTCATTCCAACATTATTACTCTCTTCCATAGTGATATTCCAATGAAAACATTATCTCCAACTTCAATCTCTAATTCCCTTCAACAGTTGACAACATAGACTTTTTGTTGCCTCTGAGTAGATTTTATATTTAGTTATAGTGATTAATCTTATCTATCATCTATTTCCCAATATTTGGTCATATTATCTTTTTTTCGCCAACTTTATCCAAATATGTTTGAGCTCTACATCACTTTTCATAAAAATCTTTATATAGAGACATTTTAATACTTTATTGGAATATATTATTTCATTAGACCTAAAAAAATTTGATATTGTTGACCCCATACTCATTTAAATTCTAATGATTAGGTTCTAAACATGTCCTAAAATTTCTGAATAGTTTATGTATATTTTCCACCATTTTCTTGTGATATGACATTATAAAATTCAATTTTTTATTCAGATCTATTAAAGACGTCTCTCGAATTTAGAAATGAACCTTGGATAATGGTTAGATACGACCAAAGGAAGTGTGAAATAAATCCTCACCACTACCATTACAAATATATTAGAAATTATTTTAAATGATAAATCTTCCATAATATCGATGAAGTAGAATGTTTTTGTGAGTCAATCCTTTAAAAGTAATTTCACATTTCATAATTTGGATTTCATTGGCTAACTAGTGAAAAATATCACGAAGAATTTGTCCAATTTTCATATGGCTATTAAAAATGGTTAATTAAAACTCTTGGACTTATACCACTATTATTTAACTTGTTGTTGTACCTTTCACAATGAAATGTTCTTAGTGATCTCCTTCATTAGGTTGTCCCACTAGTAGTTCTCTTAGGTATCACTACATGTCATAGTGATTCTAGAATGATGAAAAAATATTAGCTATATACGTTATCCAATATATTATTTTTTATCTAATGTGATGAAGGAATGAAAATATTATTTTAATGATGAATCACACCATCATCATAATTTTTTAATTCATGAAGATTCGCTTCCTTTATATATTTCACCCATTTTTGAATTTCCAAATCATCCCAATATTTTACCTAAATCTCATCATGGTAACATGGTTATGAAATAATTTGGGGAAGGTAGGATTTATTCCATACATTTATAACTTCTATTTCCATCCATTATATATCCATGAAGATAGGGTCATTCAAGATCAACATCATGGATAAAGTAGGAGGTTATTCATTACAAATAGAATAAACTACATTATTCATAATTCCTAGATGGTAATGAATATAGAATTAATAGTCATTTATCAGCTCTAAATATATTTTATTGTCCATATTGATATAGTTCTATGTGAATATATATATATTATACTATTTTTATTAATATATATGTTATAATTTTTACCACATAAGTAATGTCTCCAAATCCATAAGGTAAAGATCACAGCAGATGACTCCAGATCAAGTGTCAGGTAACTCTTCTCATGGATCTTCAATTTTTTTAATTCATAAACTATCACATTTCCTTTTCGTATGATAACAAAATCCAATCCTTTCTTTGATGCATCAATTTATATCATAAATCCTTCTCAACATAATTGATCTGTGAGTAGAAGAGTGTTGATTTTCATCTTCATGAGTTTTATAAATATTTCTAATAGTTATTAAATATAGACATATGTTACCAATTTCCATGTAAACATAGTTAGAAGGATAAGAAAACATGATAAATTTCTCACAAAATGATGGTAGTTCCCATCTATGAAATGAAAAAAATCAGATTTTCATTATATTAGTGCGTATAGTCTATTTCTCAATTGCCTTTATCATATAAGGGCCCATAAGAATTCCCTCAATCATGATATCCTACCCCAATAATATGACTTTATATTTCCTATGTCACACTTTTTGAACCTAGAATATAGTTTCTCTTTATTTAATTTCTCCAACACAAACCTTATATGATTTCCTCTATTATCTTGTAGTATATGAGAATATTTTTTATAAAACTTATCAAAAAAATTCATGATGGTCTCTAAAAATATATTCGTCAAATATATAAACATCATAGGTGAATTAGTTTATCTGAAGGTCATCAATAGGAACTATTTTATCCATGACCTTTATGTAAGTTTTTCTTATGAATATATTCCTTATTCACTTACATCTAATGATATATACAATAAGGATATAATTTTAAGAAGTGTCAATATATATTTAGTATATAAAACAAGTCCTAAATACATGGTATGAAAAACATTTTCTTTATAGAGATCATGTTTAGATCTTACTAATCTACACATAGTACCATAGATTCATAATTTTTTTTACAAATACAACTATTATATGACAAGGTTATGTATTGGGGCATATAAACCCTTCATCAAAATAATCTTATATCTATTTATTTAACTTCTCTAGTTCAATCTGGTCAATCCTATATTGGAATTCTGAGATAGTAGTTAGTCCATGTATGAGTTCTATTAAAAAAAATACCTCATCATTTAGTTTATTTCCAGTAAAATCATATGGAAATACATCAATATATACCATTATAATGGGAATTTCCTTATGGTTGACACTTTCTGTTGAATCAACCATTTCAGAAAGATATACTTCTTCATATGGTATCATCACCCACACTATTAATGGAATATCAAAAGGAGATTAATAAACTTTTTGAATATTTATAAGATAATTGTATGGATTTAAATATAAAAAGATATTTCCTTTTACCAATAGTTGATGTCTGATTTATATAACATGATGCAATCAATGAACAATATTGGTTCAAATTGAACATGAATATGGATTATGATATTATCTAGAATAATAATCCCACAAACACTAAAAAGGTAAGATTCCAATACTTGGGATGTAATGATCACACCACGGGGTTTCTATCCAATATCTTTAATTTAAGGTGCCAACACTTCAGTTCAATTGTTCTTGAAAACATGTCTGATATAGTAGAAAGTAAAGAATGATAATAAAATACAACATCTTTTATTATTGATTTAATAGGAAGTATACCTCATATAACACCACTTTCATGCCCCATATAAACATTAATAATGGTATAAGATTTCTCATACTCTATTGTCTTGGGTGGTAACTGATGTTGATTACCCTCATGTAAATGTGGTTCAGTTCATTAATTTTTATAGTGACTTTTCTCCCTTTAATTGAAGCATTGAACATTGGGTGGTGCAATAGTGGTTGTCTTCCACTCCTATATTACATTTTCGAAATTATTCATGTCTCTTTAACAATCGTATGAATGGTGGCTTTCTTTCTCACAATTAAATAATTTAATCATCACTTTGTGTTAATTCCAATTGTGGTTCTCCACATATGTTTTACATGTGATTGGTTGGATCCTCTTTACTACTTTTTAATCCAATTTCATGACACTTAATTCCACAATTCATATATCCATAACCATGGGACAATTATAGAAACTCAATCGCTACTTTTAGAGAATATAAAACTACTTTTTTATAACTCCCAATACCCAAGATAGATAGGCATTTTTGATGCTATGGATAAAATAAATATATAATATATATATATTCTATATTTATTGATGTAAAATCCTAAGAATTTACATTCATTATTTTAAATCTTTTCCTCACAATCCATGAATGATTAAACTTTTTTTTCCTTCAGCACTACAAATTATATCTCCATCTTTGTATGAAGAGTTTAAGAGAAATAATTGTAATGGAATAATTTATTAATGTATTCTTACTCGATCTCTTCAATTTCATCCTTTGTCTTGGATTTCATTATCAAATCCCACCATTTATTGGTTTCTCTATATATATGATGAATTTCTAATATAACCATCCCTTTCTTGGAATATTTATCCTTTTAAAAGATCTTCTATATTGTGATGACACATTATTATGTGATAATTGGATAAAAATATCTACAAAATATCAAATTATTTTTCAATATAAAATACTCGATATGAATCTTATCATCAATGGGAAAAAGAGGTGTTCTGCATGGTTTCATTTATTATTCATATAATAAAAAACTTGTTTAGAAACACCATGATGTTTTAGAATCCACCACCCTTGGCATTTGCAATGTCATTTGAACAATCGTTTCATTTCCCCTCACACGGGTTTTAGACATGGTTTCTTCAGGGTCCCACCATTTTCTAAAATTGAAGTTGTTTGACCAATACATAAAAAAAATTATTAATGTACTTCTATATTAATTTCAAGTCTAAATTCATATCATATTGGATCCATTTGTTTACACCTAATCTGAAATAATGTTACTAGGTTCTTTACCCATACATAAATTTATCTATATGGGTTTCATTGACGTTGTCTAATCTTAATTGATAAATTACAAAAGCTTTTCTTTGATACCAAATATACTATACTCACATTTTCTTACAATACTACTAAATCACTTTGAAAATTAACAATAGAATAGCGACACAAATCTAGGATAAAAAGGTTTATTGTCTTGGGAAAATTAGTTTCACCAACACATACACATAACAATTTTTTTGAAAATATGTGTTATTTATCCTTATAAAATATCACATTATCCTTAGTAAATTTAATCAATTTGGGATATACATCAAAGAAATGTGTGAGCTAAAATCCTGGTAAGGGGAGGAATATTGGACATGAATCAATAGTATATGAGTTATAATCATAAGAATAATCATTTCATAAGCATGGGATATTCTTCAATGTAATGGGTGGAATATTTGAATAAGTCATGGATTATGTTGTAGGTATAATAATGATACATCATAACATAGTAGACAAATACAACACATTTTTATGAACACGGATATCATAATATACACACATAGCATATGTTCGTAGATCAAAACATCATAATAGTGAAAAAAACAACAATCAAGTTCACGCATAATATACAAAATATCATCAGATGAATCTAATTACACAATTAATTTGAGTGTAATATAATTTATAACCCACCAATAAAATCATAAAATCCCTATCATCATGCCTTCCATAATGAAGAATAGTAGTCATAGTCCTGAAATGTCCCTTGGAAATAAATATGTTTCATAGAATATTTAACATATCATACTTCATGATATGAACTTTAGGATTCCCAAATTAATTAGGGAGAATATATAATGGCATAAAATTTCATATTATTCTTTGAAAGGAGATACAAATTAGAAGTACTTCTGGATTTATTTTGGAGATTAAAGTCTTTTTCAAATAGGAATTTGGTAACATTTTAGAAGGGTATAAAATTTTATTTCCATAAAATAAGAGACTAAAAATATTATGATGACATATTTTAGATATTAAAGTAAAATACATAATCAAATAAATGAGAAATATGCGATAACACAAAAGAAATAGTCTGTATTTGAGTTTCCCATTATCTAAAATCCAAATTTATTTCATCAAATCCCCTCCTCCAAAATAATAATCATATGTTTATTAAAACGTATAACTATATGTGAATTATTATAATGGTATAACTTATTTTAAATAATAATAAATTGATTATATTTCATAATTACCATCATCAAAGGTTACACATTTTGATATCATGTTTTCCTTGGTATTTCCCATTTTTCTTCTAATTTTATTATTTTTCCTAGGGTTATTTCTAAATTTGTAAAATGAATTTATGAATCCTGAAAATAGAAATATTTCTAAATTTATATATCACAATTAATTTATTATAACAATTAATATCGTCATTGATAGAAAAATAATTGGAAATTTCCATGTTGGTGTTTAATCGATCTTTAATGGGAAATTATCCAAATATGAGGCATGAGATGTATAATATGTTATTATATCAAAAAAAATTATATCATATTAACATTATAAAATAATGTTAAAATAGTGTATAATTTGTTTAAGATTGTTTAAAGTGGAAAATATATGGTTGATTTTAAATTAAAAAATGAAAATGAAATAATAGGATGATAGGACATTGCATCTTTCATGATGTGGTTAATTTTCTAAAACAAATAACTACATGAGATACTGGACATTGATTACTCAATAACATTATAAATTATTATATAGAGCTTTATAAATGGTGTCTGGGAATTTTTTTACATTTTTAAGAGAGGAATTAGTCATTTTCAAGGGGAGGTGTTGTATTTAAAAATTAGGGGAGGGGTATTTTTATAATAAAAAATTAAATAAAATTCTATAGTAAAGTTAAAACTTTTAATTATTATATTTATTTACATAATGAATAATACATAAATAAATTATAATTATTTTATGACTTTAACCACCATCAAGATTCATTCTCAATAGTATAATAAAAATTTATTCATAAAAAATGATGTTTTTTCCATTAATATGAATTCCTTTCACTATAGACTTTGGGATATAATTTTTAAAAATTAAAAATTATGTTTATTGTATTTTAATGAAAAATTTATCAAATTTAACATTTTATAGACTATCAAACTTTAATAGAATCTATTTGGACAATATTACATCATGAATGAAATAATTTGAAATACACCTATTATGAAAAACATAATTTTAACTATACGGATAAGAATTGACGTATTTTTGAAAATTACCAAAAAAACCCTTGTATAATTTTGATATTTTTTTTGAAAAATGACATTATTATTATCAAAATAATTTTCTGATGTTGGTTTCAAATAATTTATAATATAAAAATTATTATTTTTATGAAATACATTAAAACATAGTTTATTAAAATCGTTATTATATTATATTTTATTTTTTAATATATATATTTTTTTAATTATAAAACATATATTTACTTAAATTAATAATTCTAGATATTATTAATATTAAATATTATTATTTTTTATGAAATTAATATCTCAATGGTCAAGATTCAATTTATAGTATTCAGGTTAATATTTCAAATAACTAGGTTACTATTTCAACAGTTAGGGTACTAGTTCCAATATTATTTTTACTATTATAATAGTCACATTATTATTCCCATGATCACATTTGCTACTATAAATACTGCATCATTCCTTCTTTAATTATTCACCTTAATTACATTTAATGTTCAATATTCCCATTCACTAAAATGTCAATTCGTATTCTAATATCTTGTTCTGTTTCTATAGTTTGGGTTTTGGGGGAGATTATTCTAGCATATTGGGGTCATAAATATATTCCCATTCTACTTGTATTGATATATATTTTCTCCATTATAATTTTTGGCATTTTCATGGGTTTATTTACTAATTAATTTGATGAAATTTATAATTGAAATAAATTATTATCTATTTATTTATGTGTTGTATGTGTATAATAATATATAATATAATATAGTACACATTTATTTCAAATTATATTTGAAAAATAAGGGTGATTAAAAACCCTATATAGGAAACATAAAAATCAAAATAACCTATTCAAAAACTATATTCATGATAATATAATTTTATAAACCTAATTTATGGCTATTCTCTATATGTATTTTAGTTAGTTCTTATCATTTTTTCAATGTCAGGTGTGCATAATAATGATCGTTTTGAACTATTTTTGTAAAAGAGGTGTTTTTATTCATTCATATAAAATGTTTCATCATTCAAAAAAATATAAGTTTCTGAATATTATGTTTTAGGATACTCTAAAAAATAAAATTTAATTTTATAAGTGTTTTAGTAATGATTTTGGTGGATGAAATTGGAAATGAACATTTTTTAGTGTTTTTTAGAAAATAAAAAATGGTAACATAATTAATGAGTCAAATTTTTATATTATAAATCCATAAAAAATTATTAAATTATGAATATTATGGTTATTATGACATAATTTATTAAACTTATATTGATTTTCATGTTGCTGATTAAATAGAATGAATACGAATATGATACAGTTTATAAGTGAGTATAATAAGTGTAGAGATTCATTTTTTTCAATATCATTTTAATAAAAGTATAATGAAACTACAGAGATGTTATTAATTATATTAATTAGATTTGTCTACATTTATAATAATATGGTAAATGAAAAGGAACGTTTCATTTTAAAAAATTCAATTTTATTAATGGAATGTTCATTTTAGGTTGTTAGTTTTAAAATAATATATTCTTAAATATATTAATTATAGAATTCCTAATTCATATTTAATGAATAAAAATAATCACATAAATAACATATTCATTCCCTCAAACCATTTCTATACACACCCATTATTGGTGGTGAGGAATTGTGAAACCTAATGTTCATAGAGGTGGTAATCTGAACATGTGGAAGAGAAATGTTTACATTATTTTTTATTGAATTAGAGTAGAATAGTTAATTATATTAACATATTTATAGTAAATTATAATATATATTTTTCAATAACTTCATTATATAAATATGTTTATAGTGGGGTTTTTTTTAAGGAGTATGATAAGGATAACAATTTATTTGAAATGGTAAGTAATACATTCTTTAAGAAATTGTAAATTCTTCTAAATTATCTTTTATAAATAATGGACATTTGGAACATTGTTGAAGATATAATATATTCAAATTCAATAGGGATCTATAAATATAAAATTTAAGAAGATTCATTATATTTTCAAACTAGTTTTACGTCTTGATGTGGTGGACGTGAGAAAAATTTAAAGGTGAAAAATAGGGAAAAATCATTATAAAAGATTGTTTGGTATGGGGTATGAATATATTTTCATTGGTGAATGGTGAGTTTGGTGTAGAAATGTTTTTGAGACATGTTTATATTAGTTTCAAATCAAACAATGGTATCTTATAAAGACCACTAATTAAAATGTTTTAGTAAACTTCCTGCATTATTTGATTACACACATTAACACTTATTAATCTTGATTATATATTAATCATAGTTTTTATTTTTCCACTAAAAATATAAGAATCCCTTGTTAAAAAATTTCAATGTGATGAATATTAATTTCTCAATGTATAATATAATTCTTTTTTCTAAGTAATTTGAAATTAAATTTTAAATTAAAACATGTTTAAAGTAAAGAAACCTTTTTGTAGGAAATTAAATTTTAATAATTATGTTTTATTAATATCATATTAAAATGATAAAAAATTAAATGAGTGTTAATTTATATATATATATATAAATAGTTGAAAATATTAATGAATTATAAATTTCTAATATATCAGTTTAATTTAAAAATACATATTTTGTTGAAAATTTTTATTCTTTAAAAATTAACTATTTTATCACAGCAACTAATATTAATTTATGGAACTTAATTTTATTTGTAAAAATTAAAATTAAACTATCTAAATTTTATGAAAAATTTAATCAAGTAAATGAATATATTTTTATAAAAAATATACAATGCATATAAATTTCAATTTTAATATGATAACAACTAACACAAAAATACCGTTTTTAAAATATGTGTGTTTTATGATTAAAATTTTGTTTTATTAAATTACCAGTGTTATTAAATTTTGTGATTGAAATTGTATTACTTAAAAAAAATATCTAATAAAGCTATCAATGAACTAAAAAACTTTAAATTACTATTTCATTGATTAATTAAATGAAATGTCTAAAAAAATAAATTAGAATAAATTGTTATTAATGTTATAAAATGATGAAAGAAGGTTTTCAATGTTAAGAGTGATATTATAAAACAAATAATTTTACTAAAAAAATAAATCATCAATCAATTAATGTTTTTTATAAAAATATATTCCACCTTCATATGTTGATAAAATCATAAATTTTAAATTTTTGGTTATAAAGATATATTTCCATAGTATACATTAAAATAAATTATTTTAAAAAAAGTATCAAATATATTTATATTTGAAAACATTTGATATTATGAATTCGAAAATAACATTAATTTTATAAATTTAATATTCTAAAATGTGTAAATTTATCTTTCATAGGAAAATTATATATATAATGATATATTTATTTTAATGAAAATTTTCCTTTTAAAAAATTAATAGTTCTTAATCATATTTCATATGAATTTATAATTTAGTAAAATATTATTTTCTATTATGTGTTTTATTATTATTAAATTTTCTTAATTAAATTCATATAATACATAAAATTGCATTTTATATTGGTGTTGTGTGTGGAGGAATCTATTTAAAAGTAATTACTTTAGAATAATATCGTCCAAAATATTTGTTTGTTACATTCTCATCCCTAAAAAATTGATTCTTATCGATTATAATTTTCCCATACTAATGAAATTACATAATGGTATTCAAAATATAAACATGATTCATGACCATAAAATTTAATATATATCAACCTTATAAACATAGGAAACCAATTTATTTAATTAGAGCTGATATAACCCTAATATTGAGTTTTTTTAACTGTTTGACCCAAAAGCTGATAATTATTATATATCAGGGAATAAATTATATATTTTTTTAGAAATGGGTCACAACTCATGCATGCATTAATTGACTAACATTAGTTGATAAAAATGCAATTTACTTATTCCAAATAATTTTTCAACACAAAAGAGGGGATCAATTAATTTATAAAATCACTATAAATTTAGATAATGGAAGGGAAAAAATATTTCCACTAAGAATATTCTGATAAAATTCATATTTGGATACAATATGAAATTTTTTTATTTAATAATTAAAATATAATAGTGATGATTTAATATTTGTAGAAAAAGTTCTTGTTAACCAAGACTAGAATCCAATATGTCTTCCACAAATATATATGGTTGGAAAAGGGATCCATAGTTATTATTATCAATTATATAGTTATTATGGGATATGAATTCTCTAGTTCCCCGGTTTTATGTGGTTTTTAGTGCCTACGTACCTTGGTGAACAATGGATTGGAGCATCGATTTTAATAATACCTAAACTCCTTTTATTGAAATAGTTTATGATGGGAATTTGTATTAGTTGGGTCTCTAATACCTTTGTTCTGCCTCCAAGGTGGCGCATTTTGGGTGATGGTGAAATGGTCTGATGAAGATCATCACCCGTCCCTTTTTCCAGAGATATTTTCTGTCCAATTCACCATTTCATTTTGTTTACATACTCAACATCATTATACATTATGAAAAGGTGTTATTTACCTCGCGAGGACTGGGAAATTCACCCCATTTTCATTGCGAAGGAGATTCCATAGTTATTCGGTCCCAACGAGCGATTTCCTGGGGTCTAGTACTTGTGAAATCGGTCCTCCTCGGATATAACATCCTCGGATGGTCTCCAAAGGGTTCATTCGTGGAACCAAAAACACCCAACGACACGGGTAACCATGATTCATGGACATTCATTCCAAAGGTATGTGCTCATTTTTTTATGATTCATCAAACAACACTTGAGGAAACCATTGGTCGATAAGATGGGAAGTTAGCCTCATAGCACCCTTCTAGCGGAGGATTATTGCCTGTTTTGGGACTCTCATGTAGATTTAATCATTTTTAAATATTTGTGACTCCTTGGGTCGTTCCTAAATAGTGTGTACAAGGTCTACCCTAGGTTTTCAAGATCATCTTAGGAATTATTATATTTGATGTTGTGGAGGTACTGCTGACTTGATCCATACAATAAGGTTCTCTAGAGTTTTTCATCATCTAGGGGTGGAAGGTGATTTGATTTTGGGATCGGACCCATAAGACGAGTTTCCTGTGTATCCTCGAGAGAGAAATCAGATCCCACATAGTTTTGAATAGACGAGGCTTATGCATGGAAGATCCCCATTTGGGGGACATGGTTGGGTGAACCCTTTTGGATGGGAACACTTTTGAGATCGTGCCATTGAGTAAGCACCCTACATATCCTAGTTTTATCAGGAATCAGAGTTCTGGTAGTTCAGATTGTGTGGGGATTATGCATGGAAGCGGCTCATTTGAGGGGAACATAATTAGGTGAACCCTTTTGAGCTTAGGCCTTGAGGTAGGCATCCTATGCATCCTAGTATGATCAGGAATTAGAGTTCTCATAGTTCATATTTGTGGAGATGTTGTAATCATCATAAACATATAATCCCACGTGAGACATTCTTAGTGTGAAAAACAAGAGGATGTGAGTGATCCAACCAACCACATTATTCCGCTCATACTGGTGGTAAAGGGAGATCCTATGGTGAGTGAGGTACGGGAGACTGTGGGTGAGGGCACGAAGCAATGATACTTTCAATATGAAATGACATTAAAATTTATGTGGCTCGATCTCAGAAGATTCGGGACTTACCTCAATGGGAGGGCCCTGGAATATGTCATGGAAATGGGGAGGAGTATCTTCCTCTTCGAAGAAGAAGAGAACAAAACTCTTTCGACTGATCACTATTGCTCATTGAATGGAAATGTAAGTGATCACCCTTATTCCCTTGAATGGGGAGGTTCCAGTCAGCATCCCAAGGATGGGCTCTCCGTTACCATGGAAATGTAGACCCACAGGAACTCCCGAAGCCCAAAACATTAAGGGGAGAGCCTTCGTGACTCCACTTACCATGGGTATGTAGACTCAATGGGGTGCGTTTATACACACGATGGTCTGATCATACGAGTATGGTGGATATAGAGAAGGATTTTTTCTAATGTAAAAGGTCTATTTTGGTGGGGATTATGGAAGAATAGATGGTAATAGAGGGGTTAGGTTGGAACCAGATGAAATAATACTCAGAAACAACACATTCTGTGTACTTATTTCTCATACAAGATGGGAAGGCTCCTCACACCATAGTGGTATGCGAGCAGAGCGTCCGTCTATATACTAATGGGGTATTTATGCATGGGTATAGACCATCTCGTACCATAGTGGTACGCTGCCCATTGTGTCGCTTTTGGTTCCATCCGTGTACTGATGCAGTACGCAACGATGGGAATAGTCTGTGTAGCAATACACTATGCAGAGCCCCATATTGAAGGAGGTTATAGAGGATTTTCATTCATGGGGAATTCATCTGCAATAAATATATAGTTCACGGTTCTACCATCTAGGTTCACTGTTCTCTCTTTGTCATCATGTTACCTTGTTTTATGGTTTGTGGGTGACTATACCTATAGAGATCATGGTTTGCAATTTGGGTTTCGCTGATGAATCACGACTGAAGCCAAAATATTCTCTGAACTCTTTCTTCCATCTTATTATTCCCCTTTAAGCATTCATTTTATGTACTTCTATACCCTCTCAATTCATTCTCTACTACTTTTATAGAGAATTTGTTAGATTTTATCAATTGGGAATGCATCGCCATTTGTGGAGGCCCATGAAGAGATATTATAACATGTGAAAGACTTGGTCAGTATTGGGTTTGTTGAGGCAATGTTTCACGATCATGGTTCACAAAACCCTATTGGTTTTCTTCATTCATGAATTGATGAGTTCGTGAGATGGTACATGGAAGGAATTTACACGCATCAATCCTTCAGCAATGTGATTCACGGTCTGTGGGGTTGCTGGCCCTCACTCCATAGGCAAGCACCTTACAGATCATTCCGCATACTTTGTGGTTTAGGATCAAGGCTGTTTGTGGACCCTTCGCATTAATGGTTTGCGGGAAACATGAAATTCATTGAAAACATGAACTCCTTCAAGTTTCTCCTGAAATTTTCAACTCAATTTGAGTCTATTAATCTTGCTGTATTTTTAGGAGTACTTGATTCTTTCTGAAATTGATTGTGAAGGTACTTTGTTCTCTTGGAGGAATTTTCTATAACCTAAAAATTCAAACAATCGGAATGGGGTCTGTTTGAGACAAAAAAAAATACTATTCTGATGTTGAACTGGTCCTAAACAAAAAAGGATAGAGGTATAATAGATGGGTCCGGTAGTAGAGGACAATACATATATATATATGGGACCATGTCATTTTTTTTCTATTTCTCCCAGCGAAAAGTGCTCTCAGTTCCCTTTGATTCCACTGCATTTTCATACTGTGATTCTAGCAAAAATTTCATTCGCGAACCACATTGTTCATACCACGAAACAAATTTTTCACCATTTATCTGTTTGTATACCGAATTTTGGGTTTTGTGAATGGCATTGTGGAATTTTGAAACTAATATCCATATTTCATCTAAGATAATTCAACACTTCTTGTGTATCTGCATACCGAGCATGGATGGTGAACCAAACATTATGAACTAATAATCCAAAGTTAAACTTTTATCTGTAACTTATGAACATGAACATAATGTGGCTAGGTTTGCAGTATCCACCTCCAGTGAACTTTTATATTCACCAAAAAATGATCCTTGGGTCAACGCTTCACGGATGGTTCGCATACCTTGGTTATATGCGGTGAAATACATCTGTGTACCATTGTCAGAGGTGGGTTTTCTTCCATGTATCATGCAGTACATGCTATGTTCCCAACATGTTCCATTTTCTAGATCAGTGTTTGGATCCCTACGTAGATATATTTTAAGTCCTTTAACCATTATTCTATATCATTTATCCAACAATTATTTTTGGAATGACTTGTTATCAGCTTCTGGATCTTTTTATGCTAGTTTCAATGGCTGATTCACAGGCTGCAGCTGACGTCGATGCTTCTTCTTAGGCTACTATTACTGCACCTCTTTCCGCTACTAAAGATTGATCAAATAACATGGTGTCTTGGGATGACGACAAAATTCTGGACATTCCATTTCCCCAATCTCTAGGGAATCTACTTATAGCGGGCCAATGAGGGTAACTGGATTCAGACAATCATTATTCTTGTGGGTTTGGCCTATTTTCTGACACAGCGATCCTAGAGCCAAATGTAACCAAGCAGCCCACTACCCGGATAATTAATACATCTTATTCTATGGCACTGATTTCTTCCAAGGGGTGGTACCTTCAGATAGATACTACATCTGAGTATTTTCGGAACATCTCTCCTCAAACATAAGAGGGATTGTAGTGGAAGACTAACAAGATGACCCACTATTATCATAGCATTTTGTGGAATCCTATAGTGAATGAGTAGCACAATTGGTGATCCTAGTGGGATATTCGCCTCAGGGGAACATTCTTCTTAACTGGGGGTGGACCTTTTTGGTTCTCCAGAGTTGTGAAGAATTTTGAACTGAGTTACAGATGGTGGTATTGTACGAGCCCGCTTGGGTTTCTCATAAATACACCCATCATCCTACTGCTCTTATTTCACAGCTCTTAAAAAGGTGGATTCCAGATATCAATAGCATCCATTTGACCCATGGGGTGGTTGGAATCAATGTTTGGGACATCTGTATTATTTCATGAGTCCCTATCATCAAGGAAATGTATGATTAATTAAATATTCCCTACTTTTCATGGGAAAATTGGAAAGGAACCCCTCCACCATAGCCAAGAAATTCATTGTCCAATCAAATTCTCTTATGATGGATAGTGATCCCTATCTGAAGATGGACGTTTTTTTTATGACCGGTTTGGTGGTTTTTTTAGCTTACTGGTCTAGAGCCTAATCCATGGAGACACAAGGATTGTCCTACCAAAACAACCTATAGGTGAGTGGGTACATACTAGACCACCCTATAATAGGGGTATTTTATGAAATAGGGATGGGGAATCTTCCTTGAAATCTATTGACTATTTTGAATCGAAGCTTTCTTGGTCATGATTCTGAGCAGGTAGTTCCTTCCAGAGAAAGAATCTGGTGTTGTAATAGCCTCAACCTTTATCATGGACACTTAGTTGGCCACTGGAAAATACATCAATTATGATATCCTAGTGTTTTCCAAGACTTACCGTCGACTAGGTCGAATCAGCAAGGGGGAAAAACTTATTGTACTAATGGGCCCATCCAAATTCTTTGGGTCTAGATGTGATCCCACATCGGAGTTTATTCCTTCATCAATTATTCTCCAATTCAGCATTCCAACCTCTAACCATATCTTCATATCATTAATGGGGTCATGACAGTGGCTTGGGATTCAAAGGATAAGTGATAGGAGAAAACTGAAAAGAACGAGTAAGACTTAATGGCATATCTCAACATTTAAAAACGTCTCTCTTACCACCATTATGATTCTTCTATTGTTACTATTATAAATAATGCATCTGAAGATTTCATCAACCAAGGATAATTATTTTCTTTGTGAGAAGGCGTTCTGGTTTTTTGTATTGGAGGGGAAATTATTTGTGAAGGCTATTCACCCTGAATGTTTAGTCATCAATTTAATTGTATTCAGAAGTTGTTCCCTCCTTCTCTCAATAATGCTCTTCATGAGAAAAATATGATGATAGCCAATAAAATATGTCTATTTTTTACCCAAGAGGACACTGAAAGCAATGACACACATCAAGATCTTCTGTATTCCATACCGTTCCTTACCAATAACATTAGAGAGATCTTGGTTAAATCATATCTTTATGGCCAATTAGCCAACCCGGTTATTATTTTGTCAACTACCAAGGCATCCATGGAGAAGGGAAATGATAATCCAAAGGGATTTTCTGCACACTCTCGGCCAGGAAAATTCCTCTGGAGGCCTCTTGGTTTCCCCCCAATAAATTTTGTGAAATATGTCATTATGAACTCACGGGCATCCGAACAAGATGATGAAATAGCTTCTATGATTTCATCATCCATTCCCCCTGAGGTTGACATTCCAATGGCCTGGAGGTAATGAGACCTTTTGAATGTTCATCCATCTTCCCTTGGCTGGTCCCTTCGTTATTTATAGATGTTCCCTTAAACTAGGGAAGTTGGTCTTACTACCATTGGATATGTGTCATAACCTAATGACATTTCTTTCGATGAGGATCCAAATAGGTTGGGTCATTACCTCAATAACCTTGAGACCCTCATCCAATCCTGAAGTGGTCACTAAAAGTACTCACATCTAGTACTTTCTATGCTGTGATGAGAAACCATATATGAGGATGATGGCGTCAATGGATTACCTATTTCAGCTGCCATGGAGATAGCTTCTAACAAGATCCCATTACCTCACAAGTGTTCCTATTCTTGTGGTCCTATGTTTTGAGGGACACCTAGGAAATGTTTGTGGTTTTTGAAACCCACCCAACATCCTTTCACCAATACTCTAATGTTAGCCATCCCAATTATGGCTACATTTCTAGATGTGATATAAATGCATCAGGAGGTATTTATGCCTGAGTATATCTAGCTACCTCCCAATTGGTGGACGGTCTTGTCATGCGTCGGTAGATATCTGGATATGTTTTTAGTTTTCCACTCTAACTACACGGTAGGACTGGAAATCACTAGTTGTAATCTTAATGTGCTTGTATCGTGCCATCCAATTTTGGTGGTGGGATTGAGTGGAGGGGCAGATTCCTATGTATTCCCATTAATTGATTCAATGTTAGTATAGCGGAGTTTCTCCTTAGGAACCCAGGTGATATAGTGTTAATTATTTTATATTCACCGCCCTTAGCGGGCAGCCCTACAGCCCCGGGTCTCCTAGACATTAGCACGTGTCATCGGCATGAGGTCCTCTTTATTGGGAGAAGTCTTGGTCTTCTAGTTTCGGCAGTAAAGTTCTTTTGTGGAGGCCTGTGAGTAGGAACCATGTGTAGTTGAGATGACTTTGTCAAAATTGACTTCATCTACCTCCCTAAGATAAAGGAGGTACTCGTTTTCATGTTCAAGTGATAGGCACACGAAATGGTCTGAGACGACCACTAGGGTCACCTTGTACTAGTGTGTCAGCTGCACCTGAGGAGGCAGCTAGAACACCGTTGCATACTGGAGGGCTTTTCTTATGGCCTCCAATGTGGGGAGAGTATCATTTCGACAGTACTATTTGATGATCATGTTGGATACAGAGCATTGAGGATTCTAGGTAATAGATGGGGTACTTCTCTATATTAGGGCACTAGCCGCCTAAGGGATCGTTGATGTGTGTGCCTCCATCAGTCATCAGGATGTCATTTGTATCAAATGTAGCTCTGTGGGAACCTGCAATATAAATATATGACATACAAACCAGAAAATCTCATCAATGTAGCATTATTTTAAACATGTGCACATTCAACAATTCAGGATGGCCCCCTAACCCTCTCCAAGATTTTTTATGTTGGGTAGAAGGAGCTTGAGTTGGGTAGAACCGCCACCTTGGTTAAAGATTCACGTCAGGTTCACCATTTTTATTCTGCATCCGAGGTGGCACATTCTCTTCATACCGATGCGAACAAAAGGGGCTGACCTTAAATTTAATTTTTTCATTTAAAATTGATATAGAACCACCACTTTTGTTAAGGATATACTTTGGGTTCCACATTTTTTGTCCGCCTTCATGGTGGTGCATTTTGGGTGATGGTGAAATGGCCCGATGAGGATTACCACCCATCCATTTTCCGAAGACAGTTTCCAGCCAAATTCACCATTTATTATTTTTCAACCCATTCTGCATCATTATCCTTTAAAAGAAGCTTGTATTAACCTCGTGGGGACTGGTCAGTTTACCCCTTTCATATTACAAAGTAGATTCCACAATCAGCCAGTCCTAGAAGGATATTGTGTGGGGTCAAGAACTTGTGCAATCGGTCCTCCTCGGATTCAACATCCTCAGATGTCATCCAACGGGTTCATTCATGGAGTAAGAAACACCCAATGACCCGAGTATTCATGATTCATGGACCTTCTTTTCAATGTTAGGCACTCTTTGATTGATGATTTATCCAACTATGCTTGAATACTTCATTGGTTGAGAGGATTGAAAGTCAGGATCACCGCACCCTTTGGGGGAAAATTATTTCCTATTTTGGAACACTCTTATAGATTTAAGTCTTTTTCAAATTTTCATGAATCCTAGGTTCATTCCATAAGAGTGTGTCTATTGGATACCCTTGGTTCAAATGATCTATGTAGGCATGCAAAAAAAATTATGCTACGGAGGTACTACTGACTTGATCCATACAATAAGGTTCTCTGGAGTTTATCATCATCCATGGGGTATGAAAGGCAATATGATGGTGGGATCGGACCCATAAGATGGGTTTCTTATATATACTTGGGAGAGGAATCAAAACCCATGTAGTTCGGAATGGTTGGGGATTATGCATGGAAGATTCCCATTTGGGGGACATGTTTGGGCGAACCCTTTTGGTTGGGTACCCTTTTAAGATCAGGTCTTTGAGTAGGAATCCTATGTATCCTAGTTTTATTAGGAATTAGAGTTCTTATAGTTCAGATTTTGTGGGGATTAATTGTGTAAGTTTCTCATTTGAGGGGAACATAATTGGATGAACCCTTTTGGAAAGGCACTCTTTTGAGCTTGATCCTTCTAATAGGCATCCTATGTATCCTGGTTTGATCATGAATAAGAGTTTGTATAGTTCATATTTGTGTGTATTTTATAATAGTCACAATACTCTAACCCATGTGAGTCATTCTTGGTGTGATAAACAAGAGGATGTGAGAGATCCAACCAACCAAATGCTTCTTTTCTTGCTAGTGGGAGAGGGAGAATAGAGGACGAAGCTGGGGATACCATGGGTGAGGTCGTGGATCAATGAACCTTTCAATGTAAAATGACATTAATGATCATGTGTCTTGGCCTAGAAATATTGGGGACATACCTCAGTGGGAGAGCCCCAGAATACGTTTTGGGAAAGGGGAGATGTTATGTCCTCATCAATGGAGATGTGAACCAAAATCCTTTGATTGATCACTCTTCCTCATTGAATGGAGAAGCAATTGATCACCCTTAATCCCTAGAACGGGGAGGTTCACATCAGCGTCTCTAAGTTTTTCTCTATTTTACCATGGGAATGTAGACCCACAGGGATTCCCGAGGCCCAAACTGTTTTGGAGAGAGACATCATGACTTTTCTTACCTTGGGTTTATAGACTCAACGAGGCACACTGATGCACCTGATGGTCTAATAATATGGGTCTTGTAGCTTTGGAGGATGTTTTTTCCTAATGTCGAAGGACTGGTTTGCCCAGGAATTTTGGAGGACTAGATGGGAATGGAGGGGTGAGGTTGGAACCAGAGAATATAATACACAAAACACCCCATTTTGTATACTAGTTTTTCAGGTCGGATGGGGGAGGCTCCACATTCCATAGTGGAATGTGAGTAGAGGGTCCATCCATGTACCGATGCGGTTTTTGAACATGGTTATAGACCACCATGTACCATAGTGGTATTCTTCCCATCATGCTGCTATGCATTTCATCTGTGTACTATTGCAGTACTCGATGTTAGGTTTAATCTTTGTAGCAGTACACTACGCGAAGAACCATATTGATGGAGGGTTCGGGGGATTATCGTTCATGGGAAGTTCATCTGTGAGAAGAATATGGTTTTAGGTTCAAACATTTAGGTTCTTGGTTTTGTTTTTATTAGTATGTTCCCCCATTTTATGGTTCTCGGTCGGATGTACCTATAGTGATCGTGGTTCTCAATTCGGGCTTTGCGGATGAATCAATAATGAAGCTGAAATCTTCTTTGACTCCTTCTTCCAACCTCTGAGTCCCCTTTAGTCTATTGTCTTATGTCCTATCATAACCTATCACTTCATTTTTTCTCCTTTTATAGTGAATCGGTGAAATTGTATCTATTGGGCATGAAACACCATTTGCAGAGGCCCATGTAGAGATATTCTAACCTGTGGAAGACTCAATCAATCTGTGGTTTGTAGATGCTACAGTTTACGATCATGGTTCGTGGAACCCAACCAGTTTTATTTTTTTTCTAAATAATGAGTTTATAGGATGGTACACGGATAACCATTATGCACAGTATTCCTTCAGCAATGTGGTTCGTGGTCAATTGGGTTTTCTGGCCCTCACCCTATGGGGAATCTCTTCATGGATCATTATGTGTACCTAGGGGTTCACGATCATGGTGGTCTGTGGACTCTTCTCAGTGACGGTACATGGGCCACTTGGTATTCCCTAAAAACATGAATTCCATCAATTTTGTCCTGAAATTTTCACCTCGATTTGATTACATTCACCTTGATATATTTATAGGAGTAATTTCTTCCTTCTACAAAGTGATTTTGGGGGTATTTTCATCCCCTGGAAAAAATTTCAGGACCCTATAACCTTCTAATATATTAGATAAGTGCTTCATCTTTCATTGAAAATCATGATCTAAATTTTCTATCCTTGAAATGTCTACATATTATCCTTTTCCTTTGATACAATTCCATGGGTGATACATCAACAATTTTTGACATGTATAAAGCTTAATATTCTTTGATTCATCACCTTCATCACTTGATATTTTTTAATACATGATACTTACATTATTATGTGTGTTCTGGAAAATGTACCAATTGAGGTTATTGATCAATACATGATATATATGGGTGATCATAACCACACTATTTTATATATCTAATAATATCCCAATTGTTTTCTCATTTTTTAAAATTACTTCATTGTCCATTACATCCATTCTTAACTAGGTTCCTCCTATTTTTAGTCATTTCTTTAAAAAAAATAGAGTTAATTATGGTTGTTGAATAACTAACTCCATAGGACTATTATATTAAATGGTAAATTCAACTTATACCAAACATAATATTCAAAATTATTGTCTATTAATTCAATTGAAATCATTTTTGAATTAATCTAGTATTATATTTTTTGGGTTTTCCCATAATTTATAACCAAATTCCTTAAAAAAATCCATCATAATTTCTTGTAATGATAACTTTATATAGCAAAGAATATATTCTCATATTTTATAAAAATGTGGGTCTTCTTAGACCCACTCATTCTGCACTAGATTCATCATCGATTCAATAATCATCCAACCTTTTTCATGGTGATTATCCCACGTTGCATGTGTTCCAAAACCAAATCCAGTTTACAATTTATATAGTGGGATATAATTTCTAATAAAACCAAATAATATCAACATTACTAAAACATTGGGATGTAGCCCCATATATATAATTATCCCTTTTACTTATTCCTAATGTTTTCAGTAATGTTACATGTTCCTATTCCCCATAATAACTACACCAATTCTAACAAATAACAAAACCTTCCTTGGATACAATCAATAATGACCCCAAAAATTAATTACATAAATTATAAATGAATTCCTTTATTTATATAATACAATCCTCATATGGTTTCAAAACCCAAGGATCAATAATTTTTGTGTCTTTAGTGACTAGTTTCATAAAAAAAACATATTCTAAAACACTTTTGAGCATCCCTCTGTAATTTATCCACACTAGAATACCTTAAAAACATATCATATATTTTAATTATCTTCACACAATGGGGAATGTAATAATAAAAAATGGTAGAGATCAAGAACTTTGAAACAGAAAAATCATCAACATTTCATCAAGGGTTAGATCATAAGCATAAGAGAAACCATGGATATGGGAGAAACATATTATTCAAAAGAAAAAGAAACAATAATAGTTGAATATAAGTCATGATGGAAGGTCCTGTAATCGTAAAATAACAACACAAAAAAATAGTGTGGAGACATGTTTTAATAAATAGGTAACATAGATAAAAACATTGAAATATATCACAGAATAGTGTACATGAAAAATAATATGTATACATAAAATTTTGAACATAGATAATTTTCAGGAGTTCACGCACTTTCATGTTAAGATAGATAATCCCCACCATGTCCATGCTCAATCTTGTGTACATTGATTATATTAATTATCCTCAAACATAGTATTGTGAACAAAGAAAATTTTCATATTTATAATGAATAATCATGGGAATTTATATAATCTATATCATGCTAATGATTAATCTTATTAATTTAGCTAATTTTCATTGTGTTCACACTTGAAATATTTTCTACATAAGGTATAAAATCATAACAAATGACTTGGACTGTGATATTGTTCCCCATCCATAATCATCCATATATATATGTGGGGTTTAGTACATGAATCATTCAACATATCATGAAAATCCATGGTTAAAAAATTATTCAGAACATCATGAATTACTTATAGAATGAAAAAAGTGTTTCATAACTCATCGAGATGGTATCTGATAAATTGAACTCAATAATGTAAATGGTTGATACCAAAAATTTAATCACACCAAAATATTATACCATCAGATTCATTAATAATGTTATTAACCAAAAATAATTTTCAAATAAATAAATTCATTTGATAAAATGAGGAAAATTATGGTTAGTTATAAAGAAGTTTTTATAAAATGATTTTATCTTTAACATAAAATAAGAAGTCACATTCCCTTTTATAATTAAATTTTTATAGTAAATTGTAATTTTTTAACAAAATAATTACTTATTTAAAAGGGAAAACCCATAGTGAATCCTTGAAAAAGATATAAAATTTTAAAAAATATTTTCAAAAATACTTTGAAATATTTTACATAAAAAAATGGTTTCAATAAAAGATTATTTAAAATAAAATGATGTGTTCAAAAAGTTAAAGTTAAACTACACTAGAAAATTATTTATAAAATAGTATTCAATAATATATCTTTTAAATGAAATAAATGTTATCATAAAAGACAACACAGTGGAAGATAAAACCATGGATTTTGAAAGGATGGACTAGAATTTAGGTATTCTAAAATAATTTTTTTGAAACCCCTAATAAAAAAAATAATGAAAAAATAATAATTTTTATAATATAATAAGTGATATATGAAGGTAACATGGGATACAAAATAACTTTTCACAATAATAATGTATCAAATTTGAGTGAAAGGATAATATGGACTATGAGGGGAAGGTGTAATTAAAGAGGATTTGAATGATTGTCAATAATGATATACATTTATGGGGGAATAAATTAATCATGAAGGAATATTTGGATAAAAAGTATTATTTAATGAATCAAATGTATAAAGTAAAATGAAATAAAATTTTATTCGGTAAGGTCACCAATATTTAATAAATTATGTTCAACAAGATATATTACAACTCAATAGATATATTTGAGTTAGAAAACCATTAAAACATTTGTAAATTTTGAATCAATGTTCATGTATAGAAAGAACATGACATATAACATAAAACCCCATGAATTATTGAAATGTGGTAAAATAAATTAATTATAATAAAATCACATAAAAAAAGATGTCATGGTGTACAATTAAAAATATCTCCCATGAAATAAATTTTGAGACACGAAAAACATACCTTGAATTACTATAGAGGTGACTACATTCAATCTATTTGTATAAAAAAATAACAATATTTAAACATAATTTCATAACCATATTCATGTTTCTTAACTTATATAATATTCATTTTGAATTTTTCTATAAAGGTTTATTATATATTTTTTAACTATTTTTCAATATCGAGTGCGTGTAATCGTGATTGTTTGGAAGTAGTATCAATATAGTGGGATTTTTATTCATTTTTCAGAAAACATTAATCAATTAAATATCATAAAATGTTTATTTATTTACGTTTTATGATATTATATTCATTCTATTAGAGTTTTAGTTACGGTTCTGGGAGAAAAAAATGAGTAATAAACTAATCCTCATATTTATAACAAATAAATGGTATTAACATAATTAATGAGATAAATAATTATATTAAAAATAAATAACCAAAAATATTAGTATTTAATAATTAATATTAAAATTCCAATGTCAAACTCAACAAAAAAAATTATTATAATTTTCATATAGGTTGTTGAACACACTCAAAATGAGAATGCTATAATCTATGTGTGAATATGGATATGAAGAGATTAATTTTTTATAATATCATTATAAAAAATAAAAATTAAATTATTTATATTTTATTAAGGTAATTAATAATAAATGTCAATACTTATAACAATAATTTATCACTTATAAATAAATGTGTTTTCCACTTTGTATGTTCGTTATAGTAGATTATATTTACCATGATTGCTTATTACTGTTATTAAATAGTATGTCGAAGATTATATTTCAAGAAAAGAAATAATTACATTAATAGCATAAAAATTTATTAAAAATATTATAACACGTTCCATTAATAGTGGTGATGAAAAATAAAAAATATCCTTCATTGGTGCAGTCTTATGCACATGGGAATGATAAAAATTTCCATTTTTTTGATTAAATGATAGTGGAATATTAAATACATATAATATATATATATATTAACATTTAATTATAATATTTATACAGATTTAATTATATAAATACAGTTACATTGTCTTTGGAGTTGGTTAGGATAGAAGAAAAAAAAAGTAAGTAAAATATTATGTAATACTTACGTAGAGAATTTGGATCTTATCTTGAATTGCCCTTCTAAAAATGAAGGACATGAAGAACTTTTCTGAATATAGAGGATAAAAACGTGTGGAAATGATTTATATGACATAAATTAGGTAGAGTTTTATAGTAATTTGTATATAGGTATGCTTCTTGAGGTGGGTGGAGGTGACATTCTTTTATAGGTTAAAAAGAGGGACAGATATTTGGAATATAATTTTATGTAAGGGTTATGAATGGAATTTCAAGAGAGTTACGTAAATTTTTCGGATATATGTTCTTGAGAAAGGTATGTATGAAATTTAAAAAAATATTACATAATATCTATGTCAAATTGATTGAGTAAAATTTGAACGACATTATATTATCGATTTTAACACTTATTAATCTAGATTAAATATTAATCATGGTCATTATTCTATTACTAAAAAAATAATTTGGCCCTTATTACCAAATATATACATGATCGATATTAATTTGGACTCCATTTAATATAAATTTACATTTAATTTTGATAAAATTCCCCTTCTAATTAAAACATATAATATGTTGGAAGTCATTTATTAAAGTAAATGTTCTTTTAATAAATAAGTCTTCTTAAAATTATTTTACAATGGTTAACAATTAAATATATATTAATTTATTCATATATATACAAAAAAATCCTATTATATTTTTAATTTTAAATTGATTCAAAAATTTTGAATATATACAATATTTATAAACCCGACATTGTCAAAAACAAATTCATTACGGTAACTAATATTTACCTTGGTGACATAATTATATGACAGGAAAGGTGAAAATTGACATAATAAATAGTATGAAAATTTTGATATAAAATATTAAACTCATTTAATTAAAAAAATTAATTCATAGAAAATTTAATTTTAATATTGGCGTACATAACAAATAAATAAAAAATTTAGAAAATGTGTGATTTTAAACTTAAAATTTATGTAGTAGAAATTTATCAATGTCACTAAAATTCTTGATTAAATGAATCTTATTTTACAAAAAAAAAATATTTATGTGGCTTCAAAAGATAAACATGAATGGGATACTACTATTAAAATGTTCAGTTAAAATAAAATATTGAAAATAGGTTTTATGTAAGAATAGATGTTAATAAAGTTATAAAATTTTAAATATAGGTTTTATAAGATTGAAATGATATTTTAAAACATATAGTTTCAGTCTTAAATAAAATTTGTAATCAATTGAATGGTTTAATAAACATTGAGTTATTTTTCATGTATTGATAATGACCTAAAAGTTACAAATTTGAAAAAAAAAACTACATTTTTCATTATTATAATAGAAATAAATTATTTATTAAAGAAATACTATGATAATTTTGATGAGATAAATTCATAACACAATCAATTTTTTCAATTTAAAAATATAAAACAAAAAATTTGTCTTTTAGATGAAAATAAAATATATAATTAAAATATACTTTTATTGAAATTGTTTTTCTAATCAAAATGTTATTATAATATACTTTTGTATAAATTTATAAATGTTTACAATATTTTTGGCTACTGATGGATTATTTTTTATTAAATTTTCCTAATTTGATTATTTTAACATGTCTTGTCTCATTTTAGTTTGGTATTGATTTTAGAGGAAGCTATCAAAAAAATATTAATTGATAAAAATATATTCCAAAATATTACGGTATTACACTAATTGTATAAATCATTATGCTACTATGAATAAATGAAAAATGAAATATAAAAAACATGTTTTGTATTAATTTCAATGGAAAAATTGATTATGATGATTTCTTATGCCATATAAAATCATATAATATATTAATTGATAAGAATTAGACAATAACAACATTGATTTCATAAAACATCTAACTGATTAAAAAGAAAGTAAAGACAACAATTCATTACATACTTACTTCAATT
Source organism: Viscum album (assembly GCA_963277665.1). Classification (NCBI taxonomy): domain Eukaryota; kingdom Viridiplantae; phylum Streptophyta; class Magnoliopsida; order Santalales; family Viscaceae; genus Viscum; species Viscum album. Next base: position 1,358,369,326 of record OY728152.1, on the reverse strand, counting down.
TTTATCCTAGTTAAATGAGTTTTATATTCGAATTTGAGGGTTGAATTAATTTTAAGAGTTTTTCTAATAATTTTCACAATTTGGCTAGTTGTTTTGATCCCTTAAAATTTACCTCTTTATATTTGTATAAAAAAACTTCATTTATCATATCGATGATTATTCCTAGTAAATAATTTAATGAAATTGTATTTACTGCTATATGATTCATCTTATCTAAGAATATTTGCAGCTATAGAATAATGTTATTGAGATTGTTGATGCTCTCCAAATGAGCACTAGAAAAACAATCACCAAGGAAGAAATACATGAACATTGTTTTTATCATTTCCATGAAAGAAAGGGAGAAGAGGACGGTTTAAGACATGTGGAACCCTGAAAAGTCTTTCAATCATGTGAACACCTATTGCCCCACAAAGTATTCATACATGGTGCTTATCCCATGTCAATAACCCCAAATCCCTCCTTAGTAGGAGCCATTTCTAGCTTGCGACTGAACGGTGAAGTCCATATTTTCATGCCCTGAGGATGAATTGTTTTTCCTTTGAAAAAGCCTGAAAAATAGCTCAAAATCACCTAAAATCAATAGAAGTGACATTCTAAATAAAATACCCCCAATAGTTAAAAAAATAATGCGCCGAAGCATCATTAAGAAGAATAAAATCCCTTGATAATGTAGAAGACATCTCACGAGATCTTCAATACTTCTCCATATAGAATGATGTATATAAAGAGGAGGTGAGATTGGTCCACGATCACTAGAGGAAATGATGTACTCCCTTGGGGAAACATGATGCACCCCGACCTTTCCGGTGCTTCTTGCAGAGCCCCTATGTCTCGTCAGACATGTCACATGGGAACTACTGGAAAAATCTATAGAGCTCTAAGAAAAAAATTCATAGTTTTGACCACAATACTTGTGAAATCCCATATAATCCATATTTTTAACCCAAGACACCAATGGAAAATAGAGTAAAAATCATGGATATTATTCGATCAAACTAATGTACCTATCATCCCTTGTCAAATAAATAAAGGGGAACAAAAGGGAGAATGTGAGTGGTGTCCACAATCACTGAAATTCATGCAAAGTGCACACATAGTGACTTGCGAGACATAATGATACTTCAGTGTTAGGACCAACTCACCATAAGAGGTCCCTCTGGCTTTTCATTTTTACCACATGAAAGACCTAGCACATTTCTAGGAAACCCTACAGTTCTATAGGGATGAATAAATAGGTTTTTCAATAAAATACACACCCATCACCATGTGACCCATGTAGGTCATGTGACCCATCTACAAAAAATAGAGGAAATACCCTTAGTTCCATACATGAATTTACACATGACTCCCAAACATATTCACATAAAACAAAGGAGTTGGAGAAGGGGGAGGCAAGTAGGGTTCTCGGTCACTGAAGGACATTCAATGCATCATGTGCACCCTCAGTACGGACTGCAAGACCCTGAGATAGGTTGTACAAGTTCTCTTGAATTCCCTCGATAGGCACATGAATCTCATGAAGACCCATGGATATAATGACATGATGTCATGGAATCCCATCAAGTAATGATTCATCAATAATTGGAAATAATCTGATAAAGTATTGATGGTCCCTCGATCCTAGAAAATCAAGAGGTCCCTATACGTGGTCCACTATAGAGACTCTCCAAACTGCATAATGCCATACCCAGAGTCAACTCTATCCTGGAATAATGTAATATTCCCTGCACAAACCATTGAGAATGACAGATGTATGTGCCTATAAAATCTCTACTCAAACTCAAAAAATGTTTGGTTGGATAGTTAGTTGGTGCATTGGTCGATTGAAAGGATGCTAGAGGCTACGCATGTTAGTAATCAGATCTTAGGTTTTTTACACATATGATCATGAAATCGACTAACTATCCTCCAGGTAATACATCGGTGGACCGCCAAACCAGTCATGCATCAAGAATAAACTCCATAATGTGATCAATCAAAGATCACAAAATGGACTCCAGGAGAGACATGTAAAGACTATATCTCTTGTCTTCTAGATCACATGAGACCCAAAAAACTGACATTGAACCAAGCCACAGAACTCACAATAAAAGGTAAAAACATTAAGAGTTGAATTGGAAAAATCATGAGGATGATAAAATATCATACCTCGGTGGGCTTCATGTGTTTCATATGAATACATGTGATAGCGCCAAGTCACGCCACACAGATCTCATGACATCCCTTATTCATGTCATCAAGGACATTTAGAACACATCAGACATGTCAAGATAGATATTGTGAACCTTATACAAGCACCACCTATATCCATCAAACCTGTTATGTTTGTCACCATATACTTTTGAAATCAATATTATTCATCTTATGACTCATATGACGGTTCTTACTCACGTTAGTTGAGTCTCATCGACACATATTGATATGATGAACCTACTCTCACGCCCCCCATGAATGATTCATCTAAGACTCATGACACCTCTAGACATGTCATACTAGCCTCTTGGTGTCTCTCAAAAAATTCATCAAAGACATACAACACACCTCTAGACTTTCATTACTGGACTCGTGATGTTTCCCTGATGTATCGGACAAAACATGTGCCACCCCTCAGACCACTCCACCATGGCACTCGTAGAACCACCCATATGTGTCGAGCTAGTTCATAGAATGAAACCTATTATATGCCTATAGGATCACAAGAAACCTTCCATATATGAATTCCCATTTATCATGGCATCCTCAGTGTGTAAGCCTCATCCTTAGAGAACTACAAGTAATCTAACTCTCATCATAACCATGATACGTAGAACACCTCGTTAATGTCTCGTTATCAAAATAATACATCTCTAGGTATTTCCCAATATATAGATCACATATCAACATTCCATGAGGCTTATCATGCACTTCATCTTGTTTCTCACAATGAACGTGGATTTTATGGGCTTAGGGGGATGCGATGAACACCTCATTCGACATCAAAAAAAGGGAAGCATCAATTTGTATTCCCCAACCTTAATGAACTACAAAGACTATAATTCCCACCATAACTGGGATACATAGTACACCTCCATAAAATGCTTGATCCGCACAACAAAATATCTCAAGGGATTCTTCAAAATGAATATACCATATCCACATGCCATCAGGTTGATCACGGACTCCCTCTTGTTTCTCACAATGAGTGTGGATCACGTGGACTTTGGGGGATGAAACGAGCACCTCATTAGGCATCATAAAAATGGAATCCTAGGTGTTTATTCCCAAACCATAAATAACTATGAGGACACTGATTCCCTCCACAACTGGGATATGTAGGATGCCTCCTTAAACACTTGAGCTCCGCATCAAATATCTCAAAGAATACCCCAATATGCAGATCCCATTACCATATTCCATGAGGCTAGTCATGCACTCCCTCTTGTCTCTCACAACGAGCATGGATCCACTAGGATTATGTGTATAAAACAATCTCCTCATTTGGAATCATAAATAAGGAATCCTCATGATGTAAACCCCCTACATAAAGAACTACATGTACTCTGATTCCTACCACAACTCGGATATGTAGGATGCCTCCTTCAAGGCTCAACCTCAACATCAAATTTCTCAAGGACATCCCCAATATACAGATCCCATATTCATATTCCATGAGGTTGATCATGACCTAGCTCTTTTTTCTAACAATTATTATGGATTTTATGGGCCTAGGAGGATGAAATAAGAACCTTATTAGTCATCATAAATAGGGTTGCTTCAGTGTATAATCCCCATTCTTAAAGAACTATTAGGAATATAATTTCTGCCACAAAAAGAATATGTAGGATGCCTCTCTAATGGATCAAGATCCATTTCAAATATCTCATGGATTGTAAAAATATATAGATCCCATATCCACATGACATGAGGCTGATCATGCAATCCCTCTTGTTTCTCAAAACTATAATGGGTCATGTGGGCTTAGGCGGGTGAAACTAGAACCTATTTAGGAATCATAAATTGGGTAGCCTCAATGTGTAAGTCGTATAATTAACGAACTGCATGGACTCTGATCCCACCATAACATGGATATGAAAGATTCCTCAATAAAGGATCAATCTCCATATCAAATATCTATAGGACTACCCCAATATGGAGATTCCACATACAAATTCCAAGATGGTGATAATTACTATGATATAGATATGACTGGGGACATTGTTCCTTGTTGTATGTATGCTTTTAGACTCAGGATCTAAGAAAATGACTTCATCTTCCAACACTCTTTCTGGAACATCACCCACATTCATGACCCCATGTGTCATAAAATGGTCTAACCTTTAAAACAGCTCTAGACACTAGAACCAAATATGATGATTTTGGAGTACAACTGATACGGCTTGATCATGACTTTGGAAGCTGGTTGTGAGATACTCCAAGCACGGTAGCTGGTGAGTCCACATAGCTCGAAAAATGTCTCCTCCAGGCTAGTGTCTCTAATGAACAAAACCAATAGCTTAAGGATCTTATCCCCAGAGTGTGACAAAAATCACCTTCCTTACCCCATGAAGGGGGAACAGGAGGCCAGATCCATATCTCCTACAGTACAGGCATTGTTGAGGAGGGAACCTGCTTACTAGCATCGCCCGCATCATCATACTGGTACCTATCAGCCCCCTACTGACAGAACCTTTCGATAGATAGCCATCATATTCCCCCATGAAAAGGTTGCGCCTATAAATACTCATTGAAATAATAAGATACTAGATTCCCAGGAGAGGGTGAATATCCCTGCTCTTACCAACAAAGTCTGCCAACATACTATGGTAGGGACCAGCTAGTTTGCTAATATCACTACTCACCCAGAACAAGTCTGTGGTCATATTCCTATACTAAACATGGGTGAGGCTCATACACCTACTCCCATACATGAATCCCATGATAATATCCCAATTGTACATGTATTATAGAAGTGGTCCCATATCACTGCTTTAATAGAAAAAATATGTCAACGTATTATGGAAACGAAGGACGTGCATTCTAATATTCCTACAAAAACATTTCTATTGTTCCAATTCATTTTATCAATAGCTGAAGAAATTTTCTAGAATATCATGGAACTATTACAGATTAAGGGATAGGTTCATACTCTGATCTCTACTCATAAGATGACTCAATATTTTGATCATCATGATCAATTTATTATACTAGAGATATCATACATTGTTTCTCCTACTACATAGGATTATCATCATATCTCGATGAAGGTTGAGTCATCGGACCGGGCTCATAACCCTGATACAAATTGGTCCAACCAGGTGAATGTAGAACATGCCTCGAGATAGGGGCACATTCCAATCAAATAAGTCTATTGGGATTATCTAATGGCCTTGGATCAGGCCCATATCCCCGTTATAGACATGGATAACTAGTTGAAAGTTGAATAAGCCTTGAGACTGGACCTTATTCCAATCAGTGAAACATCCTAGAATACTCTAGTAGGGAACAAAATGAAGGCACATACTCCATATTCTTCCAGTGAATGATTGTGCCAACATCATTCCAAGGAAAAAAAGAGGATACTCATACTCCATCCCCCATTCAGGGGGGTCCATCTACATATTCTTGTGAGGAATGTATATTCAAACAAGGCATATATTCTAGATCCGACTAAGGCTATCCAAGTGAAAGTGGAACATGCATCAAGAAAAAATCATATTCTTACGGACAATAGAAAAATGTGTCGATGTATTCTGAAAACTCCTTAGTAGTGGGATCGAATCACCACAACACCAGGTGGTTATAAGAACATTCTAGAAACCACTATATGCCAAGCCCATATCCCTACACAACCACCAAAGGCAAGGACAACATAGTCTAACCACAATGTAGAACATGACTCATATTTCTAATATTCTCAATGCTAGTGTTCTTGATGTTGTTTGAGATGCACTCTCAAAACGAAAATGGTACGTCAACTCTTATATTGAAGAAGAAGTAGGATTTGTTCATTAACATGATAGTCCTCCATGTGGTAATGTGGAGATGGATCGTAGAGACTATAATCCTAACATCCACCTTGGTCAACCTCCCCATGGTGATATCTCCTAGGGGAAATTCAGTCCTCCCTTTTTCCAGATACCTCTATATAGAGAGTTGAACCAAACACTGAAACCATCATAATGATAGGTTTTTAAACCATCATAAATAACTGTTTATATTTCCCCATCAGTGTCTAGAAGTGCTCCACTCTGATTAGTAGGTGACCATCAGAGTCATCTTTTATTGTATGACAAGATATAGGCTTGTAAGTATGATGAGGAAGAGAACAAAATTGATATATGGAGATATTTAAAGAGCCTCCCCCCTTATGTTCTGGTCCCACACAACTTCCAACTATGTGATCCCCAACAAGATAGATATGGAGTCTAATAGTTATTTATTCTAGAATATGTGGGATACTCATCTGTGAATGAAGGATCAGAATCTCCATTAACTAAGATATGAGTATCACCTCCAGTCCATTAGGATACTTTTTTCCCAGCATGACCTAGCTAATATCTCTGTGGCCCAGGATCCAAAACTGGAATGCACCATGCAAATTTGCAACATGATTTCCACCATTTCATCTAGACACTTAGGTAGATGATCTCCAAATCCATGTCCGAAATCCGAATTCATGGATGAATACAATATGGACCATTAAAATTATCCTCTACCATGGAACAACAGATCCCCTCAAATATAGCATCCTGTAATGTTTTATCCTCTAGTAAAGTTAGAGGACCAGAGAATTGTTGAGTTATTCAGTCACTGAAATAGAATTTCCCCACTCCAAAAATTCATATACATCATAGAGGGGGAGAGAGGATACCCAAAAATACATCAAACAATACCTCTCAGGATAATAGGAGGACGTTTCAGACCCAGAGATCAACATTGCGATCACCCGGACAACTACCCGCTAGGAGAAATCCTCACCATGGGCTACCATCACAAGCAGCTCTCTCCCAAACCCAAATGAACCACATCATGGAGACCAATGTAGTAACATCTATGGAATATTTATAAGAGAGGAATAGTCCCCTAAGGCTATGATAACATTCACCACTTCCTCCAACTCTCGATTCATCATTCTCATAGAAAACTCAATACGTGTTTACACCAGTTAATGGAAAACCCCATCTCGTTGGGCTTGAGACATTTATATCTCAATTTCCATATCCAAATTCATCTTCCCCTAAAAAAACCTATGTGAAATAAAAAAATTACAAATATACCCTATCCCATAGGGCTTGTGTAATTTTTGTAATCATCACAACCACAGATGGAATTAGTATTCTCCAGGTTGGGATGAAATGATCAAGAGTCAGTGTCCCACTAGTTCCTCCTATTTCAAGATAAACCTATGTTGGTCAGTTAACATTTAGTAACCCTGACCAGAAATTACCCCAAGATCACCATTCACAAACCAAGATTAAATGATAATTTGATGAAATAAATCAAGAACCACTAGGTTCGTAATCCAAAACAACCCAATAATGCCAAGGGTTTGAGTACCGAACCTAATGAAAGACTACCAGATCTGTTTAGCCATGTAGAAGGCAATGGCATAACCACCATTTCCCGATATACCTATTTTAACACCACCGCTATTAACATTTTAAAAATAGATCAATATCTATATGTTGAGGATCACAATAGGGAAGACATGACCCTAAATGAGGTTGTGTTCACCCATAATAAATGAAGGCTCTGGAATTTTGCACAATCGAATAATGATTTTCCACATACTCGGTGGAACATCTCTTAAAAAAATGGAAAGATGTGACTGTGGCTATGATTCCATAATTGGATGAGAAATTATCAAAATATGAGAGTGATATAAGAGCTATATGACAGCTCGCTGAGGACATAATTAGGGAAAATATTCCTAATGGGTATCGTATCTAGACAGAGGATGATATTCCCCCTCATGTGGAATATCCTCTATCCAGAGAAACATTTGGATATTATATTGGCACCAGGTCTACATAACCCATCAACAAAAATGATGAAGCTATAAATGATCGGGACTTCCTTCCACTGTAGCGACAGCCTCTCCCTTTCCAGGGTTATTCTTTAGTTATAGGAATGTTAAAGGATCAGTGAGAGAAGAAAGTGTGACCAACTCATCTCCCCCACTCACTACCTACAGATGCTAAGTGACTCAGATGGAAGAGCCCCTAGAGATAATGATTGCCATTAAATCCATGTCTACTTGTATGGAATCCATGGAAGGGTGACGCATGCTAGTGCAACCTGAGAAGAAACCATACCATGAATGGGTAGATGATATCCCAACTCTTCCTAATTTCATCAATCAATCCTTCTCCACCTTCAACAGTGCAGGGGATCCTGAGTAACATATCACACAATTTTTGTCTCGATGTGGGCTGATTATGGGCCCCCAGGATCAATAAGAGGTGACCAAACAGAGGTGTTTCACATATTCATTGATAGGTCTAGGCTTCGTCTGGGATATTATTCTACCCTTAGAGTCTATCACAAGATGGGAAGAACTTATCTGTATGTTCCTTTACCAGTTTCGTTCATCATTGAGGTAGATGATGATTGTTGACCAGAGAAACTGCAATCGGTGTGAGAATGAGTGGGTGTATGACTTCATATAAATGTGGAAGGGTCTTACCAATTCTCATATCATCCCACAATCATAGGAACAAATAATGAAACTCTGTGATGAAAATATCATGGTCGATCTATAGACACCCATAATCGTCATGAAATATATAGGTGGATTCCTAGAATATGATGAAATAGAACTACATCTTGAATAATCTATCTAGCTAACCTGATCCATGTCTAGGATCATACCCGTAGCATTGGGTATAAAAATAGGAAGAGTAGAAGCTACATCTTTCATGATTAATCCCTCAATAGTCCAAGAACCTAATAAATCTCTGAACCACCAATCACCCACTACATTCATGTGAAAACCACATAATCTACCTCATATAAATGCACAGTTAAACTATGTCCTCTCCCAATAACCATTGCTGATAAATAAGGTGTACTAATTCTAAAATGAGCAAGTCTTAGGCTATTTCATGGAAGCCAAAGACAACAACCTACTCTCACATCCGTAGCCCAAGAAGCCTGATGAAGTCAATCTCACTCACCATCCTGAATACTTCCATTTCCCCACAAATCTGCCTAATAATATTCATTAATGTTTCATCATTAAGGACTTCTTTTAAGGTATGGTTGATTCTTGATAGGTGGAATTAGACAACCAGAACTAGTGATTTTCATAAAGATTGCATAGTCAGATCAAGAGGAAGGATGAAAGAATGTTCTTACAAGGAAAGCATAGTTATTCGATGACTGGGTGACTCATAAAATATTTGATCATGCCCAAGGTGACCTTAAGTAATAATTTAAAGAACTTACAACAAGTACATTACCCAAAAAATGATAAGTCTGATGTACCTTACAAGGGTGAGCATGACCACTGTAAGAATGAATAAAAAGAGGAGGAAGAGTTATATTCTGCTCCAAAAATGACTCTAACTCCCATAGATTTCTCCCCTATAACATCTTCAGCACAGTCACCGCCCTTTGAAATGGAATCATCATCCGGAGAAGAATTCATATTCATTTATAAAAACACAATACCGATGATGAACCCCTTCTCTGATGATGAGTACTCCACCAAATATGGTTTTCCCGCATATAACAGAGGAAAGGGAGGTTTAATGCGCTGAAATCAAGGATACAGGGGACAACAAAAATATGGTCAGAGTCAGTATCTTAGTCATATCCCCATAGAGGACTCATATGCAACTAATTCTCATTGGAAATGGATCCAACATGCTCGAAAGGGGCATAGAGGTGCCTAATATCCCTCTAGTAGCTTCCATCACACGATTTTCTTGTATGACTACACAGAGCGGTTAAACTTCTCAAACCAAGCCACATGAATGTATAGAAAGTCCTATGCCACTAGTGGCAGATATTACCTTGACCTCTGCATAAGCCCAAGGCCCATCGAATTTAGCCGCTCAAACTCTTTAGCCATATTCCTAGGAGAATCCCGATTCCAGGAAGTGGATACCTCTAGAGAATAAGATGGTTTTTTCTTAAATATGTAGTCATGTTCCAACATCAACTCTCAATCATTGATGGGAGGAATCATTCCAATGAACTTTGAGAGGTACTTATTGAATCCCTATAAAGCCCACAAGAATCGGACGTAGAAGTCCTTGCAATCTAGGTCTATCGAGTAGAAAACTTTTCCTAAGATGTCATGTCGCTATTTCAATCACTGACCAAGATCAAGATGAGGCCATCCAAGGACACATCAATCCATTTTACATCTTATGAAGGATAAATAATGTTGGTATCAAAATGGTGTTGATAGATAATGGATTATGGATCAATATAATCCCATTTCAGACCCTCCAACATTTGGTGTATAGTAAATAGGGCCAGTCCCCTACAAAGATGACCATCTAGGGGTATGATAAGCATGAGCCAAAGCCCCTTAGAAATATTAAGATAGAAGCCCAATTTGGGGAGCTCACATCTAATGTCGAGTTCATGTTTATACAACAACACACTACATACAACATCTTGATTTGAAGTCCATGGCTCCATATACACTCAGTTGTCCCATAAACATTCAATAAATGTATGAAATACCCCATTAATGGAATGGTCTGCATAATCCCTGAAAACAATACCACATTCGAAACATGTGGAGGTGTATATTCTAAAGAAGACTTCAAAAATATGGGAGGAAAATTGATAATAAGGGATTATTTTATACATGTTTCCTCCCCCATGGATCGGGGACCACCCCTATAAATTTCTTGAGCATGATTGATGAGGAATATGGGCTCCCCAAAATAATGGTCGAAAGAACAGGCCCAATCCCAAAGGTTGAACCCTTTCCAATCCATATTAATAATCACTATCTGCATCACTCTTCCTTAACCCAAATGATGGGTGATGACAACATTTCCCCTGATAATATCACTCACACTCATAGTGATAGAGAGTCCCCAAAACTGCCATCCTCACCTGATGTTATACCCATGGGTTCAGGAATATAAGAGGATGAGGATGATCTCAAAAATACTACTCTAGCATTTGAAGAATGTGTTTCCACCACTAATGATGATACCTTGAGGATAAAACTAAGGATAGAAGCAGATCCATGGCCCACATTGATTATAAATTCCATTCCTTCGAATGAATAAAATATGTACATCACATTCCTAATTTCGCACCAATATGGGTTTTCCTTGAACTATACAGAAATTCATAGATTGAATCTAGATATAGGTACACACTATCTTGAACTATATAAATATCACCGAGGCTTCAATGGACATCCAAAATAATGAACCCCTCTCATGCCAAAAATGAAGAGGCATGGGTCTACAAGTTGATCAAATCCAACTTTGACCAAGTGGTTCAATACCCTAAATTACTTTCCAACATCATCCCCCTTAAGAATATGAACATGCAGATGAGGGTTTTCATTTATTTCAGATAACTTTATCAACAAGTCCCAAATGAAAATTTCCTATTTTCAACCAGAGAACACTTGATCAATGCAACTGTTGGCTTCTAAGCACTTTCTTTCTTAGATGAGTACACAAGTTTTAGTTAGATCAAAATGGCCCCCAAGGATGAAGAGGAAACATAATTTAGGGTGTCCTAAGGGTTCATGTGCTACCAGGTCAGTCCCTAAGAATTAAATAACACTACATCTATATATATGCTCACTATGCATCGAATCAATAATCCATTCATGAAGAAGACAGTTGAATGTAATGTCGACAACATGGCCATCAAATCATGACAGTGATTTGATCACTTCACAAATATCCAACAAATCTTCAACAAGTTTCAACAGAATTGGATGAAGATGAGTCCATAGAAGTGCAATTTTAGGGTAACATCAGGTAAGTTCCTTGGATTTATGGTATGCCACAGTGCCATTGGTGTTGACCTAGAGAGGACCACTTTTATCTTAGCAATGTCACCCCCCAAGAACCTCAATGAAATCAGGTATCTCTAAGAGATCCTCACCTACATTTTGAGATTCATATAAAACCTGGAAGGAAAATACCTCCCCTTCATAATGATGATGATGAAGGGATTCACCTACCAATGGGATGATGATTTACAAAATTCCTTCAAGAATATCAATTAGTACCTACTGCACACACCAGTTTTGATGCCTCCAGTGGACAGGAGGACACTAATCATATATGTGGCCACCATGGAATGCCCAATGGGCACCCTCCTTAGTCAAATGAATGATGTAGGGAGAGAAAATCATCTATACCACCTCATCCAAACTATGATGGGTATTGAAACCAGATATTCTAATGTCAAAAAGGACTAAATTGCGCTCATCTTTGCAGTGAAAATGTTGAAGCATTACTTGCAGTACCATGGGATCCACCTAGATTCTCCTACCAACCCACTCAAGTAAATCCATGGACACCCTATATTGAGCAATCGTTTGGCTTGATGCATCATCAAACAGCAGAAAAATGACATTGGTTTCATATCTATGAAGTCAGTAAATAGGAATTACATAGATGACTTCCTCATCACATATCCAACACAAGAAAAATGCACCAGAAGAAACGGAACTCCCCGATGAAGATGTTTTCTATTCCCATGACACTACCTAGGCAAGGAAGATTTATTTTGATGGTGCCTCTATGAGTCCTATCAAAACAGGATTGGAGATCCCAAAACACAACAAGGTTGGGATAGAGGTCATATTTTTTCCCCAGATAAAGACGTTCTACCCTATTCTCTCTCACTGTATAATATTTTAATAAAAAATGAGGCTGAGTATCAAGCCCCCATCATTATTAGATCTAGAATCATAGGTGTACGTAGCCTACCTAAACCTCAAATATGATTTAGAGGTGGTGGTAAAGTAGATCAAAAAAGAATATTTTATCAAAAATGATGAACTATCCCATCTCAATAGATATATTAGGGGGTAATGGTAGAGTTCCCCTTTGATCCCATGCTGAGTTATATCCCTCGATCACTGAATTATTATGATGATGAACTGGCTAATGTAGAAACTATCTTAGAATACCCCAATCAATAGGAAGTAATATTCAAAATAACACATCGAATAATAGTCTCATCAATCGTCATGTGTGATATGAATGAAATCAATCAGATCAGCACCACCCATAGTGTGAAAACCAACAACCACCTCTGGATGGATAAAGACCCTAATCAGTTATCTTTGCGATGTGACTCTGTTGAAAATTTAAGAATGAAATGATCAAATTCATTTCCAAAAAAAACATTACCTTACAAGATGGTCCAAATGATTACAAAATCTTATACAAGTGCATCTTCGATAGAATTATCCTTAGATTCAATGAAAAGAGAGAAATTATCACCATCATGGAAGAAGTCCGTGTGGAATCCTTCAATGCCCACAAATTTGGAGCTAGGATTTCCCGTCAAATTTGAAGGTAGGGTTATTACTAGCTAACCATTATATAGGACATTGTGGAATTCTCTAGAAAATATCATGTGTGCCAGATTGATGAAAAATTCATCCATAATCCCATGAAATTACTGCACATTGCTAAATAATCCTGGCCATTCTCTATTTGAGGGATGGTTGTTGTGGAGCCATATCCCCTAGCCACAACCAAAATATTCAAGTACATCTATACCAATATCAACTTCTTCTCCAAATGGGTTGAGGAGATACCACTAAGGTAATTTGGTATGAATAATATCATCAACTTCGTAAAGTCCCACATCATCACTATGTCTAACGTCCCGACCCCAATTACCCAGTGTCGGTGCATTACTTTAATACATTGGCATGATTACAAGCAATCGAGTCCCGAATGACCGATTGGTTTAACAGTCTTGGAAAATAGATAACATACATGAATGTTACATTACACTTTATAACATAACACATAGCATAAATAATCCTCTGAGAATTCCATTATTCCCTTAGCTTAACCCTTCATCTCAATCATAAAACACTTCTTGGGATCCTATGAAAATAAAACATAAGAAAGGGGTGATCTCAGATGCTCAGTAAGGGTAAATAATTTAGCGGAAGCTATAATATTTTAAGGCGAGATGTGTAATAAAAACCACAGCCTTGAAAACATAAACATGAACATAATATAGAAAAACATAAATCAAACATTTCCATATTAATATGCACATAGATATTCTGCTAGTTGAATAATCACCTGAAATAACAAATTTCACAATGAGGGAATGCAATATGATAGACATCATAACCAATAGTCAAGTCCTCATGCCAAGACTACAAATAATGTTTTTCCATGGCCTTGTTTCAAGACACTATTTTGTCTCATGAGACCAAATGATGCATAGAGGAGCTATAGAGGGCTCCACCCGTCACTTACTATGTCCAATGCATTCCTCATATGAAAAGGTTGAAACATAACATAAACATTAGTATTAAAACTAGTATATGAAATGACAATACTTTAAATATTAACTATGAATGGTATAAAAATAGCACATCCACAGTCAAACATATCACAAAACCTTCTAATACAACAAGAAAGATTTTATATATAATAAATCAACTTCAAACATGTTTAAAATTCATCAAAGGATGTTGACATAAATGAAAATGATCTGTAAAATGCTTTGTGATAAATACCACTTTTTTATGAAATCTTTTAAAAGTATCAAAATTTATAAAGGATTTAATTTAAAAGATATTTTCGAAAAAACGTTTCCCATACCATTTTGAAACTTTTTAAAATAATTATAATTTCAAAGCATTCATGTCTATATAAATAAATCCTTAAAATAATTTTGAAAACATAGACATTAATTAAAAGGGTTTAGATGGATAAATCTTTAAAACATTTAAAATAATGTTCTAGTTAAATAGAACCCCCCATAAAACCTTAAAAGTTTCCTTTTGAAAACATTTTTATGAAATATGGGTATCGATGATAAGTATTTCCTAGAAAATACTTACACATGAACAATCTCGGATAACAATGAGATTGAGGAAATAACCCTTACCTTGCACTTTCCTTTGGTTGAGGGTATGATTAACCACCTGAATAATGACCATAGTATGTTATTAAATTATTCCAGAACAATATTCATATTTAGTATATTATACATGATTCATTTATGACTTCATAATAACCATTTAATAACAATTTCCTTGTTAAATTAACATTTCGGGTAATAATCGCTTGGTTTATCGTACGTGTTTTAACATTTTCTTCTTGATCGTATCATTTAGATGATAATTTAAATACATTAATAATATAAACTTGATTTATATATCATATATATTAATAATATAAATATTTATAATAGATAGATATATGAAATGGAAAAAACTATTTATGGAGACGGTATTTCATACGTACGCATAAACGCTATTTATGTTTTCATATCGTATTGAACAGAAGTAAGTGAATAAGATATATGTAAGTAAATAAATACATATATATATATATATCCAATACCATTATTATGTCATATATTAAATACTTATTAATAATATATATTTTTATAATCATCGTTGAATTGTAAACCTGGAAATGAATCTGGTCGCTTCGTGGAGACGGTAATCTGTACGTACACACGAGCGAGGAAATACTTTCCATAATGATTAAAAGGCTTGGAATTGGATTGTATAATATTTCTAAATAAACATTATCATGTTAGTTTCTTTATTTACATACATATTACTCATCATTATATTCATCCAAATAAAATATTTTTGAATAATTAATTACACCACGGTGTAGAGATGGTAAGTCGTACCTACACACGTAGGGTGAAATTATCATTCATACGATGGATAGAATAATGAATATGGTAGTGCCATATTTATAATAACATCAAAGTATGTATAAGTTACTGGAGGTATTATTTTGGTATGGCAATAACAAATAAAGAGGAAGTGGAATAAGAAAAGAACTTGGAAGAGGGTGGTGAAATTATTACATCTTGATCGGGTGTTTCCTATTAAGTTTCTCAAAAGGGCTCCTTAAGTGGGATTTCTGCTCAATGTAAGGACTACAGATTAAATTGAGAGATTTTTTAATGGTATTTGGGCTGGTTTTTTCTGATCCAAATGGCTTTTAAGATGTGATTTCGAGAGAAGGCGAAGTTCTCTTTTATAAGAGGGGTGAGGGTAACTTTTGGAAATGATTAAAGTATTAATTTATCATACAATCATATTCAGTTTATAATGGCTCCAAATGAATTTATTTAGAGACTTAGCTGGTTATTGGTTCAAATCCCCACAACCAATAGTTTTTAGACACGTTTATGTCACCATTTTAACCTTATCTATTAGACATAACTCTTAGTTAAGTAGTTTATCTTTTACCATGTCTTCTTGTATTCTTACACTATATGGTTAATAAACATACTCTAAAATTCCAAGAGATCCTCAAGTGGTTCATTAATGACATATATAATATTATTTAAGCCCTTTTGAGGATCTTTATATTTTTAGGAATATTATATCAACCAATAATATAGTTTCTGTTTTAAAAACTATCTTTTGTCAATTTTGGCACTATTTGGTATTTTTTTGTTAAAATCATTACAGCATGATTAAATCAAAAAAATTATTTAATCTACCCTAAAATGTCATATTAACCTATAAAATTATTTTAATTCATAAAAATTCTCAAATTACTTTTATTTGGGTATTTATAATATCAATTATTTTAATCTTTTATTAATTAGTTAATTACTGCATCATCATTGTGTCATAAATAAATTTAATTATTTAATGTCCAAAGATTATAAATAAAATACCATTATATAGGAAATATTTTTATCTTTATAGTGAATAATTATTGTCAAATTTATCTTATGTATAACCTTTTATTAAAAAGGTTTTAGTTATCAAAACTTGAATTTAACACTTTTAACTCTTCATTAAATTAAATAATAATAAATGTCCTAATCTAATAAAAGTGGACCTAAAGGATAATATATTATTTATAAGGTTGTTTTTGGTCAAATTATACATATATAATATAATTAGGAAGTGTTTTAGGGTAATTATAATATAATTTTTACCCTTAATTACACTATTTACTTTTAATCGTGTTAAATAAAAGTCAAAAGATACTATTCACCAATAATTATTTTCATCTTATTGAACCACATATTACATACTAATATCAAACCTATCTCTCATATTTTTGAAATTTAACTCACAGAAGTGGTAAAATTATGTTTTATGTAAATTTTCAAATGCTCCAAGGAGGTGGGTAAAAGAAGGTAAAAAGTTTAATGAAAGTTTTTTATATTTAAACATATTTTAAAATGACTCCAATGAATTACATTGAACATATATAGGTAATATATATCTATTTTTACATAAAATATATTTAAATAAAATAAATAATTATTCAAATAAAAAATTCATTTTTAACCAATTTCGCAATGTCTTTAACTATTCATCAAAAATTGAATGTTTTCAAAAAAATACCAAAAAATCACCCTTGATAATTTTGATATTCTGAATTCAAAAATTATATCCATTTTCAAAAATAAAATTTATAAAATTTCAAAAAGTGGGTATTACTATTCATAATAGCTAGTTTGATTGGTTGTGGTGTGTTAGAATCTGAAAGTTGCGTACAATGCAAGATATTGCATTATTCAAAGGGAAACGTATCGTATAATCTTGGGTTGTTACATTCTCCCCTATTTAAAATAATTTCTTCCTTAAAATTTCTAGAATATTATTGCATAAAATTATTTGGGTGGATCTTCATCATAAGTTCCCTGGGTTCCCACGTTTCCTCTTCCATATTATGGTTTCTCGATAAAACATTTACCAGACAAGTCGTCCGGTTTCTCAACACTTGTTCTCTTGTATCAAGAATCATGGACAGATCTTCCCAATAAGACAGATCAGGTTCTAGTTCAATTTCCTCATAGATGAGTACATGCATTGGGTCAGGCACGTATTTTCTCAAAAATGATACATGCAACACATCGTGATCTTTGGAGAGACTTGGCCGAATTTCCAAACGGTAAGCTATAGCCCCAATTCGTTCTAGAATTTCAAAATATCTGATGTAAATGGGACTTTTTTTACCCTTATTACTGAATCATATAACTCCCTTCCATGGAGACACCATCATGAAAACATGATCTCCTACATGGATTTCCAAATCCTTCTTTCAGTTATCAGTATAGCTCTTCTTCCTACATTAAGATGATTTGAAGTGGGTTTGGATAACCTTAACATTTTCCATTGTTTCCTCAACAAGTTCTAGGCCAAAGAGTTTTCTTTCACCAACATCATCATCCAACAAGTTGGTGTGTGACATCTCTTTACATATAACACTTCATATGGTGCCATACGAATACTTGAATGGAAGCTATTGTTATAGGAAAATTCTACCAGAGGTAAATATTGATCCCACGTACCTTGAAAGTCATGTGAGCAGGATCTCAACATGTCATCTAAGTTTGAATAGTCCGTTCTGATTTTCCCTCAGTTTGAGGGTGGTTGGAAGTTCTCAAACAAAGTCCAGTATCCAGGGCTTTCTGAAGACTTTTCCTGAATCATGTTGTTAAATGGGCCTCAAGATCATAAATAATCGATATGGGTACTCCATGGAGTCTTACTAGTTCATTAATATATATTCTTTCTACACGTTCAAGTGATAAATCTTCTCTTTTAGCAAGAAAATGTGATTACATGGTAAGATGATAAAAAATGACCCATATTGCGTCATTCCTTCTACGAGTCTTTGGTAGCCCCATGAAAAAGTCCATTGTCATATTATCTCATTTCAACATAGGTATGGGAAGAGGTTTCATGACTCTTATAAGATGTTTCCTTCCAGATTTCACTTTTTGACAAACCATACATCTTGACACAAAATTAGCAATCTCCCTCTTTATGTTGTCTCAAAAAAAATGTTCCTTAAAATATATATACATCTTGGTGGTCCTAGGATGAATAGAAAAATTGGATCTATGAGAATCATCCAACAATTCCCTTTTTAGATTAGGTATATCGGGAACATAAATCCCCTTCCCAAATTTCAAGATTCCATCTTCATATATGAAGTCAATAAGTCTCCCAACATTCACATCTTTAATCTTCTTTTGAAACTCCTTATCATTAGTCTGAGAACTCTTTATCATTTATAGTAAAAAAAATTTGGAAACCATTCAAAAAAGTATTTATTTTTCACCATCCTTGGTTATTCCCATATCCATATTTACTAGATCCATGATAATAGGATCCCATTCAACTGACATCTTGTTCAAAACTCCATGATCCTTTCTACTCAAATCATATGCTACCTTATTTTCCTTTTCTAGGTGGTAGTTTATAGTGCAATCATAATCCTTGATTACATAAATACACATCCTTTTCCTCATGTTCAGTTCTTTTAGTGAGAAAATATACTTCAAACTCATCTGATCAGTATAAATATCACATTTTTCACCATAGAGATAGTGTCTCCATATTTTCAGAGAAAAGATTACGGCAGATAACTCAAGATCATGAGTAGTATTTTTTTTCTCATGAATTTTTAGCTGTCTTGATTCATAGTAAATAACTCTATCATTATTCATAAGGACACAACTATGTCCTTTCATTGAAGCATCACTATAAATAACTAACTCATCATTACCTTATGGTAGAGTCAATATAGGAGCGTTGGATAATCTTCTCTTCAGTTCTTAAAAACATTCTTCACAGCATTTTGTCCAAACAAATTTAACCCCTTTCTATGTGATCTTGATTAATGGGTCAGCCAACCAAGGAAAATTCTGGATGAAATGTCGATAATAACCTAGTAATCAAATAAACTACGTACCTCAATCATAATTAGTGGTGCTGGACATTCTTGGATAGCCTTGGTCTTTGAAGGATCAATCTATTCCTTGAAAACTCTATTAATTAGATCCATTAAGATAGAGGGTTCATTACTCTATCCAAAACGCAATACTGTAAATTCGTAATGCTCATACCTTGTTAGAAATGCTATTTTTGGAATTCCTTCCTTAATCACACACAACTGATGATATCCAAATCGAAGTTCAATCATTAAAAAATATTTCGATCCATGAAGTCGGTCAAATAAATCATCAATGTGAGGTAGTGGATTCTTGTTCTTTATTGTTATATCATTGATATTCCTGTAGTCAATGCACAAACTCATAGATATATCTCTATTCTTAACAAAAAGAACAAGTTCTCCCACAGAGAAGCATTAGGGTGAATAAATCCCTTATTACTCAATTACTCTATTTGTTTCTTTAGTTCCACTAATTCCACAATGTCCATTTTATAAGGGGTCTTTGATATGGGCCTTGAAATAGGAATTAAATAAATGTAAAAATCAATTTCTAATTCTCGAGGATGCTTAGGTAAATACTATCAAAACACATCAACATATTCTTGAACAATAGGTGCATCCTTTATTTGAACATTATTTTCCTCACCTATAGTTATTTCATTCTCTTCCTCCCCATTAATTGAATATAGTTGATCTATGTGGGTGGATCTAGATAAGAATTAGGTGGCGATGTTTCTTCTCTAAAGATAAGTTACTCCTTATCATCATCAAGAATTGATACCGCCTTCTTCTTACAAAAAATTTTCACATCACGGTCTGAAAGCCAATCCATACCAATGATTATTTAAAATTAAATCATAGGTATGATGATGAGATCAGAAAATAATGTAAATTTATATGCCCTAATGGGAACTAATTCACATAAATTTGTTGTAATGATACTTCCATTTGGGGTTTTGAGTGAAAACTCCCTTGTTAAATAAAATTGGGAGTATATAAGTTTCTTATCAAACTCGGAAGATGTGAAACAATGCGATGATCTAGAATCAAATAAAGCATTTGATAAACCTGAGGAAACCACTAAATTACCTGCTCACACATCTTTCAGAGATTTAACCTTAGCAGTAGTGATCTCATAAGCTTGGCCTTGCTCCCTTGGCCAATCTGGGGTAATTTTTCTTATCACATAGGACATTCATTTGCATAATACCCCTTTTCTCTATAATTATAGCATTCAACATTGACATTCTCTTTCTTCCCCTTGAAATCACGCGCTTAGTGGCCTTTTTCACCACACTTGTAATAGACTCCCATTCCCTTCAACAAATTACCAGGGTGTTTCTTCCCACATTTAACATTGTATGGATATTCAACTTTTCCATTATTTTCCTTATTTCCATTCCCAAATTGTTCAGCAGATCTCTTCTTCTCCTTCTTTTCTTTAAAGTTGTAAGACATATAGAATTTTTTTCCTTTATTGATAGCACATGAGACAATATCTTTGAATGATATGAAGTATTGTGATATTAATTCTCGTCTGAGAAATGGTTTTAACCCATGAAATAATCGATCAATCTTATTCCTTGGGTTACGTATATAATCTGCATAATTCCTTTATAACCTTGTAAACTTAGCCTCGTATTTTGAGACATTCTCATCCTCTTTTTTTTCTCAGACTCAAAAATTTTCTCTCCATAACCACTTGATGGTCACGAGGAAAATATTTTTCTAAGAAATTTTTTATAAAATCCCTCCATTATATATTTGAAACTTCATCATATTCATTTGTGTTTTTAATCAATGATCACCATTGATCTTCATCTCCCATGAGGTGATAAACTTCCATGACAACTTTTCCCCCTTCATTAATACCCGAAGCGCGAAATATTTTCTCTAAGGAACTTATCCCTCTCTAGGATACAAATGTATTTATAGTCTCATGGAATGTTGGAGGTTTTTTTTTATCATGAATCGGTCTAACATTGATCCTCTACATTGCGGATCAAGGTGCTCCATACGGGTAAGGTTATTATTCATAACCAGAGTGACTTTTCCCAGCATGGTGATAAGCTGATTAGCACCAGTTGCATCACCAGATCCACAATAATTATCTTGAGTAGGAGGGAAATACCTACATGGATTACGTGAATTGAAACAATTTCCATTCCTTCCACTATGCACCATTTCTAAATAATGGAATACAGTAGATTTGTTTATGAACCGAAATAAATAATTCTGAACTTGAAAAAAAGTTACGATAAATTGAATAGTTTATGGATATAATCCATAATCATAAGAATTTTTTCTTTGAGGAAGTATATACTAATAATTCCTTTATAATTTTTTTTAAAAAAAATGTAAATTATCCTAAGCATATCTCTCGGGAGCGTCATAACCAAGAGTGAAATAAGGATCATTTTCGGGCACCAGTTCTCATTTGAGTCGAACTCAAAGCGGTGTTTTCAGGGTTTACGCCTAGGTACATCTAAGGCAGATCCACCTATACCCGCTCGTATCCAGACATGGATGTATTCTTAGGAAAACTCACAAAATCATTACAGTGCCAAAATTCTAGGAAGTTCTTCTATACTAATCATCAAAGTCAATCATATGTTAGTGTTCTCTAATCAATGTTTTTCTATATCTAGTTTCCATGGTTTTTGAAAAACTTTATTTGATACCAACAGTAACGCCCCGACCCTAGTTATTCAGAGTTAGTGAATTACTTTAATACATTAGCAAGATTATAAGGAATCGATTCCCAAAGGGCCGATCAGTTTAGCAGTCTTGGAAAATAGATGACATATATGAATGTTACATAACACATTATAACATACAACACAACATAAATAATCATTTGAGAACTCCATTGTTCCTTTATATTAACCTTGAATCTCAATTATAAAACACTTCTTGGGATCCTAAAAAAAATAATAAGAAAGGGATGAGCTCAGATTCTCAGTAAGGGTAAATAAATTATCAGAACCTATAAACTTTTAAGGAAATATGTATAATAAAAAAATAGCCTTTCAAACATAAACATGAACATAGTATGGAAAAAATAAATCAAACATTACCATATTAACTTGCACATGGATATTCTACTAGTCAAATAATCACATGTAATAACTAATTTCATAATGAGGGAATGCATAATGTCGGACATCATAACCACATATTCAAGGCATCGTGCTAATACTAAAAATAAAATTTTTTAAGGAATTATGTCGAGACACTAGTTTGTCTCATTTGACCTACCAATTCATCAAGGAGCTATAATGGGGCCCACCTGTCACTTAATAAGTCCAATACATTCCTCATATGAATAGGTTTAAACATAATATAAACAATCATATTAAAACTAGTATATGAAATGTCAATACTTTAACCATGAACCATGAATGGAATAAACATAGCACATCCACATTCAAACATATCACAAAACCTTATATACAATATGGAAGATTGTATCTATAATAAATAAACTTCAAACAAGTTTAGAATTCATCAAATGAAGTTGACATAGATAAAAATGATCAGTAAAATTCTTTTAGAGAAATACGACTTTTTTAAGAAATCATTTAAAAGTCTCAAAATTTATAAAAGAATTCATTTAGAAGATATTTTTGAATCAAAGTGTCCCATACCAAATTGAAACTTTTTAAAAGAATTATCATTTCAAAAAATTCATGCCCATATAAATAAATCCTTAAAATCATTTTGAAAACATGGACATTAATTAAAAGGGTTTAGAAAGATATATATTTATAACATTTAAAATGATGATCTAGTTAAATAGACCCTCCCATTAAACATTAAAATATTCCTTTTGAAAACAATTTTATGAAATATGGGTATAGATGATAAATATTTCCTATAAAATTCCTACACATGAACAATCTCGGATAATAATGAAATTAAAGAAATAACCCTTACCTTGCACTTTCCTTTGGTCGAGGGTACGTTTAAACTCCTGTATAATGACCATAGTGTGATATTAAATTATACCAGAACAATATTAATATTTATTATAATTTACATGGTTCATTTATGAATTTATACTAACCATTTAATAACGACTTCCATGTTAAATTAATACTTCAGGTAATAATCGTTTTCTTTATCATACGTGTTTTAACTTGTTATTTTTTATCATATCATTTAGATCATTATTTAAATACTTACAGAATATATACTTGATTAATATATCATATATTTTTATAATATAAATATTTATAATAGATAGATATATGAAATGGAAGAACTGTTTATGGAGACGGTAGGCCGTACGTACGCATAAACATTGTTTATGTTTTCATATCATATTGAGCAGAAGTAAGTAAATAAGATATATGTAAGTACATAAATAAATATATATATCTTTAGTACAATTATTACGTCATATATTACATACTTATTAGTAATATATATTTTTCTAATCATCGTTGAATGGTGAACCTGGAAATGAATCTCATCGCGTTCTGGAGAGGGTAATCCGTACGTACCCACGAGCGAGGATATCATTAACTTAATGATTAAAAATTGTGTAATTGGATGGTATATTAATTGAGAAGAAACATAATTATTTTATTTTCATTATTTATTCATATATTACTCATCATTATATCCATCAAAATAACATAGTGTTGAATAACAAATTACTTCACGGTGTGGTGACGGTAAGCCGTACGCACACATGCATAGTGACATTATCATTCATAGGATGGATAGAATAATGAATATGGTTGTTCCATATTTATAATAATATCACAGTATGTATAAGTTACTGGAGTTATTATTTTGTTATGGTGATAACAATGAAATAGTAAGTGGAAGAAGAAAAGATATTGAAAGAGGGCGGTGAAATTATTACCACTTCTTCAGGTGTTTCCTTTTGAGTAGATCAAAAGGGATCCTTATGTGGGATTTTTGATCAAACTAAAGACTCTAGGATTAATTGAGGGATGTTGGGAGGATATTTTTGTGTGGTTTGGATGATCCAAATGGCTTGGGATATGTGATTTGTAGAGAAGGGTAAGTACCTTTTTATAAGAGGGGTGAGGGTCACTTAAATAAAAGATTAATGTATTAATTTATTATACAATCATATTCAGTTTATAATTGCTAAAAAAGAATTTATTTCGAGCCTTAGGTGGTTATGGGTCTAAATCCTCGAAACCAATAGGTTTTAAAAAAGTTTACTTACCATTGTAACCTTATATTTTAGATTTAACTCTTAGTTATATAGTTTAACTTTTACCATGTATTCTTGTATTCTTACACTATATGGTTAATAAACATACCCTAAACTTACAAGATAACCTTCAGTGGTTCATTAATGACATATATAATATTATTTAATCCCTTTGGCCGAACCTTAGATTTTTGATAATTTTATATCAACCAATAATATAACTTTTTTTAAAAAAACTATTTTTGCTCAATTTTGACACTATTTGGTTTTTTTTAAACATAACAGTAAAATTACATCAAAAAAATTGATTGAATCAACCATAACATTTAATATTAACCAATAAAATTATTGTAATTTATCAAAAGTCTAAAATTACATTTTGTTTGTGTATTTATAATTTCAATTATATTAATCTTTTATTAATAAGGTAATTACTTCATCATCGTTGTGTCATAAATAAATATAATTATTTAATGTCTAAAAATTATAAATATATTACCATTACATAGGAAGTTTTATTATATTTTTAATTAATATTTATCGGTTAATTTATCTTATGTATAATTCTATATTAAAAATGTTTTAGTTATGAAAACATGAATTTAACACTTTTAACTCTTTTTTACATTAAATAATAATAAATGTCCTAATCTAATCCAAGTGGACCTAAAGGATCATATTTTTTTACTAAGGCTGTTTTTTGGTCGAATTACACTTATCCAATATAATTAAGACATGTGTTAGGGTAATTATAATATAATTTTTACCCTTAATTACCATATTTTCTTTTAACCGTGGTAAATAAAAGTCAAATGTTACTATTCACTAAAATTATTTTCATCTTATCGAACCACATTTTCTATATTGATATCAACCATTTCTCTTGGATTTTTTAAATTCAACTCACAAAAGTGGTAAAATTATGTTTTATGCAAATTTGCAAATGCTCCTAGGAGGTGCGTAGAAGATGGAAAAAAGTTCAATTAAATTTTTATATATCTAAACTTATATTTCAAATGACTCCAATTAATTACACTGAACTTATATAGGTATTATGTATCTATTTTAACCTAAAAATTAAATAAAATAAAATATTATTTAAATAAAAAAATTGGTTTTAACAAATAACACAGTGTTTTTCACTATTCATCAAAAATTGAAAGATTTCATAAAAATACCAAAAATTCACCCTAGGATAATTTCGATATTCCAAATTCAAAAATTAAGTCTTGTTTGAAAAAAATAAAATTTCAAAAATTTAAAAAAGTGGTATTACTATTCATAATGGCTAGTTTGATTGGTCACGGTGTGTTAGAATCTCAAAGTTGCATACAATGCTAGTTATTGCATTATTCAAAGGGAAACGTATCGTGGAAGCTTTGGTGTGTCACACTATGTTTGGAGTCCCTCACACAATATTGTTGGAAAAAATACCCCAACTTCTATTCTACAAAGTTAAAAAAGTTATATCAAGGGTATAACATAGAATCTGGTAACTCATCGTGCTATCATGAAGTGTAAAATGGAAAGATAAATGAATTCAGTAAAACTCTATCACATATATTCCAAGAGATGGTGAAAAAAATAAGAATTCCTGGATAAAAAAACTCAACCATGATTTATGGGCCTACCATACAACCACATGTACTGATACACAATCATCTTCATACTCAGGGGTTTATGGGACTGAAAATGTGCTGCCTATAGAGGTCCATCTTCCATCAATCCAAATAGTCATTTTGGGAATCTCTCAGATGATGAAAAATATAAAAAATGGCAGGATTTGTTATAGTGTTTATATGAGAAAAGGTTGCACACACTGCATAACCAAGAATTCCACTAAAATTTAATATAACATGGCTATAATAAAAATCATTTCCTCAATTAGTTCCTCCATGGAGAATTGGTTCTAGCTCTCAAGAACTCGATAATACCAGGGATGAAACCCCTAAAGATGGAACCTAAGTTGGAGGGAACCTATGTAATACCTAAGGTCTATTATAATGGAGCGTATTTCTGGTCACTATAGATGGAAAGTGTCTCACAACACCCACCAATGTGATATTTATCTATGAATACATTGCATAATAACCATCAATATGGATTCCGCATTGGTGTACATCCCATACTCATCCTTTCCTCATGACATTAAATTTCATGGATTGTCTCACACATTACAGTAAACAGTGTAGATAAGTTCTTGCTGAATATTGTTAAACTACAAGATCTCTCTATATCTATATATAGATTTATTCTAATTCTCAATGAGATACATAGGGATGCCTTGATCCTATATCATGTCCCAACAACCACATGACATAAAATATTACAATAAAATCGTCCATGCATATGAATACTGGTAGGGGTCCTTTTCATTCTCTGTTTCTCGCATCTAGAATATCCCACACAGACTTAAGAATTCTGCAAGGGTTTCCCCACACAAAACAAGGTCAAAAGGCAAGGAATAAAGCATTATTATCATAAATATAGGAAGATAAAGGGGATTCCATGAGTCCTCACCATGTGACGTTAAACAGCATGGTCCATTCCACCTACACACCATGAAATTGTATGCTCTTGTAGACCTCATCTGAGAGGAAAACAATCATAGGTGTCAGTCTCCTACCACACCATTTTTTCAGGAACTACATGAGGCTTGATTCTCAATCTCGATGATCTACATAGTGACACTCGAACCCTTATATCTAGGTCCAGCCATAGGATTATTTTACATTCACGTCAGGTGACCTTCATCTATCCTGCATGAAATTAGACTATGTCGAATATCAAGAACTACATGTAAAATGATTGAAATCTTCATGGGAAATGTATGGGAGCCCGAGAATTTTTGTTGATAGAAAGTTCTCAGTTTTTTTCCCTTAGGTGGTAGAGGATTTTTTTTACAATTCATTAAAATATGGATTTGTTATTTGATTAATAGAGTCCTATGATACTTTATAGGGTCAAAAAGTGTCTGGTGGGGATAATTTTCACACCCCATCCTGATGCTTACATGTTATTTTATTTAATTTTCAATTTCATTTATCATTCACTTTTTTAGGAATGAGTTCTTCTGCTTGTTGGGATGCAGTTTATTTTTTAGGATGTTAACTATTTCATGGTTTTTACGCAATGTTATAGGTAATCTTGTGGTACCCATGTGGGAGTCCATGAGAGTCAGAGATAAGGTGCACAACATGCGCACCATTTATGAAAATGTGTAGCAATCATTTGTTTGGGATCTGTTAGTTCACAATATTTAGTGGCATAGTTTGGTCATTATTTTACCAATTTAGAATCTTCTTTTCGGAAACCATAAAATTTTTCTAGGCCTACATATTGTTCAACATGTGTTTTGTGCACATTCTGGTAAACAATGCACAGATCATATATGTCTCCCAGTTTTTAAACATTTGGGTTTTTTTTCTTTTTTATTTTCACTTTAATTATTTTCATTCTTTTATTTCTTCTCCTCCCTTACCATGTTCATTGTGTTTGCTACCCCCTCCCTTCCTCTATGGTCATACAACTACCCTCCCTCTCATATCTCTTTTTCCTAGGAGATACTCTATAGTTCTTCTAGGTTTGAGGTTAATTCTTCACTATAAGAACTCTTGCTCCATCCTTCTCCCTAAATTTTTTTACCTCTCCTCGTCCCCCTTTACCATTCATCTGAACCATAGAATATAGTTTAACCCATTTTTTTTGTTTCTTCCATTGTGATGGTGTGTTATGGGTCACCCGATACTTATTCTCATGTATTTCAACATCTACCATGGAGGAAAAACATTTTGAATGGATTTGGTCAGCCCGAAATTGTTTTGAGGTAGGTTTTATTAGTCCTTTTCTTTTGGAACAATTTTAATTGTGTTTTTTGTGATTTTTTGGTCCCTTTTATGGTTTTTATTCATTTTTGTCTTTGTTGGGATGGGTTCGAGTTGTTTTTATTGATGTATTACATGTGTATTCGTAGGTATGAATGTACATATATCTGTTCCCCCTATTTATATCTTCACCCATGGTAGGATGAAAATATATGATGGGGATAATATTGCTTATATATTTTCATGAAAACGATTACATGTGTAAGTAAAAAGGGGTTATATTCAAGTATGATCATATATGTGGGGATCTCTTTGTATACATTTGAACATGAAAATATGTAAATATTTTCTAGGTATCCTTATATATAAGATAAGGTGGATATGACTACAAGAAGAAAGGGTATATTTGATTTATCCTCATCATAAGCAATGCACCTTTGGTTTATGGTAGGTTCCCTATTCCTATGATGTTAATTTAAATTCCTTAATTTCATTAGTGTTTTTAAAAAACTAATATTAAATATTATCTATATTCTATGAATGTTCATGTTGATCCTTGTCACTAAACATTCATTTATTTTTTAGGTTCTCTCTCTTGTTTCCACATGCGTATTCTTCATTAAAATATGCTTCCATTCTTATTTACAATGATCATTAGGTTAAATTCTTAAAATTGGTTTCTAAAATGGTTTTGGGTATGTGATTGGTATTTCAAATAATGTTTCATGTGTGTCAAATAGGTTTAAAAGTTGTATTGAATGAAAATAGTTTAGTGTGTGATTTTAAAGATGTAAAAATTAATGTTTTGGTATTATTAGAAAAGTGTATCGGTTTTGGGGTGAATTCGATGTTAAGTTGTGATTTTCCTTTTAAAAATGGATTCTTGTCAAGTATTTATTTATGTAATGATGCACTGATTGTGTGGAATGGAATTTAATTTTATATTATAAATGGGTTAAGATCATGGGAAATTCAATTACCTTAGATGGAATACTAGGACTATTATTCTATGTAGATCAGCAGGGCCACGGTTCGGTTTCCCCTAAGATGGATTTATGCAAAAACAAAAAATAAACAATTGATAATGATTAGAGACCACTATAAATTTCTATTTATTTATATCTAGTGGATGATTCATGAAGGATCTTTGGGTTATGTTTTTTATACCATTTAACTGAGGTACAAGGATCTTAAATCCCCTCTGACCAAATTTTTTAGTCTTTTCCCCTAGTGATTTTATTGCAATTTCCCAATTAGTTGCCTTTATATTGATTCCCACCTTTATGAAAAGAAATTTTTATTATAAAATTATATGAATTCATTTTTAAATGTCAACACATTATTGAAAACTAATTTATAACTATGGTGGAAAGGATATGGTTTTCATTAAAATGGAAAATTGTTTATTCATTTTGAAACGAATGGAAAATATTATTTTTTTATGATTTTTTTCAAACAGGTATGTCTTGGTTTTCATTTTTATTTATGTAATGTGGACTAGTTTGTTTAGGAAAACCAATGAGTTTTAATACTCACTCCTAATGCATTATTTTTTATCTCTGGGTGCTTCTTCCTGCTCTGGTCCTCTCATGTAGTGACTGTGATCCTATAGTTAGAGGTGGCTCATAGAGGTGTGTGTAATAGTTTATTTATTTATCTTGTTTGTGTATATTTTATTTGTTATTTAATTTTAATTTATTTTCATTTTTTCTGAAGGAAAAATAATTCCCAACTACATATTCTTGATTCCTAATATTATTTTCTAACTCTGGATGATTTTGAATTCCTCTTAGGCCTTGTTTTGGTATAGTTCTAGTTACTAGTTCAAGGTCGACCCGGTTTGGTTCAGGACACCATAACCTCATATCGATGATCCGTTATATTAAATCAATGGAGTTCGACAGTTATTGAATAATGTACTTTGATCTGGATATGATCAGTTAATAGTTGAATGTGAGGATTTTTCCAAGATATGTTTTTGTTTGATATTTGGACACTATGTTTATAATGATACCCTTTGGACTTAGTAATTCTCCCTATATCTTAATGTATCCAATGAATATATTCTTTTGAGGCGAAATTGAAAAACTTCTGTCTATATGTATAGATGTTATTATTATACTGTCAATGACCTATGATGAACATGAATATCATTTGAAGACCGTGTTAACAAATTTGAGAAAGGGGAAACTATATTCAGAAATTTTTAATTGTGAATTTTTATATAAAAATTATTATTGTAAAGTCATGTAATAATATGTAAAATAATATTAATAGATCTATCGAAGGTAAACATTATGATGAAATGGAAATGAATTATCAGTGTTTCTAAGAAACATAATTTTCTTGAGTTGTAAATTTCTTACAAGTTCCTTATGAAAACATTATCATGGATATCATTTAACAACCCCTGTTTTTTGGGAAATACATTTCCATAATTAAAAACTATTTGTGTATCTTTCCTTACTTGTAATAAAAAAATAAAATAAAAACAATGTCACATTAATAAAACTATAATCCATTACCAGTATATTATAAACATTAAATTGGTGGGTTTGGATAGAAGAAACGACTTTATAAAAACTATATCAAAATGTATAATAAAACAAACTCATTTTATGCTTAGAATATTCTTGTTTAATGAATTTGTTTTTATGTGGTATTATATTTAAATTATTTTTTATCACATTTATAAATTAAATCATATAATATTATTATAAAAGTCAAAATCATTATTCTCATATTATTTTATGGAATAATTTACATTTTTTAAGCATAAAATTTGTAACAAAAATATTTTCTACCTAGAGGAAATATATATTTTTCAAAGAGTTATAATTTTCTAAATAGTGTGTGTATAATCAAATGTAAACATTTTATATTAAATATATAATATGTTTTTTAATAATATATTAATGTGAATAAATACTCCTTCATTTAAAATCCATGATAAAAATGATTAAAAAAACTTAATGATTAAAATGACATTATTTAAAACAGGTTTTCAACTTATGATATGTTTTAATTTAAAAGTTAATTTTTTCATAGATATAGAATTATTTAGGATAAATTGAGGACAAATATATTTTTTTAAAAATGGTCATATTATTTTTTTTGACAAAATAATAACAATGATTAACATTTAATATTTATTAATATGTGTCAAAAAGGATAGTCTACCATGGATCAATTTTAACTAAATAAATTTGATACTGAAACCTTCAAGAATATCATTTTTTGGTCAGCAATTCACACCTAAATTTCTTACCAATATGTTCCCACCAAACCCACCTAATAATAGTACAATTATATTCTTACCCCATAATAAAGAATCTTTTACAATTATTTTTCCCACTATTTCACCTATAAAACGAGGTCACTTAAACGCTTTCAATGAAACAAATCCAGTTAAAAATTATCCAGAAAAAACTACCAATTTCTATTTCTTGTATCCCCTATACATCTTATAAGCCTCTATCCTAAATAACTTTCCTCAATTTATTCATCTCAAAAGGATAAATAAAGATAATTTTCCAATTCTCAAAGTACGAAATTCCTATAGTTTTACATTCTTTCATTTTCCGTCGCATCCATCCTACTAAAAAACAATTAGAAAAATGTTTATATAATAAAATATTTAAAATAATATAATGGTTTTTTTGTATTAATTGTAAAAATATTTTATTTTCCCAACCAAGTCAATCAAAAAAATGTAAACATTGCTCATGTTTTCAGGTGGACTACCTGATCAAAGAACGATACACTTAATTTTCATATCAACCATTAAAGGATTTTTCAAAAATGGTCATATTATTTAGATATTTTAATTTATAATTTATTTATATTCTATAAATATAAATTAGGAATTATATATATGACATTGATAATAATAAATATTTATAAAACTAACGATCTAAAATGAACACACTAAGTGGAATGATATTTATTTATAAGTAGAAAATTATTATATATTTACCTTTCTTCAGATAAATTTTAAAAATTGTAATTAATTATGTTAATAACTTAAAAATAATTTCAAAATGGTTTTTTGATAGTGGTATCTTAACAAAAGGATCTCTTTCATATGTATACTCACAATTTGATTGTTGTATAATCTTTTTTGCATTGGTTTAACCACCTATATGAAAATTCTCTAAAATTATACAAAGTATGGAATTGGAAATAAATATTTAATTATAATAAATAAATATTTATTTATTTTATATTTATTAATATAAAAATCAATCGCAATAATAGTGTTAGAACCCTTCTTTTTTTAAACTCTGAAATATGTTTATTGCCGATTTTTTATATTATAACTATAACAAAAACTATCATAGAATTAACTTATTAGTTTATAAATTATTTTAAAACATAATTTAAAATAGAATATGTGATCTATGAATGAAAAAACGTTTTAGGAGAATGAATAAAAGCACCAGAATTTCAAACATAGTTCATAACAATCAAGATTTATCATAACCAAATGTGAAAATCACATTAAAAAATTTTACATATACTAAAGAACCTCTAAAAATGGTTTGGATTATAGGGTACCAATAAGACTAATTTTTAAAAAATTAATTTTATTGAATACTTACCCTATACCAATTTTTCTATAAAAAAATTATTTTATGTGCCAAAATATTAGGTATCTATAAGAATGATTCTCCAAAACCATTACTATTGGTCTATACAAATGGTACTAGAGTGATTTTTGTATAAGTATCATTATTTTTTATCAATTATTTTTTCATGAAACATTATATAATTCAAAATTTAAATTAATTTGAATTATAAATCTATATATCTATATAATCAGGTTAATAATACTGAATGTAGATTGGTGGTTAAATCATTGACATATAAGTTGGAGGTATTGGGATCAAAACACACTTGATTGATTTTATATTACCTATACCAATGGATCTCCAAAACCATTACTATAGTTATTTAAAATATATGAGAAATAATGTTGATTTGGGAACCATTTTTATAAATATTTATTGATTCAAAATGGGATAACATCTCTTAAAACTGTTGTAATAGGCTATACCGATGGTTTGAGAGCCTATACCATTGGTTTCAAACCATCTGCATAACATATTTTATTATATAGAGTGGAATGGAAATATAAAATATATGTGTATATAATAATTTTAAATTATTTTTATTAAATAATATAAATATGAATTTGATTTTGAAATAGGTGATTGTGATTGTTATTCTGGATATATAGGAGGATAAAGTACTTCCATGGAAATAATGTGAAAATATAAGGGACTATTATAATTAAAATATCATTCTTTTAGCCGTGAAGTACCATTTTAACATTAACCATCAATTTTTCATATATTAAATAATCTGATTTTAATATAAAATGACCAATTTTTTCTCTCTGAGAGACACGCATTCAAAATTGAAATCCCATTATATGAATGATTTTATTTTTCTTAAAGTTTTGACATGTTTTAATAATTAACATCCTTTTAAATATTTATTTCCCATAAATACATATTTATTTTATGTTAATGTTTTCATATATTGGAATTCCCCTTTCTTATTTTGAAAATGATATTTTAGACAATTCATTTGATATTCTTAGTTTCATTTTTAAGATAAATTACGGTACTCCCTCTTATGATTTTAATTATGTTTACCTATTTTTTTTTAAAGTGTCTATTTGATATTATTTTATGTTTTAAATATCCCCCTATAAATTAGTTTATAAAGTTCCACATTATAGTGATTGAATTTGGTATCAATTGATCTATTATTTTGGTTATTCATGTGATTTGTTTAGAAAATTTATTTCAAACACATTGTCTTTTTTATTTTTTAATGATGAAATTATTTGATGTTATAATTTTCAAGACTTTTTTTATTTAATATTTTTTTTATGGATGGTACCAATATATCCTTCCAATTTATTATCTAAAGCATTATATCATAATAGATAACTACGAAATGGGTATTAATGATTGATAAAAATATTAAATAGTTTGTGATACCTAATCTACTATGGGAAATACGTTGTGTGGCCCGATCCTATATGAGGAAAACATCTTTGATTCGTGATCCTCTATGGAAATAGTTTTGATGCCCGATATTCTACTTTTTGTTTCTATAATTATTCTAGTTCCATACTCATTTGATATGTGAATATACCATACTTTGGGGATCATGGTTTATGAATAACATTTTCACAATATTTATTACATGTTATATGATTGATCATGTGGGATTTTTTTTCTATCATTTCATATATACTATTTTTATTATGTTTATGTTTATTAAAGTTTGGATATATGTATTGATTTCTTTCATAATCATATGATCTCGCACTGGGTAACATGTGGATGCACTTATTTTCTATATTTTATGCATTTGAGAAAACCCCTTTCTTGTGATCCTTTTTCTTGGTCAAGAGTATGAGTTTAACTTGTGATACATCTTGGATGGGATCTATAATGATTAAATTATACCGAAATGTTCATAATAATTGTTAAATAATTCAATTTTGGAGCTTGTATCTAGTTCTTCTAAACCTATCTATTATTAGGATGTTGATTTTATTAAGAAATATAAGATTTTAAATATATAAATTATTTTCATCAAATTAATTTTTTTCATGGGTCAACTCAATTGGCCTCAATGAAATGGAAAAAAAATCATTGAGATTAGTTTAGTTACCTTTAGATTTTTTGTTAGATAACCTTAGTGAAAACATTTGAGACAATTCTAAATATAGGATTATATCCTAAATTATTTGTAATGTCTATAGTAGGTGTTTTTACTAGTGATACATCCATGTTTACATACTAGAAAAGGATTTAGTCTCCATAACAGCATTACCTAGGGGTAGTAACCCCAAAAATAGTGTGTTGGGTATTAACCTATTTATTACCTGGTGAAAAAAATATGCATAACATCATGCATAGTTTGAAACTACCGGTGGATAAGATTTTCTTGATCATGTGATCATTAAAAATCACTATAACAGTTTGATTTTATTGTTTCAATGAAGGATTTTTTGAGAAGTGTAAGATAACTCAGCTTAACATAACTTTGGATTGATATAAAAATTATAGGATAACATGATGAAATAAATGAGTAATATGATATAAGTTTGAATCTCTTTTTCCTCATTCATAATGAAAACTGCCCTATAATTTCAAATAATCATTATTATTTCCAACCCCTTTGGTTATAGGGATACCCTGATCCAAATATAACTAAATTAATATTTTTTTGATGCATAATTTCAAAACAGCACCTATTTAAGAAACACAAAAGAATGAGGTCAAGAGAAAAAAAACCTCCTAGAAGATATCACACAAATCTAATAATCTATGAATAATAAGAGAAATACCATTGATATTCCAAACAGACTAAATAATAGGTAGATTTATAATGATTCTATCATGCTATAGCATCCACCATCCTTCAATGTCTATTTCAATCCACTTATTTCTGACAAATGGATCGATGTGATGGAATATATAATTTTCGTTATATATTTAGTGGAACATGAAAGGTATTTATTTCTATATATCCTTTGGACGTTGGAGCCAAACATTGGTGGAGTCTTATTGATATTAAAATGAAGATGTTGGAAGTAAAATATGTGTAATGGAATGAATTCAAGAAAATTAACATCACCATGTTTTTTACCCAAACTCTTCGCAAGCATATTAAAGGTAATTTAAAATATTTTAAAAAAGGATAATGAATAAATTGGGAATTATAAAATGAAACATCACATGATTAGTGAGTTATCCCTCTATCTTTGTTACAAATAATGAGAGTAATATTGAACAATTTTTTAGATTCCCTAAACCATGTATCTGAATGAAATAAGCTATAACAGACTTATAATTCTAAAATGAGATTTTATTATGTGTACATAAAGTGGATATATAAATATAAAGTTCACTTTACAATATAAAAATGAAATTGATGATTAATTTTCATGGAAAATTAGATGAAAATCATAGGAAGGAAGGATTATTGAATTCTATTAATGCCCAAAATGGGGTGGGGATCCAATGAAATTTCCTAAGAGGGTAATTAAGATGTTACAATTTTTTTAGGGATAAAAATAATGATCACATATGTGATGGTGATGAAAAATTTCATTGTAATTGAAAAATGTCCCCACTAATGTACCATCAACTCTTTAATGATTTGAATGAAAGGATTTTTGGTATTATATGAATCAATTCCCTAACCCTGAAGACAATAAAGACAATACCCCCCAAAGAATCCCAAACCATGAGAACAAAGGGTCACATAAACAATCACTAACATTGAAGTGGATCATGATAATGAAGTGTTTTGAGGTATAGTTTTACTTTATTTTAAAAATGTTAATGCCGTATTTGAGTATGGTTCTTTATTTTATTTTATATCAGATAATTTTTATAAGAATATTGAATCTTCAACTATATACTTGGATATTGAAATATATATTATAATATCTGGTGGAATGAAGATAACATAAATGATATAAAAATAATCTCTAGTCAAAATTTATTGGAATTTACTTCCTACATATTAAATTATACTCCCCTTTGTTATATTTGACATAAAAATGGGTATGTATTTTCTATCCCTACTCAGATCCCATATCAATTTGTGTGATAATGAAATCTTATTTTGTAAAATTGATCATTATATTTTGATCTATCAACATAAGGGTGGTATCCCCATCATAGTAGTTCATAAAAAATGGGGTTTCATACCCATCAATGATGTATTTCATGCTCAAATTATCAATTAATAATTCATTATTGATGAAAACCCAATTTTAGGGGAATAGATAGATATATTTTTGGATTAAATTCTCGTTCTTCCCAAAAATAGTGAATATTATTTTCTAATTGAAATAATACATCCCTATATTCCTATATCATAGAGTCTATATACAATTTCCCCCATTGAATTTGATTAATTAATGAAGTGACTAAAGAATAGTTTTGATAAGGGTTTTGTTTTCCCCAGTGCCTCAATATAAGGACCACCAGACATCTTTATAAAGATGAAATATGGATCAATGTGTATTTTTGTTATTGATTATGAGCTTAATAATATAACTATTAATAATAAATATCTATTACCATATACTGATTACATGTTAAATCAATTCAACAGATCCCAGTACTTCTCAAATATTAAACTTTGACCATGATATCATCAGTTAATGTTTTAAATGAGGGTATTTCGAAAACAATTATTCAAATGAAATATGACATTATTATATTATATTGACCAAATTCACACTGACAAATGATCCTATAATATTTATCGATCTTATGAATAAATTATTTGTTTATATACTTGATAATATATTTTTTTATTGATGGTAATATTATATAATAAAATTTCAAGGAGGATAATGAAGATCAACCATAGATTTTGTAAAATATCTTGACAAAAGATAAACTACACTCCAAATTTAAAAAGGGTTACTTCTTATATAGAAAGTATCATTCTTGTGTCATGTAATCTCAAGAAAGGGAATATCAGTAGATCTATCAAATAATGATTTTTTTAGAAATCGCTTAAATTGACCATTGTTACAAAGATCAATATTTTTCATAGTCCACCAAGTTATTGTTGACACTTTGTGAGATCTTTTTCATTGGAAAAAATCACTAACCAAGTTAACAAGTAAGGGGGTAATGTTTCTTTTGACATAGGAATATAAAAGGCATTTCAAGAAAATAATAGAGGGTTTCTATGACTCATATATTGATATTACCCTAATATGGGAAAGGTTTTATAATCTATAAGTATGCATAAAAAATGTACTTGGGTTGAAACATCATGAAGAATGAAATGTTAATTTTTTCTTCCTGACACCAATTAAACACTCAGGAAAAAAATTACCCAACATATTATTTGGAGATAGAGGAACTGATAATTATGTTAATTATTTAATGAAATTATATATATGGATAAATGTGTAGTGTATATATATATAATGATAAAAATATCTTGATATTTATATTCATAGATAAAGAGTTTAATATATGCTAAAAGAGATGGTTGTAATTGATAAAAGATTATTACCACTAAATACATTACCACGGTATAAAAGAAAATACTTTGGATGATTCACTAAGAAAAAATTACATGATATCCATTAATAGTATTACTAGAGATCAAATACTCATAGATTTTCAAAGTCTGAATATTAAATTAAAAAAAATATAAAACAAATATTTTGTTTACAAACTCAATTCTCAACCATCCAATAACATAAAGGTTACAGAAGCCTTGGATGATGATGAAGAGATTCAAAAAAATCTAATAAATATTCTAATGTTAAACATAGATAATGATAGTGGTATATGGTTTGTAACATGGATATGTGACCGTCCAAATCCATAATTGAAGAAGTAACTTTTGTATGATGCGCATAACTCATCATATTTTATTCGTCAAATATGAAAAATGATTCATAGAGACCAAAAACAAAACATATGATGGGATAACATGAATATATAAATATTAGAATACATATCTCACATATTTAAATACTATTAAGTTAAGTTTTAATGATAAAATCATAAAATTATCTTGTAATTAATACCCAAACCACTATGGAAATGGTAAAACATCACCATGTATTTCTTCAAAGAAACCCCCAAAACATATAATGTATAAAATTCTATGTAGTGAATCTATATTTTCATTTAAGTATTTGAAATATATATAAAAATATTTCTAGATATAACCACTGAGATGGTGCGAGATTTTGAGGCTTAATGATCTCGGAAGTGATTTAATGAAAACAAATAAATTTTTTAATATCTTACCCACATTTTCAAAAAAATATTTAGTCATATCCTGTAAGGAGACTTAGATCAGAAATATAAGGCCATAGTTAAATCTTGAATACATGTTTCATACTATTTTTGACCTATAGTTGGTTGGCGACACATGCTTAGATGAGACAACCATATGAGAATACATTAAATTAATAAATTAACTAAATTAATAAAATAATTAATTTAATATCAAAACCTAAATTCCCTATACATTATATCTTCTATAGAAATTTTATAGGGTTATCCAAATAACCCTGGGTTATTTTTGAGGAAAACCAAAACATTCTTCATTAGTGAATTAGAATCGGATGACCAATGATGATCAGATCGAGGTGCATCGACATACAGTGAATTTTTCGGGATCCCAAATCACTAGAGAAAATTTTATTAACCAAAAGAATATGTATAAACAAGTTAGAACTCATAAATTATGTTTCCCTCCCTCTTAATTATATCTTTATAATAAGTATCTATTCTTCTTATTTTATGTTGGATGTTTCATTCCCATATCAAGATCACAATGATAAATTAAATTGTTTTGTTTAATTAATTTTTTTTGGTCCATGTTATCACCTCAAAAATCCCCTATATATGATCATTTTCTAGGAACAATTCGAAAATTTTGTTCTTGAATTTATTGGGCATTTCCCCTTCATTTCTTCATGTTCATTTCCATTATCCTATGGGGTCACAGTATGGCATTGTCGGGGAGGGTTAATGGGTGATTAAACCACTATATTCATGGAATTTGGGTGAATGATGAATGGGTTATTGTTTTATAAATTGATCAGAATGGATTTTAGGTTTTACATCATGGTTTCTTGTAGTCGATTCTATAATCCATGTGTCCAATGCTATATGTATTGGTTGTGTTCTAGTTTCACTT
This sequence comes from Viscum album, assembly GCA_963277665.1. Taxonomy (NCBI): domain Eukaryota; kingdom Viridiplantae; phylum Streptophyta; class Magnoliopsida; order Santalales; family Viscaceae; genus Viscum; species Viscum album. The sequence continues at coordinate 1,358,328,728 of OY728152.1, read as the reverse complement.
TCCCAATGCCCCTATGGTAACGCATTCCTTGTACCATGTGAAATGGAATTGGAAACAATACAACATCATAGGAATGCCTAATTTGGTTGATACATGTCACATATTCCCCCATTAAATTATATTTTAGGTGAAATGGCTTCCCAAGCTATGTCTGGGAATAACTCAACCATGCCACGGAGTAGGGCCACATGAAGTTCCAACCTCATACAAGCTAAGTAATCATATATGAGTCCTCTACCACTAATATCTCTTACATTATTCCTCAGATTTTATCCCATGAATTTCATATTCTAAGTGTTTTCTAATGTATAATTTGAAGGCATCATTTATAATGGATTTTTGATATATGATGCGGGATTTTCAATGTGTGTCACTTTATTAATATATGCTCAACGAAATAGTGATTATTGTAGGATCATTGAAGAGATTAAGAATATTAGAAAGTACTCCCCTACATAGATCATAGTCTTCTATATACAGGGTAAATACTCTCTTGTCGCACTGGGTAATAGATAACCCATACACTTTATTCTATGTAGATATGGTACTTCCTTATTCAAGGTGCATTCCTTCTATCCATAGGGATGGTACTCCCCTATTGGACCAGTGAATGAGTCCCCCATGATATTTTTTCAGGTAGATTTTTTGTGTGGGTCCTCTATCTATTGGAATGGTACATTACTGTCATGCCCTGACATAGGCCCCCTTATTATTTACACAAATAGTGACGGTACTCCCCTACATGAGAATATGTCCTCTATCTATGGATTGGTACTCCCCAATATCCATACATTGATGTGGTGTAAGTCCTTCACTGAGCATGTCTTCCTTAGTTGTGGAGTGCGGTAGTGAGAAATGGTCCCCTCTATAACTTTACTAGTTAGATTAAGTTTCATGTTGGGCTATGGTGATGGAATATTGGAGTTTCTGGATTATTCATTAACCTAGGATGAGTTGTGAGATGGAGATCCCCTTTCTCTACCATATATGTTTCTTTTTTTAGCATATATATGTATTGGGTTTCATTTTACTCTTTCTATGTGATGATATGAAATTTTTTGTGTCCCTATATCAATCAATTTTGGTTATTAGGGTGTTCCATCAGGTGTGTATAAACTCCCCCATGCATTGTGTTTGCATGAAAGTGTCATTTCTTTTCTTGAAAACAAACAAATAGACAGTCATTATAGTGGTTTATAATGATACTTGGGTTCACTAACTATAAATGTTGAATGGGCATTGATATTATTAGTTGGTCTCTCTCCACTATACATTATTCCATTTTTTTAGGTTGAGGTGTACTTTTTTGTGGAAAAATTAATTTTTTCCCTTTACTTTCCAAATCAAATTGTCATACATTTTTTATTCTATAATATTTTTTACGAGAATGTTTTTTACTCTAAATAATAATATCATTTTTGGTTACTTCTTGTTGATTATTTTTGTGATGGTTGGGTGAATGCATAAAGGTGTGTTTTTTAAAGTCCTCCAATTTTATTTATGTAATCTCAATGATTTTTTCTATCCCCTGGACTATATTGGTGGGATAAAATTTATGAAATATTTTCCATCTAACGACGAGGAGATATCTAAGGGGTTCGGTCGTTATAGAGTGGTATCAAAAAAGTTCATTAATTAAGATATATTTTATAGTTTTACCCCCATAATGATTGTTTTAGACTTAGATCAATTGTGTTAATGTGTCTCAAGTGCATCTTTCATGCAATGGAACCCAATTTTGGTGTGACGACTGACATAACCATACACCAGGACTCTGAATACCTTTTTGAAAACTCAATATAGTTAGATATTTCTTTAATTGAACAATTATTCATGAATCATATAGGATTGAATCCTTTGAATTTCCTTCTTGAGTCAGTGACCCACATATATATATATATATATATATATATATATATATATGTTCATCTAATCATGGTATGTCTTGATTAATTTTAGGATGCCTCCATGAATATGGCCAGCTATGTTACTAATTTAAAAATTTTATTATGATCTTATTAGAAATGAGGCCTCAATTTAAGGGCAATATTATTAGATCATTACTCTAACAAGGAAATGTATAGTTCCCCCACTAGTTGAGCAGCATATTTTACTTGCAGAACAAAATTATTGTGAACAAAGTCTTATAGAACTCCACATATTCTCATACCAGTGGCCACTGAGGTTAGGTGTTAAGATGGATCTCTAGGCCATGGAAAATTAGGTTGAGTTGGTTATGTGATATTTCAGGATTTTGGGTACCCTTAATGATTAAATGATTGTGATAATATCTATTCATTTTCCATAGAGTAGTAGGGAAATAGTGGATTCAACTCATTCATTCACATGAAAATAAAACACTCTAATGGTTTGAATTCCATCAACAGTTTTATGTGGAGGACTGTCCATGGTACTTATGATTAGTTTGTATTTTGGTGCTAATGGGAAAGCATCGTGATAGTATATTAGTATCAAATTATGAAGAGAGGTTTTCAGTCCATATGTGGTACTCCCTCAACATGTTTTTCAATGGATTATTCCATTTGAGGAATATTGAGAAGGGTCTCGATAAAGAGATTTGGGCCATCACGGTCTCCGTGTGTCTTCTCACCTATGTTGGAGTTCTGGTGAAATATTTAGCTATAGTGAAATTTCAAACAATTTGAGGTCATGAATTTACTATTATTAGTGGTAATCCCAAGAATTTGTTGTCTTAGTGTCATAAAGGAGACATATATCATCCAATAAACATAGGGGGAGTACTCATTCTAAGACTCAGCCACCTGTTCATATAGTGTAAGAAGTAAAAATGTAACTGGGAATCCTAGAGAGAGGTGAACTAATTCATGTAATGGATATGGTCACATGGAATGTGACTAGATAACCATTTGATAATAGTATGGAACATAGGTAATGGATAGTCCAATATGGAAGAGGTAGTATAGTGATCATAGTTCTCCCATTTGTGGCTAGGGTGGCCTCTATAGAGGCTGAGATATTACGGGAGAAGGTTTGGAACCAATATGAGGAAATTATAGTGGAGGTAGAAACAATTATCTACTTACACCCCCAACATCCAGAAATCCATACCAGTCTTAGTGAAATGACATAAAATGTAACATCCTGACCCCAGAAGTCTGGAGTTGGTGCATTATTTTAATACATTGGCATGGTTACAAGGAATCAAGTCCCAGAAGACCGATCAGTTTAGTAGTCTTGGAAAATATATTACATACATCAACTTTAAATTAAAATTTCAAACATAAAATACATCATAGGTAGTTCTTTGAGAACACCATTATTACCTTTAGCATAACCGTGCATATCAATCATAATACACTTCTTGAAATCCTGGTAAAATATATAAAAACAAAGGGGTGACCTCAGATGCTCAATAAGGGTAAATAATTTAGCAGAAGCTATAAACTTTTAAAGAATGATGTGTAATAAAAACAAAATCCTTTGTAAAAATAATCTTGTGAATAATAAGGAAAACATAAATCAAACATAATCATATAAACTTTCACATGAATATTCTACTTGTCAAATAATCACATGTAATAACTAATTTCATAATGAGGGACTGCCTAACGCAGAACATCATTGCCACGTAATGTAGGCCTTGTGCCAAGACTAAAAATTATTATTTTTTCAAGGAATTGTTCCAGGACACTGGTTTGTATCTTGAGTCCTACTAATGCATTGAGGAGTTATAGCGGGCTCTACCCGTCACTTACTAAGTCCACTTCAATCCTCATATGAAAAAGTTTAAACATAACATAAACATTAGTTTAAAACCAGAATACGAAATGTCAATAAATTATCCATAACTCATGAATGGTATAAAAATATAACATCCACAGTCAAAAATATCATAACTCATTCAATACAATATGAAATATTGTATTATAACAAATCATCCTCAATCAAGAATAATATCCAGTAAAGGATGCTGACATAGTTGAAAATGATCAGTAAAACTTTTTGAGAGAAATATACCTTTTATGATATCATTTAAAAGTCACAGATGTATAAAGGAACTAATTTAAAATATATTTTTGAATAAAATTTTCCCATACCACTTTTAAACTTTTCAAAATATTTATCATTTCAAAACACTCATGTCCGTAATAATAAATCCTTAAAACCATTTTAAAAACATGGACATTAATGAGAATGATTTAGAAGAATAAATCTTCAAAAAATTTAAAATGATGTTTTAATAATAAATTCTTTTAAAAATAATTCCTTTTAAAACTCTTTTATGAAACATGAAAATGGATAAAAAATATGTCCCAGTATATACTTACGTAAAAACAACCTCGGATAATAAAGAGATTGTGGAGTTAACCCTTACCTTGCACTTTCCTTTAGTCGAGGGTATGTTTAACCTCATGTATAATGACCATAGTATGTTATTAAATTATACCAGAACCATATTCATATTTATTATATTATACATGGTTTATTTATGACTTTATAATTCCCATTTAATAATGATTTCCATCTTAAATTAGAATTTTGGGTAATAATAGCTTTATTGATCATACGTGTTTTAACTTGTATCATTTAGATCGAGATTTAAATACTTATAGAATATAATCCTTGATTTATATATCATATATACTTTTCATATAAATATTTATAATAGATATTTATATGAAATTTAAGCCACCGTTTATGGAGACGGTTTGTCGTACGTACGCATAAACACGGTTTCCATTTTAATATCGTATTGAAGGATGTAAATGAATAAGATATACATAAGTAAAAACACAAACACACACACACATATATATATAGTGTCATTATTATGTCATAAATTATATATTTATTAATAATATATATTTTTATAATAATCTTTGAATGGTGAACGTTGGAATGAATCTCATCGTGTCGTGGAGACGGTAATCCATACGTATGGACGAGTGACAATATCATTATATTGATGGTGAAATCATATGTAATAGGATGATATATCATATATACATAATCATTAACATGTGATTTTTATTATTTAAATAAGTTATACTCATTATTATACCCATCCAAATAATGATATGTTTGAATAACAAACTACACCACGACGTGGAGACTGTAAGCCGTTCATACACAGGTACGGTGAATTTGTCGTTTATAGGATGGATAGAATAACGAATATGGTTGAAATATATATATAATGAAATCAAATTATGTAGGAGGCACTGGAGTAATTATTTTTTTATGTAAACAACAAAGAAAGAGGATGTGGAAGAAGAAAAGAACTTGAAAGAGGGTGATGAAATTATTACATCTTCTTCGGGTGTCTCCTTTTGAGTTGATCAAAAGGGTTCCTTAGGTTGGATTTATAATCAAATTAAGGAATCTAGGATGATTTTAATGAAGTAAATAAGGATATATGTGCAACATTTTCCTAATTTAAATGGCTTCGGAGGTGTGATTATGAGAGAAGGGGAAGATCCCTTTTATTAGAGGGGTGACGGTCACTTTAGGAAAAGATTAAAATATTAATTTATTATACAATAATATTTGGTATATAATGGCTCAAAATTAATATATTTAAATATTTAGGATGTTATGGGTCTAAATCATCTCAACCAATATTTTTTAGACATGTTTTGGTTACTATTTCAACCATATCTTTTAGATTTAACTCTTAGTTAAATAGTTTAACTTTTACTGTGTCTTCTTGTATTCTTACCCTAAATGGTTAATAAACGTACTATAAAAATCCAAGAGAACCTAAATTGGTTCATTAATGACATAAATAATATTATTTAAGCTTTTTTGATGGACCATATATTTTTAAAAGTATTATATCGACCAATAATGTAGTATTTGTTTTAAAAATTAATCAATGTCAATTTTAAAACTATTTGGTAATTTGTTTTTGAGAAAGTCATAACAACATTATCACTTCAAAAATAATTTATATAATCAACCCTAACATGTCATATTAACCTATAAAATTCGTTTATTTCATAAAAACTTGGAAATTTTAATTATTTTATAATTTATAATACCATTTATTTTATTCTTTCATTAATAAGGTAATTACTTCATCATCATTGTGTCATAAATAAATTTAATTATATAATGTCTAAAAATTATAAATAAAATACCATGATGTATGAAATATTCTTAGATTTATAATTAATATTTATAGTCTAATTTATCTTTTGTATAACTTATATTAAAAATTGTTTAGTTATTAAACATTGAATTTAACACTTTTAACACTTCTATAAATAAAATAATAATAAATGTCCTAATCAAATCCATGTGGAACAAAGAGGATCATATTTTATTCATAATGTTTCTTTTAGTCTAATTAAACTTATCCAATAGAATTAGGACGTGTGTTAGGGTAATTTTAATATCATTTTTACCCATAATTACCCTATTTACTTTTAACTGTGGTAAATAAAAGTCAAAAGATACTATTCACTAAAATCAATTTCATCTCACTGAACCAAATGTTACATACTAATTTCAATCATTTCCCTAGTATTTTTGAAATTAAACTCATTGTAGTGGTAAAGTTATGTTTTATGCAAATTTGCCAATGCTCCTAGATGGTGGGTAAAAGACGGTAAAAAGTTCAATAAAATGTTATACATCTAATATTATTATAAAATTAATCCAATGAATTAAATTGAACATAAATAGGTATTATATATATATTGACTTAAAATAAATATAAATAAAATAAATAATTATTTAAATATATAGTCAGTTTTAAATAATAACGCTGTGTTTTTCACTATTCGTCAAAAATTGAATGTTTTCAAAAAAATACCCTAAATTAACACTAAGATAATTTTGATATTAAAAATAAAAAAATGAATTATATTTTACCAAACTCAAAATATATAATTTTCATTGATTAATTTTATATTAATTTCCTTTGTCAAAACCAAAAATCTGGTTTTTAAAAGTAAAAACTATCAAAAGACTGACATGTGTTTATGCCAAATTTAAATGTGAAATTACTTATAATTACCAAAATTTTATTAAATGATAAAAATATAATCTAATTATACTTTAAAACCATTAAAATTAATAATTTTACACTACAAATTATTTCTATTAAAAAATTTGTTTTCAACTAAAACCTAGTATTTTTCACTATTCATCAAAATATGAATGTTAACAGAAAACTACTAATTATTTTTCCGAACTAAAATTTTATTTCGTGGTTATAAAAAAAAGGTTTTAATTTCATTAAATTGAATATATGAGAGTCAAATATTGGTTTTAAAAGGGGTTCTCCATTAAAATAGGGAAAATTTTCATTTTTGAAAAAAAAAATACTTCTTTTATCTGAAAAAATAAATTTGTTATTATATTATGTCTAAGAAAAACATAATATAAATTTTAAATTTATATAGAGTATATAATATTCAAAATTCACTTAATACTATTCATAACCTCTTTTTAAACGTCTAGTTTGGTAAGTTGTTGTGCGCTCGAACACGTTGCTGCGTGTAGCGCAAGTTATTGAATTAATTTGTAGGGATAACATACTATAAAATCATGGGGTGTTAAATTATCCCCTACTTAAATAAATTGATTCCTCACAATTTGAAATAGTTCTTTGAAAGTAGAAGGTTAAAAATATAAAAATCCCTTTTTGGAAAACCCACATCCGAAATTGGGTTAATAAAATTTTATCTTAATAAGAGGGAAATGGAAATAAAAAAGTCACCACATAATTATGATCTTGATTAAGAGAAAAATTGTGGAAATTAGCGATACATAACTTGAGGAAAAATGTAAATGTTTTTAGGGAGTGATTGAGTTCATCAATCAAAAATAAATGTAAAATTTAGGGCCTCAAAGCAATCAATATATGATGATTTAAAATATCAATAGTTCAACCAAACATAAGGTATTAGGATAAAAAAATATTTGTTTTAATATCACTTTTATAAATATTGAGAATTAATTTATTCATAGAATAAGAGGAAAAAAACACATTACAAGTAGAGATTCATCCTTCAAATAATCCCTACAACAAAGTCATCTTTCACTACAAAAGATAATAGAATTCAAAAATATTTGATTTATCCTAGTCGTATATGGTTCCAAAAATAATGAATTTATAATTCATTTGTCATACTATTTAAAAAACTATATTAAACAAACTATGAAATCATGTAGGCTAGTAGTAAGTGATGCACCCTTTTCACCCTTCGGTTGCGGGTTCAAGTCTTGCAGCCTTGTCGGATGTGACGGGTTATCGCCCGACCTCTAGGTTGTCATTTTTATAACAATACCAAAATAATCTTAAGAAATTATTTCACCTCAATAATAGTATCCATTGTCAAACATAATCCATTACAACCTTTAGAATTATCCAAAATACATCTGTCTAAATTCACAGTACAAAGTATATATGGAAGGTAAACACAATGAAGACTATTTTTTCCACGTAATAACATGTGAATACCTTCATAATGTATTCTTTTAAAACACGGTAACACCCTGAATTACCATAAAACTATATTTATTACATTCATGATCCTTTATTTCTTATATAATACTAGATATACACTTTATATCCCTATTTGTTTTAAACTCCAATAATTATGAAATAAACAAACCATTAATTAGTTCCAAGGATGTCAATAATATACAATATAATTTATCAAAATCAATAATCTCTTATTCCAAAATCCATATCACAGTATTTGGACCATATTAAATTTATATTTTTCCTTTATCCAGGTATTTTCCAATATTTTTAACTTGCTATTGAGTCACTTTTCTTGGTACCACACAATCTCAAACACATAATGAAATAGTACTGCAGTACAATCCTTATATACATTATAATTCGTATAACATGTACATAATTAATACAATACTCAAATGACACAATACTTTAACAACATAAGAACTCTAATCATTCCTCTTCATCTTATATAGTATCATAACTTGATTATTATCCAATAACGGGATTTGGGGTATACTCTGAAGATTTGTACATTGCTTCACATTGTGTCCCAAATCCTTACAGATGAAGAATTGCACATTTGAAACCATTTTCTTACCCTTGAATTCACGTACTTGGTGTCCTTTTTTCTCCACACTTATAACAAACTCTGATTCCCTTTAGGAATTTACCAAGTTGATTCTTTCCACAATTATCACATTTGGGAAAATCCTCCTTTCCCCTGTTCCTTTTATCCATTTTTCTCTCTTCTATCCTGTTCTTCTCTTGCTTCCCTTCAAAGCCATAGGACTCAGAGAATTCTTTACTATTCTTATTAACACATGACACTATTTCTTCATATAATGAGAATACGTGGTATAATATTTCCCTTTTAAATGTTAGCTTAATACCATGAATGATATGATCCTTATTAATCTTTTGATCATGTGTATTGCTAGAATTATGATTCCTTATACTAGGTTCCATTTTTAAACCATGGCATACACTAGGTTAGTTTTTGAATCGCAATACATAATTCTAAACTTGTAAAATACATAACATAAATAGAAAATATTATGAATATAATATTTTATCATATAATGTTTTCATTGAGGACGTATTTACTCCTAAAACCTTCATAATGGATTATAATGAAAATGTGAATTATCTTAAGCATATCCCTAGGGAGTTTCAAAACCAAGAGTGCAACAAGGCCCATTGTCATGTACCAGGATACCCTAGGTCAAGCCCAAAACTCCTTGTCAGAGTTTTCACTCCTAGTTACATCTGTGGAAGTGCTGCCTCTACTAGCTCATATCCAAACATAGATGTATTGCTTGAAAAATACACAAAATCTATACATTACCAAAATTCTTGGAAGTTCTTCTATACTAATCCTAAAAGTATATCTTAGGGTAATGATCTCTAAACAAGAGTTTATCTAAATCTATTTCCATTGTTATTTCTAAACTTCCTCTGATACCAACTCTAACACCCCAACCCCAGAAACCCGCAGTCGGTGAATTATTATAATACATTGGCATGACTACAAGGAATCAAGTCCTGAATGACTGTTCAGTTTTGTAGTCATGGAAAATAGATTACATAAATCATATTTACATTAAAATTTCAAACATAAAATATATAATGTATAGTTCTTTAAGAATACCATTATTCCATTTAGCTTAACCCTACATATCAATCATAATATACTTCTTGGAATCCTAGGAAAATAAAACATAAGAAAGGGGTGAGCTCAGATGCTCTGTAAGGGTAAATAATTTAGCTAAAGCTATAAACTTTTAAGGAAATATCTGTAATAAAAAAACATTTTAAAACATAATCTTGAACAAAATATGGAAAAAATAAATCAAACACCACCATATAAACATGAACATGGGTATTCTACTAGTCGAATAATCAGATGTAATAACTAATTTCAAATTGAGGGAATGATAACGGCAGACATCATTGCCACATAGTCAAGGCCTTGTGCCAAGACTACAAAAACAATTGTCAAGGCCCTATGCAAAGACACAATACTGTATCATGAGAACTTCCAATGCATCAAGAAGCTATAGCGGGCTCCACTAGTCACTTACTAAGTCCACTGCATTTCTCATATGAAAAATTTGAAACATAACATAAATATTATTATAAAACTAGCATACTAAATGTCAATACACTGACCAGAAACCATGAATGATATAAAAATAGAAAATTCACTATCAAACATATCATTACTCATTCAATACAATATAGAATATTGTATTATAATAAATCAACCTCAATCAAGAATAATATCCAATAATGTATGCTGACATAGTAGAAAATTATCAGTAAATTTTTTTGAGAGAAATATACTTTTTTGTGAAATAATTTAAAAGTCACACATTTATGATGGTAGTAATTTAAAATATATTTTTGAATCAATGTGTACCATACCACATTGAAACTTTTGAAAAGAATCATTATTTTAAAACATTCGTGTCTATATAAATAAATCCTTAAACCCATTTTGAAAACATGGACATTAATGAGAAAGGTTTAGAAGAATAAATATTTAAAACATTTAAAATGATGTTTTAGTAAAAAAATTCTTTAATAAGAACTCGTTTTAAATTTTTTTATGAAACATGGAAATGGATAATAAATACGTCACGGTAGATACTTACCTAAAAACAACCTCTGATAATAAAGAGATTGTAAAATTAACCATTACCTTGAGATTTCCATTGGTCGAGGGTACATTTAACCTATTATATAATGACCATATTATGTTATTAAATTATACCATAAAATATGCATATTTATTATATCATTCATGATTCATTTATGACTTTATAGTTCCCATTTAATAATGATTTCCATGTTAAATTAACATTTTGGGTAATAATAGCTTTCTTTGCGTACGTGTTTTAACTTGTATCATATAGATCATGATTTAAATAATTCCCCAATATAAAACCTGATTTATATAACATATATAATAAGAATATAAACATTTATAATAAATAGATATATGAAATAGAAGGCACTAATTATGGAGACAGTATGTCATATGTACGCATAAATGTTGTTTCTGTTTTCATATCGTATTCAACAGAAGTAAATGAATAAGATATATGTAAGTACATACATAAATACACATAAATTTATATATATATATATATATATATCTCCAGTAGCATTATTATTTCATATATTACATACTTATTAATAATATATATTTTTATAATCATCAATCAATGGTGAATGGGGGAATGAATCACATCACGTCATGGAGACTGTAATCCGTACTTATGCACGAGCGTCAATATCATTATATTGATGGTGAAATCTTAAGTAATTGGATGGTATATAATATATAAATAATCATTAACATGTTATACTTATTATTTAAATTAGTTATACTCGTTATTATACCCATCCAAATAATGAAGTGTTTGAATAACAAAATACACCAAGACGTGGAGACGATAAGTCGTACGTACACACGTATGGTGACTTTTTCATTTATAAGATGGATAGAATAAAAAATATGATTTTACCATATTTATAATAACATCAAGATAGGTATGAGGTACTGGAGTTATTATTATGGCAAATAAAGAGGAAGGGTTAGAAGAAAAGAACTTGAATGAGGGTGGTGAAATTATTATATCTTCTTCGGGTGTTTCCTTTTGATTTGATCAAAAGAGCTCCATAGGTAGGCTTTCTGATCAAAGTAAGAACTGTAGGTTGATTTGAAGGAAGTTGGGGGGATATTTGGGCAGGGTTTTTCCGAGCTAAATGGATTTGGAGGTGTGATATTGAGATAAGGGCATGTGTCCTTTTATAAGGGGGTGAGGGTAACTTTATGAAAAGATTAAAAGATTCATTTATTATACAATCATATTTAGTTTATAATGGCTCCGAATGAATTTCTTTCGATACTTATGTGGTTATGGGTCGAAATAATCTCAACCAATAGGTTTTAGACAATATTAGGTTAACATTTTAACCATATCTTATTGATTTAACTCTTAGCCAAATTGTTTAACTTTTACTATGTCTCCATGTATTCTTATCCTATATGGTTAATAAACATACTCTAAACATCAAACAGAACCTCAAGTGGTTAATTAATGACATATATAATATTATTTAACTATATTTTCTGAACCTTATATTTTTAGAAATATTATATCAACCAATAATATGGTATTTGTTTTAAAAATTAATTTATGTCAATTTTGACACAATTTGGTATTTTGTCTTTGTGAAGGTCATAAAAACTGTATCAAATTTTATAAAGGAATTAATTTAGTGTAGTTTTTTGAAAAAAAAATTGTCCCATGCCTCTTTAAAACTTTTTAAAATATTTATCATTTCAAAACAATCATGTCCATATGAATAAATCTTTAAAATCATTTTGAAAGCATAAACATTAATTAAAAGGGTTTAGAAAGATAAATATTTAAAAAAATTAAAATGATTATCTAATAAAATATAACCTACCATAAATCCATAAAATATTCCTTTCTAAAACATTTTTTATGAAATATGGTTATCTATGATAAATATGTCCCAGAAAATACTTACACATGAACAGTCTCGGATAATAATGAGAATAAGGAAATAACCCTTACCTTGCACATTCCTTTGGTCAAGGGTAAGATTAACCTCCTATATAATGACCATATTATGCTATTAAATTATACCAATATGATATTCATTTTTATTACAATTTAAATGCTTCATTTATGACTTTATACTACCCATTTAATAATGATTTCCATGTCAAATTAACATTTTGGAAAATAATCGCTTTCATTATCGTACGTGTTTTAACTTGTTATTCTTGATCATATCATTTAGATCATGATTTAAATACTTCCAGAATATAACACATGATTTATATATCCCATAAATTAATAATATAAATAGGTATAATAGATAGATATATGAAATGGAAAACACCATTTATCGAGATGGTAGGTAGTACGTATGCATAAACGTTGTTTTCGTTTTCATATCGTGTTGAATGAATGTAAGTGAAAAAGATATATGTAAGTAAATATATATATATATATATATATTATGTATCATTATTATTCATATATTACATATTATTAATAATATATATTTTTATAATCATCGTTGAATGGTGAGTGTGGAAATAAATCTCATCGCGTCGTGGAGACGGTAATCCGTATGTACGCACGAGTGACAATATCATTATTTTGATGGAGAAATCATTTGTAATTGTATGGTATATCATATATAAATAATAACTAAAATTATATATTTATTATTTACATATGTTATACTCATTATTATACCCATGCAAATAATGATGTGTTTGAATAACAAACTACATCACGATGTGGAGACGGTAAGCCCTATGTACGCACGTATGGTGACTTTTTAATTTATAGGATGGATAGAATAAAGAATATGGTTGTACCATATTTATAATAACATAAAATTTTTAGGAGGTACTGTATTTTTAATTTTGTTATGGAAAAAATAAAAAAATAGGAAGTGGAAGATGAAAAGAACTTGAAAGAGGGTGGTGAAATTATTATCTATTCTTCAGGTGTTTGCTATTTAGTTGATAAAAATGGATCCTTTGGTTAGATTTATGATCAAATTAAGGACAATAGGTTGATGTTAAATAAGTTGGTAGGATATTTGTGCCAGGTTTGGCCGAGCCAAATGGCTTTGGAGGTGTGATTTTGAGAGAAGGGGGAGTATTCTTTTATAAGAGAGGTGAGGGTCACTTTAAGAAAAGTTTGAAATACTATTTTATAATAAAATAATTTTCGGTTTATAATGGCTTAAAAATAATTCATTTATAGGATAAGGTGGGTATGGGTCTAAAACAACTCAACCAATATGTTTTAGATAGGTTTAGGTCACCATATTAACATTATCTTTTAGATTTAACTCTTAGTTAGATAGATTAACTTTTACTGTGTCTTCTTGTATTCAAACACTACATGGTTAATAAACATACTCTAAACTTCCAAGAGAAAATAAATTGGTTCATTAATGAAATATATAATATTATTTAATCCCTTTGGATGAACCTTATATTGTTAGGAATATTATATCTCCCAATAATATGGTATTTGTTTTAAAACTTAATTTATGTCATTTTGGACACTCTTTGGTTTTTTGTTTTTTTGAAGGTCATAACAACTGTATCACTTCGAATAAAATTTATCGTATCAATACTAACATGTCATATTAACCGATAAAGTTCATGGATGTAATAGAAACATTGAAATTATATTTATTTTAATGTTTATAATACCATTTATTTTATTTTATTCATTAATAAGGCAATCACTACATCGTCATTGTTTCATAAATAAATTTAATTATATAATGTCTAAAAAATATTAATAAAATTCCATGATGTAGGAAATTTTTTTATATTTTTAATTAATATTTATAGACTAATTTATCTTATATATACCCCTCTATTAAATATAGTTTAGTTAATAAAATTTGAATTTTACACTTTTAAGTCTTTTCTAAATAAAATAATAATTAGGGTCCTAATATAATAAAAGTGGACCATGGAGGATCATATTTTATTCCTAAGGTTGTTATTGATCAAATTAAACTTTCCCTATAAAATTGGGACATGCGTTAGGGTAATTATAATATCATTTTTACCCTTAATCACCTTATTTACTTGTAAATGTGGTAAATAAAATTCAAAAGTTACTATTCATCAAAAACTATTTTCAACTTATAGAACCATGTTTTAATTTTTTATTTCAATCGTATCTCTCAAATTTTCGAAATTCAACTCTCAGAATCGGTAAAATTATGTTTTAGGCAAATTTGCAAAAGCTCATAAAAGGTGGTTAAAAGACGATAAAATTTTCAATAAAAATTTATACATCTAATTTTATTATAAAATGACTCCAAAGAATTACATTGAACATATATATGTATTATATATCTATTTTTAATTAAAATAAATTTAAATAAAATAAATAATTATTTAAATAAAAAGTCTGTTTTAAATAATAACATAGTGTTTTTTCACTATTCATCAAAAATTGAATGTTTTCAGAAAAATACTAAACATTTACCCTAAGCTAATTTTGATATTTTGAATTAAAAATATAATTATATTTTTCAAAATTCAAAACATAGATTTTTCATTAATTAATTTAAAATTAATTTCCATTGTCAAAACTAAAAAGCGGGTTTTAAAAAAGTAAGAACTATCAAAAGATTGACATGTGTTTATGTCAAATTTTAATGTGAAATTACTTATAATGACTTTAATTGTATTAAATTATAAAAATATAATCTAATTATACTTCAAAACCATTCAAATACATAATTTAACACTATAAATTGTTTCTATTAAAAAAGTTGTTTCCAATTAAAACAAAGTATTTTTCACTATTCATCAAAATATGAAAGTTATCAGAAAAGTACCAAAAATTTATCCAAAATGAATTTGTCTGTCTCTATTATAAATAAGAATTTTGTTTCATTAAATTTATTATATAAAAGTGTAAAATATTGTTTTTAAAAACGGTTTTCTATTAAATGATGGTAAAATTGCGTTTTTCATAAAAAAACCTCTTTTATCTGAAAAATGAATCTGTTCTTATAGTATGTATATAAAAAAAATAATATGGATGTTAAAATAATATAGATTATATAACATTAAAAAGTTAGTTAATATTATTCATAAATGCTTCTTTAATGGCTAGTTTGGTATGTTTTGATGCGCTCGAACTCGTTGTTGCATGTAACCCAAGTTATTGAATTACATTGAAGGGATAACATACTATGAAATATTAGGGTGTTACAGAAAAGACAACATGTAGCTGTATTACATGGATTCTAGAAAAACAGGTATTTGCGACGGGTCATTTGCGATGGGATCCCGTCGCAAATGGCCTTTTGCGATGGGCCCGTCGCTAAAGCCCTTTTCCGCGACGGGGAGAATCCCCGTCGCAACTAGTACTCCGTATATTTGTAAAAAACTATTTGCGACGGGCCCCGTCGCAAAAACATTTTTTAAAAAAATAAAAAAATAATAATACTATTTGCGATGGGAATAGTATCCCGTCGCAAATACTATAAAAAAATAAAAAAAATAAATTGTTAATAAATTATTTTAATTAATATAATAATAATCCAATTATAATTCAAAAATAAAAAATAATAAAATATTAATAAATGATTTTAATTAATATAATAATATAATTATAATTCACAAATAAAAATAATAAATGATTTTAATTAATATAATTATAATATAATTATAATTCAAAAATAAAAAATAATAGAATATTAATAAATATTTTATAATGAGACAGAAACTACGAATAGAAAAAAAATCATATTTTGATTTCACAAATTTTATAACATAAATACAAACTCTAATCTGAAGGAGGGGGGGAGGGGGGATCTGCAAATGGTGGTGGAGGAAACTCCATCCCTAAAGCATGAGTGAGTCGGCGCATGTACTCCATCTGCTCCTGATGCTGCTGCTGCCACCGACTCGTCTGCTCCTCGTACAGCTGCTGCTGGCATCGACGCTCCTCCTCATGCTGCTGACGCATCTGTTCCTACTCCTATCGGAGACTCTCTATCAGTGCAGTCTGAGATCGCAACTGATCCTCATACTGTGTAGCATAAGAAGATGCACGAGCTCCTCTCGAGCTGGACGTCGACATCGCAGCACTGCCATAATAATCTCCGGGAGTTAGTTGAGAGCTGATACCAACTACCCGGTCCTTCTCGAAGGCATACTGGGTGGCCTGCATCCATGCCGCCTCATAAAAATGACGGCCAGTGGTCTGATCTGATGACTCGGCCTGACTCTCAGGTCGGGCCTGTGACGCTATGGCCTCATATGACTCCTGTAGTTGCAATTTAAAATTAAAATTGTGAATATATTATATACAGTTAATTTTTAAACTTGAAAACAAATAATATTAACCACGATGTGATGCTGACGATCACCTCTGAGCTCCCCAGTAGCAGGATTACTATACATCCTCCGATATACGTCATACTCCGTAATATCGGGGTGCTCGACAGCCTATAAGAATAAAAAAATAAACTGTTAATATTTATAGTTATATAAAGTATTTATAAATAATGTATGTACCAGATGCTGTCTATGAGTACTGAAAGAACGACTCCCATCTCGAAGAGTCACCTCCTGTCTCCCCCGATTCTGCCTCCCCACCGATGATCTCCTCTGAAAGGCACCACTCAACCAGTGCGCACATAATCCATCCCATACATGGGATGAAATGTACTCTGGTCGGTGTTCTCTACATGACTCGTCAAAATCTGACACTCCTACTTTTTTCATCGCAGCTTTTCTTAAATTGTGAAAAAACTGACGAAGGCGATCACGCATGGCCACCTCCCATGCCTCGTGGATGGCGTCACGCATGGTATCCTCGATCGGATACCATAAACCCTACAAATAAATCAAAATATCAAGTTAGAAATGAAATAATTTTCAAAATAAAAATTATTTATTTACGTACGTACCAACCAATGGCCGAACATGGACTGCTGCACATCAATGGGAATCTGCTCCCATGTGGTCCACGGCTGAGAGAAATAGTTGCGCAAAATAGCGATGCCCTGTCCGACTGCTATATGCGGAAAACTGAAAATAATAATAAACATTTATTATGTGAATAGATTAATGAAATCTTAGTCAAATAAACAGGTTATCACACAGGTTATCACACCTCCGTGTGAGTGGATCAAACCCAAGACGTGGACGTCGCTCGGGGACGGGGTCAGGAATCATCAATCGTGCAAGACCGCACCCCCTCCGCGTACTCCCTGGAGCGCCTGCAGGCTGAGGGTCATCTGGCAGCAACTCATCCGCATCGAAAGTCAGGTCAGCATTCGCCAACTCAAGAAATGTGGCGTCGTCCATCTGAAATAGAAAATGTTAATGTTGTTAGAAAATAAATCATAATTACTATTATATATACATATATACATATTATGATTGTATATAAATACCATGGAATTCTATCATTGTTCATCTTCACCATCATCTTCATATATGTCAATGTCATCTTCATATTCCTCCTCAACATCATCGATATCCATTTGAGTTACAGTTGCTTCATCTCTTACCATTTCAAATTCATATGTGACATCATTAACATCATCGTCATCACCGACTCTTAAATGTGGGGTGTCGTCATCGATACTCATGTCTCTTTGCAAAAAAATTGATTTTGAGTACTCTCTTGAAAAACTTCAATTCTCTGCACATCGTGAAAGCACATTCACTTTGACTAAACTGATTGTCTCGAATTTTGATTTTTATTACACTCCACCAATCAGTCAAGTCTCTTGATGTAGCACAGTACTTTGCATAATAAACTTGATGTGCCTGTTGAGCCAATAATAATGGTTCATTTACTGCGAGAACACTTTTACATTTAATATTGATGATTCCATGAGTCGGATGAACACGCACGCCTCTCTCTGTATCCAACCACCGACATTTGAACATGGTTATGTAATGTTGTCCAAGATAACAGAGTTCAATGATTTCATCAAGTATGCCATAAAAGTCAACTTCATTTTATCGATGATGAGATCCTCTCAAGCTAACTCCACTGTTCATTGTTTTTTTGATTCCCCATATGCATGTGTGTGGAATTGAAATCCATTCACCCCATATGCATTATAAGTTTTAACAAGTTTGGAAGGTGGGTTACTCAATACACACAGCCGTTTGTCAATTTTATCAGCATGTCGAGACACCTGAAAATTTGTCAAATAATTATCAATATACTAAACTATACATTGAATGAGTTTCTAAAAGATAAAGAATTTATGTTACCAGTTTTTGAAACCACTGAGAGAAATTTTTCAGTCGATGTTCTTCAAGAGTAGCTGCTGTAATTTGTGGAATTTGTTTCTTGATATGATTATCATACAACCTATAAAAACAAAAGTTATTTACTGTAACATAAATGATAGAATAAGTGATATAAACACTTACAGTACAACTGATTTCATCTCTTCACAGTTGAGCAGAACATACGTATGAGCTCTATGATGTTCATCATCTGAAAGCCAGTGTTCATAAACTCCACCAAAACCAAGCTCTGACTGGTTGAAAACAGATAATTGATTGTCGATTTCATCAATATTCCTCTTGTTCCATCCCATTCGGTTTTGTTTTTAAGGATACTCAGATTCAAAATAATGGGAGCAGAAAAAAGATATTTCCTCTTGCAAATAAGCTTCTGCAATAGATCCTTCAACAGATGCTTTGTTACGTACTTTTCTTTTCAATTTTTGCATGCATCTTTCAAATGGGTACATCCATCGAAACTGTACTGGACCTCCCCATTTGGCTTCATATGGAAAATGTAACATCAAATGTTCCATTGAGTCGAAGAAATATGGCGGAAATATTTTTTCCAGTTTACATATAATTACAACAACATCTTTTTCAAGTTTTCCTAGAGCATCATAATCTGCTGTAGCCGCACAAATTTCCCGAAAAAATTGAGACATGTCTGTTATGGAATCCCAAATCACAGAATTCAACAGACCTCTTAATCCAATGGGTAGCAGTCTTTCCATTATAACATGAAAATCATGACTTTTTAATCCAGTAATATGACCATTCTTTACAAATCTACCCAAATTGGAAGCACAACCATCTGGAAGTCTCAAATCTGCAATCCACTGACAAAATAATAAACGGTTTTCTTTAGACAGTGTATAAGCTACTTTTGGTTTCAGTAACCTTTCTGTTCTGACATTCTCAAACAGTTCCAATTCTGGACGCCTGCAAATTTGGGCAAGATCTAAATGTGCATTTACATTGTCTTTTCTCTTTCCTGGCGTATCCAAAACTGTATGAAACAAATTATCAAAACAGTTCTTCTCAATATGCATGACATCTAACATGTGTCGGACCAACAAATCAGACCAATAAGGAAAATCCCAAAATATGTTACGTTTAATCCAATTGTGTTCTTTCCCAAAACCAGAAATTTTCTGTTGGTTTATTATGGGACCAAAAGTGATGGGAGGTAATGAAAGTACAACTGATTTTAACTCCGAACCTGATAGCATTTTTTGAGTTCCTTCCCTTTCAACTGTTCCTTTTCTGAAATGAGATCTGTTTCTGCGAAAAGGATGATCAGTTGGAAGAAACCTGCGATGACAGTCAAAATAAAAAGGTTTCTTTCCATGAATGAGCATAAATGCTTTGTTCTCTCCCATACCGTAAGGACATGATTTCTGACCATGTGTACTCCAGCCAGATAACATCCCATAAGCCGGGAAGTCACTTATTGTCCACATCAATGCTGCTCTCAGTATGAAATTATGTTTCTTTGCAACATCATATGTACTGACACCAGTACTCCACAATAAATTTAATTCATCAATCAATGGTTTCAAATAAACATCAATATTTTTCTTCGGATGTCCTGGAATTAGTAAAGTCAAAAAGATATATGGCTCCTTCATCAACATCCATGGAGGTAAATTGTATAGAGTTAAAAAAACAGGCCAACATGAATATTGACTACCATAAGATCCAAACGGACAGAAACCATCAGTGGAAAGCCCCAGTCGAACATTTCTAGCTTCTAAAGCAAAGGATGGATGCACTCTATCAAAATGTTTCCATGAATCACCATCGGCTGGATGATTCAATCTTTTATCGGTTGAAATATTCTCTTTATGTCATGACATCATTTTCGATGTATTCTTAGACATGAATAAATGCTGGAGTCTGGATGTAAGCGGAAAATATCTCAACTGTTTTACAGGAATCAAACCAGACTTCCCGTGCTGTCCTTCTTTATATCTCAGTTTCCCACATGTGGGACAACTATCCAACGACTCATTTTCCCCAGAATATAAAATGCAGTCATTTGAACATGCATGAATCTTCTGACAAGTAAGTCCCAAATTTCGAACCAGCCTCCTACTCTCATAGTAATTTGCAGGTAAAACATTTCCTTCGGGTAACAGTGTTTTAAGCAATGAAAATATCTGGTCAAAACAGGTGTTTGACATTCCGTTATCGGATTTGATAGCCATAAATTTTGCAACTGCTTCTAATTTTCTCATCTTGCAGCCAGGATATAATGCATCCTCAGCAGACCTCAACAACTCATAAAATTCAGACGGTGCAAACTCAGGATTTGAAGCTATATCAGCTGGAGTTTCTGTATGTTGAACAGATGAACCTGCAACATCATGTACTAAATCTTGAAACCGGGATGGATCCGGAATCAAGTTGGTATCACCTGCTCTGGAACTGCGTTCACCGTGTTGATACCAAAATACATAATCTGGTTGAAAACCAAAACGCAAGAGATGTTCTCCCACTTTGTCAAACGTTTCAAACGTTCTCAATGCACATTTTCTGCAAGGGCATTTTATTTTGCCTTCTGAAAAAAAATTCTGGATTTGATGCCGCAAATGATAAAAAAGTCTCCACACCCTCTACATATACTAGATTTAAACCAGAACCGTTTGGATTTCTACGTTGATTTATCCATATGCAGTCACCTAATAATGATTTTTGACGACCTCGTTGTTCCATATTTCTCTGTAAAATATAGAATCATTACTGGTTTTGAATAATTTGTTAGAAAAAACACTCAAGCTAGGATAATTATAGAGTTTAGATCATACACGACTAACGCAAACTTTTTATTGAGATAGACCTAAAAATTGACCCTTTAAGAATTGAATATGTCGAGAATAAAGAAAAACATGTTACAAATATTGATAATTTTAATATTATATAAATTTTTTATTATTTTCATAGTACTAATATTATTGGTAAGTATTACTAATTATTACTAATTATTACTAATTATTGGTAATTATTACTAATTATTACCAATTATTGGTAATTATTACTAATTATTGGTAATTATTACTAATTATTGGTAATTATTACTAATTATTGGTAATTATCAGTAATTATTGGTAATTATCTGTAATTATTATTAATTATTGATAATTATTACTAATTATTGGTAATTATTACTAATTATTGGTAATTATTACTAATTATTGGTAATTATTACTAATTATTGGTAATTATTACTAACTATTGGTAATTATTACTAATTATTACTAATTATTACTAATTATTACTAATTATTGGTAATTATTACTAATTATTACTAATTATTACTCATTACTTATAATTATTGGTAATTATTATTAATTATTACTAATTAATACTAATTATTGGTAATTATTACTAATTATTAGTAATTATTACTAATTATTGTTAATTATTTCTAATTACTGGTAATTATATCTAATTATTACTAATTATTGGTAATTATTGGTAATTATTACTAATTATTACTAATTATTACTAATTATTGGTAATTATTGGTAATTATTACTAATTATTACTAATTATTACTAATTATTGGTAATTATTGGTAATTATTACTAATTATTGGTAATTAATACTAATTATTGGTAATTATTGGTAATTATTACTAATTAATGGTAATTATTGGTAATTATTACTAATTATTGGTAAATATTACTAATTATTGTTAAGTATTACTAATTATTGGTAATTATTACTAATTATGGGTAATTATTACTAATTATTACTAATTATTGGTAATTATTACTAATTATTACTAATTATTGGTAATTATTATTAATTATTACTAATTATTGGTAATTATTACTAATAATTGGTAATTATTACTAATTATTACTAATTATTACTAATTATTGGTAATTATTACTAATTATTGGTAATTATTACTAATTATTACTAATTATTGGTAATTATTACTAATTATTACTAATTATTGGTAATTATTACTAATTATTACTAATTATTACTAATTATTGGTAATTATTACTAATTATTACTAATTATTGGTAATTATTACTAATTATTACTAATTATTACTAATTATTGGTAATTATTGGTAATTATAACTAATTATTGGTAATTATTACTAATTATTGGTAATTATTACTAATTATTGGTAATTATTACTAATTATTGGTAATTATTACTAATTATTACTAATTGTTACTAATTATTGGTAATTATTACTAATTATTACTATTTATTGGTAATTATTGGAATTTATTGGTAATTATTACTAATTATTGGTAATTATTACTAATTATTGGTAATTATTTCTAATTATTGGTAATTATTTCTAATTATTACTAATTATTATTATTTACCGGTAATTATTACTAATTATTCTTAATTATTACTAATTATTGGTAATTATTACTAATTATTGGTAATTATTACTAATTATTGGTAATTATTACTAATTATTGTTAATTATTACTAATTATTGATAATTATTTCTAATTATTACTAATTATTACTAATTATTACTAATTATTACTAATTATTGGTAATTAGTGGTAATTATTACTAATTATTGGTAATTATTACTAATTATTGGTAATTATTACTAATTATTGTTAATTATTACTAATTATTACTAATTATTACTAATTATTAGTATTTACCGGTAATTATTTCTAATTATTACTAATTATTACTATTTATCGATAATTATTACTAATTATTACTAATTATTGGTAATTATTACTAATTATTGGTAATTATGATAATTAGTAATAATTATTCCTAATTATTCCTAATTATTCCTAATTATTCCTAATTATTCCTAATTATTCCTAATTATTCCTAATTATTCCTAATTATTCCTAATTATTCCTAATTATTACTAATTATTCCTAATTATTCCTAATTATTCCTAATTATTCCTAATTATTCCTAATTATTACTAATTATTACTAATTATTACTAATTATTACTAATTATTACTAATTATTACTAATTATTACTAATTATTCCTAATTATTGGTAATTATTGGTTATTATTCCTAATTATTCTTAATTATTACTAATTATTCTTAATTATTACTAATTACTGGTAATTATTAGTAATTATTAATAATTATTACTAATTATTGATAATTAGTAATAATTATTACTAATTATTACTAATTATTAATAGTTATTGGTAAGTATTACTAATTATTGGTAAGTATTACTAATTATTGGTAATTATTACTAATTTTTGGTAATTATTACTAATTATTGGTAATTATTACTAATTATTGGTAATTATTACTAATTATTACTAATTATTACTAATTATTACTAATTATTACTAATTATTGGTAATTATTACTAATTATTACAAATTATTACTAATTATTACTAATTATTACTAATTATTGGTAATTATTGGTAATTGTTCTTAATTATGAGTAATTAAATGAATAATTACCAATAATTAGGAATAATTACCAATAATTAGGAATAATAACATTATTAGTATATTTTATTATTAATATTAAAATAATATAATTTTCTAATTTATATACAATTCTCCTTTCATCTGTGTGTTTTCTATCTCCATATACAAATAATACATGTGAAGGCAGCAAACACACAGATGAAAAGAGAATTGTATATATATAAAAAATTATATTATTTTAATATTAATAATAAAATATATTAATAATTAAATAATGTTATTATTCCTAATTATTAGTATTTATTACTAATTATTAAGTAATAAAACAATGTAAACATAATTAAATTACAACTAATTAAGAATAATTAAAACTAATAAAACATTAAAAATAAATATTAAATTAAAATAAATATAAATACCTTGAAAATTGATCTGAGGTTGATCTCTGATTGTTCTTCAAAACTTCAATATCAACTCCGAAGAAAAAAATAATTAAACTTGAGAAAAACTGAAGTGTAGAAATAAAATTTTGAGAGAAGAAGAAGATGGAATTTGAGAATGATTTGAAAAAAACGGATGGGGGTATTTATAGGTTAGATTAGTTGCGACAGGCCCATTTGCGACGGGTACCGTCGCAAATACCTTAGCCAACATTTATTACGGTCAACGGTTAAATAGTTATTTGCCACGGGTCCCGTCGCAAATAACCACCTGCCGACATACTATTTGCGACGGGGGAATATTCCCGTCGCAAATACCTTTTACCGCCGCCGGTTATTTGCGACGGGAATATTCCCTCGTCGCAAATATGTTTTCCGCGATTTGACGCGCAAAGGGCGCCAGTCCTTTTGCGACGGGGAAATCTATCTCATCGCCAAAGGCTACTTATTTGCGACGGGCAAATACCCCCGTCGCAAATAACCCGTCGCAAATACCAATTTTTTCCGTAGTGGCTGATAGCACACAAGCTGATATGAGGTATGATCTATTTTAATTCTACACATTATCTAGTAATTTCTGAAATAGGTTTGAGTCACTCATTTATTTCTATATTTGTTGTGTGATATATAGAGCTCTATGTTGAGAAAATAGCATATCAAATTTTTCTAGAGGTTCTGACTGGGTGTGATTCTTCGATATCACTCAACTACCATCTATTTTATATATCATTTTGTGGAGAGAGTTTCTTGTATGATCTCAGGTTTTTTAAAGTGAAAACATATGAATTAATCTTCAGTATGGAATTGTAGTCTATGGTTTGAACCTAGATCAAATTTCATTACTTGTGAGTTAGATGCCTATGGAAATATGGTACAAGATTATTATTTTTTTGTTGTGGGAGATATCATGGCTGATTGAGTGAGATTTTAAAGAAGGATTATTTATCCAATAGTCCAATAATTTAGGAAATAATCCCTTAGAAAAATAGGCTCTTTATACATGTGGATTTCGTCAGTAGTGGATGATTTTATAAACATATTCCTCGATAATTTTATGGGACTATCTACAATATGGTTCATGGAGTTCAACATTGACATGCACCCCAAAAACATTTTTTATCTTCTAAGAAATATCCTATGGCCCTTATAGAAAATTGAGTTTTAAGGGTATAGATTAATGACCTTACAAAAAACGGTTTTATCAGACCTAGTGCATCCCCATATATATCTGTCGTTATCTTCATCGAAATGGAAGATGGGAGCCTGCAACATTGTATTGATTTTCATCACCTGAACTATAAAATTATAAAGTAAAGTTATCCCTTTTTAGGATTGAGTACCTCCTACATTTGTGGGATGGTGGTGGTTTTTTTCTTGATTTTTAATATCTCGTTTAATTTCTTCCAGTTTTGGATTCACTATGCTAATAATCTAAAGATGGCATTATGATGTCGATACATACACTATGAGTTTTGGGTGATTCATTCAAATGGGAAAAATTACCATAATGTGTTTATGGATTTGATGATATGGATCATTCAACCATACATGGACAAGTTTTTGGTCGTCTTCGTTGATGGAATACTCATATAATCAATATTTTTTGAGATGTATGCTAAGAATGTGAGGATAATCTAAGACATACTCCCAAAGAACCATATTTAGTGTATTATCTTGACGTGATTGTTATAGAACCTTGAGGTACACATTCTTGGGTTGTCACAACTGATATTGGATTGACTATAGAGCCAAAAATTGTTGAGGTATTTCTTGTTTGGGAGCCACCCAAGAATTGGATAGAGATACAGTGCTGTATTTCCTTGGCAGGGTACAATAGGTGGTTCTTCATGTGATTTTCCAATACTGTAGTCCATATTGCCACTCTCACATAGAAATTAAAATCATTTACTAAGATTGGGCAGTGACAACGATCATTTGAGGAGTTTATGATAATTATGGATAGTGCTAATTTTTTGGACTATCGATGGAGGGCATAGAGTTGGTAGTGTATTGAAATGACGTAGAAGTAGGGATAATATTCTTGTTTATATAGAGGATAGTTCATCACGTATGGGATGTGTTAGTTCAGGCACCATGCGAAAAACTACAAAACTTTAAACCTAGAGTAGGAAGTGGTAGTCCATTCTTTGAAGGTATTGAGGCACTGTCATATGAGAGAGTTATTTTTTGTGTACTTAGTACATCAGAGTCTTAGGTATATCTACACACAAGGGTATTTTAACCTAAGATAGAGCCACACATTGGAGATCCTATAGTACTATGTCATTGATATATTCTATATTTTATGTAATGGTAATGTGGTGGTAGAATCCCTTAGAAATAAGTCTTGTTCTCATTTGGTGGAGAAGGTGTCTGAGTAGTTGGTTTCATTGTAGCTTACCCTAATCAAGGAGATGGGCCTAACATATCTTCAGTTGATGGTGTTAAATCCAATTATTATACAGTTTTTAAGGAAGGATCATTTTATAGATATCTACTATGAGGTTCTCCATAAAAATATATCATCATCTGATTCACCTTATTGTTATTCTAAATAAGGGAAACATGTCATCTCTTTTCAGGGGTGAACGGTGAGTCTGTTCATGATGTGAGAGGAAGTGATGAGGGATTTTCACACTTCTTCTTTGTATGTAAATCCCAATGTTTGTAAGATATACATACTACATCATCAAAATTATTGGTGGGATGGAATAAAGAGGAATTTTGTTGATTTTATCTCATGATGTCTCACATGTGATCATGTGAAAGCAGAGTACCATGTTCTTCCAGGGTTGGAAAAGCCCCATGAGGTATCAGATTAGAAATTGAACAAAATAACCACTGATTTTTTCATAGGTATTTTGGGGACATCAAGGGGTCGTGATTTTATCTAGGTGATTTTTTGCATACTTACGATGTCAACACATTTCATTTCCATCAAGGAAAAAAATTTAGTGGAGAGTTTGGATTATTGTATGTGTAAGATATTGTATTAATAAATGGAGTTTCCTCAACAATTTTCTTTGATTAATACATATAGTTATTATCATGATTTTGGAGGCACCTAAATGATGGATTCAGTTCCCAGTTGAGGATGATAATTTTTCATCATCATTATACAGATGGTCAGATTTAGAATACCATTTAAGGGTTAGATGATTTGTTGAGGGATTTTTATTTGGACTTCATCTGAACCCGGAAGGATCACTTTATATTCATATTTATTTCTTATAATAACATTTATTGCTCTAATATCATCATGATACAATTTAATTCCTTGTACGAGAGACCCTACAGGCCACCACCGTGTTGAATCATGATTGGAAATGCATATCAAGGTGGGCCAAAAATGGTGAAGGTGATAACTGAGAAGATCCAGGTGATCTAGGATTGTATGAGGATAGCCTAGTACTAAAAGAAATCTAATGTGGATGACCTCTTTAGGCCATTAAAGTTCATTTTTTGAGGTTATTTTTTATAGAGTCTCCTTACAATGAGGATTGTTGAGATTTTTTCATGGAGCACGATGTCCCTAAAGTTCAATAGGATATTTGAGAACCTGTAGAGGTTGGAGAAGGTTCATTATCACATAGCCTACCCCTACAGTTTTAGTGGCTGTATGAAATATTCCATGTGTCACAAATGAAGAGATAAATTCATGACCCCACATATGTCATTGGTGGGGCATGTTGGAAATTGTGAATGGACCAAGGTTCATAGAGTACCCATTGGCAGTGAAGGATTGGTAGGAGGGGATCTTGTGATGATAAAACATTTCATTATTTCATGTGTTTTGGAAGCATGGGAGAATTCATAAGAGATCAGAGGAGAGAGATATCAATATGTTGGCCTTGTATCATCATTATTCTACACAGATTGTGCTTTCTGGTGACTAAAATTCTAGAATGGAGGAACAAATTAGTGACTGCATTTTTTCATTGTAAAACATAGAAATATATTTGGAAGTTTTTTCACATCCAGGCTCTGGGACGATGTGAGATTCCTGGTCTCGGTGATCCTATAAATTATATTATAAAAATAATAAATATATTAATGTCACATGCATGTAGATTTTCATAAATAATGGTTTATCTCATTATCAGAGTTTACGATCGGAAATTTGAGTCCATGATTTAATTTATGGCATAGGTTTTAACCATGGAATGCCATAAATAATTTTGGAACTAGATGTTTGTATAAGGTTTCAATTAGCGGTATATTTACATGATTTAATTAATTTATTTATTTTATTAATTAATTTTATAAAAAAACTAAATTTTTTCTATACAATTTATACTATAAATATAATTTTGGGTTATCTGCATCACCATGGAAGATTTGATTGGAAATTCATATTGTTCTTCATTTACTAATTAAAATCGGATGGGTAATGAGAATCAGATCAATGTGGATCAGTATGAAATGAATGAATCAGGATTTGAACACCACTAGATATGTGAACATCAATAATGATCGATTCGTAACTGAGTTAGGACTTTTCAATTTTGGTTTTTCTCCCTATGTATTAAATTCTTAATGAATAGGTTTGGAATTTTTTGTCAAATTATATATTTAATTCTATTACCGTGAGACCTTTGATGAATGAAATTTAATTATTTAATTTAAATATTTCTATGCCATGTTATCACTGTATATGTCCCCAATATTTGATTTTTGTTGAATAAAACTTGGAAAAGGACTTTTTCACCTTTGTTCTAATTATTTCCCCCACCCATTCATTTCATTCTTCCCCATTATCTTATGGGGACAAAGTTATACATTGTCGAGGTGGGTATAAGCATGATTGAACACCCATATTCATGGTGGTTTGGTGAATGAATAAAGGGTGAGTGTTTTTTGGGTTGAATGGTCTGTATTAAGGGGGTCACATCATGGATGCGGGATTGATAAATCGAGATTGGTGATTAGGATATACATGGGATGTGGGTAGGACTTCATGTGGATATCCATATTGTGTGTATTTCCATTGAAGGAGAGGAAATGGCGTTCACTGGATTCCCCCTTTAATTATATAAGGAAAAGGCGAGATTTAGTAAAATGGTCATACATCGTGAAAATGAGTCAGGAATATGTATATTCTATGAAAAAACATGACTAAATTATATTTAGTATAATGAACACATGACATATAGGGACATGGATGTCACACTAGGGTTTTGGTTGATGTTTAATATCAAATTTCATGTTAGTGGGACTACACATTATCTGAACCTTACCATGTGGACAATAAATGTGCTAGCGGTGCATAAGCAGGGATCCATTAGGGAATACATGTTATTAACAAAATTATATAGGCATGGACACACAGGCATAGCTAGGATCACACAGGAAGAAACCAAGTGGTCCAAATACATCATGTGATTCCCTTACACGACATGTAATGTTACATGTATTCCATATCTATTTTTGGGAAGAACAAATCTACAAAGTAGATAGAGGAATCATTTATATGTACCCTTACACATTGTGTGCCTCTATAAGAATATTATACATCTTTTATACCCTTTTTATTCATATTTTTGCCCAAAATTATCTTATATTGAGATTATTTAACTCTAGGACATGATGGTGGAATTCATATTCGTATTTTAGAAATTCTGTGAGAGGTTCTAAGTGGGATTCTTTATTAGAAGATGATTTAAGATGTAAGTTATTAGGGAAGAATCATCAGAGATTTTATAGGTATTGATGGTACTCCCATATTCCATATTTTGGTCCTTTATCTATTTGGATAGTACTTCCCTATCACACCACGGCACAAGTCCCATATTATCATTATTCCAGGTAGATATGGAACTTCTATATTTAAGGTGTGGGTACTATATATATGGGGATAGTATTCCCATATCACATTAGGGTGTCAGTCCCTCATACACTTTATCTCAGCTAGATACATTAATCTCCAACTCAAGGAGTGTTTCCTCTATCCACGCAGTTAGTACTCCCTTATTGCACAAGCTCATGGGTTCCCCATATTATTTACCCATATAGATATTGTACTCCCCTACCTGGGTGTGGATCCCTATCTTCAGAGTGTTAATCCCCCATCTTCAAACTCTAATCGGGAGAATGTCCTACGTAAAGAATGGATACCTTTGTTTTGGAGCACAATGGTGATTAGTGGGTCCATTAACACATTTTACTGTGATATTATGTTTGTTGTTGGGCATCATTTATGGACTACTGCATCTTCTAGCTTACTCATAAAACATGGATGGGCTGGGAGATGGAGATCCACTTTCTCTCTCATCTTTGTTTCTTTTATAAGAACATATATGTATTGTCTATCATTTTCCCACATTCTTTGGTTTGAGTTTAATTGTTTCAGCTCTCTAATGTTCATTTTTTTAATTTCCATACACCCTATAAGAATGTATTTAAAAACCCTTTAATTGTATTTTCCCACAAGTGACATGTCTTATATAACAGGTGAACATATCATCATTGATTAGAGTGGAGGATAGTGATACTTTAGTGTATTGATTGAATATAGTGTCCTGTAATGGATATAATGGTTGATTCACATCTATATTTACTTTATTACAACATTTATTTGGTTGGGAATTTATTTTGTTGGGTGTGTAATTATTAAATTTTCTTTTCATGTTACATTTCCTTGTTCATTTTAATCCCCTATAGGTTATTTCATTCAAGTTTTTTACTCAAGATGTTACTATATTTAATTATTATTCATCTACACTTATATATTGAGATGGTTGGGTTTGTGAAAACTGGTAAATTAATTATTGTATATCCATTTTAGTAATTCCATCTCGATGCATATCTCTAGCCACTATCCTAAGAAGGTGGGTTTGGGATTATGACAGCTCAATCGTTCGTCAGCCAAGAAGGTCCCAATTAATTGGGACATTACATGCTATTTTGGTTATAGTAGACCACCTTATGAGGTTAGTGTATTTTATTTCCATAAAATAATATGCTTCCATGAAAAAATCCTCAAGATAAACATAGGGGATTTTTTACGGAATTATGGAGTAAAATAATCCATTTTTTTAAATAGCATCCAATGTTTTCTCATTTATTATAGAGAAGTCATTAGAAACCATTGGTGACAATGATGAGTTTCAGTACTACCTATCATATTCAACCAAATGGCCAATATGAAAGGGATATTCAACCTCTAATGAATTTTTTGAGATGTTTTTCAATGTTTTAATTTGGTTATTTATATTGACAACTCCCCATGGAACAATTATCATATAATAATATTTTATAATATAGAATTCATATTGCAACATATGATGATCTATAAAGGAAGATATGTAGGACTCAAAATTCAATGATTAAGATGGATAGAGGAATAAAATAGAATGTGTCATTGTTTAAAAATGACGGAAAATGTTTATGCCATTCAGAATCAGATCAAGATAATAAAAAATGATTAGATGTTTTATTTAGGAAACAATCAATGTGAGCAAGAGACGAAGTTAGTGACAAGATGTTCCTCCAAATATCTCTATTTAAGTGAGTGATAATATTTTGGATGAAAATTAAGATGATTCCAAGGTACATCATTCCCTTAAAGGTCCTTGATCATTTCAGGTAGTGGATTATCTCTTAAAACACCCTTCAGACCTCTCCAAAGAGCATAATGTCTCCATATATCACATTTGAGGAAGAACATACCAAACCGATCAAATTTAAAAAACACACAATCCCTGGAATTATAACATCAACTCTCATATGAGGAATAACCATTAGAAATTCAAGATTGAAGAGGTCCACTAATAACGAATAAGATAACTCATCTAGTCAAAGATCTATAGATGAATCATATGTCTAAAGAATATATGTGAAAAATTATTGATGCACTGAGAAAAAATTAAATTCATATTATTATAAAAATAATATAATTTCATACAGTGTTATTGTTAGGTGGTTTTAATGTAATAAACCCTGATATCAGTAATACATTACTATAATGAAATACCATATGAGAGGTTATCCTTGAACACAACACTGAAATAAATTAAAAATGGTGTTAATTTAATAAATTTTTTAAACTTTAGCATTATATTATAATAATAAATGTTTTTGAATAATTATTTTAATTAATATTTTAAAAAACTAAAGAAAATGGTTTAATATATTGATGGTAATTTTATGATTAGAATATTCTTGTTCAATAAAACTGTTCTTATGCTTTCTTATATTCATAATTATTTTTTCACATTTATAATTTGAATCATAAAAATTTATTTAAATACTTGTAATAATCATTTTTTGATAGGTAATGTGTTAATTTACATTTTTAAGTCACAAACATATCATGGTATGTATTAGTTACCATGCTAAGAAAGATAATTTTCAAAGAATGATACATTCAAAATATTGTGTTCTAAATTTAACTGATCTATTCTAAATTAAGAATCTAATATGGTGATTGAACATATCTAAAAATTGATTATCACAAATTTAATTTTTAATAAATGTAAAATAGGATTGAAAACAATTAATTAGAAAAAATCATTTTTTTGAAAATAGTTTTTAAACACATTATATTTTTTTAATTTAAAAAATAATTTTCTATTCATTAAAAATTGAATTAAATTAAATTGTGTCCAAATTATGATTCAACATGTTAATAAAAATTTAAATGTTTCATCTATTATTTTTAGTAACAAAATTAAAAAAATTACCAGTACTTAATCAAGATTTATAAATGTTAAAAAGGAGAATAAAACCTCAATCGAATATTTAAAAATAATTTTGACACTTAGAAATTCTCGAATTCCCCTATTTAGAAGGAAATTCCCCACAACCTGTCTTAATAAAATTTTCCAAACTAAACCACCCAACCCTCATTTATTTCCAATCATATAAATTACCTGACATTTCTTTCCTATTTTCACTCTTTTTAACATATAAAAGGTCCTCACATCAATGAATTTAAAAGAAACATCCCTATTTAAAAATTATAAGGAAAATATACCTATTTTTTCTCTTAGACCAAATATTCACATATTCTCACCTTTTAATAAAACAATGTGACCCATGTCCTTCACTTATAAATGATACTTCATGAGAAGATCAAAATTTTAAAACTGATTATTATTTACCCTTTTACTTTATTTATTTTTCTCATCCAACATCCTCCAAAACATTTCAAATAATATGTATATAATGGAATAATTATAAGAAATATATATAAATTTAAATATATGGATGGTATAACAATTATTTATTCCCCTCCAATTTATAGAAAATATGAAAGTGCTACTCTTATGGGTGTACGGACTACCACCTCTAAAACAATAAGATTCATTTCTCATCACCACCATTAAAGTATGGATTTAGAAATGTGTTTCGATAATATGAATTGTATTTATGTCTTGATATATATTATATAAATATAAATTAGTTTTTATATATATTTAATTATAATAAACCAATCATTATAAAACTAACCATCAAAAACGAACATAGCAAGAGGAAAGTGATTTATTAATAATTATAAAATTCTATTTCATTTAACATATTCTTATAACACTTCACATTCTAGATTCATCACCATAATAACATTTAAATAATTTTATAATGTTATTTTTAATCATATTCTAATAAAATTAACTCTTCCATATACTTACTCACACATAGATTGAAGAAAACTCTTGTTCTCTTGGTTTAAACATCTACATGAAAAATGTCATAATTGTTTTTCAAGTATTGAATAGGGAAAATAATCTTAAATTTTCATATTTAATTATTTTTTTTAAATTTAAACATTTAACTCATTATTCATGTTACACCTTTTAATTTCATAAAAATACCCAAAAAGTATTTGTTGCGAATTTTTTATACAGGAACCATTACTAAAAATATATTAGAATTAAATTATTAGTTTACAAACTATATAAGAACATCAGTTGCAATAAATTTTATTATTTTTTAATTATGTTCATTACGATAAGATTTATTAACAATAATGCAATTTCCAAACAAGTTCAAATTGATCTACATTACTCACAACCAAAATTGAACATTGATAAAAACAAAATGATATAAAAATTGAGAATAACTATAAATTATTTTCATAAATAGGTAGGCTTATTTATAAGTTCATAAAATAGATAAATAAGAAATATAATTTTCTAAAAATGAGTAAAAACCACTTATTTATAAATCCGGAGCATAGGTATTGGACCTTCCCACTGGTAAAATGAGTTATAATCTCAAATCTCATTCAATGAATGATTTTATTTTAAATAAAATTATAATTTTTATTTAATTATTACAATTTTATTATATGTTCATTTATCATAAATGAAAATTTATTTTATGTCCATTTTTTTATTTACAAATGTTCTATTTTCTTATTTTGAAAACAAAATATATTAAAGTTATTATGATCTTCTCACATTCATTTTATATAATGAGCTTTGTTACTGACTATTATTATTTGGATTCTATTTTACTGTTTATCTAAAAATATATCTATATTGAATGATGCTATGTATTATCAATCAGCCTCAATATTATTTTGTGATGTTACGTTGTAGAGTGATTGAATTTTATATCATTTTATCTAGTTAATTTTATTATTCATGTGATGATATTTTTTTAATGTAATGTGAAACCCATTATTATTATTTTGTTTTAATAATGTGATGATTTTATGTTTTCATATGGAACACAGTTTTATAGTTCATCTTTAAGTAAATGGTGGGGGTCTTATATATCCCTAAAAGGAACTAGATTTCATGATATTATTTTGAAATGTGTAGGGATTCTTGATCCAAAATGGGAAACATATTGTGATCCATGACCATTAATGAGAAACGGGTTGTTGTGCATGATCTACTATGTGAATTGGTCGTGATACATTATCGTATATTTTTGTGTTTATCTTCTTATGTTTTTCCATAATACTTTCATATATTACTATTCTACACTCAATTGATAATGATTTGCACCTCATTTTTCCCAGTCTTCACTCTATGTTACATATTTGATCATTTGTGATTATTTGTTCTTATGTAATACTATATGAAAGGTTTATTAGAACTTCATGTTCATTAATTATGATATATATCCTATAAATATTTGTTATCTTATCATTATTATATCACCCTAGGTAACATGCTGATTGGTTTCTTTTAACCCTTCTGAGTGTATGTGATCACTGAATTCTTATGATATATTTTCTAGGTCATGAGGATGACTTTAATTTGTGATATCCCTATGAGAAGATCTATTATAATAGAATTTTTGGGAAATGTTCACAATAATTCTAAAATAATTTACTAATGTTTCTAATCATCAAATACATTACACTAGTTGATTATTAGGATTTCATGTTTATTATATAGTTTTATGTTTCAATTAAGGAATATTTATTGTGAAAAAAAGGAATGTTTATATTGAGTTTCTTTATGTCAATCAACTATCATAGTTAATATGAATGATATTAAATATAATTCATATAGAATAATTTGAATACATTTTTAATAACTAAAACATATTTTTGTCACTCTACCTGTACAACCATCACCCTATAGTGGATAATAGTTTTTAATATACAATGATAAATCAAAAAATGCTCTTGGTTGCATCCATATTCATAATAAAATTTTAATTTTTTATTCATCATTCCAATTAAATAATCATGGTAAAATAGCTTAATGAGTGATTTATATATTGAAATAGTGATAATTGAAATAAATATTTGGTGACATTATATCCAAGGATAAATATGTTACATATATATATATCACAAGATATTGAAATATATTTTTAAATATAAGGAATTAAACATTAACTAAAGGAGATGATTTTAATTGATGAAATATTATGAATTCTAAATACATTTCCACCTAGTGAATAAATTTTATGTGTTTAATGTTATGAGTATGAAAATAATTACTAAATTATCTATATTGGGGTTTCCGGAAGACCTAATTCTCAGGTATTTTATAATTATTAATCTTGATTTCATAATGGAAAGAGATAAATCCAATATTTCCAAAATAACTACACAAAATTCCACTCACATGAAGGTCAAAGAATCCTTGAAAGATTACATCGAGTAATAGGAAAACATATAGAATACTCTATGTTAAACATTAGTAAAGTTTGAGTTATATGTTTTCAAACATAGATATATTTTCCGTAGAATATGGAATTAATGAATTATGGTTTGGATGATGCACAGATCTCATCCCATTCATTTCATCTCATAAGTACATTGATGTATACATAATTAAAAAAATTTATGGTTGGCTAAAAGGAAGAGATAAATTACAAAGTCTGAATGTCCATGTTTAGTATTTCAGATTTCTAAGACCAAATTATATTATTTTATTGGTATATTGAAACCATTACCTATACTAGTATGAAAATTTTAAAACATCCAAATTTTCACCATTGCAAGAGTCTCCAAAAAATTCTAAAAGAAACAATGTTTGTGGAGCTTAAGTCATTCTGTTTAAGAAGTAAATACACGTTTTCATAAATATAGATTAATTCATTGACTGAATCACCCAGATATACATAAGGGAAGTGTAAAATCTCCATTTATTAACAATATCCATTATATATAATCTATATTTGATATTTTAAAAAAAAATTGGAGAATATTTCATAAATCAATAGATACAGACTTATGTTTTAGGGATGCTTATCATCCATATAACTATAATTATTACAAGAAGAAAATTAAAACACTTTTGGATATTATAATTTATTGTTTAATGGATTTACAAAGATATTGAGAAAAACACATCCCTCTGTTAAGGAATTGAAAGAATGATTTATTCAATTAAAGCATTTACATGTCACAATTTTAGGCCTTGTATATGAAATCATTATAGACTCAAACATGATCAGATAAATATTGAGAGTGGAAACTGATATCTCTCGGTTTTTCCTGTAAAATTATGGAGAAGTCTCACACTATTTATCAACATATGTAAGTGGAAAAAATTTGGGTGAAGCATTATGAAAATAAATATGAATGTGATCTTGAGTTTGCATTTGGAAAAATGTTGTTTCATTAAATTTCTCAATGTATGAGAGTTATCATATTTGGGAAGAAATGAAAGTAGATACAATGAAACATTATTCCCTTCAATATCCTTGAATGTTTTGGACCCATATCATGTCTCCTAGCATTCCTTCCACACCAAAAATCAAGTTTAAAATGTGTTATAATAATTTCTTTTAAGAAAGTATATACCAGATCATTCACATGTACAAATCTCGGAAGATGTATAATTAGAACATGACCATTCAAATAAAGATAACCCTTAAAAAATATTATATTTAAGAGATTAGGATTTTAGAAACAAGTACATGGATCATGTCAATGTTCAATGGTCAAATCATATGTTTGAAGATGATACATTGGAACTTGAGGGTGTGATGAGTGAAACTTTCCATCACCTATTTTATTCATTGTTATAAAATTTTGAGGATGAAATTTGGATTAAGGGGGTAAAATATGAGAATATGAGTTTTCCCTCTTAAAATAATTTTTATGTAAGATATATTTATCCATACATAAAATTGAGAAAAAATATAGACCATTGTAATTTAGTCATGGAATTGGTTGGTATAAATAGTGGTAATTGAATATATATATATATAAGAACAAAACAAAATAAAGGTCACTTTCAATATCTAATCAAGATATATAGCTAATAAACTAATAAAATCATTTCTCTAAAATTTAGTTATATTCAGATGGAATTTTTTAAATATGAATAATGGATAAACCCAAGTTTAATTAGTAATCTATATGAAATGGAATGAGAAATAAATATTATATTGAAATTCATTATCATGTAAACAATATTTTTTCCTTATATTGATTCCATTTAATTATAAATAAAAAATATAATTTTTAGGATGCTAAATTGAAAAATTAACTCCATTTTTCAATTTTTGAGAGAAATATTATCCCCATATGAATTTTTTAATTTTTTATAAAAAGGTAAATTTTCAGCTGAATAGTGTAAAATAATATTGCTACAAATAACATGATTTTTTTAAAATTTTAGTATATATCTATGAGTTTAAATCTCATTAAAATTTATTATAAGATAAAATATATACTTTATAATTGAATATTTTATGTTATTTTTTTAATTTATTGACATGAATTTTACATTTTATAAAATAAGTTATATTTTACAAAGCGTTTTTTAATACATAATATATTTAGTATTTTAAAATACAAGTTTTTTCATATTTAATTATTAAAAAAATAATTTACAATGTCGAATTAGTAAGTAAATAATATAGATTATGTGCCACTTTATTATTGGGCATAAATGATAAATTACCAAGGTAAAAAATAGTTATGATGGGGAAAACATAATACTTAAAACAAGTACACTTAGTAGTAAAGGGACAAACATATTAAAATCAATTCATTAATTTGCTATATTAGGTGTTTCTAGAAATTATCTATTTACCTTTCCATTATTTCTCAATTTCTGATCCACTTTTCCTGTGAGTGACTTCCCATTGTTGAAACATTTTTTATATTAAACAATTATACCCCATTTTAGTTAGAAAAGGGTAACTCTACTCCTCACTTCCCATCATTACAAAATATACTAATATCACACCAAAATTATCCCAAACATCCCATTAACACATATAATAACATTAAATATGATTTTTTGGGTCTCAAAATACCATCCCTCAAAGGGTTAACCCCCTTTTTAGAGGATATAATAAAAGTAGCGAGGTATTTAATTATAACCACTCCTCCATTTCAATTTAATTGTTTAAACTTGTTCATACTTAATTTATAGTACACATACATAAAATTATAACATAAGTATCATTATTATTATGTTATTTTATTCTAATGATAGTATAATCAATAAAAACTATTCCCTTTTTCATTATGAAAAACAAAAATGTGAATTGCGTATGTGTGGACAACCACATCCACAAATAAACATATTTCATTTTTTTCATTCACCTTCATGGATGGTTTTAGTTTATATTTTATGGTTATATATGATATATATATATATTATATCATGAGTATAATTCATTTTCTATAACATAAAAATTAATGTTTGTTACATGGTAATCCATCAATATTGGTAAATTATGTGAAACTAATTCGTCATTGATGTATTATTCAATAAATGTGACTAAAACACCCATGTGATGGAATTATAACATCATAGTAATTTTCAAAACATAAATTCATGTAAATTTATTTTTTTGGAAATTTTAAAATTTCGAATAATATGGAATAATTACAATGATTATAAAATGTTGTCCAATATGTTTAAGACTGTTAACACTTGATGTTAAAAAGAGGTTATAAGAATTTAATTCATTGGGATAATGGTTGTTAATGAAGAATATAACTTTAAATTTATATTAATAATTTTATGAAATAGTTTACTAATATGTTCATATTTATTATATAAGTGTTTAAGAGCTTCTATGGGTATCATAAGTATTGTTAAGGGTTTTTGTTGACTCAATTTATGATTCATTAAGTCATTCTATTTATTAAATAAATATAATACTAATTTTTTCTCTCATACTAATATTCCTCCATTTTTTATGTGATTTCTATTTTACATTGGAATAATTACTTCTCATTATCTATAATATCTTTATTGATAAAATGTTCTCAAATTAAATTTATAGATAAAACAAGGATAAATCCATGCCGTTATAATGAATCTCTTCTTCCATGAACATGTTTTTCCTAAAAAGTGTCTTATTTAATCAAATAAAATTATTTTTTTCATTAATAATAAATATAAATTCACTTTACTATTTTATTATATTAATTCCTTTTAACATTTATTCAATGAGGGGTTTTCATTAAAACTGGATAAAAACTTAATAAAGCATTTTATTTTTCATTAATCACCACAACAATTTTATTACATAATTATTTATTTTTTAAAATGGTATTTTATTTTTAAATCTTTCAAATAATTTTCTCCCTTCTATTTTTATTAAATGTTTTTTTTATTTCACCATTTATAAAAAAATTAATGGTTTTTGGGAAATATTTGTATTTTGAAATCTATTTTTCTTCAAAGGTTTATCTATAATGAACTGATGTTTGGATCATCCTTTGAACTTTATTATGCTATGATTCCTATATATTGATGATTTTTTTGGTGTCCTATGATTTATTAAGATTATATCATATGAGTTTTTGAAAAACTATTTGAAAATCATTCTTTTTCCATAGTTTCTTTAGGATATGATTATTGTTTATTTTATGTGGGATACATATACTTGGATGAAGAAGGGTGTGGGTCAACATAGACCTAACATTAACTGGTCTATGATTATGTATACTGAGTTTTTTAGGAGTATAAATAATGTGTTTTTTCACATATGCAAGGTCATGTTGGATTTTATCTCAGTTTCATGTGGGGTAGAATTAGTTAGTTCACATAGGAATGGGTATAATGATTTTTCTCATTAAGTTTTTCAAATGATTATTCATTTACCACATTTAGATATTTTTATGTACTTTTAACCTATTTTCAAGATGAATTTCATTTTAATTAAATTCCATGTTTTTTTTATTATGCCATATTTCTAAATAGTTCAACTTTATTAAATCATGGTCACATGTTTCATGAATATTGATATTTATCTTAATCCATCCCATAACATTTTATCTTACTTAATGATCTTGTTATGATATTATTTTTCTTTATCTTTTTTTATAATTATCATCCATGGTATTATAATCTTTTATTATGATTTTTATGTCTTCCTCATGTGCTTATTCATGTTCATGATCTAAAATATTATTATTTATTTTTACATTAACGAAAATCTGAGCTCACCTCTTTCTTATGTTATTCATCCCTCAAGTTATAAAGAAGATAATATCATGCTTTATATATAAAAAAGGGTATATAGGGGATTCAATATGGATATATATTTTTCAATTGTTATAAAATATGATGTTTATCTAGTTGACCTCTAAGACATTGAAACGTTCATACTTTGGTTTGTTTTTCTATTTCTAAGAATTATTGATGAATTATTGATATATTATACTCTTTATTTTTTTTTATCTCAGTTTATTCAATTTGGACTATAATAAAATTTTAATGGTAAGTGTTCAACGTCAATTTTTTTAATGAAAAATGTAAAAAAAATGTTTTTCATCAAAAATTAAAATTTAGGAATGTTCATGATTGATATAGAAGAAACATTTCCAGCTATCTTGATTTTAATTATTAAAAGTTACATGGAATAGAAATTTGTTACTCAATTATTCTGATGAATCAATTTCTTTTTTTGGAAATGTATAACTGGTAAGAAGTTAAAACCACTATAACTCTAATTGAAAGTTTCACATTCTTTAAATATATTTTTAAGAAAATAATAAGCCTAATTTAAGAAGATAAACATCATGGAAAGTTTGTAAAAAATATATTTCATTTTGATATGATCTTTTCACTATAATTTTTCACCATTCTAATTCATTTAACTATTAAATTTGTTTAGTATGATAACAGTGGAGGATATATATCTATATATGTATCTTATGGAGGGTACATTATTTTTATATTCATAAATTTAATAAAAAATAATTGTGAAAATAAAAATATATGATGTTTATAAATTATTTTATTATTTTTAAAATTATATATACTAGTCATTAGAATCTACATATAAAAAATAATTCTCTATAATAAGGTTCTATTATAAAATACAACCTCATCAAATACTGATAATCCTTGAACTATAAGTATTTATATTCGATATATAAAATATTAAACTCTATAATAAAAGTGGGTGATAATATAATTTATTCTCATGTTGATAATAAAACAAAGAAATTTACATCTTTCGGTCATGAAGATGCAAAATATTCATTAATTTTATTTAAATTTTTTCTGTTATTATTAGAACACATATATCTGATATTAAATAAAGAAATTTATTATCCATATATCAAATAATAGAGCCCATAATTGTAAGTATGTATCATCACACGAAATTTATGTGAGTTATAAAAAATAAAAGTGGTTAATCAGGAAAAAATTGTTTGGTTTCAGTATAATGTAATTTATGAATCTAATAAATATTTTTAATATCAATTTGATGTTAACATTCTAATTAAAATGTGGTGTTTTATATCATATTTTTATAACAGACCCTTTTCAATGATTGAATAGAACTACTTGAATAATTGAAGTACTTTTTTACACCCAAGATTTAGTTCTAGTAATATTTTCTTTTTAAAGATACAATAACCCAATATACATAATTTTATTCAAGAATGTGAATGAATCAAAAATTATAAAATTTAATATATTAAATTTTCTTAAATTAATTTTATTTTTTTGAATCATAATTTCAAAATTATCTTACTGTAAAAATTTTGGATATTTTTGATTTTATTAATTTTTAGTGAACAATAAAAAGTAATGATTTTTCTAATAGTATAATTTTTTAATTAAATAACTTAATTAAAAACTATCTTTATATTTTATATTTGGTATTAATGGTATATATCATCTATTTTTTTATAATATACTTATCTAAATAAAAAATTTAATTATTTTAATTTAACTAAATTTATTTTAAGAAAAACAAATTGTAAAAATAAAAGTTTTTTCAAATATTATTTATTTATATTAAAATTAATTTATACCAATTATAGAAATTGTATTATAAAAAATGGATACTATATTTGGATTAATGAGGTTAAAATTTCACAATTATGGATGTTTTAATTTTAGGCATTTCAAATAGTAAATTTGGTAAAATTTGTCACATTGGTAAAGGTTAAATAATATAATTAAGTTTAAAATATCATATGATAAGGCCTTAAAAGGAAACTAACCACTTGAAATTATTTAATTTTATGTGATTAATGCTTCAATATCCATAAAAATCAGAAAATATGGCATTTTGGTTCTATTTGACATTGGAATTGACATTTACGTTATTCTAATTAAATAAAATTAAATATGTCTCTCTCATGATTAAACATATTTTATATGTCCACATAAGGACAAGAATATGATATGAAAGAATATAAAATATTATTTTAAACATAATTAGTTTATTTTTATCATGTTAATTTATTTTTCATTTTCAGTCAAGGAATAATTAGATTAAATAAATTCATAACATAAACATAGTGTTTGTGCTTATAGTAAAACAATAATTTAAGTGATTTTAAAAACATGAAAATTAATTATTTTTATATATTTATTTCCACTAATTTTATAAGTAATTACAACATATTATATATTTTTAAGGGCTGGTATTAGAATCCATTTTCAGTAATATTTTTTTCAATGTCAACTTAAATGAATTGTTTCTAAAATGACATTAATGTTATTTCATAATAAAATAAATTTTATTAAAGGTTATAAAGTTAATTAAAATATATTATTTGGACAAGTGAATTTTATATGGTTGAAAATATCAACCCTGGAAAATTTATATTTCAATTTTCCTATTATGGTAACTTTGTTGTCCCATAATTGGTAAAAAAAC
Organism: Viscum album; assembly: GCA_963277665.1. Lineage (NCBI taxonomy): Eukaryota > Viridiplantae > Streptophyta > Magnoliopsida > Santalales > Viscaceae > Viscum > Viscum album. The sequence goes on along the minus strand of OY728152.1, from coordinate 1,358,284,047 downwards.
TTTTACATTATGGTAATTGTGTCACAACCTGTCCTCGGGGCCCGTGCAGTGACTACCCCAAGCCCCCCTTCCATAGGCCAGGGGCTGGAGACTAGCACCAAGGGCGTAAATCCCGATAACTGGGAAGGAATTGCCTTTATAAATGAAAACAAATCACCATAGAGTACAAGCGGAAGTAATATACTAAAAACAAAAGGAAGTGTTGAAAAGTAAATGGGCCCGAATACAAACCCAATTGAAAGTACAGCTACAACTGAACAAAAGTACAACAGAAAAAGACAAACATCTGGAAGAAAGGACGCAACTCTTGGGTCGTCCTCCTCAGATCCTACCTGAAGGGTAGGTACAGATAGCGCAGCTCCTGGATCGTCCACCACGGATCCAACCTGAAGGGTAGGTAGAGATAGCGCAGCTCCTGGATAATCCACCTCAGATCCTACCTGAAGGGTAGGTACAGATAGCCTCCACAACGCTCTCTCCCGTCATCCTCATCCGAGTGTCGTCTCGTCATGAAGTCCACCTCCGGATACTGACTCATCATGAGGTCCACCTCCGGGTACCGTCCAGTCCAAGAACACTCGGCCTCTGTCAGCGATGCCCATCGTCTACAACCAACACAACGAGGTGCAGGTATATCCCATGCAGGGGTGAGTATACGACACTCAGTAAGGACCCCGACACCCTCAAGGTCTCACTAAATCCAACAAGGATAACCACCAAGAAGGATCTCAACAGATAACCCTTACTTAGGTATAAGCCCATACTAATACCTAAGTTATCAAGTAACCCATCTCAAACATGAGGAAACACAAAGGTTATGAAATCAATGGATAACCACTACCTAGGTATATGCTCATACATATACCTAAGTTATCAAGTGACCCATCTCAACCATGAGGTAAACACAAAGGTCAAAGACTCATCTCAAACTAGGATTTTCATTATCGAAACTGTAACTACTAAAGAGCCCCGTCTCTATCGAGTACAGTGATCATGTCACGACTCTGAGATACTTCTCACTAACCTAAGACTGCTGAGGTACTCCTCCTGTTGAGTACCGCGGGTCAGCCACCCAAACACAGTAGTGCTAACCACTGGGGACTGCCACCCAAACATAGTAGTGCATCCCCCCTAATAGCCTGTAGAGGTACTCTCCAGACAAGTACCGTGGGTCCGCAACCAAACACTATAGTGATCCATCCGCCATGGGTCTACACCCAGACAAAGTAGTGCTCCGTCCACTGGGCTACTCGACTCACTTCAAGTCGAGTCGGTCAAGCAGTCGTCAGGTATCAGCCGGCTACACAGTCTTCGTACTCCGTACGCTTGTCTCCGGGAGGGTCCTCTCCATGAGCTACAGGTCGATACTCCAAGTATCTCAAAGTCCCACGAAGAAGTATCTCAAATGACTGCCTCGTCATAGGGGTCTCAATGCAACAGATGGCACATCAATCGGAAGCCCAGTTTGTGAGTTATTAGCCTTTTTGTCCCAGGGCCCAGTTGGTTTTGTGTTCGAACAAACCCAGCCGTAACTCAACTGTACCCCGAACTCTCATAGGGTATACTCATAGTGACCATTTATCAATGTGATCACCAACGCCGCTGACGGTTTGTCAAACGGTTGTCCGGTCTGAAAGTTACCAGGCTTTCCATTCCAGGGGCCCGGTTGGATTTCCGGTTCAATCCAACCAAGCCACTATCAAACTGCGTCCAAACCTCAGGAGAAGTATACCAAAAGTTTCCTCTCAACAAGAGGAATCCAACAAAGTCTATGAAACATCAATCGAACTCCCGGAGCTCGAGATATAAGTGTTTCCGCTCTGAGGGCCAGGATGGTTTCGTGATCGAACCAACCCGGCCGTACCCAAGGTTCTCCGAAACGCTGAGTGTAATATACCGAAACGATCGCCTCGATACAAGGATCGCATCACAACTGTCGGTGCGTCGATTGAAGGTCCATAGTCCAAGTTATGGAAAAATGACTGAATCAGTCTGAAAATAGGGGGTTCGAGCCCGGTCCGACCCCGCCCGAGACCCAATGGGTCGGCCCGAACTGGGTCGACCCGAACTGGGTCGACCCGAACCGGGTCCGAGTCCGGCCGGTTTGGGTGCGGCCCGGCCCGGCTGGCGTGGCCCTTCCCGACGGTCAGTTGGCCTGCCGCACTGGCTCGGCCCGCGTGGCCTGCTCGGCTGGCCGAGCTGACCGGAAGAGGGGGGGAGGTGCGCGCCCCCCTGATTGAAGTTGTGCCCCCCCCCCCACGTGGGGGCGCTCCCTTTGACCGCTGAGGGTTACGACCCCCGGTCTGCCCTCTGGTCCCGTACGGCCGCGGGACCGCCTCCTGCCACCGCGGCTTCAGCCGCGGCGGACCCTCCTAGCGGTGCGCCAGCAGGCTCTTCTGCGGACCACCAGACGCACTCCGGTGGTCCGTTTTGCCTGCGGTCTTCGCCGGAGGTCCTCCCGGGACTGGAAATCCACTTCTAAGTCTTCAAAACACGACTGCGGCCCCTTCCATCATCGCCCTACGATCCGCACATCAAATAAACAAACTGCGGCCTCTTTGTGGTTTTTCGGCGCGGCGCCTCGACTTTTTTTGGCCTCCGCGGCACGGAGCGACGACGCTGAAGATTTTTTCGCTTATTCTTCTTTGGTTCCGCGCGGTGCGATGACACCGCGTCACCTTTGTTCGTGTCGCGACAAACACATAATCAAAAGGGGGAGGTGAGTCGGTCGTGTTCATGCGGTCTGACCTCCTCCCGTTAATCTGATACCAAGCGGCTAAAGGAAAAGATGTTGGATGGAAAAGAATAATCACGTACACAAATCCAAACCCCTACGGTTTTCCCCGCAATCAATAATTCCCAACCCACAAACATATTCTTCGTGGATCAAGTTAATATTTAGTTGATCCACCTTCTTTGTTTTAGAATGTAATAAACATGGGTTCATTAACATTCACAATTTAATTCCCTACCTCGATTCATGATGGTTGATTGCTTGACGAAGAAAGGGAAAGCTCCGTTGTTCTGTAGACGTTGTCGCGGAATGACGGTGTCGCTTCGTCAAGCATCGAGAAAAATGAAGCCGAGGTTGGCATCGGCGTTCTTCGATTTCTTCAACGATGAGGATGGAGTTCTTTGTGGAAGGATGAAACTCTTCAAAAACCAGAACTCTGCCAAAAACTCAACACAATAAGCTAAAACCGAAATAAAATAAGACACCTCATATTTTATTACTCAATCCATGCATTTCAAAAAAATCCAAAATTCAAACCTAACATACTTAATTAATTGATCTTAAGTTGTCAAATTAATTAGTGTTTAGGTGGCATGAATTAATGTGGGAGGTGAGGAGGGGATGATTCACTTAATTTATAAGGGGTTTAGAGGAGTTAGGGAATTTGAAATGGTGGGGGCTTGTGTGGGTCCCACCTCACCCTTAATCCTCTCATGGGAAGTTAACAACCGGTGGGTCCCACTCCAACTCCCACACCTAGGATCTAACACTTAGAAAAGATAAATTAAGTTGAGACACAACTTTATTTCACATAAACCGCATTGTGAAGAAATAGAAATAAAACAATTATATTTTTATTCCCCACTTTTTTTTACATCCACACCCAAGCAAACGCACCTTCGGAAAAGATGTTCCTAATCAATTACCGGCGTTAAGGTTTCATCGGTGCCCTCGGATTTCGATTCCGAGCACCAGTTCAAAAGTTAGAAAAACCCGCTCATTCGTTCACTGAACGTACCCGAGATAAACTTCATAAATTGATTCCGGGCACACCAGGCCTCAGAATCAGGCGCCATCAGAAACTTTGTTCTTGTAAAATCCCAAAAAAAGTAAGAAAAAAATTTCCTTGAAATTTCTGAGTCTTTACATTACTCCCACCTCAGGGATTTACGTCCCCGTAAATCTTTAACACAAACTAGTGATACCAAAAGCGATACTGAGCACGCATCTGATCCTTCCGCTCCCATGTACTCACCTGGAGTTTCCCGTACTGCCAGTGAAAGCGCACCCGGGGAATTGACCATCCTCTGAAGATCCACTGATGTCGATCTTCAACCCCTACTGGATCCATGTGGATGTCGTCCAGTCATTGACGTCCAAATCCATGAGAGTGACGATGTGTGAAGGATCATGCACGTATCTCTTCAACTGAGGTACATGGATGATATTATGCACCCAATGCAACTGAGGTGGAAAGGTCAAGAGGTAAACCACCACGCATACCCTGCTGAGGACCTAGAAAGGTCCGTTGAACCTCGGAGATAACTTGATACCTCGGACACATATCCGTAAACCTCGTCGAGGTGAGACCCGTATAAGGACGTGATCGCCATCCTCGAACTCTAGAGGTCTCCCTTTCCTGATTAGAACTGAAACACAAAACTCCTGTTGCCACATGGGTGAAGATGGCCATCTCAAGAATGATCGGCTACACCTTCCTATGCATGATTCCATCTTGTGCTGCCTGGGTTTTCCTTTTCGCCGACCAAGGGAAACCCCATCCCAACATTGTGGATAAACCACAACCTTTTTTCCTAATACAGTAAATCCGTGTATGAACTTTGGATCCAATCCATACTCAGACCAACATCGTAAGGCCTCGACGCTGCCACCAAGAGATTCCAACCGAAACTCTCGCCCCGTGGGTCAGATCACACTGTCAGTGTAAGTGTGATTATCGAGTCTCCTCCCAAGGTATCTCCATACGTGACGGTCAAGTCTACGGCTTTCCAGAAACACTAGGTCTGGAACAAGATTCATGGAAGGAATGATCCGAATCAATGTATTCTATTACAGAAGCTAGTAATGGACACAGACTGTCCCTTGAATCATTCTTAGTTCCATTTGGGTCACACTCCTTGACCGCATGTAGCTACTCTCTTCCCATGCCCTCCAGCTCCCTGAGCCTGGCAGGAACTACAAAGGCGGGTGATTGTAACATGTCGAAAAGTACACCACCCCATGCTGCTCTCCTAGCTCTGCTTCCACGTTTGCTGCTCTGCAGATTTATCGGTCCTTAACATTTATTCTTCTTGAAACATTCAAACACCCAAGTCTCTAAGACTGACACCAGCTTGCTGCGTTCCAACTTCTAACATTCTCTGGCTGTATTCGTTCAGCCAAAGAACATTCAAACTCAAGGTTATTCTATAGCCCTAACATGAGTAGGAATGCATAGAGGAAAAAGTGATGTCTTGAATCATATTCATCGAGTACACGGAATGTTCGGTACGCCTCGTTGAATTCTCAACTACCAACTTGTCGTCCTGACGAAGCTGTATAATCTATAGAAAACTCTCAGCCACCTCCTCAAGCCAGTCCTCAGCTGCCAGTGAGTCGGGATCACCTTGGAACTTGAGGGTATCTGATGTTGGAACACATGTAAGGCAGTAAGCTTACATGTGTCACCTACCGGTACCACCGGTTGTAACTGCTGACCAATAGGTAGTGATGTATAGCTGACACACTATCTGAAGGCACTATCTCAGGGATCAGTCCACGTACCGAAGCCTCATCACTATGCAGACCATCCTCATGGTCATTAACTGGAAAACACTAGTAGCCAAGTCCACCATTCACACTACTGTTGTCTGAGATAGGAAGAAAACTCTAGCAATCGCCTCCAACCAGTTCTCTGCTGTCTGGGAATCTGCCTCGCCTCGTAACCTCAGAGGCTGCTGCTGCTGGAACTCATGCAACGGGCTCTGCCAGCGTGCATAGTTCGCTAGTATGGATTGTGGCATCTGCTTCCCAACAGGTGGTGGTGCTGCTGATACACCACCCAAGGGTGCCAACATAGTAAAAAGGGCCACGCACCAGAGCCTCGTCGCTCGGTGGGCCATCATCGAGTACTCTCTCGGAACTCCAACTGACTGTCTGCGTGGAGACATCCTGAACAGATACAATACAATAAATGATTTATACCTGGTGAGATGGCCTTGTTTGAGCTGACATGAACTCTTGGAAACACACACACAATCAGTGTTTCTCGTGCAAAATGTCGGAAATTAGTAGTCAGGGTCCGGGTGTACGGATACGTCAGCCGCTGCACCAACACTAGACTCCCTGAACTGAAGACCACACTCAGTACCCTTAACACTATTGCTTCACAGAAAGGTAATATCAGAGTTATAAGTTATGCAGTAGAACCGACTCCTTTGATAACAATTTGTCATGACCAGTCCTCAGGGCCCGTGTTGTGACTACCCCAAGCCCACCTTCCATAGGCCAGAGGCTGGCGACTAGCACCAAAGGCGTAAATCCCGATAATTGGGATGTCATTTCCTTTATAAAAGAAAACAAATAACCACAGAGTACAAGTGGAAGTAATACACTAAAAACAAAAGGATGTGATGAAAATTAAATGGGCCAGAATACAAACCCCATCGAAAGTACAGCTACAACTGAACAAAGGTACAACAGAAAAAGACAAACAGTTGGAAGAAAGGACGCAGTTCCTGGGTCATCCTCCTTGGATCCTAGGTGAAGGGTAGGTACAGATAGTGCAGCTCCTGGATCATCCACCACTGATCCTACCTGAAGGGTAGGTACAGAGAGCGCAACTCCTGGATCATCCACCTCGGATCCTACCTGAAGGGTAGGTACAGATAGCCTCCACAACGCTCTCTCCCATCAACCTCCTCTGAGTGTCGTCTCATCGTGAAGTCCACCTCCGGATACTGACTCGTCCTGAGGTCCACCTCCGGGTACCGTCCAGTCCAAGAACACTTGGCCTCTGTCAGCGCTGCCCGTCGTCTGCAACCAACACAATGAGGTGCGTGCATAGCACGTGAAGGGGTGAGTATATGATACTCATTAGGGACCCCGAGACCCTCATGGTCTCACTAAATCCAACAAGGATAACCACAAAGAAGGATCTCAACAGATAACCCTTACTTAGGTATAAGCCCATACTTATACCTAAGTTATCAAGTAACCCATCTCAAACACGAGGAAACACAAAGGTTATGAAATCAACGGATAACCACTACCTAGGTATATGCCCATACATATACTTAAGTTATCAAGTGACCCATCTCAATCATGAGGTAAACACAAAGGTCAAAGACTCAGCTCAAACCAGGATTTTCATTATCGAAACCGTAAATGGTGAAGAGCCCCGTCTATGTCGAGTACAGTAATCCTGTCACGACTCCGAGGTACTGCTCACTAACCTAATACAGCTGAGGTACTCCTCCTGTCGAGTACCACGGGTCAGCCACCCAAACACATTAGTTCTACCGGCCAGGGTCTTCCACCCAAACACAGTAGTGCATCCCCCTAATAGCCTGTAGAGGTACTCTCCAGACGAGTATCGCGGGTCTTCACGCAAACAATTTAGTGCTCTGTCCACCATGGGTATGCACCCAAACAAAGTAGTGCTCCGTCCACTGGGCTAGTCGACACACTCCAAGTCGAGTCGGTCAAGCAGTCATCAGGTCTCAGCCGGCTACACAGTCTCCGTACTCCATACGCTCATCTCTAGGAGGGTCCACTCCATGAGCTACAGTTTGATACTCCAAGTATGTCAAAGTGCCACGAAGAAGTATCTCAAAAGACAACCTCGTCATAGGGGTCTCAACGCAACAAACGGCGCGTTAATCGGACGCCCAGTCTGTGAGTTATTAGCCTTTTCGTCCCAAGGGCCCTGTTGGTTTCATGTGCGAACCGACCCGGCCGTAACTCAACAATACCCCGATCTCTCATAAGGTATACTCATAGGGACCATTTCTCAACGTGATCACCAACACTGCTAACGGTTCGTCAAATGGTTGTCTGGTCTGAAAGTTATCAGCCTTTCTATTCCAGGGGCCCGGTTGGATTTCGAGTTCAATCCTACCCGGCCACTATCCAACTACATCCAAACCTCAGGCGAAGTTTACCAAAAGTTCTGTCTCAACAAGAGGAATCCAACAAAGTCGAAAGCACGCCAATCGAACGTCTGGATCTCGAGATATAAGCATATCTGCTCCGAGGTCCTGGTTGGTTTCATGATCGAACCAACCCGGCCGTACCCATGATTCTCAGAAACCCTGAGTGTAATATACCAAAACGACCGTCCCAATCCAAGTTTCGCATCACAACTGATGATGCATCGATCGGAGGTCTATAGTCCAAGTTATGGGAAAATGACTCAATCAGTCCGAAAATAGGGCGTTCGGGCCCGGCCCGAGACACCCTGGGTCAGCCCGAACCGGGCGACCCAAACTGGGTCCGTGTCCGGCCCGTTTGGGCACGGCCCGGCTGGCGCGACCCGACCCAGCCTTCGCGGCCTGCGTAGCCGGCTCGGCTGGCCAAGCTAAGCGGAACATGGGGGGAGGCGCGCACTCCCCTGATTGAAGCCGCGACCCCCCACGTGGGGGCCGCTCCCTTTGACCGCCAGGGGTTATGACCCCCGGTCTTCCCTCTGGTCCTGTGCGGCCGTGGGACCGCCTCCGTCCGCCTTGTCTTGAGCTGCGGCAGACCCTCCTGGCGGCACGCCGGGCGCCGCCGCCTTCTGGCGGCCGACCGGTGCTGGCCGCCTGCATCGGCAGGCTCTTCCACGGACCACCGGACGCGCTCTGGGGGTCCGTTTTGCCTGCAGTCTTCACCGACGGTCCTGCCGGGACCGGCACTCCACTGCGAGGTCTTCAAAACGTGAATGCATCCCGTTCTGTCATCGCCCGACGATCCGAACGTGAAATAACCAAACCGCGGCCTCTTCGTGGTTTTCTGGCGCGGCGCGACGGCGCCGCGTCTTTGATCGGCTTCCAAGGCACGGCACGACAGCGCCCCATCTTTGTTCGCTTGTTATACATTGATTTTGTGCGGTGCGATGACACCGCGTCACCTTTGTTCGTGCCACGAAAAACACATCATCAAAAGGGGGAGGGGAGTTGGCCGTGTTCGTGCGGTCCGACCTCCTCCCTTTAATCTGATACCAAGTGGCTAAAGGTAAAGATGTTGGATGGAAAAGAATAATCACGTACACAAATCCAAACCCCTATGGTTTTACCCACAATCAAGAATTCCCAACCCTCAAACATATTCTTCGTGGATCAACTTAATATTTAGATGATCTGCATTCTTTTTTTTAGAAGGAAATAAACATGGGTTCATTAACATTCACAAATTAATTCCCTACCTCAATTCACAACGGTTGATCGCTTGAATAAGAAAGGGAAAGCTCCTTTGTTTCATAGACTTTGCTATGGAATGACGGCGTCACTTCTTCAAGCATCGAGAAAAAGGAAGCCAGGGTTGGCACCAACGTTCTTCGCGTTCTTCAACGATGAGGATGGAGTTCTTCGTGGAAGGATGAAACTCTACAAAAACTATAAATCTCCCAAAAACTCAACACAACAAGCTAAAACCCAAATAAAATAAGACACCTCTTATTTTATTACTCAAGATATACATTTCAAAAAATCCTAAATTCAAACCTAACATACTTAATTAATTGATCTTAAGTTGTCAAATTAATTTGTGTTTATGTGGCATGAATTAATGTGGGAGGTGAGGAGAGGATGAGTCACTTAATTAATAAGTGGTTTAGAGGAGTTTGGGAATTTGAAAAGGTGGGGGATTATGTGGGCCCCACCTCACCCTTAATCCTCTCATGGGAAGTTTACAACCGGTGGGTCCCACTCCAACTCCCATGCCTAGGATCTAACACTTAGAAAATAGAAATTAAGTTGAGAGACAACTTTATTTCACTTAATCCGCTTAGTGAAGAAATAAAAATAAAACAATTATATTTTTATTCCCCACTTTTTTTAACATCAACACCCGAGCAAACAAACCTTTAGAAAATATGTTCCTATGCAATTACCGTCACTACGGTTTCATCGGTGCCCTAGGATTTTGATTCCAAGCACCGGTTCAAAAGTTAGAAAAACCCGCTCGTTCGTTTACTGAACGTACCTGAGCTAAACTTCGGAAATTGATTTCGGGCACACCGGGCCTCGGAATCAGGCGCTGTCAGAAACTGTGTCCTTGTAAAATCCCAAAGAAATTAAGAAAAAAATTTACTTGATATTTCCGGGTCTTTACAAATTGTTAATAGGGTTAATATGGGGTTAAAACTAAGAGATAATAATTAAATTATAGCCAATCATGTAAATTTTTTATTTGATGACTGTATTTCGAATATTCATCATATTATAATCTAATTTTATAAATTTGGCATATTTTTTCATCTGAAATTTAATATGAATTAATTTTCTACTTTATGTTACTCATGGAGTGCCCCTCCCCTCAATTACAAAAGGTCTCCCCTTTTTCTTTCCTTTAAACCACATTGAGCAACAAAGATAGTGAGAAATTTACCATTACATATGTAAATGTATATAAAAAGGTTCTATAGTTTATTATCTATCTAAAATACCAACCTTAGGTACCTTAGGAGGAGATATAAAGGTTTTCTATCAAAGAATAGGTAATCATTTTACTGTCAATTTCAAAAAAAAAAATCTTATAATTTTTTTAAATATTTTTTTCTATATAAAAAACAATGAATAGATAATTACCAATACACTGTGATTTTATTAATATTTTTGAATAAACATTTTCCACATCTATTCTATCCAATGGAATGGGAAAACATCACTCATGTGTATGTAGAGCATATAATATCCAAATAGCGATTTAATTCATTTTTCAACACAATTTAATTTAAATAGAAATAAAAATGTAAATAATTGATATATATGAAATTTATTAAACTACTATGCTTCTAAATGTAAAGTTTATTATATACCTTCTTATATTGTAATCCTTCTGAAAATTATGATGTCACTAGTGCTTATGCTTGAACTACCAAATCCACAAACTCATGTGATCCGCTTTCCAATTTTTGTTAAAATTGATGGTAATAAGGATATATCTATTGAATATATAACATATTTATATCATGATTAATATTTTGTAGATTATTTAATAATAATTACTATTCATGGATATTCACTTTCATGGAAAATCATGCATGAAAAATTAAAGTACTTAACACCCGAAACAATGATAATAATTAATTATTTTAAACATATGGATGATAAGATGTTATAATTGGTTCTTTATATAATATTATAAATATTAATAAAGTTATTTTATAATTTAATAACATGTTTAAAAACATTATAAATGAGTATAAATCATGTTAAACTAAAAGTTAAAATGGGGTAAGAGATATTGTCACAATTTCTACTCTATTGAGATATTTTTTTGTTATGAACCTATTTATTTCTGTATGGTGTATATACTTCCCATTTTAGGTTTTTACGAATAATATTTAAATTTATTAAGGATTATATAATATTAAATTAAAGTATCTTCTATCAAATTGATACAATATTAAGGCTTCCAAATTTTTAATAATTTATTATACAATCTCATTTTTGGGATTTCTTTCATTCCCATTATAGTAATCAAATACTATATATTTCAATAAATCCATATATTTTATTATAATTTTTATATTTTATGAGTTTCATTGTTTTATTCAAACAATGAAACTCTTTTTAACTTGAATCATTTAAAGTAATATTTTAAATAATTGATGATTTATTTCAATTTTTTATTGAGTATATTTTTTTCCAAATCCATATTTCTCAACATTTGTTTAAATATATTTCTTTTTATTTATTGAAATGATTTATTCAAGAAATTTTATATTGAATTTTACTTTCTATAATGTTTGAAATGAATATTTATAATGTTTTATAAAATATTCAATTTTTCATATCTTTATAAAAGGTCAAAATGAATGTATTTTTTAATGAATACGACATTATTGGATTTCACTACCACCATAATTTTTTTATGATAGTTATCATATATTATGTTTTTAGTTGTTTTACTAAGGAAAATATTTAATGAAATATTATTTAAATATTTCTATAAAATTTTATTCATTTATTTAAAGGATTTGATTTATTATAGAAACTATATTTTTAATGAACAGATAGTAATATTTTGAATTAAATTAAATTTATATTCATTAAATTTTATTCAAAACATTCACTTTATTATGATCGTTGAGCATTTAAATTATCTCAAATAGCTATATTATTTGTATCATGGACAAATTTACATCCTAAATTGAATAACATTTTTTACATATTGTGTTTTTTGAATATTAGTAGATTGATTGTGAAAATATTGATTTTTTTTGTTAATTAATCAATTAGAATATTAACTGATAAGGAATATTTTCATGAATTTATTTTCCTATTCAATGTATGCGGAATTAATTTGATTTGAAGTGGTGGGTGGGGACAAGAATTGTCTGGCCCCTCGATACATCTACATGCATTATGTGAAAACACTAGTTGGAATGAATTGTTAAATAAGTTTTGAGGTTTATACCTACCCATAGTTTAAACTTTCTTAGAGAATTTTATTGACAATAAATATATCATGATGTCTAAGATAATTATTTCTAATATTAATAATTTCCTCAATTGAGAATTAAGAAATTTTTATCCATGATATTAGTGCACTAATATTATCCATGGATGAATTTCTTTCTCATGATATTTATTTAATTGTATGTGTTTCTAAGTATTTACCTATTAATATTGATTATAAATTATTTATTCATGAGTAATTCTATTGTACATGACAATTATTGAACTTTTGATATCACAATTTTATTTTTTTTTTCATTTTCCCATGATATAAAGAATAAATCCATGAATGATATTCAATGATGTCCAACATTATATTTTGTTATGTTTTATAATTTATATCCAATATGAAATGGGAATCATGTATTTCTATGGTTCTTAAAGTCTATTAATATGATCAAACAATCATGATGAGATACCTCTTATAAGATGTTAGCGTAATAATGTTGACACTATTATTCGTTTACTAGAGTTGGTATTATTACATTTTGTGTTAGAGGAAATTTAGTAGACTCATTGGGAAAAATATCTTAAACAAACATTACTAATAGGACATTTATGGTAGTTACATATTGTCTAAACATTATAGTGTTTTTTATTTTTTTGACTCAATATTCATTATATTTATTAGAAAACTCGATGTTATCAATTATTTAGTGATGGGTCCTAATAGAATAAAGGAAATAAAAATCTATGGTCAATGTAGGGATTTTTTATGGAGAATGATAATATAATTATTGTTGGATCTAAGAAGGTCGTGTCTATTTTATGGTAATTGTCCTATTTTATGCCTAATAACTATTCAAATATTGAGAGAAATGTTTTTTTAAAAACTGAAACACTAATATTAGATTTTTTTTATATGTATATAGCCTACCAAATTTCGGTGAACTACAAATCCAATGGTTAAAGATAAATGGTTTGTGTCTCTTGAAATTTTGATTTTATCCTTTGTATGTAATAAAAGGGAAAAAATTTATATTGAGCCACAAAAATAGTGAAATGGGGCTTTATTTACACCAATTTTCAAAGAATCAGGGGATCCTACCATAGAAATGGTTGAGGTGAGAAATCCAATCTTATGTGACCACTATAAATAAGGTTGAATTTTTTAATGATTTTGTAGATGTTGCATTAATAATAGAATAAGTTTTTTTCAAATGTATAACTTGATTATTTATATTAAAACTCTTTAACATATTATATGTTTTCTAAGAAACTGATATATTTCCCTACCACTTTATGAATTGGGTTTTTAGCCAAAATATAAGTTGAAATATAACCATAAAAAGACTGTGTTTTTCACTTCCCATTAAATCACATAAAAATGCCCTATTTGAAGAATTCATTATCATACCTTTGGTATAATTTTATATAACTCTTGGTATGGTGTGGCTTTCAAAATTTTATGAATGTACTTATTTTGAAAAAAAGTAATGGGTTATACATGATGAGGATGTCGAATTCCTTATCTTTATAGGGAGTATTTATCATCTGATTCATTTCTAAATCCACCCCAAGTATATATTATAAAAGTTATTCTTATGGGATAAGAGAAAAATGAATATATATATGGAAAATGCAATCATAAAATTGATTATTCACATATTTTAAAACAATATATTGATTTATTTTCATAGAAATTACTATGACTTCCACCAGTAAATCAATTTATTTTTTAAATTAATTTAAAAAATAATAAAATTATAATATAAAATTCTCTTTATAGAATGGAAACTGTGGAGTTAGTCGAGCTGAAGAAACAACTATATAATTTTTGTTACAAGGGATTTATATTCCATTTTTCTTCCCCTTATGAAGATTCTATTCTTTTCATTATGAATAAATTTGTATCTAGGAGGTTGTGAATTAATTATATGGAAATAAATTCCATTAATATGAATAAAAATTATCATCTCCCTTTAATTGATGAATTTTTTTTATCATATTTATAAAGCACAATATTTTTCAGAAATTGAATTTTGTTTAAGTATGATCAATTTTCTGTAAAAAATGAATCTGTTCCAAATATGATATTTTTTGGATTCATGGACATTATGAATTTATAGTAATTACATATGGATTTACTAACATTCAATCCATGGAATCCCACCTTTTTATTACATAACGTTTCATTACATATTATAAACAAAGGATTTTCAAAGTCTAGTGTCTTGGAAATCAGAAACAATAAAACATGAAAAACTAAAACAATCTTTTAAATACCCTTGAAAAGATTATGTAATAGTTCATCATATCAACAATTACTGCATCTCAGAACCTGGATAGATACATCAAAGTAAAGGGTGAGCTGAAGGCCCAGTAGGGAAGGCAAGGGAATCAGTATACATGTGATATAATTAAACACATGATGAAAACCATTAGACATGAGCAATGGAAAAAGGAATATCAAAATTAAAATAACATGAATCATAACATAAATATGTTTCTATGACATTTCATTTATACATTCATGAACATATCACCATGTTTCATCCCAAGGTGTCATAGAAAAATTACCAAAGTCATTCACCAAGGTATCGAGAAACTTGTCACCTCTAGAGATTAAATTCTTTACCCAATGCTTTAAAGAGCTATCAGGTCGCACCCTTAATATGTATTTATTTCAAATTTTTCCACATATATAAAAATCATACATTTCATAAATATCCCATAGAGAATAAAATAAATGGGTTTCATTTCAAAATTGTGACGTTTTAAAAGTTCTTAAAAAACGTGACCGTAATGTCATTTATAACTCATAGAAAGGGAGTGTGGGTTATATGTATGTCAATTAAATAATTAAATAGATCATATTTTTAAATTGATTAATACCCTTGTAAATAAAAATATATTTGGTTATTCACATAAATGATACAAGAAATTTCCTTGATAAAAATAGAGAGATTTTTAAATGAAAATTCTGCAACATAACGACTATATAACATGGTTTTGGAAAACATTGAAAAGAGAGTGGACAAGAGTATACCACTCATAAAAACTCATAATACATTATGATTATTTAATAAAAAGAAACAATAACATGGTATTTATATTTAATGGAAATACCATATGAAAATGAAACTCGAAAGAAAAGAGAAGAAGTTATTTCTTTTACGAAAATTCAGCAGCCTGACAACGTCACTTAAAAATTCAGAAATTAAATTGATTAGAGATGAAAGGGTCTCTCGTGATTTTTACATGAAATGGAATGTAATAAGAATATATAAGTACATACCCTTACATATTAATAAATAAAACTGGAAGAAAAAACTTAAAAGAAATCGCGACTAAAAAAAGAGGGTGGAAGGTTCCCTTGCGTTGAAGAGTAACATCGAAAGATTGAAATATGGGGTCCTAGGAGGACATGAGGGCACCTCAAGAGGGATAATTGGGATATAAAAAACTATAACTTCGTTAAGGATTATTTCTGAATGAAATTAATTTGGTAATTTCTTGGTATTTATTGCAAAAAAGATGGAATATTTAATTAATTTCCAAGGGAATACTCATCGGTGGTATTTGAAAAACTATGGTCTTGGCCATGGTATTTTCCATTATTATTGGCCACTTGGGAAACCTCATAGTATATATTACTATTCAAAAGTCTACTACATTTATTACATTAGGATTACATCATCAATGAAGTCATTAAACACCCGAAACTCAAAACTGTATTTTTACTCTTCACCGAAAACCAACTGTTTTAGAAAAACCGCCAAAAATTACTCTGAACTAAAATTGATGCTTTTAATTAAAAAATGAACTCAATTTTATGATAATAATTTTATAAATATTTTTAATTTAATTTTTAAATAAAATCGTTATTTATTCCAAAAATACAACTTTAAAACTATAACTCCTTTTGTAACACCATAATAATGTAATCAAGGTCCCATAAAATTATAGTATAACCATAAGAAATTAATGTAACAATTTATGATTACATTTATGAAAATAAAATTACATTTTATATTACTAAGTTTGTTTTAAATTTTTAAATAAAATATTTATGACATAAAAAATACCCAAACTTATACTATGATCATTTTTTTCACTTTTAGGATGTCTAAAATGTATTAATACATTCATGGGTAAAGTATCTATTTTTTTGGTCGATTTACAATTCATTACTCTTCATTCATATTCATATGGGTATGTTACTATTCATTAATTACAATTCACTAATAATTAAGTTGATCTTATTAAACGCTAAATTTTTTAATGAACACAAATTTAGTAGACTATTTTTTGAAAATCAAATAACATTATTAATTATTTATAGAATACAAAAATATTTTAAAATGTCCATTTTTTTAAATTCATCAATAATATGGAACATCTATAAATTCATCATATATTTATTTGGAAATTTTAAATTCAATAATTTTACCATAATATGAAGTAAAATTTTATTTATACAAAAGGATTATAGAAAGTAACTAAGGATTCTATACATGGCCCCTTATAACACATGCATAAGACCTTAGTGTAATGTGTGATATAGTTATAGAATCTTTGGGTAGCTCAAAAAACATTTCCCAAGTGATGATTTATATCATCTTGAACTTCTCCCTTAGGTGATTCCGTTCAGGCTTCACATGTTGAAGTTCAGCTTGGGCTTGTTCCAGAGCAAAGCTGCCTCATTCCCAAGCTCCAATAGATGGGATTTATATGGCCTAAGTCTACTGGATGATTCCATTAACACTTCTTTATGTATTAATTAACCAAGATCAATTTAATTAATAAACAATAATTATATTGTTAATATTATTGTTTCAAATGGTCATATTGACCAACGAACATATAATAGTAGAAAACTAATAGTCTCATTTAATTATACTCACATCATTAATTAAAGGATATTGTTTTTTAGTGATGTTTGGGTCAAGAAATCCACCTTCATGGGTGAATCCTTGAATCCTACCTGGGCCAACTAGGTTGAGGAGGAGGAAAACAAGGAAAATGATTAGCTCATTCTTGAAGATATTGAAATACTTGTGCTAGATACGTGTGAGGTTGAGCTGGGAAATTCTCTTCAAGAACAAATGAATATTGGCCAGGATTTGGTGGTGAAAATAGGGATTGATTCAACTGCTGATGACGTAGAAAATACTATCTTACAATCTCCTGTCTGCACCTCAACAGGTAAGCCCCTGGATTTAAGCAAAACAATGCTACTTTGGTTCTGGTTCAAAAAATTGCAGGAACAAACAATGAGTCAACTCCAGTGCTTTCTGAAGCTGCTTATCAAGTGGATTCGCTTGTCAGTTTAGGTACTATTTCTTTAGTTTCTGAATGTTTTTCTTTGAAGCCATGTTTGGCAGTGGTTACTAGTCCCCAGACTGCTTCTGAGGTTCCCCCAAAAACTATTCTCACAGTCATGGAACCTAATGAGGCATTTGAATTTCCCATAACATCTACTAATCTTCAAACTCTAGGTACATCAAGTGATGCACCTGTGAATACAGCGGAGACCATTAAATCTAGAAAAAATGTGTTAGTTTCTAATAAATCTAATCTTGCTAACAAAAATTATGTTGTTTTATTGAGTAAATAGGTTTTGAAATACTCCCCAACTCCATCCTCTACTTGCAGAAGATCTAATAGGAATAAAATCTTGGGAGGCTCTAAAAAGAAAACGAGGAGCACTTGTTCCAAATCCAGGTCTTAATGGATATTATTTTTTGGAACTATCAGGGTGTAGCAAACCCTGGCACTATTCATGTGCTTAAAATACTTGTGTTAACTCAGAAGCCTAAAAGTTTTGCTATTTCTAAGCCCAAAATTTCCTTTTCTAGGAAATTCATGCATTTTTCTGCTTCTAGATATTCTTTTTTAGGTGATTACATAAATGATAGCCTTGTTTATTTCCATGGGGTGTTTTATCATAGTTATTTGCAGAATATAAAAATCTATAATCTTTCTAATCAATTTCTCACTTGTGATTTTAATTTGGATGGCCTTCATATTTTTTTCTCTTTAGTTTATGCCAAGAATAGATATCAAGACTGTCGACCTCTTTGGCCCAACCTCTTTGCGATGGCTTCCGCCATACACAATTCTTGGTTAGTCATAGGTGATTTAAATGTTATTCTCTCACCTGGTGAAAAAATCGTCCCAACTCACTCTCACATCGCTTCTAGAAAATTTAGGGTCGCGTTTGAAGATTGTAATTTAATTGAATTCAACCTGACAGGTGCTATGTTCACTTGGTATTGTCATCATTACAATAGGACTATAGCTAGTAAACATGATAGGGCTTTCATGAGAATCCCTTCATTGGATGATTGGGACTCTATTTCCTGTATTACGTTACCCAAATTAAATTCGAACCATCACCCAATTCTTCTGAATATTTATTCTAAACATCCCAAACCCAACATTCCTTTCAAATTTAATTATTCTTGGTATTCAGATCTTGGTTGTTCCACTCTCATCAAAAAGTGTTGGGATTCCATGAGCCACCACTCTGATGCATTTGCCTGTGTCATTAAACTCAATCACCTAAAACAAAATCTCAAAAGTGGGTGTGCGACTAAATATAAGAGAATTGATAAGGATATTGTCTCTTTAGAAGGTGACCTCAATCTCATTCAAAACACCGCCACTAATGCTGACTTCACCTTAGATCCCCAGGATGAAATAATCATTTCCTTGAGACTTAATTCCCTTCTTTTGATCAAGTATAACATCCATAATCAAGTCTAAAAAATTAAATGGCTTGCTAATGGGGATAGAAATTCCAAATTCTATAATGCCTTGTAATGAATTAGGAAAGTCTGTAGACCTCTTTCCCTCTTCAAGGACAACGAAACTCTCTTGGACACTGAAGCAGACATAGCTAATCATGTGGTCTCGTATTTTGAGAAATTTTTTAATGGTCCGCCCATTAACAAAGACCTCATTGCTGGTATTATTCCTGCTCTTGTTGACGAGGAAGATAATTGCTCTCTTTTGAGAATACCTCTTTATCAGGACTTTAAAGACACTGTTTTTATCTAAATCCTGAAATTTCCTCGGGTCCAGATGGTTTAAATAATTTTTTTTATCAACAACATTGGGACCTTATCCATTCTGATGCCTGTAATCTTGTCAATAATTTCTTTTCTCATGGTTTCCTCCCTCATGGTCCTAATTCTCAATTCCTTACTTTTATTCCTAAAGTTGCGAATGATTCATAAATTCATTTATTCTGGCCCATCACTCTTCTCGACTCTCTTTATAAAATTATTACAAAGATCCTGGCTAACCGTCTCTCACCTCTTTGTAATGAAATTATTTCTTGGAACCAATTTGGATTCATTAATGTTTGATCCATTCAAGATTGCATTTTCCTCACCTCGTAATGTACCAATGTGCTTAATAAATCATCAAGAGGCAGAAATGTTGCCATTAAGCTTAACATTAGGAAGGATTTTGATACCATGGACTAGAATTTTATCTTCAAGGTTCTCTATCCTTTGGATTTAATGAGGTCTTTATTAATAGGATTCATTCTTTGTTCACATCTTCTACCATTTATATCTTTATCAATGGATCCCCTAAAGGATATTTGAAATTATCTAAGGGATTCTGACAAGGTGATCCTCTATTTTCCATCATTTTTTCCATCGTGGGAGACTATATTAGAAGACTTCTCACTAATTTGGTTTATCAAAACAAGCAAAAACTGATACAAGCTTCTCATGGCCTTAATGCCCCGACCCACATTCTTTATGCGGATGACATTATCCTTTTTCTTAATGGGAGCAATAAAAATATTCTGAATCTTAAAAATGATTTATCTCATTATGAGGAGGTTTCGGGTTAATCCATTAGTTGGAACAAGCCGTTTATTTTCTTTGGTAATGGATTCCCTACCAACCGAAAAACCAACATCATTGAAAGACTTGGCATTAAGGATGGTATTTTACCTTTTACTTATTTAGGTGTTCCCTTATTCTGGCGAAGACTTAAAGCTGTGTATTTCTATTCTATGGTGGATTAGGTTCTTCACCAACTTTCCTCCTAGAAGGGGAAATCCCTATCCATGGCCGGACGGATTTGCCTTGTCAAATCTACCATTATCTCCAAAATGCTCTACTCTCTAAAGATTTACAAATGGAATGACTCTATGATTAAAAGAATAAATGGTTACATTAAAAATTTTGTTTGGTCTAGAAGCACTGTTGAACGAAATATTGTTACAATCCCTTGGCCTACGTGCTGCAAACCATTGGAAAACGGGCATCTCAGCATTAATAATATCAAACTTTTTAATAAAGCGCTTCAATCCAAGCTCATTTTGAATTTGATCAATCAAAATACCAACACCACTGAGTTTCTTCGAAAAATATTCTTGGAGAATATTAAGAAATGTAACTTGAGTTATGTTATATCCTCTATCTGGCCCTCCATTAGAGACTCTTTTAACAACATTATGCATAACTCTAGATGGATGGTTAGTAAAAACTCATCTTTGAATTTCTAAGTTGATAAGTGGTCTGGCTACCCACTGATTTCCATGTTATCTCCACACTCCCCTCCTAACAAGATAAATCTCTCTATTCAGGAGGTTATGAATTCCCCCTGTCCTAATCTCCCGAAGGCCATTATGAATGTGGTTGATAGTCATACCTTCTCTATTAGGTATGATTTCTTTGTGTGGGAACCTGCACATAATGGTATCTTAGATTCAAAATCCTTTTATATTCATAATTTTTCTTCATCTGAAAATATTTTTGAGTGGATAAATCACTTTGATAATCATTGGATCAAGGCCCCTAGACTTAATCTTATTTGGAGGATTGCGCATAATCGTATTCCTAATGATGTTTTCCTTCAGAAATTTGGAATCTAACTTTGTTCTAAATTTCATATCTGTCATCATCATAGTGAGGATACCAACCATCTGTTCCTATCTTGTTCTACGACTTCGGCTCTTTGGAATTTTATTACTAACATGTTTGATTGTCGATGTTTTTGTTCGGACTCAATTCATATACATTTGAAACGTTCTGTGGAGATCAATGCCTTGAAGAAAATCAAGAACCTTTTTCTTGTGGCTGTTGCTGATCTCCTCCATGTTGTCTGGTATGATCGTAATAATATTTTACATAACAATCTCTCACTCAATCTCAATGCAGGTCATTCGAGAATTCTCACTACTATCAAGGATGCCACTTCGATTCAAAATTACTTTTGTCACAATTCCGTTGAAGATTTTATGATTCTCAGACGTCTTCGGGTTTTTGGCCTCTACAAAAAGTTGCGTCAATCGATTGAGATGTTCTAGAAAGCCCCTATTCCTGGATAGATCAAAATAAATGTGGATGGAGCTTCAAAAGGGAACTCAGGTCTAGTTTTGGAGTTTCCTGGAGGGATTATCTGGGACACTATCATGGGTGTTTCTTTGGAGGTTGCATCAGCGCCACTTCCATAGATGCTGATATGATAGTGGTGATCCAAGCTGTTGACTTTGTGCAAAGAAAGGTTTGGAATAACATTTGGATTGAAAGCAACTCTACCTCCATCATCCAAGAAATTTGGAATGGCGTGGTCCACCTTTCCTGGCCCCATACATCTCATTGGATGAGATGCATGCACTATCTTTGGGAGATTAGATATATTTACACACATACCTACTAGGAAGCGAACATGGTGGTTGATTCTCTTGCTAACAAAGGTATCAACAAGATCATTACATGGTTTGATAATCTACTGGTTGACCTTCTTCCTCTTTATGAAAGAGATTGTAATAAAATCCCTTCTTTTAGACTTTTTTAGTTCCCTTCTTTGATTATTAATAAATTGGGTCTTGTTCTTTGTCCAAGACATTACCTATTAAAAAAAAGTTTATAGTTTTGTTGAGTATAAAATAAAATAACACACAAAATTGGGAAACAAATATTATTAAAAAGTTCAGGTCGTTACATTCTTCCCCTATTAATAAATTTCATCCCCAAAACATTATCTTGTATCATCTACTGAGAAAAGGTATGGGTACTTATGTATCATACACTCCTCTGGTTTCATGTGGATTATTCACATTTGTGGTTCTTCCACAAGACCTTAACATGGTGAATAGTCTTGTTGCGTAGAACCTGGTCCCTATGATCCATGATCTCCACCAGATGCTCCTCATAAGAGAGGTCATGTTCTAGTTTTACCACCTCTGGATTTAGTACATGTGAAGGTTCGGGTATGTACTTCCCCAAGAGGGATATGTGGAAGATATCATGAACTTGTGATAGATTTGGAGGAAGTGAAAGCCGATAATCCACTACTCCCATGCAATCAAAAATTTCATAGGGGACAATGCACCTAGGTCTGAGCTTCCCATTCCTCCCAAACATCATGACTCTTTTCCAAGGTGAAATCTGAAGAAATACTTTGTCACCAACATAAAACTCCAAGTCCCTTCTATGGTTGTCAGCATAGCTCTTAAGCCGACTCTGAGCATCCTTAATGTGTTGCTGGATGGAATAGACCTTTTCTGTCATCTCTTGCACAAGATTAGGCCCAAAAAAATTTATCTCACCAGCCTCATACCAACAAGTAGGAGTTCTAAATCGCTTACCATTTAGATCTTAATAAGGTGCCATTTGATTTCTTGAGTGGAAGATATTGTTGTAATATAACCCAACTAAAGGGATATGTTGATCCCATCCACCTTTAAATTCCATTGAGCATGTTCTCAACATTTCCTCGAGGGTTTGTAGAGTCCTTTCAATTTAGACATCATTTTAGGGGAGATAGGCTGTACTAAAATTTAATTCATTGCTCAGAGCATGTTGAAAACTTCTCCGGAATTTTGATGTGAACCTTGGATCATGATTAGATACGATAGAAAGTGGAAATCCATGTAGCCTTACCACTTCCCTTATGCAAATCATGGCAAGTTGATCAAGAGAGAAATCAACCCGAATGGAGTTAAAATGGGAATTCTTGGTGAGATGGTCCATAATAACCCATATCGCATTGCTTCCTTTGGATGTTCATGGGAGACTAGTGACAATGTCCATAGTGATATTGTCCCACTTCCCTGCTGGTATGCGTAGTGGTTGCAATACCCCTTTAGGAAGTTACCTCTCTGCCTTCACTTGCTAATATACCAGGAACCTTGAAGCGTAGTCAGAAATCACCCTTTTCATATAATCTCAACAATAATGATCATGAGGTCCCTATATTTTTTTTTCTTCCAAGATGTATTGATAAAGTATAGTTATGAGCTTAATCCATCATCTCCTTTTTTCTTTATAGAATAGATAGAACACATAGTCTTTTATGAAATTTTAGTACACCTTCTTGATCAATATTGAACTTAGGAAACTTCCCATCCTTCATAGCCAAAAACATCTTCTATAACAAAGGATCTTATTTTTTATCATTATTTATCTTATCTAGTATTGAAGGCTGATAAATAATTTGGGTTAGGGTTGATGATGTCCTTTACCTTTTAATTCTCATGTCCATCTTTACTCGGTCATTAATCAATGGATAACTTGGAATCATCATTATAGAAAGAACAACTCACTCATTCCTACTGAATGCATCAGTGACTCTATTTTCTCTTCCAGGATGATAATGAATTGAACAATCATAGTCTTTTAGAGGTTCCAACCATCTTTTATGTCTCATGTTCAATTCCTTCTGTGAGAAAATATACTTTAAATTTTGATGGTCTCTGTATATATCACATTTCACCCCATAAAGATAGTGCCTCCATATCTTCATAGAAAAAACAAATGCATCCATCTCTAAGTCATGCATAGGATAGTTCGGCTCATGTGTCTTCAACTGTCGAGATGCATAAGAAATGACTTTTTCATTTTTCATGAGGCTGCACCCAAGCCCTTTCAAAGATGCATCGCTAGAAATAATGAATCCTTCTCCACTTGAGGTTAGAGTTGACATGGTTGCAGAAACCAATATCTTCTTTATCTCTTGGAAACATTCCTCACACTCCTTTGTCCAGATGAACTTGACCCCTTTTCAAGTTAACTTGGTTAATGGATTATAAAGTCATGAATTTTTTCATAAACCACCTATAATATCCATTTAGTCCAAGGAAAATACGAATCTCGATTATTATTGTAGGCTGAGTCCACTCCTCTATAAATTTTGTCTTTGTAGGGTCAACTATGATTCCTTCATTGGTAACAATGTTCCTTAAGAACACTACGTGTTGTAACCATAGTTCACATTTTCTGAACATCCTAAAAAGCCTTTACTTCTATAGAGTTTTCCAAATAACCCTTTGATGATCCTCAATATTCTCACGGCTTTTGTAATATTTTAGAATATAATCAATAAAAAATACCACAAAGTTATTAAATTAGTCCTTAAATAATCTATTCAAAAAATCCATAAAAATAGTAGGCTCATTAGTTAGTCTAAAGGGAATAACAACAAACTCATAATGATCATATCTTTATCGGAAGTTAGTTTTAGGATTATCTTTCTTCTATACCTATATTGATGATAACTAGAATGAAGATCAGTCTTATAGAAAAATTGAGCCCCACGAAGTTGGTAATATATGTCATCAATTTTTGGAAGAGGGTATTTATTCTTTACAATGATCCTGTTCATTTCTCTATAATCAATGCATAGACTCATCAATCCATTCTTCTTATTCAAAAAGAGAACATGTTCTCCCCATGGATACACACTCGGTCAGATAAAACCCTTCTCTAAATGATCTTGTAGTTTTTTCTTTAACTCCTACACCTCCACATTTTACATCCTATACGGGTTCTTTGATATCGGATGAGATCTAGGTACGTGTTCAATATAGAACTCTACCTATCTTTCTGGGGAGGTCCAAGAAGCTCTTTAGTAAATACATAAATGTATTCCAAGATGACGGGGAAAAATTCTATCCTCAAACTCTCATTTCCTAATATGTATTCACCCATCAACTCCACACAGACAGATATAGGAGGTTGTTCCAGATAAAGATCAGTTTGAGATATCTCTCCTTGGAAGAAAATTGTAGGTTTTTCATTAAATACTAATAATATTTCCTCGCTTCTACAATTGATTTTTTCATTACACTTTGAGATTCATTCCATCCCTAATATAATGTCGAATTTCAGCAAGGGAATGACAACTATATTTACAATAATATTGTGCTCAATAATGCAAATACTAGAGTTTCTAAACACTGACGATGCTTGGATAATCTAGCCTGGAGTCTGGACTGAAAAATCTACTTTTAGAAAATCGGGGGTGGATTCTAAATTCTATGTAGACATTGAAGAAATAAAGGAATGTGTGAGACCGGAATCAAAAAAAGTACTTGCTAGCTTTGAGAGAACAAAAAGAGTATCTGTCACCACATCATTCGGAGCTTCAACTTCACCTGTCGTGATAGAAAAAAGCACAACCTTTCTCCCTTGGCCTTTGCTGAGGCTGATGGTGGTTCCCCTCCACTAACCTCAAATTTGTACAGTGATTGGAAAATTTCCCATGTTATCTACAAATAAGTCACTAGACATCAGGTAGGTCCTACACTATCTTCCCTTTTTCCTTAGTGTATTCAAGTTGAGGTTTCACCTCACTACAACAATTCCTCACAATATGGAAATCATTTCCACACTTGTAGCATTTACTTCCCCCGTAGGCAATTCACTATATGCTTCTTCCCACATTTATTACACATGGGACATTGCAATTTCTTCCCTCATCTTCCCTAATCAAAGGTCCTCCCAATGCTCGGCTCCATCGATCTCTTCTTATCATTAGATTTATTATACCACTTTGTATCAACAAAATCAAGCTCGAATTTCATCGTACTCTGCACGATATCCTCATAGATATCATAGTCTCACTTGGATACATTCTTCTATAGATGATGTCTCAGTCCATAGAATAATCTATAAACCTTAACATTCAAATCCATGAAAAAGATAGATTTGTAACGTGAAAGCCTTGAAATGTTCGTCTCGTAGCTTCCTACAAATTCTGTCTCCTTTTGCATCATCTCGATAATCTCTTTCTCCTTTCTTATTCTCATGGAATGAGGGAAATACTTATTGAAGAAGATCCCTCTAATCTCTTTCCCCTCCATAGCTTCAACCTGCACTCTTTTCCTCGTGTTTTTAATTAGTTCCCACCATTGATTAGTAGATCCTCTTAAGCGATAGACAACCAGGGTGACCATCTCTTACTTTGAACAGTGGACCACAAAAAAAAATATTATCGATAGAGCTAATCCACTGCTCAGCAATTAGTGGGGTGGTCGATCCACTAAAGGTTAGTGGTATTTAACGCATAAAGGACTCAACAAAATGTTTTTTCCTTCATGGTGATATTATTCTCTTATCTTGATTCATGTTATTTACCATAACTTGAGTCTTTTGGTTCATCATTCTCATGAAAGTTTCCATTTCTTCTTCCATCATAGGGTCATCAGGGCTCGTTGTCATGTACCAAACATATCCCCCAGGAATGTAATAACCAAGAGTACATCAAGGCTCGTTGTCATGTACCAGGATACCCTAGGTCATGCTTGAAACTCCTTATCATATTTTTCACTCCTAGGTACATCAGTGCCAGATCCACCTCTACCTGCTCGTATCCAGACAGGGAAGTATTTTCTTTATAAACCACTTACTCAATACTCACCAAAATACCAGGAAGTATTACTATATTTAAAATTTTCTATAGTGTAATTCCTAAAGTTTTAAAATATAATTTAATTAAATAACTAAACTATCCTTTGATGCCATATATGGAATCCCACCTATTTATTACATAACTTTTCATTGCATTTTACAAACATAGGATCTTTAAAGTCTAGAGTCTTGGAAATCTGGAACAATAAAACATGAAAACATAAAACAAAAATTTAAATCCCCTTGAAAATATTTTTTAAAAGTTCATCCTATGTAAAATTACTACATCTCATAACCTAGAGACATACATCAATAGAAAGGGTGAGATAAAGGACCAATAAGGAAGACAAGAGAATCAGTTTACTTGTGATATCAATAAGAACTTGATGAAAACCATAAGACATGATCAATTGAAAAAAATTCATATCATAATAAAAATAATAGGAATAAAAAATTGAATATGTTTCTAAAACATTTCATTGATACATTCATGAACATATCACAAACGATCATCCTATAGTGTCATAAAAAATTACCTTGTTTATTCACCAAGGTATCGTGAAACTTGTCATCTCTAGAGATTAAATTCTTTACCCAATGCATTGGTGCAATATCAAGGTTCACCCTTAATATGTCTTTAATTTCATGTCATCCATATATATAATAATAAAATATTTCATAAATAACCCATGGAGAATATAATAAATGGGTTTCATTTCAAAATCGTGACGTTTTAAAAGTTCTTAAAAACTTTATCGTTACATCATTTATATCCCATATAAAATGAGTAAGGGTTATATGTATGTCAATTCCAGAATAAAATAGAACAATATTATTTATTGATTAATACACATGGAAATAAAAATATATTTGGGTATTCACATAAATAATACAAGAAAATTTCTTGTGAAAAAGAGATATATTTTTAGATGAAAATTCTATAGCATAACGACTACATAACATGGTTTTAGAAAACATTGAAAAGAGAGGGGAGAAGAGTCACACAATCATTAAAATTTATAATATAGTATGGATAGATAATAAAATGAAATAAGATCATGAAATGGATATTTATAGGAAATACCATATGAAAACAAAACTAAAAAAAGAGAAAATGTGATATCTTTTACGAAAATTTGGCAGCCTAACAGTTTCACATAAAAATTAAAAAATTAAATTGATGAGAGAATAAATGGTCTATCATAAATTAGACATGAAATGGACAGTAATAAAAAATAAATAAGAACATACCCCTATATAAGAATATGGAAACTGGAAGATATAACATAATGGAAATCGTGAATAAAAAAGGAGGGTGGAAGGTTCCCTTACATTGAAGAGTAACTTCGAATGCTTAAAACTTGGAAACATGAGGGGATTCACGGAACCTTGGGAGGACTCCATGGGAGTAAAAAATATTAGTACTTCATTGAGGAGGATTTTTTAATGAAATGAATGAGGGAATGTCATGGTATTTATAGCAAAATCGTGGGAATATTTAATTAATTTTCAAGGGACAGTTCATCAGTGATATTTGAAAACCCATTGGCTTTCCCATGGTATTTTCCCATGGTATTGGCCACATGGGACACATCATAAAATATAACACTATTTAAAAGTCTACCATATTTATTAAATCATTAATAAATCATCAATGATGTCATTAAACACCCGAAACTCACAATTTTATTTTTTCTATTCCTTGAAAAAACAGTTATTTCATAAAAATCCCAAAAATTAACTTTAACCTAATATCGATGATCTAAATTCATAAATGAACTCTATTTTATAAAGATATTTTTCTAAATATTTTTAATTTAATTTTAATATAAAATCATTATTTATTCAAAAAATACAACATTAAAACTATAACTCCTTTTGTAACACCATAAGAAATGAATCAAGGTCCCATAAAATTAAATTATAACAATAAGAAATTAAAATAACAATAAATGATTACATTTTATAAAAATACATTTCCAATTTAAATTATTAAATTAATTATAAAATTGTAAATAAAATATTTATGACGTACAAAAATACCAAAACTTATATTATGATTGTTTTTTTCACATTTAAGATGTCTAAAATGTATTTATACATTCATGGGTGATGTTTTTATTTTTTTGGTCAATTTTCTATTAATTACTATTCATTACTATTTATATGGGTATGTTACTATTCATACATTACTATCCACTAAAAAATAAGTTGACCTTATTAGACTCTAAATTTCTTACTGAAAAAAACTGTAGAAGACCATTTTTTTAAAATCAATTCACATTATTAATTATTTAAGAATAAAAAAATATTTTAAATTTCCCCTTTATTCTAATATTCATCAATGATATGGAACATCTATAAATTCCTCAGATATTTATCCGAACATTTGAAATTCACAAATTTTTCCGTAATATGAAGTAGAAAAATTTTATTTTTACAAAAGGATTTTAGAAAGTAAATAAGGCTTTGTTACATAGCCCCTTATAACACATGAATAGAATCAAAGTGTAAGGTGTGCTATGGTGATAGAATATTGGGGTGTCTCTGAATACAATGCTCGAGTGGGGATTTCTATCAGCTGGAACTTCTCCCGTAGGTGATTCTGTTCAAGTTTCACATGTTGAAGTTCAGCTTGGGTTTGGTCCAGAGCAAATACCAGTGATGCTACCTCCTTCCCAAGCTCCGACAGATGGGATTCATATAGCCCATGTCAAATAGATGATGCCCTAAACTCTTATTTTAGTATTAATCAACAAAGAACTTTTGAATTTATAAACAATAATTATAACATTAAAAGTTTAGTTTCCAATGCTCATGTTGTCCAAAAATCATATAATAGTCGAAACCCAAGGGTCTCATTTAATTATAATCAATTCATTAATTAAAGAATATATTTTTGTTGAGTATAAAATAAAATAACACAAAAAATTAGGAAACAAATATTATTAAATAGTTCGGGTTGTAACGCCCTCAGATTTTATGGATCTAATTAACAGAATATTCAAGAAATATCCTAGTAAATTTTTATAGTATTTATTGATGATATCTTGGTGTAATATAACATCTATAAATACCATGATAATCACATGAGGATCATTAATAAGACTTTAAGTGGAAAAGATTTATATGGGAAATTTATAATGTTTGAATTATATATTTTGAATGTTTCTTTTCTGTCTATAATTTCTATAATAATAAAATCATAGTTGGTCCTAGTATAAAATATGATGCTAGATAATGGTCTAGACCAATGAACATTACCAAGGTACATATTTTCATTATATTTTCATGTAACTATTAGTGATTTATTAAACATTTTTTATGATTAGTTAACTTTATTAAAAAACATACAAGTAAATGGTTTATGTTTACATGGAAAATGGTGTGTGATCGGTTTTTTTATGAATTGAGGAAGATAATTTTAAAAACCATAATTTTTATTACACAAATGAACATGATTTATTATATAAACATGAAATAAAGAAAATTATGAGGATTCATAGGTATAGTGTCTTTGAAATTAAGAACATTTCATAACAACTTAAAACATAAAATAAAATATATTTGTTGAAAACATCATTTACATGATGAACTCATTCCTTCGTACTTAACACGGCATGGGATAACATGGGGAAATAAATTAGAAACGGGTGAGATATAAAGCCCAATAATAGAGTAAAAAGGGTATAACATGAAGAATAAAACACATGTTAGTAAAAAGGTATATCAATGGAGCATAAAATAATCATGAACATAATGGAATGATATAGCATGATTATCATTACATGGAAATGTGGAAACAACATACAACGTGATATTAGCATGAGACATGGCTCATTGCACATGGATTAGCTTGATTAAAAAACCATTTCACCTAAATTATCATGGTTAAACACTTATTTATCATGGAGTATCATAATAAAAAACATTACCCAATACATTGGAGTGCTATCAAGGAAAACCCTTTATAAACATTTCATTTCATGTATAAGGGTGTCACATGGATCATATAACATGGAATAATTCAACATCATAAGTTATTCCACGATTAAGGAAATTTGGGATAAAAACGTGTAAGTACCATTTAATAAGTGTATGTTCATAATGTTGAATACCCTTTATAGAGAAATGGTTATGGTATTCACAGAACAATGATTTTGGCTTAGACAATTGTGGTGTAATTTTGACAGCATAACGTTGTCATATGGAAATCAGAAAGATGGGTTGAAGAGATATAAATGGGTATCCCATCTCTTTAACATGACATAAACAGTAATGGGATCATTGAAAATAATATCCCAATATATTAAATTTAATTTAGATGCATAATATTGGAGAAATACATGAACTGAAATAAGAAGAGAGAAATCCCTTATGGAATTTTGGCATGGTAATAAGTGTACACATACGGAATTAATGAGAGATAAAGTGGTATTAAATAATTCAAACATAAATAGGGATGTATGTAGAGGTTTTAAATCATACCAAAACTTTTTTATTTGAAAGTAAAATGTTATAAAAACATGAAGAAAATGGGATAAAAACTATAAAGGAAGGGATCCCTTGAGTGTGTGACTACAAAAGCATGAAGATGGGATTCTTGAGAGCTCAGGGCACCGTGGGAGGATTATAGATATCATGAGGGAGGATTTTATTTTTGATACAATGATTTATAGTGAAAAGAATTGGATGATTGGGTGGGTTTATAAATAAATTAGAGGGGAATTCTTTAATATTTCACAAACATAGGTTTTTGAATCTATATAAATAAATTTTCAAAAACAACAACCATCCCATGGTTTTTAACCATTGTTTTTTATAAAGTGTATCAGAAAAAATTATTTTATAAGTCCAATGTCCTAACATATTAAAATATTATCCTTTCTTATGTGGAGGTGAGTCACATTATTAAATTAATGAATTTACAATCATAATATATATTATACATTTTGGAGGATTCACTAAGGCTTTATAAAATAAGTAAAACAAATCTAAAATCTCACCGTATTAATTGGAATACATATATTGGTCCTATAATATGATTTATAAAATTAATTACATCATTTTGGGGTCATTATGATGTCATGAAACACTTATTTTTTATATGGCATTTAATTTCTAACCAAAAAATTGATTATCTCATAAAATTATGAAAAAATCACTGTTGGAAAATTTCAATGTCTGGATTTCAAAAATAATATTCATTTTATCCGAATAATTTTCTAAATATTTGAAATCTCACTTTAAAAATGAAAGCCATCATTTATTTAAAATTCCCAGGTTTTGACCAAAACAATTTTCAAAACATGAAAAAAATCACATTTGACTCTATAAAATTTTTATAATATTTTATTTTTCATAAAAGTAATTGGATAATAATATTTTATTAAAATATTCTCTATTTCAAAAATTGAATAATTCCTTAAAATAAATTATTTAAAAATACACTTTCTATTTTATTATATAAAAAATATAATTCTTCTCAAACCGATTACCTTATCATTTACTAATAAGAAACTCATATAATAACCATTTATAAGAGTTATATTTTTTAATGTTATTAATTAAAAATTTAGTTAAATATGATAATGTATATATTTCTAAAAATTACCATTTTTACTTGAAGATTCAATTTATCAATGTCATCATTTTTTAAGAATGACTATTCTCATAAAATAATTGATGGAATATTACTTTTATTTATAAAAAGGTATTGAACAATAAGTAACTAATACCTTATTACATAACCCCTTATAACACCTACATAGAACCAAAGGGTAATGTGTGTGATGGTGATAAACTCTTGGGGTAACTCAGATAACATAAACCTAGTGGTAGTCTCAATTAACTTTAACTTCTCAAATAGGCGATTCTATTCAATCATAACATGTTGAAACATGGATTAGGCTTGGTCAATAGTGATTTCTTGTGATGTTACCTCTATTCAGAGCTCAGAAAAATGTGATTCGTATAGCCTTAGTCTACTGGATGAGCCCATCCTCTCCATTGTCTGTGCTGAAAGTATTCTTTTTCAAAACCATAAATTTATATCAATTGTGTGATCACTATTCAATGACTATAATACCAATGGTAATGATAGTTAATGGTCATTTAAACCCAATAATAAAAAATAGTGGATAGTTTTTCTATAATACATTAAATGAAAAGGGAATTTCATTCATAAATGATCGAGTCATTACAATATTCCCCCCTTAATAAATTTCTCCTCGAAATTTCTGTTACCATCACTAAAATTGATGAGGTTAACTACGCCTCATCACATCCTTTGGTTCCCACATTTCTTCAATAAAAATTTTGTTTCTCCACAACCCTTTGATGTGGGGAATTTTCTTATATCATAGAACTTTTTCCCTAAGATCAAGGAACATTAACAGCTTCTCTTCATATGAGATGTCATTATCTAATGGTATTACCTATAGATTGAGTATATTTAATGGTCGAGGTATGTATTTACTCTATTTTGATACATGGAATACATCATGAAATTTAGACAGGTTCGGTGGGAGTGATAATCAATAGGTCACTGATCCAATACGATCAAGTATCTCAAAAGGGTACATGTACCTTGGAATAAGATTCCCATTATTCCCAAATCTCATAACTCTCTTCCATGGTGATATACAGTGGAATACCATGTATCTAACATAAAACTATATGTCTTGTCTATGATTATCAACATATATTTTTTGTCGACTCTATGAAGCATTAATGTGTTGTTGGATGGTATTAACCTTTTCTACAATTTCTTTGACCTAGAAATTTTATCTCCCGAAAATCATCCCAATGTGTGAGTGTTTAGAACCACCTCCCATAAAATACAATATAAGGATCCATTTGGATGCTTGAGTGGAAACTATTGTTTTAAGAGAACACAACCAAATTAAGATGTTGATCCCATAATCTTTTGAAGTCCATTGAGCTTTCTATCAACATGTCCTCAATTTTTTGGATAGTACACTCAGATTGGCCATCTGATTGAGGATGATAAGCCATAATGAATATTAGCTCAGTATTCATAGCATATTGAAGACTCTTCCAAAACATAGAGATGAAACTTGGATAACAATCAGATACAATCGATAGTGGAACATCATGAAACCTTACCACTTCTCTAATGTATATTCTATTCTAGTTAATCCAATGGGAAATCATCTCAAGTTGAAATGAAGTGTGCAGTCTTTATAAAACTATCAACGACAGCCTAGATATAATTGTATCCTTTAGTTGTCTTCGGATGTCTAGGGAAAAAGTCCATGGTGATGTTTTTCCATTTCCATGTTGGTATGGGTAATGTTTGCATCATCCCCTTATACTTCTTCCTCTTACTCTTCACTTGCTGACCTACTAAAAACATTGATGTAAACTCAGTGATCTCATTCTTCATGTTATCCCACCAATATTTCTTTCATAGATCTCGATAGATCTTTGTGTTTCATGGATGCAGAAATAAATTCAATCTATGTGCATCATTCAAAAGTTATTTCTTTAACTGTATATTTTTTGGAACACATAGTCTTGACCCAAATCTCACAATTTATTCTTCACTAACATTAAACTCCAAGGATTTCCCTTTTCTGATAGTTTCACTTTCTTATGAATTCCCACATCATCCTTTTGAGAATTCTTTAACCATTCTAAAAGAGACGGTTGTGTAATAATTTGTGAAAGGATTGATGATTTTACCTTCTTTATGATTCACTTGTACATATTAAAAAATCTAAGAAGATTCGATCATTATAAATTATCATCAATGTTATAGTTGCTTGATATTTTCTACATAGAGTATCTGAAACTTTATTTTCATTCCCCACATGGTAGTTAATTGACCAGTAATAGACTTTTATCAAGTCTAACGATCTTAATTAGTGCATATTAAACTCTTACTGTGTGAATATATACGTGAGGATTTTGTGATTCGTATATATGTCACACATTTCCCCAATGAGGTAATGTCACCAAATTTTCAAAGTGATGATCACTACAGCCAACTCCAGATCATGTGTTGGATAGTTATTAACAAAAAAATTAAATTTCATTGAATCATGGGTAATGACTTTGTAATTTTTCATCTACACATATCCCATGCCCTTATTTGAAGCATCCCTGAATTCCATGAAAAGCTCTTAACTTGTGGTTAGTGTGAGAAAGTGCATAGTGATAAGCCTCATTTTCAACTAAATGAAGCTCTATTCACATCCATCATTCTAGGAAAACATGATTTCATTTCAAGTTTGCTCAGTAATAGGGTTTTACAATCATGAGAAATTTCTCAAAATTGGTGATAACACCCAGCTAACCTAAGGAAGTTAGGGATATCTATCACATATGATGGACTTAGTTATCCCTCAATTACATTTTCTACGGTGGGGTCCATAGATATCCAATTACTTGGGATTATATGATCCAAGAATGATACTTACATAAACCAGAAGTCACAGTTTCTATTGTTTTCATAGAGAATATCCATTCACAAGGTCTATAGTACAATGCATTGATGCTCCTAATTCTCCACCTTTTTTTGGAGAATATTAAAATATCATTTATAAAGACTACCAAATTATTTTTTGGTAATGTCTAAATCCTATATTTATCAACTCCATGAATATTTATGTAGAATTAGTGAGTATGAAAGGAATTAATATGAATTCATAGTGCTTTTACCTTGTACAAAAAGTACTTTTGGGGAAATCTTCCTTCTTCACACTAACATGGTTATATCCTGACTGCAGATCCACCTTGGAGAAGTATTGTTCTCAACATAGCTAATCAAATAAGACACCAATTCCTGGAAAATGACACTTTTTCGTTATTGTGATTTTTTTAACTCATGATAATCAATGTATATACACATTGACCCATCCTTCTTCTTAACGAAGAGGACTATTTCACCCCCTGGTGAAACACTTGGGAATATAAAACCCTTTATCAAAATTATCCTATATTTGTTTATATAGCTTCTCAAGAACCCCAAAAGGCATTCTATATTGATTATTGGATATTTCTAATTCCCTATGTGTATGATTAGTCAAAAATTAACCATATATTCTAGAATTAATACCATAAAAATCTTTGAGAAACACATCATTGAATTCCCTCCCAAAAGGAATGTCTTATAGGATTGTTATCTCCTTAGAATCTATCATCTAGAAAAGAAATTTTTTCTCATAGGGCCATAATATCTGTGCTTGAAAATATTTTTCAATAAAAGATTCATTGTGATCCTTTCACTTTTATAGAATCAGGGGTCGATCCGCTATATGGAATGTAATTTCCCTCTCACGGAAATTTATGCGGGCTCTATATAAGGAAATACACTCTATGATAATAATAGAATGAAATTACTCAAAAGGTATTATGAAGATGTTATACTGGAAGATCAATCCACACATTGTTATAGGGGTAGAGTTATATTCATGGAATTCAATAATATCCCCATTTTTTGTTCTCATCAACATCTCTACTTCCATGATTTTTTGTGGGGTTTGGATTGTTCTACTAAACATTTGGGATATAAAAGAATGTGTTGAACTTGAATCAGAAATTAAGTTCTCTATTATTGATTGAATAACTAGTGTACCTATCACCACTTTATTGTTATGATTTTCTTTAGTAGTAGTGATGGAGAATGCTCATCCCTGTTACCTTGGAATTTGTTGGTTTCTTCTGAAAACTCATGGATTAGGGAACTAGTTTGAAAAGTGCCCAGATTCTTTGTATTTGTAGTAATGAACAATGTGTCAAGGTTTGAACAGAGTATTCCTCTCCTTTGTCACAGCAACGGGTTTTTTGTTGTCAGTAATTAATGGCCAGGTGACCTTTTCTTCCACACCTAAATAATTTACTCATCCCCTTTAGGAAAATTTTGGGGTACTTCATTCGGCACCATTGTCAAATTGGTTCTATAATTTCTTAGAACCATTGGATTTATCCATCAGGCCATCAAAATTAATTTCCACTTTCATATTCTTGTACCCATGATACCCTTGAGATTCGGTGATCTCCATTTAGACTTTGAGGGAACATCAGAAAATTTCCACATAGATATCAAAGTCATGGATCACTAGGGAATTCTATAGGCTAGGTTTTATCCCACCAATGAAGCGGTTAACCTGCAATTCTGGGGTAATGAAAATTTTGAGGGCATATCGTGCTTTAATTTTGATGTTTTACTCATATGATTTGATGGATTAGTTATTTTTTTGCATGAGGTAAAGGAAGTACCTTTCCATCTTAAATCAGAGGGTGCAGGAAACATATTTATCAAAAAACTTTTTCCCAAAATCCTTACATTCCAACGCCAGGATCTCATCATAGGAATTTGTATTTTTCATCAATGTTTAGCATTGATTAGGTTAACCCTCTATATGATAAGCAGTGAGAAGTAACTTCTCTTGTTCGTAACATTGAAGGATGTAGAATATATTCTCAGTGGAGTTGATCCATTGTTCAATGATTGAGGGATCTGATGATCCATTAAAAGTAGGAGGCCTTTTTCTCAAGAATATATCGATTTCAAAATGTTCCTTCTTTGGGGGGGGGGTGTTGTTCATTAATCAGGATCCATGTTTCGATTCCAAAAATTATTTAACAAAGAGATTATCAAGACAATGTTTTCAATTCTTTCTCCCATCAGATGGGGTATCTCAGTAGAATTTTCATCACACTGATCTTTGCATCAGTTGTTAACACGAGTCCCCCTATTACCGGCCATAAGATAGAATAAAAGTTATATTATGGGTATGTATTCTTAATTATTAATCACATAATGGTAATCCAATGGAAAAAAGTCATAACTTATAAATTACATTTATTTCATTAACTTGTGAGTTTATAGGCTTTAATTTATGTTATCCATGATCTACTTCCCAACATATTTTCTTAGTAGAATTTTATTATTCCCTTAATAGTGGTTCCTACTTAGCTTATTAATTTTCCAGAGAATATACCCTGGGAGTGTTGAACCCAAAGTGAACAAATGCCTCTTGTTATTCACTAGTTCTCGTTCAAGTCTAACACCAAGCAGTTTTTTTGGGTTTTATACCTAGATACATCTGTCCCAGAGCCACCGCTAATTTTTCGTATCCATATAGGGATGTATTTTCTTAATAAAACACCTAATATATACTCACCAATATTTAGGGATTTTTTTCTTATACTTAGTCTTACCCTTATGGATTTCATTAAGATTTTATTATCCTAATCCAAAAAATTACTAAACTAATCATTTAATACCAATTATAACAACCATTATCTTTATTACAAACATAAACATGATTTATTACATAAAAATGAAATTAATAAAACTCCAAGGATCGATAGGTATACTGTCTTGGGAAATTAGGATCATTAAATAATAACTTAAAACATAAAATGAAACATATTTATCAAAAACCATGTTTACATGACCAACTCATTATTTCATACCTAACACTTCTTGGGATAACCTGATGACATACACAATGAAGGGGTGATCTATAAGTCCCAGTAAGGGAGTAAACTATGAGTAAAATGAAAATAAAATACATGTTATCCAATATCCATATCAATGGATTATATGGTAAACTTGAACATAAAGGTGTGATATAGGATGATTATCATAACATGGAAATGTGGCAACTAAATACAACATGGTATTAGCATGATCCCAAGGCTCATTGTATAATGATTAGCATGAGTGAACAATAATTTTACATGAATTTTAATGAATAAAACCTAATTTCTCATGGAATATCATGATACTTTACATTACACAATGTATTGGAGAATTGTTAGGGAACACCTATTATAAACATTTCATTTCATGATGAACTACTCCCCATGGATCATATAAAATGGAATAATTAAACATCACAGGTTATTAAACAATTAGTAAATTTGGAATAAATACATGTAAGTAAAATTTATAGGTATTTATTTATAAATGTTAATACCATTTATAAGGAAATGGGTATGGTATTCACTACATGATGATTTTGTCTTGGACAATCGTGGTGTAATTCCAAGAGTATAACATTGTCATATGAAAATTCATAGGTTGGGTTGATGAGAGAGAAAGGGTTATATCATCATTTATAAATAAAATAGACAGTCAGTGGATCATGGAACAAAATATCTCATCATATGAAAT
Source organism: Viscum album (assembly GCA_963277665.1). Taxonomy (NCBI): domain Eukaryota; kingdom Viridiplantae; phylum Streptophyta; class Magnoliopsida; order Santalales; family Viscaceae; genus Viscum; species Viscum album. The sequence goes on along the minus strand of OY728152.1, from coordinate 1,358,244,897 downwards.
GGAATTTAGTTGCACAATATGGGATAAATATTTGAATTGAAATAAGAAGAGAGAAATCCCTTAAGAAATATTTTCATGGTAATAGGTGTACACAAAAGGAATTAATGAGAGATAAAGTGGTATATCATCAATAAAAAATAAGGAGGAAGGTATGGGGGAGGTGAGAAATCTTACCCCAAAATTTTTAATTGAAAATAAAAGGGTATAACTACATAATGAAACTCGGATAATAATTGAAATGGAAGAATCTCTTACTTGAGTTTGTGACTTCAAAATATTTATTAGGGGCTTCTTAAGAGATAGGGGAACATTGAGAGAATTATAGTGAGATGAGGGGATTTTATGGACATGATTCACTGATTTTGAGTGATGATAAGTGGGATTTTGTGTAGGTTTATATAGGAAATGAGAGGGGAATTATTTTATATTTTACAAACATAGTTTTGGGAAACTATATAATTAAATATTCAAAATCACAAACCATACCATGGTTCTTCCCATGGAATTTTACCAAGTGGAGTGGGAAACATTATTTTATAAGTCCAATGTCCTAACATATTAAAATATTAGCCTTTCCTATGTGGTGGTTGGTCACATTATTAAAGAAATGAATTTAAATTCATAAGGTATATTATACAATTAGGTGGATTCACTAATTCTTTGTAAATTAAGTGAAACAAATATAAAATCAAATTATTTTAATGGGAATACATATATTGGGCCTATAATAACAATTATAGTATTTATTACATCATTTAGGGGTCATTATGATGTCATAAAACACTTATTTTATTTATATGGTATTTAATTTTAACCCAAAAATTCAACTATCTTAGAAAATTATGAAAAAATCACCATTGGATAATTTTGATGTCCTGATTCCAAAAATAATATCTAATTAATATAAATAATTTCTTAAATATTTGAATTTTTACTTTTAAAATTAAAACCAACATTTATTGAAAATTCATGGGTTTTAATAAAAACGATTTTTAAACCTTAATAAAAATTACATTTGACTTCATAAAAGTTATATAAACATTTATTATCCATAAACATAATTTGATAATAATATTTTATTAAAATATTATTTTTCTCAAAAGTACATTAATTCCTAAAAAATATTCTTTAAAAATAAACTTTCTATTTTATCATATAAAAAAATATTACTCTTATCAAACTGATTACCCAATCATTTACAGATAAGGAACTAATATAATTATAATTTATTGGAATTTTTTAAATATTATTAGTAAAAACATTAGTTTAATATGATAATGTATATATTTCTCAAAAGTACCACTTTTACCCAAGGAGTCAATTTAACAAAGTGATCATTTTTTAAGAAAAACCATTCTCATACACAAATTGACAAAATAATACTTTTATTTATAAAAAGGAATTAAATAATAAGTAACTAATAACTTATTACATAACCCCTTATAACACCCTCATAAGAGCTAATGGTATAGTGTGCTATAGTTACCGACTCTTAGGTCGGAACAAAAAACTTTTCCTCGGTTATAATCTCAATTAAATTGAACTTCTCCCCTAGGAGATTCAGTTTAAGCTTAACATGTTGAAGGTTGGAATGAGCTTTTTCAAGAGAGAAGCATAGTGATGCTACCATATTTATGAGCTCCGATAAATGATGTTCGTAAGGCCCAAGTCTATAGGATGAGTCTATCCTCTTCTTTTTATATGTTTAAAGTACTCATTTTAAAATCCTTAAATATATATCAGTCATGTGATCACTATTCAACAGTTATATTATCAACATTAATGATACATAATAGTAATTTAAACCCAATAAAAAAATTGAATATGTTTTCTACAAGACATTAAAAGAAAGGATATTTTATTCATAAACGATCGGGTCATTAGAAGAATATTGAATGATATAATTTTTAACATACCATCAGGGAATTATGGATTTGAGATATATAGTGATGAATTGAGGAAGGGACCCATTTGTGTCCTTATGTAGAAGGATAAAGTTATTTCCTATGCATCAAGAACATTAAAAAATCATGAATAAAACCATTCAACAAAAGATCTTATATTGAACCCCTAATATTTTCTTTGAAGATGTGGATACATTATCACCATAGTTAAATATGACAGATACACACACACCATAAGAGCCTAAAACTCATATTTTCATAGTTGTGGATCAACATGATGAAAAGGATGTGTCTTGATAAAATGGATAACTTTTTTTCTCAATACATGACATCCTAGTGATGGAAAAATAAGGTGGTAGATTCATTGAGCAAGAAAGATCACAGATTCCTAAACAAAATTAGGATTTATAGGGATCCCTTATTCCTTGATTTAGAAAATATGATTATGGGAATTATTAAGGAGGTGGGAAATAAATTAAATTTAAAATTATTAACAAACCATTTATTTTATTATAGATAAAATTTTCTGAGAATGATGATGTGAATTTTCAAAAGAAAATTATTTTTCAAAATGATTGTAAATTAGAAGACCTCATATATGAATATAGGGTTATGAAATTCATAAAAAGGATATGTGTTTCATATTTATAATAGATTAAAATATAATTAAAAGATTATTTTTGTAAATCAATATTTTCTATAGACCTTTTTATCACCATAATGTATAAATATTGAACGAATATTTTTGGTGGGGTAATATGAAGTGGGAAATAAATGATTATGTGTTAATATGTTTTTTCTTTCAATACGTTAAGGATGAGATTAAACATACTAGAGGATTCATGATACATATACCAATTCTTATATGGAAATTGGATTACATTAATACACATATTTTCACTAGATAAATAAAGACTCCTAGAAATAATGATGAAATAATAGTTATTGTTGATAACCATGCCAAATATACACATTTTATTACTATAGGTGAATATTTATCTCTTGAATGCCTTACAAGACTCTATGTAAATGAAGTTTTAAGAATTCATGGTTAAACGCATTCAATTGAGTTTTATTTTGAGCCATGATTTACATTAAAATTCTAGAAAATGCTTCTAAATTATCTATATAATGTGATTTATTTGAGTATTTCCTATTACCTTAATATTTTTGGGTTTTTTGAAGGGATAATGAAAAATTTTAAGACATGTTGGGGTCATTATAACATGAAATTCATGGTATTTTGGTTAAATATTTTCCTTTGGTGGTGTTTTAAAATAATAATAGATTTTCTTCAAGTTTTTAAATGGCACTTTATAAATATTTTTATGGAAAGATATTTTATACTCCAACTTGTTGGGATAATGTATGCTAAATAATTATTCTGGTACTAGAAAGTTTTGAGGATACCCTAGTAATATTAAAGATTATTCATACACATATTAAAGAAACTCGATGTAGGAAAAAGAGATATGCTGATAACTGAATTTGTGATTTGGAATTTTAAGTGGGAGATAAATTTAACATGAAATTGTCTGCATGGTTGGGTGTTATATGGTTCATTAATAATGAAAAACATATCCGTAAATACAATATAATGTTTTAAATTCTAGACATAATTAGAGTTATGGATTACCTATTAGATATTCCACCGCTGATCTATTAATTAAATGATGTTTTAGAAGACTATTTATTAAGTAAGTCTATTTCAGATCAATGTCATGTGTCACAATTGAGGAAATATAATTCGAAACTTATTTATTCTACTATGAAGTTCATATCCATATTTTTACACTAGAAAACATGTGTTGATGAATTAGATGAAACTACATGTAATGTTACATTGGATAAATCATATGTTAGAAAATGTGATGTGAGAAACTAAAGAAAACATGATAAAGATATGCCCAAAATTTCTCATGTGGTGACATTATATAAATTTTGAGGTTGAATTTTTATGAAGGACTTAAGAATGCAATACTCGATCTTTAATTATAGTATGCTTATCTTTTTAATGAAAAAATAGTACAATATAGATAATTTTATTAAAGAATGTGATTAAAACCAAAATTATAATATTTTATTAATTGAATTTCTAAAATTATTCACGTTTTTAAAATAATATTATAAAAATTAATATACGATGAAATTGTTGGATTTTCTGGAAATGATTGAATTTTCATTTCATAGTGAAAAGTGGAGTATTTTCAAAGACTATCATTTATTTTCAACTAATAATGTAATATAAACGAACTGTTATATTTTATATTTGTTCATAATGTTACATATGTTACATTTTATTTATCACAATTAAAATTGAAACAAAAATTCTCATTATATTTATATAACTTAATTTGAATGCTTAAAAATACATTTTTATAAAAAAACTTTTTTTATTACATTTTACATATTTATATTAAACATTATTTTGACCAACTATAATTATTTAATAATGAAATATTGATAAAATATTGGGACTTATGATTTTTATATTTTTTAAATAATCCACTTTTAATTTTAGGCATAATTAATAGTAGTTACATTAAAATATATCATATCAGTTAAGGGTAATTTTGGTAATTAAGGTTTACAATAATGTGATAAGGCCCTAAAAATAAACACAAAACTTTCCCTTATTTCATATCATAGGAATAATTCATTTATATCCACCTAAAAAATTATTATATGGAATTTTATTTCTATTTGACCTACTTAATGAATTTTATATTATTTTATGTAAATAAATTCTAAAATATCAATATATTTCTCTAAAATTATTTTATATGTCCAAATAAAGATAAAAATAATTTTTGAATTGAAATAAAATAATATTTTAGAAATAATTATTTTAAATTTATTATGTAATTTTATTTTTAATTTTTAGTAATTGAATAATTAGCTAAAATGTTTATGCAACACTAACACAGTGCTTCTGTAAGAATTCCAAAAAATAAATGAATTTAAAAAATATAAAATTATAATTATATAGATATTTTTTGTGTCCCATAAATTTTATAGACATTTTTATCATATTAAGTATGTTTTAATGTCAAATAATCAAATTCATTTTTACTCAAGTTACTTTCAATGTCTAATTAAATGAATTGTTCCAAAAATTACATTATGTATCTTTTATAATCAATAATAATTTCTTAAATGATATAAAATTCATAAAAAAATTATTTTTAATAAATTGAATTATTTGTGGTTTAAAATATAATAAATTGTAACTTTATGGTCTCTTGTACTTTAACAGTAACAATTGTGTCCCTTATACGGAATAAAACTTTAATATTGTGGTAATTGTAAAAAGGGTTAATAGGGGATACAACTAAGATATAAGGATGTGAAACTAACTAAAATAAATACAAATTTTTTCAAATGAGATTATTTACAAAAATAACCATATTATATTTAAATTAAATTAATTTTGGTCAATTTTTCTGGGAAATGTACTTTATATTAACTTAATACATTATATATTTCTAAAAGTTCCCCTCCCTTCACTTAAAAAATTAAACCCCTTATATCTTTTATTTACACCACATTGATTAATATATATCATCTAAACCCAACACATTTTATTTTTAACATACTTATAAATGTTTTAAAGATGATTTTACTTCAAAAATAACATTCATAGGTATGTTAAAAGGAAATCTATTGGAGTTTAACCAAAGAAGAGGTAATTTTCATTAATGACTCTTTAAAATTTATTTTATATTTTAATTCCAATAAATAAGTAATAAAAATTATAAAATAATGACTCAAAAAATATAAATAAATTGAGATGTTATTATTATAATGGTAAAATCATTTCCCAATCTTTTTTATCTAATGGATAGAGAAAACGCTGCTTGTGTGTATGTATAACTTATCATCTCCATGTAAAGGTATGATTATTTTCTTACGAAAATTTTATTGAGATGGTTATAAATATGCCAATAATGGATATATAAGATATTTATTACATAATTAGTTAAATATAATTATAAAATCATCTCTACCTTCTTATTTTCCTTGAAGTAATCTTATAATATAGCATTCGTAAACTCCATCAATTTTCTTATCACCATAACAATTTTATCCTATTTACATTATTCTATAATATTTCAATGGTTTAACAATAAATATTTTTTAATAAAATATTATATTAGTATTTCACATCCATTTTATTTATTTCTATAAAAGAAATGATTTTATTATAAAAATTGTAATTTTAATGAACAGATGATCATCTTTTTTCTTTAATTAATTTTGTGGTCATTAGAAATATCTTAAAACAATTACATAATTTTTATTATTGGAAATTACATTTTTCTTAAATTACCATATTATTTGAATCATTGATATGATTATATCCTATATCATACACAAGTTTTTTTTTATATGGTGTTTTACTATGAAAGTTATTTGATTAAAGGGTAAAATATTAATATTCTATATTATTTACTCAGTGTAGTTAATTTTTGACATGGAATATTTTTAATGAATTAAATCGATCATTTAATATATAGGAATGCATTGTACTTGTGTTTTAAAGGGTGGGGCAATGAATTATATAGGCCCTTGATGCATCGACATGTCTCACGAGACAAATGAACTGGATAGACTAGTTAAATGATTTCGTTTATATTACAACCTATAGTTTAAACATAATTTTTGTAGGGCATTGAAGGAAAAGTATATCATGACGTATGAGATCATGAATTCAAATATTAAGAATTTCTACATTGAGAATTTAGTTATTATTATACATGATATTACTCTAATGAGATTATACATGGATGTGTTTTGTATTCAAGTTATTAATTAAATTGATTAAATATATAGATATTTTACTTTCCAAATTGATTGTGCCTTATTTAATCATGATATCTTATATTGTTTGTTACCCTCACAGAGTGTCCCAGAAACCCCTTTATATGATTTTATTTTCATGGGGTTTGAATAATAAATCATTGAATGCGTTTCAAGGATGAAGAACAATTTATTTTGATGTGTTTATTTATTTTTAATGTAAAATAATAATCAAGTACGTATCAAGTTATTCAAGATAACCAAATAGATCATTACATTAGTATTAGATACCTTATATCTCATGATACAGTAATATGGTAGACACGTACTATAGGTTATTAGATATGGGGTTATAAAACTATTCTAAATATACTATGAGTCATTCTAAAAGATTAAATTATTACAATAATGTTGGTTCAAACTATCATACTATGGATCGTGAAGTTAGTTTGGAAACAAATAGTAGAGTTATATATACAATTCAAGATCACGGTTATTATAGAATATTGATTGATATTGTTGATTTAAAATAAAATTCGAAATTTGTAGTTGTATTATTCAAATGCATGTGGGTAAATATTAGCAAGGGTATGTGTTTGGAATGGCCTTAAGGCCTTCATTTTTTTTATTATTTTTATAATAATCCTTTCAAGGGGTGAGGTGGAACCCTTAAAAGGCCCGAAGTCTTAGAGACTATTACATAACCCATATGTCGTAGAGGTAATCAACCAGACAAGACAACTTGGAAATGATCCTCCCCAGCACATGGCATGATATCAGCACTCCACCTTTTTAGGTATGGTCAGCTAGCTATACTATAAAAAGTTGCACAGGCCTGGTACCAATGTCAATGTCATATCTTCTCATTCTTCCAATTTCAGTTTTCTCTACTCTAGTGAATGTGCTTTACGAAAATCCACATCTAGAACTCTATCCCTTTTAGACTTGATGGAACTTCTACATCACCATGTGGCCTGAAGGCCTTGGGGAGGCCTTAAGTCTTAAAGGTGGCCTGAATAACTTGACAGAAAACTTTCCCAAAGGCCTTGGGTGTCCTAAAATCCTTACAGGACCTGAGGACCAAAACGGTGGCCCAAAGGCTCAGATGGATGAATAGTTCAAACTCCTATAATGTCAAAATGTGCCTACTATGGTTCTTCTATAGTACCCTAGAAAATATGTATCCATCCATATTTGATCACAGGACTCTTAGACGCACTTACTGAGTCCTCACCAACTGGGATGAGGCTCATGTGCTGGCAATGGGTATATGAGGATATCTCCCATGGTTACCCTTGTTTTTCATCTATGTCCCCCCTTAATTATGTGTCATTTCCCCTTGTTATAAATAAATGTTTTAAGAATATAATTTCTAATAAGTGTATAATGTGAGAAGAACATTGTGAACCATGTGAAGATTTTTCATGAAATAAGATGATTATGTATCTAATACTCAATGAAATAAACCATTAATGTTATGGGGAATGTATTATTTTGATATGTATTGAATATTAATGAAAATTTGGGTAATATTTATGTATGTAATGTTTTGGTCACCTAAGTATAAATTTTAGTATTTTTTTGTATTTTTTGGTGAGTATGGATATAAAAATATAGTAAGAACTATTAAAATAATAATATGCACAAGAGAACTTCCTATGATATGGTGATGAAAAGAGTATGGTTTTCCTAAAAAAACATCTTTTCTAGATACTATTATGTGGATGAAATAGTTTTTTAGAAGAATCTAGGAAAAACAACTTTGAAAGGGGTGAATTGGGATTTGACTAAATTATCACTGGTGGGTGATGAATGGTCAAATTATTTCACACAAATATTGATGCACTTAGGGATATGATTTTATTAATTTACATTCCATTTGTGAAGCATTATGATGAATTTGAGGATAAAACCCTGTAAATTGGTGATAAGAAATGTTGATATGTGATGAACATAATGTTTTATTGGTTAAAATATGTTTTCATAATTTAGGACTTCAAAAAAATTATTTTCAAAATAATATGATCAATAAATATAGTTATTAATTTTTTATACATTCATTAATATTTTTAGTAAGTGTTTGGAACCAATAAAAATTATGAGAACAAAAAATATGATGTCCATTTTAATGATTTTCATCCAAAGAAACTAAATGTTATCGGAGTGGTAATTTGAAACCTTTTTCTTATGCCTAATAAATTATCTAGATATAAGATATATATCCTCAAATTTGGTGGGTTTAATAGAATATGTAATTGGAGTAAAATAGTATTTCAAAGGATTTTAGTAGATAAGGACCCTGAAGTAAATATAATTTTTCATCCTATATATAAAAAATGAAGGGATAATCGCCTTGGGATATGACCGAATGGAGTGAGAAGTATTTTTTTTTGTGTGAAAAAAAGGGCATGAAAAAAGAAATTGACATGGAAAATGAAAATTTTAATTTATTAAAATAAATTAAAATTTAAGGTACCTTTTATAGTTTATTGTCTTATATGTGGGGACTTTTTGAATTTGATGACTCAATGACCTAATCCAAGGGATAAATCCTATACCATGGAATATTATATGTTATGATAATCCGTAATGTATTTTAAAATGGGTAATAAACACTTATCCAACAATCTATAGTAGAGTATTACATGAAAAAATTTATTTGAATATTCCTTAGGAAAATATTATATTTATTCTCCTAGATTAATTTAATGTGATTTTGAGTATTTATTATGTCCCCCTACTTAGATACCTTATAAATTACTAGAATAAATATGTCCCATTTGATATTATAATTAAGTATATGATAATATATAGGTGAAAGTATGAGAATTAACATATGAGTAAAATTTTACGTGTCTTGATTATTATTCATGAGGTTTATTTACCCCAAATGGCTTCATATATACTCCACATTGAAGATACGGATGTTTCTTGGGAATATGGTAATTTATTCCTGAAATAGATTCCTAGTATTCCCTTAAATAATGAATTTTAACTCATTTATATTCCTAATATATTTTTAATTACTTATTATATAATAATCACAATTGGCTTATATAAATTAATGAATTATGTAATGGAGAATTTTGATAATGAATTCATATTACCTTGTGTTTCACCATGGGGTGAACATGGTATTTTTAATAATAATTATGGGAAAATTCATCAATTTATTGATTATAAGGAACTAAAAAAATATCTATCATAAAAATGTATCTTTTACCACATAATAATTTCAAGATTGATCGACTATATAAATATCAATACTTTTCCATGATTAAACTTCATTATGAAAATATTCAATTGAGGGTCAAGAAGGAGGATGTGTGACTGTCGAAGAAGGTTAGAAATGTTACACATTTCAACAATGGTAGTGATGAAATTATATGGTTCATTAACCCAGTAGGTTTCGCATCCATACAATACATTAATAAGGTCCTATTAGATGAATCTCATTGCTAATTAATTTTTATTCATCCTATAAGTAAGAATATGTATAGATATTTATAAATTTATATTTTTTTGTATAACATAAAAATGGATGTTACATAGTATCTATATTTATTTATAGTATATCAATAGATTAAGGGAAATTTATGGAATTATATGGGGATGTAACATTCATTACCTATACCAGGACAAAAATGGGAAAAAAGTATGATGGATCTCATCATCAGACTCCCCAAAACATTGAATGGTCATAATTATATTTTCATTATAGTCAATCACCTTAAGAAATCAGTGAACTTTGTTACCATAAAATAATATTTCTCTCTATATCAACTTTCCGTGATATAAGTTTTGTAATTGGAAATGTACCATGGATTACAATATCCAATTGTATCATATTAGGATTTTAGGTATACAGAGATGTTTGGGAGAAGTATTTAGTAATATTTGAATACAAATTTAGAATTTATCATCAATTATCATACACAAAGATAATTTTAGTCAATGAGAACCATTTAAACCATAGAAGATTTTTTGTGATCATGTTATTTGAATTTCAAATTTGGTTAGGATAATCAACTTTCTTGTTTCATGATTTCATACATTAAAGGTTTTCACTCAAGCATTTATATAGCTCTATTATCTATCTATAAATAGAACTATATAAATAAAATATACACTAGTAATTTTGGATAATAAAATATAATAGTGTTTGACCCATATGAGGAATCCTTAGATAAGGCTAGAGCCAATTTGTATCACATTAGGGAATCTTATAGTCGATAGAAATGTTACTCTAAAAATCATTAACAAGATCCAAAGTTTAATTTTTATAACTTGGTTTTCCTATGAATAACTATTTAGAAGATGGTTATGGGATTTGGAAAGAAGGTAATGTTGATCCTTATATATATCATCCATTTCTAAATACATGATCAGATCAGGATGGTTTCTTATCATTTATTTCTTCTATTGAATCTATATCATGTTCACAGTGTGTTCCATGTATCTCTTCTAAGAATGTACATAACAAATCATTCACATGTCCTTAACTAAAAGGTCTTAACACTGGTTCATGATATATATTATGATTAAAATTGATGGTGATTCTTGATCAAGTAAATATATTTCCACAAAACAATACCACTCAATTGGTTAATGTTTTATGGGGAACCCATAAAATTACAGAAGGTACATGGGAACGTGAAGGTATGATGAGGAAAAATTATTATAATTTTATTATCAATGTGATCCAAATTTGAGCGATTCATTTTAATTGAGTAAAATTTAACTCTCTCATTTTTTATGTTATATTTATAATTATATAAATTTAATTTTGTTTACACCTTTCTTTACATGTAACATAGATTTTAAACAAACCATGATATACTATTGAATTATTATAATTTAATGTGAAACTTATTTTATCTTCCTGAGATTAAAGGGTATGAATAATATGAACATAATTCTGGGAAAGTATTATTAAAAAATTTATAAATTAATTAATTATTTTTCAATAGGTTTTAAAAGAAAATAAATTAATGATAATTTTATAAGAGATGTGTTTCTAAAAACCGTTTTTTATGTTTGAAATCTGTTTCGGACATTATAAATTAAATTAATCATTTTTTAATTATTATAATTAATTTTTTAGATAAAATATTCAATCAAAAATATTATAATTCATTTAATTAACATTATTCATAAAGGAAAGATAATAAATTCATTTAATGATTCAAAAATATATATTCATTAAAATTGTTTTTATTTCATTTCTCATGTTAATATTATAATTAATTTTATTAATTTTCAATAAAAAATGAAAAAATTAATATCACTTTTCAAATCATCATTTGATAATAGTATTAGGATTTTTTTGAAATTTCTGAAAACTTTTATTTTATTAGTGAATAATTTAAAAACTGGTTCTCTAAAGACTTCCACTTTTGGGAAATTCTAATGATTTAGGAATGAATTATAAATCTTAAAATCATTGCATATAAAATATATTTTAATGGTGTAAAATAATTATTTTAAAACGTTATTTAAAATTTTGTAACCCAATGTTGGCTTTTGTGAACAAATGTTAAATTTTATTCAAATTTAAATATATTTTTGATTCATTGTATTTAATGGTATATTAGGAAGGATCAATTCAGTTTTGGATTGATACAAAATTATTAAAACCTTCCTTCATTTTTTTAATAACAAAAACAACTATTTTATACCAACTTTTTACTTGATTTCAATGAAAATTTATTTTTTCACTTATATCATGTATTTTCATAAAAAATATTTTTCATGTATTTCTTTATTATACGAAAAGTAATTTACTCCACCTATAAAAATTGAGCTACAGAAAATAGATTCAAAATTTTGAATCATTATTATAAAAACACATAAGGATACTTTATTTTTGGTCATATGATAACGTTATTATGGTAAGAAGTAAAGATATCATGTTTAATGTTAAAAATGGTTTAAAGTTGTTCAATGTGGAAATAAGGATTAAAATTCCTCGAAAACATGTCTAAATGTTTATAGTTGATTTTATTTCAACCATATCCCTTATTATTTATAAATTCTGGATTTCATAATTACACTTTACATTATTATACTATATATTGTATTTTAAAATTTTTGCTAACTCCAATTGTGTAATTTATATTACTTATAAAATGGAACAACATATTCTTCGTTATTTATAATGATTTAGCATTATATCATGGGAAATACCATCCATAGTAACTTTCTAGTTTCCTTCCCTTTATTCTAGAGCATCTATTATTTCTCTATGACCATCCAATATAGTATAAATGTGTAAACTAAAGGATGTCTTTTAATGAAGATGAAATTGTATTACACGACTATTTTAATGTTTATTTCTTCTCCCAATTACTATAAATCTATAGTATCCATAATGACATGATTAATATGGAATAATGGATATATATATATATATTGATTATACTAAAATCATTTCTAACCTAAATTACATCAAATATAAATTGATAGTATCATTTATGCATATGTATGGGCCACCACCTCCATGTAGTGATATAATTCTATTTCAATCAACATATTCCATATTTAGATGTTTTTGTTAATTTAATTTTTATATAGGATATGTTCAAAATAATTATTCTTATATAATTATAAGATAATATATACCTTCTTACCTTCTTATCCATTGGAAAATTATAATGTTGATCTTATGTATATGTGGACAACCACCTCGACAGAGGAATGGGATTCGTTTTTCATTTCAGTTTTTCATGGATGGTAATAAGTAAATATTTAATAAATATATATTATATTTGTGATATAATTGAAAACATTAGTGTTTATTAATTATATAAATTTCATTATTCCATTAATGTAAAAGTGAACACATCATCAGTTTTTACAAATAGATTATCGTCTCCACAAAGTGATGTTATTCATTTTTTATCACTACTTTATAGAATAGATATAACAATATATATAATGAATAAATATGATAGTTTATAATTATTAATAATATATATCATAAAACCATGTCCAAGGTGAAAATAATGAAACCATCAAATAGAAACAAAAATGGAATATAGATTAGTTTTCACTCGAATGATCATTTTAATGAAGAAATTGTGAATAAAAGGAAAATTGGGCATTATAATGAAATTTTAAATATAATTTTTTTATTACTAAAGTTCTATAATAAAATTATGACAAATTAATATTTATTATATTGGACTATTTTCACTATATATTCAATATAATACTTGTGGTAAGAGTTTATCATTTCAAATTTTCTTCTTTGAGGCATATGACAAGTTATAAACCAATCTTCATTTGCGATTTGTATATAAAATCCGTTTGAAATGTTAAAAAATTAATAATTCATAAATCACGATACTTAATGTTATTTTTCATATGATTTCATATATTTTTTGATGATTCATAATTTACCAAAGAGTTATTGAATTTATGTTATACTCTCATTTCTTTTTGATATTGTCTATGCTAAATTTAAAATAAAGGAAATTATATAGAAATAAAAATTTAAATCCATTCTATTTTCACATCATCTATTTATTTAGGTAATTATTATTTATTAGTGAAATTTTTTACTCTTTAGTTATTGAAATTTTCCAGAAAGTTTTTTTAATGGATGTTGAACCTCATTACTCCTTTGTCTATTAATTTTTTCCCATGTCCATCCACATAAAAATATAAATGTTTATCTATAAATGAAATATTTTAAATTGGAAATTTTAATTACCATTTTTTAATATAAATTTTATAAAGGAATATTTTTAATGAATTATATTTTAATCTTTTCATTTTTTATATTTTACATAAGTATGAAAAGAGGGTTCTCATTTAACATATAATGTATGAACTAATTTTCACAATATTACAGCCTCTCATTGATCTAAAGAATCTATTATATGTTTTCATGGTTCATTCAAATGTAAAATTTTTAATGAATATTTTTTAAAAAAATTGATTATAAAAAAGTGATTTCAAATTGAAAATGTTATTTTCTTCCCAAATTGTTTCGAAGACATTTTAAAGGTATTTTAATTTATGCAAATATCCAATGATGTTATATATGCTTCAATAGGGATATGAACCAATGTTATCACCTTTTTTATAAGTATGGTATTTTATTATGATGATGAGATATTTATGAAACCCATTTTTATTTATATTGGATATGCTTTTATGAAATGAAATATGATTTCATGACCTTTAAAAATACATGTCAATAAATTATTTGATTGGTACCTGTTTTATATTCCTCTAATTAATTATGTAATTATTAATGTTTATATGTCAAAGTTTACCCAATAGGTTATCGAATGAATGAAAGAGTATACATGGGACGTTATCTCAAGCATGAAGCAGGTGTACGGGCGGTTTGTACATGACTAGCATGTGGTTAATGTAATTTTGGGTATTATTAAAATAAAATTTCTCTTATTATGAGTGTGCACTCATTGTATGTCACTATACATGAAATATTATTATTCTTATGATATGATATCATGTTCCATGATCTATGATTCATGTATGATTTGTGTATTATGATCATTCATAACTATATGTCATGATTACGTTCTAGGTTTTATTGGGTATGAATTTAAAATATTTATCCCATTTTATCAGACCCTTATACTCATGATATACATAAATATGATCGTTTATTAATATATCTCATGTTAACTTTTAATTATCATCTAATATCACCCTTTCTTTTGTTTTATTTCCCAATGATGTGAAGAAACTCCTCAATAATGATATGTCTCATAAGTGTATTACCAAAGAATACATTTATGTGTAATTTTGAAGATCTTTCATAAAATCATATGATTTTTTATTAAATATTCAATGACACTAAAACATTATCGATATGGGGTTTCAGTTATTATGATATTTATTGTATACTCATCTAAACTAATTTAATATTTGGGTATATAATGTTTTATTCACCCATATGTTCTGTAATTTCTTAATTACATTTTAATCTGTATAGTTTCCTTGTTTGATGCACATATAAGCACAATAGAATAGAACAAAATCATGTTATTTGGTTTTTATTATTACAGTAAACATCAGTTATTTTTTAAATTCATTCCATTAAAAATGAATTACTTTATAAACACTAACTGATTCTTATTTTAAACTATGATTATATTATTATAAAATGGGGGTAAAAAACGTCACTATAAGAATTTTTATATAAATTATAATCATTAAAGATGAAATAATATTTATATATCTATCAAAAATATCACTTTTTGAACCTTAACATTGCATAATATTGGTAGAATAATTAAATAATAATACAATTAGACACTCAAAGACCGTACTGGTCTAGTTTTATTGGAAACTTGGTAACATAAACATTGATTTATTAGTGCAATACATTATCTCCAAATAAGTTCTTATTGACTATCACCATTCATAGAAAAATAAATCAAAATACATATCTTCATAAACTGGGGAAGGAAACATAAATAGGGGTGAGCTAAAATGATCAGTAATGGTAAATTAGGGAGATATTTAAAAATAATCATAACCATAAGAATATGTGAACTTGGTCCTCAATATAAAATATCATACTATGTATAGAAAAGTCTATATGCTTGAATTAGGGAATAAATCATGGATATTCATACGATATGAATCATATTAAAATAAATAACATAATCCATGAAACCATAACATAGGAATAAATCATGTAATTATTCCACACATATAATTACATAATATGACTTTCTTAGTAACCAAGGAACCACTACCAATACCATCTTAATAGTATGGGTTCACTCCCCATACCATCTTGGTAGTCATGGTTCACTCTCGTAACCATCTTGGTACATGAGTTCACATCTCATACCATCTTTGTAGTCGTGGTTCACTCCTATTACAATCTTGGAAGTCAAGGATTACTACCAAGACCATCTTATTCTATCTCAAGAGATAAAAATATTTAACCAATGCATTGGAGGGAGATATAGGTCCCACCCATCTTATAATGAAATCATACATGCATGTGCCACAAAATAATAAACAATAATATCATAACCCATGAAATTATATGGGTATTATAAACATGTAATAATATCATAAACTATTGAAAACGATACTAGTTTCATAATCATTTCATCAAAATCATATCCCATGGAAGAGAAACGGATTTCATAAATATAAAACCCATTAAAGAGAAATATATTTCATAATGACCATGGAATTAAGCAGAAACCATTATGTGAAACAATATTAATGGAACCCCTATATCATTACCTAGAGAGGCATGAGTAACAACAATAGATTTCATCTTAGATGTAAAAAAATTTTAAAATATCATTCAATAATTATTCAGGAGGAAAATATACTTTCTTCTTTGAAAAATGAATTTCCAAACATAAAAACATTTTGATATATTTTTTTAGAAAATATCTTTAAAACATATAAATAAGACATGAAATTAGATTAAAAACCATTTTCCCAAAATATTATAGAATAATATTTAAAACAATTTTATACATTTTTCATTAAAAACACTTTGAAAATATTAAAATAGAGCTTGAAAAAGTTATGAAACTAATTTCATTGAATTTTTTTGAAATAAATAACAATAAATATTGAAAACATTTTGAAACCCATTTAATTAAAATAACATTGAAAAAGTCTAAATAAATCTTGAATTTTTTTTAAAAAACATTTACCTTGAAAATTTATCAAAGAATCTTGAAACGGTTTTAAAAACACCTTTTACCATTGAAACATTAAAAATAAGATTTAAAAAATTATGCAACACATTTTTATAAAAATATATGTAAAACTTTATTGTTAAAAATAATCCATTAAATAAAATAAATAAATAAATATTCAAATAATTGGTGGTGTGTAAATTCATATATACTGTACGAGGTGAAATGAATATTCCCTTTTCATTGTAAAAAGGTTAGAGAAATGACTCATTCAGAATGAGACAAGAATATACCATTTGAAGAGTTATGTAAAAGTAAAAAGCAGGAAAATATAATAATTGATTATATTATAATTGTATAATATTCTTGGTTACCATTTTTAGAAAACATTGTATTGAAGGAACACAAATTTATGACTGAATAAAGGGTAAAGTCGAGCTTTCATAAAAACTCCTTCTTAACTATATTATATACCAAAGTGTTGAAAAATGGTACCAATATATGAATATATTATTAATAACCAGAGGATAATAACATTCAAGGTTTTTCTTATTATATGGATTGTATTTTATCATCAAAGGAAGCATAAACATATACAACATTGATAGGATATTAGATTGTTTCAATTAACTCTAATAACTTGTTAACATGGTATAATACTATCCATGTAAGAAAATTAAATTAAATGAATCCAAAAATATCATTAAAATAATTATATTCATGATAAAACACGTGAAATATAAATATATATACCTAAAAATAATTTTGGTGCACAACAAACCGTGAGTTTCAAAGAAGGAAATTTGACCAGAAAACTATTTTACGGATTTGGTAACCTTTTAAACATAAAACCCATGAAATAATGATAATATAATGGATATGTAAATACAAATAAATTTAATCACAGTAATAATTTAATAAATCCATGTTTAGTATACACAACACACAATGGTAATGGGTGGGGAATGAAGCATGTATCTCATGAAAATAAAAAGTGAGATGAAACCCCCATACCTTTGGTCTTGAATCTATTAATACTCATACAATATTCTTGTATAATAAATATAAATTTATGATAAAACAATTTAAACAACCATATTGAGATATATAATACTATATTTATATTTTGATAATGGCCTTATATTACCCTATTATTAACAATCATATGTTAAGGATTCACTTCATGTAATATTCCCTTTATTCTTCGCATCTATCTTAATTTGTAATATCATTGGTCCTTATACTTATATAATGATTTCAAGAATTTACACCATGATATACATATAATTTATATTAATTATATTTTTATTATAATAAACTATATTATATATAAGTATGAAATTGAATACACCCTTCATCGATACGGTAGGTCGTATGTACACGTGAACGCTATTTACATTTAATTGTTGTATTGAAAGAAGAAAAGAAAAATACATTTATATATATATATATATTAAAGTAGATTTATTATGTTGTATATATTATATATATGTACTAAACCCATCCTTAATACATTCTGTATATTGTGTGAATGAATTTGATCGCTTTGAGGGTGCAGTAGTCCACACTTCCTCAAATGAAATTTTTGCATTTAAACCAAATGGAATGTAAAAATATATTTTTTTTTGTAAAAGGAATATTGAAGAATAAACACATAATAATATAACATATTTCATATATAAATCTATTTTCCATTATAATTTCCACCATTAAACATGGAAAATCAAACATGAACAACCATCTTTTAGTGAGGTGGTAGTTCATCCTACACATCAACAAGATGTTCATTACCCATTATATGAAATATTGTATAATTATAGGTCAATAAATTATCATAAAAACGTCCTAGTATATTTAATATTCTTCTTTTGTTTAAAAAAAGTAATAAATAGATTTTAGGGGTGGATAAAAAAATAAACGAGCTTGAGAAAAGATGTTACCTCTTAATCGGGTAACTCCTTTTGGATTATGTCAAAATGCTTCCATAGATTTCTTTCATACTAAGGATATAATTCTAGAAGTAATTTTGTATTTTTGGGATGTTTATTGATCAGTTATTGGATGAACCAATTTTTTCAGATAGGTGTGAGGAAGAGGGAGAGGTGGTGGCCTTTTATAGGGAAAGGAAAGGTCGCACTTGACATTTTTTTAAAACAAGTTAGCTATACACATGTTTTTACCTAAAAAGTCATACCAAACAATACAAGCTCTAGAATGGATGTTTCATGGATTTAAATTCCCATCCAGTTGATTTTTTACATGTTTCATGGTTGTTTTGGGTCACAAATTTATGTTTTAGTACTTTGTTTAACTAATTTGTTTCTAAATCATTGTAATTAATTTTAATAACATTCAATAAGATTTTTTTTCAGAAACTATGTGTAACATATTAAAATTTATAAATTATTATTATTAAAGATTTTGAATCCATATTTTCAAATTCGATTCACAAAAGTTATGGAAATTAATTTAAAATTAATCTCGCAGATAGGCAAAAAAATTGGGATTTTAAAGTAAAATCATTAAAAAGTTCGCAAGGTTTTTATAACCATGTTTAAATAAAAAATGAAATCAATGAGTTACATTGTATTGATTTTTAGAAATATTATATAATTAAACATTGAAAAGTTTTTATTATATAATTTTCCCTTATAAATAAATTAAATGAAAAATAAATTTTGAATTAAAATTCCATATTTGTAATTATTCATTAAAAACAGAAACCTTAGAGAAAAATACCAAAAAAATTATACACCCCTCAATTTTCTATTTTTATTTCAAAAAATAATTTTATTTTGACTTATTAAATCTATAAAACCTTTAAAATATTTATTAAAAATGGATTCTCTATTGATATTTCATAAAACATCAATATAAAAATATTATTTTTTAAGCATAAAATTGGGTTTTTTATTATTTTCTATTTATCAAAAATATTGGGTGAATATCAAAAAAAATGTACTATATGAGGTGTATATTAAATTAAAATAAATTACTAATTATTTCTAATTTAATTTATTAGGTTAAAACATCCTTGTGATGATAATAATATTTTTCATTATATTCAATCGATTTTTGTATTTATTTCTAAATAATTGGTACCCTACGAATTCATATTATATTTTTATAAACCATATATTTTCATAAATTTGTTAATAATATTCATAACCTATAATTAATTATTTATGTTATATCTTATTATTTTAATTAAATTCATTTTAATAATATATTTTTTTTAGTAAAACTCGGTCTTGTTTGTTAGGAAAGCCATTATGGAAAGTCATAGTTGTGTGTAACGCAATTTAACCTCGGTGTTCCATGTATATTAATATTAAATTTAAGATCATTTTAGTTCGCATTATATGAGTTTGTGTATAAAAAAATTAAAACAAAGTTCTTTAATATAAAATAAACCATCTTCATTGTTTCACGAAATGAAAAATATAAAACATATTAAAACATTTAATACAAAAACCCACAATTATCAAGGTGTTACATTCTACCCACCTTACAATTAATTTCACCCCAAAATTCATTTTGGTTATCAATGTTTTAATACTTGAATGTTTTTTTCCTTGAAACCCACATCATAAAAATTGATATTGAAACTTCCCTTAAAATGGGAATATTTTAACCAAGACGATTACCCAATGTAACATATAACTGGGTGTCCACATAGGAGAACATTATTTGCGAGTGAATATTGGACATAGAAGAAAAGAATAAATATTTATAATGAGTTATTGAGTTCAATAATAAAAAACCAGTTAATTTCCAAATAAAATTTGAGGTCCTCAATGTCACAAATCTATTATGATTTATAAGGCAATCGGTTTAACAAAAATTAGGGTACTAAAAACTATTTTTTATTGTTGTCCTGTCTTTGAGTAATTATTTTATACACCAAGAATATAAATAAATATAATTACATTATATATTTCTATAAACAAAATTTATTTCATTGGTTGTTCTATGAACTATTTCTAATTCATCCATTAGTTCAGGAAATAAATTCCTAGAGGTTAGCATTGATTCTTAAGGAGCTAAAATACACATTTACCAGATATTAAGGCCCATAAAACAATGAAAATTATATGTATTTTCATATAAAAATTCATAAAAGTAATTATGGTTAATACATAAATATATAAACATATAAAGTGAAACTATTTCTTCTTCATAAATAATTATTCATCAAAAATAATTACACATTAAATAGGACATTATGTAGCCTAGTGGTAGGCGTGAAACCTTTATTGTCCTTAGATCATGGGTTCAATATATTCAGCCATTCCTTAACTGATTGTTTCTCACTCAACATACATTCGGTATTTTTCTACAACCATACTAATATAATTTACATAATAAATAGGTTTAACATACATAAAATATGGATAATCACTAAATTGCCTTTTAAAAAACTTTTTTAATACTATATCAATAAATAAATACTTCCTCCAAATTTTTATTTAATATTTTCATTAATGGTTATACTTATAAAACTTTTGAAAGATGAAAATCCAAAACATTTGAAATATATTCATGAAATCAACTTGACATTGATTCTCGAATGTATCACAAAGTAGATCATGGTTTTCACATTACAAGCATGTTAATACCATCATCATATATTCTTTTGAAAAATGGTAATAACCTAAATCACTATAAATATTTATTGAAAATTTGAAATCTTCCACATTCATTGTATACTCAATTTATTCCTTAAATCCAAAAATTTTGTAAACTTCATCAATGATAACATAAACCACCTATTAATAAGTCCTTAATTAGTTCCAATGTAATCAATTACTTTTTATATAATTATTCATATCACACATATCATTATCCAAACAACATTATCAAAAAAATAAAACATGTCATGGGGTTTCTTTCCCCTAATCATGTGTTTTACATGGAAATCACTTTGACATTAAATAGATCTTCTATTCTATTATATCCATTCAACATATTATTATAAATAATTATAAAAAACATATAATAGACAATTATTATATATTTAACCATTCATAATTCTTTAATCCAAGTGTATAAAAACAATTACCACTTCATCCTAAATCCATTAACAAGGCTACATCATCCTATTATATAATAACTATTTATGTTCACTTAATTTGTATTCTCTAAATCATCAGTAGTGTAACCCTTACTCACCCCACCTTGAGGATTCACTTCAAGATCTTTCATCTTGGCACATTGAGTTGCATAATGACTATTTATTTTAAACATAAACCAATTATCCATACATGGTGTCTTACAGACGCAAATATTCTCATCCATTTAGAAAACCAAACTCTTCATTCTCCACTTATAGTTACTACCTTTTTTCCTTTCTTCTCCACACTCAAAAAATATTATTGTCATCTAAAACATTCAATTATGGGATTCGTTCCACATTCATGATAAAAAATAAATATAATCTTATTTACATCATGGACTCCATTAACCTAACTCTCAGCAAATTCCTTCCTTATATTCCTTAAGGAGTCCAAGAGTTGGTTATGTTACAAATTTCTAATTAGGTTCCATGAAAAAAATTAGGCATTATCACAAATATTTTTCCCTCCAGTGATCAACCCACATGACTTCTCATCAAAAAATATTCCATCACATTCAATGTTAATTACATTACATCTAGTTCCCAACATTGAATAAAACAATAATTATAGCATGTTCAATAGTTATCAAAGAAGAAAAATATATATTTTTAAAAATAATTACTTATATGATTTATAAATCCTGAAATATTCCCTAAAATATAAAACCCTTAGTTGATCCTATATTACTAATAAAGAATATATATATATATATATATATATCCTTCATGGTGGTTGGTAAAGAATATTTTGAATTTCCAAAGCATATCCCCCAGAAGTGTGAAACCAGGTGTGTAGTAAGGTCTACTGTCATCTACTATGTTACCCCGAGTCAGGACCAAAACATATTTTCATAGTTTTTACATTTAGGTACATTTGTTCCAAATCCACATTCACTTATAGTATCTAGATAGGTATGTATTTATAAGAAACACTCACTATATCCGTTAGAAAAATTCTAATACATTTTCATATACTTTTCCTTATCCTTATACTTATCCCTAGACATTTCCTTTTGGTTGTCACTAAGGTTTTTTCATCCTAGCGTCCAAAGTATAACTAAAACATTTCTCTAATACAAACTATAAAAACCCTATATTTTCATACCATATAATTAAATAACTTTTATATAATAAATAAAACATAATTCCAACATGCGTCCAAAGACCATACTAGTCTTGTGCCTTTGGAATCACAGAAACATAAAAACTGATACATAACTGAGAAACATTTTCCCCCAGTTGGATCTTATTTAATAGAACACTTTTTACATACATCAAACATAATACATATCTTCAAAACCTATGGAAGGAAATATAAAAATGTGTGAGATCAAATTCATAACAAGGGTAAAAAATGAAGATATTTAAGCATAATAATTATCATAAGGTTATGAGAACGTGATCATGAATATAAAATATCATATCCTACATATAGAAGATCATATACACGAGTTATTGCATAAATCATGGCAATTAATATGAAATTAATAATTATAAAAAAATAACATAATCTTTGAACACATAATATAAGAATAAAACCTGGACTTTTGGTAGTCAAATAAACAAATAATATGGTTTTTACTATATCCAAGGAATCACTACCAAGACCATCTTAGTAGTGTGGGTTCACTCCCCATTCCATTTTGGTAGTGATTTTTCACTCCCACAACAATGATTTTCGTATTAGTTTACTTATCATACCATCATGGTAGTCATGGTTCTCTCCCATGGACATCTTAGTAGTCAGGGATTACTCCCAAGACCATATTGGTGTATCTAATAAGATATAAATCTTTACTCAATTGATGGGAAGTAGATATAGGTTCCACCGATCTCATAACGAGATCTTACATAAATTTTCCAAAAAAATCACAAACAATCATGAAATAACCCATGAAATTATAAGGGTATCATAAAAATGTAGCCATATCATAATCTTTGGGAAAAAGATATAGGTTTCATAGTATTTTTATAAAAATAATAACCCATGGAAGATAAAAAATTTCATTTACATATAAATCCTAAAAGAGAAATAGATTTCATAAATACCATGAAATTAATCATACCCCATTTTAAGAAATAATATGAATGGTTATTTTAGATCATTTACTACCTATGAATGAGTAACATCAACAGACATAATCAATGATGGAAAATAATTTTTAAATATCTTTCAAAAACATTTCATGATGAAAATATCCTTTATTCTTTGAAAATGAATTTTTAATATCTATAACCATTTGAAAATAATTTTATTATGATATTATTTGAAAACATATAAAGAATACTTGAATTCATTTTGAAACCCCATTTCACTTGAAAAATTATAAAATAATCTTCAATGGATTTAGAGAAATCACTGAAAACACTTTTAAGTCTTTAAAAAAATCTAAAAAACGTTTTGAAAATCAATTCAATGAAAATAATTTGAAAAAATATAAATAAATATAGATTCTTTTAAACCATTTCTTTGAAAATAACTTTTAATACTTATAATGAATGATTGAAACACTTTTGAATACCTTTTTACTTGAAAACTTATTTAAGATGATGGAAAACGATTTGAAATCCCATTTTCCCTTGAAACATTTAATACTAATATTGAAAAATTGTAAAACCAATTTTCTATAAAATAATTGTAAAAAAAATTCATAAAAATAAAAATTTAAACATAACAAAATAAATCTACAAAAAATTAACTCTAAATAAATCCGTACATGTCGTGCAATGTAAAAAGAACATTCCTTTTTCAAGGTAAAATGATAGAGAAATACCTCGTTCAGAAAGCAGCAAAAATATTATTTTGAAAACATTTTTGAAAGGAAATAAGGTAAAAAAAATTAAAATTATTATAGGATAATTTTTTAATATGATTGGAAGCACTTTTTAAAAAACATGGTATTGATGGAATATATGTTTCTGATAGAAGAGAGGGTAAAGTCAGGCCTTCTTAAAAAAACATTCTTAATAATATTATGGACCAAAGAGTGAAAAAATATTACCAATTCATAAATATATTAGGAATAAATATATTATAAGAAAATTTATTAGTGTTATTGAGATATGGATCATATGACTTCAACAAAGGAAGTATAAACCTGAAAAATAATTAAAAGAGATGAGATTGTTTCAAAAAAAACTTATAACATAGTAAAAAGGGATGATAATCTTCATGTAATAAAATTAAATTACAAGTAGAATTAAATATAAAAAGGAATAATATTCAGGATATAACTTGTAATATTGAATTATATACACTACACACACAAAAATGGTACATAACAAAACATGAGTGTCAAAGAAAAAATATTGAGACAAAACTATTTTACCGATTTGGTATTTTTTGAAACATAAACTCCATGAAATAATGATTATATAATGGATATATAAATAGTTATAAATTTATGTATAAGAATAATTTAATTAATCCATGCTTAGTATACACACCACACAAAAGGAATGGGCGGTGAAAAAATTATGTATCTCAATGAAATAAAAAGTGAGATGAAATACCCTTACCTTGGGTCTTGAATATCTTTGAACTCGTAAAGATTTCCTATTTAACAAATATAAATTTACTATACTTAATTAATAGAACCATAATCTTATATATAATAACATATATGGTTTGATTATGTTGTTATATTACCTGCTTGTTAACAATCCTACATTAATGTTTTACTTTGGGAAATATAAACTTTATTCTTCGCATGTGTCTTAATTTGTTGTAAAATTGGTCCATATAATAATTTAATGATTTAACTAATTGAAACCATCATATAAATATCATTTATATTTATTACATTTGTGTTATAATGCTCTATATAATGTAGAAGTATAAAACAAAATACATTGTTCGTGGAGATGGTAGGCCCTACATACGTATGAACGTTATTTTCATATAATTGACATGTTGAAAAAAAGAAGCTAAAATAAATTTAGTTATATATATATCATTTTTATAGTATCATTATTATATCATATATATCAAATATATTTACTAAACCCATTCCTTCAAAATTCCACGTAGTGTGTGAACAAATCACATCACATTGAGGGGGTGGTAGTCTACACATCCTTAATAAAAATTAACATATTTACACCAAATGGAAAGTAAAATGGATATTTATAGTAAAATTAATAAATAATATTAATAATAAATTTAATATATTAAATAAATATATGAGTTTTTTCTCATAATATCCCCCATGATATGAGGTAGAGTAAAAAAATCAATGTTTAGTGATGTAGTAGTTCTCCATACACATAAAGATTATGTTCGTTACCCATTAGATGGAAGTGAGTGTAAGAATAGGTTAAATCATTTGAAAAAAATACTAGTGTATTTTATATATTTTCTTTTTATAAAATAATGTAATAATGATAGTGGTTGGGGTGGATAAATAAAATAAAAGAAAGGAGCTCGATATAAGACATTAACTATTAATTGGATAACCCTATTCGGATTGTGCCAAAATGCATCCTTGGATTGATTTCAACACAAGGGGTGTATTATATGAGAAATTTTAGGATTTTGGGAAGCATATTGGTCAGATGTTGTCCAAGCATAATTTGTTTGAGAGGATTGAGGAATAAAAAGATATTTGGGCCCTTTATAGAAAAGTAAATGACACACTTAGAATTTATGAAAACAAGTTATGTGTACCCAAGTTGATACCTAAAATTTTTCATAATAAACCAACCAATATAAATAATGTAAGGTTCAGATACGAATAATTTCCAACCTATCGGTGTTTGAAATGTGTCTAGGTCATTTTGGGTCTTAAATATAAGGATCAGTACATTGTCAACCTAATTTTTCTCCTAATCATTGTAATTAATTTTATTCACCTTCCATAATATTTATGGTAATAACCTAATTTTACCATAATAAACATTATAATTTCTTCTAAATCAAAATATGGAATCAATTTCTACAAATTTTAATCTTCTATGTGAAAAAATTAATTTAAACTCATTCCCATAGTCGGTTCGACAATGAAGGTTTTAAATTAAATACATTCGAAAGATCACTATGTTTTTATGCCCATGTTTAAATAAAAATAGATATAAACTGATTAAATTGGATTAATTGTTAAAACCAATATCTAATTAAACTTTTAAAACTATTTAATGTATAATTTAAAACATATAAAAAAATTACATGAAAAAGAATCTTTTAAATAAGATTATGTATTTTTAACAATTTATTAAAAAAATGAAACCTTACGAAAAAGTACCAAAATTTATCCTAACAAAATTTTTATGTCTAGATTTAAAATATTAAGTTTATCTTGCAACATTTAATTTAAAGGAGTTCCCAAATTTTCGACATAAAATGGATTCTCCATTAAAAGACTATAAAAAACTATTAAAAAAATATGTTTTTAAGAATAAAATTGGGGTTGTTATTATATTATTTTTATAAACCCTATTGGATTAATATTTAAAAATAATTGATTGAATGTATAAAATATATATTAAATTAATATAACTCACTAAATATAATTAATATAATTTATTAGGTTAAAACACCATTGTGACCATATTTATATTTTCATTTATATTCAATTGTTTTTTCATATTAATTTATAATTAATTAGTAACCAATGAATTTATATTATATTTTTGTAAAGCATATATTTTCATAAATAAGTTAATATTATTCGTAAACTATAATTTAACATCTATGTTATATCATATTATAATAATTAATAACATTTTGATGATGTAATGTTGTTTGGTAAAACTCGGTTTTACGTGACACGTAAACCATCGAGGAAAGTAATTGTTGTGTGTGATTCAAGATAACAGTGGCCATCCATGTAGAAAAATATAAATAATATGTTTTGTTTACTACATAATTAACATGGTGTTTCATATAACACAATACAAACATAGTTCATTAATATAAAATAAAATATCTTCAGTGTTGTGTGAAATAAAAAATTTCAAAATGGATAAATTAATTCGAAAAAAATCCAAATATCTCATGGTGTTACAATGAAAAAAAATAATTTTTCAAATATATTATATGTATAAATTATTACCAAAATATTATTGGAATTTATATACCCTCAAAGATTGAATTCTTAATTTTAATTATTTAAATAGACATAAAACTGGACTAGTAAATTAAAAATGGCCCAATTATATGATATATATCCAAATACAAGGTAACTCATCATCCTCTAATGTTTTATAATTTATTTCAATCAAATTGAAAACATAAAAACATAAAAAATTGATAAAACATGGAATTGTTTATAAATTATTTTCGTTTGGTACGCTCTATTAGATTAATTTCACTTCAATTTTTTTATTTCAATTCTATTAGGATATCAATTATTCTTGATTATTTAGAATCAAGATAATCTATTTTATTTTATTTAGTTCATTTTTACTAAATTACAATTTTATTTTTTCAATTAGTTTTAGTTAACTTCTATTCTATTGATTTTTGTTAGAATTATATTTTTTATGTTAATTTCACCACAACCAACCCAAAACAAATTAATGTAATCAAAACACTCAATAATATAATATAACATATACTATAAACAAAAAATTCAGAATTCATCCATCAAACAACATTATACACATCAATTATATTTATAAAAAAAACATTTATTGAACTATCATTGATGGAAAATTACTTCAAGACATCAAGATTCAATATAATCTCATTACTGGTTAATTTTTATATCTTATGTTATCAATGTTATAAAATACATTATAAATAATTTAAAATTATATAATTAAATCAAAAATAAACATCAATAATTGGGTATGATTTATGTTTTTTATTATTAACAAATTTTAAGATGTTCAGTTGAATATTATTATAATTTAATTAAAACTAGAATCATTCAGGAATATAATTACACAAAAAAATTTAACAGATAGCCAAAAAATTCCTTAAATTGATATAATCATTTTCATTCATAAAATAAAATATAGACATATATTAACTCAAAAAATAAATTTTAATTTAAATCAAATATCCCCAAAATGAAACAATTTCCAGTTGTCTATATCATTCTATATTAATTGAATTTGATTACACAAAAAAATAAAACAATTTAAAAATGTTATATAAATATAAAAATCATCCAATTCATAAAAATAATTGGATAATAGAATAAAAAATAAGAACTCAATAAATAATTTATTAGAAAAATTAATTAGATATAATGAAATAACATATGTTAAATCAAATAACAGAGAATATTTATCATTAATGTAAATTCTATTCATTTAGTTAAATATATTTCTAGAGTACTTTTTTGGTGACATGCATAATGGTTTTACTACTATAGTATTTTATACTAATATAGGTAATACATGACAATAATAAATAATTTTTTCCACTCTTTTTTGAATCGATTATTTGGGAAACATTTTCATTTTCTAAATCTATACATTTGATATCTTTTTTGGTTTGTTATAACATTGATATATTTTATCCATAAGGTAGTTTAAAATAATATATGATTAAAATTTTCAAAATAGTTTTTTTACTAATGTAAAATTACCTTATTTAAATATAGGTACTAGAGGTAGAATGTACTAATTAAGGTGATGAAAAACATGACACATCTTGAAAGAGTGAAGGTGGTGGGATTGATATCTGTGGAAAATTACATAATGAAATGTTTTATTACTTATTAAGTTTACAATTAGTATTTTTTAAATTGTAATGTAGTGTAGATATTTAATATAAATTTAATGGTATTTAAAAATATAGTAATTTTTTTATTTTTTATTTTTTAATGTATTGATGGATAATATTTTGTGAATTTATTATTTATTGATGGAGTGTACCTGGGTAGGATCCTAGACTTTTTTTTATTACACCATATTCATAAGTGGTTTTAACTACCTCTAACTAGTTCAAATCTCTTTTGACCACCATAAAATACGTAATGTCAGTTAAAAACACAAATAAATATTGTATAAAATTTATTTTATCTAGGTCATCTAAAACATAACTAAGAAAGAAACTATTGATAAATAATATTTAGTAATTAAAAGAATTTATAAATATGGTACATTAAGGAAGCCTTTAGATAAGGTTATATAAACCACCATTATATATGTGTCTTCCATTAAGAAATAGTATTGGTTTAAAAAATTACTAAATAAGGAACATTTGGTGAAATCAATTTTGAATCAAAACTAAATATATATGAGATTTTTTAAAATACTTCTAAAAATAATTTTTTTGTGATTTCATTTTTAGTTATAGCTAAGAAAAAACATTGTGAAAAAAATTATTAACATAAATTTTAGTGATTTTTTTTGTGAATTTGACTAGTCTAAAATATTCTGTTAATAGTGTATTTTTTTGTAGTGCATTACCATCTACCAACCATTACTTTTATAAGAGGTCACCCCCTTTCCATGGTCATCATCACTATATCCCAAACTCAATTCCCCAAAAATTCACTAAGGATTCTCTGGATTTTTTCATCTAGAATCAGTCAATTTGGATGAGAAACCATTTAAGCTAACCAATGAAAAAATTATTAGAGATTGTCAATGTCTCTCCAATTATACTAATCAAAAAAACATACAATTAAATTATAATTATAAAAATTTTAGAATTTTAATTCATCGTCAAAAATAATATTTAAAAAATATTTAGATAGATAATTCTAACCTTATCACATGATCCATCATCAGTGAGGTAGAATAATAATTGTTGAAATGTTACTCCTTGAGATGATAATCAATAATTAATTAAAATTGGAGGAACAACCTAGGCTACCAGTGGTCATGGTCCTCCATATGATAAAATATTTTGTCGCAAAAAACATTCTCCCAATGATTTCATAAAATATCACCATGTATATTTTCATGAATGTAATATCTATTGGTATCCCCCCTGTCATAACATAGAAAAAATAAATTGATATTCCTTTATATGGTATATTTTATTGGTGTCATTCCTACAATTAAATTTTTATTTAGCATAGATGTCCTCTCAATTCCAACAAAAAATGGGCAGTAGTGAGGGAGGTAATCCCAATAATAGTTTTTGTGGAGGTCTTTCTCATGAATATGATGATGAAAGCTCCGAAAACATATAGGCCCTCTTATAGTAACCAATTAGGGAGGTCCAGCCTATGAAAGGTCATCAAACTAACATCGAGAATTTCCTTATACAAATAAAAAGAAATAAGTAACAATAGAATCCCTCCCTAGTGTACCCATCATGGAGATCATCAATGAGATAATATAAAAGACTACTGTTTACTTCCTCTCTATGGTATCCATTGTGAAGGTCGTCCCCATATTGACGTAGTGATTTTCCTTGTTGGTCTTCCCTATGGTAAAAACATTGTAAATAAATCTATAGGTCCTCCCTAGGTAACTAACTACAGACATCCTCCCTAGGGTTCCAACCTTAGTGGCCCTACCAATAATGAAATATCTAGTTGAAGTGGAGTTCCTCCCCATACAGATAATCAAGAGAATAACAAAACCCAAAGTTACTCTCTTTTCTATTCAATATAGAAGAAATAAATCAGGTACTCTACATGGAATTCAATATTAAGTACCACTTTGAACTAATGATTGACAATGCTCAAACAACTCTAGAGCTCCTATTAATGGAATTTGACATGGGAGACCTCCCCATGATATAATTTTCCTTGAATTAACAATCAATTTATAAATTCTTACAAAATTTCACATTTATTCAATAAATACTCTATAATTATTTAATGATTCTTTCATATGACTAATGGGGGACCCAAATTGGTGATCATAATATGTTTCTCCACTAAATCACTAGAACATGAATAGAGATTAACATGTCTAAAATAACTATGTGCTACTTAATAAGAAATACACAATAAGATTATTATGTTTATAAAAACATAATTGTCCTTCATTGAGGATGATGATGGTTCCAATATCATGTTGATGGAATTAAATTTCCAAAAAAATACTACCCATTCTTTTAATTCATTTCACTTATTAATATGTTAATCCTAAGATCTCAGGGTAGAATTAATACTACATATTACTTGAAAAATATGATAAATTATCAATCAGTTAATCTGTGAATTCGTTCTTTATAAGTGGTACAATAAGGATCACAATGAGTTAGATTATAATTGTTATCACATCTATATTGATAACATCATGGTTTCATAGAACCAAAATAAATATTTTTAGAATCTATATTTGTCCTGGTCATATTTCATCTAGATACCCCTTCAAATAATCAATGAATTGTTTTCGTATGTCTGCATCAGGAATTGGGGATTGATCATGGATTTTAATTTTCCCCACTTTTTTGAAGATAGGATCAACCTCCCAATGTCTCTTGCAATGTGATAGTACCAAACCATTTTCATAATCCAATATATGAAATCAATGAATATAGAAAAAATTATTATTAGGAGACTATTGGGGAGGTATACTTAATGGAAAGTGTAATCTATATGCTCCCTTAATGGGATACTAAGAAAGAATTTTTTTTTAGTAAAATCAAGGTGGTAAAATCATAAAATTATGTGACCACACATAGGGAAATACCCATATTAAAGGTTTGGGAGAATTTCAACTTTCAAAATAACCCATACAATCAAAAAGTAATTACAAAGGTACTTATATTATAAGTCTTACTCTTTTATTGAATTTAGTATTCTAAATTAAAGTATATACTTGACATAAATTTTTGGAAATAGTTCCAATATTATGATCTCCCGTGATTAGGGTCTGATAAAATTTTATAATAATTAGTTATAAGAGAAAGGAATCATATTTAACAGTAATAGTAAAACTTAAAGGATAAAGTATGTGTTAGTCAGGGACACAATTTTATTAGACTCTTTAAGAATTTAACAATATTGAATGATTATTTTTTTATCTTTCATGGCTATTCTTAAATCGATTGAAACTCATACTATTCACATATAGTTGATGGAATGGTTTCTTCCAATGGTTTAATATCATTGAAATTGATTAATTCGAACCACATGTGTGTTGTAATGAATGATTTTGAGAAGGATAATTACAAAGAGGAACTATCTAAGGAGAATAACACTTTCTTAGTGGTATATGATAAAATAATAAATACTAAAAATAAAAGGAAATATCCTGATATAAAATAACATTATAATCTAAAATTAAAATACACTTTATGATCTATTATTAAACAAAAAAGAATATATGTGGTTTCATCAAATACATATCCATCTCCCAATGATGTTAAAACTATCTTTTCCGAAGGAAAAAATTACCTAAATGAGTGAAAATTTTAAAAACAAAAACATGATTTTATAGATATACTCATAAAAATATACCTAGTAAAAAATATCTCAATGATGAATTTTTACATCATATGGATAGACCTACTTTTTATGATAATTTTGATATACCTAAAAAAAGAATTAAGTTTTTAATAAAACTTGAGACAATATCAACCTATTTGGTTAATTGTATAGTTGACTAAAAACCATAAGGCTACTCTATTTAGAAACCATATTTATCAATCATTGTAAAGTCATAGAAGACAAACATTATTATATATAATGGAATAAAAACTACAATTTAATGATTCCATTTCTTCCTAGTTAGATTTAATTAATGAAAATATGCACAGTCAAATTATAGAATATGTTATACCTTGAGTATGATAACATAACAATTTTTTTGCAAAACAATTAGAGATCGTGACCTCTAAAAATAACATTAAATGAAAAATATAGAATTATGTCTCAATATGATTACTTTATGTTTTTCTTAATAAATTAAATATATTAAAAATTAGAGGCATCTAATCTTAGTTGTTTTTATCACTATAGAAGGTCTTGTGTTTATCTACTATAACAATCAGGTAGATGATCCCATAACTATTAATTAGGAACTATGAAATATATTTCTATATTAGTTCATTTCTTGGTTATGGATTAAAATTATTCAAGAGATCTCCAATTTTAAATAATAATAGATTTGAAGATTCTAATATATTTTTTCCATGTAAAAGGTTCTCAATGTTTTCTAAAGAGACAACATCCCATGGTAAATTTATTATAAATATTAATGGAAGAACTATGTGATAGATTAAAATAATATGTATCCTATAAATGTGTGCTAATTATTATCATGAGTTTACTATAACAAGTCAACATCTAGATGATACTATTTAATTATTAATTAAAAAATTTATACTACTGACTCTATTGCAAAAAAGAAGATTTTAAAATAAGAAAAAATTATTGTCAATATAAATTTAATAACAAAAAACACTCTATCCTTGATGAAATCATGTTATATATCCTATATCCTTATGTTCGAAAAAAATAATTCACATGATATAATATAAAAATGAAATATGTGAACAAGTAAAAAATTAATTTGTATATTTTGGAGGGAGAAAAAAAACCTTTTTCATTCTAAAATAACCAATTTTTGGGGTACTTGATCTGTTCCCTATAAAATAAAAAGATCATGCTGAAAATGGAGACAAAATCCAATTAAGATAGATCAAATTTTCACCCCAATTATTTCCTTCAACATTATATATATGTAAACATGATATGTAATAACATTTTTTAACAATAAATTTCAAAAAATAGTCAATTATTGTCTAGTAGTGTCAGAAATACCCAAGGAACATGTGTAAAGTGTATCAACTACATTCCATTAACAGTCACAAATAAATGAAAGGGTTTAAAATAAAAAATAAAAAATATTTATAACTAGATAACTTTAATGTCAATTAATAATATCCATACCATCATAATGTAATGACCAAATCAACACTTTTGACCCAAATTACATTTTGAACATCAACTGTAGCACTTTATGATTCAAAGAATCCTACCAAATAAGGTGTCCAATGGTGGAAAATAAATAAATAAAATGTGGTTCTATCTTGGCTTCAAAATCTTTTCAAAAAGCATACATACATTCTAAAACTCTTTTTAGGTGGATGAGAGTCATACCCCCAAATAAAACCCTCTTATAATAAAGATGTTAAATGTACCTACATTAACATCATACAAATGGGAAACAAATAAGAATATGAATATGAGTTTTTCTAAATAGAGTTCTTTGATGGAATTTTTAAAATAGTATTTCTAGGTTGGGTAAGTAATTCCAGAGTTAAATAAACATTTTTAGTATTTATCTCTAATAACATATTTTATTTTACAAAAATCTAAGGAAAGTCTCTTCCATGATCCCAAAAAGAGTTCCATAATTTTTCTACATGCTTTAATTTTATTCTATACTCATAATAAATTATAGATTAAATAGATAAAAAATATCCTAATTAATATAAAAAACATTATATATATCTATCATAACCTATAAAATGTGTAAATTTACCAAAAATTAGTTTTAGTGTTTCTATCACATCATCCATGTATAACTTCTATGCCTTGAAAACTGGAACATAAACATGGTAAGATTTATAATTATTGGGGTCAAAAATATGATGTGATGATTATTATTTCTAGTTTTATAAATGAATCATAATCATATAATCTATTTTTATCTCCATTTAACATAGAGATTCCATCATAGGGGCGTCTTCCAATCCTTGGTATTTTCAAACAAAAGCAGATGATGTTAACAAATATCAAATAGATGTTAGATCCCCAAAATTCCACAAATCTATCTTTTTTTCGGATAAAGATCAAAGTGTTTCTATATGTGTCCACATTATACCCTTATACGTGTTAAGAATTATCTTGGAAATTAACATTCATTGATCCATAATGGATAATGGTTTGAGAATTAACTATATTTCAACTCAATATCTTTTCTTTTTGGTAATAAAGAAACAAACATAGCTCCTTTTAGTTTGAAAGTAGAAGAATATGACATGTGTGACAATAAACCCTTGGGAAATAGTTTATTAATTAAATAATAATGGGATCATATGTCTTAATCCATATTTATGGTCTTTTATCAAGAAACTATTTTTAATTCCTTTTTAGTAAGTCTATAGATTCACTATCCTATTGTAGTACCCTATACATGCCATTAATTACTAAATTAATGTATGTGTGTTTCAATTAAAATTCCCCTTTATATATTTTTCATCTATATATATTGACGCAACATATAATAAATGATAATGGAAATAACTATAACAGGAAGATACAACACATGTCACAACTAATAGTGGGTTTAAAACTGCTCTAATTATCCCAAAGAATGACATGAAATAAATCTTATTACTCACTGTATGTCATATTGAGGTAATAATGAAATACCTTTGAAAATATGGGGACATTTAATCTTTGTAAATATATCCATTTTTATATTATTTTCTCATATGATGGACAAGTTGATTCATTAGCTGAAATATCTTTATATCGATGGGAAAAAAATACTTTTAAAACCCTTACACATTTATCCCAAACATGAGAATATTTATTATATTGTATGTTTTAATAATACTCAATCAATGTATTGAAGAAAAATTAATGAAATGAGGTTATTTTTTCAATTAAAAATCATGTACTTGGAACATTATTTCAATTCTCATGGTATCTGATGATCTAGAGGGATATTGGTTTATTTAAAATATATGTTTTCTAGAGAGGTATTATCACATTATTAATTTAATATCTTAAATATTTATAGGATTATCAGTTTACTTCAACTAATACAGAGTGAGTAAAACATAATTATTCCTTACCTATATTAATAGATTTCATTTCCACTATTATTGATGATCTCAACCAAATAAATTTGGGGATAATATAAGACACATAAACCTCCTTAATAAGTGTATATACTACTCCCGATGACTAAATTAGAGCCCAAAAATCCTAAAACGAAATAGGATTTTATTTTTATGTAATTAAATAAATATTTGAGGGTTTTATAGGAGAAAAAATTATTCATTATAGTTTTCTACTTTCTAACAACATTGGTTATAAAAAAGAAACAATGTGGATGCATCTATCTCATTATGCCAAGGTATAAGGTTAAGAATATAAAATAATTATGAAAATTTTATCTAATTATTCTATTATCTCAAATTGATAAAAAAAATTTCTCCTCTTCATATTATTAATAAAAAAATCCTGATATGCATCAACTTCAAAATCTGAAACTATTATTGTCCAAATTATGTCTTCCCAATTTTGATCACAGAACTTCTACATGGTGTAACAGATATTTTTTCATTACTCTCATTTATAAAAGTGTATTGTGGATATAATTGAATTTTAATTACAATTAATGATAAATATAATAATTAATAATGTTTTCTAGAAGTATTTTATTACTACATGTTTATTCCATTCAGTTTAAACAATTCCATAATGACCTATCAAATGGTGGTGTAACACATTTTTAAAACACTTATTTTAAATATATTTAAATGTTATGTCTTATATTTGATAGTTAAATCATTACAGAATCTAGATCATTAAATAATCATATAATAAGCTTCATAAAAACATCCACTATATAATATAATGTTGAGTCCATTGAAATTTACATTCTTGGTAACATTTAAAAAATCTAGGGATTCCGGGTTCACCATCATGACATTGATGTCAATCCATGGAAAACCAAAGAAATACATGAAATCACACCTCTTAAAAACCATTTAATATTTAGGTGGGTCCAAGGATGGTTAATATACATTAGTAATTTAATGAAAAATACCATATTTATTTATTTATTTATTATTAATATAATAAAAGATGGTGAAACTATCTAATGATAAATGGATTGCTAAAGTTTATTTGATATTTTTAGTAATACATGGAAAAAAGTCCTATCAAAATTATTCTCATGGAAATTAAGTATATCATTATTTAATATAATATTGTATAAAGGTTCTTCTCTCTTATCCTTTTCCTAAAAATGATACAACAAAACAAAATTTCAATTATAATCATAAATGTTATTTGGAAACAATGATTTTCTGTATTACTATAAAGAAAAATATCATTTCATTTATTTTAACAGGGTAAAAATTATTCTATTATTTTATACGTTAGAATATTTGAAACATCTAATACATATATCCTTTAATTTTTACCCAATTTCAAAATAATTAAAAGATATATATGTATGGGTTCTTTCATTCTCTAATAGATTTATATTTTGTTTGATTCCCAAATGGAGATGTAAAGATACGCATTGCAAAAAAAAATTGTAGTGTAACCCTCCCTAAATAAATTTCTTATAGATATAGAACATTATTAAATTTTTATTTTCTTAATAAATGGTATATCTCTTAGATGGGTGATATAAATTTACAATACTTCATAAACTCTAACAAAACAAAGATGGATGACAAAAATCTCAAATGAGTCATTTTGGGAGAAATAATTTTTACCCTTATAAAAACACTCTATATATACTCTTTTTTCTTATTAGAAGGTTATACCAATAACAAGGAATGACATAAACCCCCCATCACATTCCTAGAAATAATTTTTCTAATACCCCTCATTTAGAGTAATATCAAATTTTATTTATAATTAATGACCAACAAAACCAATAGGAAAAATACCATCACAAAAGAAGAATTGATTCTTTTACATGACTGTATATGAGGAATGATTTCATAGTTTCTTTCAAATATAATTTTAAATTATATCTAGTTTATTTTTTATAATCATGAATATATATTTTCTAACTTATCCACATCTCTCACCAACCAATATCAAGATGAAATGATCATTTATATTACACACTAAATAGAGGTAGTTCCTTCTTTAGTAATGGTATAGATGATAAAAACATATAACAACACAAACCTAACTCTATAATAGCCTTATTTACACCAACTAATCAAAAATTCAATGAGATGTCTCCAATAGATGATTATCTATAAAATATAGTAATGCCCAATTGGTGACCTAATAATGGAAAAACTTATCAATGAGTATAAAATTATGTCTTCTATGATAGCCTAAATTACTAAAAAGTCCTCTACAAAAGATGTTTTGAAGGGATTCATCTCTACTGCACTAATGGATTAGATAAATTCAAGTTTATTCATTATGTAAACTCTCATACATGTGGTTCACATCAAACATGGGCCAAACTCTTTCATCAAATCAGGAGATATTGATTCTTATTGCTCTCCATGATGCCTGATTGAATGATATTCAAAAATTATTTGCAATACTTTTCAATTGATTGAAAATTTCATTCATTGGATCACATAGTTTATACATTATATAAGATAATAATTTCCATATACTCTATAAGTAATTGATTCCATTCACTTGTACCCACAAGGGATTGTTAGGAAGTGTAAAGAAAATTAGGATAAATGTCATGGTCAATTGTATTAATTTTAATATCATAAAAACATTTTGACTAGATTTTACTATCCTCATGTATAACGAAATAATAATTTATATATTTTAGATGAACAAGTTGTATTCTATTCATAATATATAGTTTAACCATTCATCTTTTAATGTTTCTTCTACACATAGATAAAAAGATTCTTTCAAGTAAACCTTATTGAATATCTTATAGAATATAATGGGAAAATAATATAATTAATAAATAAATATACTCCTAAATAACCTTCGGTCTTACCACATGACCACACATACTCCAACATAGCAAACATTGTATTCTTTGGTGTATGGGACTAAAATGTAGTTTTAAATTTATTTTCAATTTCCCTAACTTAAAATAACCATTTTTTATCAGTTAACTATAAATGAACAATCAGAAATATATTTCTAAAATAAAAAAAGATGGGATGAGAAATGAATTTTGAATTACCAAAAATTGAGGTTAATGAGGATAAATAGGGGAAATTATATTTTCAAAGCTCCTTGGCCTCTCATGGGATCACAATGATGAATGGCACTACCTTCCCTCCCCTACAGATAGAGGAAATGGTTGCTTCAACCCACACCACTTCACTCCCTTTACAACCCCATTTTTATTCCCCCTTACCTACCTTCATTATTAGTCTAAATTTCTCCTCTTTAAACCATTATTTTCCCTCTCTCTCTCGTTCCCTTTAAATTTTCATAAAGTCAACAACATCTCTAAACTTCTCTTGGGTGGTGTGTTTTGTTAGGAATCGTCCTTTGGTCAACACAATTGAAAGATTCATCATAGATTTGTCGAACCTAAAAGAGAATGAGATCTTAAATATCTTTAATAAACATCATATCCTCATTAAATTTTAGTCATATGATGATCTCATCCCTTTCTATTACACAAGAAAACATTCTTTAAGTGGATTTATGTTCTCCCTCTTCCAGTGGACCTATTATTTTTATTGGAATCATGATCCTATGATAGTTTTTATTTGAGTATGTTTCTAGGATTCCATCTACCATTTCAAAATAGTTCTATAATAATGATGCTAGGAAATATGGTAAGAATATTTCTATATTTTGATGATAGATCTTAATCCCTTTGTCATCCGATTTCTCCCATCATTTTCATTGAAATAGATTTTTCAAAAACCCCATTTACTTTTGTGTGGTTTGAGATAGAACATGAGTTTAGAATCAATAAATATGTGGTCTTTGAACATTGGGTGGACTTATTCCCAAGTTAAAGTCATCTTGACAACTTTTAACAGTCTTATAGACATAAAATAGTGGGTCATTGAACTGTTCCTTCTTTCTAAACTGTGAGTATGGAAACACTTGTTTGGATATTGGGGTCAAAGATGCTTATCATACATGTTTTTAGATCATGGATGAATTAGAGGTTGAACATGAGGGAGAATTTGATAGTTCCGTTGCAACAACATCTTTATCTATGTCCACTACTATACATGTTTCACATTTCACTGGCCCCTCCTTTCTGGAAAAAAGTTCATCTATAAATGTTTTGGCTTCGTCCTCAGGGAGTCCTAATGTTTGTGTTTACAATAATGTTCAAACTACAAGATTATAGGGGTAGAATCAAGGATATATTTCAACCCTACTATAAAACATTGATCATGTAACATCCTGATATGGATTTCACTGAACTGGTTCTCCAAGTCGGTGGGTCACTATGCCTCAAGTACACCTTTCCATATGCTAGAAGTTTTCGACTAGTAGCAGGGGCCAAGGGGGTGATAGTGGGAAGACTATGACCTCGTATCAATGTAAGAAAATATATAAAAGCATTATTTATCATACATATAAAAATGTAAACACAGTGAAAAATTAGTAAACAACTAAAATAGAACATGCTATTATAATAAATGAAATTTTTTAAAATCCTAAACAACTATGTCATGAAATACAACACTGGTTATACACTGGGACAAAAATACAGATACATGTACAAATATAACTGAAATTAAATGTTTAGGGATCTACTACTAACTTTTAGGTAGACTATATACCAAGTCTCCAGACCCTATCAAACTACACCTTCCTGATCAAGAACAACATGAGCAACTTCTCTCAACCATGAAATTTTGGGCCTCACCCCTATCCACCATTTTTATCATGATCAACCTGTAAAGAAGACATATGGTTTACACATGAATCGAGGAAAACATGTAGGGGGAACTATTATTAGTAGGACACCACAACATGAAACCTTTAACTATGCTTCAAAAAGTGTATGAAAAATCTACATGTTTAGCTAGGCTGAAGCACAATAAAAACGAATGAAATACCCAACGACAGCCCATAGACAATCCCAGGGTCCATGTTCCATGTAAAAAGGGCAGGTTCCACCATGTATGTCCATAACTATATACCTATACATGTATATTCCCATACCTATAAATATATCCAAGGATATGTATATTCATTGGTATGTGAATAAATAACATTATAACACATCATTAGTAAAAATTTGGGTTCATAATCCCACTCAACTGGATATCTTGTGCATGGGAACTGATATGGAAATTGTTCCACTCAAGCCTTGTACCATAAATTAAATTTTTACTTACTTAATCCCAATTGAGATACACCTACTTTGGGAAACACCAAAAAGTCATTGAGCAAGCTATGTCACGACAAGGGAGTACTCGTCCTACACCTCGGTTCACACAAACAAACCACAAATCACTGAAGAATGGATTCCGTATACCAAATGTTAATACTGTAAGGAAATATTCTAATAAAAACATATGAACATATGATGAGATTCCATGATACACCCCACGTGTCACATAACTGATATGGAAGAACATAATCATTATGATCATATTAAATCATGCCTATAAGCCTATCCAAGGCATTTATACATAGATATCCAAGTATCACTCACATATTAGGTGTCAACAAACCACTAATCTATCCAAGGAATACGTCAACTAGGTCCAAGTATCACTCAGGGTACATAAGTCTATCACCCATTGAGCTCGTCCAAGGCATCCTTCATCTGGATCATGGTATCACTCATGGTATAAAAATATCTAACCAATGATCCCATCCATGAAATCCATAATCTTTATCAATGATTCACTCAAGGTATAAGTACATTCAACAGCCCATTTAACCTATTCAAGGCTTCCCTCGACCATATCCATGTATCACTCAGGGAATATAATAAATCCACTAACTGATCCTCGTCCAAGGAATTCATAAACCGAAAAATCAAGTATCACTTACCATATGAAAATAATCAAACCACAGGGAATGTCCATGGAATTACTATAATGGGAATCAATGTATCACTCAGGGTATGTAAATAAAGAGCCCACTGAGCCCATCCAAGGCATTTCTACAATAGGAATCCAAGTATCACTCAGGGCATACAAGTCAACACGTAAGGCTCAACAACCAGATACTATGAAACACCTATGGACATCCTAATAATAGATATATCACAATATATATATATATCCAAAATAAATATCCAAGTCATAGGAAATACTTTTGTGTATCACTAAAATATTAGAAATAACCTGTCTTGGAATTCGGATCCCAGTAAAGCACGTCTGAGAATCCTAATAACAAACATGGATCCCCATAAAATTTTTTGGGAATCCCAAAAGAATAAAGAAACCTCACATCATGCTCCCCAACCATCAACTAATAAACACCTATGGTAAACATCATTTCATTAGAAAACATTATGTCATGTAGAAACAATGAGTGAGT
This sequence comes from Viscum album, assembly GCA_963277665.1. Classification (NCBI taxonomy): domain Eukaryota; kingdom Viridiplantae; phylum Streptophyta; class Magnoliopsida; order Santalales; family Viscaceae; genus Viscum; species Viscum album. The sequence goes on along the minus strand of OY728152.1, from coordinate 1,358,201,390 downwards.
TTGGCTCAAAATCCCAACCCCAGACTCCATCCACAACCCCATGGGATAACTAGTTCAGTATGGGTTCTAAGGTGATACCCGAACACCATCTCTACCCAAACCATTTGTAAAACCTAAGTTTGGTCAAGAAATGTGAAACAGTTGGGTCCCTCAAATCAAACATTGGGAGATATCCTACTTGGGATCCTCAAGGTAAACTGACAACTCGAAGCATCCTACAACAAGGATCCACTATACAATTTGTTCGTAATGGGATGATAGAAAAAAAATCCCTAGATCACATCATAAGTAAAGTAATACTCAGTGGAACCTTCGAAGAATCTAGTCCACTATCCTCATAGGGTAGAAGGGAACGTCTCAGAAGGGGAACATCTTCAAAAGAAAATATAGGTCATGAGAGATAGATCATAGATCATCATAGTTCAAAAGGCCTCAAATAGATAGCTTCGAACACCCAACTAATCATTCACACTCTGGTCTCACTCTCAAGAAAAAACTAAATTCAATAACTAGAGGAAAACATCTCTATTTAGATAAAAAATTTAAAATTCCCATTATGAGTCCTCAGATTACTCCACAGGTTTCATGATCATGATCTATGAGAGAAACCACTTCTAATGGAGAACTCGTTTGTCCAATTTTGACATTGGGTCAAGAAAACCCAAAATAATTCCTATAGGGTTATAAAGGGATAGTACACAATGTTTACTTCACTAGTGCCACATGGTCGTGTACTCTCACCTGCATGGGTGTGTAACACACTAGGTTCACTGTGTGTAATATGGGTAAATAATGTGTACCCTACATGGAATACATGCTTGTGTCCCTCAACTATCTTGTTCGTCTACATGGACAGGCCATGTACTTCAACATGGTGTGTCACCCACATGCGGTCTGATCATGTATTATACATGACCATGTAATCCTACATTGGTAGACATTCTCGGCTAATTGGCTATATGGCCATGTATAAGTACACAACATGTGTACCCCTTGCATTGTTTTTCTGACCTTAAACATCATCTTCCATGAACATGAATAACACACGACATGTTACCCTAGACTACACAAAGTGTAGACTTATTTTCCAGAACATAAAACTCTCGGATTGTTAGAAACACTAATTTTCACCACTAAAAAAATAGACTGGGCCTCACAAAATCACAACAGAACAATTTATTACTATAAAAACATGAAACAATTCATTAATAAATCATTTTTGGTGAAAACATAAATTGTTTTACATTTGGTTAGAAACCAACGAAGCTTCGTTTGATTCCACTATCCAAGTGTTCCACACATTGGACCATCGCATCTAGAGCTCAGTGATGGTACCTGTAATCCCTTATATCTATCTCTCTTTCTCCCTTACCATTTTCTCTATTGGTAGAGCAGCGTATGAGGAGCTACAAGAGATTCGTACGTGAGAAGTAGGAAGAAATAAGAGAAAATAAAGAAAAGAAAAAGAAAAAGGGGCTCGGGCTGGCCCCGACATCAAACCCATATTTATGCCTCACCTTGCCTAAACGCCCCATACTAGACTCCACTGCAGAGAAAGAATAATAATCCAATGACACATTAAATAGTTATGGATGAAAAAATCTATATGAACAACTTAATATATAATTTACTAAACAATAAATATTAATTATTCTTCCAAAATTCGAATGGCTCGAATTTCCACAAAACTCTTTACCAAGGGTAAAAACCTTATTCTCGGACCAACGAAGTGGTCAAAAAAATTATCTGAGATCATATTATAGGGGTAAAAGAAAATTTTACCCCTTTATAAGCATCCAATAGAAAACAATTCAAATTTCTTCTCAAAACTATAGTCTGGAAAAACACTGCTCCCTACAAACACCCCAACATAAAACATCTTGTCCTCGAGAAGCCTGGTGAATGATCTGTGGCCATGATATCAACTTGATATTCTTCACAACCTAGATATGTTGACTATCTAATGACTAGACTCATATCATAAAAAATACCCTTCTACAAATCAGACATTTTAACTAAGACTGATCTGGCACTCCGCACCATAAGAATACCCTTATCATCATTTTAAACAAAACTCTAAGCTCAAAACCCCAAAAAACACTGATGAGAAATGGAAAATGTGGGTCACTGCCCTTAAGCGTCCAATGGTGCACTCCCCACCATATTTCCTAGCATAAAATTCTCCCCAAGCGCAACTTCTATAGGTTTACTCTTCCATAATAGGAAAGGCATTTTAGAAAGAAAAAGGAGCTCGACAGATGCCTAATGATCTATCATCATACTAAAGATGAATCAAGATAGAGAATGATATTCTATAACCTGAGTAAACTAAGATTCCCCCAATGGAATATATAGATCCTTCCGATACATGCTCCCCAACATGTCAAAAGCTGACTAGGATTCATCCATGGGTCAACTGTATTACTGAAACCCGTCATTTTATGATGTCACATCATCCATTTCAGGGAATTATAACACCACATCTAGAATCCAAGTCCACAGAATTTTTAAAAAACATCAGTCTTGGACTCTCACCAGTATACTCACTGATTTACAATTCAAAAAAATACCATTCGCCACTGGTGTGTGTCTTTAACAACTGACACATAATACAGTGATTCATACATTATATTGTTAATCTTTCCATGCTACAAAAATGTCAATTTCATTAATACAGAATCTACATTGGTACTCTTATCCAAAATCAATCACCTCACATATTCTTCTATTTATTTTGTGACCACCATCCACACAGCATTGTCCCAGTCATGGGTGTATACCCATGCTATGACTACATTATCAATAGTGGAAACACTTTTCAACCAGGATAGTAACCTATATATTCATGTTCATTGGATCCAGTATAGAAAAACAAGCTCCCATGGTGCTTCTTTATATACTGAAGTCATCAAAATGACTATAAATCAATACTCGAGAATCTATAGTGAAATGATCACCAAATGAGTGTAAGAAAAATCTCACTACCTAAAAAGGAATATAAAAACATGGGACAATCTCTTATGCATGCTACTCTCGAACAAAAAAGATGTCGACCTACAAGGTTCTGAGTATAAAACATAGGTCTCTAGGTCTCCCTGCTATCCCTACAAGTAAATAATCACAACCAGTTCTCATGGTTTAACCAGCAAGCCCAAAAGATCAAAACCTATTAATAGCAGGTAAATATAACATCAACCAATGAGGGACAAAGAAAAAATCATGACCTATGAGGGCCCTAATCCAATCTAAGAATCGTCAATAAAGAACTGCTCCATATAGGTCTAGTTCACAAGAAATGTTTTGGTATCTATCGGTATCGTACGTAGTGATCCAACTAGATGTCCATATACCAGAGAAAAAACACCCTACAAGGGGTTCAAAAAAATTCATCCCACTCCATATCATCCTAATAGGTTCATTGCACCTCTTATTCATGAAGACAGAGACATCAGCCTCATAAAAAATTCCTCAACATAGATCCACATATCCTGACATCAGAGTGAAATATATATGTAAGAATGCCCAAAGGCCTCCATCTTCAGTAAAAGAAAACCCTAGCATGTATATATGATTTGAATCATACATGATAAATATGATTCATGAGACTCCCCTTTAAGTTTTTTGAAAAGATAAAAAAAACCATCCCTGACCTCTAACTAATTTCCAAGATCCAATGAACCATACTAAATCATAAAATCCACCCAATATGTGCCTCTATTAATGTAAAATCATATACAACTGTAACATCAAAAATCAGAATAGTAACTCCAACCCTTGGTAACTAGGACTTCTTACTAGAAATGTGTTCATGATGCAGCAGTCTGATATCCATCACAGGTTCTGACACATTCCAAATACTCCTATCTACTATGTCCCAAATAGTAATGATCGGGAAAAGAACACATATGATACCACTTTGTAGCATCCTATCCCGGATGGCAAAAAAACTGGTGCTTTGGGATGGTGGGTCACAATGCCTCAAGAATAGATTCTTGTACTCTATAGGCTTTGGAATATCAATAAGGGTCTAGGAGTTGATAGTGGGAGACTATTCCCTCGTATCGTAGAAATAAAACATCAAAAAAGAATATGTATCATACCCAACAAAAAGTAAATAGAGTGCAGAAGAAGTAAACAAATAAAAGAGAACATTATCTAATAATAAATGAAATTCTATAAAATCTAAAATACCTATTTCATACAATACAACACTTGTAACCCACTGGGATGACCAAACATATACAAGTACAAAATGAACACAAAGTAAAATTGCAGTGCCCTACTACTAATTCCTAGTCAAACTATGTATCGGTCTCTAGACCCTATCGAACTACACTATCCCAATAAAGAACCACACGAGCATCTCAACTCGATCATGTAACTATGGTCCTCATCCCTATCCACCCTGAAACTCATGATTAACCTGAAAAGTAGACATATGTTCTACACATGCACTGAGGTGTACATGAAGTGGTGATAAAGATTCTCAGTAGGCCACCCCAATTGAAAGCTTGTAACTTCTCTAATAAATTTTAATGAAAAATATGTGTGCTAAAATTAGCCGGCGCACAACCAAAATGTAATAAAACCCCAATGTAAGCCCGTAGTCAAAACCAGGGTTCGTAATCCCTATCAACATGAAAACTGACACCATGGATTCCCATAAATATATTTGTATACATGTATACCCCCATACCTATACATATATAAAATGATATTAATATTCATTTTTATGTGAATCAATAACATGAATCCACATCGTCAGTCTAACCACAGGTCCATAATACCGCTCAACTAGATATCCTATGAAAGGGAATTGAGCTTGACATCATGCCAATCAAAATGTGTACCACCAATTCAATCTATAGTTTTGTAATCTCAATCATCATACACGTGATTTTTTCAATGCTGTAAAGTATATCACCAAGCTATGTCACCAAAAGAGAGTACTTTTCCTTCAACTAGGTTCACACGTACTCACCTCCAATCCCTAAATAAAGGATTTGGTATTCAGACAGTCAATATTTTAAAGAATGTTTCTAGGGAAAACATCTAGACATTCAGTGATACGCCACACTACACCCCCTAAGTCCCAAAACTAATCTTGAAGAAAACAATCATTCTATCATATAACATCCATCATATGATCTTGTCTAATAAATTCCTACACGGGAATCAAAGTATCACTCAAGGAATAGGAGTCATCAACTCACTGATCCAGTCCAAGGCATCCCTCAATTGGATCCAATTATCACCCATGGAAGATAAGTCTATCACCCATTGAGTCTATCTAAGTAATCCATCCACTAGATCTAGGTATCATTCAGGGAATAAACATATCCAAAAAAATTATCTCGTCCATAAAATCCTTCAAGTGTATCAATTCTTAACTTAAGGATTAATTATATTCAACGGCTCACTGAGCTCATCCAAGGAACACTTTAATTGCTTCCAATTATCACATAGGTAATATAATAAATCAAACCATAGAGCTCATCCAAGGAATTTATACAATGGGAATCCATGTATCACTCAAGGTATTCAAGTAATCAAACCACTAATTCTATCCAAGCAATTCCTACAATGGGAATCCAAGTATCAATCAGGGTACCTAAATAAACAGCCCACTAATCCTGTCCAAGGAATTCCTACAATGGGAATCAAAGTATCGCCCAGGGAATACAAATCAACGCATAATTCTCAACATCCAAATACAAGGAAACACCTATTGACATACCAGAAAAATATATATATATACATACAACTTTAATAGTAAAGTCGTAGGTAACACTTCTGGGTATCACTAAAATATCATAATTAACATGGTTCGGAAGCTAAATCATAGGAAATCACATCTTATCATCCCAATAAGAAACACATATACCAAAAATAATGCATTGGAATCCCGAAAGAAGAAAGATGACTCATGTCAGGCTCAACATCCACCAACTTGGAAGCACCTCTGGTAAACATCATTGCATTAGGAAAAACCATTTCATGCAGAGATAATGAGTGAGGGTGGCATGAACTCCCAACCCAACACTCTAGCCATAGTCCCATGGGATTACCAATTCATCACAAGTTCTGTGGTGACACTCAAACACCATATCTACCCTAAAAAATTGTACAACAAAGGGTTGATCAAGCAACAGGCACCCGATGGGTCCCTCAGGTAACACACTGGGAGGCATCCTGCTTGGGATCCTCCGGGTAAACTCACAAGCAGAGGCATCCTACAACATTAATCCCATAAATGATTCACATGAAATGTTATCCTAAGAAGGAACAACCTAGATTAGTATATAATGAAAATGAATCCATCTAGGGATCCATTGATGCATCCAGTCTCATTGCCTCATACTCTAGAAGGGAACAACTCAAAAATGTAATGTCCTCAAAATAATATGTCTTGGGGGATAGATCATAGAACATCCCAGATAAAAGTTCTAAACTAGGTTGATCTAAACACCCAACTAATCATTAAAAGTATGGTCTCACTCTCAAGAGACAACTGAATTTGATAACTAGAGAAAAACCTCTCCATTTAGATAAAATACTTAAAACATCCATTAGAGCTCCTCATATCGCTCAACGAGTTTCATAGTTTTGATATATGTATAAATCCACTCAAAATGGACTAATATCACGTCTAATTTGAACATCAGGGTAGGAAAAAACTAACAAAATACCACTTTTTAATGTCCCAACCCAGATTCCACTAAATCGGTTCTTTTATTCGGTGTGTCACTAGGCCTCAATCATGCCTCTCCGTTTTATAGAGGATATCAACTAGCATAAAGGGAATAAGATGTGATAGTAGGGAGTCTATTCCCTCATATCGGAGTAATAAAATAGTTTAAATAAACTAAGTATAATTCTCAGTGGAAAGTAAATAGATTGTGGAAGAAGTAAATAACTAAAATAGAACATGTTCTGACAATAAATGAAATGTTTTAAAATTCTGAATAGATTTTTCATACGATACAACAGTGATCACCCACTTGGTTTGATATAAAGATTTGAGTGAAAAAGGAACTGATAGTGAAAGTAAATGTATCTACTACTACCCCTGATTCAGACCATGTACCTAGTCTCTAAACCATTTCAAACTGCACCAACCTGATCAATAGCCACACGAGCAGCTCCACTCGATCATGCAACTCTGGGTGTTAGCCGAATCCCCCATGTAACTTGGACTCAACATAAAAACCATTCATAAGGTTTACACGTTCACTAAGGTCAATGTTAATGGGTGAGAAATATTTTCAGTAGGAAACTCAATAAATAAACCTGTAACTATGCTATTAAAATTTTATTCAAAAGCAATGTGCTCAGCCTAACTGATGAACAACCAAAAGGTATGAAAACCCTAACGTGAGCCTACAGTCAAACTCATGGTTTTTAATCCCTATCAATTGGGAAATATCCAACATGGATGTCCATAACTATATACATATACATTTATAGTCTCATACCAATAAATATATACCTAGATATGAATAATCATTATTATGTGAATCAATAACATGAAACAACAATAGTGGTTGAACATGAAGTCCCCAATCTCACTCAACTAGATATCCTATGCTAAGGGAATTGAGCATGATGTTGTTCCAACCAATCCATGTACCAGCATGTTGATTTCTGGGAATGTAATCCCAATAGAAATATATCTTCTTCGGCCAATGTTGGAAAGTATCTAAGCAGTCTATTTCACCATAGGGGAGTAATTTCCAACACCTATGTTCATGTGTACTCACCTCCATATATGGAAGCAAGGATTCTTTATACCGACACTAAATACAATAATGAAATATTCTTGGAAAAAACATTCGTACATCTAGTGAGATTCCATGATACACCCCTCCAGTCCCATAACTAGTATGGAAGAATGTAATCATTCTAATCATATAACATCGATCATACGAGCTCTTAAAATGCATTCCTACACAAGAATACAAGTATCACACAGTGATTAGGATTCATCAACCCACTAAAACCATCCAAGACATCCCTAAAACAGATCCAAGTATAACTCATGGTATAAACATATCCAACCAATGATCTACTCCATGGAATCCTCAAATTGATCCTGGATTCACTCAATGATTAATTATATTAAACAGCCCATTGAGACCTTCTATGGAATCCCTCAACTGGATCTAAATAACAATCAAGGCAAATAAAAAATCAACCCATTGATCCCATATAAGGAATTAATAAAACATGAATCCAAGTATAACTTAAGGTATGAAAAAAAATCAATCCAATGATCCCATCCAAGTAATTCCTACAATAAGAATACAAGGATCACTCAGGGTATATAAATAAATAGCCCACTGACCCCATCCAAGGCATTCTTATAATGAGAATCTAATTATCACTCAAGGCATACACGTCAACGCATAAATCTCAATAGATGAATACCAAGAAACCCCTCTAGAAATCCCAACAAAATATATATCACAATATATATATATATATATATATATATATATATATATATATCTAGTCTCAATAGAGAAATCCTAGGAAATACTTTTGGGTATCACTAAAATATCAGAAATAACAGGGCTCATAATCCAGATCCCAGGAAAGTGTGTATCAGCATCCCAATAAGAAACACAGATCCTTGGAAATATGGATAGGTATCCCAATTTAAGCAAGAAGCCTCATTTCAAGCTCAATATCCACCAACGAGGAAGCACCTCTTGTAGACATCGTTGCATTATCAAAAACCATATCAAGCAGAAACAATGAGTGAGGGTGGTCCAAACGCACAACCCAATACTCTAGCCACAACCCCATGGTCTTACTAGTTTGGCATGGGTACTATTGTGACACAAGAAAACCATATCTACCAAAATAAAATGTACAACTCATGGTTAGTCAATCAACGAGCACTCTTTATTTCCCTTAAGTCAAACACTTGGAGGCATCCTACATTGGATCCTCCAGGTAAACTCACAAGTGGAGGAATCTTACAACATGGATCATATAAATGATTCATGGGTAAAGTTAACCTACCATGGAACTCCCTACATCATGACATATTAAAATTCCTCCCTCAGGGTATCTTTAGAAGCATCTAGTCTCACAGCCTCATGGGCTAGAAGGGTACATCTCAGAAGGGGAATATCCTCTAAAGCATAGGTCATGGGAGATAGCTCCAAACTCAAATCAGATCAAAGGTCTCAACTATGTTGGTCTAAATACCTAGATAATCATTCACACTATTTTATTACTCTCATGAGACAAGTGAATTAGAGAACTAGATAAATGATCTATACATTTATATAAAATCCCTAAAACACCCATTAAGAATCCTTAAATTTTTCTATTGGTTTCACAATTTCGATCTACCTAGAAAACCAATCAAAATGGACTAATCTCAGGTCCAATTTGGACATTGGGTAAAGAAAACATGAAAACCACCACAGTGTTATTAGGGAATAGTACACAACGTGTAACTTTGGTACATAATGTGTACTCTTATCTAGCCACATGGACGTGTACTCTAACCAGACTGGGCATGTAACGTGCCAGGTACACGGTGTGTAACACAGGTACACGAAATGTACCCTACATGGGGTACATGATTGTATCCCTCAACCTTCTTGGCTATCTTCATGGACAATCCATGTACTTCTACATAGTGTGTCACCCACATGGGTTCTGGCCATGTACTCTAAAAATCCATGTAACCCTACATGGGTAAACATGCCCTGGTACATAGTTACATGGCCATGTACCAGTACACAGTGTGTATACCCCATGGACTATGTGTAAAAAATTAAACACCATCTTCCCTAAATAGGACGAACGCGTGGAATGCCTCCTAGACTACACATTGTGTAGCCTTGTTTTCCTATACAGAAAACCCTTAAATCACCCAGAACCCCTATTTTCATGCCTGAAACATCAGATCGAGCCACAAGAGGCCTCTAGAAAATAATATATCTCTATAAAAACATGAAATAAAACTTTTAAATGGAAATTTGTTGTGAAAATATAAAAGGTACTAAGTTTGGGTACAACCTGCTAAAGTTTCACTCGATTCTAACATCCACTGATGCCATATGTCGAACCATCACGTCGATAGCTCTATGATAGTACCTATCTAACCTTCCCTATATCTCTCTATCTATCTCTCTATATCACTTCCCCCTTTACCTCTCAGTCGAGTGTCATGGGAGGAGACACATGAGAGGATTACTTGGGGATGAATAATGTAGAGAAAAGAACAAAAATATGAAAAACAAAAGAAAAAGAAAAAGAAAAAGGGTCATAGGCCAGCCCCAGCACCCCACCCAGGTTTATGCCTCGCATTATCTTAACTTCCCATTCTGGGCATAATGGTGGAAGAATAATCTTAATATGACACTCTTTTCAATAGTTACAACTAAACAAACCTATACAAACAATTTAATTTTTAATTTTTTAAAAATAAAAAATTAATTATTCCACCAAAATTTGAACTACTCATATTTGCACCAAAATCATGTTGTAGGGTAAAAATCTTATTTATGGATAAAAATGGGGGGTTATAAAAATTATCCAAGATAATTTTCTATGTAAAAGACCATTTTACCCCATTAAAATCATCGAAAAAAATTCAACATTATACTCCAAACTGAAATCTGGAAAAACACGGGACCCTATAGATGATATCATGGATGGTTCGGGTTCACCTATGAAGACATGAACTCTCCAAATGTTACCATCTAGTTCACCTATAAAGGGTGATCCCTCTTTTATGAGGTAGATATTTTCCTCCAATTAAAACACTAGCTACTCTAAGGGGGTTATCATTTGAAATAGTTTCTTATATTTAGGTGATGGGCCAAGACATTCTGATGATTCAAGGGGTGGGGAAATGGTTGGTAATGAAAATGTCAAAAAAGAATGAAATTCTCAAAATAACCAGTCTTTAAAGTTTTATGAAGGTTTATTTGAACCTTATCAAAATTCTCATACCTATATAGAGTTTTAAAGGTATAGGTAACCCTCAATTCTATTTTATAGTGGAACCAATAAAGGGAATAAAAGGTCCATTGAAGTTAGCTATCATATATATACTAAGGTGATTAAAATTAATGCTCGTGAAGCCTATTTTTATCTTCCAAAATCAATGGTAACATGATTTGTTAGTAAGAGACTTTGTATTAAAAAACTATTTCCTGGTGTTCAAAAATGTTCTTATAGTATTGGATGATACAAATGGTTTGAAACTAGATGTACCCATATTGGAGAAAGGCCACAATGGTGACAATACCGAGAGTTGAGAGGAACATAGACCTTTTGAAGATCAAGTGGCTTCCAAACATCCCACAATGAACCGCATCATGTATTACAATGAAAAAATGGTGGAAGGTGATTTCACTATCAATGTTTCCAAGGAAGAAATAATATGGATTAAGGAAAGAGTTACGAAATATGGAACCCAGAACCAAATGAGATGGATTAATACACATGCTAGTATTTTACTTTGATGATTTACGGAAAGGATGATCAGCATTGAGGAGTTAATTAGGAGTTGGGATATGATGTTCTCTTTATATAAAGAGATGTTACATGAGGATCCTATGTGGGATAAATTCCTTATCATCGAATCCTCCCCAAGATAAATTTTTCTAACACCCTAATATTGCATTGGAATGGGAATGAATTACCTATTTTGGGATCATCCCACACCAGATCAACTTAGTGGTAGCTTCATAATTTTTATGACTTATAGGAAGTAGTTCAAATTCTAATGTAGGTGATTCTAGGTAGTTGGATTATTGGTTAATTTTCTTGGGATATAGTTTGAATCTTAATCTCAATGTGACATTTATTGGTCCTTGTAGATTGGTATTCTTAGCAAAGTGTATAGGTTTCTAGTAAGTATGTTTATTAGGTTCTCAATTATCATCTAAAATTTATTTGATGAAGAAAAAAATATTGGATAGCGGTCAGGTTTACCAATATTATGTAACCCAGGAATTAAATACTAAGGATTGAATTTTCTCATTTTTAATGAAGATTTGGTGTTTATATTAATGACACCAATGATACTGATAAGGAAACAACCAAAACTCGAGATGAAATGGTAAGGACTTTGCATTATACACAAGTTCCACTACAATTGAGATTTAATACATGATCACCTTGGATATAGAGTGTATCACACCTTGTAAAAATAAATGGATTTTCAAAAATGTAGTTCCATGAGAAATATATGTCATACATGATGATCCCAATGATAATAAACAAAAATACATGACACAAATACATAAACACATGACATTGAATAATAGTGTATATTCCTTCACCCCTAACCTCAATCTAAAAGACACATGGTCTATCCCATATGACCCCAAAAAATTTTGAGTGGTTTATTCTGCATTGCCTTAAAGTGCATGAATTCTCGGTGGAAAAACATGATCTTAGTATGATCTCTATTTTGTGGGATATTTAGTGGAAACAGTTACATCTATATTCTAACAATGTTAAGATTCAACTAACATATAAGGAAAATACCCTTTTCAAAAATACATGAAACATTATTCTTATTACCATATAAAGTGTGCTGATTCATATATCCCTTTTCCCTATAGCAGGCAAAAAATACCATTTTCATTGAATTTCACATTCAAAAAATTAATTTTCATGGGTTCAAGAATTCATGTATTGTTTTCTCCATCAATAAATGCACTAGTACACTATATAGTGTTACTATAATATCTTATCATATTCAAAACCATGCTATATACATTATCCCACCCTTCCATATCACACCCCAATAGTTTAATGTCCTTTAATTTATATAAGAATTATTTTATCATTGGGTTTCCTCTAATTATTAAGGATTCAATACAAATTCATATGGTATTGATTCTACTCTATCTAAAATAGTTTTTTTATTTACTCTTATTCTCACAAGATATGTTGTGATGCTTTTATTTCCTATTCAATTCCCAATATAAAATTATCTTTTACTCCCATCCTTCATTCAAACCATCCTTGTCTATGGGTCTGTATTTTCATTTTGAGATTTCTATATTTCCCTAACACTAAGAGATGACATAATGACACATACAACATCTATCTTGGGTCTAATAAAAAATTATATCATTTTACATTACTCATTCCACCCTAGTTAATAACCATTCTAATTCACATTGGGGTTCCCTTTCTCATTTCATAATAGGGTGAAACATACCATTTTTAAAACTATAAATAGATTTATTCATGTTCCGATATGACATATAGCGATGTGAGAATCTAATATTCAATTCCCAACCATAACCACATATCCAACCTCCCTATTAGTACATAATGATAATATAATAAAATGAACATAAGGTTGAAAAAATATTAATATATTTAAAAAAATATTAAACATTCAATACATAATATCACATGTATTTTCACAATGATAAAACCTTATTGACCATTGATAATGAGAATTGATGTAATGGCCCGGACCCCTCCGGCCCATTCCTTTGTCAAAAAGAAGGCTACGAAGTGTTCTGGAGGGTAAAATGGACTTTTCCCACACTTTCCAGAATTTTGAAACTACACGCCATGTTGTTTGATTACACGTCGTGTAGTCCCTCCCTGCGTATACGTTCCCAGTCAACGGTCGTATGCCGTGTTGAGTCTGTGTCCTTACCGCGTGAAATAAATGAGTAGATGACGTGTGTCCAAACTACACACCATGTAGTCCTTCCCTGCGTATGCATTACCCTCAATCCGTGTGTTGACCAATCAACGGCCGCAGAGCCGTGTTGGAAGCCGCGTGGAGACGGTGTGAAAGAACCGAGTACACGCCATGTACCATAAATTACGCGCCGTGTACTTTTTCTTTTCACTCCTGTAAAAGGAGGGGTCCCCTCCTCTTTTTCAACACACACCTCTCATCCCCTCTCCTCTGAGCAGAGCTCTTTCAAGAGACTCGAAGGCTCTTCCTTCCATAACTTCTTCGTCCGAGCTCCGATTTACGATCCATCAGCGGCCACGGAATCGTAACGACGAGGCGGAACTTCCGATCTTAGATCTGTTGACTTTCCTTCAGACTTTTCCTTCCGAAATCCATCCAAGGAGGTTTTTCCGAGACCCGACAGAAGTGACGGACGCCGATGGACATCTTCTAAGGTTGATCTGGGGGAGTGTTGCGATCAGGAACCGGTTGAAGTAGGGATCTTACCTTTGTCTCTCTAATTTGTGCATAATGCGGGGTGGGTATCCTATTGTTTTCATGAGAAACGGTTGAACCATTAAATAAATATAATAAATGGATTATATAACGGGGTTGGAAAGTTTTGTTTTGCTGTTACTTTATATGTTGTGATATTATGTTGTTAAATGAATAGGCTTATTCCCACTGAAAATAACGGTCGTTGGGGGCCTTTTCTTGCACAATTAAATTTTTTCCCTATCTTTCTAGACTGTTATGTGATTGGAAGTTTGTGGAATGTGTAAATTGGTTAATCACATAAATTTGGCTGATTAAATGAAAATCTGGAACCCTTGTGTGATCACCCCAGTTGAACAAAATAGAATAATGAACATGTGGGTATTGGCATGGTTATGTGGCATGTGATGGGGGTGTTTTGTGGGTTGTTGTGGATCGGGTGGGCAGCGGGGCTGCGATAAATGGTATTAAAGGGATAATTACATACAGGCTTTGGTGTGGTTATGGTTATGGTGGCTGGCAGCAGGGCTGCAGGGATGTGTTTAAATGTGAACGGGATATGGGTTTTGAATAATAAATAAAAAGTGGAAGAGCTACTAAATGGTGGGTTGTGGTAATGGAACGAGATAATAATAAATGGGGTTTGTTGGTTGTTAAGAAGGGACTTGGTTTTGTTTCTTGTGTTTTCCTAACTTGATTTGTGGATGGAAGGGATTTTGTTGTTATGAATGATCATTGTGGTTGGTAATGGATAGTTGCCCAGTATTTAAGGAACTAATAAACAATTCTGCTGAAACGTGAAAACCTAAATGGGGTTGGGGTTGTTTGTTGTATGCATGCTTTGTGGTAGCAGTGCTGAGGCATGTGCTCAGTTTATTTGTTTAGAAGCCATATGTTTGGTTGAGTGGTTGCTAAATATATATCTGTATCTTTTTTGTTTTATCACACCTCACCCATGTCGAGCACTTAGTGTCGAACACTCTCAGTTCATGGGAGAGGGTGTTTTTCCCTTAGTTACTAGCTCCTTCCTACTCCTTCTTCCATAGGATATGATGGATTGAGGTGACCTTACACCCAAGACTCTTCGGGTAGGTTTCTACTGGGGTGGTTTTATCCCAAGACTCTTTGGACAGGCTTATAGGATATAATAGCTTGAGGTGACCTTACACCCAGGAATCCTCAGGTAGGTTTCAATTGGGGCCCAGGTGTGTGCGGGCGGGATACGTGGTGGAGAGGCCGAGGTGTGTGCAGGTGCGATAGGTGGTGGAGAGGCCCATGTGTGTGTGGGCGGGATACGTGGTTGTGAGGCCCAGGTGTGTGCAGGTGGGATACGTGGTGGAGAGGCCCAGGTGTGTGCGGGCGGGATACGTGGTGGAGAGGCCCAGGTGTGTGCGGGCGGGGAGAGTGTGGTAGCGTCAGCACATTCGCCATTAGGAAGAGGAGCTAATTAAATGGAAATGGTGCAGGGTACCCAATACTCATTTTCTTATATACTACTACCTGTTGTGTTTGTGTTTTGGTGAGTGTGGCTGGTGAGGTTGGGTGGATAGAATTCCTTGGTAGGTTACTTCTGTTGTTCTCACAAGACATTAGGATGTCTCCCCACTTGTACACAAGAGATTTATGTTTCCCTACTGAGTATACTTGTATGCTCAGCCTACGTTTACTTTCAAGTTTCCATGAGGACTACCAGGGTCGTGCGGAACCCTACTAGTCAAACAGTTGGAGTTGTTGCAGTTGCTTTACTCTTGTTTTCTTCTGGTATTGTACTTTTGAGATTTCTTGTACTTTTACCTTGTTATAAAATTATTTAAACATGCATGTGGGCTTGGTTTGGGTTTATTTCTATACACTTGTTCTTTTCCCTTTTTGGTGGTTGACTTCTCCTTTTTACCAATCTTAAAATAATAAAAGGGTAATGCCTCCCATTTTTGTGAAAACTCATACCCTTGCTGCTAGTCGCCAACCCGGGGCCTACTGGAGGCGGGACTCGGGGGTCATTATCTCCCTTTCACTATTGCCAGCTCAGGAGGGGCATCTTTGGTGGGAGGGGTTTGTGACAAAATGGTATCAGATGCAGGTTGAGAGATAGGATGAAGTCTAGAGTTAGGCACAGTGAGGATTTCAGGGGATGGTAGGGCAACAATGTTAGTTAATCTTGGTGCATGACATAGGCCAGGGAAGACCGGCTACGACATGGGATTTTAGGGCCCCCTGTGATCTGATGCAAGGACTCTGAGCCTACCGAATGACCAAGTGAGGCCACATTGATTGTAGGGTAGAGACCCTAGGGAAGGTACATGAATCATCATTATTGTGTTTTACTTGATTTGGGTGTTCTAGGAATGAAATTGAAATAATGTGATAAGATAGAACCTTGAAAAATTTCCTTACTACTTGGGCTTAGGCAATCCTTGTTTACCGTACAGCTATGGCACCTGGACGTCGTCCCAAGGTGGCTCAGATGGCCGAGGCCAAGCAGATTCAGGCGGTCGATCAACTGAGGATTGACCGAGAGGAGGAAGATAGCCAGGGGCAGAAGACTCTCCGTTCTTTCATGCGGCAGACCCTCAAGAAGTATGAGGGTAGTAATTCAGATACGGAGATGGAGGGGTGGATTGAGGAGCTAGGGATCACTTTTACCTTGATATGTGCTCCGAGGGAGTACTAGTTTCCCCTAGCAGTCTGTCAGCAGAGAGGTGCGGCATGACATTTTTGGACGCTCTACCTCGGAGAGAGGATAGAGGTAGAGGTTCCATGGGCTGACTTTGAGAAGGAATTCCGAGAGGAATTCCTTTCTTCCATGATCAAGGTGGAGAAGCGGTAGGAGTTACTCTCCCTTCAGTAGGGGAGTATTTCGGTACGAGAGCTAGGGATCAAGTTCAAGGATCTTCTGTGCTTTGCACCGGATCTCTTTCCAGATGAGGATTCTCGGGTGAGACGTTCGGAGGAGGTGCTTCGTCCTTCGCTCCAGTATGCTGTCACCCCCCTTCACCCTTCCGACTTACATGGCGGTACAGAAGAAGGAAGAGGTTGTATAGATGATGAAATCACTGGGAGGTGCACCATGTGAGGGGTTTCATCCTGGTTCGTCGAAGGGGAAGGCAGTCAGTAGCAGGTCTCCTGCGATGGGACCTTCCAGGTTAAGGCCAGTGGGGAGCAGACCCCAGCAGTTCTTGTTCCGATCTTCAGGTCCTCGCCCATTTTTCACGAACCCAGGACCGAAGTGTTTTTCTTGTGGAGGTTTTGGGCACATTCAGAGTCGGTTCCCGACATGAGCTCAGTACGGTGGAGATGGGCAGGTTCAGCGCCCACCTCAGCAGCACCAGTTGCTGGCGAGGCCCTTCCAGCAGCAGCAGGACCATGCTCCTCCGAGGGTAGACTTGGCGGGAGGAGGCCGTCCTCAGGGTGCTCCTCAGGTACCTCGACTAGGGCATGGTAGGGGAGGTGGAATACCTCAGAGAGGTAGAGGAGCTGGGCGTGGACAGTTGCACGCAGCATAGTTGACAGCTCTAGCAGGACCAGAGGTGGTGCGAGGTACGATTTGTTTTTTCAACACTCTTGTTTCTACTTTTTTCGATTCGGGAGCTTCACAATCCTTTGATGCTCCTGGTCTAGCCCATGCCTTGGGACTAGATATAGAGAGACTTTCCGTACCACTGGTACTGAGTACACCAGTTGGAGGCCAGACTAGCTTATCTTGTGTTTGCCAGGGATTTGGGATGATGTTGGGACCACATCGATCTAGTGGGGACCTTATTCTGTTACAGATTCAGCCATACAATTTCATCCTAGGAATTGACTGGTTGTTTTCTGTTGTTTCCGTTATCGACTGCTTCCGAAGAAGAGTCGTGTTCTCCGACGTGGACGGGCAGCCTGTAGCTTTTTTTGGTGAGAGGAGCTATCAGGAACGAAGCCAGCGTGTGGATCCTCTCCTTTCCTTGTTAGGCGGGTTATCATTGGTTCTAGCTGATACAGATATGATGGATGTCCCAGAGATTGTTGGGGAGTTCCTCGATGTTTTCCTCAAGAGGTTGTGACTCTTCCCCCCCCCCCCCCCCCGACGTGACGTTGAGTTCGGGATAGACTTGCAGCCTGGTGCCCTTCCGATTTCGATGGCCCCTTATCGGATGGCACCTTCGGAGTTGCGGATTCAGATTGACGATATGGTGGAGAAGGGTTTTGTTCGACCTAGTGTGTCGCCATGGGGTGATCCAGTTTTGTTCATGAAGAAGGCAGGTGGTGGTCTCAGGCTATGCATAGACTACCGAATGTTGAACCAGGTAACGGTCAATAACCTCTACCCCCTCTCAAGGATAGATGATCTCTTCAACCAACTGAGGGGAGCAGGTTGGTTTTCCAAGATTGATCTACGATTTGGATATCATCAGCTGAGGGTAAAGGACAGTGACATCTCAAAGATGGATTTCAGGTGTAGGTATGGGCACTTTGAGTTTGTAGTGATGCCGTTTGGAGTTACGAATGCACCGGATGTGTTCATGGGACTTATGAACTTTGTCTTCTGAGAGTTTATGGACTGGTTCGTCATTGTGTTTATCGATGACATCCTAATCTACTCAAGATCAGAGGAGGAGCATGTTGAGCATCTCAGGGATATCTTGGAAGTCATTCGGCACCACCAGCTTTATGGGAAATTGTCGAAGTGTAAGTTCTTGACATAAGAAGTACACTTCCTTGGGCACGTGGTGTCTCAGCATGGAGTGTCAGTGGACCCATCGAAGGTAGAGGTAGTTGTTTCTTGGGCGGCACCTAAGAGTGTAGTGGAAGTTTTTAGTCTCCTGGGGTTAGCAGGTTACTATCGCAGGTTCGTTTCAGACTTCTCTCGAGTTGTTGCTCCATTGACAGCTTTGACTAGGAAGAACCAGGTCTTCCTATGGAGCGATCAGTGCCAGAGGGCTTTCGACTACCTGAAGGAGAAGTTGGTTAGTTCTCCAATACTCAGGTTTCCAGAGGAAGGTTTGTTGTATGAGGTGTTTTGTGATGCTTTTTTCCTTGGGTTGGGGTGAGTGCTGATGTAGAAGAAGGGAGTGATCTGTTATGGGTCTAGTCAGTTACACCCTCATGAGCGTAACTATTCCACCCATCACCAGGAGCTTGCAGGAGTAGTGTTCAAATTGAATTTGTGGCGACATTACCTCTTTGGGGAGCGCTTTTTGGTCTTCTCAGACCATAAGATACTGCTTTATATCTTCTCCCAGCATGACCTGAACTTGTGGCAGCGGAGATGGGTCGAGTTTCTCCAAGACTATGACTTTGAGATCTCTTATACTAAATGTAAGGGAAATGTTTTGGCTGATGCCTTGAGCAGGAAGTCACACAAGGAAGTTGTTCGGGAATCTGTTGATGCTTGGAAAGCAATGGGAGAGTTTGCTGCCTTGCACTTGGATGTAAGGGTAGAAGGTGTTAGAGGTTGTTTGTTTCAGATGATGGTGCAGTCCTCCTTGTTGCAGCAGGTGGAAGAGTCTCAGTGGGGGGACACTGAGGCGGAAGTTATGCAGGATCGTGTCGATCAGGGGAATGCTCCAGAAGGATGGTCAGAGGACTACCGACATTGGATGCTTTTCCGTGGAAGGTTGTTTGTTCCGGAGGCGATGCATGAGGGAGTACTCCGCGAGTTCCATAGCTCACCCTTGTAGGTACATCCAGGAGTTTCAAAAATGTACTGAGGTTTGAGGGAATAGTTTTGGTGGCCCGAGGTGAAATTAGAAGTGGCGGAGTTTGTGGCTAAATGCCTAGTGTGTCAACAAGTGAAGGCTGAACACCGTGTTCTCAGTGGTTTGTTGCATCCTTTAGATGTCCCCGAGTGGAAGTGGGATTACATCTTGATGGACTTAGTCACAGGACTACCCAGAGCTCAGGGTGTTTATGATTCTATCTGGGTGGTGGTGGATCATTTGACGAAATCATCTCACTTCTTAGCAATCAAGGAGTCGGGCCCGGTGAGTACCTTAGCACAGACGTACGTAGACGAGGTGGTGTGTTTTCATGGTGTTATGAGGACTATAATCTTAGAATGGAATACTCAGTTTACCTCATGAGTCTGGAGGGGGTTACAGTATGCTTTTGGCACACAACTATGCCTTAGCACTGCTTTCCACCCCCAGACCGATGGGCAGACAGAGCGGACTATCCAGACACTGGAGGACAAGCTGCGAGCATGAGTTATAGATTTCAGAGGGTCATGGGTATGACACTTGCCTTTAGTAGAGTTTTCCTACAACAACAGCTTCCACTCTACTATTGGCATGGCATAGTTTGAGGCTTTGTATGGAAGGCCATGTCGTTCACCCATTTATTGGGTAGAGGTTGGAGAGATAGGTGCTCTTGGGCCAAAGGTAGTACAGATCACCACGGAGAATGTCCAGCTTGTACGTGAGAGGAAGAAGGTGGCTCAGGACCGACAGAAGTCTTATGCAGATCGTCGGAGGAGGCCCTTGGAGTTCGAGGTGGGAGATCATGTGTTCTTGAAGGTTTCCCCTCGACAGGGGCAGCGAAGGTTCGAGAACGGGAGAAAGCTCTCACCTAGGTTCATCGGACCTTTTGAGGTGCTGAGGCGAGTCGGTGAGGTGGCATATCAGCTGGCCCTACCACCTCAGTTGGAGAATGTTCATGACGTCTTCCATGTCTCCCAGCTTCGTCGTTACTTACACAATGAATCTCACATTATTGACTGGGGAGAGTTAGATATGGGAGACGACGTGACCTTCAAGGAACAACCAGTCAGAATCGAAGATCGTAAAGAGAAGGTGCTCCGTGGATGAACCATTCCCTTGTTTCGTGTGTTGTGGAGGCATGGAGCCCTCGAGGAGAGCACTTGGGAGTGGGAGACCCAGATGCACGCTCAGTACCCGGAGTTGTTTGGACTTGTGTTTTACCTTGTTCTTCTGAGCTGGTTTTTTTACTTTGTACCTTTGTTATATGGAATGCTTGGCTTTTCAGTTGTGAGACCTTTTGATTCCTTGATCCCTGGTAATGTGTAACATGTCTGAATGTGTGAGAAAGGGGAAAACCAGAACCTTAATCGAGACACATTAATTCGGATGCGATTGAACCCGTGCAAGCAAGTCAGTGCTGCCTAAAGAGGATAATATCTCTATATAGGAGAAGCAATTTCCCAAAACCACGTGTTCGGGCAGTGTGTTGGTTGTGTGGTGTTGGGGGTAGTTTGAGTTGAAAAATCCTAATGTATGAAAGTGGGAAGACCCAATTCGTAATCGAGATGCATTAATGAGGATGCGATTAAACCCGTGCAGGCGAGTCAGTGCCGCCTAAAGTGGTTAATATCTCGACATTGGAGAAGGAATTCCTAACACATATTATTAGGGTTGTTGGTTGGGTTCCTGTTATAACGAGAACCCTAAGAGGTATCTTGTTGGGTTCCTCTGGGTTGGTTTTTGAATTCTTGGGGACGAGAATGTTTTAAGAGGTATCTGATGTAATGGCCCGGACCTCTCCGGACCATTAAATTGTCAAAAAGAAGGCTACAAAGTGTTCTGTAGGGTAAAATGGACTTTTCCCACACTTTCCAGAAATTTGAAACTACACGCCGTGTAGTTTGATTACACGCCGTGTAGTCCCTCCCCGCGTATGCATTCCCAGTCAACAGCCGTGTGCCGTGTTGAGTCTGTGTCCTTTCCGCGTGAAATAAATGAGTACACACCGTGTGTCCAAAATACATGTCGTGTAGTCCTTCCCCACGTATGTGTTACCCTCAAACTGTGTGTTGACTAGTCAACGGCCGCGGAGCCGTGTTGGAAGACGCGTGGAGACCATGTGAAAGAATCGAGTACACCCTGTGTACCATAAAGTAAACGTCGTGTACTTTATCTTTTCATGACTATAAAAGGAGGGGTCCCCTCCTCCTTTTCAACACACACCTCTCCTTCCCTCTCCTCTGAGCAGATCTCTCTCAAGAGACTCTAAGGCTCTTCCTTCCATAACTTCTTCGTCCGAGCTCCGATTTACGATCCGTCAGTGGCCATGGGATCGTAACGATTATGCGGAACTTCCGAGCTTGGATCCGTTGACTTTCCTTCGGCATTTTCTTTCCGACTTCCACCTGAGGAGGTTTTGCTGGGACCCGACAGAATTGACGGATGTCGACGGATGTCTTCTAAGGTTGATCCGGGGGAGCGTTGCGATCAGGAACCTGTTGAGGTAGGGATATTACCTTTGTCTCTCTAATTTTTGCATCATGCAGGGTGGGTATCCTATTGTTTTCATTAGAAACGGTTGAACCATTAAATAAAGATAATAAATGGCTTATATAACGAGGTTGGGAAGTTGTTTTTTGTTGTTACTTTATATCCTGTGATATTATGTTGTGAAATTAATAGGCTTATGCCTACTGAAAATAACAGTCTTTGGGGGCCTTTGCTTGCGCAATTAAATGTTTCCCTATATTTCTAGACCGTTATGTGAATGGAACTTTGTGGAATGTGGAAATTGGTTAATCATGTAAAGTTTCCTGATTAAATGAAAATCTGGAACCCTTGTGTGATCACCCCGGTTGAAAAAAATGGAATAATGAACGTGTGGGTGTTTTCTTGGTTACGTGGCATGTGATGGGGGTGTTTTGTGGGTTGTTTTGGATCGGGTGGGCAGCGGGGCTATGATAAATTGTATTAAAGGGATAATGACGTATGAGCTTTGGTGTGGTTATGGTTATGGTGGCTGGCAGCAGGGCTGCAGGGATGGGTTTAAATGTGAACGGGCTATGGGTTTTGAATAATAAATAAAAATTGGAAGAGAAACAAAATGGTGAGTCGTGGTAATGGAACGAGATAATAATCAATGGGGTTGGTTGGTTGTTAAGAAGGGGGTTGGTTGTGTCGCTTGTTTTTTCCTAACTTGATTTGTGGATGGAAGGGATTTTGTTTTTACGAATGATCGTTGTGGTTGGTTATGGATAGTTTCCCAGTAGTTAAGGAACTAAAAAACAATTCTGCTGAAACGTGAAAACCTAAATGGGGTTGAGGTTGTTTGTTGTATGCATGCTTCGTGGTAGCAGTGCTGAGGCACGTGCTCTGTTTCTCTGTTTAGAAGCCATAAGTTGGGATGAGTGGTTTATATATATATATTTGTATATTTTTTGTTTTATCGCACCTCACCCATGTCGAGCACTTAGTGCCGAACACTCCCATTTCATGGGAGAGGGTGTTTTTTTCCTTAGTTACTAGCTCCTTCTTGCTCCTTCTTCCCTAGGCTGTGATGGCTTAAGGTGACCTTACACCCAAGACTCTTTGGGTAGGTTTCGACTGGGGTGGTTTTAGCCCAAGACTCTTCGGGCAGGCTTATAGGCTATAATGGCTTGAGGCGGCCTTACACCCAAGACTCCTCGGGTAGGTTTCGATTGGGGCCCAGGTGTTTGCGGGCGGGATACGTGGTGGAGAGGCCCAGGTGTGTTCGAGGGTGATACGTGGTGGAGAGGTCGAGGTGTGTGTGGGCAGGGAGAGTGTGGCAGCGTCAGGACGTTCGCCATTAGGAAGAGCAGCTAATTAAAGGGAAATGGTGCGGGGTACCCAATACTCTTCTTCTTATATACTACTACCTGTTGTGTTTGTGTTTTGGTAAGTGTGGCTAGTGAGTTTGGGTGGATATAATTCCTTGCTAGGTTTCTTCTGTTGTTCTCACGGGACATTAGGATGTCTCCCCACTTGTGCACGAGAGCTTTAGGTTTCCCTACTAAGTATACTTGTATGCTCACCCTACGTTTACTTTCAGGTTTCCAAGAGGACTACCAGGGTCATGCGGAACCCTACTAGTCGGACAGTTGGAGTTGTTGCAGTTGTTGTACTCTTGTTTTCTTTTGGTATTGTACTTTTGAGCTTTCTTGTACTTGTACCTTGTTATAAAATTATTTAAACATGCATGTGGTCATGGTTTAGGTTTATTTCTATACACTTGTTATTTTCCCTTTTTGGTGGTTGACTTGTCCTATTTCTTGATCTTAAAATAATAAAAGGGTAATGCCTCCAAATTTTGTGAAAACTCATACCCTTGGTACTAGTCACCAACCTAGGGCATACTGGAGGTGAGACTTGGGGGTCATTATCTCCCTTTCACTATTTCCAGCTCAGGAGGGGCATCTTTGGTGGGAGGGGGTCATGACAATTGATTATATAAAGTTACACTTCAACATATTGATGGATTATGAGAAACCTATTTTTCTATCTTAAAACCATCAATGGGAATATTTTTATGGAAGGAATTCTATATCTCCATATTTCATTTAAAATATTACAGCGGATCCCCTCATGTAGACATGCTTCATTTTCAGGAATGGAATATCTATCTAACAATACGACAAGAACCCCATCCATTAAACAAGTTCATTGATCCTTGTAGCCTATACATTATCATTTCACAATATATAATTCCAATTATTATTATGATTTGCAAAACCAAATATTCCTCTATTCAGTGCATTGAAAATGGTCCTGACATTTATTCCCTCTATAGGGTTGTGCGTTTCTATAACCAAAAAGTATAATACTTTAACATATAATTGTTATTTTATAATTACTCTCACCATTCCAAATATACATTAGGGTAATCATGTTGATTAAATGAATAACCTATCTATCCATATTGTTCTATACCACATAAATATAATGATCGTAACACCATATATAAAAGCTATAATATCATAAAATTCAAGAATCATTAATAAATTGATAAATTTTTGGTTTTTTATCAATGTTTAATTCTCTATACTGGTTGGATTAATCAAAATTATGTTGGGTTAATCATCAACTTGTTGGGTAATAATCCCCTCTAATATTTTTTGGGATCTATGAATTTAAAATATGAGACATAATTTTTCTACTAATAGATGAACATAAACATTGGACACAAAATATGGTTTGATTTGTATGACGAAAAACAGAATACATGATTCCCATATATTTTCTCACACTATTATTTGGTACATGTAATGTCCTTACCTGGTTCACTCTATTGTAACTGGATCGGTATATTACATAACCTAAGGCCTTCATCCATGTATTCTAAATGTTTCCAAATAGTAGAAAGGGGTTAAGGTAATTTCATGGGGAAATTATATTATCACATTAGAGTAAATAAAATTTCATAAATAACATGAAATCAATTATTAAAATACATGAAATAATAAACAAACATAACATCCAAAGCCTCTATAAAAAATATAGTACCATATGTAATAACAAAATGAATTATTCTAATAGATTCATATAATTAATGTAGAAATTAAAAAAAGGTAGATTGTATACATACAAGACAAATATAATATAAAAAAATCACTACTTATGTCTTATCCCCACACCTAGTCCTATATCTGAACTTTTCTAAAGAAATCCATTTCAACCACCCAATATTAAACCACTATTATATATTTACCTATGATCATAAGATCATGTTGGGTACCAATGTTCATGGTCCACTATATCAAGGTGTGATTATAACTCGGTAGGACATTTCCAGTGGTTTCCCTAACCTAAGAATTAATTATTTCCAATTAAAAACATGATATGATTATAATAATCAAATATTGTATGGAACCATAATAAAATAGGACACCGATAATCCTCAAGTTCTAAAGTGATACCTTGTATTTACCATACATACTTTGACCAAAGATTGATGTCTATAATCATCTCACATAACTATCATCAATGAAATTTAACCCATATAAGTAATTATTTCATCACATAATCATCCGGGGGAATTAATCCATACTTCTGAAATATTTATCAACATTGTCCTCATGAAGTAATGGAACCCATGCCTTTGAAACATATCATCAATATCGTCATCATGGAAAATGGGACACCACCCAGGAGATTTATTATCTATATAATCATAAGGGGTATGAAACTTTTGGTGATAAAAACTTTTATCGATCCCCAAATGGTAAATAATTCCAAAAAAATATCCATAAAAAATCAAAGTTCCATTCAAGAAAAACGATAATAGTGGAGTGGTACTGAAATTTCTTACATGAAAATATATTATCCTATGTTAAATCCTATTGCACGTGAATATAGATTCTGATGTGTAATGTTCTATGGTTATCCACATTCCATGAACCATTAGAAATGGAACTTCACCACAACATAAAATATTTCTACGCAATCCCATCAGTGGTGCATAAAGGACTCTGCATAATAAAGACAACATTAAACTATCCACTTGAAGAGTTTCACTCCAAAAGATAAGGAATGGGAAGACGGAAATAATGCTTTGAAAACATGTTAAGGTGTCATGCATACTGTCACCCATTTCTATTATAAATGGAATCCCACCCTCCCCGCCCAACCACACACATTTAGGATGGATCTCTTGAAGGTGAAGTGTCATCTCATGATCACCCAAACCCATAATCTATGACATCTACCAACTACATACATACATTGATTACTAAAAATAAGTAACTGACATGAATAACCTCCCATGGTCCCTAACATGACTTGTACCATGTTTGAGAGTTCCTCACAAAATATCCCTTATGCCTAGTTTGGTTCAGTCAATAGAATATTTTTTCATGAAACCCTTATGTTGTATGAAACCATAGATGTTACATGAACCTATGCCTATAGAATCTATATTTTCAACTTTTTTAGGATACCATGGAACGTGAAACCCCATTTTCACAGAGAACAATGAAGTTGTGTGCAACAACCTCGATGAATTTGACTAGTTTCCTTCTTCTTACAAACATTATTGTGACCAAGTACAGTTCCAAGGTTACGTGTACCTATTCAAAATGGTTCCAATTCACATAAAATTCACTTATAACTGGTAACAAAAAACATAGTTTCCTACCCCATTAAATAAAGCATGGAATGGACAACTTTTTACGTTTTTCTCCTAAAAATTGGCTCCCTAAATCCTTTTCCACCTAAGAATAGGAACCTTAATGTTAGGACCCCCGATTCCCACTATTCAATAGTGGTGTCTATGCCATGACCTGAATATAGGTTCATTAGTAGTATACACATAATCCATAAAGGTGTAGTAATCATAGGAAAATACTGACCATTCTTGGCAGAGAGGCTTATATTGGTTCGTTCCCTTCTATATGGAAATTGACATCCTAGATGTATATCTTGACAATTTATAATCTTCATAATTTAAAACTACATAACCCAATTTAATAATTATATTTTTATAAACTATATGAAAACATCACAAGTACATGAAGATACATTTCATGGACCAATCACGTCACATGACCTTAAACTACCATATCAAACTATTTGGGTTTTGATAACTGTATAGTAATAGGGTATGTTGGATACCCACATTAGTTTCAATATTGACACCTAAAAAAATATGGGATCCCTCATTGAAGTTCAATCCGGACACCACCCACATTACTATAGATCCCCACTATGTGTGAAATCTTCCCTTCTTGAGACACACCTAACCAAACCCTCAATTGTGAAATCTTCTCTTCTAGGGATGCACATAACTAAATCCCAATTGTGATCATCTCCCCACCCATGTGACACAGTTAAACAAACTCCCATGAGTGATCATATGACCCATGGGAATACACAAAAATCCCATCTCCATATAATGTAATACCCATGACCTACTTTTCCTCTCAAGATGAGAAACTTGTAACTTAATCCATAATCTCCGCCCCAAAAAATAAACATTTGATTCCAGGGGTAAAATTTGTTGAAAGACTTATTTTCCAAGAACAAAATACCTCATGGATGATATGGTATGCTTTTTGATCCACTCCTATTTTCCCTTTATCTTGATATTCCCTCAAATTCAAAAGATTAATACCTTATAGGTTCCCAACATACCCAATATCCATACCTTCCTAGACATTCCCAATGTTACTATTGTTAGTCCTAAAATGTTAAAATCTCTTAGAGAGGTAGAATCGGGGTATTCTAGATTAATAAAATTTTCTCTTTTGATCATGATAAGTCTTTAAACAAAACTAACTTCTCTATCCATCCCAATGAAGTGAATAATATGATAATTTAAACAAAAATAGGACACATAATTTTTTTTGGGTTCACCCTCACTAGGATATGTCCAAGGATCATACAAAGAAAATATTGATTTCTAAAAAATAAAGTAAATCTCACTACTAGAACTAGGTTTAGAGTAGACTCACTACAACATCTAGTTCACAACTAATCATAATTTAAAATCTCACTGATCTCTCTAGTGACTTGTTCCCATTGCTTCATTAGAGGAAACCTATGTTGTTATGAATCACCTTATAATTTTTTCACACATATATGAGTGTTCCATGATGTCCTGTTTTTATTCAAAAGATTAAATACACTACTCAATGTGGGTTTTTACTTGTATAGAGTCATTTAACAAAGTACCTTTTCCTTTTATGGAATCATATTTCACAAGCCACCTACTTCAAGAATCACATACTTCACGAACCACCTTTCACCACGTAGAGATAGTGCTTTGCAATATTCCTCTATTTCAAAGATGTACTTCACATCATCTGTGGCATTTTACTTGGAATGAAATAGTTCCATGTAACCCCCTTTGGGGTACTGTCTTTCATAGACTAATTCCTTAGGGGAATTTCACACTCACATATCATGTACTCCTTCATCCAAAAACAAATGTTCCTTCCTAAAACACCATAAATCACTGCCTTCCCTAAAGGATGTGCCTCCCACGAACTATTCCCACTACATAGTTAAAATTTTGTATAATCATAAGTGAATTCATCTGGATTTGTCAAAAAAATAAAATAACCCCAAAACACCAATATGGAACATTGAGGGATTTTTCCCAACTATCTCCCTAGTTGGGTTTGTTGAAAACACGTAAGAAATTGATTAGAGATCAAATATTTACTCAAGAAACACTCTATTACCATATTATTCATGCTTATCATGAGATAAAAGAGTTTAATGAAATATTCATCACAGAATAACATCATTCTAAAACAACTTAAATGGTTTCATAATGATCCCTTTTTTCAAGCTACATATCCTATGATCGGTTATCTTTTTCATCTTCATATTTCAAAAATCCACCTACATCACTACTCCCCCTATCATCTTCTCCCCTATCATGATAAATATATTTTCTCCCACATTTTCAATGAACCTAATGGTCAATCCTATTCGGCTGTAACATTGTAAATAACACATATCAGTACATTAGGGATAAACATATCATAAATCCGGGAGGGGTCCAACACCCTTACTTTCTCAAGTTTGAGGAGTTGAATGAACACCAAGAGGCAATCTGTGGCACTCAAAATCCACTTTGGGTAAGGAATTTTTTAGAATGTCTGCAACCTATATCTCTATAATCCCATAATAAAGCTTCAAAATCCCATGTTCCACCTTCTCCTAAATAAAATCATACATGATTTAAATTTTATTCAAACATGAGTGGCAGAAAACCTTTTTTCTAAGATTTGTAGAACATGAATTCTTGCAAAGGATTCTGGTAAAAGAATTAATTTTAACTTCCATTTCATCATATTACTTCGATATCCATACTAATTGTGGGAATACTTGATTACTTGTAATATATTCAACTTCTATGATGATCAATGAAATACAATCTTGTTTCTCACATAGCAAAGAACTACACAGTACACCACAATAAAATACACCACCTCATAATGATTTTCTATCATCTGTTGAACCAACCCAATCTATATATGTATATCCCAATTACACTTACTGATATTTTTCATTTTATATAAAACAAATATCCACCATTCTCTTGATATATCGAAGTATTATTGTTTTACTTCAATTATGTGTATTTTAATGGGATTACTTTGATACTGTCTTACTTATAATGTGGGAAAAACAATTTTATGTCTTTTATATGTCATGAACAATATTCCACCAATGATCTACCTATATTCGGTAACATTAACATCTTGGGCTCCAACAACATGTGATAGATTCAACTAGGTATCAATAACAGTCATCATCTAATTAGAAGTATCCAAATATTCTAAAAACCTCATTTCTATATTGATATTGATAACTAAATGTATCATTCCTTCTTTATTCCACCTATAAACCATGTAAAAACATATGTTCACCAATCATTGAAATTTCGAACACACATTTCATGAATTCAATCAACTCTTCCCACTATTCTAACTTTAATCCACCAAATATTATGTCATCAACATACACTATCACTATCATCCATTGATTACTATCATTGGTGACATATATATTATAACCAACTACACCATTCTAAAAATAAGGTTACTTCAAAAACTAATCAAGTCATGAATACCACTCCCATTGTTATTTTTTCAAGACATATAGTGACTTTCGCCTCCAAAAAGATCTATTCTCATCCTTATGAATTAGAAAACCATCTAGATTCTCAATATACAATTATTCTTCCATAACTCCATTCAGAATGGATTTCTTAAAGTCCATCTACAAAAAATTGAACTTTATTTTCCATTCTATGGACGTGGATAATCTGAATTTTTCCAACATTGCAACAGGTGAAAAGGTTTCATCAGCATTGATTCCCTCTATCTGGGAGCACTGTTTCCACACTAGTCATGCTTTTTTGGAATCATTGTACCATATTCATTCGTCTTATTTGAAAAGATACATTTGGTCCTAATGGAATTCATATATATTGTTCTTGAAATAATATCCCAGGTTTGATTCTTCTTAATTTGGTTAATATTGTCATTCATAGACAGATCCCAGTTTTCACTTCTAGTTAATTCCTTAAAATAGTTAGAATGTACATGATATTTGAAAAATTCCAGCTATAAGTATTTCATTCTCTATGTTTAAACCCAAACTACCAGATAACCAATGATAGTTTTACTCTCAATTTCTGATCGACTCATTATTTTTTATGTGGATATATATTTACAAACTCTTTCCCATCATCAATATCTTCTTATAAATCACCATTTTTCACTTATTTTCCTCATGAGCTTCTTACCCCTTAATCACAATCACCATGGAACTATTTACTTTGATAATGAATTTTTTTTCAATCTCTAAAATAGTGACGTAATTTCATTAAACTAAATTTTCCATCATCTTATTGAATCATTTATATTATTTTCTTTTTCCTGAGTAAGCTATAAATATCCATTTAATTCTACATAACTCAAATTTTCTGCATTTCACAATATTTTGAATAAAAAACTTAATTAAAATGATTTGAAAGTATTTCAATGTTGGATTTATTCCATACCACATCTCATATAGGTTATTTTATTCTATTGGACTTAATAAATCTCAGTTAGATATGTAGATCGATGTCGAGAATTATTCCTTCAAAACATTATCTAATAGGACCTTTTCATTAAGAATTTTTCATTCCTTTCTATTGAGGATTTGATTTATTCTCTCAACCACTCCATTTTTTTGAGGAGTTATCAATGTCGAAAAATAATTCATTATCCCATGTTTCTCAATATAAACTTCTACTTATCTATTTGTGAATTCCATTTCATTATCAGTACGAAACATCAGAATATTTTGTGTAAGAATTATTTCTTATTCCCTTTGATATTTTCTGAGGAAACTGAATACATTATAATTGTGGGAAAGGAAAAATACCATTTCCCTCCAAATAAGGTCATCAATTAAAATAATGTAATACCTTTTCTCATTAATGTATCTTGGTGAGATCGATCCACACATATCTGCATTCACTGATTTAAGAACTATTATTGATTTTTTTAATTTTTTCTAGTATGTATTTTTTATAATATATCCTTGTTGGATAGAATCGCATGTGTGAGTATGATCACATTATATCTTGAAGATATCCAGAGTGGAATCACATTTAACCAGATCTTCTAGCGATGGTTGGAATATTTTTCCAAGCCTCTTATACCACAACCTATTTGGTTCCTCTAGGGATATAAATCATATATATTCTTATCCCCTCACAAGTTATATATTCCCATTTATGTTATTTCACTTAATTACAATTGTATAATAATTTTCCTTGATGATACATAATTTCATTGAAAATATGATATAATTTCTTATGTCACAGAGTTTATTAACACTTAGAATGTTATGATGGAGACTTTCAACAATCAATCCTTTTGTTATGACTCATATTTCACTAGTTTTATTTTTATAAATTAGTTGAGAAACTTTTATAACATGTTGATGATATGTCATTTGATTATGAGTCCTAGGGTTCCCAGAACAATTCATTAAAAAATGAAATGTTTTTAATAAACCATGTGGGGTGTTTTTCTTCAATACTCGAATATCTTCTAAACGGTTTCCAAATTTAAAATATGAGGGAACCATTGCATTCAGAAAAAATAATTTACCTTTTGTGGGGACTAACCTTGACCGGCACGGGTCAACCATGAAGGATAGTTTTTTGACATATCAATAATAAAATATTTAAAAAAAATATTTTCATTCAATGTAGTGACTCCTTTTTCTTTATATTTGGATTTTTCATGGTTACAGGGTTATCATCATAACCCTGGTGTTTCCCTAAGAAATATATAAGGAGGTTATCTTGATAATGATGTCATATCGGAGATCGAAACATGGATCGAAGTTGGATGGATCGATGGATTGACGAACGAAAACAACAAAAATTCTCCCTTCATCAATGACTGATCAAAACCTGAGGTAGTGTTTTGTTAATTTATGGTTTATTTCCCATTTTTATGTTCAACTATGAACGTGTACTAACCCATGAATAGGTTCATCTAGGTTTCGATCGGTTGTGGGATGAGTGTTATCATGAGGGAACTAAACGGGGGTCAAATTTGTGTGATTGCATCATTCTTCTTGATCCATTATACAAGAAATAATAGAGAATAACATGAATAAAGGAGAAGATCCATCATTAATGTTCGTTTTTTATTATCCTTTACCCTGTTCTATGGGCTCTTTGTGATTTTATGGTTGGATGATTATTGCACCTTTGTTTTGTGGCATAACAATATGAGACCAAAGATCTAAAACAACCACAACACCTTCTGTAACGACCCATAATTTTGTTAATGGAAATCCATCTTGACCTGATTAAATGTCTTTTTATGTAATGTGTTAATATAAAATGTCAACTTATTTGGTTTTATTTTAAGAATTGTGACAGTTTCTAATATAGTCATTAAACAGGGATCACGTGAATAGTATAAATATAGGGATTTAACAAATTCAATTTACTTAGAAAAAGGAAGAGATGGCCTAATCCAGTAGAATTTCTCTATAAGAATCCCATATTTCAGATCTCGGAAAAGAGTTGGGGTCATTGGGCTTCTCTCTTGACCAAGCCCAATCAGATCTTCATCATGTGAAGTTCGAACGGAACCGTCTATGGGAGAAATGGAAGTTGATATAGATCACCACGCATGAAATGTTATCTGAGCCACCCCAAGAGTCTGTCACCATCGTGCACCTTACCCTCAGGTCTTATGCAGTTATTTTTCGGGGTTATGTAACAAATCCATAGTACTATGGTTATGTACATTATTTTTGTATATAATAATAAATATAATTTCATTTTATTATTATTACCTTGTAAATAGTTTTTAATGCACAAATAATATTTTTAGTTAATGTTCAACTAAGAAATATATTTTGATAAATTAATGGATTTTTTAATTAAATATTATTTTTATAAAATATTATTATTATTAAAATAATTTATATTAAATATAAATAGTCGTATAATTTTATGAATGCAATTGTAATTTTTATTAAGGTTTGAAAGCCATTTTTTTCAAAACCCATGAATTGTTTATAAATGTTAGTTTTTATTTTTAAAGTGAAAATTAGAATATTTAGAAAAATAATTAGATAAAATGATTATTATTTCTGGAATCAGGACGTTGAAATTATCCAATAGTGAATTTTTCATAGTTTTATGAGACAGTCAAATTTTTGGGTAAAAATTAAATTCCATCTAAATATATAATGTGTTTTATGACATTATAATGATCCAATAGTGATGTAATAAAATACTATAAGCCTTATTTTCTGCCAATATATGTTTTACCATTAAAATAATGTGATTTTGGGTCTATTTGACTTATTTTACAAAGCATTAATAGACCCTTCAGGACTTATTAAACATCTTGTCTTTTTAAATTGTTTTCCTTGGGATTGTGACACACCTCCACATAAGAAACCCCATTATTTTAAGAATTTTGTACATTGTAATTTTAAAATATTGTTTTCCTCTTACCTTTTCCAAAAACCATGGGATGGTTTGTGGTTTGGATTATTTTAATGTGAGGGTCCCAAACCTAAATAATAAAGAATTCTCTCACCTTTCCTATATAAACCCACCCAAGCTCCCAATTCCTCCTCACTAAAATCCTTTGGAGTTCATATATCCTCTACCCTCTTCTCTCTATAAACCTCACAAGGTTCCCCAATCTCCCAATAAGCCTTTCTCAAGCCTCTCTCAAGCCTTTGGAAGCATACATCCAAGTAAGGGTTTTTCTTCCTTTCTCATTTTCGTCCAATTTTCTTAATGTTGTTATGACCTTTTAATTTAGATTATAAATGTTGGGGTATGGTTTATCACCTCCCCCATATTTCCCTCTTTATTTTTTAATGATGGGAGACCCATTTATCTCCCATTAAATGCCTCCCATGTACACCCATTACTATGCCGAAATTCCGAAAGGAATTTCTCTCTCCTCATTTACATTAAAGAAATTATTCTGTATCATGAATCTAATTTACATTACATTTGTTAAGAAATGTATCTATATTACCCCCTTACTATTCATGTCATGTAAATATGATGAGACACCCCTTTCTCCCTCATCAACCATTTTTATGAATTCTTACATCACGCCGTTACGCTACCGAAATTGCACCAATTTTCCAAGCCAATGCCATTCTGTAGTGAATACCATGCTTATTTCCCTATCAAGGGTATTCAATATTAGGCACATTTAATTATTGATTGTAAATTTTCATATATTAATTCCATATTTTTTTATCATGGAATAAATGATGATGTTTTATGAATCCATGTTATATGATCCATGTGGCACACTTATGCATAAAATGAAAGGTTTAAGAAGGGTGCACCCTTATAGAGCTCCAATGAATTGGGTAAAGTATAGTATCATGATACATTATGTGAAATGGGTGTTGATTAATGATAATTCAAGTGCAATGTTTTTTTACTTGTTCTTCATGTGTAATGATGATTTACTCATTCTCCATGTGCAATGAGCCTTGGCTCATGCTAATTCCATGTTAAGTGTTGTTGCCACATTTCCATGTTATGATTATCAAGATTTACCATGAATTTATGTTTATGATTATTTTTGATCTATTTATATTCCTATTTTCAAAAATTTATTGTATTACTCATGTTATTCCATGATTATTCCCTTACTAGGCTTTATAGCTCACTCTTTTTTATGCATGTCCTCAGGTTATCCTATGAAATGCTAAGTACGAGGGAATGTAGTGGTAATGTAAAGGATGTTTTCAATAAAGATGTTGTTTTTTCATGTTTTAAGTTGTTATGTAATAATCCTAAGCCCCAAAGACACTATACCTCTCAATATTCTATTTTGTATCATGTGATTTTTATGTAATAAATTATGTTTAATTGTGAAATAAAATATTTGGGTTGTCATAGTTGGTATCAGAGGGAGGCTTAATTATTTTTGGGATTAGGATTATAAAACCCTAGTAAATACATAGAGAAAATAATATGTATAATAAAACCATCCATAAGTTTTGGGTAATATTGAGTACGTGGTTTATCAATAAAATACATCCATGTCTGGATACAAGCAGGTAGAGGCGGCTCTGGCACAGATGAATCATAGGGTTAAAACTCAAAAACACCGATTTGAGCTAGAATCGAATGGGAATTGGTGCATGAAAATGGTCCTTGCTTCACTCTTGGATACAAAACTCCTGGGGGATATGCATTGGTAAATTCACAAGCTTAGTATGAACCATTATTAAGGGACAAAAAAATGCCACGAGAATATATGTTAGAAAGTAGATCATGGATAACATAGACTGACGCCAATAGATTCATATGTTAAGTAAATAAAAGATATTTATAAGTCAACATTTTTCTCCTTGTATGACCCTTTATGTGTTTCCCTAACTTTCATTATATTCCATACAATGGCCGGTAATAGGAGGACCCAGGCTAACAACCGATGTGAAGATTAACGTGATGACTGTACTAATGAAATCCCCAACCCAATGGGAGCGATAATCGCGAACTTTATCACGCTTCTATCTCAACTAACTCAAGATTTTAATAGAAACATTGGTCATGAAGAACGTTCAACCCCCTATAAGATAGAACAAGTCACTATCGATAGCTTCATGAGACAAAGACCTCCTACTTTTAATGGATATTTCGATCCCTGAATCGCAGAAAAATGGATCAACTCCATTGATAAGATATTCTCCATCCTTCAATGTTCTGAATAAGAGAAGGTTCTCTTGGCTGCTTATCCTATAGAGTGTGAAGCTGGTCAATGGTGTACGTTGAGAAAAAATATGAAGCCTGATTAGGAGATCAAGGCATTGGAATGGAAGGATTTCTGGAAGATGTTTTTTGATAAAAAAATTTCGCGCACCATCTGACTTAAGATGGAAAAAAACTTCCTTTCCCTCAAGAAAAAAATATGACGAATCTGTTAGAGCGTAGGATGAAAATCTCACAAGTATTGCATGATATGCTTCTAGATTTTTTGTTACCCCTGAATATAAGGTTGACCTCTTCTTTGGTGGGCTGAAACCTAGCCTTCGGAAATAGCTGGTGATCCGTGACTTTGACAGCTATGAGGAAATTGGTTGATGTGCCCTCAAGGTAAAAATGGAGATTGGATAATCTTAGGTGTATCATGGGAATAATAAACTTAAGGTGGGTTTCAATAATGGTGGTTTGATGGATAAATCCAATTGTGCTAAGAAGATCCGGCACCTCACATGCCAAAGGTGTGGAAAGAATCACCCCATAAACTATTTGAAGGGGACAAGCAAATGATTTAGGTGTGGAAGAGAGGGGAACCTAACTGTTAATTATCGGCAATAGAGACCTGAAGCTACAAAAAAGAGAGAGGAATGATCCTTTAGAACCTCAATGCGTGGTTCATTGCTAAAACTGCAAAGAACCAGGGCATCTTGAAAATCATTTCCCTATGCCAAGGGTCTTCAGAGGAAACTAAAAACCTACAAGGCATCAATCGTGAGCTTTTTCCATCACTATTATCGAAGTGAACCCCAAAAACTAAGTGGTGACATGTAAACTAGTTATTCATTCATGAATAGTGAATTTACTTTTTGATTCAGGTTCTACACATTCTGTTATATCTCAAATGTTAAGTAGAACAATCCTAGCACCACAAAAAATTATTGAAGTGAAGATGTCAGTGAGTACGAAAAATGGGGCAATAATTGCATCCAATTAGTGTAGCTCCTCCCCTATCATAATCTGTGGATTGAACTTTTTGACGAACCTCATCATACCCCCTCTTTTGTAATTTGATGAAATGCTTGGCATGGATTGGATTTACTTATATATAGCCAACATAAATTTCCGTGAGAGGGAAATCACTCTCCATGTGGAGAATAGACCCCTGATTCTTTACAAGTGAAAGGAGGAAGATGAACCTTCATTAGGTCCATCATCTCAAGTGTGGATATTACTGCCCTATGATCATGTGTATCTCGCATGGATTATTGAGTCTAAGGAGGAAACCATCCTAGATTACAGGCCTATTGTGAGGGAATTTACTGAAGTGTTTCCTGAGGAATTTACAGGTCTTCCTCCTAGAAGAGATGTGGAATTCTCAATTGATATTATACCTAGGGAATTTCCAATATCCAAGACACCATATATAATGGATGTTGTGGAGCTTGAGGAGCTAAAGAAACAACTACAGGAGAATTTGGATAAAGGGTTTATACGCCTAAGTGCTTCACCATGGGGTGCACCAGTCCTCTTCGTCAAGAAGAAGGATGGGTCAATGCGCCTTTACATTGATTATCATGAGATTACCAAAATCACGATAAAGAACAAGTACCCTCCCCCATGAATTGATGACTTGTTTGATCAGCTTCGTGGATCACAATACTTCTCCAAGGTGTATTTGTGGTCGGGATATTATCAAGTAAGGGTAAATAAGGAAGATATCCCCAAGACAACTTTTCGTACAAGATATGGGCACTATGAATTCATAGTAATACCCTTAGGACTCACTAATGCTCTAAAAATCTTCATGAACTTGATGAATAGAGTCTTCAGAGATTACCTCGACATATATTTGGTAGCCTTTATCGATGATATTCTGATATACTCCAAACCCATAGAGGGTCTTGAGGAGCATATAAGAACTATACTTGAGACATTGCGAAAGGAGAAGATCTATTAAAAGTATAGTGAGTGTGAGTTATAGTTTAAGGAGGTATCATTCTTGGGCCATATCATCACAAGAAATGGGATGTCTATGGATCCCTCCAAAAAAGATGCAATTGCGGGATGGCTGAGGCCAACATTGGTAACGGATATCTGTAGAATTTTGGGATTAGCTAGATATTATCGACGATTTGAGAGAAATTTCTCACGATTTTCCAACCCTCTTACCTAGATAACTCAGAAGGGAATAAAGTTTTCTTGGAGCGATGAATGCGAAGAAAGCTTCAAGGAGTTGAAAAGGAGGCTTATTACTGCTTCTGTGCTCACTTTACCCACAAGTGGAGAACTTTTTGTGGTATTCATTTATGCTTAAAAGAAGGGCCTAGGATGTGTGTTGATGTAAAATGACAAAGTCATTTCCTATGATTCATTGAAATTAAAAGTTCATGAATATAACTATCCAACACATGACCTTGAGTTGGCTGTAGTGATCTTCGCTTTGAAGATTTTGCGACATTATCTCTTTGGGGAGAAGTGTGAAATATATATGGACCACAAATTCCTCAAGTATATATTCACAAAGAAAGATTTGAACATGATCCAACAAAGATGGTTAGAGGTGTTCAAATACTATGACTGCTCAATCCATTACCACCCTAGTAAAGAGAACAAGGTGGAAGATGTCCTAAGTAGAAAGGACCTAGAGATTCTATTATTGATGATAATTAAAAGAGATCCAATCTTCTTAGATTTGATGAAGATGGACATGGGGATCATAAAGAAGGGAAAATCATCAATCCTTTCACAAATGATTTCTCAACCATCACTTCTGGAAGGGTTAAAGGATGTTCAAAAGGATGATGTGGGAATTCAAGAAAAACTGGAAGCAATCGGAAAAGGGAAATCCTCAGAGATTAATGTTAATGAAGAAGGAATTGTGAGATTTGGGAAAATACTATGTGTTCCATCAAGTCCAGAGTAGAACAAGGGACTTTTGGATGATGCACATAGTACATATTTCTCTATTCACCCAGGAAACACAATGATGTATCGAGATATCTAGGATCATTATTGCTAGGATAATACAAAAAAGGAGATCGCTGAATATACATCAATGTCCCTGGTGTGTCAGCAAGTGAATGTAGGGAGGCAGAAGTCTAAGGGGATGATACATCCATTGCCCGTACCAGAATGGAAATGTGAGAACATCACCATGGACTTTTTCACCAGACATCCGAAGACATCTAAAGGCAACAATGAAATATGGGTTGTTGTGGATCATCATACAAAGGTTGCACACTTCATTGCTATTTTGGAGGATTTCTCATTTGATCAACTGGAAAAAATATATATCTTGGAATTGGTAAGGCTTCATGGTGTACCACTATCTATTGTGTCCGATCGAGATCCAAGATTCACCTCCATGTTTTGGAAGAGTCTTTAACTTCCTCTAAATACTGAACTGATCATCAGCACGGCCTATCATCCTCAAACTGATCGCCAATTCGAGAGGACAATCCAAACACCTAAGGACATGTTGAGAGCATGCTCAATAGACATTAAAGGAGGATGGGATCAACATATTTTTTTGGTTGAGTTCTCTTATAATTACAGTTTCCACTTGGGCATCCAAATGGAACCATATGAATCCCTTTATGGGAAAATGAGCAGAAAACTAGTGTGTTGGGATGAGGTCGGTGAGAGTAAGATGCTTGGACTAGAAATGGTTGTGGAAATGGCGGAGAAGGTGAAAACCATTCAGCAGCATAACAAGGCATCCCAGAGTCGACAGAAGAGTTATGCACATAATCGTCGATGATACATTGGGTTTAATGTTGGAGACATGGTATTTCTAAGTATATCTTCGTGGAATAAGGTCATGAGGATTGGAAATAATGGGAAGTTAAGTCCAAGGTACATCGGCCCCTTCGGGATTCTTGATCATGTCAGGGCTCTGGCCTATTGACTAGAACTTCAACCTACCATTGCCAATGTATATGATGTCTTTCATGTATCTCTCTTAAATAATCTACATACAGACCCTACACATGTGCTCTCTTCATAGGTGGTACAGTTAGAGGATGATCTTTCTTATGAGGAGCAACCAGTGAAGATCTTAGATCCTAGAGAAAAAGTTCTACGAAATAAGACAATGCACCACATCAAGGTGTTGTGAAAAAACCACATGTTTGAATAAGCGACGTGGGAATCAGAGGAAATGATGAATCAGAGTCACCCACATCTGTTTTAGTATGGGAAAAGGAAATTTCGAGGGAGACATATTTTAAGGGGGAAGTTTGTAATGACCCAAACTTTCATTAATGGAAATCCCTATTGATATGATTAAATATATATTTATGTAAAATGGTTATATAAAATTTCAACTTCTTTGGTTTTATTTTAAGAACTTTTACCATTGAAAATATATCCATTGAATAGTGATCACGTGATTACTATAAAAATAGGGCTTTACCAAATCCAATTTTTTCAAACAAAGGAATCGATGGCCTCATAAAGTAGAATTTATCCATACGAAGCACATTTGTCAGAGCTTAGAAAAGAGGTGGTGTCATTGGGAATTCCTCTTGACCAATCCCATGCTGAGCCTCATCTTTTCAAGCTCCAACGGAACTGTCTATGGGAGATGTGGAAGTTTGTAGAGATCATCATGCGTGCAATGTTATCTGAGCCACCCAAAGTGTTTGTCACCATCGTGCACCTTACCCTTAGGTCTTATGAGTCTTTTTTAATGGTTTATGTAACAAATACCTAGTACTATGGTTATGTCCATTATTTTTGTATATAATAATTAATATACTTTCATATTATTATTGTTACCTTGTAAATAGTTTTTAAAGCACAAATCGTATTTTTAGTTAATGTTCAACTAAGAAATCTATTTTGAAGAATTAATGGATTTTTGAATTAAATAGTATATTAATTAAATATTATTATTATTATTAAAAAATTATTATATATAAATGATCATATAATTTTAGGAATGTAACTGAAATTTTTATTAAGGTTTCAATGCCATTATTGTCAAACCCCATGATTTTTCGATAAATGTAGGTTTTTATTTTAAAACTGAAAATTAACATATTTAGAAAATTATTTATATAAAATGTATATTATTTATGGAATCAAGGCATCTAAATTATCCAACAGTAATTTTTTTATAATTTTAGGAGAGTCGAATTTTTTGGTAAAATTAAATACTGTTTAAATATATAATGTGTTTTATGACATCCTAATAACCCAATAGTGATGTAATAAAATACTATAATCCTTATGTTCGGCCAATATATGTTTTACCATTAAAATTAATTGATTTTGGGTTTGTTTGACTTATTTTAAAAATCATTAATGAACCCTTTAAGACTTATTAAACATCTTGTCTTTTTAAATTTTTTTCCTTGGGAGTGTGACTCACCTCTACATAAGAAATCCTCTTATTTTAAGAATTTCAGACATTGGCCTTATAAAATATTCTTTTCCAATTCCCTTTTCCAAAAAACATGGGCTGGTTTTTGGTTTGGATTATTTTAATGTGAGGGTCCCAATCCTAAATAATAAAGAATTCTCTCACATTTCCTATATAAACCCACACAAGCTCCCACTTCCTCCTCACTCGAAGCCTTTGGAGTTCGTCCAACCACAACCCTCCTCTCTCTAGAATCCTCCCAAGGTTACCCAAGCTACCAAGAAGCCTCTTTCAAGCTTATCTCAATCTTTTGGAAGTATGCTTCCATGTAAGGGTGTTTCTTCCTTTCTCATTTTTGTCCAATTTTATTAATGTTGTTATGCCCTTTTAATTTAGATTATAAATGTTGGGGTATGGTTTCAAACCTCCCCCATACTACCCTAATTATGTTTGAATGATGGGATACCCCATTCTCTCTCATTAAATTCCTCCCATGTACACCCATTACAATGCCGAAATTCTGAAAGGAATTTCTCTCTCCTCATTTACATTCAAGAAATTTTTTTGTATCATGAATCTAATTTCTGTTAAATTTGTTGGGAAATATATCTATATGAACCCCTTAATGTCCATGTCATTTAAATATGATTAGATTCCCCTTTCTCTCTCC
This sequence comes from Viscum album, assembly GCA_963277665.1. Lineage (NCBI taxonomy): Eukaryota > Viridiplantae > Streptophyta > Magnoliopsida > Santalales > Viscaceae > Viscum > Viscum album. The sequence continues at coordinate 1,358,158,760 of OY728152.1, read as the reverse complement.
TCAAAAATTTTTATGAATTCTTACGTCACGATGTTATGCTGCCGAAATTGTACCGATTTTCAAAGCCAATGCCATTGTGTAGTGAATTCCATGCCAATTTCTCTATCAAGGGTATTCACCTTCATGAACATTTACTTATTGATTATAATGTTTAATGTATGAATTCTACAGTCCTTTATCATTTAATAAATGATAATGTTTTATAAATCGATGTTATATGATTCATGTGGAACACTTAGGCCTGAAATGAAAGGTTTAAGAAGGGTGCGCCCTTATAGTACTCCAATGCATTGGGTAAAGTATAGTATCATGATAAGTCATTTTCAATGGGTTTTGACTCATTATAATTCAAGTTAAATGATTTTTTACTGGTGCTTCATGTGCAATGAGGATTTCCTCATGCTCTATGTGCAATGATCCTTGGCTCATGATAATTCCATGTTAAGTGTTGTTGCCACATTTCCATTTTATGATTATCATGATTTATCATGCCTTTATGTTAATGATTATCTTATGCTCTATTGATATGCCTATTGTCTAACATGTATGGTATTACTCATGTTATTCCATGATTATTACCTTACTAGGCATTATAGTTCACCCTTTTTATACTTGTCCTCAGGTTATCCCTTGCAATGCTAAGTACGAGAGAATGTAGTGGTCATGTAAATGAATTTTTAAATAAAGATATTGTTTTTTCATGTTTTAAGTGGTTATTTAATGACCCTAATCCCCAAAAACACTATACCCATCAATCTTCTATGTTGTATCATGTGAAGTTTATGTAATAAAATATGTTTAATTGTGTAATAAAAGATCAGAGTTGTCATACCTTAGAGGCACAACAGTTAAGGTGAGATGATTTTTGGTCTAGGATGGGAATGAGGGAAGGACGGAGGGTGGTTGGACATAAACTGTTAGGGTCAGAAGAGGAATAGAGCGAGGGAAAGATAGCCAGTGGGGCTGTCGGTGGAGGTGGAGCATGACTAGAGGGGCCCAGTCAGAGCTGGCATGGCCAGAAGGCACATGATCTGGTAGGTGGATACATCGCTGAATGGGATACATGGATTGAAACTTTATTGGTGGAATCCATGGCGGTGAGGGCACGGGGAAAGATGTACGGCGGGCCAACCTCGTGGAATGCAACATGAGACTGCTTCAACATGAGGGGCATGTGGTTGGGGTGGAGAACATGCAGCGCAGCGAACTGGCCTGCTCTATAGGCCAAATAGGGGATCCATGATTCCCTAGTGGTCTAGACCTCGCAACCCAGCGGGCTGGACTGGGTGGGTAGGGCTGTGTCTGGATGGTCTGGTTGGGATATACCTAGACCTAACATTGGTTGGACCATCTTATACAAATATTCGTAAATTTTAAATCGTATTTCTGTTTGATGAGATGTTTCCCACGTCGGGACCCTTAATAGAAGAGGAAAATTGTGAGATACACTAAGTGATCTTTTATGGATATTTTAATAAGGATATTTTGTCTTGAGGAGTATGTTCTCCCAAAATGAGCATGCAACGAGCGGAATCTTATGGCTGGCTATGATCATGAAACTACGTGACTTGAAGACGAAATGAATTTGGGGATGTGTGACTTACCAAGACTCTACATCTTACCAAGACTTCATGTCTTAATGATACTCAATGTCTTACTAAGACTCTGTGTCTTATCAATACTGGGTGTCCTACAGACAACGTCTGAAAATCCATCTTTCGATTCTTTAGACTTATACCTGTGGGAGATGACTGTGTTTCATTTTGGGGTATAATTCATGAATTTCATTATTTTATGCTTCGTATATTTATTTTTGTTGTACTTAATTTATTTACTAGTGACATTCCTTTGTGGTTTCAGTGTTCCTTAATGAGTTTTGTTTTACTGACCCTTGTACGTGCATTGCCTGCATGTGTCTTTCCTTGTGTAGATGATCGGTGCCTTGACAAAGTTCTATGAGGACCAAGATCAGGTGTTTCATATAGTGATCGGGAATAATAGGTGTTCTCCTATGACTTCAGATAGCTATCCTACACCTACAGTTAAGGTAATGTTTTTTGAGAATGAGTTTCAATAAATTGTGTATTCAATTTGAAAGATTATTTCTTTTAGTTGGATTTTATTCTATCCTTTTTTACATAAACATTCCTCCAATAATACTTTTTTGTTGATATCTTATCCTATACGTGCATTTTATACTATGTTTTTTTTTACAGTTCAATATTTTGGACTTGGAGATGTGTGCATGTGTACATGTACATGGGAAAATGCCTCCCATTTCTTGGATATTCAAACTCAGTGTAAGTTACCAAACCCTGGATTATAGGAGGAAGGAATAGGGTAGATATGAAATGGGACCCTCTATGATGGGTCTTGATAGAGTGGTATAAAATAGGATCATTTATACTTAAGAAATGTGAGTCTATGAGGTTGGTTTGGGGAAACTGTGTTAGGTGTTTCGAGTTCGGCATTCAGGTCAGGAAATCCTGTTTTGGTTCAGTGGATGACGTATCCATACAACAGGACTCTAGACAACTTCTTTTCAACTTAGTACATGAAAAAACCAGTTGCAGGGTAATTAACTGTTCAAGAATTATATAGAATTTTGGTTTGTTCTCGTGACCTTCTTGAGTCAGCTCAGTAGGTATACTCTATAGGCCATGGTCTATCTTGATCTATTTCAGGATGTCTCCATGCAGAAATCCAACCATGATTCTGTTGCCTGATCATGAGGTTGATCCACCAAGTGATGAGGCATCAGTACAGGGACCTATACCAATGATGGCACCTATGGTTGTTTTTCCAAATGTAGTGCCTCCCATCAATATATAGTTACTACCAGTGCTAACAGTGGATGAAAATAGATTCAATGATTTTCATGAGTTACAGAGGAATAAATATCCAATGTTTCATGGAAATTTGTACCCCCTGAATAGCTGAGGACTGTATGGAGGTAGTTACTCTTGTATTTTTCCTTGTAAGGAATCCTCCCAACCAAATGGCTATCCTATTCACAATTATTCTTGATGACTCAGTGGGGTGATGGTTGAACTATGTGACATAAACACATGATGAGGATACTATCTCTTGGTAATACATCGAGAGGCTCTTTGGATAGGAGTTATTCACAACTAGGTTATTCTTAGTGCACATAAAAGATCTCTTAAATCTATAGTAGGGTGGTCAGACTCTGATGTAGTACTTGGAGAGGTGCACTAATCTTTCTTGCTACTCTATAGATATGGTATGAGATCCATTGTTCAGGGCTCAGACATTTGAGTAGGGTTAATCATGTAAAGAAAGGAAACCAGGTTATCCCTTATAATTCCTTTATATAATGGGATACGGGTGAGAGATATACTAGTGGAGAGTTTTCGGGAAAAGCAGGCCCTAGTTGTGGCAGCAACCAGCATGCACTAGGTTGTTGTGTCTTCAATGGTGGGTAGAAAATAGCAGTTATAGGGACCCAAATGGGTCACACACTCCATAGGACGACCCTAATACATGGGAACAACCGTTTTTGGGTCCCAAGGAAGTGCGAGTAAGCTGAAGGATAGGTTGTGTTACTCGTTAAGTGGTTTGGGACATCTAAAACATGATTTCTGAACTCTCCATACAGATGATTAGGATATGGTAGAGGGAACACCGAGGCAGAGGATGTGGAATGATTAGGGTGCTCTTTAGCGTATAGGAAATGGAAGAGGAGTAGTTAGGGAAGCAGGAGGTGGTCGGAGGTTCGATGTATTATAACCACCACCCCCAGGTGGTCAGCACTAGGTTCAGGGAGCTGGTGGATGAGGACATGGACAACTGTAGTAAGTTAAATCTTATGACCTAGGTTCTCCAAGGATAATTCGAGGTACAATATATATATTTTTCTACTCTATATGTAGTTTTGATATACATATGTTCTAATCATTCCTTTCATTCCATGGATCTTTTTGGGGCTTGAAGATTCTAGTTGAAACTTTGACTCGAACCTTACATTTAGAGGCTCCTTCAAGAGGGAATTCGATTATCACACACATTTTCTAATAGTGTGACCTTACTCTTGGATTTATGTGTTTCAGTTTGTATCTCTTAGTAGTGGTGTATAGGCCTTACAACATCATTCTTGTTATTGGATAGTTATCCATAGTTCATGCTCGGATTGGCTATTTTAGGCACAAAGTGTGGTGTGTACATAGTTATAGGGTCAGGTTTTCCATTGTTGGTGAACCTTAAATTCATGAATCCTATGATGTAATTAATCATAGGATGATGTAGTTTTTTACTAACAAATTATCTATCCTCACCCTCAGTGTAGTGGATTATATGAGTCCTCATTTTCCTGCAGTGGTGAGGGAATTTTAGAATGTATTTGGAGAGGATTTACCTGGATTACCTCCCAGAATGGAGGAAGAATTCTTCATTGAGTTATACCTTAGGACGAAACTGATATCTACACCAAAATATCATATGGCTCTCGTAGAGCATCATGATGTGAGGGTTCAGTTGGAGGACATGCAGAGGAATGGATTCATGAGACCTAGTGTTTCACCTTGGGTGGACCTTTTTTTGTTTTAAAAGATGGTAGATAAGAGTTTGAGGATATTTGTGGACTTCTGATGCTTGAATCAGGTGAATTTTAAGAACATGTATCCATTATTGGGGATCAATGACATCCTTGATCAGCAGAAGGGAGCAAGGAGGTTCTTGATTATTGACCTCATGTTCGGCTATCACCAGCTTCACGTACGGGGTGAGGATGTACCAAAGATATCATTTTGATGTCTTTATGGACACTATAAGTACATGGTAAAGCCATTTGGAAAAATAATGAACCAAAATTTTTCATGGGACTCATGAAAAGGATCTTCCAACCTTACATAGACAAGTTTGTGGGGTATTCATTGATGACATCCTAGTGTACTCGAAAACCGAGGAGGAGAACGTGATACATTTGAAGATGGTCCTGGACACAAACTGAAAGCCCCATATTTATGGGAAGCCCTTGAAGTGGCAGTTCTGGATTTTGGAGGTCAACATTCTAGGACAAATCCTTTTAGAGGCTAGATTCACATTAGATTCGGTGAAGATTAAGGAGGTTCTTGATTAGGAGACACCCAATAGTGTTACTGAGGTGAGGTGTTTCCTGTGTATGTTTAGGTACTATCATATATTTGTACTCGACTTTTACATAGTTACAACACCCCTGACTTCCTTGATATAGAAGGGGAATCCCAGTATGTAGATAGTGATGTTCTAGAAGTGCTTCCGAGAGCTGAGACAGAGGTTGACAAGCGCTCCCATATTAAGACTATTAGAAGAGGGAATCATGATTTTATTGTTCTACGATAAATCAGGGATTAGTTTTTCTTTTTTCCTAATATAGGGGAAATTGGTGATGGCCTATGGTTCATGCTAGTCAAGATAGCCTCATAAGAACTACTTATCCCATGATCTTGATATGGAGTCGGTAATCAAAGCATTGAATAAGTGGTGACACAACCTGGTGGGTGAGTGGTTTATCATCTACTATGACCAGGAGAGTCTCAAGTATATATTCTCTCATAAGGATATGAACTTTAGAGAGAGGCATTGGTTAGGGTTCCTCTAGAAATAATACTATGATATTTTATATAATCTTGGGAAGGAGAACGTGGTGGAAGGCACTCTCAGCATGAGATCCATATTTATAGTTAGTGAGTGAGGTGTCATAGTAGTTTACCTCATTATAGATATCCTTAATGGATGGATATGGAGTGTCTTACCTCATGTTGATGTTTTTCATACCTCTTATATTATAGTGAGTTAGGGTGGAATAGCTAGGGAATATGGACTGTGAGACCCTAAGTGCTCAGTTGTCCACAGGACATGCACCTTATGGATATTCATTAGGTGGGGAGCACATCATTCATTCTGGAGGGCGCATTTTTTTACCAGTGGAAATGATAGAGGAGGTTCTATGGGAGTTCCACACATCCTCTTTGGTGATACATCCAGTTGTAGAGAATATTTACCTGGACCTCATACATCATTTCTTGTAGATGTGGATGAAGAAGGAGGTGGAAGAATTTTTTTCTCAATCCCTCACCTATTAGTATGTAAAAGATAAAAACCAAGTTCTAATGGTCATAACCCAACCACTTCTGGTGCCAGAGTTGAAGTGAGATAGTATATTGATGGAATTAGTAATTAGTTTACTATGAATATCTAGGGGACGCGATACCATATGGGTAATCATTGACCAAATCACTATGTCATCCCACTTCATACTGATCTGGGTGTAGGATTGAGTAGAGATATTGGGAAACCTATAGGTGTAGGAGATAGGTCATCTTCAGAGAATTCCATTGAAATTTATTTTAGATCATGATAATTTTTTCACATTCATGTTGTGTAATGGATTGTTGTAGGAGTTTGAGACTCAGTTATTCTTGACCATGGTGTTTCGCCCGTAGAAATATGGCCAAATGGATAGGATCATTAAACTTCTATAGGATATGTTTTAGTATTGCATCATTGAATTTTTTTTCATAGCTAGGAGGATCATCTTCCACTAGTGGTGTTTCTGTACAACAATATCTTCAACTCCACCATTGGAATGACACTATTTGAGGCATTATACAAGAAACCATGAAGGTCACCACTCTACTAGAGTGACTCATGAGAATCAGGACTCATGGTTCGAGAGTAGGTATATTAAACCACTAAAAAGTTGTAGAAAATATTTGAGTAGATGAAGACTACACAAAGCTGGGAGAATTCATATGCTAATAGAAGCCGGAGGCCCTTATTGTTGAAGGAGGAATTCCATGTGTTCATTCAGGTTTCACCTCGATGAGGATTGAGGAGATTTTTGTTATGGTGGTAGTTATCTATGAGATGCATCAGCCCTTTCCAGATTCTATGTAGAGTTGGAATGCTGCTGTAATGCCTAGATCTACTCACGCAGTTGCAACAGGTTCATCATTTCTTCCACATGTTGAAACTAAGTAGGTACTTGCATGATCCATCACAATTCATCGACTAGGGTGAGCTGGAAATTAATGATGGGAATAACTTTGGGGAGTATCTAGTAAAGATTTATGATCGATAGAAGATGATCCTTCATGGGCAGTTGATTCTATTTGTGTGTGTTCGGTGGTAACACGAGAATCTCTAGGAGAGAACTTGGGAGTGGAAGGCCCATATTGATTCTCAGTACCCTCATTTTTTGTCAATTATCCCTTTTATGCATTTTAGTGACATAAATCCGAAATTTGGGGTGAATTTAATGACTCTGATTTCTCTGGTTTTAATTTTATAAATTAATTTAGAATATTCTGAGACTTGGAACTAAGACGTCATGTGATTCTAATTCCCAATGTTCCTAGAATAATTCATTGAAAAATTTTATGTTTTTAATAATGAGTGTGGGGTTTTTTACTTTAAAAATAGAATAACATATAAAAGAAATCCATGATAAAAAATATGGAAAAACAATTTAGTTCATATCATAAACTTTACCTTTGGCTAATCCTAACCTTGACTGGCACAGGAAAACGGTGAATGTTTTTTTTTGACGAATCAGTAATAAAATATTTAATAAAAATATTGTTTTTTGATTCAGCAACTACTAATTCATTATAAATGTGTTTTCTAGGGTTCCCTGGTTATCATCATAACCTTGGAGTGTTATTGACACAAAAATAAGGTGGTTATATTGATAGCGATGATGAATTGGAAATCCCAACTTGGATAAAATATTGAATGATCGATGAGCTATGACTACAAAAAAATTTCCTTCACCAATGGCTGATCCAAATACCTTTTAGGGTGTTATTTATATATGATTAATTTCCCACTAATAAATTCTATGATTAACATGGAACAACCCACAAACAGGTTGATCTATTGTTCGATCGCTTTTGGGATGGGATTTGTCATAAATGAATTAAATGGGGGTTAGATCTGTGTGATATCATCATTTTTCCTTATCCCTCTAATAATGAAGAATGGAGGCTAACATGAAAAAGGTCATAGATCCTTCATTTGAATGATTTTTTGTTCTCTTTTTCCCTTTATTCTACACGTTCTTTCTGGTTATCTAGGTTGTTGGTTTTTGTGTCTTAGTTTCGTGGTGCAACAATCCAAGACCAAATATTTGACACCCCCACAACACTACGGAGGCGCGATAGTGAAGGTGTGGTGATTTTCGGTCCAGGAAGTGTGAAGGGGAAGGACATCAGGCCACTAGAGGAGCGGTTGATTGCGGAAGTAGGATGCGGCCTGGTGGGGTCAGTCTAGGGGGAGTGTAATGGAAAAACAGCTAACAGGGCTACTGGAGGAGGTAGAAGGCAGCAGGATGGGGCCCCGTTGGAGCTGGTGTGGTTGGAAGGCATAGGCCATGGTAGGAGGAAACAGTTTTGACTGGGGAAAATGGCACAATGTCATGCTAGAGGAACCAATAGATGTGAGGCTTTAAAAAAGGAGTTTTTGTAAGAAGGCCTTGTGAACGAGGCATGACACTGTATCATCATGGGGGGAACGTGGTCGAGGTGGACCACGGGCGGTGCAGAAAACTGGCATGTGGAATGATCCGAAAAGGGGATTCTGGCCACTCTAGTAGTTCGACAAGCATGACCTAGTGGCCAAGTGGGCTGGGATGGGGTCGGTCGGGCAGGATCTGATGCGTTGGGTCAGACGTAGATCAAACCTTTTTATAGAAATAGGTGTAACATTTAAATCATGTGTTAGTTTGATGATCCATTTTTGGAGTTGGGAACATTGAGATGAGATGTTACTTTTGAGATAATCTATGTGATTTTTTTCAAATTTGGAATTTGGCCTTTTTCTCTAAGGAGCAGGTTCTCCCAGAACAAGTATTCTATGAGCAAAACCATTTGTCTGGCTGTGATTATGAATCAATATGAATTGAAGACTACATTAAATTGGAAATGCATATATTACCAAGAATATATGTATTACCAAGACTTCGTTTCTTTCTCAGACACTTTTCTTATTGAGACTCCATGTCTTACAGAGAATCCATCTCTTACAGATACTATGTGTCTTATTAGTACTGGGTGTCCTGTGGACTACATTTATTAATCCTACATTATGTTCCATATAATTATACCTATGTGATCTAGACATGTTTTTCTTTGGTTACACTTACTGTATTTATTGGTAGTATACTTTTATTTATTTATTTGTGGTGTAATTATTGTATTTCATAGTGGTATTGATTTGTGGTTTTAGGGTGTCATAATGAGTATTTTTTTACTCACCCTGAAAGATATTTTCCCACATGTTCTATGTCTTGTGAAAAAGATTGTAAATCTGATGGAGTTCTAGGTGGACCAGGACCAGCTGGTTCTTAGACTGATTAAGAAAACAAGTTCTGCTCCTACGGCTTCATCTAGTTGTCCTACACCTAAACATTAGGCTGGGTTTTCTGCAGACGAGTTTCAAGAACTTGTGCATTCACATTAAATGACTCATTCTTTTGGTGGGCATATATTATGTCCTTATTTACTACCAGTTTCCTACTTTCATAATATTTCACTGATATCCTAGTCAATTCATGAATTTTATACTTATTGTTTTTTATTAAATTCATCATTTTGGGCTTGGAGATGTGTGCATGTGTACATATACTTGGTAAAATTCCTCCCATTTGTGAGATATTCCTACACGGTGCTAGTCACAATCCCCTAGCCTATCAGAGTTGGGCATTAGGTAGTCACGACATGGGACCCTTCTGGGATGTGTTGGGATGACATTAAGTTGTTTCATGTCTCTTCCCCCAAAGTTATATTTCCCTAATACAACTATCATCATGCCTTCATAGTTTAATAATATTATAATACTATCTTTTTTATACCTTATACATATCACTAAATCCTTATTTCCAATCATATATGAGGTGAATACACTATCAATGATCCCTATTCTAGTGTGTTCTGATGCATTAAATGAATTATCTATAACCATTTCATGCTCATATATTTTCATTCTAATCCATTTTTTTAATTGATATTCTTGTTATTCCTTGAAATATAATGGATCAATGTCATCTTGAAATGATAAAAATTATTTTTTCATATTTCATATCATTTGATGATTCTTTGTGACTTTGTGTACAACCACTTAGAGTCTATTTTTTACTTTCACTATTTTAGTTTATGTATAATATTTGTCCCTTTTCCAAAATCCTCCACACTAGAAATAATGAACATCAAATTTTATCCAAGAATATTGAGCTCTTTTTGGATACCTCTTTTGATCATGTTCACTTCAAGACCCCTTAACAATGAAACACAAATTTTGTTAGTGTTCCATTTTTTAGCAGTAATAACATCTGATGTTAGGTGAATCCATGTGTCTTACTACATAAAAAATGGTATTTTTATAGGGTCTATAGCACTTATAGTTCTAATTCATACCCAAATTAATATTCAACCTATGATTTCATTCCTGTGGTCTAACCTCAAAAATTACTACTTTCTATTTGCGATCATGTCCCATACTAGTTGTATCATTTTGAAATATAATTTTCTTCTCCTATAAATCCTTTTAGAAATTTCATTGAAACTTTTAATTCTATATTTCCATTTTCTATTTAATTTATATATAACTTTACCATATTACAGAGTTTATCTTGATCATTTACCTTTATTTTTATTTTTTCATCCTCCTCCTTAATCTCTATGATTCATCTGAACTGATCATTTAATTTTTTTCAGACTACCTAAAATCCTAGTTGGTTGTTCAATATTGATCTTGTACTCAATTATTTTTTTGAAGGTTTATTATTATTAATATTTATGCTTTTTAATTTTATCCTTCAACTAATTACTCTATTCTTGTTAATGTTTCATATATAGTTTGGCATCATTAACCAGCCTATTTGGTTTCATTTTATTTGGCTCTCCAAATATCTATATCTTCAAGGGAAGATTCAAATTTGATCTGAATTGAAACTCTTATTTTTAATTCTCATTTATCATTTCCTCTTTCTTCCCATGGTTTTATATTTCTGAAAACATACACCATATTATTTTCTTCATGATCCTTGTAGTACGTCAACTCTTCTACCTCAAATTATTCTTAAATATCATCTTATTTTGAAATATGATTCTTCTTTTTGAAGAAAAGTTACTTGGTAATTATCAATCCATTCATGCCTGATAAATACTTCTTCCTAGGAATTTCAACATTGTCCTCAACATCATCTTAAAACTTATTAGGACACATTATAGAAAGATATACAATTTTTACACATCAAAATCATACAAGTGGATGTTTCCATATGTACATTCCTCTTACTCTTTAAATGTTTGATGAGTAGAATGTAATTCACTAATCAAAATTGTCGTCCTCCTAACTAACTTCAATATTCAGCATCTCCATGGCCCAAAATTCCACTTCATGGGAATTCCCCTTTTCCCATAGCATCTTTATCATAATTTATCAAATTGTATGCAACAATGGTAATATATGAGGTATCCAATATCATCTCCTTTGCATCTTTGTCTACCAACACTAAAAAATTAAGATCTAAGTGAGGTGGATGTCTTCTCAATATTCACTTAACAATATTTACATATACAATAATATCTTCAAGATCACACATGTCTTCGAAAACAAGATTCACCCGATCAAAATTGTATCAATGTAATCAGTAGATTACATTCTCATGTAATCATACATATTCTATAGAACCAACAACATTTCTTCTCTGACACTACAATCACCATCTCAAATATTTACAGATTTAACTACACAGAACGTGATTATTAACATGACATAACCTTGGTATAGATGATTAGGCATAGTGATACCCTTAAAGCATTTATTCCTTTGGCATCAACAACCAATTATCTATGCTCTTCTTTTGATAAAACATCGCTATCCATAATGGTAGAAATACAAATCACTACAGCTATATAAACATCCATAAAAATGATCAGATGTAGTGTTTTATCTAATTATTCCATATCTAAAAAAATTTTCCATCAAAGATCAGAATCATTTTGTGAATAATGACCACCATTTCTTCGACTAATATACAATCACTGATATTCAAAACTTCCATATGATAAAAAATTTTATCCAAACTTAGTGAAATTCCATAAGTGTGGCGTGAATCATCATATGAAAAATTAAATCTATTATCTCTTTGGATATTGTTTTACCATTAAGAAATACACTCTTCCCTCTCATTATCGTAGAATGGAACAATATGAGGATTAAAACATGAATAATACACACCAATTTAATTGGTTCACCCTCTCTAATAAATGTCTAGGAACCATAAAAAGGAAATGTTACTATGTACTAAATCCATTATATAATACTACTAATAAATGGTTTAGAGCATCCTTACTTTCCCTTTGGGTTTAAAACCAATAAAAATTTGAAGTCTCACTGCTCTTTTTATTGAAGAGTGATCACTGCTTCTTCTGAAGAAATATTTTATTGTTTTAAAGAACTTAATAATTTTTTCACACATATGAGTACGTCATGAATTCTCTTATATCTGGTAGATTAAACACACTTCAACATGTGGCATTTTCCTTATGGATAGAAATTTTGAAATCTTCCTTTTTACTTTTTAGAAAGCTCTTTCATGAACCACCTAAATTTAATTCCACCCTTCACTGCAAAGCATGATTGATTCATGTGCTACAACTATTTTTTCCTTCAATTCATGGACGACCTTTTACTTTTCATGAAATAGTTCCCCACAAACCCCATTGGTGAAATTTTTTCCCAAAATACATCTTTTGTGTAATTTTTTCCTCACAAACCACATCCTTCTCAGAATTGTTCCCTCATAAACAACTTGCATAGAATAATTCATCCCTCACACACCACTTCAAACATATCCTATTTCATCTAGTGATGATCTTTTATAATTAATTTTATTCTCCTTTAATAATATAATTGAGTGTATTTATATAGGAAAACACATCCCCAAACCCCACTAATCATAATTATTGATCACGTTTTTGTAGATCATACATCATTTTGTACTAAAACATCAATGTGGTTTGTATGGTGCAACAACATTTTTCTATGAATAAAAACACCTTCAGAGAACACCTTAAATAACCACTTTCCACAAATTAAATAGCTCCTATGAACTGATCCCAATACATAGATTGCATAGCGCATAACACAATGCAGCGGCTTCAAATAACCACCCTATTTTGCAAAAATTCAAGAAACATTGCAGTTTGTGTAGTTTAATTTTCATCCTTTATAGTTCTTCTCTGAGAAAATATTTCCATTTCTAATTTTCCTTTTTTATTCTACATACATTCAATGCAGTTCATGTACTTTTCTATGTGGTATACCTATATTTCTATATGGTCTTCATACTTTTCTTTCAAGAATACAATTTTTTCATATAACAGATCTTGATTTCATGGCCCAAAAATATGGAAAAAGACTGGAAAACTGCACCTTCTTAGATGCATGTTCTTCTAAAATACCAGCCTTACTGAAACATGGTTGACTTTATTTTTCAAAAACAAAACACCCCAAAAAATCTGCGAAAATACATGAGGGATTATTTTTAAATAAATATCTCCTCTAACTAAATTTTTATACCATATTGTGAGATAAATGGTGTAATTTATTGGTGTCCACATTGAGATAGCCTTGGGAAAAAGATTCAAGAGCATGGCTTAAATCATTGAGGGAGACCCAAACTCGGTTATGAGCTCCAAGGAGGAATCCATGGATGGAGGAACCAAAATCCCATCATCCCATTTTTATCAAGGAGCTTACAAGGCCAACCATGGTGGTGGAGGCTACCTAACATTGAAAATCAGTAATGTAGGTAAAAAAACATGCAGCATATGGTCTAGAAGAAGGAATCAGAATGAAAAAATTTCAACATGATAGTAAACTCTTCTCTGTCAACTTTGAGGGTTTGAAACCTTGGGGTTTCTTCATAGTTATAATATAACATGATCAAGATATTCATTTTTAGGTCCCACCAAACAAATGGTGGCCCTGAATGATACTCTCCTATTATTTGGGAAATATAAATTGACAATCCTAAATCTATAACATCACCAACATGGATCCTTTTTATTACTTGGAAATAGTGGGAAACATTGGGGTGTTGGGCATTACCATCATTGGATATGTATTGATGGTTGATTCTATGTAATTTATAGGAATAGAGATATTAGAGATGAATTAGATAACACCATCAGGTGTGGGGGAGGCATAATATCAGTGTAGAAATCCCATATGGTTACATACCTACCGCAAATATCATCGCACTTTCAACTTCTAGGCGGCCACACCCCATTTGACCCTATGACCTCATCAAGAAAATGGAGATCAATGTACTTGATCACCGATTCGACCTATAAGGGGTCATTCAAAATATGTATTTTTCTATCTAGATTCTTAATGTATCAATAACTCAATGACATAATATCCCATGGGAGTCATAAAAGAGGAAACCACCACTATTCCAATGGAAATCCCCTTTGGGAGCATATCCTTGGATAATTATGATATCTCACTCTCCTATTATGAGAAATTTGGGTATGATTGATGTAATCCCACAGTGGTTACTACTAATTAAACTCCTAGGATGCATCCTATCTAACATATTCATTACTAACACTGATCCATACTACAAGTCGATGAGCTGCTTGACCTCATCCTTTCTCAATTTACCCCAGTTCTGAATACCCAATGCTAATTTCAAGGGAAGTCCTAGATCATTTCCCTGTATGGGGAATCTTTATTATCTATATTGTCCCTCACCACTATTGGTGTGTGTTATAATAATCCTACAACAATAGATCGTGTTTTTGTTTTCTTCTACTTAAGATAGAGACCCCATCCACCTATCTGGTAGGTTGGGTTGAAACTCTCACTCACCAACTCTATATGTAACTATTTCAGTCCATATCATGATTAATAGTTCCACATGGGAGGTCCACCTGAAACTAAAATAATCTTACATAGAAGACCTCCCCATGAAGAAGATATTACCATCTTCAAATATTCATTCTGGTGAAGGAGGGAAAATAATCATCATGGGGGGACATGCCTATAATGCAGGTTGTAATTCACATGGTTGGAACTCAAGAGAAACTCAACAATACACTCTAGGAGAAGTCTTTTACCATTAGAGGTATGATCCTATAAAGTTTATTTCCATGATTGACCTCTCAGACATCGAGTATATTTATGAATCGATGAGGGAACCTACACCCCCAGATGTTGGGGTCTGGGTTGACACCCTTAGATAATATTGAAAATTCCAATGAGCCTCATAGATATGTTGAAAATAAAATTCATGAGGATGTAGTAAACACCTTTTCATTTTTAGAAATTATATTTCTGTTGTCCCCGCATCCAAGGAACATTCAATTATGTAGTGTATATTTTGGATAAGGTGGTGTACCATCTACCAGCAAATGAATAGCAAAGAAAATTTATGTTCGTGTCAGTTCCATATTATTGTTCTTCACCCATCATGGATTGGGCCTACTAGGAGAATGATCACCCAACATTTAATAAAAAAAGTACTTGTAGAGACTCATGGATTCTGGATAGCTGTAATTCATGTTTTCGTCAACAACAACTCTAAAATTTTACATCCAAGAGTCCCTATTGAGAATTAGGTGGTATTTGTATTTTAGAATATTTTGGATACATTTATATTCTATTTGAACCATCATCTAACCTACATATAAATTCATGTTCACCTTAATATCATTCACAGAAAACATAAGAGGATTTGAATTATAGTGATCCCCGTAACTCAGTTCTTGGAATCATATGTTTAACAGTAGACCCTCTATAGAACCTATGTTAAGATGCTTAATGTTCACAAATGATTCATGGAAGAGTCATCTCAACTCGTAAAGATCAATGTCAAGGGTATTATATTAACCTCAATTCAAGCCTTATCACACGGTAACAATGTGAAAACCAATCCAATCATTCCACTAATAGTGGAGGTTCCTCCATATCCATCACCATTTTAAATGTAGACACTATTTATCCCCCCAATATTCAGAGAAATCAGACTCCTAATATAGGGAATCATATTGGGAATCATCTTCCAAGGGTGGAATAGTACCAGGCCGATCCCACAATGGGTTCCCACACTCAGTAAAAAAGGTTGGTAATGTGTCTTATGATCCCCCCAATGATAAATTTCAACATTCCCATTGGTATAAAGAAAAAGTAAAGGGACCCGCTGATCATAAACTTCCATCCAATATTACATCAGAAACTGATTAAGATGCCAGGATGGAAACTTTTCCCCGGGAGATAGAGGGATAAAATAGAATTACAACATAGATTATGTCAGAGCAATTCCCATGCCCTGAAAATATCAAACCAGACCCCATCTCTCTCCCCTTTTGAAACCTAGTCTTTCTATTCTACATTACTAAATTTTATCAAGGTGTCCCATCGTATCTGATCATTGATGAAGCTAGGAGATATGGAAAACTTGTGAGATATGAGTCTCCACACAATTTGAGCAGTGTTTCTATCTACCTTGATCGTTCTCATGTATCCTCCAAAATGAAGGATCATGTTAGATAACTATTGACCACAAATACTCATCATCTTAATGTGGTAGAGGTTATTACCACTTTTATGTGGGTCTAGAATTGTGATAGGTATTAATTTTTCTAGGGGAAAATCGGTATTCGTCTTGGATAGACAATATGATTCCACCACAAAAATTTTGAAATCCATATTTTACACCACTGAATGGTACGAGTTATCCACTGATACATCTAGCTCGATTAACCTAAAGGTTAGGATCAATGTTAAAGAATTTGGAAAATAAGATACATACTGTTATTTTAAGTTTTTCTCATACCTTAGAAGGACCTACATTCATGTGTTATATCTAGTTGGCCCCAAGATCCAATGTTAGCTGGGAGGACCTCTACAAACATTTCCTCCATTCGATCAGCTACAAATCAAACAATACCAATATGTCCAAATTCTCCACATGAAACACAGGTCTGATGAGTGAGTTACTAACTTCGTTTTCCTATATAAGTTATTCGCGTTCTATCATAACATGTGACTTTCTTAGGAATATTTTTTCATGATTTTCATAGAGAAGGTAAAATCTGATTTGGTCATCATACTCATCTCCCAAAATTAACCATGTGTATTACAAGAGTTCTTTGAAAAGGTGATGATTTCCTAAGAATTCATGCAATGGACCATTCAATATCGATGACCAATATCCATTCCACCTCCCATGATGAGGACCACAAAGGTAAATTCAATTTCAACTATACATGTGGAGGATCATGTGTCAGTACACCTATTGTCCCCATTACTTGATGAGCCCCCCCAAGTGTATCCCCACCAAGCACAACCTCACCCAGTGTATCCTTATATGGAACAGGGACATCCCCATAGAGAAAATGTTTCTCCATCCCCTTTTTAATAAGAGGATCCTATGGTTCCTTTCAAAGAAACAATGATCAGGAAATAACCCTTCAAGGATGCACAAGTCCTAGTTTATTTCACATGTTCTTTATAAATAGGTACTCTGAGCCTACTAGAATGAGAGAGAACATAGGAGGCCAAACACACTGATCATGACAATAAAAATGAAAACTACATGATCCTTTGATAAACCATAAAATAACTATTACTCTTTACATATTATATCTAGGTCCAAAAAAGATCATCGCTTAGTAATATTGGGAGGCATCCCAACATACGTATAACATGTCTCTTTTAGCATCAATAGTGAAATAAAAGATTCTAGTGAGTTACAGTATACTCCTAGCCATTGAATTATGAAGTAAAATAAATGTTCATGTCAAAATTCATTCACTTGTGTTAATGGTATTATATTTTCCAACTTGAGATAACTAGGACCTCCCACACCTACCATGTCCCCTCCATCCACTTCCTCTAAAACTATGTCCCAATCTTCCAAATCATGGAGGAATAGGATCTGATGGAATAAGGGAAATAATAGTCCCCCATAAATTCTAAAATCAGTGTACACCCATGGATACTTCATACCTATGACTTTCAAGATGAACCATAATTCATCTAGGCTATGAGTATTCCATAGATGAGGAAAAAAAGGGTACACCTCTATGAATTATAGTAAACTGGGAGACTACTATGTAGTAATTATTAATGAGTAATGGAATGTTACCCCCTCATGTACCATTGGCTAACATTGTCAAGGAGTGGAAGATGTATCACTAGAAGATAGAATACCTTGTATGAAATATTAAATTAAAATATTCATTCCAACAACACCGAATAGTAGGCCCCACATTAGGCCTAAGAAGTACATCCCTCATACTCTTCTTCATCATGTATGCCTCTATAGAACATTTTATTGGTTGATGAAATTGACTAAGTCATGACCCCACTATGACTAGTGACATCCTACCATGTCCAAACCTCAACCATTTGGTGCCCAACCATCATAAGTTCAGAGAAAACTGCCTAACCTACAGTCAAAAATTACTATTACTAGCTAGACCCTTGTGCCTCATCCAATGATTCTCACTACAGCCCCTATTAAATAATTATTTTCTTTTCAAAAATACATTCACCACACCATGAATAATGAGGTGTGAAGCAACTCACTCGCATAACAATGAGGCTCTTCGTCAATAAATATCTATTCTTATAAAAGAAAATATGTGAATCCCAAATCAAGGATTTGATGGACCACATTATTTTAAAATTTTGATGGCTACCACCAATGCATATTATGTATCAGAGGCTGAACATGATTAATTTTGGGGCATCATCTCATTTTATGGAGAAGATGATGGAGTTACAATTTTTTGGAACCTACACCCGCTATACTCTAGAAGATATTTTTATTTTTGGGAAAACCATCATTTCCTCTTGAATATTATCTTTGACATCAACTACATACCAACCCAAAAAACTCATAAACTCAAGATTATAGTCCTGTATTTTACACCCTCAAACTTGATAATTTATGGGTATGATAACAATGAACATAATCTATGAGGAAATATTTGACTAAATTTAGTCCAGTGGAATGATAATAAAAATAATTAATTTATAGTAGTCTCCCCGGAAAATACCGACAACACACTATTGGTAGTGTCCTAGATTCTTTATTGTTAATCTTTCCTATATTTGTACAACTAGTCCATCAAAATATCCATTTATGTGTGAGTTGTGATATGATAGGGGGATGCATCACCCTTTGCCGCAAGTGAGTCTTGTCAATTAGAAATTGGGTACAAAAAAGGGGGGAAATCTTCACCAATGGGGTCAATCGCATCAATTACCTGAATGATCTAACATTTACCCCAACAGGTCCTTGGGATAACAAATATGATATCATTATTATAAAAATTTATCAGTTGGAACCCTATAAACTGGAAATTATAGGTTGATTAATTTTTCTCAAAAATAAGGAGTTCTCAATGTTTACCACATACTCATACACATCACATTCTTGATGAATATTAGAACACCTTAAAATGAACTGACCCACATAGACCTTCATATCTGGTATAATGTTAAGCTATCAAAACCCAAATCCTACCTTTATAAGCTTGTTGATGGAAAAATTTCCTGAGAAGGTATAACATAAATAAGGGCCCATTTCTTATGGTACCTATATGAATTCACCCATACATATCCCAGAAATAATGTATATGAATATACATAAAATAATGTATCATCTAGAGATAACCACAAAAATCCAAAACTCAAGGGAATACATCAAAGTATGTTGTAAAATATCCAAATTGTAAAGGTGAAAAATACACATCCAACTAGAAATGATGCCAACCTAACAATAACAGAAATAGAAAATAGAATAGAAATCCCAGCTCCTGATCTTCATGAATAACCACCATACATTGTCTATATACCCAAATATCCCTATATTTCTCTAAAATCACCACTGATCTATATGTATTCTGCATAATACATGACAGGTGTGGGAAAATCTCATGTATGGGTGAGTATATACATACCTAGTAGGATGCCAAAAAACACAAGAGGGTGAAATATAAGACCTGGTTTAAGTATTCATCTCAACCCAAAGAAAGTGGTAAAAATATCATTGTGTGTGTGTGTGCTCATAAAAAACAAGACAAGAGAGAAAGGGGATCTCTATCGTGCAACCCATCCCATGATGATGAGCCTTCAAGTATCTCCAAAGGTCCATCATCGATTCCCAATATCTTGTGTGTCTGTAGATGAATCACACATTTGTGCATCATGGGGTGAAACTCAATGTATCGAGTACCCATACCCTAACTAGATTGGGGGTTCCCCTTATTGGGTATTAAAATAGGACCCATAGCACTGTGTATTTGGGGGTTTCCAAAAAATGTATCAAGGAACATTTCCTTAACACAGTAGGTGGATTCCACTCAGTAAGTATAAATTTCTGACCCATTCCCTAGTAAAGTATGGGGTGACACTTTATGTATACAGGACTCATTCCATAGTTCTATAGGGGGTTATAATCGGACGGTAGAAGAATGACACCTAAGTTACATAGGGGGTTCTACTTAAACTGGTGCAATGAGTAAGGGGTGCCCACGCACTGGTATAAATTGGGGGTTACCAACTAGGACCCTTCTCTGAGGGTCCTACTAGATCATTTCCATCATGAAGCATCTCTTGAATAATAATCACACTAATAACATCCCTTGTCACATCTTGAAGTCCACTATGAAATATACCATTACATTATATATGGAAAAATGATCAGTATATAGTACTTTTAGGTCAAAATCTATGTTGAGAAGAAAGATAAACAAATTTTGGATTTTTCTAAAAATGGGGGGGTATGCAACATGTATGGGACCCACACATTATTTGATTCCACTACACATTCTATATGTGTTCTCATTTGGAAATTTATCTGAGTTCATGCCACCATACATGACATGTAATGGGTCCCATAAAGAATTTATCAGTCACCCAGTGACTACCAGTGTACTCTTAGTCATTCATGGGTTCATTAGGTTATGTACGCGTACCTATACATGTACATGGTTATGCCCAGGTACTATCACATTACGTTTTTATACCAATACACACAACATTTCTTCCCATAGTGGGACCCAGGAATGTTTCTATCATCACTTGGTCTAGAAACATAGAGAGGGTCACAAGGGGTGAGGAGCTAGCCAGATATCTTGTGATCTTTAACTCTGACCAAAATCCTAGTGTTGATGGTTGGGGGTACTACATGGTTAGTGTTCTTCATTTAACATGATGTGTAGTTTCGTTTTCCAAAAAATGAATATTTTTTTATTATTCATCCATGATATGCTACTTCCTCTATTATTAATGGCCATTGAGTATATGGAATCCTTTATATTCAAAGGTAATTACGCCAACTATTGATTTCATATTTTCCAGTGTCATAAATCAGGTTTTAGCCACTAGAACAATGATTTTAGCATCAATTATGCGTCAGTCATCACCTAAATTCATTACTCTAGATCCTAGGTCCATAGATGTCTTACCTACATCCTATATCTTTCCTTAATCCATCTACAAATGATCATTCAACATGTTGTTCTTCAGTCCATCATGAATCCTAGGGTTTGATCATTCTCAAACCCACTATGAAATTATCAAACTGCAACCCTATATCTCAACGAAGAATAATGAAATGAACAATGGAAATAAATGTGTGGGAATAAAGTAATTTTATGTTGGTCCAGAGTTATTGGAAAATAATTGCAGAATAAGGATGTCATGTGGGATTACATGGAATATCCAATATAAATTTATTTGAAAAATAAGAATTAATGGAATGGGATCATGTAAAGATCAAAAGATCGCATATAGAAAAAAACTCCTACTCAGACTTTTAATCAAAGGTGGAAACCAAAATTAAGGATCCCTATATCAATTATGGATCAATCATTGGTGAATGAAATGTTCTCCAAGGATGCGGGGATCCTATTGTGTTCACTGTTAGCCAATCCAACTCAATATTACTATCATTCAACATATGATTCCAATTATCCTATGAGGAACTCTCTGAAACTCCCCTAATGTCTATCATGGTTAGGCACATGCCTCTAGATATATTATATATAATCAATTATATAGATTACATTTATACTTGGGTATTAAATTAATTAATTTACTTATATAATTAAAAAATACCTTCAAAATATTTATGAATGTATATCTCATCCGAATGTATGATTCTGACCAACTATAGATTTCATATATGGTAAAACTTAGATTCCATATTCAACCAAGGTCTTTGATTTAATATACGATACTTCTTTTGGGAGGTATCTCGTTATTTCTGAAAAATAGTGCATGTGTGGTATTAATTTGTTAAATAATTTTATATTATCAATTCCTTTCTCACCAGACCTCAGAATCTTATTTCATATCATCAAATGGCTCTAAAATATATCATAAAATATTTTAAATAAATACACGGAAAAAATTGGATAACTACAGACCCTACCCCTATAAAGTATTGAGAATTTCCCACCTTGTCTATTGATCCACCATTTGGTTGAGTGATTAAAAAATTGGGGATGACTTGAACGAAGTTGACTGCACATGAATAATTTAATATCAGGAGTTGATATCTACGTCAGAAACAACATGGGATTGGATCATAATCCCTTGTCAATATTGTCTCCACATTTTAAGAGTTCCCTATTGAATAATATTCCCTCATTGTATCAGGTTCTAATGCGGCCTCAGGTTCCGTAGCTTCTGTGGAGTTACTTACTACCTCTTATCCTTGTATATTGTATACCAAAAATGATTTAATATAAATATATATTTCATTGGAAGAGTGTTTATCAACCACTATCGACGATTTAACTCATGTTAACCTTGGATCTAAGGAATACTTGAGGATAACATTGATCACTGCAGATATGTCACCATAAGAGAAATAATTTTTTATTTCCTTCCAGAAGTAGCACCATGAAATGTTTTCCTTGATCTATGATGATATTAATGGTCTTGAACTTAAGTTTTTCATTAATCATAATTGACTCCCACTGGTCACTATGGGATTATACAAGATCTCAAAAAGATGGACCCCTCTCACAGTGGTATGGTCAAGGTTGAGGATGAAAATATTATCAAAGGAAACATTGTTAAAGAGGTCTGGTGAACCAAATGGATGGACAACATTATTCTATTCATGAATAATATTGAAAAAATTAGTGTCTATATTTACTTCCAATACCTCAATTGAAATTGTGTGAAGCATGAAATTCCCTTTATAATAATAATTTTGTTCATTGGTGTTATGGTTGGGTTCCAGAACCACTTTGTCATGGATAGATATACCATGTAAAATTATATATGGATAGACACCAAGAAAGAGGATTCTAATTCCATCAGTGAACCCCACAGAACGTTTTTATAAAAGGTGATTGCTTTCAAATTGAAAAATGATAGAGTCACTAACTATCGTGTTGTTAATTGTATATTCAAACCACTCTTTGGGATGTTGGTGGATTTTTATCTGAAAAATCTGATGGATAAATCTTTCCAGCTCTAGAACCATATCTAAGATCATGAAAAAAATTTCATCTTTATTTATTCCCACCACATGAAATTAAACCCTCTTATGTGTGTATTCATGTTTTCCCTTGGATGGCCTCTTGAATTCCTCTTCAGAAACTGAGGAATATTGATTGATCCAAATAAACTCATGGACATCAACCAAATTCCTTCCCTGAGCATCTTTTAAAAGTTTTGAATCCATCATGTTCAGTTATCCTATATATTATCATTTATTGGAAATATATCCAACAAATATAATCTATTTTTTAGAACCATGAAATACATCATTTACAAGTTGAATAGGGACTTCCAGATTGCATTTGAGGTTGTCCATAAGTATATTCTATAGCCTCCGGTTCTAATTTCACCCATTTTATGAAATCGTTTTATCTTCTTTGTGATTACTCTAAAATTATTCCTTGGTTCCATTGTGTCTCTAGAAAATAATAGGGTCAGTTAATATAGCTTATTTTATTTTTTCCACATGATCCACAACTTTGAGGCCATATACTAACCCATCAAGAAGAGTTTCTTTTTTCTAGTCTTTTCCATGTATAATGTGAAACATTATTTATATCATCATGAGATAAAGTCAGTTAAAATATTTAAAACAATAATTTATATACTCAGTCAACCCATGCTGATAAGGTGATTAATAAACTGGGAAGTAATCCTACAATAGATTGACATCATGTTTGTCCCAAAAAATCAATCATGGGTCAATCAATGGAATAAATATTATCCATGTATCGGACTCCTGATGAATTTTCACTAGACATCAATTTCCCGGATAAAGATATTTTCTCAGTGGATCAACATGTTCCATGTTGGTAGATTCATTTCAATGTATACTCCTATATTCCAACTAATAAAAGGATCAATAACTCCAATATTAATATACTAGGACTATGAATTATCTTAATCATTGTAGAATAAGGCATACTTAAATAATTATTCATGTTATTGGAAGGTTTTACTAAAAAAAATAGTACCTTGCCATCAACATTGGTCCTAAATAAACCTTTCAAATTGAGTTCCCCTATCTACATGGGAAGGGGGACTCTCTATTGTTCATCAGATAGATCAAAGGTGACTAATTCATCAAATAGAATGAGTTTGTGCCCCTACTCGAATGGAATCATTAGTTGATGGCCCATATCCCTTCCATTCCAAAGTATATAGATGTTTTATAGTCATAGAATATTAAATACTATACCTTTTATAGCTTATTTTCATACCTAATAGAGACTAATCAAGATTACATGGTCATTCATGTGGATTATCATAGGTTCATCACCCATGCCACTTCTAAAAATGATCATAATCAACAGGCCAACAAAGTTCATGTTGATGCCTGTACACAAAGGCCCCAAAATTCCCCGATGATCAAGTAAACACCTTATTAGATTATTAACATTGTTTAAAATATCTAATAAGGCATATTCCCACCACTCCTTGATAAATGTGATTATATTTTCAATCATGAAACCCAATTCATCCACTAGAGTGGACCTAAACATGATTAGACTCCCTACAGATGATGGTTTTATGGAATTCATCTTCATTTCATACATTGTGACCAAATACCATTGGTAATGCATGATTTAAAAGGAGGATCTTATGGAACCCATCAATTATGATTGAATCAATCCCAAAATATTCCAAGGTTTCGTTACTTATATCCTACCATAGTACAATACTAAAATTATTTCTCCAATAGGTGTCATGTATGTCATATTCATGCCAACCTTAGGCATAAAATGATAGAGCTTTTCCACACTACCAAATATTCTTGGACCTTTGCAGTTGGGTGACTCGATGTTGTGGTCCCTACCCATCATTAACATCTTCACAATGTAGTTTCATTTTTGACTACAACAGATTTCTTCTTAATGTAGGAAAAATTAGTTCCCCTTAAATAATGTACAATTCAATTTGTGTTCTATTTTTTGATCTCCCAAATATTTCATTGATTTAGGGTACCTCACACCATTCTCAAAAGGAAAAAAAATTTGGGTTTCGAAACTAAAACAACGGTATTCCACGTGAAAATTCTGATCCAACCACACTTCCCACTACCATGAAGTGGTGAATGGATAGATCAACACATTCCAAAAAAAACCTCCATAAAATCTTGTATAAGATGATGGTCCAAAAATAGAATATTTTTACCGATAAAAACTGTTATACCCTATTAGGCTATTAGATCAAAAATATAAAATTCCACCTTGGAATCCCCATACACCCTATTGTGTTGAAAATTGGAAATTTTACCTGTTTAGGTTCACTTATCATCACTATGAATGGTGGTTTATGACCAAAATACAAAAAAAAATTAAATAATTCTAAATGTCTGAGTAGGAAGATATTAATGAATTTAGGATTCTAATATTGTAAAACATAGAGTGGCACCAAAACTGGGTAGCATGAGTGTTCAACCATATATTCTTCCACCAATCCTTCCTTCAGGGTGACCAGGTATTGGCTCTTAGAATTCTAATGATACCCATAAAATATCCATCAATGTGGAATCCCCAGTATCTAATATAGTACTTCACATGAATTTTCCTCATCAAATCCCTGTGACCATAATATTCATTATATAATTGTCTATTCTCTATGACCAAAAACTAAAATCATACCCTATTATAGAATCTCTATTCCCTTTAATTAGGAGAAGGAATGTTCAGAGCTGTATGACACAAAACATTAAATCTTCACTTCCTCAGCACATGATATAAAATTGTAGCTTTACCATATGTTATAAAAATAGGATTCCTCATATGGAAAACATGTGATGCAAAAAACACAGATATCATTATCACTAAATGTCAAAATA
Organism: Viscum album; assembly: GCA_963277665.1. NCBI lineage: Eukaryota > Viridiplantae > Streptophyta > Magnoliopsida > Santalales > Viscaceae > Viscum > Viscum album. The sequence continues at coordinate 1,358,132,398 of OY728152.1, read as the reverse complement.
TATCCTATCCGTATATGAAAAAATATGTGATGCCTATTATTATAAATAATGGGTGATTAAAACCAAAATCATCAACACATGATGTTAAACTACAGCTTTATCCTAGGTTATGAACATAAGATGCCTCAAATGAATAATTTGAGGTGTTTCAATGTCCTCTCTCGAGTGGACTCCACCTTTTTGGTGTATGTATTCTACAAAACCATGTTTCATAACTATATATGGCTTCATTCCCATTCTTGATGAGAAATGTAGGGAATTCTAGATCTAAAAACATAGTCATATCCTCCAAATCAACCAATTTTTGGGCATCCCCTTGTCTAACCCTCATGACATTAAACTATATAAAACTGGTTTCAGGATTTATTTCTATGGTATAGGTCCTCCTTAACCACTTTTTCACATTAGGTTTTATCTTTTTTCACCACAATAACATCTCAAATTACCTACACCCCATTCGGTCCAAGATTTAAGGCCTTAAACTATGTGCATTTGGCCCCCACTAACCCATTAATTGCATAGTTTTTTTTCACGCATCATATTTCAACAAACAAATCCCCCTTCCCCTTTTAAAATCATACTCACTCGAGATGACATCTACCTATTGATGTCAGTCTCCCACTATGTTATGTTCTAATACGTGGTGTGGCATGATTCCCATTCCCATGAGATTCATAGTGACACATAGATCTCATATCCTAGGTCTATCACCCCATGTAAACTCATTATAGGGTATTCCCACTTAACATCATGACATGAACCTACATACAACGTGTTTTGTAATATTTAGGGTAAAAAAGAATACCCCATGGATTCTCTGTGCATCTAGTTATCACCCTTTTATGTCGTCCAATACTTTTTAATATGAAATACCTTATACTATGTGTTATGTGAAATTAAAATATCATAAGACATAGTCCAAGCTATATGAATCTAAATTACAATTCCAAATATCATCATAACACAATGTTACACTCTTGTCTTACCCCATACAATGTAAATAGGATTCTTCATTTGAAAAATATTAGACGAGCGGAGACCAACATCATATGTATAGGATGTTAAATTGTACCTTAACATTATGCGACGAACATAGGATTCCTCATATGATATATATGAGATTTAAAAAGCCCAGGAAACTCATTATATGATGTTAAGCTGTAGTATTACCCTATGTGATGAATATAGGATGCCTTATATGAGAAATATGATTTGAAAAAAGACCAACATACATAAAATAAGACATCAAATTGGATCCATAACCTATTTAATGAACATATAATTCCTCACATGATAAGTAAAATATGAATAAAAAACCAATTTCCTCGGCACATGATGTAAAATTGTATCCTTATATTTTTTTATGAACATAGGATGCCTCATAAAATTACACTGGGTAATCCCTAAAAATCATAAGAGAGGTCATCATCCATTTATCATTGTTCACCAACCATGACATGTTATAGAACAACATGGGGCTTTATTCACACTACCATGGGATAGGTATTGATTAAAAAATGTCATATCCTATTTCCAAGATCCATCACAAACTTATTTCATGGTCCTCCCCCCATCTTTTTTTATCTGTTTCCTATTATTACACACATCTAGTGTGTCTAAGCATAGAGTATAGTCATCCCCCTAATCATTATACTCGAGGAAATTCCCCACTTCTACTTAAACATTTCTTGTACCCTTCACCTTTGACCATCATCATCATCTCCATCTAAACAGGCTCCATAATGGAAATAGTTTCTGGCTAAAGTTCCCCACCTACCATCATGGGTGGACATCTCAAGGGACTTCTAGATATAAATGACGGTTCATATGTTTCAAACATAGTAAATGGTGGATTACAGGTTTTCCACTTCATCATTGAATAGTGAGTCTATGAAACCTTTGTTTCAAATGTGGTCAGCATTCATTATTCATCTATTGGTCACCCCCCATTAAGGATCTAGGACTTAAGGGTCATGATTTAAATTTCTTTATAATTCCCTTTTATCTAGAAGTAATCTCAACACCCTATGTTTCATTTTCCTACACACATATAAATGGTGACTAAATAAGTCAGAATGTTTTGGGAATTACCCTTGTAGATCAATTTTTCCTATTATTGTGTTATCTAATACAATGGTAAATATGTTCCACGCCATGTTTCTCACATAAATAATATCTCACATGTGATTATTATTATGGTAGTAATTTACATATGAATGTTTGAAACATGTAGTCACCCCTAAAAAAGAGCATAAAATACCTGGTATAAACTCCAAGACATTAAAATAAGAGTCTGTATCCAAACATCATGACTTTCATATGTGTGAATGTCATGTCAGAGATTTTCTATGTGTCATCTATCCTCATTATACCTCAATTATTTTCATGTTACCTCAGTTTCATTCAGTTAACACCCCTTAAAGATTCCCCCATAGTCCATTTATTATGACCATAAACCATTAGAAACAACACAATTAATGAATTATGACATTAAAATATCTTAGGCTCCTGGTACATTATATATGACCTTAAACTACTTGGGACTTCATAGAATGACTTTTATGACCCTAAAATACCCAATAAAATAGTCACACATGTAAATTATGTTTTAAACTCCTAGTTGATGCCTACATAAAATATATACTCCCACCCACTAGGTCACCCTCATGAATTTTGAAAAATTGAGGATGAAAATAAAAAGGTACAAAGGCAGTGGGACCCATCAGGAACCACAGAAGAAACTAGGCTATGATATCTAGGCCTCATCATTTTAGGAAAATATTTGAGCCAAATATCAACTCTCACACTCTTCTTTTTGAGGTTCTACCCACAATGTTTCATATTCATGAACCCCAATACCATGATCATACGGGATTTATTCACATCAGTTCACACATACTGGTCTCAAGACATTAAAATACTCTTTGGATGAATTAATTACATGTCATTAAAATATATGAAAAAATTTCATCATCACACGACATTAAACTACATGTTTAACTTCTATTCCATATGATGTTAAACTATGTTGCCTTTACCCTCATGGAATGATGTAAAACTATAAAACATCTCACGACCTTGACTAAGAATACCTTTCTCCTATAAGTGGCAGTATCCTACTTATCGATTAATGTTCCTTAACAATAACATGACTAATGAGTTGATTCTCCCCTTGAAATATGATTCTAACCATTTTTTAGACTGATACCCCTACAAAATGTTCTAAAATCCAAGGTGGTTTAATTTTAGGAGTGTTGAACTCCATCCAAAAATTCCATTAGTTCACCACCCATGCTTCGGTTCCTCTTTGACTTATATCCCCATAAACTTTTATATATGAATGGGCCCCAAGTAGAAATAGTTCTTGAAAACACTATCTCACCTACTATAAAGGGAACATACAGCGAAGGTTTTATAATTACATTTTGATACGTCCCATGTTTCAAACATGTTCAATGACTGAACCTCTTTTTTATATCCTCATCCAGAAGGAATGATAGTGTAATTTTTTTAACATGGTCTTCATCCATCCTCTATCACCCAATCACTGTCTCAGTCTTCTATATCTTGGATGTTCTAATTCATGCCCTTAAACCCCTTTTTTCAGGTAGATTTTAATTCCTATAGAATAATACCATTCATGAATCTTCACATTTTGATTAATATATTCAGTTTTTAGAGGATCCCACATACCATCCAATTCCATCTCGATCTGTATACTCATAGTGGGAAATAAACAGTTTTTTCCTTTAGTGTTTGGCCACATTTTTTCTTTCTCACATAAATTTGAAATCATCTTTTTGTCTCTTATTTCCAACACCAATAATGAACTTCATGGTATTAGGGATTAAATTTTTATTGTATTTTTAATAATAGAAGATATTAAATAGAAAAGAAAATACAAGTAATCAATCATTGGATTTAATGTAGAAAAACAAAAAAATATTGGGATGTTCACCCATATGTTGGGGCCTATCCTTTATTTCCACCAAACATGTTCTTAATAGGGTTCTACCTCAGGAAACTCACACTCTAGCCCAACCAGCCAATGGAAAGTGGCCTCTAGGAAATTTTATAGACTATGAAGCTCTATCACTTCCTCCTCATCCACTAGGTGAACCTTTTTATCTCTAATTCAAACTAGGACTATCGCAGTATGGAACTAAGACATAATTGATTCCACTTATACTATTTTTTCCTCAACTACTTGAAAATGATCAATTAATTGGATGATAATATCTTTTTGAGTGTTTAAAATTGATTTATTACAACATTATTTTTCTTATAGTCATGTTGATTCTTGTTTAGTTACATGGTGTTTCTTGGCGCCCTCAGATTTTCCTTGTTCGGTGAAAAATAAAATTCTAGACATTCTTCATTCACACAGTCAGTGAGATAATTATGAAGAAATTAGTAGAACAAACTTCTGTTCACACCTAGGATGTCAAGATCTAGTATCCAGTGATGGATAGATCCCATTCATCTCACTATCTCTGGATCTATATTATGGGTGATGAAGAGTGTAATTATTATTTATACTCAATGTTGGGTGGTTCAATTATCCTCGGCACCATCAGACCCAAAAAATTATAATTATTCTGGTGGAACTAGTTCATACTTAAAAAAATATGTTAGTACAGTAGAAACAAGTACTTATTCTTAAATACTCATGGATTGACTAGTTTAAACATCCAGAGTAGATCTATTATAGTCTTTCTCTTCACCATCTGTGATAGATTTACCATATTCATGTTTTACTTACCATGTATTCGCATCCTTGACTGTAGGGGTTTTCCTTTCTAGGATTGAAACCAGATATCCTTAATTTTTTGGATCCATGAGGTTGGGTCATTATTTTTTGAGAGGCACCCCAAATTCCCCACCTGTATTTGATTTCGGGGAAAGTGTAATCTTGATAAATGTTTCAAACAACAGCATTTTAGTTATTTTGAACTATGGAAAACGGTATGGAAAACAAAGTTTTTGTAATAGATAAGAAATTACATGAGGTTATAGTTTGGAGAATATCCTTATCTGGGGACAAGATGTGTAATTAAACCTCAAGGGACCCCTAAGTATTAGTTTTCACCTAAATAGATGGAATCATACCACTCATCACTACATAGCTTGAAGCATGGTGAAACAAAAACATTAATGTTTTAAACCCTAGGAAGGCATCATGGAAATTTTTCTTTTTGAGAATTGAGTGTTAGCCTCACTATAAGATTCAAGGATTTCAATAATGATTCTATTTAGGTAACCATCCTAACTATGATTGGGAGACTCTTATATAATGTCATGGTGTGGTCCCTTATATTTGAATATGAATCGTGGGGAATTATAAATCTCTCCTTCAACTCCCTTTATATTCTCCACTCCTATCAATATTTATAGAGAATACCTTGAGGTGGGATCCTAATAATCCACTGAGGTGCTTTCACCCCCTTAATATAGGCCTCTTGTGTCTCCCCTATGACTTACTATATTGGAAAAATATCATGTTAGAACCATTAAAAGGAAATAATGACTTGAGAATGCATGAAAGTTAACAATAAACTTATCATACTGAATAAGGGTTGATTCAGATTGTCACACATAGTAGTGACCTATTCACAATCTTGATAGTTTTCATAGAACTTATCAGATACCCAAGATTACTTATCATTAGAGACTTGTGTGTTTTCTCCAAGGGTAGACAAATCATGAGATGGAGTTTTAGGTGATAATGTTTTTCAAGGTATTTCCTGAACATTAATTACATTCAGATGGTGGTAGGCCCAACCTCCCTATACCTATTTAAGAATACCTCCTTCTTTTATATATTGGAAAATCACTTGTGGATGACAATATTGTCCATGATCTTGGTGAGCCCAACATTTGACTATTTTAACCCAACTCAGGTGATCCTCCATCATAGTTTCTCCACTATCTGTGAAACCAAAACATGACTCATATCATCTATATAATAAGATATGTTACATTTCTATCTATATAAAAAAATAATATTTCTTCAACCTAGAATTATCCTCAATCTATCTTATCCTTTCTATAGAACCATAATCTTTCTTTCATGGTTTATTTTACTGGATAAACATACCACTAGGTGGTGTGGGTGAATTCAAACCCTGGTATATTCCTACCAGTTATTTAGATTAATCTTTAAATTCCCTATAGTTTCTTAAAAGGGAAGATCATATATATCCATGTTACTTCTAAAGTTCACCTGATGACACAACCCTTCGTGCACGTTATTGCAAGATTGCACCTGAGTATGCTTCTATCTAGTTGCCAACATAATTTGGAGAGAGTTAAGCATTGAGATTGGTTTTTGGAAGGATTATAACATCAATTGTTACTTTTACCATTATAATCTACCAAATATGATTAAGGATACATGGATTTCATTACTCATATATCCACATATATATATTCTTCAATGTCCTTTGAATTCATCCAAATTTCCAAAAAAACATATACGGAGTGTACATTTTTCAATAGATATCTTTGTCTGTCCGGGTAACTAACACTACAACTCTAAATGCATAAATTTCCTCCAAATACTCTATAAACCCCTTGAAATTATCATCCATATCTCCAAAGTATGGGGGGAATTGATAAAAGTTGAAATTTACATGATTTAAAATGATGATCATAAACCATGCTTCATAGAGATATATTGGCCGAACCCCATCAATATTGATGATAAAAGTCTGTAGGCTAGAATTAGAGGATGTAATTCCATTTGGGAACTCATAACCCCAAAATTATCCCCAATCCATTCATGAAAAAATTTAAATATATGATAGATATGACCAAACATGCTTATCCTCACTACATGATCATGTTTTTTATTGAGCTGATCCAACACTTGGACTCTCGAGTTAACCTAGATTTCAGATTCTATAATTTCCACAATCTCTAATGTCTTGATAAATATACCCATTGGGGAATATTTGACTGGTAGCATCTAACCATTCATGAATGTGTCCATAAATTCCATATATCTAATTGTTGTCTAGAAGTCATTCATATTATAGCCTCATTATTGGTAGAAACCTTCCTCTAAAATCAGCTATTATAGCCCAAACTTCTCCTATATCATTCTAAAGGACACTTATTTTTCCTTCATAGTATATCCACATTAAATTAATTAATTAACATTCCCATATATTCCTTGAATTCAATTTCTTTATTGAAAGGATTGGTATACTTCATGACCTTTCTTAGCTCATTCAAAATAATTCACACTATGACGGGGGTATGATCCCTATCCCCCAGTTATTCTGTGCTGAAGATAATTCATCATTTTGGAATCCCATTAGTGGGATGATAGAAAATTAAATGGAGGCCTCATATACAAATATACACATACCTATGATAGTGGTGGAAGTTTTTGTTGTCCAGTGACTACCAAGTAGGAATATCCCACCACATCTCCAGTTTACAGTAGATGTGGAATTGTGATTTCCTCACAAACTTATATAAACCAATATGTCAAATATTGACCCCATAATATTTTCATTTCTACCATAGTTAGTATTCCTATTACCATTCATTGGTGAATTTTCCCCTTACTCATAGTTCCTAGTTGTTATACCAGCCCATGTTGTTATTCTGAATACCAACCTTAAAAATGCATTCATAGAGGGTAGGGTACTTCTTATATAATTGATGATCCCCCATCACTGTCAATTTCATTCCACATTGTATATAGATGGAGATATATTCATGCTACCTATCTAGGTGATCTTCAGTAATAATATTAAAATGGTTAAGTTCAAAATAACTGGAAAACCATAACCACTGTGTGTTGACTTCCATGGTCAGGATAAGAAGATCATCTGAGATCCTAAAATTGTACAACAATAGCAATTTTGTTAATAAGTAACCCCCTCTAAGACACTTTTATCATACTCAACATTTTAGTGTTCATGGAAAAAACTCTTTTAGAATGATTTATTTTAGGATTATCAACCATTTCCACCATTCCAGAAGCACTGATTGCATTGGAAATGACATGGTCATCAGGGTTGTCCATTTCTAATAAGTTTTTAGAAAACAATTATGTTTCTTTAATTGTGGTTCCAGTTATATAAAATGATACCTAATCAAACAACATTTGAGTACTCCTTTAAATGTGATGGGTGGAGCTAGCAAGTCTAGTTGTGTGATAAGGGATTGGATGAACATCATGGCTTAATGTCAGGGAGTTCACATAAAGTATAGAGTTATATTAACATAAGACCTCTTATCATGAATGGATGTTAGGTGATCATATAATGTCCACCTTCCTATATTAAAAGGCATGGGACCCTTGAATATTCATGATAGTAAACCCATGTTACACAATATGGTAATATAGAAGCATTACATAGTGAAAATTCACAATATACTTCATTTTTTTCCCATAGAACCCACCCATATAGTTTCACTTAAACTCTAATTCCCGGGGGGAGATTTATTTCCACAGAATATATGTCTTGATCCCCGAAAGTTCAATTTTACCAAAAAAAGGTCATGGAATGATAAAAGGACCGTTTTGGAACTAAGAGAATAGGGAAACACAATAATAATATCTTGTATGAAACACTCATATCCCATGCACAACCCACTAGAGTTCAAATGGTGATGTTAAATATCAATTTTATATGGTTCTCCAACTGCCTTGAAACATTGTAAAATGAACTTTCATGCAACAATAGATGTTTTCATACAATCCCACCAAAGGAGTGTAATTACCTTCATGGGAGAAATATGATGTTGAATCATCAACATAAACGGTCTCACCCCAATCTCTGAGGCATGGGAAGTGATCAAAATGATTTCATGATCTTGTTGGTGTTTCATTCATATTTATTTCCATTTTTCCCTGTAAATAGAGACCCCCCCCCTAAAATTTTGGATAGATCTTCAGAAGTAGATGATTTGGGTCTTAATCATGTAAAACCCTATTCTACAACATTTTGAGACTCTATACTTCAATGGATTTCCAAAGGAAAGGTCCTCACGCGACTGACCTCCCATGGGCCCCAATGTGACTTGGCAATTTTTAATAATTCTTCCTTCAATATCCCTTAATGCAGGGAAGGTTCAAGTAAGAGAATCTTCCATCATGAAAACCCTAATTAGAAAGAAACCATAGAATTTGGGCATGCCTGTGACTCCAAGATCTATGTTGTATCCATAATTCTGGATCCTATGGCTTGCCAAACCCCATTTTCATACAGATTAGAAGATTTTTCAAAATAGATCTCTTTAATTTTTACTTGTTTCCTCCTTCCACCAAAAACATTTTCATACATTTAGAGTTCCTATTTTACTTATACTTATTTGAAATGATTTATTTTCACCCCAAATTTTAACATGACCATTATCATCATACCACATGTCTAGAATCATTTCTTCAAGAATAGTTTAGACTGTTTCATAGCCTTTTTCTCTTAATCATTATAACCCTAATTCCTTTTCCTCCTATGCATAAGAACCCTAACATTAGATACTCTAATTTCAACTCATCCACAATGGGGTATACACCATCCCTTTCCTATAGGAAGATGAATAGTAGAAACATAAGCCCTAGAGTGGCATCATCAGTGGACACTACTTACCATTCTAAATAGAGAGTTATTATTCTGGATCTTCTAGATCTTCATAGAAATTATTTCCCCAAATGTAAATCCCAACAACTTTTGAGCTACATGATATAAAACAACATAGCCAGATTCCCTATTAATATGATTTTAAATTGAAAAAAAAACCTTTATTATGTAATGTTAAACTATATCTTTACCATACATGTTGAATATAGGATACACCATGTATGATAATCATTGAAATCCATATTCTCCACAACATGGTATGGTCTTCCTACTCTAGGTAGCTTCCATGAATATTCCTCCCACCTTCCCTCATTGGGACTCCTTTTATGACCCAAGAATACATACCATAAAATATAAAATGGTTCAGTCATAATACCGTTGACAAAAATATTGAACGAAGTGGGTTTTGATCCCTGAATACTGACAGGGTATGTTGGAAACATTGATGACATTCAATACTAACCTCACAAAAAATATGGGATACCTCCCTTCGATTTAAAATTGAAACCCCCAAAATTACCATAAAACCCCCCAAACATGAAATATTTCCTTATAGAGACACACTTAACTAGACCCTCATGTATCAAATATTCCATTTAATGGAAAAGTTCAACCAATTATGAAGTTTAGTTATCTCCCCCCCTTGGGACATGCTTCTCCAGACTAAAAATTTTGATCACCACCCCCATGGTTACACACTAAAAGCCCATCTCCACAAAACATTATAATTGTGACCAAAATATCTGCAATATATGTTAAAACTATGAATAGATCCAAAATATATACCTCAAAAAAAAACATTGGATGGGAAGTGTAAAAAGTATCAATAGACTTATTCCTATAGAGTCAAATACCCTATTGATGACCTGGGATGCATTTAGTTCTATGCCTAATATTCCTTACACATTATATTTACATGACTTCAGAAGAGGAAGAATTAATAGGTTCCAAATATACTCAATTTATAGAGATTCCAAGACATTACCAATGTTATAATCTACTCTAACCAATTTTTGCTTCCCTATCAAGATAGAAGAGGCATAATTAACCAACATCCACATTGAGATAGGAATAGGAATTAGTTTATTGAACATGGAATAAATCTTTATCGGGACACCCATACAAGTCAAGGATCTCCAAGGAGGAATCCATGGAGGTAAGAACTAACATCCAATCATCCCATTTTGTTCAAGGAGATAACATCACCAACAATGGTGGTAGAGGCTGCCTACACATGGAATGTGGGAATATAGTGAAATCAAGATGTGACACATGAACCCTACAAAAATCATCTATAAGAGAAAAACCACCATAGAAACATCTCATTAATACCATCATTTGGGGGAAGAGACACACAAAACCAGAAGCATCTCATCAATATAAACATTAGGAATGAAATAACCACCAACCTAGACATATGATATTATCATCCATGGGAAAATATCCCCACTTTAAAATATCGTCACATCATCATTAGGGTGGATATATACCCACCCTAGAAATTTCATATAATATAAAATTATAAGGGGTTTGAATCCACACCATACAATGTCATATTTTATAAACCTGGAAAAATACTCTCTTCACAAAACATCATTTATGATACAATTGGTATCATATTGTCTCCTTAAAACCTCGTCTATTGTATGTAATAAGGACAGACAGTTTCCACCCCACAAACCGATCATGTATACCCGACTCACTTTTCCTAGTTTTTAATCTAAATAATAAATCCTAGACTCATAACTATACTCATAAAATGATATATCCTTCCTATCCCTCATGAACTAATCTTATCATGCTTCAACACAAAACTAGGGCGCCCATTATGTTCCCCATGATCACCTTAATTCCCAAACTTGTAACATGAATTTCAAAATATCATTTATTAGATCTATTACACAATCCAATAATGTTGGGAATCACTATTTTCAATATATCTATGATCAAGTCATTTAAAAATAAATAAAATTAGAGATATCATATCACACTCCATAAGAGTGTGGAAAAATTAACCCATCATTTACAATGTTAAAAAAATTCGGTCCCCCCACTACACTGAAACATCAGTCCATTCCATGGTATCCACCCTAGGATACACAAACATACTGATGGTGGAGTAAAACTCGTCCCTCACAGTCACCAACTATATAAGTGACTATAATTTATACCAATGATCCATGTGAATTATCCATAATTTAACACATCTAAATTTATCATAGTCACCAACACGTAGTGAACTAAGAAAGATAATCCCAATGCCATAAATAGGTCTTTTATTTTATTTATTACTTTATTTTGTTTTCATTCCTCATACCATATAATTACAGTTAAACTTCAACCATCGCTGATCAAGATTACAAGAGATTATCACATGGTCCATCATGGACCAAGACTCCACTATTATCCTCATTGGATTTTTCTTTAATGATACAATTTATTTTAAAGTAATAGTTGATCACACATAAGTGAAGATACCACATATCACAATCCATATTACAAAATAATAAACCATCTGGAGATGTTTATGGTAAATATTTCTTATTTAGATTCATTCCCTTTTAATGAATAACATGATTATCCTACTAAATATCGTCCAAGTATAACAATCCATAATCTAAAAACATAAGGCCCAAACTCCCTAAAGAATCATCCAAGTTAATTATAAACCAATTATAATTAATAAGACAATTTATGTTATATTAATTAAATAATTAAAAATTAGGGAATGATTAAATAATCACTCACCATGTGAGCTCCCATCAAAAAATCCTTAAGAAAAGGTTTGTGTATCACTCTCAGTATCCATTCAGACCTTCAACATACAAAATTATGAATGTCATTTCAAAGAACCATTGATTTTATCCAAATAAATGGAAACCACTAAATAATTTAAATTAAGATATATATATTTATTTATTTATTTATATTTATCAAATAAACTTCATGAAATCTAGTGAATTAAATCTCCTTTTATCACTACTATCCAAGACATGTGAAAACCTACCCATATAAACAAAATTCCACCACGATTTGGTGGAATCAACCTCAAACCCTCGCATGAAGCAACCAAAATAAGTCTTCAGGAAAAACAAAGAAGAATTTATGAATAAAAAGTGTATAATTATCCTCAATATAAGAAAAATCATCTAAGGTATATCCCTCATCATGGAGATTTGATGGGGGAAATAATAAAATAGGATTTGATAAAAAATTGATCTTTACACAAACATATGGGACCTAAAAAAGGTGTTCCATAATAATAATAAAATTTTATCCATGTTAACAAATTAGGAAAGGGTAATGACATAATATGTCCCTGGGAATCAAAGCTAAGAACCCTAGTATATTGTATGGTCACTTCATGGATTGAGGGACCTTAGTGTGACTCTACCCCACAAACTTGGGTTTATCCATCTAGTAATACTATAGCACATTTCCTTTAGGAAAATTCCAAAAACCCATGGCTAAATCCCAAAACATGGCCTTCCTCATTATCACAAATTGTGAACCTTGTCATGGACTGATCCTAAGTGGAACAATATAACATTCCTTCATCGATGAAATTTATAAAGGCACTCAATAATTATTTTAGAAATATTATTTAATGGGTTCTATCACAGTGTAATAACCACAACCACAACATGAAAAAATGTAAGATTCATCCCTAAATGAAAATTCCAAAATAATTCCACCAAGGAATGACACCCATATGTCATAAGATGACTTGTTACCTTCATATAATGTTGCCACACTAAGTTATAATAGTATTTTTAGTCATCCTATCATTACAGGTTGTATCATAACCTTCATAAGATGGCCTAATATCTAAAGCCCAAAAATCACAGTATAGTCACCCAACCCTACCCCTATGATCACTCTACCACCCAAGACACCTTATATGACTCCCTTTATATAAAATATCACCTCCTATGAGAATTCCAATAATCATAATCCCATTATAATCCATATTCTAACAATATATGTAACTTACCAATAGTATATTTTAATTCCCAATAATTTTCACCAACCCATATGATGTTTGTTATTACAACATCCCCATCATACCATGTGTCATCATTAAGAAGTCTCCCCATGCATCTTCTATGATCAGGAACTAATTAATGGCCTAACATATATGTTTCATTCATTTTATAGATGTTCTAACATTTCACCTAAACCCACTCCTTTACTCAAAACCATGGGAGACTTTCCCCTATAACCCTAAAAATTACGAATGTTCCCATTGTGATATGTTTTGAATCTCTTTAAAACATCATTATGAAATGAACGTAGGCACCATAACAGATATCTGGATGAACCAAACACTTCTAAAAACCTATAGAATCTACATCATAGTACTACTAATTTCAATAAACTCTATTAGGTTTCCATAATCTTGATGGAATTTTTGAATTATCAAAATATAAGTGTTACATGACATCAGTTGGGGTCACATTTTTACATTAATATACCACTCTTTAAACATCATACCTAAGCACCATTTACCAATCCTCATGTAAACTATCCATATCATTCTTGAGACCTTTTCCATAACACGAGGCCTCACTCTAGTGCACTAACGCTTATACTTGTTGATGAGTATTGATGTTCCACATACTCATTCACCCGACCATCATATTTCATGATATTTACCCATGATCAAGGAACAAAATCGTCATCTAGAATAAATCATACATCACATAAAAATTAAACTGACTTCTCCCAATTCTTTTTGATTAATACCCTTTATTGTATATTTTCATTTTAATGTACATCATCTAATCACATAGATCTATGAGCTATAAACAGCAACAACCACTACTGAGTTGGATCCATTGAAACATTAAATTAAAACTATACTAAGATTATATATAAATGAGTGAAATGAACATCAAAATCCATTGTGTAATCATCACCATAAAATATCACTTATCCCATTCCACATGCAGAAACTAGCCTCATATCCAATTATAAATGAATACTGAAACTCATTTTCCTCACTCGTATTAATTATCTAGGTCTATATTTAGAGACCTTATTTTGGTTCTAGTGATACCATGTAACCTTGTGAAACTTCCATTAAACACTATTGAAAAATAATTATCATCCAATCTATCCCAAAATATCTAACCTGTGTTCAATGACCTTCATCACCTCACACAACTATCATGTTCCATCCTAGTATGGGAACTACCTGGTCCTTCTAAAATCTCAAAATCAACATAGTTTCTGAACCAATGTAGTTTATAAAAATTCCAATTCCCTAACCATATCATAGATGAAATCATTCCATCGTCATTACATTAGATTATACATTCGTCATAATACATCAGACCTGTCAAAAGTGGTCACAAATAAACATTCACAAGAGGTGATTGTCACTTAATATTGATAATCTCATGACAAATCCTTCATTTTATTATAAAACTATATATATCTCATCTATAACATCATTCATAACTCAATTCACCAATTATCACTAGTAACATGCTTGACTATACCCTACAGATGCCCCTACTCTAACCAACACAAGCCATAATTTCATGGTTGACACCCTTTTTTCCTCGATTACATGATCACAAAAAACATTACCACACCTTAAAACCATTATCTCATTTTCTAAATGTAACGATGCAATGTTTCAATAATGGAAATCACTCTTGATCTAATTAAATGTCTCTTTATGTAAAATGTTTATATAAAATGTCAACTTCTTTGGTTTTATGTTAATAAGTGTGATCGTTTCTTTTATAGTCGTTGAACAGTGATAACATGATTAGTATAAATATAGGACTTTAACAAATCCAATTTACTCAGACAAAAGAAGAGATGGCCTCATTCAGTAGAATTTCTCCATACGAAGCCCATTTGTCGTAACTCATAAAAGTGGTAGCATCCTTGGGTTTCACTCTTGACAAAGACCAAGCTGAGCTTCATCATGTCAAGCTCGAATGGGACCGTCTACAGGAAAAGTGGAAACTGATAGAGATTACCACTCGAGCGATGTTATCTGAGCCACCCCAAGAGTCTTTCAGCATCGCACACCTTACCCTTAGGCCTTATGCGGCTGTTTTAAGGGGTTATGTAATAAATCTCTAGTACTATGTTCATGTACATTATTTTTGTATATAATAATGAATATACTTTCTTGTCATTATTGATACATTGTAAATAGTTTTTAATGTACAAGTAGTGTCTTTAATTATTATTTATTTAAGAAATATATTTTATTAAATTAATGTATTTTTGAATTAGATAATATTTTAATAAATTATTATCATTATTATTTTAATTTTATAAAAATGATAATATAATTTTATGAATGCAATTATAATTTTTATTAAGGTTTGAAAGCCATTTTTGTCAAAACCCGTGAATTTTAGATAAATGTCGGTTTTTATTTTAAAAGTGAAAATTAACATATTTAGAAAATTATTTAAATAATATAAATGATATTTATGGAATCAGGATGTCGAAATTATCCAATGGTGAATTTTTCATAATTTTCTGAGACAGTCAAATTTTTGGGTAAAAATTAAATAACGTTTAAATATATAATCTGTTTTATAACATCATAATGACCCAATAGTGATGTAATAAAATACTATAAGCTTTATGTTCGGACAATATATGTTTTACCATTAAAATAATGTGATTTTGGGGTTGTTTGAATTACTTTTCAAAGCATTAATGGACCCCTCAAGACTTTTTAAACATCTTGTCTTTTTAAATTATTTTCCATGGGAGTGTGACTCACCACCACATAAGCAACCGCATTATTTTAAGAAGTTATGACATTGGACTTATAAAATATTGTTTTCCTATTCCCTTTTTTAAAAAACATGGGAAAAAACCTTGAGTGTATTTGTGATTTTGATTAGTTTAATGTAAGGGGTCACAAACCTAAATAATAAAGAATTCACTCAGCTTTCCTATATTAACCCACCCAAGCTCCCACTTCCTCCTCACTCAAAGCCTTTTGAGTTCTTCCAAACTCTACCCTACTCTCTCTAGAATCCTCCCAAGGTGCCCCAAGATCTTAATAATCCTCTCTCAAGCCTCTCTCAAGCATTGAAAGCACACTTCCAAGTAAGGGTTTTTCGTCCTTTCACTTTTTTTGTCCAATTTTCTTAATATTGTTATGCCCTTTTAAATTCAATTATAAATACCGGGGTATGGTTTTCAACCTCCCCCATACTTCCCTCATTTTGTTCTAATGATGTTAGACCCCTTTTCTCTCTCATTAAATTCCTCACATGTACACCTGTTACTATGCCTAAATTCCGAAAGGAACTTCTCTCTCTTCATTTACATTCAAGCAATACTTTTGTATCAGGAATATAAATTCCATTAAAATTGTTTGGACATGTATCTATATGACCCCCTTACTGTAAATTTCATGTAAAAATTATGAGACACCCCTTTCTCTCTCATCAAACATTTTTATGAATTTTTATGTCACACTGTTACGCTGCCGAAATTGCACCGATTTTCTAAGCCAATGCCTTTGTGTAGTGAATACCATGCCCATTTCTCCATCAAGGGTATTAACATTTATGAACATTTACTTGTTAATTATAAATTTTCATGTAATAATTCCACATTTCTTTATCGTGGAATAAATGATTATGTTTAATGAATCCATGTTTTATGATCCATGTGGCACACATATGCATGAAATGAAATGTTTAAGAAGGGTGCACCCTTATAGCGCTCCAACGCATTGGGTAAAGTATAGTATCATGATACGTCATGTTAAATGAGTGTTGAATCATGCTAATTCAAGTGAAATTAGGGTTTACTCATGCTTCATGTGCAATGAGAATTTACTCATGCTCCATGTGCAATGAGCCTTGGCTCATGCTAATTCCATGTTAAGTCTTGTTGCCACATTTCTATGTTATGATTATCATGCCTTATCATGCCTTTACGTTCATGTTTCTCTTGTGCTCTATTGATATGCCTATTGTCTAACATGTATTTTACTCCTCATGTATTTCATGTTTTTTCCCTTACTGGGCTTTATAGCTCACCCCTTTTCTTATGCATGTCCTCAGGTTATCCCATGCAATGCTAAGTACGAGGGAATGTAGTGGTCATGTAAAAGAGGTTTTCAATAAAGATGTTGTATTTAATGTTTTAAGTTGTTATGTAATGATCCTAATCCCCAAAGACACTAGAACTCTCGATCTTCCATGTTGTATCAAGTGAATAGTTTATGTAATAAATCATATTTAAGTTTGTAATAAAAGCAGGGTTGTCATAGTTGGTATCAAAGGATAGGTTCAGTTATTTTTTTGGGATTAGGATTAGAAAACCCCAGTAAAGCCTTAGAGACAAGACTAAGTATAATAAAAACATCCCTGAGTTTTGGTAAGTACTGAGTGAGTGGTTTATCATGCAAATACATCCATGTCTGGATACGAGCAGGTAGAGGCGGCTCTGGCATAGATGTATCCTAGGGGTAAAACCCGAAAACACTGCGTTGAGCTAGACTCGAACGGGAATTAGTGCACGACAATGGGTCTTGATGCACTCTTTCTTACGACACTCCTAGGAGATATTTTTGATAAATTCAAAAGCTTAGTATGAACCCTTATTAAGGGAATTAAAAAAAATCCCCTAAGAATATATGTTAGAAAGTAGATCATGAAAATCCTATATTGAATCCTATAGACTCACGAGTTAAGGAAATAAAAGTTTATTTATAAGTCATCAACTTTTTCCTTTGGATTACCATTTATGTGTTACCCCCTAAAATTCCTTTTATTCCAGCCAATGGCCCGTAATAGGAGGACTTGGGTTAACAACCGATGTGAAGATTAGTGTGATGACTGTACTAATGAGATGCCCAATCCCATGGGGGCAGAAATCATGAACTTTGTCACGCTTCTCTCTCAGCTAACTCAAGCTTTGAAAAGAAACACGGGTCAAGAGGAACTTCCAAACCCCCCTAAGAAGGAACAGGTTTCTATCGACAGCTTCATGAGACAAAGGCCTCCAACTTTTAGTGGATCATTCGATCCCACGATTTCTGAACAGTGCATCAACTCCATTGAAAAGATCTTCTCCATCCTTCAATGTTTTGAACAAGATAAGGTTCTCCTGGCGGCTTATCATATGGAGGGTGAAGCTGATCAATGGTGGTTGTTGATCAAAAATACGAAGCCTGAGGAGGAGATAAAGGCGTTGGAATGGAAGGATTTCTGGAAGATGTTTTTCGATAAATATTTTCTACACACCCTCTGGCTTAAGATAGAAAGGGGCTTCCTTTCCCTTAAGCAAAAATACGATGAATCTGTAAGAGCGTACGAGGAAAACTTCACAAGGATTGCACGATACACATTCGTCTTTGTCGTTACCCCCGAATTCAAGGTTGACCGCTTCTTTGGTGGGTTGAAGCCTAGCCTACGGAAAGCATTAGGTGTGGAAGAGAAGGGCACCTAGCCGTTAACTGTCGGCAAGAAAGAACCGCAGCTACGACAGAGGAGATGAACTCTCTGTTGCAACCTCAACGCATTTTTCATTGCTATAACTGCAAAGAACTAGGGAATTTTGTAAATAAGTGCCCTAATCCAAGGGTTTTCAAAGGTAATGAACAACCTCCAAGGAAAAAAGGAAGATCTTTTTCCATCACTTCTACCGAAGTGAACCCCGACAATGAAGTGGTGACAGGTACGCTAGTTATTCAGTCAATAATAGCGAATGTATTTTTTGATTCAGGTTCTACGCATTCTTTTATTTCTCAAAAGTTTAGTACAACAATCCCAGCACCACCAAAAATCATGGATGTGAAGATGTCGGTGAGTACGGAAAATGGGAAAATCATTACATCCCATGAATATAACTCCTACCCTGTCATAATCTGTGGATTGAATTTTCCGGTGAACCTGTTCATACTCCCTCTAGTGGAATTTGATGCAATTATTGACATGGATTGGCTTTCCTTATATAGATCCAACATAAATTGGTGGGAGAGGGAAATCCCACTCTATATGGAGAATAGACCCCCAATTCTTTACAAGTGTTAGGAGGAAGATGAATCTCCTTTTTCTCCATCATCTCAAGCATGGATATTACTGCCCTTTGAGCACGTGTATATGGCTTAGATGATTGATTCCAAGGAAGAAACCATCCTTGAAGAAATGCCTATAGTGAGGGAATTTGCTGAAGTGCTTCCCGATGAACTGCCTGGTATTCCTCCTAAAGGAGATGTTGAATTCTCAATTGAACTTATACCAGGGGAACTACCAATATCCAAGACTCCATATAGAATGGCTGTCGTGGAGCTTGAAGAGCTGAATAAAAAACTATAGGAGAATCTAGATAAAGGGTTTATACACCCAAGTGCTTCACCATGGGGTGCACCAGTCCTCTTCGTCAAAAAGAAGGATGGGTCAATGCGGCTTTGCATCGATTATCGTGAACTTAACAAAATCACGATAAAGAACAAGTATCCTCTTCCACAGATCGATGACTTG
Organism: Viscum album; assembly: GCA_963277665.1. Lineage (NCBI taxonomy): Eukaryota > Viridiplantae > Streptophyta > Magnoliopsida > Santalales > Viscaceae > Viscum > Viscum album. Next base: position 1,358,112,315 of record OY728152.1, on the reverse strand, counting down.
TTCGATCAGCTGCATGGAGCACAATACTTCTCCAAGGTAGATTTGTGGTCGGGGTATTATCAAGTAAGGGTGAAGAAGGAAGATGTCCCAAAGACTGCTTTTCGTACAAGATACAGGCACTATGAAGTCATAGTAATTCCTTTCGGACTCACTAATGCTCCAGAAATATTTATGGACTTGATGAATAGAGTATTTAGAGAATACCTTGAAAAAAAATTTGTAGTCTTTATAGATGATATTATAATAGAATCCAAAACCAAGGAGGATCCTGAGGAGCCATTAAGAACTGTACTAAAGACTTTGCGCAAGGATAAGCTCTATGCAAAGTATAGCAAGTGTGAGTTATGGTTGAAGGAGGATTCATTATTAGGCCATATCATCACAAGCAAGGGGATATCTGTGGATCCCTCCAAAAGAGATGCAATTGAGGGATGGCTGAGGCCAACATCGGTAACGAATATTCATATCTTCTTGGTGTTATCTAGATATTATCGACGATTTGTGAGAAATTTATCACGATTGTCCAACCCTCTTACCAAGATAACTTGAAAGGGATTAAAGTTTTATTAGAGTGATGAAAGCGAAAAAATCTTTAAGGAGTTAAAAAGGAGGCTTATCACTGCGCCTGTGCTCACATTACCCACAAGTGGGGAACCTTTTGTAGTATTCAGTGATGCTTTGAAGAAGGGATTAGGTTGTGTGCTGATGCAGAATGATAAAGTGATATCATTTGCCTCAAGACAGTGGAAAATCCATGAGCGAAACTATCCAATGCATGATCTAGAGTTGGCGGCGGTGATCTTTTACTTGAAAATCTGGCGGCATTATCTCTATGGGGAGAAATGTGAGATATATACTGACCACAAGAGTCTTAAATATATATTCACCTAGAAAGAGCTTAAAATGCACCATAGAAGATGGATATAGCTCATCAAGGATTATGAATTTTCAATACATTACCACCCTGGGAAAGCGAACAAGGTCACAGATGCCCTAAGTAGAAAGGACCCAGTGATTCTATCAATGATGAGAATTGAGAAGGATCCAATATTCTTAGACTTGATGAAGATGGACATGGGAATCATAAATAAGGGAACATCATCACTCCTTTCACAAATTATTCATCAACCGTCTCTTTTGTAAAGGCTAAAGGATGCTCAAAAGGATGATGTGGGAATTCAGGAAAAAGTGGAAGCTATCGAAAAAGGGAAATCCTCGGAGTTTAATGTTAATGAAGAAGGAATTGTGTGATTTGGGAAAATACTATGCGTTCCGTCAAGTCTAAAGCTGAAGAAGGAACTTTTGGATGATGGACATAGTTCAAATTTCTCTATTCTTCCTAGGAGAACAAAGATATATCGAGATCTCTGAGAAAATTTTTGGTGGGATAATACGAATAAGGAGATCGCTGAATATACATCAAAGTGCAGGGTGTGCCAGCAAGTGAAGGCAGAGAGGCAGAAGTCTAAGGGGATGATGCAACCATTGCCCATACCAGAATGGAAATGGGAGAACATCACCATGGAATTTGTCAATGGACTTATAAGGACATCCAAAGGAAACAATTCAATTTGGGTGGTGGTGGATCGTTTTACAAAGACTACACACTTAATTTCTATTCGGGAAGATTTATCATCGGATCAACTGGCATAGATATATATCAGGGAAGTGGTAAGGCTGCATGGAGTACCACTATCTATTGTGACTGACCAAGATCCAAGATTCACCTCTAAGTTTCGGAAGAGTCTTCAACATGCTCTAGATACTAAACTGAACTTCATTACGGCCTATCATCCTCAAAATGATGGCCAATCCGAGCGAACTATCCAAACAATTGAGGACATGTTGAGAGTGTGCTCAATGGACATTAAAGAAGGATGGGATCAACATCTTCCTCTGGTTGACTTCTCTTATAATAATATTTTCCACTCGAGCATCAAAATGGTACCATATGAATCCCTTTATGAGAAAAGTTTCAGAACACCGGTGTGTTGGGATAAGGTCGGTGAACGTAAGCTGATTGGACTGGAAATGGTCAAGGAAATGGTGGAGAAGGTGAAAACCATTCAGCAACATATCAAGGAATCCCAGAGTCGATAGAAGAGTTATGCAGGTAATCGTCGACGAGACCTTGAGTTCAAATATGGAGACATGGTTTTTCTACGCATATCTCCATGGAAAAAGGTCATGAGGTTTGGAAAGAAAGGTAAGTTAAGTCCAAGGTACATCAGCCCCTTCAAGCTTCTTGATCGTGTCAGGGTTGTGTCCTATCTACTAGCACTTCCACCTACCATGGCCAAAGTACATGATGTCTTTCATGTTTCCCTCTTAAGGAAGTAGATATTGAACCCTTCACATGTACTCTCTTCTGAGGTGGTACAGTTGGAGGATTATCTTTCTTATGAAGAGAAAATAGTGAAGATCCTAGATTTTAGAGAAAAAGTTCTACAAAATAAGATAATTCCCCTCGTCAAGGTGTTGTAGAGAAACCACAAGTTTGAATGAGTGAATTGGGAATCAGAATAAATGATGAAGCTGAGTTACCCACATCTGTTTTATTGTGGGAAAAGGAAATTTCGAGGGTGAAATTTTTAAGGGGGGAATATTGTAACGAACCAAAGTTTCATTAATGGAAACCCCTCTTGATCTAATTAAATTTCTCTTTATATAAAATGTTTATATAAAATGTCAACTTCTTTGGTTTTATGTTAAGAATTATGACCATTGCTTTTATAGCCATTGAACAGTGATCACATGATTAGTATAAATATAGGGCATTAACAAATCCAATTTACTCAGACAAAAGAAGCGATGGCCTCATCCAGTAGAATTTCTCCATACAAAGCCCATTTGTCAGAGCTTAGAAAAGAGGTGGCATCCTTGGGTTTCTCTCTTGACCAAGCCCAAGCTGAGCTTCATCATGTCAATCTCAAACGGGACCGTCTACAGAAAAAGTGGAAGTTGATAGAGATTACCACTTGAGCGATGTTATCCAATCCAACCAAGAGTCTTTCACCATCGCACACCTTACCCTTAGTTATTATGTGGTTGTTTTAAGGGGTTATGTAACAAATCTCTAGTACTATGTTCATGTACATTATTTTTTTATATAATAATGAATATACTTTCTTATCATTATTGATACATTGTAAATAGTTTTTAAAGTACAAGCAGTGTTTTTAGTTATTATTTAATTAAGAAATTTATTTTATGAAATTAAGGGATTTTTGAATTAAATAATATTTTAATAAAATGTTATTATTATTATTAAATTAATTTTATATAAATGATCATATAATTTTATGAATGCAATAATAATTTTTATTAAGGTTTGAAATCTATTTCTGTTAAAACCCGTGAATTTTCGATAAATGTCGGTTTTCATTTTAAAAGTTAAAATTAACATATTTAGAATATTATTTAAATAAAATAATTTATATTTTTGGAATCAGGATGTCGAAATTATACAACAGTGAATTTTTCTTAATATTCTGGGACAGTCAAATGTTTGGGTAAAAATTAAATACCGTTTAAATATATAATGTGTGTTATGACATCATAAAGACCCAATAGTGATGTATTAAAATAATATAAGCTTTATGTTCGGCCAATATATGTTTTACCATTAATATAATGTGATATTTGGTGTGTTTGACTTACTTTCAAAGCATTAATGGACCCCTCAAGACTTAGTAAACATCTTGTCTTTTTAAATTATTTTCCATGGGAGTGTGACTCACCTCCACATAAGCAACCCCATTATTTTAAGAAGTTCAGACTTTGGTATTGTAAAATATTGTTTTCCTCTTCTCTTTTCCAAAAACCATGGGCAAAAACAATGAGATGATTTGTGTTTTGGATTAGTTTAATGTAAGGGGTCCCAAACCTAAATAATAAAGAATTCACTCACCTTTCCTATATAAACCAACCCATGCTCTCACTTACTCCTCACTCAAAGCCTTTTTAGTTCGTCAAACCTCTTCCCTACTCTCTCTAGAATCCTCCCAAGGTTCCCCAAGCTCCCAAGAAACCTCTCTCAAGCGTCTCTCAAGCCTTGGAAGCACACTTCCAAGTAAGGGTTTTTCTTCCTTTCACTTTTTTGTCCAATTTTATTAATATTTTTATTCCCTTTTAATTTCAATTATAAATACTAGGGTATGGTTTCTAACCTCCCACATACTGACCTATTATTGTTTTAATGATGGGATACCCCTTTTCTCTCTCATTAATTTCCTCCAATGTACACCCGTTACTATGCCGAAATTCTGACAGGAACTTCTCTCTCTTCATTTACATTAAAGCAATATTTTTGTATCATGAATCTAAATTCCATTAAAATTGTTTGGACATGTATCTATATGACCCCCTTACTGTCCATTTCATGTAAATATGATGAGACTCCCCTTTCTCTCTCATCAATAATTTTTATGAATTTTTATGTCACACCATCACGCTACTGAAATTGCACTGATTTTCTAAGCCAATGCCTTTGTGTATTGAATATCATGCCCATTTCTCCATCAATGGTATTCACCTTTATGAACATTTACTTATTGATTATAAAGTTTCATGTATGAACTCCACATTCCTTTATCATGGAATAAATGATTATGTTTAATGAATCCATGTTTTATGATCCATGTGGAACACTTATGCATGAAATGAAATGTTTAAGAAGGAAGCACCATTATAACGCTCCAATTTATTTGGTAATGTATAGTATCATGATACGTCATGTGAAATGAGTGTTGAAACATGATAATTCAACTGCAAATAGGTTTTACTCGTGCTTCATGTGCAATAAGAATTTATTCATGCTCCATGTGCAATGAGCCTTGGCTCATGCTAATTCTATGTTAAGTGTTGTTGCCACATTTCCATGTTATGATTTTCATGCCTTGTTATACCTTTATGTTCATGTTCCTCTTGTGCTATATTGATATGCCTATTGGCTAACATGTATTTTACTCCTCTTGTATTCCATGTTTATTCCTTTACTAGGATTTATAGCTCACCCCTTTTCTTATGCATGTCCTCAGGTTATCCCATGCAATGCTAAGTACGAGGGAATGTAGTGGTCATGTAAAGGAAGTTTTCTATAAAGATGTTTTATTTCATGTTTTAAGTTGTTATGTAATAATCCTATGCCCCAAATACACTAGACCTCACGATCTCCTATGTTGTATCAAGTTAATATTTTATGTAATAAATCATGTTTAAGTTTGTAATAAAAGCAGGGTTGTCATACTAAAACCATCCAAACATGATAATCGATTGATCTTATAAAAAAATGATGAGATAACTCAAGAACATTTGGGGTAATAGGGTGTGTTAGACTCCATCAGAATATATTATCAACTTGTAAATTCAAAACCCCAAATAGCTCGTAGGGGGCTGAACAAAAATTTAAAAATGGATTAATACACATGGTGGGAAGGTGTCACATAAAACCACGATGATTCTATATCATTCATAATGACCACTCCTTATGAGTCATGTTACCTCCCCGTATAATTCCCTATATCCTTGTTATTTTCACAAATCCACACATTAGAATATTACACATGTCATCCAAGGCCAAACGAACCTAACCAAACCCCAAGATCACCTTCCTCAATAAAATCCTAGTTTTCACCATTCCACCTACCATGTAGGACATGATAGATATAAATCTCCTAATCCCTGGTAAGAGAGTATAATTTAAACTAATCTATAATTTTTTTGATGTAGAACCTGTTTTTAAAAAATATATACCTATATAAAAATACAAATTAATTCTACCCCTACACACCACTCAACTCATTCTATATAGATTCGTATCCTATTAATAATAGGATTATATTCTTAATCCACCATTATCCATGAATCACACACATGCTTATATCATCGATCCAAAGCTATCTAACATAAATAATCAGCTGACGATTCCTACCATTCATGGAAAATCCATTAAAACATAATTTGAATTCATTATCATTCATTTTAACTATCTAAGGATTATTTATGACTATAAAACATACTTGATATGACATCTCATTCATAGATTTTAATGAAAAAATCATCTACACATGCTACTAATATCTAATGTAACTCAATGGTGTGGCATAACCCCTCTCTTGGCAAACACCCAGACATCAAAACTCATCTCTTAAAATAATAAGAAAGCACCTAGATATCCCAACCGACCAAAAACTCAACAATATCTTGAGTCTCCCCTAAATATAACTAGGTTAATCCATATATCCTATAAATCACATCTCACATAGGTCAAATGACCTAAAGAATCACCAATGATACCATCTCAGATATAATTAGAAAACACACAAGCCAACACAACAACATCAGTGTTCTATCACACAAACAAATATATATATATATATATTAACAAATTAACTACCCACTATTGGGTAACAATCCTTACTAAGAATCCGCATACTGGGCATCCCAATTGAGGATCAAGGTCACATCCACAGCCATATAATCACATCACCCTATGAAAATATCTATTAAATAAATCATAACCACATAATTTAGTTATTTAGGAGGACACACACATATTATTCTAAATAACACTAAACATTTTATTGTTAACTCTTTAGATAATAACAAACATTACCTCATCTTCATCTTTTTTGACCATATTAACAATCAAACATAAGTATGCACATGTCATGTGAACTTATATTTATAATATGATACATAAACACCCACTCTCTTCCCACTGTGGGCTAAGAAAAATAACCCTAAATCCAAAATCCAATAACACAAAGAAAAAATTTCAAATATAATCACCTCAAATATAATAGAAAAAAACATGAATATCAATACAAACTCTCTGATAACTTCTAATTGAACTCATATAGATGTTATTAATACACCCAACAAAGATTCAATCCCACTTATCATCTATTTTTATCACATTTATACCATATATAAAATAGTATGACTGATAAAACAATTATTTGATACCCCTTTGTAATATCCCAGACTGGTTTAATCTAATGTAAATAGATCAGTTCATTAATGTAAGAACCCTAGTCTTCATTTTAGGTATGGATTTGGATTTCGGGATGTTTTTTTTGGATAAAAGAAGAATTGGGGTTTTTCTATATACACGATGTGTACTTTTGAGTACATGCAATGTACATATCTTTATGCATACCATTGGGTTCTGTCCATGTAACGACCAAATACATGGTCGTGTGGCGACCTTGCACACCGTTTAAGTTGGGGGCCCATTTAGGCCTCTACACGATGTGTAGTTTAAATGAACAGACTATATAATTTTCTTTTATTTTTATATATTAGAGTAGGGTCATGTCTTATATCTAAAAATGTCTTCTGATCCCTAGGGTTCATACATGAGAATGACATAACTACTGATGAACTTAAGACCCCTCCCAATTCTATTTTTGATCTCCAATAGAGATATCATTGGGTGTATTAGAATCCCACTAGTGAGATCCCAAAACCCCTAGAGTCTTTCTTCTTGATTGGTCTTCTCTCGTGAGTTATTCAAGGTTGTGTATTTTTCATACTTTTGTAGATATATGCCGATTCAAGGGCCAATATTCAAGTATATCAATCATACGACATCGAGGTAGGTGTTTTGTGCATTTTGTTGTTTTTCATTGGATTACATATGTTATAAGTGATGCAAGCTTGTTATTGGGGTATTCCTTGATTTGGAATTTAAACTTATTGTCTACCTTCTATTGTTTGATTGTTTTATTATTGGTTGTTTCTTATGCATCAGGTTAGATACAATGTTTAGGGGACACCCCATTGGTGAATTTCCCTGGATTAATTTTTATGGCCATTTGGTCTCGATTTCCTATGAGGAATACTATGTTTTCCAAGACTTATTCGATTAGGATAAAGTTTTATTTATTATACGAATTGCATGTGATATTATTTTGAATGATTTGAAATTAAGTAGTTTCATATTAGATTAACTAATTTGATATTGTATGTGCACTATTTTTCCAATTTACCGTGAGATACTTGAACGAGGATGACTATGGGGAATTCCACATTATTTACACTGGACCCTGAGATCCTTGGTGTAGATGAATGACCGAAGGGTATAAATTTTAGAACTTCCCATGATGTTGTTTATAATTTATTGATGCCATGTTGACCCACGAGTATTGACTATAAGAGCTGCCTAGGTGGTCATTTGTAAATTATTATTTTTATATCAGACCAAAGGGGATAGACTATGAGAGCTTCCCAGAGGATCATTATTTACTGAATTGGTTCTATGTTAAACCAAAGGGGTATTGACTATGAGGGATTTCCCATAGGGTGGTTTAGGAAGTATTTAATGATTTTGATGAGTCTGCTAAGAGAAATCCCAAGCTTGGACTCGATCTTACTTGATGGTTTAGATGGTATTCTGAGATATTGGTTTTGTAAATATTTCTTAGGAGGATATAGAGCATAGTATAGATCATAACTGTCACATGATTTAACTGATTGAATAATTTATATATTTAAATGAATGTAATTGAAAACTGTAGGATTTTTTATTTTGGACTACTTCAATGTTTATTATATCATTTTTCATATTGCATGATATATATATATATTCGATGAAAGTTAAGAACATATCCTAGGCTGGTTGCCTACTAAGATTCGTCTCATAACCTGTTTGGGTCATTTTTTGTACCCAAATGGATTATATGGTTGTAGTTATAAATAAGTTCAAGCTCCATTCATCATTAGGAACTTGACTACTGTTGGAGCTGGAGAGCAAGGGACCAAGGTGAGACTTGCGATGTTGTTGGAGTTTACTTGTTTCTTTTTCACTTTGGTTTCTTTATTGATTTACAAAATTTTGACTTGTTTGGATATTTTCATAGATACATATTACATGCATCATAGATATATATATATATTGGGGATTCTATTGAATTTAATTTAGTCTTCAACTGTTTATTTTTTTGTATGGTATTACAACTTCAAATATTGTTTATTATTTGTTTTCTGTTGTGTATACTCTTCCAATGAGGGAATAGTTTCTATATTATCACACCTTGTACCTCAGTACTAGTTGGTTGTGTCTATCATTTTGGGAAATGTGCAGGAGGTTTTATGAACCATCTAGTTCGGGACATCTTATGGTGGTACACAGATTTGGGACGTAATGAAGTCGTATCATAGGATATTTCTTTTCTGATTTTCCTTACTATTTGGAGCCAAAATATTGTTATATAAATGAGTAGGTAGTTGGTAATAATCTATTCTCGGGAGTAGCTAACCTGTGTATAGGAAAAATCCATGTTACCTCAAATATTTCAATTTTCTAGTTTTGGTAGTTGTAGTTGTATATTTGATTTCACCATTGGGTGATTCACTTGATTTGTGCTGTTATGATTGATATCAGTATAGTTCTATTTTTTCTACAACCCGATGAGATGAGTGTATTTCATCTCATGCATCATATAGGATCATTCTAGAGATTACATGTTAGGAATTCTTGTCATGCCATTTATGGAGAATTATAGATTTTATGTTGTTGTGATAGTTGTTGTACTAGATATGCATGCTTTTGTGATGGACGTCGTGATAGAAATACCTACTATTTTGATTGGGTATTGGTGTATGTAAAGTTTCATTTGGATGGACACCAATATTTGGTCCTTGAGGTGTTATGGGCCCTCTTGGATCGAAATTTGGTGGATAATTATTGAACTTTAATTGAATTCTTTTAATATATTATGAATAGGGATTCCAAAATATGATTCGCAGTGAGTATGGGCTCTCATGGATCAGAACATGGAATTCCTTGAAAAAAAATTATGTTTTTTTTGGTTTTGGGAAAAGTTTCAAAGGCTTACTATCTGGAAACCCAGACAACAGGATGTGTGATGTTATAAACACAGACCATGTGTTCTTTTGTTCTAGAAGAACATACTTTTCTTATGTACACATTGTGTACCTATATACATGTTGTGTATTTTTTGACTGTGTGAATGACTATGTGAGTAGAGACACAAGGCTGATAAACATTTTGTAGAACTCATCGTGTATTGGGAGTACACCCCATGTTGTAAAATACCATATATCTGGTTGTGTGACTAACAACACGAGGGGATGAAACTTGGTTTGTACATGCCATGTCTAGCTTATACATGCCATGTGTTAATTAACTATGTGTATAGTCAGGTGACTAATCACATTGGTGGATGGAACATACGTGGTATATGCCTGTGTCTAGAGTGTGCATGTCATGTAGTGTTACACCAGGAGAGAAACATATAGTCATAGCTCTGTAGAATAATTTGGGCTATAGAGAATATTCAAGTACATGTTGGGTCTAAGGAGGGACACACCATGTGTATTCCTTTCACATGACTAGATTGCCAAAGGTACATGCCCATGTTAAAATTTTATGGTAACACACCATGTAGTTGTTATAAAATCCATGTAACCTTATTTTGTAAAACTTGAATGATTTCTTTATCATGTTCATTATAACATATTTAAGTTGATATTGTTGATAATATATAACTAAGGTGTGTGCTTGACCGTGCAGAGTCATGTAACCGAGACGTCCTCTAGTTGTATGCTAGGTACAAAGAAAATAATAGATACCGGAAATGTTAGATCACAAACTACCAGTAGATCCTCCCATTGTGAACATCTTGGCACCAGCTGTAATACTGGACGCAGGTGCTGATGGATAGTTCCGTGAAGGATTTATGAGGATGATGCAGACGTTTCAGGGACCACCACATCCTGACCCGACCATGGAAGAGTTGACATGGGTGTCCCAGCAGTAGCATCCACCAATGTTTTCAGGGGATGGAGGACCACAGGCTACAGAGTCATAGTTTAAGTCCATGATATCTATATTTGACCATCTATATACACATATTGAGAGGAGGTTGAAGTTTTTCGACTTACATGTTGAGTGATTTCATAACAATATGGTGGGATTTTATCTCACAAGAATCATTTCATCGGGATATGTCTTGGGAAGACATTCAGAGAACTTTATATGATTACTTATAACCCGAGACAATGAGGGCCGACTGAGCCCGAAAGTTCATGCATTTGAATCAAGGCTCTCTTTCAGTGATGGATTACTCTAATAACATTACAATGCTTTACCATATCATATCTGTTTTGGAAGGCGCTGATTTATCATTGGATATGCAGTTTCAGGATGGTCTCAGGTATGACATTTGATCATAGTTGAATGTTTTTAGGCTGACTTTGGTGACTACTAAATTGAATCCCCCACATATTAATGAACGCAATATGAGGGAGTTGGGAGCTACGAGCTAGGGCGGTTTAGTATCCAAGGACGATACTCCTTCATTTGATAGCAAGAAGAAATAAAATAATCCTTCACGTGATTATTCCACTAGTAGGGATGTATCATCATGTATCCAAGTGAGGTGCTACCAGTGTGGGAAGAGTGGGCACACAAGACCTTAGTACCCGAGAATCACTATTGAGTGTCGATCTTGTGTCCAGATGGGTTATCTGCATCATTTTTCCTAGTTTTTATCACTACCAGCTAATGAGAAGGGTTTTATTGTATCTCCACATACATTAGTGGAGCCTCGAGTTCCTCATCAATCAAGGAACTGGAGTTCGTCAGACCGTTCAGGCCGAGGAGGTGTTCGTGGCCACAAGAGCCAAAACGATATATTTTTATTGATAATAGGGTGGATCATCTTAGGGTAGCCAGGTTGGGTCTTAGGGTCGTGGTATAGGTCAGAATTTTGAAATAGAGAAGACCCAGAAAGAGGAAGAACCTAACCCTCTACGGTTTGAGGTAAGATTATAGTTTCCTCAGTTGTATCTTCTTCCCTTTTTCATATAGGGGCTTCCCATAGTTTTTTAGTTGTTTCCATTGTAGAGATCATGGGGCTCAGTATCCTTACCTCGAACTATGTCATGATGCTAGAAACTCATTTTGTATTAGGATGTCCAGCATATTTCAGTGCTAGGATTGACATCTTGAGGTTGGTGGGTTTCACTTCTTATGTGACATCTATGTCTTAGAGATGACAGGTTTGATGTCATTCTCAGAATGGACTGGTTGGTAACCTTTCATGACTTTGTTGACTGCAATCATTACTGGGTGAGTTTTACATCACCAAAGGGTAGATATTTTCTATACAAGGGAAAATGGGATTTCAAAGAGAGCATACTTGTACCTATGAATCATGGGATGGGAGGAATCAAAACCCATATTTCTAGTTTTTATCTGGATGACCATGGAACATCAAATATAGACATTAATCTAGTGGTGCATCGTTTCAAAGATTCTTTTCCAGTCAACGTTTTAGGTTAACCTCTAAATAGAGAGGTTTATTTATATATTGATATTGTTCTAGGAGTGGCACCAATGTATATTCTTCTATATTGGATGGCTACCATAGAGTTATAGGAGTAAAGAAGAAATTGGAAGAGTTGTAGGTAATGGGTTTCATCTGACCCGATACTTCTCCTTTGGTTTTTCCTTTCCTTTTTTCAAAGAAGGTGGATGGTAACCTTAGAGATTGTGTGAATTATCAGTAGCTGAAGCAGTTTCTATCAAGAACCAATATCCCTTACTGAGGATTGATGATCTCTTTGATCATCTATTAGGAGCTTGGGTGTTCTTCAATATTGACTTACGATCCGTTTATCATCATTTGTGTGTTAAAAAATAGATATCCCTCTTATATCCTTTCAAAGTAGGTATATTCTATAAGGGTATTTGGTTATGATTTTCGGTCTCACGAATTCCCTGGTATTTTTTAGGGCACTGATGATCTAAGTGTTCCTTCTTTACTTGGATTCTTTTTTGGTAATCTCCGTGGATGATATCTTATTATACTCTCACACTCTACACAACGATGTCGTCCATCTTGAGATCATATTGAGTACACTGAGAGAGTATCAGTTATATTCTAAACTCATAAAATGACACTTTTGTATAGATCAGATTCACTTTCTGGGTCATATAATCTCAGAGAAAAGAGTATTAATATACCCAAAAAAAGTGAGAGAAGCAGTTTCTTATGAACAACCGAATAACATCTTTGAGTTAAGGAGATTTATAGGGATGGATGGTTACTAAAAGAACTTTATTCAATACTTTTCATGCATAGTAGTGCCACCAATAGTCCTGACTAAGATGGTTGCAAAGCACTTGCAGAAAAATTCACATAATTTATCCTTTTAGGAGCTGAAAGGGAGATTGAATTCCACGCCAATGCTGATTTTAATAGAACTAGGAACAAATTACACTATTTACTACGTTGCATTAGGAATCGAGCTTGGAGTAGTGCTTATGTAGGGGGAAGGATTTGTTTTATATGGGTCTCGATAGTTGAGGTCACACAAGAATAATTACATGCTGCATGATCTTAAGTTGGCTAGATTTGTTCATTTTTTGGTTTGTTGGAGACATTAAATTTTGTGAGAGAATATTGTGTTATACACTGACGACAAAATCCCCATGTATATCTTCACTCACGGTGATCTGAATTTGAGATAGGAATTTGGGTTGAGTACCTTCAATATTTTTATATTAAGATGAACTACATGCTTGAAAATGGAAATGTAGTGGCTGATGCGTTAAGCCAGAGAACCCAGATACAGGTACTTCAGAAGGCCAGCAGTGAATAGCATCTTATGAATCTTTTCTATAACATGCATTTGGAGGTTCATGAAAAATAGGGGCAGACATTTCATTCTACTATATATGTTACCTATACTGTACTAAATTGAGTGAGAATTAGGTATCTATCATATTCCAAAGGCCTAATCCTACAGGAGAGTGTGTCATGAGAGGACCCTACTCCCGGTTGGACCGTAGGAGAGGATGAAGTTTTGCATTTTCATGGGTTCATATGGGTGTTTGTAAGAATACGTAAGGATTTGTTGCAATATTTTCATGCCTCTATATGGGAAGTTCATCCTGGGGTCACCAAGATGTATCAAGATATACATCTCCAGTATTGGTGGCCAGGACTGAAGAGGGATGTATCTAGATTTGTTATGAGATTTTCCACCTATCATCTGGTGAATGTAGAGAATCAGTGACCGAAATGGTTATTACATTAGTTACAAATTCATCAATGGAAATGTAATGATGTGAGGATGGATTTCATGATGGTTTTACCAAGGTTGCATCAAGGAAATGATATTGTATGGGTTGTTGTTAAGAGAATCCCAAAGGTTACATATTTCATGTCGATCAAGGAAACATTCAGTGTTGATGATCTTGGAATGTTGTACATCTGAGAGAGTGTGTGTTTTATGTGTTTCCTTACTCTGTCATTTAATATATAGATTCTTGGTTTACTTCTCATGTCTGGTAGGGACTATAGAGGGCATTCAATACACTGGTAATTCTGAGTATAGATTACCATCCCTAGACATATGGTCTGCCCGAGCATACAACTTATGTTTTTGAGGACATGCTTCGAGCATGAATCCAAGATATCAGGTGCTCTTAGTAGAGACACATACCTTGGTAGAGTTGACCTATAAAAATAGTTTTCATAAAACTATTTCGATGGAAACTTATGAGGCTTTGTACGATAGGATATGCAGATCACCCTTATGTTGGCTGGAGGTTGGAGAGGAAGCTATGCTAGGACCTTGTCTTGTCTAAAAGACAACTAAGTATGTTAAATTGATTCAGAATAGGATTAATACTGCAAAATCATTCCAAAAATATTATGTCAATCGACAGAGATGACTTATGGAGTTCAAAGTCAAATATCATGTTTTCTTAAGTGTCACACCACGGTTGGGATGTAGAAGGATTAGGAGAGAGGGGAAGCATTCAAGGAGATACATCAGGCGATTTGAGGTTTTGGATAGAGTCTAGTAGATTTCATATTAGTTGTAGTTACCAAAATGGAACTGGGATATTCACGGTGTCTTTCATGTTTCTCAGCTATGGCATTACTTTCTAGTCCCACCTCATGTTTTTCAACCTGAGGAGGTTGTGTTGGAGGTGGATTAATCCTTCAAGGTGCACCCTATTAGTATTTTGGATCATAGAATAATGGTTCTCTATGGCTGGTATATTCCTCTGGTATGGGTTCTATGGAAGAACAGGCGAGTTCAGGATGAGACAAGGGATAGGGAGGCCTATGTATGATCACAGTGGTCAGATTTGTTCAGAAATTCTTCTTTACCACCCTTTTAAGGTAAATTTCGGGATGGATCGTTTTAAGGGGGAAGTTTCTAAGAACTCATATCTTCATTTAATGTAGAGAACATGATTTTGGGTTGTTTTGAGGAAAAAGGAAGAAATGGGGGGTTTTCTAAATACAAGACATGTCCTTATGTGTACACATCGTGTACCTAGATAGTCATGTACCACCTTGTTCTGGCCATCTAACGGCCGAATACATGGATGTGTTATGACTTATAAGACCGCATAAGTCAGTTACTAGTTAAGGCCACTACACGGCATGTAGTTTAAATGAACATACAATGATCTTTTCTTTTTATTTGATATATCAGAGTGGGGTCACATATTATGTCTGTAAATGTATTCTTCTCGCCATGGTTTGTATAGGAGAGAAACAAAACGACCGATTAACTTCAATACCCTCTTTATTCACCGCTCGAGCTCCGATTGAGACATTGCTGGGAACATTAGAATCCCACCGGTGAGTTATCAAAACTCCTAGAGCCTTTCTTCCTGATTATTCCTCTCTCATTAATTACTCATGGATGGGAGTTTTTCACCATTTTATTCGGCTATAATGATCTAGTCTGATTCAAGGGAAAAGGATCAATTATATCAATCCTATGATATTGAGGTAGGTGGTTTGTGTCATTCGTTGTTTGTATTTGAATTATATATGCTAAAAGTGTTTCCTACCCACAATTGGGGTATTTCATTATTTTGAACATAACCCAATTTATTACCTTATAGGGTTTGATTGTCTAATAAAGTGTTGTTGTTTATGCATAAGGTTAGATACCTTGTTTTGGGGACACCTCTTGGGTTCATTTCCCTTGATTGATTGTTTATATACATTTGGTCTAGGTTTCCTATGAGGAATACCATGTTTCTCATTCTTTAGTTGATTAGGATAGAGTTTGATTTATTATATGAAATGCATGTGATATGCTTGGGAATTATTAGCCATGTAGTCATTTCAAATTACATGAACTGCTTTGATATTATGTGCACATTGTTTTTCTAATGGACCATGAGAGCCTTGTACTAGGAAGACTACAGGGGTATTAATATTATTTACAAAGGACTATGAGATCCTTGGTGTAGATGATTGAACCGTGGGTATTGATTGTGATAGCTACCCAGGAGGTTGTTTATAATTTATCGATGCCATGTTGACCTATGGGTATTGACTGTGAGAGATGCCCAGGTGGTTTTTTGTAAATGATTATTTCTATATTAGAACAAAGGGGTTAGACCGTGAGGGCTTCCTAGAGGGTCATGATTTAAAAAATTAGTGTTATGTTAAACCGAATTGGTATTGAAAGTGAGAGCATTCCTAGAGGGTTGTTTATGAATGATTGAATGATTTTGATGAGTCTTCAAAGCCAAATCACAATCTTGTACTCAATATTACATTATGGTTCATATGGTCTTTTGAGAAATCTATTTTGTTACTATTGCACCATGGGATATAGAGCTTAGGCTAGATCTCGAGGGATACATGATTCAATGGATTGAATAATTGATAAATGTAAATGAATGTTATTGAAAATTGTAGGATTGTTTACATTTGAGTAATTCCTAATTTATTGCTTCATTTTTCATATTACCTACTATGTATCTATATTCTCTAACCATTCAGGAAAGATATTTTGGTTTTTGCTTAATGGGATTCCTCTCACACCTTGTTTGGGTCACGTTTTGGACCCTAAACAATTATATGGTTACATGAATAGATAAGGGAAAGCACCCTTCTTCATCAAGTACTTGATTTCTATTTGAGCAGTAGCAAATGGGACCAAGATATGGATTGCAATTCTGTTATAGTTTACTAGTTTTTTTACACTTTGGTTTCTATATTTCTTTCTATCATTGTGACTTTTTGTTGTTTTTTTCTTAGATATATATTCCATAAATCATATATATATATATATATATATTGTAGATTTTTTTGGATTTAATATAGTCTTTCTTTGTTTATTTATGTTTTATGGTATTACGTCTTCTGGTATTTTTTACTATTTGTTTTCCATTGTGTATACTCTTCCAATGAGATCATAGTTACCCCATTATCACAGCTTATCCCTCGCTTCAATTTTGGAGCCTCTAGAATTTTGGGAAATGCACTTGAGGTTATGTGACCAACCAGGTTTGGGGAACCTTGGGGTGGCACCCGGATCTGGGACATTACTATTACATGGTTTTAGGTATGCCTCCCCTTGTTTTAGAAGCCTCATACTAGTATTAAAGGAATATAGTAATGTCATGGAGATAAAATTATCTAATATAATGTAAATCAACAAAATAAATAAAAGGAAATCGATCACCACTATACCCAAAATAATAAATAAACCACACAATCACCTCCAAAATTAAATAACTTAATATATTCTAAACCAAAATGACCTATTTTAATAATTTAATACATGCTTGGTGGAAATCAAAAAGATCTATCATGGAAAGATCATATAAACCATATTCCAATGTAAAAAAATAAAAATAAAAATAATCACCACCTGGTCTCACATCCCACATCGGGTCCCATATCTTAAATCTAAGTAGGCCATCAAATTCAATCTTCTAATATTATTCATCTAATATACTTATAACCTCAATCTAGTGTTATTCTATAGTACTGGTGTTCTTGGGATACTTGAGTTGTGTGAGAGTATATCTCATTTTGCTACCACCACTAGTGTCCCAAACATAACTAGTAAATACAATGTATCAATTGTTTTATAAGCTCAGAATAAATAAATAATATATAGAACCATATCTAAATATATCACCATTACTCTATTATAAATAATGTGAGACCTATGATTGACCATACCTACTTTTTGTGATGTTGTGTGTATCTGAACATAAAACATTACCATAATAGGTAAATGGTTCCCCACCCTAGATTCAGTACATGACATCATCATCAGTGGGAATGGAAATGTAAACTGAAAAAAAAAGATGTTATTATCATCATCCGGCTAAATTACTCCCCACCCAGATGACACTTCGTA
Source organism: Viscum album (assembly GCA_963277665.1). Classification (NCBI taxonomy): domain Eukaryota; kingdom Viridiplantae; phylum Streptophyta; class Magnoliopsida; order Santalales; family Viscaceae; genus Viscum; species Viscum album. The sequence continues at coordinate 1,358,094,144 of OY728152.1, read as the reverse complement.
AATAGGATAATTCAGGGGAATGGATCCCCCCATTGGAAATATATCATCTATATCATCATCAAGGGTAAATGACCCACAACCTTAGAACATAATATCATTGTTAGGGGGAATCAAAACCCACCCTATAATCTAAACATATCATTATTAGGGGGAATGGATCACATCCTTGGAAACATCATATCATATCAACATTATGTGGGAATGACTCTCCATCATGTATTATTTTATAACATTGAACTTAGGGAAAATTATATCATCAGAAATATATATATAATATATCAGCTGGAGGAATTGAAACCCAAGAAATATAACCATCATGTATCATATAAAGAATGATATGAATCTCACCCGGTAATAATCATATATCATCCACACATGGGCTGACCACTCATCAAAACCCTATGAATAGTTCCTATGATGGCCTCTCTAGCATAAAACCTATACTAATAAACATCCTCATACTAGGATACATCCTCATTATCCAATATTCACAAATCGTATCTAGATTCTATATAAAATATGGATGCCAACTCTGGTTCCCTATGTAAAATAATTTCCAAAACACCAAACCCATGTTTCATTTTCCAGTTTTCTGGAACTAGGGATCAAGAATATAACATTGGGCATAATTACCCATTGTATAGTAATTCTTTGATCATAGCCAAATTGATCACCCATTTAATCTCACCTCACCCCCAATAATTTTGTGGCACAACATCCACCCAATTTCCCATGTTAAACTATGTAGGTACTATCATCACACCTAAATTAAAATTAATTCATCATTTCCAAACTAGGACACATGAACATAAAAGAAGGGGATGAATACTCACCTCTCATACTAGTCTACTAGACAGGTGTATCTAAGGTATCTGAATACACAATTTGTCTTATCCGTAAGTAAACCAAACTTGATCAATGAAACTCTACTACCATGAGGTTTCTAAGGGAACCCATAAAAAGGCATACAGTTCTTCTTTCGTCATATTCATACAATTATAGGTTTTAACTATTTTATAACATATAATTATATTTAACCCTTATATATTAGTTAATTAGGAATCAAAATAGTGTCAAAGGGTCCATCAAGGTCAAAGAAACCATTATTCTAATGATGGAATTTTTCTTTAAATATATAAATTATTTTAATTTTATGCTCGGTCACATAAAAATGGTGAGACTACATATCACATGATGTATAATAATATAATTATAGTTTGGGTGACATCTAGGGACTGCCCTCTTCATTCGTTATCATTTTTTTGATAAAATATTGTACATAATTTCGAATATCATACAATCCCACCCAATATTTTTCCATCAATATGATCCCTTAAATCTATTTACAATCATCCAAATTAATTACAAACCCATTATAATTAATTTATAAATTTAACCAATTTAATTCCGTAATAAATACAATAGAGACCCTTATTAATCAAACATAAATAATAAATATTATTAGTAGAAATAACTTTTATATATCAATAGGAACCACACCAAAAACAAAATGGTTTAGTGTATTTGGAAACTTGGATACAATACAAAATATTATATAAATGATCTATAACATTACCAATTTATTTTTTTCACAACTATAACACTTATTAGACATAAGAAACTAATAACCATTCTCCATAACTCAGTGAATGGAAATATAATATTGGTTGAGCTCATATTATCACTAAGGTTATACATAATAGATGTAATGACCAGAACTTTTATGAATAAAATTACACTTTTTATTCAACTAATTGAATTACGGTTATAGAAAAAACATGAAATAATTTTTTTTATTATATCCAATTGGATTTAAATTACTATTAATTATCATTAGCATTGATTATATACCCATTGAACTATGATCACATGACTATTCTAAAAAAAGGGTATTAACAAATCCTTTTGGTAGAGGCAAAGGAAGTGAGAGCCTCAACCAGTAGGATCGTACCCTCTAATCACCATTTATCAGAGATTCTGAGGGAGATAGAATTTATAGGGTTTGACATAGACCAAGACCAAGCTGAGATCCAATAACATAATCATGAGTAAAATCTTTTATGGGATAATTTCAATCTCATCAAGATCAAATCCCACACCATGTTCATTGAATGGACCCATGAAATCCTCCGTGTCACTCTCCTAACTCTTATGGCTTATGGTGGCGTATTAATGGGTTATGTATCAATAACCTAGTAATAAAAATATGTACATTATTTTTTATAGAATAATGAATATATTTTCATCATATTGTTATTACTTGATAAATTATTTTTATTTTTGATTCAGTAAAGAAAATTGTATTACTGGATAATATTAAAATTCAATTAAGAAACATATTTTGAAGAATTAATATATTTTTGAAATAAATAATAGTTTAATAAAAAATTCTTATCAAAAAATTTATTAATTGTAAATGATCACATAATTTTAATGAAGTGAAATATAAATTTTTATAAGGTTAAAAATGTTATTTTCATAACCACATCAACTACAATAAATATAATTTTTTATTTTAAAAGTCAAAATTCACATATTTTGAAAATTATTTAGTAGAACAAAAAATTATTTTTGGAATCAGTTCATACAAATTATCTATGGGGTAATTTTACATAATTTTATAAGACAGTCAAATTTTTGGGTAAAAATTAAACACCAAATAAATATATGGGGTGTTTCACGAAGCTTTAACATGATACTTCCAGAAAATTTTCTCTAAAATAACTCCTTTCACGTCTGCTGAAGTGGAAGAATGAAAAAGACCTATGATCACTGAAGAGATCAATATTCATATTACCAAAGATGTGACGAATGACGAGATACACCTGGATTTGAAACATATCCACCCCACTAAGGCCCCAAGACCAGATGGATTCCACACCCTATTTTTTAAACAAGACTTTTACATCATCAGTCCCGACATCTGCAAAATGATAAAAAATATCTAGGCGGGGAATACAAGAACTTTCTCCATCAACGAAACTGTCCTCGTCCTCATTCCCAAAATCATGAAACCTCTAGAGATCCCTGATTTTAGACCTATCAGCCTCTGCAATTTCTCTTATAAGATCTTCTCAAAAATCCTTGTCAATTGGTTATGCCCTTGGCTTCCAGATATTATCTCTGAAAACTAGATCGCCTTTGTGGCCATGAGACTTATTACGGATAATGAAATTGTGGAACATTAAGTGTTCCACTCTATGAAATCACACTCCATAGCGAAAAGAGGAACCATGGTCTGGAAACGGGATATGACACAAGCCTTTGATAATGTGGAATATAAGTTCCTTAGAGTTGTGATGCAGAAAATTGGTTTTGAACTAAATAGACCGATATTGTCATTCACTGCATCTCGACCGTCTACTTCAGAATAAAGGTCAATGGGGATCTCCCAAGAGGATTCGCCCCAACCCGAGGCTAGCGCCAGGGATACCCCCTCTCCCCATTTCTCTTCATATTGGTGGCTGATGTTTTTTCTTACCTTACTTCCACGGCTGCATCATCTAATTATATTCATGGGTAAAAGGTCTTCCGTGAAATCCCACCAGTGTCACATCTCTTATTCGTTGACGATAGCCTGTTTTTCTCCAGAGTAACTCTAAATGAATGATGGGTGACCAGTAATGCGATCCAGCAGTATGAGAGGGTGTCTGGATAGTCTATCAATCACGGAAAATCAGAAATATCCTTCAGTGTAGCGGTGCCTCTTTCCAAGAGATATTAACTTTGTGCATCAACAGGCATCCATATGGTTGATAAAAACTAGAAGTATCTCCAGCTACCTACGCTGATTGGCCGGTCCAAAAAATAAATCATTACATCTCTGGTGGACAGGATTGGGAAAAAAATTCAAGGCTGGACCCCAAAAAGCATCTCCAAAGCTGGCAAAGAAACCCTCATTAAAGATGTCATCCAGTCTATCCCCAGGTATTTTATGTCATTGTTTAAGCTTCGTGAATCTATCGTAAATTAGATCCATTCACATACTAACATCTTCTGGTTGGGGAAAATGATGGAAGGAATAGACCCCACTGGATGGCCTGGGATAAATTCTACAAACCCAAGTCGAAGGGAGGATGGGGTTCTGGAATCTTCTTCTCTTCAATGACGCACTGCTTTCCATGCAAGTATGGTGCCTTATTAACCGTCCATCATCTCTCTGTGCGCGGGTACTCCGAGCTAAGTACTTTCCCCACACGGCTTCCATGTTTCCTCTCTTGGCCTCTGTCCTAGCTTCCTCTAGAGTAGCATTTGGGGGGCTTGAAATCTCCTGAAAAAAGGGTTGTGCTAGAGGATTGGGAATGGCTCATCTGTCAACATCTGGACCGACCCCTGGCTTGTCGATAAGGATGGTATGCGGGCTACATCCCCTGCCCAACCAGGTCTTGAAGATGCCACTGTCAGCTGCCTCATTTCTGACCAGGGCTCGAGGTGGTGTTTGGAAATGATCTATGAATGGTTTAACTAAAGAGACCAAAGAATTATCCTAAGTATCCCCTAGGTCCCATATGCAGGCCTTGACCATCTTTTCTGGACCAATGACATCTCAAGCGACTATACGGTGAGATCCGGTTATAGACTTTCCTTAGGCATCCACTCTGTCGATAGTGAAGATGGACCATGGAAATCGCTTTGGAAGCTCAATGTCCCCCCTAAAATTACCCAATTTTGGTGCAAGGTATGCACGGTCACCCTCCCTACCCTGATCCTTCTCGTTTTCTAACATATGGCTAGTGCTGAGTCCTACCCTTTCTGTCCGAATATTCCTGAAACTCCATTGCATGCCATCATTCACTTCCTGGGAGCTATGGAAATTTGGAAGAAATGGGGATCAGCTTCAGATTCTTCACTGGGAATTGCCTCGGACCTCCCCGATCTTCTGATGCATTGTTGTTCCTCCCTCTCACCGATTAATGCAGGTTCACTTTGCACCCTGGTCTGGATCATTTGGGTTCAGCATAACGATGCTATTTTTAACCACGTTCATAATCCTCCTGAGTTCTGGATTGAACGAGGAATTTCATGGATTGAGAGCTGGAAGGACCACAAAGGACACTATATTCAAGGTGTTACCCCCTGTCCCCCTCATTGGAACCCCCAGGAAGGGATTATTAAGCTTAACATGGACACGTCTCTCCCCAAGGATGGTCTTGTTTCTCTCAGTATCCTGGCCCGAAATCATCTGGGGAAAATCATTGCTACAAAATTTGAATCACCTCATGCCTTCTGGGAACCTGTAGTAGCTGAGGCCTCTGCCATCCTTGAAGGTATGATGCTCGCTATGGAATGGGGATGGGTTCATATCATCATTGAGTCTGACTGTCTCGCCGTTATCGATGCTATTAACTACAACGACACCAGACTCTAGCCATTTGGCTCCATCATCAGGAGGATTTTCTCTCTTCTCCAAGGCTTCTCCTATTGCACCTTCTCCCTTACCAAAAGGTAAGGAAGCAATATTTCCCATCAACTGGCGGCCTTAGGCCCCTTCGATGACAACCATCTCTGGATGGACAATTTCCCTTCATGGCTTTGCATATGTACAGCTGCTGGTCTTCGTCATTAATGTTATATGTCATTATTTTAAAAAAATACTATAAAATGTATCCCCATCCAAATATATGATTTAAATTTATAATAATGTATTTTTATGTTTATTTTATATATCCTTAATTAATCTTACAATACTTATAATTTATTTTTAGATTTTAAAAACTTTTCCTTTAGAGTGTGACTCACCTAAACATATGCTATGGAATTATTTTATTATAGAAATATTTAGCCATATGAAATAATTTAATCCACTAATATTTGGCTGAAACCATTGGAAAAAAACCATGCTTTATTTTTTGATGTTTAATATTGTATTATGTGTTGTCCAAAACCAAAATAATAAAGTAATATGACTCTTTTATTTTATAAACTCACCCAAGATCAAATTTCTCTACAGTAAATTTTTTTGGAGCGCAACCCCATTGTTCAATATAATATATAGAGTCCTAAAAAGGTGCCACCATGATTTCAAGAAGCGCCTCCAAATCCTTTGGATTCATACACTCAAGTAATAGATGCTCACCTTACCCTCTTTCCTTCAATTCAATATACTTTTTTGAAATTAGACTGTATAATTTCAATTGGATATGTTTTAATTAAATTATTATCATTAAATTACTTTCCAATTAATGTAATTTAATTTTTATGCCATTTATACTCTCTCATTTTTATCGTTACCTAAGTTGTTACTGTAGAGTTATTTCATAAGGGATCCTCATCTTCCTCTCTTCTCTTTAATCTAGAAATCTATTTATTGCTATTTCTTTTAATTTACATTTTATTATATTAGGATTCTTCATTTCATATCTCCATTAATTTAAATTTTATGTGTAAATTATTACATCCCATGTCACTCACACTTATCCCTCCTAAGAACCTTTATGTACACGTGTAACCATGTAGAAATTGTGTAAGGGTTCTTTCCTTTCACCTCATTAATCAAGTTTATTTATCATTTTACACCTTATATTTCCAATTAATTATAGTGGTTCATGTATTTACATGTAAATTTCAATTTCCATTTCATGTATAAATGTTTATAGACCCATTCTCTCTTATCTACCCACTTTATGAATTTCTATATAATTTCGTTATGCTAACAAAATTACACTGTATTTTTAATGCCAAAATAACTGTGTAGTAAATTCCATACCCATATTTCTATTAAGGTTATTTTACATTATGAACATACACTTAGTTATTATAGACTTACATGTATTTACTCCACATTTCATGATTGGAGAATAAATTTCTATTTTGAATAAATCCATGTTATATGATCTGTGTTTCACGCTTAATCATGAGAATGAAATGATTATGAAAGGTGCTCCCAGATAGCACTCTAATGAAATGGGAAATGTTTACTATCATAATACGTCACATTGGTATAGGGGTTGACTTGATTCATTTATGGTACTTTTTTCACCATGATTTTGTTGGGGGTTAGTCCTTGACCTATGTTTATGCTATAGTGTTTTAAGTTGTTTCCACATTTCCCTTGTTTTGATTACCATGCAATATCATGCCTTATTATTAATGTTCCTTTTATATTACATTAATATTCTTGTTTTATAAAATGTATTTTCTTCCTCATGTTATTTCTTTTTTATTTATTTATTGGGGTTTATACCTCACCACCTTATTATGTATGTCTTTAGGTTATCCCATTCACTATGAAGTACGAAGGATCGTTTTTCTCATTTTAATGATGTTTTAAATAGAGATAATACTTTAAAAGTTATAACATATTATGTAATGTGACTAATTTACCAAATACACTATACCTATTGATCTTATGAGTTATATTGAGTGTAATGTTTTTAATAAAACATTTATTAATGTTTAATAAATATTAGCATTTTAATAGTTGATATATAAATATTGGTTTAGATATTCTTGGGATTAGGATTAGGAAAATCCATAGAAAGACTTAGTATTAGAGAACTATAGTGAATTCCATAAGGATAAAACTAAGTATATGAATACATCCCTAAATTTTGGTTTGTATAGTTTAAGTGGTTTATCAAGAAAATACATCCATGTATGGATACTACCAGTGGATGTGGTTCTGAAAAATATGTTCCTAGAAGTATCAACTTTGATATGATGTTCTGGGACTAACTCAAGAAAATATGGTACATGAAAATGGGCCTTAATTTTCTCCTGGTATGACACTCCTGACTGATATGATTTGGTAAATTCATAAGTAAATTATGAGCCGTTAATAAGGGAAATAAATACCATAAGAATATATGTTAGGAAATATATCATGGATTATATATATCGTAGTCTATAAATTCATAAGTTAAGGAAATAAATTTAATTTATTAGTTATCTATTTATTTTCATTGGATTCCCCTTTATGTGTTTAAGAGTTTAAAAAAACTCACCCCAAACACTATATCAGATAAAGTAGAAACAGAATCAAAAAAAGGGAAAGGTCATGTTATCATCTATAGATTTACAAATTCCATTATATCATGAAAGTTTTGTAGAACTATCCAAACACAACCAAAAGTCATGGAAGTAGAGTTGTTGGTGAAAATAAAAATTTGTGAAATTATTGTATCCTAAGTTTATAACTCCTCCCCTATCATTTTTTGTGGGTTCAAATTCCCAAGGACCCTTTCCATGCTCCCTTTGAATGAACTTGATGAAATTATGGGCTTTTTTTAGAACTCCCTATTTAGAGCCAACATAAATTACAATGATATGGAAATCACTCTCCATATTTTGAATCAACCCTGATTCTATACAAGTGAATGGAGGTGGATGAATCTTCTTTGGCACCATCATCTCAATAATGGATATTATTTCCCTACAAAAAATAGTTTCTTAATCAAATTATTTTTCCTAATTAGAGAACCATCCTTGATGAATTGAATATTGTGATGGAAAACACTAATGTGTTTCTTGAGGAATTTCTTGGTCTTCTCCCTAGCCGAGTGGTTGGATTTTTAATTGAGATTATACATAGGTCATTTAAAATTTCCAAGAATCAGTACTGTATGGATGTTTTGGAACATTAGAAACTGAAGAAAAAACTATTTGAGAATCTATATAAGGTATTAATAATCCCAAGTGATTCAATATGGGGTGCACCAATCCTCTTCCTCATGAATAGGGATGGTTCAATTCACCTTTTAATTGATTATTGTGATCTCAACAAGCTCATGATAAAAACCAAGTATCATCTTCCATAGATTTATTAATTTTTTGGATAAGCTACATGGAGCACAATACTTCTCCAAGGTGTATCTTCGGTCGAGATATTACCAAGTTATGGTGAAGAAGTATGATATCCCCAAGACTACTTTTCATATGAGGTACGTTAACAATTAGTTCATTATTATTCCATTAGGACTCCCTAATACTATATAAATCATCTTCGGCATGATTAATAGAGTCATTAGAGATTATATTTACAAATACATGGTTTTTTTATTGATGAAATTATAATTTATTCCAAAACCAAGGAGGACTATGAGGAGAATCTAAACACTGTGCTAAAAACCATCCAAAATGATAAGCTCTATGAAAAGTACATCATGTGAGTTCAGGTTGAAGTATGTACCATTATTAGGGCATATCATCACACACAATGGTATATCTATGGATCCTTTAATGTCAAAAGAAATTAACATATCAATGAGGCCAACACATGTGACATATATCCATATTTTCTGTGTTTTATCAAGATATTATCACTATTTTGTGAAACATTTTACATAATTATCAAACCCTCTTACATTGATAACTCATAGAAAATTCAAATTTTCTTAGAATGATGAATGGGAAGAAATAATCATGGATTTAAAAAGGATTCTAGTCACTTACCATGTGCTTACGCTACCCACTAGTGAGAAATATTTTGTAATTTTCAGTGATACTTAGAAGAATGGATAGGGCTATGTGTTTATGAAAAATAATAGAGTAATAGCCTATACATCAAGGAATCTGAAAATTAAAGATAAAAAATATCCAAAACATGATCTCAATTTGGAAATGGTGATCTTAACTTTAAAAATTTGGCAGAAATATCTCTTTAGGGAGAAGTGTGAAATTGATATAGATCACAAAAGTTATAAATATATATTTACATAGAAATATATGAATATACAACAATAAAGATGGTTAGATCTCATCATGGATTATGACTGGTAAATCCACTACCATCCTTGGAAAATGAACAATGTGACAGATGCTCTAAGTGGAAACGATCCAAAAATTATATCATCAATGACAATTAACAATGATTTGATATTCTTATATTTTTTGTGGTTAGACATGGGAATCATTAAGAAATGAACATCATGAATGCATTCACAAATGATTTCTCAACCGTCTTATCTTGAATGGTTAAAGGATTCTCAAAAATATAATGTGGGAATTTAAAAGAAATTACAAACTATAAGCAATGGTAAATACACATAGTTAAATTTTAATGAAGAATGAATTATGATATTGGGGTCAAGACTATGTGTTGTGTAAATTCATGAGATAAATATGGAACTATTTAATGATGCACATAGTTCGACTTTCTCCATTTACCCAGGAAATAGAAATATGTATCTAGATATATGTGATCATTATTAGTGTGATAACATGAATAAGGACATTTCTAATTAAACATTAAAACTTCTGGTATGTCAACAAGTGAAGGATGAAAAGATGATTTATAATGGGATGACCCAACCATTACCCATACCAACATAGAAATTGGAAAACATCTCTCTGGAATTTGTTAATTAACATCCAAAGACATCCAAGGGAAATAATGCTATCGAGGTTGTTTTGGACCATCTTACAAAGACCGCACAATTCATTGTGATTTAAGTGGATTTATCATTGGATAAACTATTAAATATATACCTTAGAGAAGTGGTAAGGCTGTATAGAGTAATAATATTGATTTTTTCCGATCAATATTCAAGATTAACATATAATATTTGGAATAATATCTAGTATGAAAAAAACACTAAGTTGAACTTCAATATGTCAAATTACCCTCCATCTAATGTCTAATCTGGGAAAACTACCCAAACACTGGAAAATATGTTGAGATCATGCCCAATTGACTTCAAAGGAGAATGGGACCAACAACTTCCTCTGGTCTAGTTATCTTAAAACATCAATTTCCACTTAAGCATCCAAATGTGTCCTTATAAACACCTTTATGGGAAGAGGTGTAGAAAGCTAACATGTTAGAATGATGTTGGGGAATGAAAACTTCTAGTTCCTGAATAGTTGAATAAATAGTAGAGAAGATTAACCCAATTCATCAACACATCAAAGCTACCTTGAGTCAACAGAAGAGCAATGCATTCAATCATCGATGTGACCTAGAGTTTGATGTTGGAGACATGATATTTCTCCACATATCCTTATAGATGAAGGTAATTAGATTTAGGAATAAGGAAAAGATAAATAAAAGGGTCATCATCCCTTTTTATAAACTTGATCACATCATAGTATTGGCCTATTTACTATCACTCCCACCAAGTATATCTAAATTACATGATATATTTCATGTATCCCTCATGAGAAAGTACATACCAAAACCTTAACAAGTACTAAATCTATATTTGGTACCACAGAATAATGAACATTTTTATGAGAAGTAACTGTTGAAGATTTAGATCGTAGAGAAAATTTCCCATTAAATAAGACAATTCCCCTCGTCAAAATATTGTGGAGAAACCAAATGTTTGAACAAGAAACATAGGGACCAAAGGAAGTGATGAATCAGAGTTACCCTCATGTGTTTTAGTTTCGGGGAAGTAAATTTATAGGGTAAAAATTCTAATGTGTGGAATATTGTAATGACCCAAAATTTTATGAAGAAAATACCCTTTTATTCAATTAAATGTCTTATGGTTATAGAAAAAACATGCACTCCTTTCATTTTATTACATCAAATTGAATTAAAATTAATTTTATGTATCATTACCATTAATAATATAGAAATTGAATAGTGATCATATGACTAGTATAAATATTTGGTTTTAACAAATCAATTTTCATAGATAAAGGACGTGATGGCCACAACCAGTAAGACCATACCCTAAGAATCAAAATTATAAAAGATTTTGTGGGAGATAGAATTCATAAAATTTTCCCTAGACCAATCCGAAAATGAGATCCAACAAATTAAGAATTATTAAAATTGTTTACAAGAGAAGATCAAAAACTTTGAGATCTTGACCCAAACTATGTTTGGAGAACAACCCCATGAAAGCCCCAATATTACACACCTTACTCTTATGGAATATTATGTTATATTAAAGGGATATGTATCAAGACCCTAGTAATAGAAATAAGTACCTTAGTTTTTATATAATAATTAATATATTTTAATAATATTATTTTTACTTTAGTAATTTTTTTATTTTTGAGTCCATAAACCAGAAAATATATTTTTGGTTAATATTTAAATTCAATTAGGAAAACCATTTTGACGAATTGATGGATTTTTTTAAAAAAAATTACAAAATATTATCATTAAATATATTTTATTAAATATAATTGATCACATAATTTTGATGAAGTTAAATGTAATTTTTATAAGGGTTCAAAAAAATGTTATGGTCAAAAACTTGTTATTTTAAATTAGTGGCAGTTTTTATTCTTAAAATAAAAAATTGAATATTTAGAAAAATATTTACATAAAATTAATATTATTTTTAGTGAAAATTCATTGACAATATCTAATTGTGATTTTTTCATAATGTTAATTGATAGTTTATTTTTTTGGTAAAAATTAAATACCGTATAAATATACAATGTGTTTTATGACATCATAATGGTCCAATAGTGATGTAATAAATATAATAAATAATATCTCTTGAAAAATATATTTTTTACCTTTAAAATAATTAAATTTTAGGATTATTTGATTAATTTTATAAATACATAATGAATCATCCATTACATATAGTATATTTTATCATTTTAAAATCATATATTTACCAATGTGACTCACCTCCACATAAGCAAGGGAATTATTTTATAATATTTACACCATGGACTTAACAAATAATTTACACCACTCCCCTTATATCATAAAATTAGGTAAAAAACAATGGGATTTCTTCTTTTAATATTTTATTACATAGTGTCCAACCCCAAAATTATAATAAAATCCCTCATCTTTTCTGATATAAACCCACCAAATCCCCCATTTGGCCACACTATAACTCCTTAGATCAAGAAAAAACTCTTCCATATACTCTTTAATTTTCTCTAAATGTTTACCCAATATTTCCCTAATCCCCTCCAAATCCTTTAGAGTAAAACACTCAAGTAGTGGATCCTCACATTCCTCTCATTACATCAATTCAAGAACCTTATTTGAAACTAGTATTTCTAATTTCAATTGGTTATGTTTTCAATAAATTATTTTCATTCCATTATTTTAAAAATATTTTTATTTAACTTATATACCATTTATACTCTATATTTTTTACCCTATCATAAGTCATTACTATGTCGATATTCTATAAGGGGACATTATGTTCTGCTCTCTTGTTTTATAAAATACTCCATTGAATGTTATTTATTTTAATTTACATTTTTTAGGATATGTTATTTCATATCAAATTTAAATTTCATTTTGGGTTTAAATTTTTAGAGCCCTTTTGACCCTCATTTAGCCCTTCTAGGAACATTTATAAACACTAGTTATCATGCCAAAACATTATTAGGGTTCTTTCCTTTATCCTTATTATTTAGGATTATTTATTATGTTACACCTTAAATATCCAACTCCATAAGTTAGTGAACGTATTTTCATGTACCTATTACTTTAAATTTCATTTCAACTTTATTAGTGATCCCATTCTCTCGTATAAACCCATTTTATGAAATTTTATATGGCGTCGTTATGATTCTGAAATTGTACCATGATTTTCAATGCCAAAATAATATGGTAGTGAATACCATAACCATTTTCTATCAAGGGTATTCACCATTATTCACATATAAATATTTATTGGATACATACATGTAGGTACTCCACATTTGTTGATCATAAAATAAATTATGATGTTAAATGAATATAGGTTATATTATCTATGTGACATACTTAATCATGAGAATGAAATGATTGTGATGGGTGTGCCTTTATTTCACTCCAATACATAGGGTAATGGTTTATATCATGATACGTCATATTAGGATAGGGGTTTTCCCTGATTCCTTTATTCAAATTTTTCTACCATGATACCTTGTTCAGTTTAGCCTTGACCTATTTTTATGATGCACTATTTTAAGTTATTGCCACATATCATATGTTATGATTATAATGATATATCATTCCTTATTATTCATGTTACTTTTATTGTATATTGATATTCCTATTATATAAAATGTATTTTCTTTCTCATGTTATTTTATATATTCCCTTACTAGGCTTTATATCTTACCCCTTTCTATTGTAAGTCCTCAGGTTATACCATGTATTGTTAAGTACGAATGAAATTTATGGTCATGATGAAGAATATATCAAAAAATATGTTTCTTTTAATGTTTTATGTTCTTATGTAATGTAAATAATTTCACAAATACAACAGACCTCTTGATCTTCTGGGTTGTATTATTTGTACTTTTATATAATAATATATGTATTAATGTTTAATAAATAGTTGGGTCATTATAATAGATAGCAATAAATGATCATATGTAAGTATAAGATAATTCTAATGGTAATAGAATATGAGATAACATTATAAAGTCATACCCATAATTTCTTATAACATAATTACAAAAAATCATATAATGTTTTATGAATATAAATATATAATATATAAGTATTTGGGATAATTAATAAATATTATTAATGATCCTTTTAAAAATATAGTAATTGTTAGACATTTTTTTATGAATATAAGAATAAAAAATATTTCCTTATTTATATCACTTACAAGACTATTATATTTTATTTCCTTCACTCCTCATTCCATCATTTCTTTAGACAGGATTTTCTCCAAAGACTTCCTTAATAGAAAATGTTCTTGTTTAACCTGGATTCACTCCAAAATATAGTTCTTATTATCTCATGATATATCATTACATACCTAATCCATTGGGGGATATATAATTTTGGGACCACATATCAGATAATGAAAACCATACAAATTTTTTCCATGATATCATAAAACATTAATCATATCATCAAATAATAAATTGGGGAAAAGATATGGGTTTCATAATAATTTTATCATCAAATCATTAAAGTTTTAGATAAATAATAAATAAAGAAACATTGGATCATAACCCCAGTAAAACTTAAGAATCAAAAATGTATTTTACAATATATAAGAACCTTATATCATTAGAAATTTGTTTAGGGAAATACCCATTTTATTTAAAATCATTTATTTAGAATCTAAAAAATTTAAAAATAGTAATAAAAAAATTTATTTGAAAATTCACATTGAAAATAATATATTAATACTTATATAAAATAGTATTCATGGTGGAATTTTTTTAATCATGTATTTTTTTTAAAATAATCCTTTCCCATTTTAATAATAAGTCAAATATATAAAGTATGAAAAATGATAATAAGTTTCTTTTTTAATCATGATAAGGAAAATAAAATAAAATAAAATTGAATTTAAATAGTATTTGAAGAATAAAAAATATACTCTTTAAAATATTTTAAAGAAGAATAAGTACATGTAATAAAACATTTTCAATAATGGGAAAAACATGGCCTATTTTCATTTGAAGTATTATTTATATCTCTGGATTAAATAAAAAAGTTGTAAATTAATGGAAAACATAAAATCCCTAAAAAATGAAATAGGATAATAAGAAAAATATTCTAGAGAGAAATATCATGAAATTTCAACCTATTGAAATTTAATCTTAAATAATCCATGTAAAAATGGGTTGTCAATATAAACCCCTTAACTCAAAATCTATATTTCTTAAAAAGTTCTATATCAACCTATATAATAAATTATTATTTTTATTATTATATAAAATATCCAAAAAATAACTATAACACCACACATGGATAACTTATAATATATTATTATTTTTTCATTATCAATGTTTCATTATCATCATCATTTCTGGTTTTAACTACATCATTTTTATTTATGTTTTAGTTCGACGGTTATGGTCCATTCATATAGAACATTGTTAATTTTTATAAAAAAATTAATAATTAGAAAAATGTCATATGTAATAATTATATACATAATTAAACGATTCATATAAATTGGTGATGAAAAATGAATTATATCATTTCTTGGAGATGTTGGTCTATATGTATGGATGAGTGATGTTTACATTTTATTATTGATAGAATGTAATAAATTAAAATTTTATTTCAGAATTATAGAATAATTATTAAAAAATAAACATTATAAATAATAATTAAATATATCATAATAAATAACCATGAATTATAGTTGGGTAATATGAATCACACAGTTATATAGAGGCGGTAGTACACATGTATACATGAGTGATACATTCATCTACAGTTTGATTGAAAAGATATGGAAAATGTTTTTACGATCACTGTAATGACATATCAGTATATATATTACACTACATTAGTCATTTTTTTAGAATATAAAATATTTAATGTAATTGTATAATAAAAATTAAAGGGCTTGGTTAATATCAATACATGTTCTTTAAGAAACAACATTTCTCTTACAGATAAATCATGGAAGGATTCATCGTACGTTAAGACAAAAATATCTAGGAAGATGGTGATTATAATAGGTATAATGTTAAAATATATTATTCCAATAATAATTAAATATTTTTTTGATACAATCCTATCATTATATCATGGTTTAACCCCCCACCCTAATAAATTGATTTTTACTTTAACTGTGATAACAAAATTTTACATTTTTCTCAATTCACGAAGAAAAAACCTAAGTTTAACCCATAAGATTATATTAAAAATTATAATTTCAAATATTTTATCCATTTATTTTATTCAATATCTATAAGTGTAAGAATTAAATTTTAAATAAGATTGAAACCTGCTACAAAAACTAACATTTGAAGAATGAATCTTTCATAATTTTTTTAAAATTAATTCAATGTAAATACCTCTAAATGAATGTTAAAATATTTCATTAAATATATAAAATATATAAATTTAGTTAAAACCATTAATAAATTAATATTAAATTAATTAATTAAGAAAAAAATATATTGTGTGCATAAAAAATGTTTCTAGACAAATGATTTTGTAAGCCCACAAATGAAGTTATATGAAAATAAAATATAATTGTGATTATTAATCAATTAATTATATTATTTATAATTTAAATAAAATTATTCACTTATATATAAAATTCAAAAAATAATTGGACTTTCACTTGAAAAGAAATGAAAAAAAATTATAAAAGGGTATTTTTCACTATTCATAGAAAAATAATTTTTTTATAAAAAACCTAAAAATTCACCTTAAGATAATATTTTCATGCCTATTTAAAAAATGAAATTAATGTTTTAAAATAATATTTATAATAATGGTATAAATTATTTATAATTTTCATTTTTAAAATTTAATAAACAAATCTTGAAGAAAATATACTTTTGAAGCACATAATGACTTTACTAAAAATTGAATACTTATTTACTATTAAATAATCAATATCATTTCATTATTAAATAATTTTTTAATATTTTTCATAAATATGTTATTACTATTCATACCTTTCAATTTAATGTCTAGGTTATAATACTTTACCATATCATTGTTCGTATAGTCTGAGGGTTTCATGTACAATAAGTTATTGAATACTTCATGTTTAATTTATATAAAATCATTTCTTGTTACATTGTACCCTCATAAAATATATGATTCATCAAAATTTCATCAATATAGAACAAAAAATTGGGATATCTCTACTCTATTACTTCCTCAATATCCCTTGTAGCTTCCTCAAATTTCTAATTCCTCTAAAGAACATTAATCAGGCAGGTAGTATTGTTTCATAGAAATTTATCTCTATGATACAATAACTCTATTAGTTTTTCATCAAATAAAATATCACGATCTAATGGAATAACCTTTTAGTCTGATACATGTGAATTATTTGGCATATACTTCCTTAAGAGAGATACATGGTACACATTGATACATTGAGAGAGATTTAGTGGGGGAGCTAAGAAATAAGATACAATCCCTAAGGAATAAATAATATTCAAGGGACTAAAATACCTAGAGGTCAACTTTTTATTCTTATTAAATTTCATAAAAATCATATATTTATAAATTATTAAGAAGATTCCTCATCAATATATACTTATAGATTTAATCCATGATTTTCAGCATAACACTTCAATTGATTATCTATTTCCACGATGTGCTGATGAATATCTCAAAACATATCAACCATTTCCTTAGCATGATAAATTATAAATAACATTATTTCTATGACTTCATCCTAGAATATTAGTTTTCTAATCTTCTTAAAATTGATGGTGTCAAGAGGATCCATTAAAATACTCAATTGAATGTTCCTCTTATATAAAACTCAAACCTAGGAAGGTGTTGATCCCAACCTCATTTGATATATAAGTATCTTGATCTCAAAATAAACATTATAGTTTTATTTTTCCTATTATACATACCATCATTATAAATATGATTACATGTACTAAAACACAACTCTGTATCTAAATATTTCTAAATACTTCTCTAGTTTTTTTGAGGTTATCCTTGGATCCCGATTAGATAAAACAGAATGTTGTACCCCATATAACCTTACCACTTCCTTAATGTATATAATGATAATTTCCATAAGAGGCAAAAAATTTCTAAAACAAATTATATGTCATATTTTTTTTAATGTAATAAAATAAATCCCAAATGGAATTAATGCCTTTATATGTTTTGGGGATTCTGAAAAAGAAATCCATTTTTTAGTTTTTCCATTTCCATTATGGTATGGGTAATGGTTGTAACATCCTTTTAGACTTATATATCTCATTATTAACTTACTAACATACCAATAATCAAGATAAATATTTTATAATACTTCTCTTCATTTTTTCTTATAAGAAATACTATTTAATATCTCTATACATCTTCAGATGTCTAGGATGAATAGAGAATAATGAGTTATGAATTTAATTAAATAGTTCCATATTTAAGACTATAATTTAAGGGACTAATACTCAATTACATATCCATATCATCCTATAACAATCAATGTTAAGAATTAGAACATTTATTTCCTTATGTTTTAACTCCATGTAAACTTGTTGTGCCTCTTTCATCATTATAAGGATGGTTTGTTGGAGTTTCATTTGAGAATGGTTCCCCACACTCAATTATTTAAAATTAATTACATTAAAAATCAATATGTATTAGATATTTTGTTATCTTCACTATATATAAGTGTGCATGATACTTTCAATAAAATGTTCTAGTCACTATGTTCATCTTCTTATGGTGGTAATGTATTGAGCAGTCATAACCATTAATAAAATCTAACCATACTATTAAATGTATATTAAACTATTTAAAGGAAAATATATACTTAACTGGTTTTATCATTATATAAGTTACACTTTTATTTATAAATGTAATGCCTCCATATCTTTGATTCAATGATGACCATTTCTAACTCCAAATCCAGTGTTGGTTAATTTTCCTAAAAACCTTCATTTGGAATGAGTAAAAATTAATCACCATATAGTCCAACATAATATCACACCCCATCCCCTTTTTTGATCCATCATAATAAATGAAAAACCCTACACCACTATAGGGTAGTGTGAGCATAGATTCACTGAACAATATTTTCTTCATTTCAATGAAATTATATTCATATTCATCAGCACAATAGAAGTTCACTCCCTTTAGATCTAACCAGGTGATTGGATTAGAGATCCATGATAAATTATTATAAAATAATTGATAATATCCCTTTAATTTAAGAAAAGTAGATTCACATTAATATTAGTTTTTATAGGCTAGTGTTTAATAACTTCAGTCTTTAATGGATCCACTGATATACCATATCTTAAGATTCTATGACCCAAAATGAATATTTATAATTCCAAAATTCAAAAAACATAATTTTCTTCATAAGGATTATAATTATGTTTGGTATTTATTAAAATTATCTTGTTATCTTTACACTCTGACATACAATTGTAATATACAAGAATATCATCTTTAATGACAACAAAAAATATTTCAAGGTTTTCTCTAATGAATCAATCCATTAAATACATGATGATAATGGGGAATTAGTAAGACCAAATGACATGAATATAAAATCATAGAGTCCATACCTCTAATATAAGGTTTTCTTGGATATTTATTAACTTTTAAACATCTTAAGATAAAATTTTGATGAAAGATCAATCATTGAAAAATATTGAGCTTCTAATTATTGATTGAAAAAAAAATCATAAATATGGGTAAAAGGATAATTATTCATGATACTTATCTTGTTTTTTTACTAATAATCAATTTAGAGTAACATCAAACTTTATTTATTCTAAAAAAATAGATGTACCCCATAGAGATTCACTTGTCCGATTGAATCCCTTATCTTGATTCCCCTAGAGTTACTACATCAATTCTTATAACTCAATTGTCGTAATTATATATGGATTAATTGATATATGTATAAAACTATGTATGTGTTCTATCGAAAACTCAAACTTACTATTTCAAAGATTAATTGATAATTATTTCAAAAAGATATCAAAAAGCACCAATACAATTAACATATCTTCGACTTTGAGTTTCTCCCCAACATTTTTAGTTAAGTATCCCTTTAAATAGGAATTAATACCCTTCTAATGGATGTATCTTTCAATATAAGTTCATATAAACCCTCACAAATATAGAAAATCAGAGAATGGTTTGGAATATCTATTATTACTTCTATTCCTTGAAAATTGACATGGTCATCAAATAATAAAATCTAATAAATCCCAAAATCACATTAAATTAATCTAGTGGAGGAATAATAATATTACCAGGTATAACATACCCAAAAACATCAATTAGGAATTATTAATAGACTCTCTATAATGTTTTTATAATATTAGAGGTTTTACTATTTTTTTTAATTTTGATTAGTAGTTGGTAATGTGATTTCTATTGAAACTATTTTATATATATTCGAGTTTTTGTAAATAGAATTGAAAAAATAATTTTTATTTCTAGAGTGGATGGTAATTTTACCTTTTCTTATTTCATAATTTCACCCCACATCAACAATAGTAATAACATTATATTTACATTTTTCTCTGGGAATAATAGGTTGTTTAAATTGATCATCATCAGTACCCCTATATTTTAAAAGTTGTTTATAATAATTTTCATTCTCATTTAAATAATAGTATTATAGTGTGGGTGGTGTATTCTATGCAGGATTCTCCCTATTTGCATCATTGGATAACTTCATCCAATTACATCATCACTCCATGCTCGGGGGCCTTCTTTTCCACACATAAAAATTTTACAAATCCCATTAATAAAATTTCTTCGTTTCTTATATCCAAACATCTAGAAAAAATTAAAACCTATATTCTTCCCTATGTGATTTTTTAGTAATAGTTTTCTTTGAATCCCATATTTCTTCTCTCATAAAGACTGTGATGTTGATGGGTGAATCCAATCTCTGTTTCCACCTTGACGGAAGAAGAATAATTTATTCACAGTTATTTTTGACCCTTATGGATAATTCCCTTCAAATACATGGTTTTGATCCACTAAAAAATGAACAATTTTACAATATTTTTCAATAAAAATACCAGAATAATACCTCAAAATTCTTGTAAAATTTTACATATAAGTATGAATTGATTCATAATACTTCTACTTAAGTTCAAGAAATTCCTTCTCCAAATTCCATGAATAGTAATGGGAAAGTATTTATTCAAAGATATGGTTATAAACCCATCTCACTCCATGGATTAAATTTCTTCTCGTTGATTCATATCATAATAAGATTCCACCATTGATTCTCTTCACCTTGAAAATGATAAAAAAACTAAGAAAACCATTTAATGACATAAGCACTAGAGAATAGAAAATATAATTTTAATGGAACTAAATCATTTCTCATTAATATTTTTATCATAAAACCCGTTAAAATAATGTTAATTTTTTATCATGAAGAGATCAAATGTATTTTGTTCCTCCCATTGGTTATTTGGACGATCAATATGATTCATGTATTGAGATTTATGCATAAGAATATAAAAAATGATTTTAATTTAAAATCCCATAAAATTTAGTATCCTACTAGGGAAATCATTTATTTTTCCATCATATTTAGTTTAAATAAATTCCTTATGGTTTCATCTATTTGATAAAACCTAAATGCATTATATCATGAACAATATTCATAGTGTTAAATAATAAAATCATGAAACTAATTTGATGTATGTCTAAATCATGACTCATTTTCACTCTATAATACTGTAGATTCATGCTAGTTCATCCATGTTCATTATGAACTAAAATCATTCATAATTTATTTTAATATTATTTTTAATTATCCAACTTATATCCACCATATGATTCAAACCAATTGAACATTAAGGGACTATTAACCATGCAATATAATGTGCTTGAGATATACTTGGTCAAATATTTTGGGCATTATCCCCAGAAAATGAATCTGTACCAGAACCAGCACCATATTTAAAATAAATATGGGGATATATTTTCTTAGAGAAACCACACTCCTTTCATTAAAATAAATTATGATACTCTCCAATACACTATATAATACTAATTGTTCTCAAACAAAATTCCACATCATAGTTTTTCAATATTACTAAACCTTTCTCTGATACCTTCAATAACAAACCATTATTTTCATACATAAATAATACATTTATTAGAGAAAATATCCATTAAATATAAATATGATGAATCCCAACACATCAACATTTTAGTGTCTTTAGACACATGGTGATAAAAAATGGTACAAAAAATTTCTAAAAAATTTCCCATTTTTTATTCAAAACAACCTAATATTATAAGAAATAACATACATAAAACCATTCTACACAACTTGGGGAATGTAAATATAATAAAGTATGTTCTTAGATTATCAATAAAGGTAAAAATAAGGTATTTAAATAAATGATAATAATTTAGAATAAGATATTGATTAGGGTAATAAAACATGAATTAAACATTATAAAAATATACCCATCACATAATATATCATAATCATGAACCATATAATAATTTTTTTAAATGAAATTTCCTAATAAATAAGTGTGTATAATCATTAAATTAAAATAATAATCCATGAAAAGATATCATAAGAAAGAGATATTTTTTTGGAAAGAAAATTCATATATAAAATAATTTCATTAGTCAAGGATCCCAACCAACACTATAATGGTGGATTGGGTCCACTTTTCATCCCATCATTTCCTTAGTCATGGATGATGCATATGAATAACTTTTTGGAATAAGTACCTTAATAAGATAGGTTCACTCCCCATTCTGGACCCTATAATCTTATTAGATATCCATATTTACCCAATGTATTTGTGGGATATTTACTTTTAGACCCTCCTATAATATAATGAAAACTATACATTTTTCTCCCCCAATATAATAAAAAAATCATCATATCCTCAAATCATAACCATTGGAAAGGAAACTGGTGAAAAATAGTTCATCATCATAACTATAAACCATCAATAGAAAGAATAATGATGTAAACATTATATTATACACCCAATACCTCATAAGAAACATCATATGATGTAACTATATATTCCAATAACATTAAAATATAATTATAACTTCACTTTATAAAAATAACAAATTTATTGGTAATATATTTAGAGTTCAAATCAATAAAAAAATTTGGAAAATATTTTCATTTAAAATAAAAAATTGTAATATATAATGTAATATTTAAAGAAAAATAGTATACATAATGGTGGGGGAATACATTCATGTATTGTACATTTAAACAAACAATCTATTTAAGTTTTTTTTTTAAATTCAAAAGTACAATGTTTGGAAAGTTCATAAAATGTTCAATTTAATCCTAAGTATTGAATGTAAAATAAGGTGAAAATGAATTTAAATTGTCTTTTTATAAATATAAAAACAATCTTCAAAAAATTATAAAGAAAAATATAAACATTGAAGAAAATAACAGAAAGAAAAAAAGTAGGGTTGGGTTTCTATAAAAATATTATTTTTATCCTTTGAGAACATAATCATTAGAAAATGAGAGGGAAAATGGAATATAAAAAATTAACTTGAGGGGATGAAATTCAATAATATTTTGGATAGATATATCATATAATTTAAATATAATAAAATAAATCATTAATTATCTTGGTTGAATTTATATTGTTACACAAAAGACTTACCACGAGCTCATTATTCTTTATAATCACTCTAACCTCTTGAATTAAAATTAAAATTTTATTAAAATTATATACCTGAAAAAAAATCACACCTATAATACCATACATGTTTTTCCTATAAAATATTATCAGTTGTTTAGTAGTATCATCATTTTAGGTGTTAACTATTTCAGTTTTTATATACATTTTGTATCAAGAGTTATAGTTCATGACCTTTGATCAAGAAAACATCATTTAAAACATTTTAATCAAAAAAATCATATATAATCATTATATACATAAATATAACCATTCATATAAGTTGGGGATGATAAAATAACTACATTACTATCTAGAAATGGTACACTATATGAACGCATGGGTGATATATCCATATTTTGATGGATTGAATTAAAGAAAGGTAATAATTTATTCAACCATATAGGAACTTAATTATCATATAGAAATAATTAATATATCATAATAACATACCATGATTGATGTTGGTGGAAAATGAACTATATCACTATGTGTAAGAAGTAGTCCATACGTAAGCATGAGTGATGCCTTCATCTCACATTTGATTAAGAAGAGATGTTAAATGATTTTTCATCACCATAATAAAATCATAGTAAATTTATGATATTGGATTCATCATTTTTTTTATTAAACTTATTTATTGTGTTTATAAGAATAAATAATAATAAAATTTCCTATTTAATATCTAGACCACTTCTTTAAGATAAAATCTTTTTTCCCACATTAATCCCTGAACTATTGTCCATTGTAGAATACCATAATCACTAAAATAAAGGTAATTATTTTAGATGAATTTTATAATTTGGATTTAATGATATAAAATATGAAAAACCATTTCTCTATAACACCTTAATTAATGATTTTTTATATAAATTTGAACATAATACAACCTTGAAAATCGAGAAGTCTAGTGCCTTTGGGAATTAGGTACATTATATAACAACATAAAAATGTTAATTCATAATCTTCATTGAAAATTTACTTAACATGATCTTATTATTAATTTAAAAATAACACTTCATGGGATAACCACGTAACATACATAAGAAATGGGTTAGCTCTAAAGCTCAATAATGGAATAAACATGTAATAAAATGAATATTTTAATACATGTTAGAAAATAGGCATATTAATGGGAAATAGAAGGGGTGAGAATACTAAACATGAATAATAAGGCATTATATATCATGGTAACATAAAAGAAATGGGGGAAATGTGGCCACAACATAAATCACTGCATCATAAACATTGGTATAGTCTAACTTCCAATACATCTAGATGAAAAAATTACTATCATGGATTTAGTTCACTCTCTAATCCCTTGCTTGATTTTTCGTTAGACTAAAACATTTCCTAAAAAATTTTAGTGATATATAATTTTGGGTGCACCTGTCACTATCATTTCATTCTCATACATAAGTGTTCCACATAGACCACAAAACATAAAATCATTAATCATCACATTTTATTTCAAGATTAAGGAGTGTGTAATACATAAATTTAAGTTCCCAATAAAATATATATAATTTAATAATGTTTAATACCATTGATTAGAGATGGGTATGGGTAATCACTATATAATTTTTTAGAAAGGAAATCATGGTGAAATTCCAGCAGCATAATGGGGGCATATAAATATTCATAAAAGGGATTTATGATGGTGAAATTAGTCTCCCGTCATTTTGGAATCATACATTCAGTAAGGGGGTATGGTATTACATATCCACAAATTGGGAAATAGAGATAAAAGAAATAATAATATAGATATTCCTAAAAAAATAGGGGAAGAATAGGATCCCTTACCTTGAGAGTGTGATATCAAATGCATGGGAGGTGATTATTGAGAGTTTGGAGAACATTAGGAGGACTCAAGAGAGGGTATGAAAGATTAAAGATGTGACCTAAGGATTTTCAGTGAAGCGAAGTTTTGTTCTTATGTAGGTTAACATAATAAATGAGCGGGGAATTATCTAGCATTTATCAAACACTGGTTTGGTACTCTATATAATGAAATAAAAAAAATGCAAACAGCCTAATGGTTTATTCACACAATTTAGACAAAAGGGAAGTGGTTTTAATTATTTTATAATTAAAAGGGTATATATTAATAAAATATTACCCTTTCTAACTTGAAATTGAGTTATAATCTAAATGAAATGATTTAAAAAACATAAAATAGATTATTTGTTATGGGGGATTTATAATGACTTTATATAATTAATCAATTAAATATAAAATAAAATTATTTTTTAGGGAAAACATATATTTGTTCATGGAAACCATTTATAGTGTTTTTAATTCATGTTTTGGTCATTATGATTTTATAATACACAGTTTATATTTATATAGTATTTAATTTTTTCTGAAAATTTGACTCTATCATAATGTTAAGAAAAATTAACTATTGGATAATTTCGAGCCTCTGATTCAAATAAATATATTCATTATATAAAATTTATTTTAAAAATATATAAATTATTACTTTTAAAATAATAATTGACATTAATATAAAAAAAAATTGGTTTTTTACGATATGAGTTTTTAAACCCTTATAAAAATTATGTCTAAGTACATAAAAATTATATAATCATTTATATTTGAAAACAATTATTTAATAAAAATATTTTATAGAAATATTATTTATCTAAAAATTCCATTAATTCATAAAAATAAACATCTTAATTTAATATTAATTAAAAATGTAATTTTTGTTTTATTGCATAAAAATTTAATGTCACTCATATTGATTACTTAATCCTTTATAAGGTAAAAAATAATGATTTAATATAATAATAATTAAAATTAAAATTAAATATAAATATATGCACTATTAGGTTCAATTTTTTCTAGTCTTTGCTAAATTATTTTTACCCTTAATTATCTTATTTTCCTTTTACCGAGGTAACAAATATTTAAAATAGTTATCATTCATTCAAAAATTATGTTAACCTTATTATATAATATTAATTATGATGATTCCAAATATGTAACATATTTTATCAAAATAATTTCATAGAGGTGGGATAATTTAATCTCATATAATACTTGGAAGCATGAGGGAAAGTTGTTTTCCCAAAATACAAATTTCAAGGAAAGGAAATTTTTTCTTTAACTATATAACAATTGATCATTATTATATAAATTTAAATTAATAAAGATATATTTATAATATATAAATTTCACTAAAATGATTTATAATTATGGGTTATTTTAATTAATTATAATTTAGAAACACTATAAATTTTAAACCCTTTTAATTTTTAGATAAAATCATTTTTTAAACTGAAAATAATCTTGTACTAAAATCTAATACAAAGAAGATTTAAATGTATTTAATTTAATAAAATATAACTATGTAATAAATATTTCACCTTAAATTAATATTAATAGAATAATATAACTTTTAAATTAAAAATATATTAAAAAACTGAAATTTCACATAAAATTGTTACTTTTCACTATTCACATAAAAAAATTTATTTTCCTAAAAACATACACTTTCACCCAAAGTTAGTTTTGATATGATAATGTAGGAAATGAATATAATTTTAACCAATATATTTTATATAATATCCAAAAAAATAGTTATAATGTTTTTTTCATTAAAATAAATAAAAATCATCATTCATGAAGAAATATTTTGAAGAACAAAAATACATTACCAAAAGTTGATTTATTAGTTACTAAGAATTTATATTTATATTTTAGACATGTATAATTCATAAAATTTTTATTCCAACTCATATTTGTAAATTTAATGGAATTCTTAAAACTATCATATTTAAATAATCATTTTTTTGGGTTTAGTGTTGTGTATCATAAATTTTATCAAACATAGATCCCTCTTATAAAAACAAGGGTTGTTACATTATACCACAATTTAATAAATTGTGTCCTCACTATTTGAAATTTATCTGAGTAAGAGATGTTTTGAATCTAGAATAAATCATTATTGAAAATAAAAATCATAAAAAGGGTTAATAAAATATTCAACTGAAAAGAGAGAAAATGAAGTCTGAAATTCATCACATAAATTGGTTTCCTAGTAGGATAACATTAGTGGGAAGTGAAAACATGTAAATAGAATAGAAAAATAAAACCAAAGAACAAACAATGAGTTATTTAAAACATTGTTATAAGTAATTAAATGACCACAAAACCATATATCTTTTAGGGATAAATGTACTATTAATTCATTTTAAATGATCATAATATGAAAAAAAATTGTATTCATGATTATTTTATCATTTTAAGGAATTCATTTATCATCTAGACTATGAACATTAGTATTTATACTTTCTTGGAATGTATAATTTCAACATTTAATAAATTTACACTATAATCTCATGTATTCACAAACTTATGAGTACTTTCAATCTATTAAACACATAAGAAAGAATACAATTAACATTAAAGGTATAATTGATAAATTTATTTTATTTTTTTAACTTTTCAACTTCTAGGTCTCAATATTTGTTATACATGACCTATTTCCAAAAATATATATTTATGGATAAATTTTTTCCTCTTAATAATGGTTCATAATGAACTTATGAATTTACCAAAGAATATCCTCCCAAAAAATTCAAACTAGGTGTGCAGTAAGGAACATTGTCAAACACAAGTTCCTACTTGAGTCTATCACAATGTGGTGTTTTCATGTTTTACCATTATGTATATTTGTACCTGAGCGACATCCACTTTTAGTATCCAAACATGGATGTATTTTTTTCAAAAGATAATTGCTATATACTTACTAAAATATAGGTAAGTTTTACTATACTTAGACATATAAATAAGGTATTTTATAGAGTTTTATAATAATAATCCCTAAAATTACAAAAAAAAATCCATTGATAGGAAGTATTAAATACCTACTCTTTATTACACATTAATTCCATTAAAATTATATAAGTTTACACTTAATAAAAACCCAATGATCAAGAAGTTTATTTTCTTGGGGAATTAGGTACAATACAAAACAACTTAAAATAGTGAATACATCATCTTAATTGAAAACTTCCTTAAATGATTAAATTATTCCTTTGTACGTGACACGACATTGGACAAACTAGGGACATAAATATGAAAGGGGTGAGATATAAATCATTATATGGGAATAAACATAGAACAACCTAAAGAAAGTAATACATGTTAGATAATAGACATATTAATGGGACATAAATGTGGTGAGAATCCAAAACATGAAAAATGAGGCATGATATAACATTATAACATAAGGAAACATGGGAAATGTGTCAACAACATAAAACATTGCATCATAAATGTAGGTCAAGGATAAATTTCAAGAAATTATGATGGAAATAGTCTGATGATGAATTATTTTCACTACATTATCCCTTTCACAATGTCCCAAGACACTAAAAAATTACCCAATTCATTGGATATGTATATAATTATGGGATCATATATCACTTTCATTTTATTATCATTCTAAAGTGTGCCACATAGATCGTAAAAAATGGAAAAATTTATCATAACATAATATTCAATGATTTAAGAGTGTGGAATAAATACATGTAGATACCCAATAAAATAATTATAAGTTCATCTTGTTGAAAACCCTTGATATAAAATTGGTACATGTATTCATTATAGAATTTCTTAGCAAGAAAAATCACGGTGAAATTTTGGAAGTATAACGGGAGCGTATAAATGATCATAAAAGGTATTAATTACTGTAAATTGGGTCCTTCATCATTTTTGAATAATATG
This sequence comes from Viscum album, assembly GCA_963277665.1. Taxonomy (NCBI): domain Eukaryota; kingdom Viridiplantae; phylum Streptophyta; class Magnoliopsida; order Santalales; family Viscaceae; genus Viscum; species Viscum album. The sequence goes on along the minus strand of OY728152.1, from coordinate 1,358,064,477 downwards.
TGCAGTAATTGGGGTATGGGATAAAATATCCCAACATTAAGTAATGTATATAAAAGGAATAATTATATGGATATTCCTGAATAAGGTTTATAATAAGTGGATCCCTAACCTTGAGTGTGTGACATAAAATATTTGGGAGGAGCTTCTTAAGAAATTGGGGGATCCTTTTTAGGACTCTAGAGAGGGTAGGTAATATTAAGTATGTGACCCAAGGAATTAAAGTGATGATAAGTGGGAGATTGGGTGGGTTTCTATAGGAAATTAGTGGGTAACTCGGTATCATTCCTAAAACATAGGTTTTGGACTCTAGGAAATAAAACTACCGAAACCACAAAACATCCAATGGGTTTTCCCCAGGTTTTTGAAAAAGGGGATTGGATTTAATAATTTTATAATAATTGGGGAATAATGTCACAAAATAAAACCCTTGATGGTGTGTAATTGTGTTATACACTAAAAGAAATTATCTTAAAACCTTAAAACATATTTATGGGTTTTGAGGATTCATAAAGGCTTTATAAAATAAATAAAATAATCCAGAAATAATATTATTTTAATGTTAAAACATGGATTTGGTCATGTATACCATTTATAGTATTTTTTTCATCACTTTTGGGTCGTTATGATTCTATATCACACACTATATATTTATATGGCATTTAATTTTTAACCAAAAATTCGACTATCTTAGAAAATTATGAAAAACTCCCCATTTGATAATTTTGGAATTCTGACTCCCAAAATAATATTTATTTTATCAAAATAATTTTATATATTTTTTCATTTTTTCTTCCAAATAATAATTTACATTTATTGTGAAAAGAAGGGATTTTTGACTATAGTGGTTTTTGAACCATTATATGAATTATGTTTAACATCATAAAAATTATTTGATAATTCATATTATTCAAAAATTAGGTTGAACATATTACCTAATATTAATTAGTATGATTTAAAATATGGAATTAATTTTTTCAAAATCAATTCACAAAAGTGGAATTATTTTATTTATTATAATACTTTCAAGCATGATGGAAATCTTTTTTCTAAATGATTCATTTTCAGGGAAAATTTATTTTTCTTTAACTATATACCATATAATAATTATTATATGAATTTAAATTAGTAATGATAAATATATAACATAAAAAGTTAATAAAATTATTTCTTAATATGGGTTATATTAATTAATCATAATGGAGAAATATTTTGCATTACAAAATTATTTTTGTTTTAAAAAAATGTGTTTTTCATCCTAATAATAAACTTATAATAAAATATAGAATAAATATAATTTAAATGTAAATAATTTAATTGAATATAACTATATAATAAAATTTTATCCTTGAGTTCAAATTTATATAAAAATATAACTTTTAAATTAATTAATTTATCAAAAGAAATGACAATTTTACAAAATAATGGTAATTTCACTATTCACTGAAAAATCTATATTTTTTGAAAAATACCAATCATTCATCCACATATAATTTTTTATATGATGATAGAAAAATGAAGTTAATTTTTCAAATATAATTTCCATCTGTTCTATAAAATAATTATAATATTTCTTTCATAGAAATAAATAAATACATGTTTTTTATGAATGCATATTTTAAAGAACAAAAGGGAATTATGAAAAATTCAAATATTAATTAATAAGAATTTATAACTATATTTAAGACATAAATATCTCATAAAATATTTAATCCTATAGATATCAATAAATTTAATGTAAAGGTGAAAATGGTCATATTTGAATAACTATTTTTTGTTTTGGTTCAGTGTTGTGTATCACAGATGTTATTGAACATAGATTTATCTTTTTAAAACTCTGGTCATTAAATAGAAGCCCAAAATTTTGTGATTAATTTATTTGAATTGGATGACATTTATAAGGTTGGGTAGGGACAAACATGGATTTTCTTAAAATATTCCAATGATGTAAGGTTACTTTCATGAGAAGGTGTCTCCAAATGAAAATATTGTTGAAATGAAGATAAGATAAGGTCTAAATATCTTTATACAGAAATTATATTTCTATGGGTGGAAATATTAATCTTACCTTAGGGTTTATCCCTCCCCCTGGTAAGCATGTCTTAACCATATCAATTGTAACAAAATGTTTCTATTTTTATTATTCACTATAAAAAATTAAGTTTTCCCTATTAGATTATTTTAATTATCATCATTCCAAATATGGAATAAATTTAATCACATAAAATTTCTATAAATAGTACATTATAATTTTAAATATGTGTGAAACCTATAATGAAAATATATTTTTGAATAATGAATATATAAAAAAACATAATTTACTTATATTCCACTCTTTGAAAAAATACAAAAAATTGATGTTATATTATAATATTTACATATATATATATATCTCATTAACACCATTTATAAATTGATATGAACATAATTTATTAATATAAAATAACATTTCATATATGAAAATAATTTTTATAAAAATTTGTTTTTAATCCAAAATATGAACTTATATCATAATCAAGTAAAATGATTATTATTATGTAATAAATTTTATTATTTTAAATTAATGGATAATTATGATATATTAATATTAAATTTAAAACATAATTGTACTTTTACTTTATAATAAATGATATATTTTACAAAAAATCATAATTTCCACTTTTTATTAAAAAGTAAATATCATTTAAAAGATATTAAAAAAACCCTAAACTAATATTAGCAAGATAGTTTCAAAACATATATATTTTTCTTTGAATAAAATTTCTTAAATGTTTATAAATTTATTATAATTTTCACATTTACAAATGTGATAAATATAAATTTTTTAAGAATTCATAATTTTGAGCATAAATTGATTTTTCTAAAAATTGAGTACATAATTATTATTAATTAGTAAATAAACTTTCATTAATAAAAAATTAAACATATTTTATTTAAAGTGGTAATTATTATTCATACATTCTAATTTAATTTTTATGTTTTAACGATCTACTATATTGTGGTTTATATAATCATCAGGCATCAAGTACAGGAAACTATTTATTACTTAATGTTTTATAAATATAAAATCATAGAATGTTACAAATAAATTGGGTATAATAAATGAATCAACCAATAAGGGACCTCCCCTGGACCAATTATCAAGTAAAGTGGTGTATATCACTCCTCGTATCTATGTGTAGCTCTCAAAATAGAAGGACTAATTTATGATCCCAACTCAGCCGCCAATTTTACCAAAATAAATTGAAGCCTCTAAATAATTTAAATTATGTACATTTATCAATGAAATCAAATTATTTCTATTAGGTTAAGACTCCCAATATATCTTCTAATAATTTCAAGAAAAATCCTTATCATATTTCTTCATATCCACCATTATCTTTTGGAATCAGTGTCAAACAGTATCCCGATAAAACCAAAATTAGTGTCTTAGAAAAAGAAGGAAACTAAATAATAAAAGGGTGGAAATCATATAAAGAAACCATAAAATCATCTAATAACCATCCCGCATTAATGGTATTGAAGTAGGAAAAATATAGGGAGAATCTAACAAAAAAAATCTCTCCCCACCTACACGTACAACCACAAATCGAATGAGGTTCGACTATAAAAATACATGTGTACTAATTTTAAAAAATTAAGAAATGATGATGACGATAGATAACCCATGGGATCACAATGTGATTCCCAAACCTAGGTTTTATTCATAGAGTGGAAAAATAGTTCATTAATTTATTTTACCCTGTGTCCTCCCTTCAAAGTGAGACCCTTCCCCCATTATCTCTTCTCCATAGTGTGGTCCCACTAGTCACACCATGGCACACTTCCCCCAAGTTTAGTAAAAAAACAAATATCTAGGCTCCATCACATGGTCTTCTGCCTCATGAAACACGCATACCATCATTGTTGAGTGACCTAAAATGTTACAATGTGACAATACTTCCAAATAAAAATCCATAAATTCAACACATATATATTTATAAAATATTACATGAGGGTTAACATCACAATGCGACACCCCAAACAACAATGTGACCATATGTATGATTATTTTCCGTATAAAAAATCACCCACACTTCACCACAATTTTATATCCACTAATCAGGATATTTCTAGATTCTTATATTTCATGGTTTCCATCTTAATCACAATATGATCATAAATTATCCCCACATCACATAGTGACCCCTATCTCTCCTGATGTGTTAATAATTTTTTATCACAAAAAACATTTCATTTCCACACTAACCCTACTTCATTTGTCACTAAATAACTAGAGAAACATAATTGGTCTCTAATCACATCTGAAAAATCCTTAGCATGGAATTTAAACTCTTGAAATCTCATTCTGAACACCAATTTTTCAAAAAATCCCATGCTCTGTCACCATAAATTAAAATTTCCTGTTATTTTCAAAAACCCATATGATATAGGTTGTTACAAAATATCATTTATTATAGGGTTTCTTGTTTCACTTTTAGTTATGTGGGGTAACCCACATTTTTTCATTGTTGTATGATTATATAATTTTTTCACCATTATTTAATTTTATCCAAAAATAACCTTCAGACATTTGATATTGAAATAAATTGTAAAACCATAATATACAAGAGAAAAATTAATATTCTTATCATAATAAAACCGAAAACTATAAAGACTAGAAGAAATTAAACTCTATATTAATTAATATTTGTCTTTATTTGTCTTAGGAAAAAGTCAGTTCATCAAATAAAAATTCCAAAAACTCATGGGAGAAATATTTTTCCCCCTAAAAAGTTGACCATGGATCACAATGTCTATGAGTAAAGAATATAGGCATAAAAACTATGGTTCCCTACCAATATTTTGTCATTCATTTTCTTAAATCAATGTGAGTTCCTAGTATTTCAATAATGAATTTGGAATATCGAAGTTATGACTATTCTCAGTAAGAAACTTCAACATTGATTTATGCTCATGAACCTTAAACAATGATTCATTATCTATGTCAGAGTTATATGAAATTAAATTTATCCACCATTTGAAATAGTTTTGGGATATTTAAATTCATAGATTTAATTTTTTCAATATTACATGAACTTAATCTATATGATAAATTAATGAAAATAATTTTTTGTTTTATGGCCAATAAAAATAAACCATATAAAAAATTGAGTCCTCATACACTATTCCTAATTATTTATTCGAATATAATAAAATTAAATAATAAATTTAAAACCAAAAAATTTTAAGGACTAACTCATACAATTTTAAAATATCAAATCCATGAACACTAGGTTTATTAATCTACGTAAAGATTAGAGCACCTTTTTTCCTCAAATACATTGGTTTAAATAATTTTTTTATAATGAATAATGATGTAATTTTAGGGTATTCATACTATAACCGAATAACATTTCACTTATATCAAATCAAATCCCAAACTTAACTTTACTTAATCATCATATATTTACATATCTTAATAAACCAACCATAGATCATAGTGACCACACATGCACTACATATAAAACCCTCTTACACCAATCCAAAGGCACATACCTTGAAGAAAATATAATCTCATTATCTCTTTATCAAACATAATAACTTTGATCCATTATTATGGTATTTACACCACTTATATAACCCACTTATAACAATGTGAGAGAATATATTGTGAAAGACAATTAATAAATCAACCATCATCATCCTCAAATTAAGAAGTTGAAAAAATTAAAAACTATTTTTTTAAAGTTCATATGTATTAAATTACCTAAATATTACTTTTTAAAACATAATATCTAATTTTGAATAAATTTATTTCTATAGTGATATAAAGAATATTTTTTCAATAATGAAATCACACATCTGATACATCATTTTATCCACATTCCCAGTGTACATAGTTATAAAAAGAGAAAGGTAATTTTTTTCTAATAAATTGAATTCTCATTGAATAATAAAAAAGGGTGGAATATCCACATATCATATAATATCCATAATATGATACTAATAAATGAAATTATAAATCATTATGAGAATCATGTTAAAATATGATTGGTTTAATTCTCACTATAATTCAAATCTTGGTGTGAAGATTTAATCTACCATTGAAGGTCCATTTTCATAGAAATCTATACTTTAGGTAAAGGACATAGATAATCCACTGTCAAATCTACCTCCTGATTCCCTGTCAAGTTGTTTTCAATATCAACCATTAATTTTTTTTCCGTAATCATTTCATAAAGATATTCAAGGTATTTTACTTCATCTATCTAAATTTCTATAACATTTTAGAGTTGAAATACCATTTCGCTGGTGTTATATAGTTTCTAGGTGATTTTCTCTATGTATTTTATATGTAATTTTTTTTCTTCATAGACATAAAGGCCTTCCAACCAAGAAAATAATTTCTATCATTTTATCCTGGTTAATTATATAAGTTCATACTTTTTATTGTTTTTCAAATTCAAACACCTTGAAGCCTATAATGAGTTGGAGGATGTTACTTTATATTATACCTATATATTCACAATGAGTTTGTTTCATCATGTCATCAATAACATGACATGATATATTCATATAAAAATTATTTTTATAAATAATTGTAAGTACAACAATTTCTTCATCGTCTAAGATAAATATATATTCTAGATTAAGGTTTCTCATCAAAAATTAATGTGAGGTTTTAGTTGAAAATTTTGTTCTAATTAAATATAATGATCATTCAATTGGAAAGGTTTTCCCCAAATATTTATTCTCCAGGGATGTGTATGACATTTTTATTTAGAAAATCCTCCATTGAGTACTTGTCTTATAAATTATCCTGGCCTATGTTAAAATAATTCCTCAATTAAAAAAAGTATAACTGTAAGAACATAATACATTAAATTAATGTTTAAAACATGTTTTAATACCTTTAAAAATTTTCTAGGACCTTCACTAGGTCTGAATACTTGATGTATCTTTTAGAATACTCAAAATATTTTGCCAATAATTTTAATTTTGGGAAATATATTATTAGTTTTCAAACCACATAAATTGATCTCAACTAAAATTCATAACGTATATGGGTGCTCTTCTTAGGTAATTATTTTTCATCTCAAATATCCTACTTCAATTCTTTTGTAATAAGTGGCCCAATTTTATAAGAAAATAATTATTTAAAAATATTTTCCAAATGAAATTTAATCCATTATTGGTAATATTATATAAAAAAATGGATTAGGTTAATAATGAAATATAAAGAATCATTTACATATGTATCCTCACATTCATTTTCAAATAAAACTTATTTTTCAATCTTGATATATTATTGATGATGCACCTCAGTAAAAGGTGATGGTTATATCTTTTAAAAAAATTAATATTAATTCAAACTAATATGGTGTGTAATGTTCAAAAATGGTAATTTCATCAACTCGTTCCCCAATTACTCCATCAAAAAATAAACTAATATAAAAACAATTTTCATATCAATTTGTGGTATTATTTAAAAATAATTTAGTGGGAAATATATACTGGATGACTATGAATGAGGGAAATTTCTTATTTTGTTAGAAGATTCATTGAATCTAATTACTAGTTTGATAGTGGGGAACTCTTTATATAATATATCATGTGTTAAGATAAATACTCATTTAATTATTAAATTTTTTATAAATTAATTCCTCTAATTCCATGAATACTACAATTAGAAATGTTATTGAAAAATTATTATATATGAATTGTGAGATATTAACAGCATTTCATAGAGAAACGTTATAATAATTTTGTCGGTATAACATTGAGATCCAATCCTAAGAAAACTTAGTAACCCCATAAATTTGAAAGATATCTTATATAATGGACTAGTATGTCCTCATGGTGTTATGAACACGTTTATATGAACAAGAAATCAGTTACTCTAGTTGGGGTACTTTCTTGGGATGTTTAATAAAGTTTCACAACACCCACTGATTAAGATGACCTAGTGGGGTAGAAAATCTCTCTAACCAGACCTCCATTTTCTATAATATATCATTCACTAAAAATGTGGTTGTCTATATTTCATCTTTCATTTTACACGTCAAGTGAAAACTCATTACAAATGTTAGCAAGAATTTGGTAACCACTAATTAATATATATCCTAATGAGTAATTCAAAATTATCTATAAAGTAACTATATGGTATTAGTAGTTGAACAAAAAGTAAAATCTTAGTGTTCCTTTAAATTATAAAAAGAAATTTTTTATTTTCTACCTATGGTCGGTCATGGAGAACTTCATGGTGTTTTGGATCTTTGAGGGAGATGTATCACTCCTACTACAGGTTTTCATGTACTGAATAAGTTATTCATTTTCTGAACATCTGCTAATATTTCAACATAGTGAGATTTATTTTTTATCATTAATTAATATAATAAACCACCTATAAATGTCATCAACCAGTTGAAATTGAATGAATTATTTCAAAAATCATCTTTCACGATGTGAACTCTTCCACCTAACTATTTATTTTTGGATTCATATTTTTTTCCTCTACTAAATTTAACAGCATATTTCACATATAATGGTTAGACACAAACCTGGAAATGTATATTTCGTGAAGATTCTTTTCTCCATTCACTTGTCATGAAATTTTGGTGGTTATTCTCCCTAGATCTTTTGTGGTCTTCATATTATGTTATTTCTCTCATCATTTATGATCTTCTTCCTTTATATAATTTTTATTATGATCACCATAGAGAAATGAAATCCTATAGTTTTTTGAACCCATACATTATTGAATGGTTCTATGGTTTATAGATTCCTTAATACTATAAAGAGAAATCTATTCTATTGGTTTTTGGGTTCAATGTAATTTATTGATATTCCAAGTGTTTGAGAAAGGTGGTTTAATAGCTATTCTTTTTCATGTGAATAAATTTTTGTTAATTATTTTTAAAAATGGTTTTATATCACTTACATGAATGGATTTGATTTTCAAAAATCTATGTTGAAACGAGAAATTTAATTTATTCTAAAATAATTTACAGTAATTTTTTTCTTGATTTGGATGATATGTGTAAGGCTTTTTTAAAGATGTTTTTTATTGAAAAAATACCCTGAGGAAATTATTCTGAATTCTGAAAATAGTGCCTCTTTGAAGAAAAAATAATCAATGAGGGACCGGGTATTATAAAGTTGTATTAAATAAGAATGGATATGTTTAGTCATCCACCAATTAATTTTATATATATGATTAATCGAATTATCCAATTTTATACTTTGGAGAATCATGATGGTGGTCTTCCATGAGTGATCACCTATTTGTTTTATTTGACATGGTGGTTTTATGTGTGAGAATCCCAGATATCCTAGACCTGATTTATCTTGAGACTCCATGTCATGATGTATAATTTTTTTAAATGTATTTCCCTTTAATATTTTTTATTTGTTTTTTTAAAAAAAATTGTGCTCATATTCTTTGGAAACTCTTATAAAATGGTTCATTTTCATGTTCTTCATTAAATCTATGAACTTTTATTCTTCATTTATTTATTGAAAAAATATTGAAAAGTGGAAATTATTATTTTTTTATAAAAGAAAATATAAATCTTATACCGAATATTTTATTTATATAAATTATTATTTAGTTATATATTTACAAAATTCAACTTATATAACCCTCAGTTTGACCCTACAATGTTGTTGAGGTCACACCTTTCATATAACCAATCAGTGTTTGTAAACATTTCCATGTGTAAAATAAGAAATTGAAATCCATTGCTTGGGGGAGGAGCTTATTCATGATTTCTCACATTCATTTTTTGGTTGTGGAATGGTGGGATGCAAACCCACATGTTATGTAGAGATGTATTACAGTCCCCTATTTTTTTGTTTTACTAATGGAATAGTACATGTATTCCAGTTTTAGACTAATTTATTTTTATTAATTTATATATTTTCTTTCTTTCTATACTACTTTCATATTCATATTTTTATGTTATTAATATTAAAAATTGTTTTTTAATACCCCTTATCTAAATTGATATTTTTTTCATGTACTTTTTGGATAAATAATTCCCAAATATTTTTATTAGATTCCTAGAAGCTCACTGGTAGCTCTTGTAGATTGATAAAAACCTTCATGAATTGGCAAAAAAATATTAGGTGTCCAATTCATGGATGAAATGGGTTGGTTCATGAAAAATTGGTATCTAGGTTGATTTTTGGTCTATGTTATTTTAGATATCATGGTAGATATGAGTTAGGATTGTTGGGGATTAATATGTAGGTTTCAATCAATTACCTAACTAGCTCTATCATGGTGAGTCATAATATTCCCAAGGATATCTAGAAATGTGTATTCTTGAGTTATGTTTTCAATCTATTTCTAATTTTTATCATTGACTTTTCCCAATTTGACATTTTATTTTCTATATATATTGTTTTCTAGTACCATTCATCTTAGAAGACTTCTATTTAACCCTTAAGAGGGTGATGAAAACAAATTCCTTGGGGAAATAGTCTTATTTATTGGAATCATTTTGAAGACATTGTGTGTGTGGTTCATATTATAAAACAATTTGTATCTTTATTTCCTACTCAAGATTGATATGTGGATAATGATAAGAATGCATATAATAATTTATCCCAAGATTTTATATGCTAAAAATCACCATCCATAAAAATTATGAATAATAATTATAATTTGTAAGATTGGTTAGTGAAACCTTAAAGGTTCTTTAACATCTCAGTGACTCTATATTTTATTAAGTTATAGTGTGTTGTCATTAATCTTTAAGTCCCTTGTCAATGGTGGAGGGACAGGGGGTTCTGAAAAATCAAAATGATGTTTTTGATTAAAAATAATTTTGATCCATTGACAATTTTACTCATAGATCAAGGTTATGGAAATATACATGGAGTTATTTATACTTCAATAAGGTGACCATATATTGATGGACCAGATGATTGGGGAAGAAATGAGGGTTCCCTTTGGTGGTGATTTTCCAGAGACCTGAACCTGTGTTGTCTTGATTAATAGCGGATCCTCTTGATTGTTTCTTTAATCCCAGGGATGTCTTCATCCCTCCGGTGAAGGCTTCCAAGGAAAGTGTGATTGTATATGTTCCCGTTGAGGTGGAAAAGGGGGAAGCACATAACCCTAAGATGAAGATTTATCGAGTCAAGTACTTTTCTTCTCGTTCTAGGTTTTTCTAAAATATTCATCAAACCTCAGAGTCCCTTCAGAAATGAATCACCAAAAATGGGTATATAGCTTTTGTGGAAGAAAATCCAAAAATTCTTGAAGACCGTCTTGAGGAGTGTGGGTTCTACCTCCTTTCTCGGATTTCGGGCATGCGAAGGGACTCTCCTTTGACGCTTGCTGATATCAAGGATCGGCTGCTTCAGAGATGGGGCTTCAGTGATTAGCACTTGATTTCACTTGGGAAAGGTATGTATCATATTGTCTTTCCATCCAAAGAACTTCTAAATTTTTATTGGGGCATTGGTCCAATTCCCTTGAAGCCTGGGATCATTGTTCTTCAGCAATGGGACCCTTTATGAGACCCCTTTTCTATTAAGAGTTCTTCCACCCAAACATGGATTAGAATTAGGGGCCTCACTTGGTTCTTCTAGCATCCATAAATTCTATGTGAAGTATCTTCTATTATAGGGTCTCTTATTAATGTTGACAAGGAAACTGAACTCTCTAGGATTGGTCATTTGCCCATGTGTTAATTGAGGTTGATCTAGATCATAAGTTGATTGATTCTATTTTTCTTGTGGATGGTGATTTTAAGCTTGAACTCTCAATATAGTATGAATGGATACCTAATTTTTGTGAATCCTGCCTTTGCATTGGTCACTCACATGATCAATTCAGAAGGAATATCAACTGTGTTCTATGTAAATCTCTTGGGAACTCTGCCGATCAGTGTAAGAAAGCTCAAACAAGTACTAGACAGACTGGAAATAAGGTATTCAAGAAGAAGGATACTTCCTCCTTTGTTGAGATACTCAATCAGGGATTAAATGAGGCCCCTATTGGTGGGGGATACTACGTGCCCACTACAACACGTTAATGATTTGGTTAGTTGTGTTGATGCTTCCCGGGATGCTAGGGGACCAAATGATACAAGAATATTTTGGGCTGAATTTTCTAACAATGACTCTGAACAAGAGGAATTCATTTAAGAAATGGTTAATATTGAGATGGTTCAAATTGTGGTAGATTTTTCTAGCAGTAAAGGCAAGTTGAAGCCTTTTGATGCTGATGGATTTGAATTGGTGATGTTCAGAATGTCGCGAGCTCCCTCTGTTGATCGAACTGAAGGGGTGCCAGTGGCCAAGGATGTTGGGCCATCACTTGTGGGCATTGGGACCACTACAGGGTCTCTTGAGACTGTTGATCCTAATTTTCCAAATATGGGCTCCCAGATTGTGCCCTCTAACCCTGATGCTCAGGATGGTGCAGCTCCTCCTCACTATGATGAGCAGCTGAATGCCATCTAGATTACAGCACATCCTGATTTACAAGATGATGTATATGCTGATTCAGCCTCTTAGTTTCATAAATATGATGGGGATTCCAAGGATATTTCACTTCAGACCTCAACAAAATTGTCACCAGGGCCAGACAAAGTTGGTTTTAATTTTTTTTCTATGTTAGATTCTATTACCACACCTGAATTTTACTTGCTCAATCTTGAGGGTCTTGAGAGTGTAGGTTTTAGTAATCAAAAACATGGTCATTTGCTATATTCTACTGTTGGAATGGTTCCAATAAATATATTGACACCTGATAAAGGTGTTGATAATGTATCCACTGATGATGTACCCACCATACACGCGGCTTTGTTGGATGAAATTCTGTTTACAGAGTAGCAGCAGATGGAGGAGGTGGCAGTTTAGGATGAACAGGCTGTTTAGGAGGTCCAAAGGCAAGTTTCAAATGCTATGGATTCAAATCAATTGGAAGATATAGAAGATGAGGCATCACATTCGCAGCCAATTCAATAGCAAAGAGTTCATCACTCAGTTCCTCGTGGTGGAAATCGAGGTTGGGGCTGGCCTAGGAAGAGGTGAGAATTACTATATATGTTGAACATTCTTCACTCCTTTTGTTGTGGTGTTGTCACCTCTTGAACATTTCTTCCTTTTTTCTGTACCATTACTTTTTATTTAAAAAAATTTGGTGCCATGGATCCCAATCCATAGCGAAGCCGCTTTGAGTATATTTATGGACTATTCCAAACATTTTTCAAAATAGTATTTTCTCTCTCCAAAAGTTATATTGAATAAAAAAGAAAAAAGAAAAAATATTTTTTATGGTCTTGTGACTAGATATCCATTCTCAGGCCTCCATATTGATACTTTCAAACTATGTTGAGTTTTTCGATAGTGATATGATGGTATAGATAGATCAAGTACGAAATTCATGATTTTTTGGGAATCCTCCCACATCTAGTGGTAGTAATAATGGTCTATATGAAATGAAGTTGAAATAAAATGAAGTTCAGAAGGTAGGTGGCACTGGATCCTTGTAATCATACTCATTTTATTCCCCCATAGTGGTTAGCATAGGCCCTATGACTTACTACCAATATTGAAGTTTAAGGAATATAAAGTGATATTATGTAGTAGAACTGAAGGTTTGGCTCTCTTATAGAAAAATGGGTCATCTATGATGTTTCTACAAGGATTTAACTTCATAGAAATGTGGTCTAGGATATTTATTACCAAGAGGGTTATTCATGTAATCATCTATTTCCAATGATCTAGTTTTTTATGAATAAGTTTATGGGGGTGGAATAACTCATCTAGTGCGGTGTACCAGTTTCATGTAGTGTAAGAGTTTACAGTAGAGGGATAAGAGATCCCAATGAATGTGATAGGTAGTATTTTCATTACATCATCTATAGTCATAGATTTATTTGGAACTAGTTCCTCAATATCATTTATATCATTTATCTTTGTGATTGTTTTAAATATTTTTATGTAATTAAATCCATAGGTTATGGGGATACTGAATCCTTTCATAAAGAAAATGGAAAATGGTCTATGATTTCCCTCAAGCACCTTTTTTATATCTCGGGTTGAGTAAGATTATAATTTCTTAGTTCAAAATATAAATCTTTATGATTTTATTATTAGAATTGACTGGATAGTTGACCATAGAGATATAATTAATTTATATCATTATTTGGTGTCATTTAATGCCCCTAATGGGAACTCTTGTATGTTTCAAGGATAATTAGATCTCAGGTATAGTTGAGAATGAAATTCTCTAAAAAAATTGTAAAATGATCTCCCTTTTCAGTTGATCTATATTTGGAAACCTTGTGTTGTTAACTTCTTATAGTTATTAATCTATCTCCAAAGTTGTTTCCAACTATTTTTTTGTTCTACCCCAAATAGAGTGGTATATATTTGAATTTAATTAGTAACAAGAAACCAAATAATATTTATACCATCTTATTATGTGTTATATGTATAATTTAGTGATCTGAGATTTCAATTTTATTATTTTCAGTCCATGGGCACCATCCATCAGAGTGTGTCCCTATGGGTAGCCTTGGTACTATTTTCCAAGAGGGATGGCGGAAATCACAATTTATGCATTGATTATCTGAAGGTCAACAGAGTCATTATTAAGAATAAGTATCCATTTCCCTATATTGAATGTTTTTTATCAATAAAAGGATCGAATTTGGTTCTTAGGTATTTATTTTTTTTCAAGAAACCATCATTTTATGATTATGGACTCAAATATTTCTAAGAATTCCTTCAAGAGTAGGTGTGGTCAATTTGAGTATCTTGTGGTACCATTTTTCTTGACTAATGCTCCTGAAGTATTTATGGTGTAGAAAAAATGAATATTTCATGAGTATCAAGATTCTAGTATCATGGTATTTTGCAAGGATATCTTAGTTTACATTAAAAATAAGAAGATCAGGATATACAACTAAGAACTATTCGAGGAACATTGATAGATAACTTCCTTTAAGATAAACTACGAAATTGTAACTTCTAGATATAAGAAACAAATGTATTTTAAAATTTGGTCTTCGAACGTGCCATTTTATTTTAACCTAAAATGGTGAAATACATAATGACATGAGAAGATCCAATAATATTTTTTTATTAAAAACATCTAATTCCTATCATGGTATTAAAAGAAATTTTTAAAGGAAATATCCAAGATAGTATCATTTTCGAAATCTCTCAATAAGAAGATAGTGAAATTCACATGAGATTATATCCCTCATTCTTCTATTAATGAATTACAATATATTTTGATTTCAACTCATTTCCTAATATTTCCAAAATTTAGTGAGGGAGCATGGTGTCTTTTGAAGCCTCAATCAGAAATTTTGGTTGTTTATTTATACAAGGTTATCATATAGTAGTGTATGGTTCTCGTTATATTAAGCTACATGATTAGAACTACCGTTCCACTGGCCTATATTTTTTTTCCAGTAAAAAAATGATCTTATGAGTTGAAAAAATTGATATTTCAAGGAAAGCTTCACATTTCTTTTTTAATTATAATATTTTGAGTTATATATTTTCTTAGAGTGACCTGAACCTTAGGTATTGGTGGTTTGTGGAGAACCATAATACATTTGAAATTAACATTTAATATACCACAGTAAAGGGTAACTTTGTTTAAGAAAACCTTGTTTGTATTTATACCTTATAGTTTTTAATGGAGACAAATAATGAATGGAACCTTGTGGGACTCTTCAAAATCACAAATTAACATCTCTATGATCACTAAGAAATAAATTGAACGATCGATTAGTGAGAAAAATATCATACTATAAGTATGAAAATAAGAATCACCATAAGAATATAGATATATACAAGGTTCACTACTAAATTATAGCATCTATTCATTGGCATGGATTGGATGTAATCTAAGAAAAAATAAGAAAATGATGATTCTGGTGGTTACAATAATTAGGGACCATATATAACTTCTATAGATCAAGATTCATTTTTAAATTACATTTCCTCCTTAAATAGATATAAATATAGAACAGTTTATTGTAACAATAATAAGAACATTCACTAACCCGCACCAACACTTTTTTAACGTGTTTCTTTACCATTCTTCACACTATAATTTCTTTTATGTAATTATTCTTCCACTTATCTTTCTTACAAAATATTGATATATAACTTATACTTGGACATGTGTACAAAAATTTTTATCTAATCACTACATCGTATGGTTAACTCAGTCTGATGAAACTCAATCTGATTCCCAGTTCATCTGATTACTTCTTCAACATAATTATTTGATCATCATTGTACATCATTTATATAATTCAAACTGATATGAAACTCTAACTAGTATCTTACATACAGATTCCTCTCTACACTTTTTATCTATTCATCACCTCATTTCTCTATAACATCAAAAATAGTTAAAAATTTAAATAAATACTTGACGCATCAGCACCCTTTCTATATGTAGTGTTCCTCAAAGAATTTTGTATGAGGTGAATACTTTATATTCAAAATTCCCAATATTTATTTTAAATACCCACTTGAAAAAATTCATTTTTTGACCACCTTCATTATTTTTAAAAAAAAATTACATTATTTAAGACATGATGTCAACAAAATCATCAAACAATAATTATATCTTGACAATAATCAAGTACATTCCTTAGTAATTGTTGAGGCAATGAATATTCATATCAAAATTTTCACATTAAGTGATTTATGGAAATATTATAAGGATCATCATATGATTTTTTTAATAAACATTCTTAGGAACCCACTATTTGATCGATCTTAGAGAGACTTGGGCTTCTCATATAAAAAATATTATATCTTTTTACATGAATATTCAATACATTTCACAGACACATTCTTGAATACTGTAGTGGATTTTTATCATTGGATACTAGATAGAAAATATTATTATCTCATGAAAGATACTAAAAATATTCGATAAATCATTCCTATTTAATAATTTTCATATTTAAACCCTACATAAAATCATTCTTCATAACATGGACAATTGAAGCATAAAAAAGGGTGATCTGACAGATTGAAAATTGAATTTTTTTTATTACATTAGAAAAAGTAATAGTGACAATAATAGTGGGAATAATTAATGAAGACCAAGATAATCTCACTTGGTAATGATCTTACAATCATCTAAGAGAGAACATCATTAATCAATATTAAACAACAACTTTATCTTATAGAAGTGTTATTCCACAATTGGTATAGAAATAATTTCATATGTCAGAGTTAACTACATATACCACCAAATAAAAATGGATCATCCCTCAACAGAAGTATCCCAAATTGGATCAAGCACATAATCTTTTTTCTCATACTGGATCAAGTACATCAACTGGACTCTTGTATGGGATCAATTACAATGACTTGTTTCCCATAGTTATCTCATTAGGTATAAAAATTTACCTAATGCATTATAGGATCATATAATTCCTTCCCACCCATAAAAATGAAAGAAATACTTATGTGTGCCATAATATCATGATAATTCATTGTATCATCACATCATAACTCATGTGAATAAAATATGTTTCGTAAAAATTTCATCAATTCAAAATAGAATAACCCTTTTAAATAAATATATTTCTTAAAAATTACATAATCATTATCATAAACCATCTAGATAAATAACAATTTTTTATCATTTTATCATATCCCTAGTAAATCATAAGTAACATAAAATGATGATATCATAAATTAAAAACTCATTTACTATATCACTGTATTATTTTGAGAAAAATATCATTTTAAAATGGAAATAAAATTTTTAAAACATTAATATTTCATGAATATTAAAACATTATTTCAAAATAAAATTATTTAGTTTTAATTTAAGCTTCAAATCATTGTATAGTCATTATGGTGAATTTTTTTTAATGTTATATAAGTTAAAATAAATCATCCCTTTGACACATTTCTAGAAAAAATTAAAAAGTACCTTGTTTGGAAAACTATATGAATATTGGTTTTTAAAAAATTATTTAAAAACTAAAACATGGTTAAAATGAATATTAATAAGAATTATGGAATTTTAAAAACCTCACTTAAAACATTTTGGATGTTATGGATATTATAGATAATGTTTTTTCGACCAAAGAGATAAATAAAATCATATTATTTAAACAAATCGGTCTATTGAGTACTTAAGGTACAGATATTGAATATAAAGCACGTATTTTCAAGAAATAACTAATTCATAATAAACTTAATGAATTTTATGAGAGTTAGAATATAATATTTCATCTTAAAAAACATAATCATAAAGAATCCCAGTAAAATAATAGATTATGAAAAAAAACTCTTACGTATTTGGTAACATTTTAATCGTAAGTCCAAAAAAAGAATTAAAAATTTGTGAGTATGTAGAAAATATATAATTTTCATGATAATAATCATAAAATACACTGATGTGAAATATATACCCAACATAAAATAAAAAATTCTTTAATGTGGTATGTGTCTCTTAGAAATTAAATTTACATGAAAATCCATTACCTATAGATCGACTTGCTTTGATGGCACTCTAACCTACAGTATAATAAATTTGATTTTATTGTACTTATATGTAAGGATCACTTATTAACTTAATATATTAAATATTTCCATTATATATATATAATCATTCAAAAAAATATTGATATATTAAAATGAGTAACACCATTCATAGAGATAGTAGGTCATACATATGCATGAACGATGTATTCACTTTTCGATAGATAAAATGAAAACAAATATAAATTAAAAAATATATAATAACTATTATATCATATATATATTTAATATTAATTAAATCTATTTATATTATCATCCATATTAAATTTCTAGGAAAAATGAATCAAATTACTTCACATTGGTGGTAGTCCACACATACACACGAGAGATGTTATTATTTTATTACATATTGGAAGGTATATAGCTATATGTGATATTATTATCCAAGAAGTATAATATTTTCATTATTTTCATATATAAAATTTAAACCCACCACAATTACATGAAATAAAATATCACGGTGGAAAATAAATATTATTAATAAATGAAGATGGTAAGTCGTATGTACACACAAGAAAAAATTTAACTTCTTATTTGATGGAAATAGGGTGTATAAGAGTCATTTAATTATCATAATAACATTTAATTATATTTATTATATATAAGTTATTATTTTTAGAAAATATGAAATATTTATATAAGTTAAATAACATGTAAAAAAATAAAGTCATTAGTTAAGGCACTAACCTTGTCTTCAAAAGTACACCTTAAGTTATCCTTTCAAGGATACCATAATTAGACTTGTGGGAAGCCCATAACCTCTATAATGATGAAAAATAATTTTCATGTATGATTTTTCATGGTATGGTAATGAAAAAATTCTCTATGTGGTGTGAAGAAGATAAATGAGAGTTCCCCTTTAAAAATGTCGGTAGGTGCACTCTTGATAATTCATAAAATATTAAAATATAATAAAGTCATTATCTAGAAACAGATGACTTAAAAGGACATGGATTAGAATATATGACAATATGGTTGTAAAATTTGATCAAAAAATAAAATTTTTATAGGTTTAGGTGGTGTTTTAAATTTTATCATTTTGTTTAACCCATAGGTAACCCATATTAAAATTAACCATGATAACAACTTTTGCACTCTTAAATGGTTATAATTTTAATTAAAATAAAAATATTAAATAAAAAATGGATATATAATGGAAATTTAGACCATATATTGTCCTATTTATCCTATTTAATTATTTTTATATTTTTTTTAAATAATTACAAAAAATATTACTTTGATAAAATATCATTAATGTCAATTTAACACTATTCACATAATTTGAATTAAAAGGAATAAATAAAATGTTATAATTATAATATAATTCTTTATCATAATACTAATATTTCATATTAGTCTTATAAATTTTTTTAACTCTATAAAACAATGAAATTATATTACTTCTTGTATATTTAATTTCATTAATTTTATTTTCCTATTAAAAATATAAATATTTTGTTAGTGTTTCATAAAAATTTAAGGTAACTATTTAATAACTAAAAATTATGAAAAAATTTAAAAAACATAATATTATATAATTTTTCACAAAATTAATATTTTTATTCACCCATAAATTGGTTTTTCCAAAATGTGAACACATAAGTGATATTTAAAACCATGAAAGTGAAATGTTATAAATTTCATCTATTTAAATATTATATAGGTATTTTAATGGAAATTATTCAATTAAAAAAATACAGTTGTTCAATAATATGTTAAAAATATAATTAGATTCATCTAATAAAAATTTGGATGAAAATTTATGGCCTCATCACTAAGTTTTAACCCATATTTGCATGATTTACCCCATACCAAGGTGATAAATTTTAACACGTTTACAATTTTTCTTGACCAAAACTTATAAGGGACACCTTACCAAATTTGAACCTCCAATTTTAAAATATAAAATCCATTTTTTCTAATTAAATAAAGATAATGTGTAAAAACAACTTTTAAAAATAATCATTCAAAACAACATGAAAGTCGTTTTGTTTTTTTTTTTGAAAAATACATTTTTAACCATAAAACATGGATCATTATTATAGCATGATTAAATAAATAATAAATTAATGATAAAAATTTTGTGGAATATATAATAAAAAAATTTAATTAAAAAAATTCTAAAATAGTGAATAACTATAATTAGTTATGATAAAAATATTATGCATGCATAAAAATATTTTTTTGAAAAAAGAACCGTTTTATTTTAAAATGGTTTTTATTTTTATTTATAATTAATTATAAATCAATAATATCATTTTTGGAATATTTAATCACAAATTTTTCACAGTTTAGTTAGACTTATTCATAAATATCTATCCAATGGGTAACATATAACTATCACATTAAATAATAATATTTAAATAGTATAGTGCAGTTCATTTAAACTCGTTGTTTTATGTAGTACAAGATAACGGTGCGATTAAATTTATTTGAAAAATGTTCTTAATATTTAGATATATTATATTCTACCCCCTTAAAATGAACTTCTCCCCGAAAATTGGTCATTCAATACAAACAGATGTCAATATCTCTATTTCATCAAATCCTCAGGTTCCAATGTGGATTCATTAAATTTATGATTACTCTAGAGAACATTCACCTAGTGAGTAGACTTGGTTTTTTTAACTTTATCTCTATAATACATGATATCTACCTTTTCTTATTTAGGATAAAGGTCATTCTCTATTGTTACGACCTCGAGGTTCAATAATGGGATAGATCATGTATGTACTTCTATTAGAGTGATACATAGAACACATCATGAACTAGAGAGAGATTTAGTGGAAGTTATAAAATATAAGCTACAATATAGATATTATCAAGAATTTTTATGGGATTAATATAAATAGGGATCATAATTCCAATACTCTTGAATATCATAACCATATTCCATTGAGAAGATTTTAGAAGAAAAATCTCACAAACTACAAATTCTAGATCACGTCAATGATTTTCAGTGTAACTTTTCTATCAACTCTGAACTGACCTATTGTGATGTTTAATGGCACTAAATTTATATAACATTTTTTCTATTATAATTTTATTCAATATAATTGTTTCTATAACATTATCTCAATATTTTATAGTTCTATACATCTTTCCAAAACAGATTCAAAAGTATCCATCTTAATGCTTGAGTGATATTTATTATTGTATAAATACAACACCAAAGTAAGGGGTTGATCCAGAAACAATTTAATTATATATAACAAGATATCATCAAATCCTCTATATATTGAATTATTCTATCATATTGAGAATCTGTCTGAAGATGATTTATTTTTTTGAAAATCAACTCTGTTTCCAGATCCTATGGAAGTCTTCACTAGAACATCAAGTTAAACCTTATATCATGATCCATTACAATATATTATCATACTAAATAAAATATTATGACCTCCTTGATGTATATTCTTGAATTTTGGTCAAGATAATAATCTTATTTAATGGAAAATAATTTTTTTGACTTCATAAGGGGATTAACTACAAATTAAATTCAACTATGGACCTTAGATGTTTTTGGGAGTAAAACGACTAAATATATGGTTATATTTTACAATTTTTATTATAGAATTGGTAATGGTTGTAACATAATATAGAAAATTTATTTTATCACATGGATTAAAAGGAAACATAGAGAAATAACATAGAAAAAAAAGGGCAGAAAGTAGATGAAGAAATCCAAGAATCACAAGGCTCCAAAAAGAGTATTTCTCCCAATGTACCCCCAAACACCATTGTCACGCAAGGTGTAAGTGTGACCTACCTAAACCTGAAACCTATGAAAAAAGACAAATTCAATTTGGGTCATGTGTTAAACTATAAATAATCACTTTCAGTCTTTATATGTACAAAAAAAAATTCCCAAAGGCCGATTGCTGCTCTGATCTCCCTAGTACTTCGATCAAGCCCTCAGAAACCTTCTATGTTGTTATATAACACCTAAATAAGATCGAATTAAAGGTGTATGGTGGAACATAATTCATCATGGGGTTTAATGTAAAAATAACCTATGGGAGGTATTCTCTCAACCCCTATCAACGAATAATATCACGAGGTTACATTCCTTAACCAATGACTTGCTCTAATTACCTCCAAGAACACCAATGGAGACCCTTTAAGGCTTGAGAAATATCTCTCCGAAGTGAAGTATCCCAGGTTATCCATTGAACATGTTTCTCTTAATTTACCCAGGCCTACATGTGCGGAGCACCCTTTGTGTGATCCTCCTTATTTTACCCTAATCTCCAGCATGTGTGAGCCATTCATGAGTCCCCCCTCAAAGCCACACATGGTTGGGCCTCTCATTAATTTGATCTTGTATCTAAAAGGGACTAAGAATATACCTCTACTAGGACCTCCTGATCTAAAAAACTTTACACAAAGGCACATTAGTGTGTCCCCCAGTTTTATTTTTGTTTCTACTATCGGTGGTTTTTCTCAATTTTCATAATAGTTGTTCAATATCATAGAGGAAACTATCGATTTGTCTATATACGGTCATTAGGACCCCTACCTTAGTGATAATGTTACTGAGTTATTATTTTAGAGGATTAGGGTTTGGGATGTGTCATTATCTTCCCATATCTATGATATTGAGCCTCTACTTTCTAGTGGGAAAGGTAAATATTTCACTTGATTTTCTTTTTAATATGGAATTAGATCATCATCCCACTATAGAACCAATTATAGGGAATCCTTCATGGATTAAGCTTCCTAGAATTTTAAATAAGAGTTTGTAGTCTTTATCCTCTCTACCACCACATCCTTCAACATCATTACTTTAAAGGGTGATTTGAACAGATGGATGTGTAATAACCCTTTTCTTTTCCACCATCATCCTCATCCTATTCTTCTATTCAAGGTGGAAAAGTGTGTGGTCTGTAAAATCTTCTTCATCATCTTATTTCCCGCACAGAGAATGTCTCACATGGGGTTAGAGGTTAGTGATGATCATGACACCCCAAAAAATCACCTGAAGAACTAAACTATGAGAAATATGATTCTTACTAACCAGGATAGGTAGGAAGCCCACTTAGGGCCCATGCTCACTGGGCATCCTCCACAGGTGTAAGCCCCAATCTAGATTCCCTTAATCTAGAAATCCTTTATAGGATTAATACCAGAGTTAATCCCCTAAACTATAATGAGTTAAAATATCTCTCATTTATCCATTTAACATGGGGTATCCTTATTAAGATTATTCCTGAAAATATCCCCTCAATGGTATATAATCTCCCAGTGAGACTCACCAAACTATGTAGGATTTGATTCATGTATAAATGGGATTTGTAAGAATCCTCCATAACATTCAAAACTAATCTCCCAATTCATCCCTGGTATTTTTCTAATTCATATCCCCAACGGGGTCTAATTTAACCTGGGAATCCATCCACTTTTTAGGTTTCCCTATGAAACTTTTTTTATGTTTAACACCAAAAATTGACTACAAACAATTCCCTTAAACATCCTTCCAACATGAAGTTAAACTATACGGTTGGGTCCTTATCACATGGCCTTAAAATGTATGATGTGCCCCATTAAGTGGAATTGAAGTATGTGGCTTATGATTCCTTTCATGAGGATAGGTAGGAATCTAAGTTAAGGGTTTTATCCCAATATCAAAACAAATCATGTCTCCCTAGATGATGATAAATTTCATAGTAACCTCAATCTCCATGGATGACAATAAACTCAAGAGTGTCCCGCTATGCGCCTAAAAAACCAGCATCATCGTAAAAATTACCAAATAATATCTAGGAAGTATATAAGATGATACCATTGATAGATATACTTGTATACATATAGATATCTTCATTGATGAAAAACCATAGGTACAAACAAATGATTCAAAGATCTATACATACTAATAATTAATTTGTCATATTTGGGTGACCCACATCATACTTGTAAATTAATTATGTATTAATGAATGTTTTTTAAATATATAAGAGTTTCCCAAAGTATAAAATAATTCCACCAAAGAGTTTATGATTAGCCCGACCTCGAATCATCACGACCAATGTGAGTTCTTAAGTATCATAGGTCAAAACACCTAACAAATTCCGGCCTTTGGAATGCAGTTCCACATTAGTACAGAAGCATTGGGTTTTTCTAGTTCCAAAGACCAATCCATTTGAACCCATTCAAAGATAAAAAAAATTAATGAGGTAATAAATCTAGGGGAAATAAAAAATGGTAAACCGGACGTGAATTCTTAAATGATATTATAATGTCACAAATTTTTCATGCCCCTTCCGCTTAATGAAAGAGGTACTTAAAAGGAAATAAATCATACATCTCTTCATCAAAAAAATTATTCTATAATTGGGTTTCCTTTTTTGATATGTCTTTCAAATATATAGGAACTCAATTTTAGAACTCCATTGGAGCCAATGGACCCCAACATTACCATTAAAATGGGACAATCTCGGCCTTAGAGGCCACTCGATAGGCCCTCCAACACAACCAGCACCACAAACCATCTGGTTAATGATGACCTGTTATCTTGAAGAAGATGGAACTAATTTTCATCTTCAACCGTTTTGGGAGCCTATATTTAGAACTCAACAACAAACACCTATCATATTATAGGGATGTGGGTCAAGAGGACACATGAACCTTCATCGAGGAGACATAAAGTACCTTCTCAGGGTCTATTTCCAGAAATCACCACTACCAACACCTTGCAGTAGTTAACACTCAACATGATGAGGGTGTTGTCCTCGTCCAACAGGCCCAAGACCATCAAACTAGGGCATGCTAGAGGGTACACCTGGAAATAAAACTAGACAACATGAATTAGGTTCACAGCTTTTCCCCCTCAGAAGAATCTCACCATCCTATTTTGGAGGAATATGGTGACGGGAATATACACCCATCCTCCATCATTCAGCAAGCCAGCAGACTCGTTTGGATGCTTTCAAAGAAGCTCTCCTAATAAAATACGTTGGAATCTTAAAATATGGAACATGCCCATACATGAAACCTCCAGTCCTTTTAGAATACTCATCTATCAGCTCCCTAAGAAGTTTTCAGACCATGGTTGGTGGAAAACAATAATCCAACACACAATACATCTAGTAATCATAAAGTCTGCCACTAGCCTTATCTGGAAGCACCCAAAGAAGTCAGTTAGAATGTCCCGATGACAATATGGGGGAAGACTCGACTATCTTCCCACACACAAATTCACTATCAAAATTCACTAGAATGAATGGGAGGAAATTACCAGTCACATACACCTACTCTATATATGGAATGGATGTATATCCAAATTCCTATCTCTGAAATCACTTTTTATATCTTGTCAATGGTGAAAGGATAGACACAAATTCCTTCTCACATCCTATAAATTTGTCAGGACATTAAAACGGAAATGAGAGTTGTACGCTGGGGATAGACACATATCTTTTTCCCCACAAATGGGGTATCTCATAAATAAAACACCCCAAAGAAGTAAAATCCACATCACTCATCTAGGAGGGTAATGGTGATAAATCACCCATATTATATGGACCACTAGATCGAGAAAACACGCTCTCTCCAATCATAGTTAATATTCCAATTTCATTGGCCACACAACAGAAGGCACAAAATTCTACCCATAATGATCACTTCTCCCTAAAAGTGGACCTAGTTACTCATAGGAAGGAATCTAAGAATTATCCTCATCAAATGCAATTGGAAAATCATGACCTTATCTTCAATATGAATTCTCTTGATGTTTGAGTTCTTCAAGCCCTCAAATATCTATCTATAAAATCTCATGATCTTACCATCCCCTAAACAAATTACAGGAGCAGTAGTAGTAATTTTGAAGGTCCTCATTTGACCCTTGACCCGGAAGTATTTTTTTATGATAATGATTCGATCAATCTCAAGAGCCTTTCTCTTGATGAGACCCTCAAAAAATGTATGTGTTTTAGAAGAGCAATGAGAAATAGGGTCTTCCCCTTACTATAATCCACCATGGTAGTCTTCCCAATGATGGTGTTCGTTATAAAATTTCTCTCCATAGAAGTGTTTTTCATTGTTAAAATAATTCTCCAACAAAAAATATAGTGATGAGAAATCCCTTTCATCATGGGGAGCCTGAAAACACAAGGTCAATCGTGTCTGATGTGTTTTCACTAGTATGTGAAATCCTTTCTCAGTTAGAAGATGTCCCAAGGCGGCAGTCATTTTCTAACCCACCATTGAGTCACTTTCCTTCCAACATAATAGAGAAAATCTCAACCAATAACATTGCTTGTGAAAACACAATCAATAAGTGTCCATTATAGTCAGACCATGTTGATGAACATTAATTGAAAGATGATGTGGATCTACAAAACATGAGGAATCAACAGGATAAAGACGATATACCAGTCATGTTTTGGCTTTTTCCACCCCTCATTACAAAAATTCAGATATGTTGATGAAAGATTGTGCACACAACATCCACCACAGCATATGAAAAAATCTACATCACTTAAAAGAAAAGGAATTACCCTTTGACAAGTTTCAAAATCACATCAAGGTAATTGGAAGGTTACAACACCAAATTTATGTGGAATAACTACTGGATTTATGACATCTAAATATCATGAATTAGAAAGGACCCCTTTAACATGCCTTCCTCGATGCATTAATGAGGTTGCAATGGATGATCAAAGTT
The DNA here is from genome assembly GCA_963277665.1 of Viscum album. Taxonomy (NCBI): domain Eukaryota; kingdom Viridiplantae; phylum Streptophyta; class Magnoliopsida; order Santalales; family Viscaceae; genus Viscum; species Viscum album. Next base: position 1,358,037,278 of record OY728152.1, on the reverse strand, counting down.
ACCCCAGCTGGTGTTAGTATTAGAGTATGGGCTGTACATGGAGTGCTACATTTCTTCGTGCTCCCCATACAAAAAAATTCCTCTAAAAGTGGTATCATGAAACGTAATTTCCCCGAGTCAGATGCAACAAGAAAAATCTATTTATGACCAAATATATGCTCAATAAGAACATGCCCCAACTTACTCTCCCTAGATTTGGTCCAGAAGAGAGAAGGTTTTTGAGATACACTTATGTCAAGCGTCTAATAATATCATGCTGGAATACCACTTAGAGGCGGTCAGTCATCAGATTTTGAAAATTTTAGAAATAGCTCAATGGTCTTTAGAAACATGAAATTTAATCGAGTTCCAAGTAATACACCAAACGCATGTTCGAATGAAAATCTATAAAATTATAATATCCACTACGGTAATTTCATTATTAACTATTCAGGAGAAACCCCATCCTGTAGGTTTGGGGGGTTTTATAAACCACCCCTAGGGATCATCCAATTAGGTCTGAAGGGTTGTTAAGGCAGAACAAGAACAGCCTCAGCCCTTAGATCTGGTCACCTTTTCACCTCAACAATCCCCTCCTCAATGGGAATCAGTTTTTTCTCGATTATTTAAGATGAGGTGGAATGAATCCACCCGGTTTGTATCAACCTATGATCTTGTATATTCAATTGGAACTTGTAAGACTGAAATCTTTGTAGATTACCTTTTGTTTAAGGTCCATAAAATAGATCCTAGAAAATCAAAAATGATGAGAACAGGGTCTCATAGATGGAAAAAAATAAGGAAATATAAAAGAGATAATGATGGGATAGATGTCATGCATTACACATCTATGAATGTCCTCAATGATGTCATTGAAGACCCCCCAAAACAAAAGTCCATCTCAGAGGAGTCATGAGAAGAAGTTCCAATTCAGAATCTCAGCCACACTAAAACAAATAAATGAGGTTTGTGTACCCAAAACCAAAGGGTTTCCCAAAATCTAGGCACTCCCATAAACAATCCCACTTTACCTTCTTTAAAAGGAACCCAATACAAAAAAAATGTTTATTGTTAAAATATGAATCCCCTCCATCTTGAGGAGGTTCAATCCCTTCCATTAGAGGAATGGTTTTAGCATTAAGAAAAATAAATGAAAGAGGTGAGAAAAATCAATGCTGAGTTAATATGTGGAATCCTTACTTTCAGATATACTCTATATAAAGATCCTCAACCTACACCACCAGCTAATGCGACTAAATAAACAATGTTTTCCACAAAAACTGTGGTATATCTAGAACATCTACTCAACTAATGATAGTGACCACCAATATATTTGGACCCTACAATAGAAAATCAATATATTCCTTCATTAGGTTCACAACCAGAGTAGGGTTGGGCACATCCTTATAGGTTTTTCTGTATGGGTAACCCATGGCAGGAACAAGCATTGATACTACGAGTGGTACTATATGCCCCTAAACCTATTCAGTCATTGGTCTTTGTAGTATCTCTGGATCTAGATTCCATGCTTGCTTAAGTCATGGCACATCCAAACATTCCTTTAATTCTTATAAACCCCATTGAGTCACCAATAGATCAACTTTAATCCATTGAGGAAAGTAGCATCCCAATACATCTAGAAAATAAGGCCTACCCTGAATGGGTATATCAGAACCCTCTCCCTAAAAAATATAAGAATCCTAAATTTCTGGTCATTAATATATTGGGAGACCCATATCATAATTTTACACGCTTCTTCTCTCATTGATATCCCATAATGGGTACCATAGATCAAAAAGAGGTGGTTAAACATTCTTTCTCCATGCAATCACTGGAAGGACCAACCATTGTATGGTACATCTGTTTATAGTGTCGATCAAAAACTATATGGGAAGATATCCATCAAAATTTCCACTTCTAGTTTATATCAATGTTGTAGAAGAAAACTGTATTTGATCTTATGAACTACAAACAAAGGGATAATGAAAGGGTATCAGATTTAATTTCTTTGTTGAATGGATTGTCAAAATTCGTAAACCCACCTCTCTATCAATAAGATTTGTTGCATATCTATGTAGAAAATCTCTATAATTAGTTGTGCATAAGATTTACCCATGTAAAATACATAGGAGGGTTTCTAAATATGACCTTAATTTCTCAATAAGTGTAAAACTACATTTAAAAGACCAAATCCAAGTCATGAGTAATCCCTCTAACCCAAGAAGTGAGAATAGAAAATGAAGATGCTATAATAGTTACACTTACGAGGCCTCATGCACCAGCTCTTACTTCAAATCCCATATCATGTTGTAGGTATCCACCCCCAAAGTTCTATAAAAATGGATACCTCATTATGATGATCAAAGAGATTAGAGGTGGAAAAGTTTGAGGAGATAAAAAAAGGTCCATTCTTTTTTAAATGACTAAATCCATAATTACATCATCTCTTCATTGGAAAACAACTTAGTTTAGTTCCCAAAGACTAGGAAACCTTAAAAATAATGTGATGAAGATAATATGATCTATTTCCCTTTCCATAAAATTTTGCGTCACCACATCCATGAATTTTTTTGTTTTAAAAGACCTCCTACAAAAGTTAGTGGACACTAGGAAAGTGAAACTCAAAAATTGGCCAGCCCAGGTAGAAGGTATTTCTGCTACCAATATGGAGGTGGAAGTTCAATGGTAATAAGTTAAAAGAAAAAATTACTAGATGTATGGAAATTAGATGTTCAAGAAAATAATCGATCGAACCCATGATATTCTCCTAAAATAGTTGAAATATCCAAATTATACCTTGGAACACTTCTATTGCAGAACATTCATCTTCATAAAATTCTCATTCCTCTGAAATCCAATCCTCTAAGGAGAGATATGATCATAAGGGAAACAAATAAGCACAGGAAAATGATCTTGTGTCAAATAAAAATATTTTCTTCACTTCAGAAAAAATCATGCTGAGTTCCTTAAAAGAATGGGCACCCCACCAAATGGTACAACAATACTCAACCCATTATGAAAAATTTTCATCAGATGAAGAATTGATCTTCAGTTCGGTTAATGTTACTCACTTAAGAAATCACTTCATAAATAAAAATTATAATTGTGAACATAATTTCTCTATACTTTATTAGGGAATTGAGGGAAGGCTTATTCGTGGTCGAGGAGAGAGGGGGAGATATGGTTGTTCTAGGAACCACAAAAACAACCATACCACCACTCAAACCATCTACATATCCAAAACTCATGGGATAGTTTTCCCATGAGCTCAACAGTAATAAGTGTGTTCTTTATCCACAAATGATTGGGTATTACCATAAATAATTGTCATGTATTACCAATTATAGGATATATAATTTCCTACTATATAAGAATTCCAACCTAATCAAGCTAATCCACCTATAATATGAACACTTACAACTCTTACCGTAAGAGATGACCCATCCCCATCAGGGAAATAAACTCCTAAAGTGTGTGAAAAAGAAAAATCCCTTGTTTGGAAATGTATAACTCTAGATCAAAAATATATTATATTGACGAAATAATCCCATCCTTCATCTAAATTCTCAATAATGGATACTCAGATCCTATAAAAATACCTCTAGGAAGAAATCATCATCACCTTATCGATCCTTCATGAGTTTGAAGTCAAAGTTTCAACTACCAAGGTATATTATGAAAAGAATAATCTGGAATAATTCCATTATGTAATCATTTTTAAAGAACATGGTTCAGATGTTTTCATACAAGGACACATTAAACCCATGTAAATATCTAGAAGAATAAATGAAATTGGTATCCAATGAGAATTCATTGAAAATGGATTAGGAGTCAACCTCATCTTTTCCTGGAAACTTCATCAACTGTGTCCTAATGAATCTAACTTTTCTCCCTCCACTCAAATATTACACGGTTATGAAAATAATGTGTAGGAGCTTCCTGGTGAGATTACACTTGCAACTCTATTTGGTGATCTCCAGTCTGACACAGAATTCATGGATGTCTAGCAGGATTCAACATTCAATATTTTGTTGGGAAGAACATGGTTATATCATCATACATTCATTCATTCATCATACCACCAATGTCTCAAATATTCTATCAATCATCAAATTGGGGAATTTTATTGAGACAAAGCCCCATTAAAATGTTTAGAGACACAATACAATGATGCAGGATTCTAACACAATGTTTATAATGAATCCATGTCTAATGATGTTTCCTATATCAATGCCCCAAATGACTTAGAGATGATCCAAAAAATCCTTATCAAGAATATCTGTGTAGATTATGTGCTACCTATTAATCATATTGAAGTGGTGGGATCAAATTCAACCACACATTCAGAAACTTATATGATTTTAATTAGGTATGTTGACCCCAATGGTGTTGAGGAAGTTATCAACTCTCCAAGGAATTCTGAAATATTGAATGAAAATTTATTTATTCCATCTGTTGAGATTCAATAAAGTCTTGTTATACCATTTAAACTAGAATAAGTTGTATTTATGATAAGAGAAAGTGTATGGACTCATTCTTGGTCTCTTATTTCCCTTTCGGGACTCCAAGATAGATTTATGTTAACAAGAAATCCTGAAATAACTTCTCCATCTTCTAGATGTGCAAATGGAAGATCCTATCTTCTATCTAAGGAACTTGTTTTATCATCTCCTCCACCAGAAGAAGCATAAGAAGTGGAGCATGATAATTATGAAGAAGAATAAGATCATTGAGATTATCCTCCAGCAATCGATGAAGGTTTCTATACCACCATGGATGACATCATTGAGTTAAATCTTATTAGAAAAGAAGATCCATGCACCACATTGATTAGTGAGGCCATGAATCTATATGAACATGAGGTATATTCCTCCTTACTAAAGAAGATCTATGTTTTGTTTTCCTTGAATTTCCTAGAGATTCTAGGACTTTACCCCAAGGTAGACATGCATTACTTGAGTTTTTTAGAAGATCATCCAGGATACAAGGACGTATCCAGGAGGAAGCACCCAACTCATGCCTCCAAAATTGAGGATGAAGTGGAAAAACTCGTCAATGATAATTTTATATAAGAGTTACATTATCGGAATCTATATCCAATATTGTCTCTTTTAAGAATAATAACGGGAAAATCATAGTTTTCATTGACTTTAGATATCTCATCCGGTATTTCCCCAAAGATGACTTCTCTGTCGAAATCACATACCTCATGATAAATGAAATGGATGGTTATAAATACATCTCCGTAATGGATGAATATTTCAGGTATAACCAAATTAGTTTTTCCCCATACGATGAAGAAGACATGGCTTTCAAATCCCATCATGGAGTATTCAGCTATCAGGTAATGCCCTTTGGCTTGAAGAAATCTGGTTCCACAGACCAACGTTTTATACATCACATATTCAAACCCTTAATGGTAATGTTTATGGAATGCTACATTGATGATCTCATGGTCACGTTCAAACATCATTCTAACCACCTGGATAACCTAGAGACTATCTTCATCAATCTTTCACCACATAATCTGATGATGAACCCCATGAAATATGCTTTTGGTTTAACCTAAGTAAAATTTCATAGCTTCATCATATTCCAATGTGACATAAAATATTATCCTGAGAGAACTAATGATATCCTTCCCATTCCACCTCCTTAATACATGAATAATTTTAGAGGAAATCACGGACCCATGGTATACATTCAGTTCTTTAAATAAAATATATAAGTAAAGTGTTTACCCTTCACCAAATTGGTAAATAAGGGGTTCACATATCATTGGACCAATGACTGTCAAGGATAATTTGGTACTGTCAATAAATACCTTTTCAGGCCACCTATATTGATGCCAGCTATTGAAGGAAATCTACTCATTTTTTTACATGATAACCTTGGAATCATCATTGGGTGCCTTCCGCGCACAAAAGAATGTTTTTGGGAATTAAAAAAACCATTATTATCTCATTTGAACCATGTTGGAATCTGAGACTTTTTATTCAGGTATTGAGAATAGATGTCTGGAATTAAACATTTTCATTAAAATGATAATACACTACTTGCAGCACAATGATATAAACTTTTTAATCAAAATAACCCAATCAAATTAATCCTTAGTTGTCCTATACTGAAATTATGTCTGGAATGAAGGGTAGTTATTCTGTAGAAGTTCAATATACTATTTTTGCCTCAGAAAAAAATAAAAGGATAGGCCATAGAATATTTACCAGATGAGAATCCATATAAATAAGGGACTTCATTAGATAAATAATTACATGATAAAGATTTATTATTTATTCAGTACAGCCCCCAAACATGAGAAATTTATTTTTATGGTTTGAAAAAGATTCCAACGGGGAATAGAATGGAAGACCCCAAGAATAAAAAAAATTGGGTTAAGGATTGTTCTTATCACTCTAGAGAAAGAAGTATTATCGCTCTATATCCTATTTTTAGAGGCTGGTATAAACAATTAATCTGAATATTATGCTCCCATTCACTGCCTAGTATTGGAAATTTAAATACAAGTAGACCACGTGGAGGTAAAGGGTGACTCTAAGATGGTAATCAGTAATATAAATGGATGTTATGCCATTAGAAAAGAGGAGTTAATACCTCTATGTGATAATGTTAAATTGTTAATAGAAAAATTTCCATCAAATCCAACATTGTATTATGTTCCATATTCATGAATCACCCAGGCTGATGCATTAGAAAATGCAGCCACAACCCTAGATGATCCAAACCAGGATGAAATATTCATTGTCATTTCCAATCGTCACATTGTCTCATCTTTCGTTCAAATAAGAATATAGGAGATCAATTAAATTAGTCTCATTCTCAAGATATATTGTCCTTCTATAGGATGGATGTTAACCATCATGGACTTCCTTTCGAATTTAATTCTCCCACTGGAATGAGTTAGAAGAGAGAATATACAGGGGTGAGCATCCAATTTTACTATTTATGATAGCCCAAAACACTAAAAATTATTCTAAAACTAAGGCTTTGATGGAGTACTTTTCATATTTTTAATTGATAAGAGACTTCAGCTATTATAGAAGAATTACATGTATGAGGTTATGGTTCCCACAAATCAGGTAATATGATTTTTGATAAAATATGAAGACTTGTATACTTATAGCCTATGATGACACATGATTGTACATAATTCACTAAGAAATTTCATTCTTACCAAGCGCATTCCAACTCAATCCACCTATCCAAAAAGATTATACATACTTCCAAATACTCTGGTCCATTATACACATGGGGAATGGATGTTGTTGGACCATATCCTCTAGCTATGGCTAAGCAGTTCAAGTACATCCTTACTACTACTAATTTCTTCTCTAAATGGCCTAAGAAAATACCTCTCAATTAATTTGGTGACAAAATCATTTTTAGCTTCATCAAAGATAAAATAATTACAAGATTTGGTGTCCCTCATACCATATTGATGGATAATGGAACCAATTAATATTCTTCTGAGGTAGAGAAGCTATATTAAGAATATAATATCAAATCCAAGCACTCATCCCGCTCTATTTCAATGGACAATGGAAAAATAGAGGCTTTCAACAAGACCCTTTCAAACAAATATCTTGAAAATTGAGGATAAATATAATAATTTTTGTCATGATAATCTCTAAAATTCCTTTTGGTATTACCAGACAACAAAACGTAATAAAACATGAGTGACCGTGTATTTGTTGGTATATGGAACAGAAGAATTCTGTAAAATTGTGGTTTGGTATCCATCAATATGAGTTTCCATCTATGATCAGTTATCAATAGCTGAAAAAATACAAATAATTATTGGATGAATTGGACCGACTGGACCAAAATATATTGAATGTCATGCATCACATAGAAGTCTATCAGAATCAGATAGAATGTGTTTTCAACTAGAATGTCTTAAACTTTTCATTCCTCTAAGGAGAATCAGTATCGGTCATTAGGAATCCAATGATACTAGGAAAGAAGCCTAAAAATATAGATCCAATGTGGTAGGGTCATTTCTCCATACACAAGGTCCACTCTAATAGGTCTTATTACTTGATATCAATGGATGGAGAGCTCATTATGAATCCAACCAATGTTAGATTTCAAATAAATTAATTTGTTAAATCACACAAAATTCTACAAAGTTGCAGGATGTTAAACTACATAGCACTATGTACATCCACACTGCATGAAATTGAATTTTATGACATCACCATCCTTGTTGGACTATGATAAAATTCACAACATTAGGTCTTATCAGTATGACCTAAAACTGAAAAACACCATTCTTCCATACAGTATGACATTAAACATCATGGAACTCATAGTATTCAATGTCTTTCATGATGTTATAACCCCATTGTATGAAATCTATGAATTAAAATGAATATCCATATTGTCATGCATGATGTTAAACTACATTGTATTTGTGGTCCTTTCTATATGATATTAAAAGGAAAAATCCCCCTTTGCCTCACATGACATTAAACTATACCTTTTAAATTTATTTTATGACATTAAACTACATGGGACATCAAGGAAAATGCATGGATCAATCCTCACCTCTATAAGATACATTGTGAATCCTGAATATCCAATCTCGTGTCTAGAAACAACCATAATGAAATCCCCATATTTTCCTATGAATGAACCAAATCTACAATGGGAATTCTTTCAGATAATATGGCTTTATCATCATGAAATATGGTGTCTTAGTCCCAACCATTATTATAAGAAATATTAAATCCCATTCCCCATATCAAATCCCAATAGGTGTGGTGAAAAATATTCAATAAATATGTGTGTCTTGATACTCGTTCCAATGAGATATGTTGTGAATCCCAAGATTCCAAACATGGTTTAAACCGCGACCAAGAAAAAAGGCCCCTCCACTACATGGGTGTATGAAGGAAACATTCACATGAAAAATTTTCAATAAATATATGAGTATCTATTCATTACTTTTCAAGATACGTAGTAATGCATGGGTCCTACACCCTATCCTAGATGCAATATTTTCATCCTTCTACATCAGTTCATCTTTTTCTGTAATACATGGTATTATGATTCATGGGAATTAAAGAACTATGTACGACATGATTCACATGCCAATGAGATAAATAGTGATACATGGACACTATCTCCTAACACATTCCCAAAATTATTGAAATTACCTTATCATTCACTTGTGTTACCTTTTTGGTAGAATACATTTTTACAACTCCTAGTTTCTCACACCAAGCTAAGATCACGTAGGATTGGGAGTTTGGTATAGGGGTTCTTTTGAAAAAATAAGGTGTCTCAGTTCCCATTGGAGATATCCATGGTCTTCGATGTAATACCATAAAAGGTACATTTAAATATACGTAGTGAATCCAAGCTTCTTTACCATGGTCGATAAACAATATTCCTTTTTTTACATAAAAAAAAGTTTCCTTATTGCACTACATTAAATTACATTTTTCAATATCCTTACTATATGACATTAAACTACATGGTATCTATAGAAATATGTATGGCTTGATTATCATCCCATTGAGATACATAGTTATGAATGGGCCTTAAATACTAGTCTCATCCATGGGGTATTGAAGAATTCCACCTCTATGGTGTTCAAACAAAACATACCAACAAGAGATTTTATTTTGGGTCCTCTCATTAACAATAACACCAAGGAAACAAGATATATCTTCCTTATACATGTGAGTCATATCCATTCAAGGGACTCCAATCACATGACAAAAATTTACCCAAATGATTCCATTATGCATTAGAAAATACCTCTTTTTCATGTCACACTTCTAATACTGAATACTTCCAGATCCTCATAACCTTTACCCATCTTCTAGTTGTAGAATATCTGATACCTGATATATCTTTTTCCAAACTCTATAGTACGTGTCCGAATTTGCCTTGCATAATCTACTCCCATAATGGTGTTTTCATAAAAATGATTCTATTACTTGACTATGTAGTACGTTCCCCAATTGGCCTTTCATAAAATAGCCTAAAAATGGGTTTCTAAAATATTGTAAATTACTCCCATGGGGGAATCCCCTTATGCCCCTTTAAACTTTTATGATGGTATGATGGAACTCGTAATTCAATGTTAGTGGTCAACCATTGAATATTTGTCATTTTTCCTCTCTCCTAATCTCAAAATCTACAAGAACATGGTTTTCAATTTCCTTCCTCGTTTATAAAGAATACATGATACTTGGTCTGATAAGGCCATATATCCCATGTTGTTTCCATAATATCAAAGTCCTAGTCCTATAACCTAAAACAACATATACTAATAATATCGTATCCTTGGATTAGACCCACATAGGAACACTCTTTCCCCCATTCTTCATATATCTTGACATAAAATACCCCCATCCATGTTGAGACACTATTATCTCACAAACCAATCTTTTTTTCATAGGGAAATCTGAATCTCCGCGAACACTCATCAGCATTTAATGATATAATTTCAGAACTCTAAAAGATTACTTTGCCAGGATATGTTGTAAGTGGCCGATTTTTCCTTTCATAAACCTCCCCCATAATGGTTCCGGCAGCCAAAGGATGTCATTATTGACCATGATATATATTTTCTTGATGGTCTTACATAAAACATCCCATAGAATGGGTACGTCAACAATTGTTAACTTCATCTTTATGGGGGGATCCTAAATTGTTATAATACAATTTCCCATAACATCCTTTCGATCTAAGTATCCCCAAATAATAGCTTACGATTTTATATTCTCACACCTGAATATAGTGGAAAATTTCCAAGAAAATTACCCGGAATAGGAAAATCATTAACCTTTTCATTCTAGGATGATGACCTTAAATTATTTCCCCTATAAAGTCTTTATTACTTTACATTAAACTAAATTGCACAATTTCATTACTGCATTAATTTTAAATTCATAGAATAATGTCCCTGATGCACAAATTTAAAATACAAAGTGTAAAGTCCTTTCTACATGACATTAAACTACACATCATAATGTCCTATCAGTATGACATTAAATTGTATAGTATATTTTCTTTTCTATAGAAATGTAAATTGAACAGCATAACATTATTACTACATGACTTTAAATTGCATAGCATAATTCTCTAACTGCACAACATTAAAATGCATGATACATAAAGATTTTCATAAAGGGGCCTACCCCACAACAGCAGACATCTCCCAAAATATACTCTCCTCCACTAAAGATACTCATGTAGTAGTGGTTTCTCAATCATGGGAAATCCCAATATAGATATTTCCTTCATTCTTAGACACTTCCCTTTGAAAATACAACCTTGTGGTCTTGAGAAATTATATTATCAATAAAATTTCTTCAATCATCAATAATAAAATGTTAGAATTATTGAGGACTCATTTTCCTAAATATGCAGTTTGTGACATAGTTGGCCTAAAAAAACCATCCCCATAATAGGTCAGTCATCCATAGGATACCACCATTTCAATATGTGGTACATACCATTGTTGGCCTTATAGATAATATCCCTCCTAAAGGGTTCATAAAAAATGATTACTTCACCTCTAGAAGAGACATCCTCTATTACTAAATACCATGTGTTAGATTCAAAAACCAAAAAATTAAGTCACAAGGTTCTACTTGAGGGTATAAGAGGAATTTCAGAACATTCATGACTAGAAATCCTTATGTGGGTCCTTGTTTCAAACCTTATGGTCAAATATGTTCCACCTAAAACACTAGCCTTGTAACACCCTAGGTAAATAAAGAATATGAAATTTTCATATTTATCCATATTTGTGAATAAAATATTAATATGAATTTAAAGGGGACACTATGCTCGATGGCATACCCAACACGCAACAGCGAGTTTCTTGGGAATCTTACGTTGCACTCTAATAATAAAATAATATTATTTTAAATGGTAGTTAACATGTAGCCTTTGTATTGGTGGGAATGGATAGAAATAACTAAAATATGATTATATATGTTTTTAAATGTTTTTACATTTATCCAATAAAAGATAAAGGCTTAAAATATGGAAAGAATTCAATTTTAGGCGTATATGCCCTAGTTTTCACTAAAGGTTCACTTATCGCCTTTTGATGGCGAACCGTCATTAAATATAGTTTTGTTCACTCTTATACATTCTATTGGACCAAATAAAACTCTTCTTAAGAATTGGGACATCAAAATTTACTTTGTGTAAATTTTTGGTATCTTTTCGATAAAGTTCATTTTTTTAATGAATAGTGTAAAATGTTGTATTTTAATTCAAAACATCTTTTTAATACAATTTATTTATATGATTATATTATATTTTGAATTGTTTTTAAAGTTAAATTAGAATATATTTTTACCATTAAATCCAATAGTGGTCGTTGGAATTAATTTCACTTTGAAATCAGACTTAAACTAGTGTCAATCTTTTGATACTTATTGTTTCATAAAAACACGCTATTTGCTCTGACAACGGGAATTAATTATTAAATTAATTAATCTGACTTATATGTTTTGAATTTTGTAAAATAGACTTCATTTTTGAATTCGGAATATCAAATATATCTTAGGGTGAATTTTTGGGATTTTTCTGAAAAACTTCAATTTTTGATGAATAGTGAAACCACTAAGTGGTACTTATAAAAACTGATTTTTCCGTTTAAATGAAATTTTGAAATCTTTGTGTTTTTAATTTCAAAAATCCGACATACATGGTTGTCATTAAGAAGTAAAATGTGGTTCAATGGGATAAAAATAATTTTTTGGTAAATAGTAACTTATTAAGTTTTTAATCGCGATTAGAGGTAATTAGTGTAGTTTAAGGTAAAAATAATGTTTTAATAATATGAAATGAACTTGAAACATGTACTAACCTCATTTTATGTGTCATGGCCGACCAAGAAAACCCATGGGTCAACTTGGGGACCCCATGAAGCCACTTTGGTTGGAAAATTACATTAATATCTTTTTATTTAAAGTTAAAGTAAAAATGAGACAAACATAAAATGTTTTACTAAAACAATTTTTACAAGGGGTTATACAAATAATATTTTTGACTATAAATATTCATTGGAAATCTAAAAAGATTTCCTAAATCATAGTATTTTTTTATAATTTTTGGAAATTAAATAAATTAAATTATTTATGACATCATGATGATGCAGCGATGACCTCATTATTTAACGATTTAAATAAAATGGAAAGATAATGTAATATCTAAGACCTACACATGTCAAAAACCTATTGGATGACTGTATTTTGAACCCTTATCACCTTATCCTAGAAATACATCAATTTGGGACCTTTAAAATCCGAAACGCTTTTGAAAATAAAGTAACATTTTGTAACTTTACAAGAGTGCCCCTCCTCTCCTCTTATAAAAGGCCCCCACCTCTACCTCCTTAACCATGCTCCCAAATCCTTTGCCTCGGCCAACCTCTGACCATTTTGTCTCTACACTTCCCTCTATTACTCCTTGAAGCCTCACTTTGGGCAGAAGTCTTCCCAAGGAAGCCTTTGATCTCAAACCAAAGGGAGTTACCCGATTTTAAGGTAATGTCTTCACTTGTGTCCTTTTGTTTTATTTTGCTGCTCCAACCCCCTAAACTCTTTTTATTAATTTGTTTTGTAACAAATACAGTATCTTAAATATACCACGATTTTGTTATAAGAAGTATTCGAGCTACACTTACACAAACCTACATCTAATGGTTAAAGAACATACTGTTTCTGTGGATGGCGAATTTCTGCCTCCCGAAATGATGATTGTTCAACATTCTTCTAACACATTCAAAGGTGGCCATTAAGATGACACTATATTTATATGTGATATATAATATGTTTATTTTTTCCTTAAGCTTCTGTATTTTTCATTTTGGGAATACCTTTATGGTTTCCATTATGGGTAAACGCGATATCTTCATTTAATGAAGTGCGGACTACCGCCCCCTCAAAGTGATTTGATTCGTTAATACCATATGTGGTACGTATAAAGGATATATTTAATAATATTATATATGATACCATACTGGAATTAAAATACTATTATTGATCATTATGTTTTAATTCCATTAAATATGAAATAGAAATTAAAGTAGCGTTCATGCGTACGTACGGCTTACCGTCTCCATGAACGGTGCATTTCATTTCTTACCTCTAAATGATTATGTAATAATACAAGTATATTCTGGATATATATGATATATATGATATACAAATAATTAATTTAATTCTGTATATAATGAACATTTGACCACACGAACAACATGTAATTGTAAGAAGTCCACTTTCGACTAAAGAACCAAATATCGACAAAACAGACATTATTAACTTAAATGATTACATAATGTTTATAACATGGAAATAAGTGGTCTAAAAGGAATAATGAACTAGAAAAAGGTTCTTAATAAAGTGTAAATTAACTCAAGTTTATTATTCAGAACATTAAAGAAACGAACAAGACAAGTTGGACTTGAGGTAAGGGATCATACT